>OY856412.1:756810771-759210771 GCA_963693085.1 Alisma plantago-aquatica
TTTAAATTTTAATGTGGCTCGCAGCTCTCCTTCGGCTTGTGTCAAGTTGGACATCACAAAGGCCTACGATTCTATTCAATGGCCTTACTTATGGAATTGCTTACAGAATCTGGGGTCCAGGGATGAGTGGATACACCTTGTGTAGCAGTGTGTGTCGACTCCTTCCTTCTCAGTTCTTCTCAATGGTGCATCTGAAGGTTTCTTTAGGAACTCAAATGGCTTACGCCAAGGTGATCCCTTGTCTCCATTGCTGTTCACAATTTCTATGGAAGGCCTCACAAAGAAGCTCATGAAAGTTGTTAGTGATAAAAAAGTTCATACTTATACAATCAAGAATACTCCAGTGCTCTCTCACTTACTCTTCGCAGACGATGTTCTTATCTTCTGTGAAGCTAGAAGTAGAAGTCTGGAAAATCTGAAAAGTTTACTTGATGAATTTGGTAGAGAATCAGGGATGAAGCTAAATACACTCAAGTCGAATATCTTCTTTTCGAAATCTGTTGTGAATAAATAGGAACTGGCAGACCAACTTGGAGTGCAACTTGGTTTCTTGCCAATGACTTATCTGGGTTATCCTCTGGCAGGGGCCAATCTCAGATGAGTTAACTTTAACGCTTGTCTCGATAAGCTGAAAGATATGATAACTAAGTGGCTAGGAACTAAACTATCCTTCTCGGGTAGACTGGTACTGATAAAAAGCTGTGCAATGGGGCTTATCCAGTACTGGATGTCCCAAGGGGAGGTTACTAAATCTACTTTACGTAGAATGGAAATTCTGATGGGGGATTTTCTATGGGGATCATCTATGCATCCTGCTTCATGGGAGTGTATATCTTTTCCGGTTGATGAGGGAGGCCTTGGTCTGAGAAAACTTGATAATCTTGCTGACTTCTATACAATGAAGAGAACGAAGAACCTACTTAAGGGAGAGTCTATTTGGGCAAGGTGGATGATAACTAGATATGGTATTAATGACTTCAGTCAGCCTGATCATAGATGGGGTTTTTCCACACAGTGGAGAAGGATCATCGAGATATGGCCAATGTTCCAGGAAACTTCAGATGAGGCTCTTTGGGACATATGCAGACAAAAACAGGCCAAAGATGTTGCTGCTGAGAACATCTGGAGTAGCAAGCATAATCCAAGATGGAGCTTTACAGCTTTCAGAGCATACAAGAATTACTTGCCTACGAAGGATAAGATACTAAAATGGAGTCCAAATGTGGAGGTTAGGTGATGTTTATGCCAGACGCAAGAGGAAACAACCATCCATCTTACTTCTGATTGCAAATGGTGGAAGTACCTGTGGGGTAGATCCGCTCTGAAATGTGGTATAGTGTCTGCAAGTATGCAGCAGTGCTTGCGTGACCTGAAGGCTTCTAGACAGGAAGATAGTATCATCATACTGTGGGCGGTTACTCTCTGTTGCCATGCTATATGGACGGAGAGAAATTCCAAGATCCATGGAGGCAAACCTCAAGATGAGCTAGCGATATTCAGTAAGATGGAGAAAGAGATGCAGATACACTATAAGACATATCATAGTGTATTGCCTAATGTATCGAGAAATTCAATTCGTAATTTGGAACTTTGTAAGTACTAATTATAAGTACTGGGTATCCATGTAAGACCTAGGTCTTGAACGTCTCATCTTTGTTACTACACGTGTTGGGTGTAGTATGTAATTTTGTCCCTCTTTGAGGGTCAGGAATATACTTACCAGGAATTTCCGACATATATATATACATACGACCGGTTGCTCTACGCATCAGCCGCCGACCCCGCCGTTGCGGCGTCCTTCTCGTTGAGCATCGCGATGGTCAGGTCCGTCAACACCCTCTACGCGCGCCATAACTGGCCGTCTCTGAGCAACGCAGCACCGGAAGAGCTGGTAGACCTCTGTTGAGTTCAATAATACCAGCGTACCTCCCAAATCTGTCTCTAGAATCTACAGTCCTGGTTCCGTCTATCTCCGACCTCCACCTATCTCTGACTCGCTAATCTCTCAAATAAGAAGGGTTCTAAATCCCAACATGTCACTCACGGTCTTCCTCACAAATCCATCCTTCACACCGTTCCAATCTATGACTCTCTTTTCCCTGAAAGCTTACACCGCCCACCAATGCAGGACTTCCCCTACGGTAAAAGGACACCACAACCACCGTGTTGGGCCTGACGACGACCTACCTTTAAGGCATTGTTTGGAGGTCAATCTCATCACAACCACAAAGTGGAGCTTTAGTCCCGCCGGCCTGAAAAATATAGAGGGATTTCGCCCTTTCCTCTGGGTGAGAGTTCACACCTGTCGGCGCTGCCGCCGATACAACTAACATCGCTTGCAGAGATATGCATTAATATCCTAGATAGTAAAATCAACCGCATCATTTATCCCCAAAATTACCACCGCCTCCAGCAAGGACAGTCGATATTCTGGCTGCAAGTTGTGTGCCGCTAGAAGTCACCGGAAGAGTCATCGGAGACAGCACCCCCAAAATAGCATCATCGTCGTAGTCGTACACATCGCGGCCATCCAGATGAAGCGACTATACAAAATGTCTCATCCTAGATTTCTACATCTGTGGCCATTATATTTATCTTCAAGCTCTCTTATCACGAAGGGGAGACAAAACCAACAAATCACCAACAACCAACGTCTGAGAAGGCTCCAGAAATATTTTTTCTTTACTGTCAGGATCATGATTTTCCACCAAGTCTGGAGTATCCTACTCATCTAAAGAAGTCAGCAAGCCCATATAGGGATGGTCAGAGTGTGATCGATCTTGAACCCGAATCAATCTACTAATGATGCTGGTTTGAGATGGTGTGTTGTTTGAGCTTCTCAGGTGACATACGTTAGTGGCCTACATCAACAGTGACTGCTAGTACATCGTCTGACGTCCTCTTAGTTTCTTGCTTGGATTGTACTTCAATCTAGAAGTTCAGCTAGTTGCAATGTTACAGTCTTCTCTGTTCTATCCATCTCACTTTGTTCTATGAGTAAAATACATTAGAAGGGTGAATCTTTGACGCATTTGAAATTTCTGAATGCAGTTTGTATGGACAGAAATAGTTACTGGAGTGAAAATCCATATACCAGTACTCATAGGCATTAGTATAACACGAATTGTATGGAGGATGTATAAGCTCCTTTATTCAAACATTTAACGATTCCAACATATTGCTACTTTATTCAATACAGATCAGTTGAACGTTTGTGATATTATGGGTCATGACAACAACGATCAACTTTGTTTCTGCATAGTTTTTCAATGTCGTGCTTTGGATTTTTAGACCTCATGACAACAACGTAACAAAATGGATTTCATTATTAATGTCTGAAATACTAGTATGTGTCAGTTCTAATTACACTAGTTCTCATTAACATGTAAACCCTTCTGCAACATAATACAAAGTTTTTGTTACTTTTTGTACCACACTGTTACTTTTTGTGTCTTAATATTACTTTTAGTGTCAGATAGTTATTTTTTGTGTCTCGACGTTACTTTAGTGTTAAATAGTTACCTTTTTTGATATATAGTTACTTTTTGTGTTTTGAAGTTACTTTCAGTGTCGGGTAGTTACTTTTTGTATCTTGTATTTACTCTCCATATCATATAGTTATTTTTTATATCCTAGTGTTACTTTTAGTGTCACATAGTTTCTTTTCGTGTGATGATGTTACTTTTAGTGTCAGATAGTTACTTTTTATGTCATGATGTTACTTTTTGTACCATGTAGTTACTTTTTGTGTCCTTGTGTTACTTTTAGTGTCGGATAGTTACTTTTTATACCATATAGTTACTATTTGTGTCCTAATGTTACTTTCTATGTCGAATAAAAATTGTAATACATCAGCTTAGCTGATTGTACTTGCAAAAAAGGAAACTAAAATACTCCTATTCTATTGTTGAACTAAATTAGTTGGTGTATATATGTCATTGATAGCCTCTTTTTCAGTATATATATAATTGATAGCCTCTGTTCTTCGAGCTGCTGGTGCTGGTAACACTTCCTTTCTGTTGCTGCTGTTGATTGAGAGCATCCTAGTGCTGCTAAGTGTGTTGTTCTTTTTTCTGATATTATGCGGTGGGAGCTGTTGTTGTTGCTACTGCTCTTGATGGATGACTTTTTTTAGTGTAGTTGTAGTTGATTAGTGTGTGAGTGAGGCATATTCAAATATGTAATGGGTTGTTCTTGTATAGTAATTTGAAATTGATTTATAATCCTTCCTGTATTTTGACTTGTGTTTGGAATCTATTGTTGTGTTACCTTGAGCTCCAGAAGTTGTATGTATACATTGATTATGTTACAAAGAATCTTTTCTGATCAGATGTTACTCTTTGAAGAATATTTGTCTCTCTTTGTGTCCAATGAATACTAAACTACTTACAAGATTTACTTACCTTCCTCCATAAGAGTTACTTTATAAAGTATAACAGTTACTTTTTGAATGCACAAAGTTACTTTTATGTTATCACAGTTACTCATAGTGATCTTACAGTTACTCTAGGTGTTCTTATAATTACTTTATCGATGACGAGTTCATCTCTTTTATTTGTCAGTGAGTTATGATATAGATACTTTTTTTTTGGAATAGAACACTTGCTTTCGTGTTCGAACAATTACTTACAAGATGTCTCTATTACTCTGTATTCCATACACATTGTTTTTGTGATACACGTTTTACCTTCCTCTGTTAGAGTTACTTTTACAAAGTATAAGAGTTACTTTCTTGAATTACATGGTTACTTTTCTCTGCTGTCACAATTACTATTAGTGTTCTTACAGTTACTCTTAGTGTACTTACAATTACTCTTAGTGTTCTTACAGTTACCCTTAGTGTTCTTATATTTACTTTATGTGTTACTTTTAATATTCAATAGTTACTTTTCTTACCATATAGTTACTTTTTGTTTCTTGGTGTTACTTTCAGTGTCAAATAATAACTTTTTGTGTTATGATGTTACTTTTAATGTCAGATACTTACTTTACAAAGTATAACATTTACTTTATAAAGTATAACAGTTATTTTTTGAATGCACAAAGTTACTTTTATGTTGTCATAGTTACTCGTAGTGCTCTTACAGTTACTCTAGGTGTTCTTATAATTACTTTATCGATGACGAGTTCATCTCTTTTATTTGTTAGTGAGTTCTGATATATATACTTTTTTTTAAGAATAGAACACTTGCTTTCGTGTTCGCACAGTTACTTACAAGATGTTCCTATTACTCTGTGTTCCATACACATTGTTTTTGTGATACATGTTTTACCTTCTTCTGTTAGAGTTACTTTTACAAAGTATAAGAGTTACTTTTTTTTAATCACATGGTTACTTTTCTCTACTGTTACGGTTACTCTTAGTGTTCTTACAGTTACTCTTAGTGTACTTACAATTACTCTTAGTATTCTTATATTTACTTTATGTGTTACTTTTAATATTCAATAGTTACTTTTCTTACCATATAGTTACTTTTTGTGTCTTGGTGTTACTTTCAGTTCAAATAATAACTTTTTGTGTCATAATGTTACTTTTGATGTCGGATACTTACTTTTTATACCATATAGTTACTTTTTGTATTTCAATGTTACTTTTCTTACCATGTAGTTACTTTTTGTGTCCTGGTGTTACTTTTAGTGTCAGATAGTTATTTTTCTTGTCATGTTATTACTGTTGATGTCAGTTAGTTACTTTTTTTACCATATAGTTATTTTTTACCTCATATTATTACTTTCAGTATCAGTTAGTTACTTTTTGTTTCATGATGTTACTTGTAGTGTCATATAGTTACTTTTTGTATCACATAGTTACATTTTGTGTCATAATGTTACTTTTGGTGTTCGATAGTTGATTTTTGTACCATATAGATACTTTTTGTGTCAAATACTTACTTTTTGACTTATGATGTTACTTTGTGATTCAAGACGTTACTTTTAATGTTAGATAGTTACTTTCCATACTATATAGTTATTTTTGTGTCTTAGTGTTTCTTTTAGTGTCAGCTAGTTATTTTTTGTGTCATGAAGTTAGTTTTAGTGTCAAATAGTTGTTTTTTGTGTCATGTTCTTACTTTCTGTGTCTGGTAGTTACTTTCTGTGTCATGATGATACTTTTATTATCAGATAATTACTTTACATACCATATAGTTACTTTTTGTTTCATGATGTTACTTGTATGTGTGCAATGGATACTCTTAGTGTTGTCACATTTACTCTTACAAAGTATAAGAGTAACTGAGTTTGAATCGAAGTGTTTCTTTTCTAAGTTATCACATTTACTCTTATTGCTGTTAGAGTTACTCGTAGTGCTCGTTCAATTACTCACAGGGTTGTCACAATTACTTGTAGTGCTTTTTCAGTTACTCATATTGTTTTCACAGTTACTCTAACTGCTATTTGAGTTACTCGTAGTGCTCGTTCAGTTACTCACATTGTTGTCATAGTTACTCAGAGTGTTTCACAGTTACTCGCAGGCTTTTTTTAGTTACTCGCAGGGTTTTTTCAGTTACTCGCATGGTTTTTTTAGTTACTCACAGTGTTTGTTCAGTTACTCGTAGGGTTGTGACAGTTACTCGCAGTGTTTGTTCAGTTACTCACAGGTTTGTGATAGTTACTCGCAGTGTTTGTTCAGTTACTCAACCATTACTTGTAGTGTTCAGTTACTCGCAGGCTTGTTTCAGTTACTCACAGGCTTTTTTTAGTTACTCACATTGTTTGTTCAGTTACTCGTAGGGTTGTGAGAGTTACTCACAGTGTTTTCATAGTTACTCTAACTGCTATTACAGTTACTCACAAGGTTTTTTCAGTTACTCGCATTATGGTCACAGTTACTCACAGTATTGTCACAGTTACTCGTAATATTTTTTCAGTTACTCGTAGTCCTTTTTCAGTTACTCACAGTGTTTTTTCAGTTACTCCAGGGTTGTGACAGTTACTCGCAGGGTTTTTTCATTTACTCAACCATTACTCTTAGTAACTCAAGCATTACTCTCAATTACTCAAGAATTAATTTCAGTTACTCAAGCATTACTTTTTAGTTACTCAAGCATTATGTTACTTTCAATTTAGTTACTCGCATGGTTGTATCAGTTACTCATAGTGGTTTCATAATTACTCTTACAACATTCAAAGCATAAAGATATTTAAAGCATTCAAAGCATTCAGAGTTACTCCTCTTACTACATTTATTATTTATGCAAAAATTATTTCTTTCCAAGTTACTTTCTAATGCACATATGTGCAACCACACATCGTCTAAGTTGTGAATTTACATATTACAATGGGTATTACTTCTGAGGTACATGATATGAACATATTTCATTTCCCGTAAGACCCCATACTACACCAAATCATCAGTGCTATTTTTTATTTTTTTGTTATTTTTTATACTTCGGTGTTACTTTCAGTGTTACTTTCAGTGTTACATAGTTACTTTTTGTACCATATAGTTACTTTTTATGCCCTGATATTACTTTCTGTGTTAAATATTTTTTTATGTGACTTGGTTTACGAATAGTGTTGGATAGTTACTTTTCTTATTGTATAGTTACTTTTTGTCTCCTGGTATTACTTTCAGTGTCAGGTAGTTATTTTTTGTCTCCTGGTGTTACTTTCAGTGTCAGATAGTTAATTTTTCTTGTCATGGTATTATCTTTTTGCGTTCAATAATTATATTTTATGATCAAGTCTACTTTATGTGTTAAATAGTTATTTTCCACATACTCATAGTTTTTCTTAGTATTCGAGGACTTAATAGCTTTAAAAAATGTCAAACAAAGGAACCCCTAGCCACCACTTGATATGCCTTCTCGAAGGAACTTTATATAGACACACACACATACATATATACATACATATATATATATATATATATATATATATATATATATATATATATATATATATAATAGTGAATACATACGTGCACATGCACGTGTCATATTATATCGATTTAATTTTTATTAGATGATTTCAGAAAATAAAGGTTAGACATCACTTTTATCTAATATCTGTGAGATTTTATAGTACAAATATATTCAATCACTATTTAAAAATTGCAATTTAATTAATTATGGTTATATTTTATTTAAATTTTATTATCATTTATATAATTGGTTAAGAATTGACATGACAAATTGTATGGATGAAATTTTATTTTTTGGCATAAATAATAGTATAATTTTATATATATGTACCAATATATAAAATAATTAACACCATATTTGTAAATTGAAAATGTAATGATTTAGATTAAGAAGATATGTTTTAATTTCACCGATAAAATTCTTTTGTTATCACTTTCATAAGGATACTAACAATTTTGTTACTCAAATAATACTTTTATTGATTTATATAAACATAGAATGTGATTGCAATAACAAATATTAAAATGCACAAATTTGTTAAAACTCTCTATAATTAATTTCATTGTTAGAAATCAAATAAGATGATTATGTAATTCATAGATTTGAAATAAGCAAATTATAAGTTAAACTTTTTATATGGAAGTATGGTATACAAATTTTCTATAAAAAAAGTCTAATTAAAAGAGATCCTACATCATGCTCCCATTGAATCTAAGCATTTTATAAATTCTAGGCCTAGTTCAACTTATTATTTTTGAGAGGTAAAATGATAATTTGATGTAACATAGTTAGCAAGTGCTAAAATCATAAGAAGAATACGTGAGTAATTTTTTTTGGAGCTAATCTAATAATGAAAATTAAAATATCAAGAAAAGAGCAACTTCCATATTGTGTAATATTAGCAAGAAATTATGACAAATAATGTTATCTAAATTCAATACGTATTGGCAAACATTAAGGTGCCTTGAAAGTTGTTTTATATAAAAATCATAATTGAAACAAATGATTTGAAATCATGTAGCTTATGCATGACCACAATATTAAACATACAACCACAAAAAAAATGGAAGAAACCATCTCATATAGAAACGAAGAACTACAACCAGCCATATTATTACTTGCATGAGTAGCTAAAATAAATGGTAGAAATCAAGAAAGTCATGTTACCTTTCCCAAGACGGAAATGCAATCTTTTAATACTTGTTAATCTAACCGTTGTTGTCATCCACTATTTTTCCATTGTTGACATTAATGCCGTTCATTAACTTATAGATATCTTTAATTGGCCGGAGCAGAAATGTAAGAATGATTAGGTAGTTCACATTCACTATGAATAAAATGCAAAAACTAATATAACATTCTAAATTGAAGATGGATGACATCGTACAGATGAACCTAAGTTTAGAATGCCACAACCACTTTAAAACAATATTCTGGATCCCTTGCTCCACCGTTCACCCTTGTTTATCCTTCCATTCGATCTTCTGCCATACTCTTGACTATCACCCATGTCCCAGTCCACGAATAGGATGCAGTCTTTCTCGGCGTTCTTCAGTGCAGTATAATCTTGTGCAAGTTGTTTATCTAATGATACGACTGCCTCCCAGTGTATTATCAGGCCGTACCTCCTCGTGCGAGAAAACACAACAACACGAAAACATTGAAGAAAAAAATCAGTACACTGAAGCATGTGGTTTACAAGAAGTAGATATGTAAACGTTGACAGAATAACTGACCTTCCCATTTAGAGACTTAGTGCATTCAACACACTACGCTCCGAATGATATTCAAAAATTTACCATTAGGTATCTTGTTTCTACCTGTCCGACCATTGGTTCAACATGGTACGATGATTATTTGTAAACAAGATTTACAGATTATGGTTTAAGGCTTACATTATCTTATGAAGGAAAAAACATTTTGCATACCTAATATTTGGTTTCTCTTCCAAAATTCTGAAGTCGGTGAAAAAAATCCTAACTTCTTTAAAGTTCCATTACCGGAATAGTGTGTTGATGATGCATGTCGAATTATTCACGGCCACGTCGAGTCCCTTAAGGCCCGTCGCCTCGCCTCCCATGCGTCTAGACGTCGATGTTCTAGCATCTTGTTGCTGCTTTTGTCCACACCTTTGCATGCAGACACGGTGCAAGGAAAAATTGAAGTGCCCTTCCACACTCCTCTCCTGTTGTAGCTGGATACCAGTAGGGCTCTGGAGGTGGCTTTGTCTCGGATGACGGGCTGTGAATGCAGATGCTGGATTTGTGCTTGATAACACGAATGTTGTCCTCACATAGAGGTGACAGACACGGAAGGTGGCATCGGTCAACGACTTTGTTTCTATTGTTGCTATTGCTTGGCTCTAAGAAAGAAGAGGAAGCGAGGACACCGAGGGACTGTAAAGATGAAATCTTGGCTTGGATTAGTTGATGCCTCACAAAGGGAAGATGATGACTTGGAAGGTGGCATCTGAGCTACGTCCCAGGAAAAGTGCAAACAGCAGGTGGCAATTTGTGCGATGGTTCCTTGTTGCAAGCGGTTAATGCCTAATGCACGATAGGAGTCTGTTGCGAGAAAAAGCGAAGGGGATGGGGATCGTGGATATGGAGGGCCGCTATTAGGATAGATGAGAGGTCGTAAGAAAAGGTGCTCAATCGTGGTTTGCAAATGCAGTTTTTTTTAGCGGAAGTAGGGGAGTTGGGTGTGCATAATAACTAAAAACCATGAAAGAGAAAATATAATCTAATAAAAATAAAAAAGTTAACTTGTAACTTACTTGTCAAACTCTTTTTGAAGTTGTTGAAAATGACTAACAAAATACGTGTGGAAAGTAATAAGGAGTTTTTGAGCGATCAGAAAAATGAAAATGCAGATCTATCAGAAAATGCAGATCTATCAGAAAAATGAGTTGTTAAACTAGAATTTCGTATCACCATAGTTTATCACTAATTGTGGAATAATTAACAAGACACGTTTAGAAACTAGGCCGCAACTTAGACATTCTTCAGCTATTATCTACAACCAGAAAAAGAAATTGACTTACAACATCTTACAGTTTGTACAAATTCTTACAAGTTCTTATTTCATCCAAATCCACCAGGTCATAATTACGTACTCAAAAGCCTTTTATTGGTCTAGTATGGAAACAACGATTTAGAATAAATTAAAAAACTACATCTGAAAAGACAAGAAAAAAGATACATGGCTAGTATGAGGTTGTGGACAATCTCTGTGCCGCAGAACTAACAATGGCTCACACTGCCTAAATATACATAGAACTTAGTTGGAAGAATATAATACCAATTGAAAATAGAGAAAATACAATTTGGGACAAAGAAGAGTGGTTAAGTGGAGATATCAGAGTTACATAACATCATCATCCGCAAATCCATTCATTTGAAAATCAATTGTTACAAAAAGTCATTCTATCATCGTCAATCTCAGCTTCTGCCCTTTTCAGATTATATTTATCACAGACAAATTTTCATGTTCTCAGCTAAATGGAGCATGTTGTGGAGGATTCTGATCTCTTCTACCCCTTTCCTCCTGTCAGACCACCCTTTTTACCTTTCCTATATGCAAGCAGTCCAACACAATAGAAGCATTCCACAGTAGAAACAACTTTAGCAGATTCCACGATGAGAAAACAAGTTTGGGAATTGATGAAGACTTCCATATTTGTTTCCCTGAGTGTTGTTCACCCCTTATTCTGGTGTTCGATTTCACATTGGAGAACTGCAGAGAGCGACATGTCCTGGAACACTGTCAGCTTCGCTTTGGGCTGGGTACTGTCGGCACCTTAGTTCGACAATCGTGTCATTGGCGGTGGTGGTGGGAAACCCGTCATGGTGGTGTTCCATGGGTAGATCCTACCCATCAACGACCTGGTCGAGACATCTGGTGTGTGTCGGGGGTTTACCCACATAGTGGTCACCGCTACCTCTGCTATGCAAGCGTGCACGGGCGGCCAGCCGACCTTGTTTCTTTCACTGAGAATTGGGGGACATGACATGTTTGGGGATAATTGAGACCGAGTGAGTTAGGCAATGAAAGGAGGATATGGTGATGTGAGATACATTCAGCCCGAGATCTAAAGCGGATGAATTTAAGTTGAAGAACCAGCACAGACAGTCGGGTAGTGAGACTAAGTCGGCAAAGAGAAGAACAACAGAGTCGGTTGGTGAAAGGTCAGTGACGGTGTATTAGCATGATGGTAGCTACTTCTACCAACATTCTCAGGAGCTGCGCCGTGGTGTACCCGAGCCTCCTGTCGTCGTCCAAGTCCAAGTTCTCCGCGTCACTGCCAGTTCCTGGAGCTAATGCCTCCTCTACTGGCCGCGTCACCATGACCGCCGAGTGGATGCCCGGTCAGCCACGCCTGACGCACCTCGATGAAGGGTGTCCGTCATGTCATTTTTTTAGGTGAGATTTAGACTAGTCTGGATATATATATATATATATATATATATATATATATATATATATATATATATATATATATATATATATATATATATATATATATATATGGCCCATCTTTATTGCCCGCGCGGGTAGCTACCCGCCCACCCTTCCGACCACTTTTTTTCAAAAAAAAATTTCGTTATTGTAGAGGACTATTTTGTCTAGCTCTCCAAAAAAATTTAGCCAAAAATAATATCATTTGCCCCTCCAAAATAAAAAAACCCATCCTTATATATATGTTGTATATTTTGTACAGAATTACTTTTTTTGGCCAGCAGAGTTACGTTTTTGACACCATAGTT
Organism: Alisma plantago-aquatica; assembly: GCA_963693085.1. Taxonomy (NCBI): domain Eukaryota; kingdom Viridiplantae; phylum Streptophyta; class Magnoliopsida; order Alismatales; family Alismataceae; genus Alisma; species Alisma plantago-aquatica. Next base: position 756,823,403 of record OY856412.1, read on the forward strand.
ACTTTTTTTATAGCAGAGTTACTTTCTTAGCTAGGAGAGTTACTTTTTTGGCTGCAGGGTAGCGAAAATCCATGCTACCCACGCGGGCAATGAATGAACACCCATATATATATATATATATATATATATATATATATATAGTCAGGCTAGAATACACTCGAGTGCATTCAGAGCAGAATACACTCGAGTAGTTTTTCATGATGCAATACTTTTTTCAAAAATCTAATCCATTGATCTTCTTAAAGATCTTGTGAATAGCTCATATATAAAATTTGTGTACATTTGGACATTTAGAGGTCATGTTATAAAGACCGCAAAAAATATGCATTTCAAATTAGTTTCGTGCGTTGATTTTGTTGTCCTTAGATGAGTGACTTACACTCATCTAAATGGGTTCAAAATTTGTATGTAGCCTAGTTATAATATGACAGTGAAGATCAATGGTTGACATTTTGCAAAAAATAATTTTGATATGCAAACACACTTGAGTGTATTCGTGTGATCTGTACACTCGAATGTATTCTAGCCTGACTCTCTCTCTCTCTCTCTCTCTCTCTCTATATATATATATATATATATATATATATATATATATATAGGGATGTAAATGGGTACGGGTAGACCCGCGGACCCACAAATCCGGACCCTTAAAAATCTCATCATGGGTCTAATTTTTTATACCCGCATACCCTTAGACCCGTATACCCTTGGACCCGCATATAAGCGGGTCCAATAATGGGTATGCTTGGACCCAGACCCGTGTACCCGCTATACATAAGTAACTGCTCAAATAATATGTTATACATATCGTACTTTACTAGTCTAACTAATATAATTCTTGAGATTATATCCCAATCTAACCACAATAAGGTTGAGACTAGTCATATAATTAAGAATTAAGTATTCTAGTTACAATAATGAATATCATATGTAAGCTTAAAATCAAAATGTCTACTAATTTACATTACTTTCTACATAAGTTAAACGTTATGATCATGACTACAAATATGTAAAAAATTACTCAATTAATGTTAATGTATAAAATATAGCATTATCTAATATAACTACTACATGTTAATATACTATATAATAACAATATCTTGTTCTATTAAATATATATTACATAGTCATTTCTCTTACATAAATAATATGATGTTTTATAGAACCGCTTACTCGCATACCCGCACCACATACCCGCTAATATTGTGGGTACGAGTATGGTACGGGTCCAGATTTTGTATCATGCGGGTCTAGAATCGGAACCGGATCCGCTAAATTAGATGGGTATGGGTATGGGTATGGCCAGACCCGCACCGTACCCGCACCGTTTACACCCCTATATATATAAAAAAATATATACTTTTTTTAAAGTTTCTTACTTTTGACATGTAGATGGTTACTTTACCTTACAAACTACTACTTTTCATGTATATATAGTTACATTTAAAATGACTATAATAAATATACAATTATATATATATATATTGCTGTATATTTTGGCCAAATTTACCTTTTTAGTCGTATAGTTACTTTTTTGTCCAACGAGTTACTTTTTTGACCGTATAGTTACTTTTTGGACTGACATGTAGTGAAATCCAGGCTACCCGTGTGGGTATTGAATGAATGCCCATATATATACATATATTCTTAAGAAACTCACCAATTGCTATTTGTGGATCTCAATTACTCTAATATTTGAACACTCATTTTGAAAATGTCCCATTTGGCCACACTCATAGCAACCAATATTGGAGGAGTAGAGCTTGCCTTTGAAAGGTTTATATGTGGTGTACAATACATTCTCATCACACTGGGAGTATTCCTCACTTAAGGAAGACTCTTGAACTTTAAAATTTATGCCCTTCCCTCTTATAGGAAAATTCCTCTATGTCCTCTCATCTTTTAATAAGCTTCTCCTCATAGGTTTGGATATTTCCTATAAGGTCTTCAATAAGGATTTTTTTGAGGTTGGAAGATTATTCTATGGATGACACTTTTTTACATTCAAAATGGTACTTGAGGGGGATAAGGATTTTTTGCTACTTGATCCTTGGACACCGTTTGCTTCCCTAGGAAGTCCATTAAAGATGCTTGAGAACCTTGAACACATATTTTATAATGAATTCAAATTTGGACATCTTGAACAACTCAAGTTGATGTCACAACATGCTGATATTTGAATCCTTAACTTGAACGATTCCTTCCTGGGTGATAGCTGTTGGACCTATGGGCTTAGGGGGGGTCAATGGAGATAAAAGTACTTAAAATAAATTCATTAGACCTCATTATTTCCCAAGATAAATAAGAGAAGTGTTAAATTCAAGGAAGGGAGGGATTGGAACATGAACCAAGAGAAGGCAAGCATGCTGAGTGGTGTTGTCTCTCAAGGACATAGTGTTGGGTTTTATCGAGCCGACAGGTGTAACAGAAGTAACAATAAATTTTTCTCCACATACCCTACCAAAAAATCTCATCAATAACAACATACTCAGAAGGAGGGAGCGCATGATATACCTCGTTGCAGATCAAGTCCGACGATGTCTCTTATTTGGTGAGGTGTGTCACTCCTTGCATGCACAAACAGTCCATCTGTCCTCCGAACATAGATGCAACAATGTCTGCGTCTCTACTTTGTCTATGCGGATGGACTGGAACTCCGCGTCGCACTTCTCAAGCCGGCGGGAAGGAGTAGCCTTTAGCTTGGTTACGTGCTAGTGTCAGTTTCTCTCCTTCTCTCTCTTGGGGATGATGATGGCTAGGGTATACGTACAAGAGTGTGTTCTCATATATCTTTTAGTCCACTCATCATGAACCTATAAATAGGAGACAAAAGGAATTAGGATTTCCAAAACCCTTAGGTAGCAGAAAAGGCTGCGACTGCATTTAAAACAAGCCACTCGTGCACTATTAAAAATATTTTGAAATCTATTAATTAACAAATTAATCATATTAGTTGATTAACTAATCTTTGTTCGTCTGTCTCTAGTCAATCGCTCCGGATCAGCCAACCGACTTAACAATGAAATCTAAATTATTCAGTTTATATACTTTAACTAATAAACTTGTATTATATTCCAACATTAATCTAATAGATTACCTAAATTTTTTAGTAATCAGTTTGATTCAAAACATTTTCAATCACATCCATAATTATACTCTTATTCCAATACATCCTATGCATACGAACCGATAGGCTCTGATTTATGTTGGCAGTGATATTCATAATCATATTATGATTTACAAGCAATGATTGACATCTAACAAGATTTCATTGCTACCCAAGTAATTAGAGAATTGGAGAACAACTTAAACCTACAATCTATGATTGGTGTTACGTCAACTATACGTTCCTTTGTCTCTAATATCTGGATTGAACTTGAGGCATGGAATCATCATCCTCTTCAACATTCAATCCATGTTCCTTGAACTATAGTAGATTGTCTGAGATATTGTAAGTTCAATATCACATATTTACTCACACCAGCATGGCCTTGCATTTCTCAGTCTCTCTTATCAAGTGGCCAGGATATCAAACTCCTATAGGAGGGATAAATGCCTTCTACATCACTCACAGTCATCTCCATGTGTCACACTACACCGGATCACCACCTTTATGTCAACCCTTATTCAGGATCATGGTGGATGATGTCAAAGCACACCGAATGATGTGTGATGAGTGTAGTGACTTCAGGTCTAAGAACCACAATCACTACCATCACTACAAGAGATTACTTTGACTTCCAATCATGGTTTCCATGTGTCACTCTCAAGGTGGGTCTGTCTAATACATTATTCTCTAACAAGTATCTAAATGCTTGGTTTGATATCACATATCATGACTAATGAGATTCTATCATCAACAAACACACACTCTAGTCTTAATTGTTATTGTTGTCTATTAGCCTTCCACAATAATCCGACTAGGGATATAACAAGAATGCATATACTCTTAACATCCGTATGATCTCATTGTTCAGGTCCTCAACCCGAAGACATAATTCATTGATTAATATCATTCTTTAGAAATTTATTATGTTGTATCATTATGTCATAACTAAATAAACAAAATAATTTGGAAGATTATCTTAATTATTAATCAAATCATTTACAAGAAATGCCATTACAATTATCACATGATTGGCTCTCTAGACATACATACCAACAAACTCCCACTTGCACTTAGAGCCAATCACCCATGAACATAATACCAAGTGATCTAACATGATCTTCAATGCTTATGCTAGAAAGTGCTTTTGTTAAGGGGTCAACCACATTGCTCTCGATTGGTACTATACAAATCTTCACATCTCCTTGCTATATGATATCTCATATGAGATGGAACCACCTTTGTATATACTTTGAACATTGATGCGATCTAGGTTCCTTAGCTTGTGCAATAACTCCATTGATGTCACAATATAGCTCAATTGCATCACTGATGCTTGGAACCACCCTAAGTTCTGAGATGAACTTCTTGATCCAAACAACCTCTTTGTTGCATTGGATGCAACAATATACTCAGAATCCACTCTAGAATCCACAACTATCTTTTTCTTGGAACTCTTCCATCTCACATCTACATTGTTGAGGCAAAACACAAATCCTAATTGTGATTGATAATCATCTTTGTCAGTTTGAAAGCTTACATCGGTATAACCCTTTAACACAAACTCTTCCTCTCCATCGTAGACAAGAAATCGATCTTTAGTTCTTCTCAAGTACTTAAGTATGTTCTTCACTATAATCCACTGACCTTCACCTGGATGTGACTGATATCTTCTCGTCATGCTCAAGGCATACGAGACATCTAGATGAGTACATAACATTGCGTACATGATAGATCCAATTGTAGAATCATATGGAATCCTACTCATGTGCTCCCTTTCTTCACAAGAATTGGGACATTGAGCTCTAGAGATGGTAACACCATAAGACATGGGAAGGTTGCCTCTCTTTGAGTTCTCCATGTTGAACCTCTTCAACACTTTGTCAATGTATGTGCTCTGACTTAGTCCAAGAAGCCTTATAGATCTATCTCTATGGATCTTGATTCCTAGAATATATGATGCTTCTCCTAAGTCTTTCATAGAGAATGTATTTCCTAGACAGGTCTTTACCATATATAAAGTAGGGATGTCATTCCCCATCAATAATATGTCATCCACATATAATATGAGGAATACAATCATGCTTCCACTAACCTTCTTGTAAACACATGGTTCATCTTCATTTTGACTAAAGCCAAACTCTTTGACTATTTCTCAAATCAAAGATTCCACCTCTGAGATGCTTGCTTCAATCCATAGGTTGACCTTTGTAGCTTACAAACTTTATTTGCATCCTTTGCATTTATAAAACCCTCAAGTTGTGTCATATAATTATCCTCAAGAAGATTCACATTAAGGAATACAATTTTAACATCCATCTTCTAAATATCATAGTCATGATAAGATACAATGATAAGCATGATCGAGATGGACTTAACCATGGAAACTAGAGAAAATATTTCTTCATAGTTAACACCTTGAACTTGTTTTAAACACTTTGCAACCAATCATCCTTTGTAAGTTTGTACATTACCATCCATGTCGGTCTTCTTCTTGAAGACCCACTTGCACCCAATGGATTTTACCCCTCAGGTGGATCCACCAAGGTCCATACCTTGTTGGTGTACATGGATTCCATCTCAGATTTTCATGACCTCAAGCCATTTCTCAGACTCTGGTCCCTTCACAACTTCTATATCGACAGTTGGCTCATCATGACTGACTCATCTCCTTCTTGAGTTAGTAGATAACTAAATCTATCTGGATCAAGGCGTGTCCTACTAGATCAGTGCGGTTCCTATGTCACATGAGGAATTTGAGATTCCACAATGGTTTGTGACTCTTTATGTTCCTCTTATACCTTTGTAGGTTCAATGCTTTCTTGTTGGACTCAAACTTCTTTGAGTTCTACTTTCCTCCTACTAATTCCTTTGGAAATGAATTATTTTTCTAGGAATGCAGCATCCTTGGCAACAAACACTTTATTGTCAGTTGGGTCATACAAGTAGTACCCATTAGTTTCTTTGGGATAACCAAAAAAATAACATTTATTTGATCTGGGGCCAAGCTTTTTAGGAAACATTTTCTTGACATAAGCTTCACATCCCCAAATCTTCATAAAAGATATTTTGGGATGCTTCCCAATCCATATCTCATATGTGTCTTTTGAACCTATTTAGAAGGTACATAGTTAAGTGTAAACGCTGAAGTTTTTAGAGCATAACTATAGAAGGAAGTTGGAAGATCGACAAAACTCATCATTGATCGCACCATATCTAGAAATGTGTAATTCCTTCTTTCTGATACACCGTTGTGCTGTGGGGTTCTAGGTGGAGTCCATTGTGATATGATATGATACCACAAGCTCGTAGAAGGTCCACAAACTCTTGCCTTAAGCATTCTCCACCTTGATCAGAAAGAAGTACCTTCATACTTTTACCAAGTTGGTTATGTACTTCATTCATAATATCCTTGAACTTTTCAAGAGTTTCTGACTTATGTTCCAACAAGTAAACATGACCATACCTACTGAAGTCATCAATAAAGGTAATGAAATACTGATACCACTTCTAGCATTTGTTTTATAAGGACCACACACATCAATATGTATGAGTCGTAATAGATCACTCACCCTCTCAGTGTTTCCAGTAAAGGAAATCTTGGTTATATTATCCAACAAATAAGACTCACATGTCTCTATGATTTGAAATAAAAATAGTTTAGATATCCTTCTTATGGAGTCTAGAAATGTGTTTCTCATTGATGTGCCCTAGACGACAATGCCAAAGACACATTTTATTTGGGCTATCGAGTTTCAAGCTTTTGGTATTCACGTTATACATTTGTCTCACAATCTAAAAGGTAAAGATGATATGACACTGGGGCATTTCCATAAAAGATCTCATCTTTTGATATAGAACATTGACCATTCTTTATATGAAATTCAAATCCATCCTTATCCATATAAGACACAAAAATAATGGTTCTATTTATGGTGGGTACAGAATAGCAATACTTTAACTCTATTACAAGCCCCGTGGGAAGAGATAAATTATAGGTCCAAACTATAGAAGTAACAACTCTTGCTCCATTTATAACACATAGTTCAACCTCGCTCTTTCATAAAGGTTTACTTCTTTTCAGACCCTACATATTCGAGCATATATGAGATCCATATCTGGTATCTAGTACCCAAGATAAAGAAGTAGATAAGTTTATCTCAATAACATATATACCTGAAGTGGAGATCTCTATCCCCGCCTCCTTCCTCAGTTCCTCCAGGTAGAGAGGGAAATTCCTATTCCAATGTCCAGGCTAGTGACAATGGTGACAATTACCTCCCTTATTCACCCCTCCCTTTGCTTTGAGTGCAGAATACTTGGGATTCTAGTTAGATTTGGAACTCTTATTAGCTTGCCCTTTTCCCTTTGACTTTCCTTTTCTACTGATCATCATCATAGAATTTGGCTTGTCTTTCTTTGTTTGCACTTCAACTATTCTCAACATGCCAAGCAATCCTAACAATGACTTGTCAAAATTGTTCATGTTGTAGTTCATGACAAATTGGCTGTATGACTCTGGCAATGACTACATAAATACATATGTGGCCAACTCTTGACCCAAAGGAAATCTCAATCTTACAAGGTTCTCCACATATTCAATAAATTTTGAGCACACATGGAGCTACTACATATCCTTTTGTCATGTTGCACTTGAACAATGCCTTGGAGACATCATCTCTCACATCTTTCCTGATCTTGGTACATGCTCTTAAGATGTGTTACAATCTCATTCATATCTATATTTTCATGTTGTCTCTACAACTCATAGTTCATTGAGCATAACATCACACACTTGACATCCACAACATCTTTAGAGTGCTTCTTGTAAGCATCCCTGTTAGCCTTGGGTGCATTGGGAGCAATTTCATCTGGCTCTGGTTTTTCTAGGAAATAGAGCTTGCATGCGCTCCTATTTGAGAAAAATTCTCAGCGTCCTAAACAAGTCATGGAAATTATTCCCAATCAACTTGTCCTTATCAAGGATCGATCGCAAGGAAAATGTATTATTTATCCTCATTTGATTCTACAAAAGCAATTTGCAATTCGTCAAAAATATTTGTGATTTGATTTGATTAAAATAAGATTTAATGATATTTCGTTAGGCCTTTAATTAATTATTGCTCCAAATATTTTGTTCAAATTGATAACCCTCACTTATCAATTTAGAAGATTGCAATGTACAATTTTCTAGTGAGCCAAAACCAATATTTCACCACATCACGAGTCAGCTTTGGCTGATTTCCCACAACATGACTATTTAGGTAGGTAATATTTGCCAATTGCATCATATACGAATCTTGATATATGGCACAACTCCTTGTCATATTCCATATCTATGCTTCTAGGTACTTAATCTCATTAAGATCACCTATTTAAGCCTGACCCAAAAGCCAACACGATAGAATATGCACCCTGCTTTGACAAATATACATATCTACCGCCACACTTCCACGAGATGGATGACACACCACACTTTGGCGTAACCTATGCTTAATCGATCAAGCTTTTCATCTGTGCTGCTTACGGAAAACATCTAAGACTTATTATTTAATTTATAGATTATATATATATATATATATATATATATATATATATATATATATATATATATATATATATATATATATATATATATATATATATATATATATATATATATATATATATATATATATATATATATATATATATATATATATATGGCATTCATTCAATACCCGCGCTGGTAGCCTGATTTTTCGCTACCCGCTCATCCAAAAGTGTAACTATATGGTAGACAAAAGTAACTCTAAGATCAAAAGATTAACGATATTGATAAAAGAGTAACTATATGACTAAAAAAGTAACTTCACAGAAAATATACAGTCAGTAAATATATGGATGTATTTTTGATTTTGGTGGGACAAATGATATTATTTTTGGATGAATTTTTTTGGGAAGCTAGATAAAATTCTCCTCTACAATTGCGATTTTTTTTAAAAAGTGACAGGAAGGTTGCAGGTAGCTACTCATGCAGGTATTAAAGATGAACCCATATATATATATATACACATATCCAAATATCACATACTTATAATATGTATTCTATACATACTATCACCAACAACAGACATGCAATCCATAAACACATAAGCATTGATTATGGACATACTACTGTAATCCTTTGGAGCCATGAAGGATTACTATCCACATATGGTCTTTCACATCTCATGCTGCAACAACCTGTGAACATCATATGAACATGCATTTGATCAGCATCAAGGTAAACATCTTTATGGATGCCCCTTGGTGTTGGATATTCAGTTTTCCTCTCCATGAACCCTCGTTGGAGTTGGATCTTCAACTTACCTCTTTACAACAAGTCTTCTAAAACTAAATCTATTCCTATCTCTATTACATAATGTGTTAAAGAAAGAGAACCTCAAGTTACACCCGATGGGAGTTTAGAGGGAATAGAAATGATTAAACTTGAAGATAATAGATGAGGCTTGTCATGCAAGCCAAATACTTATACAAATGATCCATGCACAATCCGTTTACATCTAAGGACAAGATATACAACCAAGCACAACATTTACAGTAGGGATCCTAGGCCATAATCATGCATGCATTCACCACACAAAACATTTTTCAATAGCAACATGGTTTTACACACACACACACACACACACACACACACACACACACACACACACACACACACACATGCACACACACACACACACACACACACACACACACACACACACACAAGATTGCAGTCCTTTTAATGCGGGACATTCCCCATTAAACAATTTTTGACTCCTGTGCATATTAGGTGGGGTACACAGGGGAAGCACCCCTGTGCGGTTGTATATATAAAATTTTAGTTTTGTGTACTAAGAAAAATTGAGGCTTTCTAGTAGTCGACCCTGTCCTACATGTAAAAAATAATGGGCCTACAACATATGTGGAATTAGGCCACATATGTACATTAACACTTTTAAGTTTGCATCACATGTAGCCACAAAAATGATATATAGAAATTCCGATCATATCGAAGTAAATCCAAATTTTAAAATTTTCTTCACATACCCCACTAGCAGATCTCATCAATAATAGTGTATTTTGAAGGAGGGAGTGTGGAATATACCTTGTCATGGACCAGGTCTGGTGATGTCCCTTAGATATGTGTGCCACTCCTCGCATGCATAGATAGTCCAAGTCTATCCTCCAAATGCATGTACAACAATGTCTACGACTCTACTTCATCCATGTAGATGGACTGGAACTCCATGTCATGCTTCTCAAGACAGTGGGAAGGATTAGCCTTCTGCTTGACGATGTGCTAGCATCGATTGCTCTCATTCTCTCTCTCTTGAAGACGTACAATGACAACTAGGGTACACATACAAGATCGTATTCTTGTCTCTGTTTTAGTCCAGCCATCATACCCCTATAAATATGAGACAAAAGGAAGGAGGGTTTCCAAAGCCCTTAGGTAGAAAAAAGGATGCAACTGCATTTAAAACAAGCCGCTCATGTACTATTAAAAGAATATTATGGAATCTATTAATTAACCAATTAATCATATTAAATTATTAACTAATCTTCATTTGTCCGACTCTAGTCAATCGCTTCGGATCAACCAGTCGACTTAATAATGAAATCTAATTAATTGTCATAAACACTTTAACCAATTAACTCATATTATATGCCAACATTATTCTAATAGATTACCTAAACATTTTAATAATAAGTTTGATTCAGATCATTTCCAATCACGTCCACAATTATACTCCTATTCCAATACATTCTATATGTGTGACTTGGTAGGCTCCAAATTACATTGGCAGTGATATCCATAATAATATTATGATTTAACAAGAATTTATTGGTATCTAACAAGACTTTATTTCTACCCAAGTAATTGGAGAATTGGAGAACAACTTCAACCTACAATCTATGATTGGTGTTACATCAATTGTATAGTTCCTTTGTCTCTATATCCAGATTGAACTCGAGGCATAGAATCATCATCCTCTTTAACATTCAATCTATGTTCCTTGAACTAGAGCATATTGTCTGAGATATTGTAAGCTCAATATCACATATTGACTCACACCAGCATGGCCATGCATTTCTCAGTTTTGCTTATCAAGTGGCTAGGATATCAAACTCATGTAGAAGGGACAAATCCCATCTACATCATTCACTTTCATCCCCATGTGTCACAGTGCACTTGAGAACCACCTTTATGTCAAACCTTATTCAAGATCATGGTGGATGATGTAAAAGCACACCGAACGACATGTGATGAGTGTAGCGACTTCATATCCATGAATCACAATCACCACCATCACTATGAGACATGACTATGACTACCAATTATGGTTTCCATGTGTCACTCTCAAAATTGGCCTGTCTGATATACTATTCTCTAACAAGTATCTATGTAACGACCCATACTTTTGAGTGTCTAAAAGACTTTAAAATCACAGATCGTTAATCATAAATTCCATAATCAGTTTCAAGAAATAATACAAAATAGTAAACAATTTCCATTAATGATCAAATATTTACATGTTTGCATAAAAAGCTCCTCTAAGGAGTTACATAACTTTTAAACAGAATTAACTTTTACATGTGTAAAGATAAACCATTAAGACTAAACCTTCATAATTAAACTGTAGTGTCTTCAACATATCTATCTGTACCCTCATGTCCACAAATCAAGTATATCTGATACCTAAAATGCCGACAAACAAATACACAATCAGTATATTGCTATACCAGTATGTGGGTTCAAACAATAATCACAAGTATAGATATAAGCAAACATCTTTATCTTGCATATAAGAACATAAACTTATTTTCATATTCTAACCCTTATCTAGTCTATTACCTCAGGTGTAATCACTGTCCCTCCGGGACTTGTGTGCATTACCCTTAAGACCAGTCTAACCCAGGGTTCAGAATATTGTTATTTACTTTACATGATACTCATAGGAACTTTATAGTTTGCAAGAACTAAATTAACAAGCAAGTAGTTTATTTATCGTTCAATCTCATCGAGAAACATCTACAATCTCAAAATTTGATACATGTATTCATAAGTATAACCACATACATTATTCCATTGCAGAAACTGTGCAGAACATCATATACTTTATGAGTACATCCAAACATCCATGCAACAAAGCATTCAATCTGACATAATATGAAACAAGTATACTACGTATGTGTCACCATGTGTTCACATTACATTACTCAGATCTATATGCACTCCTAGACTACGATTTAGGGTCATCTCATGTTTGGACCAGGGATTAGGGTTACCAAACCCTATTTCCAACATATTCTACCCAGTTATGCATGTCAGGTGAAATCCTAATTATCATCTTAAGCATATTAAACCATCAGTGATACCTAGATCAGATTATCAGAATTAGATCATAGCAAGATTTTGACATTGATTTTAACACCCTAAATAGCATGAGTAAGACTACTAATTTGGAATCATCCATTATCCATCATTATCAGGGATTTCTTCATTATACATGTTTAGATCAAGCATTAACTTAACATAAATGAACCCTATTCAATTAAGCATCAAATTAAGGCAAATCTAGGTTTTCTCTTTATTCTAATCAAACCATGTACACTTTTAGAATAGGAAGCATATTTGGAATCTGAAACTATTTTAATTGGATTCCTCTCGTTCTTTTGATCAATTTTCATATATTATGTGTTACAACCCGAGTTACCAATAATTTTCTATAAATTTAACAAGAATCCATCTACTCTGGTCAATCACAACCTGACAAGTCAGCAATATATCTTGTAACTCGAAACATAATCAATTGACTATTATACCCCCTGCCTTACGTTAGCAGGCCAGGGCATATTGGTTAAAATCCTCCGGGTCGCCCCCTACCTCACGATCGTGAGGGAGTCCGACTCCCATCCATGAGGAGCGACCGCTGGGCCATCCCCCCTCTTTCGTCGTGGGCTGCGGCGGCCATGAAGGACCTAGGAACCCCGACGGCCTTGGTCGGTCTCGCCCCTAACACCCACAACACCCCCATGGTTGATGAGTAGGAGGGTGGTTCCTACGGTTCTCAACTGTTGGCGAAAAATGAATGGAAGAAGGAAGGGAGAATCCTTACTCGAGATCATTGCTTAACTCATCGTCTGAGGCGGTCAGGAACTGCGGCTATGAAGAGAAGCTTCCTCCTCTCCTTGCGACTTGCAACGACTCACCTCCACAGAAGCACATGCCGCGAACGCCGCTTCCACGACCACCGTCATGGTGAGACGGATGCAACCCCTCCCCGCCCAGGTCCGATGCTCTTTTTCATGGCTACCACCCCTAGACTCATTGTCTCCAGTCCACTGCCTTCCTTCTGCCCTCGTCGCCCTCCTGACCATGTCACCAAGTGAGTTGGTCGGGGCATGATCCATTGTTCCCTCTGTCTTCGGCAGCAGCGAGTTCCCTGGCTTGTTCTCTGTGAAGGAACATGATGCGGTCCGCTTGCTGGTGGCAGGAGGAAAGAACTGAGTGGCGGGGAAGATGGTGTGCTACCTTGGCAATCCAGAAAAAGCCCTATCCTATCGGCTCATCCATGGAAGCGTAGGGTTGCGTCCATGGTGGTCGTAGGTCACCTTGTGCCCAATGGAGGCTGGTGTCCCCCTTGGAGAGGGTCCCTATATATGCCTGTGTTAGGAGGAAACCCTAGGAACCGTTGTATGCAAGAAGGGATGAGATGTGAAAGACAATTCTCGGTTCATGCACACATACAATGCTTTTTATATGGAAGGTGTCCTAGTCAAAACCAACCACCGACCAAACCTCCCCTTTCCATAATCTTTCCGATTGCTTCTTTTAAAAGATAAATTCTAAGATCAAGCACATGTCCTCCATCACATGGCTTCCAAACGAATTCTAGATAATTATGTGATAAATCACCTAATTCACCCAATAACTTCATATATCCTGGATTTATGCATACAATCCCATATTGGTATTATCTGACGTATAAAATTATCAAAATCATTTATCATGTGCTCAAAATACTCATCTTTGATCTTATATCCCAGAGACTCATATACATACACTTTGGTTAACCAATTGGACTGTAAAATGTCCCTAAGGCCCACGAACCACATCTTGGACCTTCCAAAGGTTCCTTGAGCTCAATTGCAATCCTAATTACCAAACCTAAGGATTTGATAATTATTGCAACTTATATTAGTCTCATATGATCACATATGTTCGAAAGCACAATATTAACTTAAATTGAACGTTTATTATGAATCTAGGGACCTGGAATCATCCACCATGATCCTCAAAACTCTTCATCACTATATGTTCCCCAAATTCATTTAGGCTTGAAATCCCCAAAATGCAAGGATGCAGCATTGACCCCTCCTTAAAAGGAATTTTGTCCTCAAAATTTAGGCCCACTAAGCCTAGGTGAATGATACTCATATCATATTCAAAGCTTAGGGTTGACACCCTACTTAGATGTCTTTAACAACTTTTTTTTAGTATATCAATTTTCATTTTATTACTAAGATTGGCACCTGAATCTAAATTCAAGTGTATCCACATCTCTAGCAGTTACATCTTATCATCTCTTGATTATGTCATAACAACTTGGTGATTTCTCTTTTTCACCTAGGTTTCCAACCTATTATTCATTACTTTCACACAAGGGTGATGTAACACCTCTAACCGTAGGTCACATCATTACACATTAAATGTAGGATATTCATCCTCATTATCTCAATTTTAAGCATAATGTGTGTCTATCCAATATCCCTCCCTTATAATGAAATGAAATAAACATTTGGCTGCAAACCAAACACAAAGTTCAATCCATTCCAAGAGCAGAGATGGCACATCCACACATTACCTTTAAATTTCACATATTAAGTTGGATCATACTCAATATGACTCTAAACTTACTTGTTCTTAAATTCATAGCATTCTTATATTCCATGAAGTCAAGTGTTCCTTTTCTTACTCTTAAGTTAGGGCACAACTTGTTTCAAGTTTTCATGACTTCCTTATATCTTTATATTTACATCTCATGTATCATTATGAGCCTTAGCCAAATCCTCAAGGTCTCTAGGGGTATAGGTACTTTTGGAGTGATCTCATCCTTATGCATCAAGAGAGTGCCTTTCACATTCACCCATTAGGTTACATGATCCTCATGGAGGTATCTAATCTCCCGAGTCATGTACCTTGGATAAACCTAGCTTTTACCTCCCGACCACATGGTCATGTGCATTTAGCGCATATCAACTCCCAACCCATCGGTCCTATGTACCTCTAATACACCCTACTTGACCCTAAGATTGCATTAGGTCTCTACCCTCCCTAAGAGTTTCTTTTGATATGTCACATCTTTTAAGCACATTATTTTCTTATTTAATTCTTTAATCCAGATTGCCTTCATCTCTCTCTTTAGAGTACACATAATGCAGTGTCGTCCCATCATTGGGCTCATGCCACCTTCCCTCCAGGGTTGGTGCCATGTCGGTCTTCCCTCTTGGGATTGACCTCTGTGATCTTCCCCTCTAGGGGCTTGATCCTAAACAACTACACTGTGGACTTAGGCCACCTTCCCTCCTGGGCTTGGTGCCTGCCTGGTCTTCCCTCCTGGGCTTGGTCGTCCACTTAGGCCACCTTCCCTCCTAGGCTTGGTGCCTTACTGGTCTTCCCTCCTGGGCTTGACCAGTTGTGTCACTCAGAGTTGGCATCCTTGGGTTCAAAGAATTTAAGTACTTTCATCATTTTTTAATATATATTTAACTCTTCACTCCTCTAGGTGAGAATTAAGGTTATCTCAATACTTAAATACATTTATTCACTTACCTTTTAAGATAAAGTCCTAGCCTAGGGTGTATTCTTGGCTCATAGGAGGGGTTTAGGCTCTGTAGCCACAACCTGATCCCGAGATCTAGGTTATTCCTCCCGCATAGGTCATCTTCCCATTCTTGGGTTGACCCACCCCAGGTTGGCACACTAACCCTAAAGGTTTCATACATATATCTTTTTTTTTTCCATTAGGCATAACTTTTATCATTACATCATCCCATGCTTGCTCAATTTTTAGAATACCCTCTCATGGTCTTCGTTCATTCAATGAACTTGGGTCACCTTCCCCTCCAGGGGCTTGGTGCTACCTCATCCTTCCCCCCGAGGCTTGGCCACCATCACTAAACTTCTAGAGACAACATAAGGGGTTTGAACAAGTTATATTCAAATTTTAATTTTCATATACCTACCTTTTGGGTTCATATTTATCTTAAGACATCTTAAACAAGTTTTATGCTCCTCATGCACACATGCATGGGAGACTGGGTTACCTAAACCCATCCATTTATCTTTCTTATTCCCAATTTCAAGTTTCTCATGGGTAGTGTCCCATACCACCACACCATGTTCATTATTTAAGATTAAGGTTTTAGGGTTAGGGTTAAATTAGGGTTAGGGACTATACTCTACCTCTCAGAGTTTCCCTATCCCTAGACTCTCTAGAGTTTACATACCCTAATCTAAGTACTTCCTCTATGAAAGGGCTTACCCATACATGTATCTTTCTAGTGTCTACCCACTCTAGAGGGTCCTACATGAAAGGTTACATCATTTCACATTTTACTTCTCTTATTAACATTTTCTTTTCAAAGCTTTTTAAGCAAGAGATTAGAAGTAGAAAAAAATGTGAGATGAGAAACCTAAAAGATACTTCAAGCTTTACAAATTTTTTTCTCTTAAATTTTCCTAAGGATGATTTGAAATTGTAAACTATTAGGTATTAGTTGATGAATCTGTGCTCTGATACCAAATATAACGACCCGTACTTTTGAGTGTCTAAAAGACTTTAAAGTCACAAATCATTAATCATAAATTCCAAGATCAGATTCATGAAATAATATGAAATAGTAAACAATTTCCATTAATGATCAAATATTTACATGTTTGCATAAAAAGCTCCGCTAAGGAGTTACATAACTTTTACATAGAATTAACTTTTACATGTGTGAAGATAAACCATTAAGACTAAACCTTCATAATTAAACTCTAGTGTCTTCAACATCTCTAATCGTACATTCATATCCACGAATCAAGTATATCTGATACCTAAAATTCCAACAAACAAATACACGGGCATTATATTGCGATACTGGTACGTGGGTTCAAACAATAATCACAAGTACATATATAAGAATACATCTTTATCTTGCATATAAGAACATAAACTTATTTTCATATTCTAACCCTTATCTGGTCTACTAGCTTGTGTGCATTACCCTTAAGATCAGTCTAACACAGGGTTCAGAATATTGTTATTTACTTTACATGATACTCATAGGAACTTTATAGTTGCAAGAACTAAATAAACAAGCAAACAATTTATTTGTCGTTCAATCTCATCGAGAAACATCGGCAATCTCAGAATTCGATACATGTATTCATAAGAATAACCACATACCTTATGCCATCGTAGAAACCATGCAGAACATCATATACTTTATGAGTGCATCCAAACATCCACACAACAAAGCATTCAATCTGACATAATCTGAAACAAGTATACTACGTATGTGTCACCATGTATTCACATTACATTACCCAGATCTATATGCATTCCTAGACTATGATTTAGGGTCATCTCATGTTTGGACCAGGGATTAGGGTTACAAAACCCTATTTCCAACATATTCTACCCAGTTATGCATGTCAGGTGAAATCCTAATTATCATATTAAGCATTTTAAACCATCTGTGATACCTAGATCAGATTATCAGAATTAGATCATAACAAGATGTTGACATTGATTTTAACACCCTAAATAGCATGAATAAGACTACTAATTTGGAATCATCCATTATCCCTCATTATAAGGGATTTCTTCATCATACATGTTTATATCAAGCATTAACTTAACATAAATGAACCTTATTCAATTAAGCATCAGATTAAGGCAAATCTAGGTTTTCTCTTTATTCTAATCAAACCATGTACACTTTTAGAATAGGAAGCATATTTGGAATCTGAAACTATTTTAATTGGATTCCTCTCGTTCTCCTGATCAATTTTCATATATTATGTGTTGCAACCCGAGTTACCAATAATTTTCTATAAATTTAATAAGAATCCATCTACTCTGGCCAATCGCAGTCTGACAAGTGAGCAATATATCTTGTAACTCGAAACATAATCAATTGACTATTATACACCCTTCCTTACGTTAGCAGGCCAGACATATTGGTTAAAATCCTCCGGGTCGCCCCCTACCTCACAATCGTGAGGGAATCCGACTCCCGTCCGCGAGGAGTGATCGCTGGGCCATCCCCCCTCTTCCGCCGTGGGCTCTGACGGCCATGAAGGACCCATGAACCCCGATGACCTTGGTCGATCTTGCCCACATCACCCCCATGGTTGACAAGTAGGAGGGCAGTTCCTATGGTTCTCAACTATTGGCGAAAAATGAACGGAAGAAGGAAGGGAGAAGCCTTACTCGAGATCATTGCTTAACTTGTCGTCTGAGGAGGTCAGGCGATGTGGCTATGAAAAGAAGCTTCCTCCTCTCCTTTTGACTTGCAACGACTTGCCTCCACAAAAGCACATGCCGCGAACGCCGCTTCCACGACAACCATCATGGTGAGACGGATGCAACCCCACCCCGCCCAGGTCCGATGCTCTTTTTCCATGGATACCACCCCTGGACTCATTGTCTCCAGCCCACCGCCTTCGTCGTGCACTCATCACCCTCTTGACCATGTCACCAACTGAGTTGGTCAGGGTAAGATCCATTGTTCCCTCTGTCCTCGACAACATCGAGTTCACTGGCTTGTTCTCTACGAAGGAATAGGGCGTGGTCCACTTGTTGGTGGCAGGAGGAAAGAACTGAGTGGCAGGGAAGATGGTGTGCTACCTTGTCAATCCAGAAAAGCCCTATCCTATTGTCTCATCCATGGCAGCGTAGGGTTGCATCCATGGTGGTCATAGGTCACCTCATGGCCAATGGAGGCTGCTGTCCCCCTTGGAGAGGGTCCCTATATATGCCTGTGTTAGGAGGAAACCCTAGGGACCGTTGTATGCAAGAAGGGATCATATGTGAAAGACAATTCACGATTCATGCACACATACAATGCTTTTTATATGGAAGGTGTCCAAGTCAAAACCAACCACTGACCAAACCTCCCCATTCCATAATCTTTCTGCTTGCTTCTTTTAAAAGATAAATTCTAAGATCAAGCACATGTCCTCCATCACATGGATTCCAAATGAATTCTAGATAATTATGTGATAAATCACATAATTCACCCGATAACTTCATATATCATGGATTTATGCATACAATCTTATATTGGTATTATCTGACATATAAAATTATCATAACCATTTATTATGTACTCAAAATACTCATCTTTGATCTTATATCCTAGAGACTCATATATACACTTTGGTTAACTAATTGGACTGTAAAATGTCGCTAAGGCCCATGAAGCACATCTTGGACCTTCCAAAGGTTCCTTGAGCTCAATTGCAATCCTAATTACCAAAACTAAGGATTTGATAATTATTGCAACTTATATTAGTCTCATATGATCACATATGTTCGAAAGCACAATATTAACTTAAATTGAACGTTTATTATGAATCTAGGGATCTGGAATCATCCACCATGATCCTCAAAACTCTTCATCACTATATGTTCCCCTATTTCATTAGGCTTGAAATCCACAAATTTCAAGGATGTAACAATCTATGTGCTTGGTTTGATATCACACATCATGACTAATGAGATTCTATCATCAATCAACTCACACTCTAGTCTTAAGTGGTATTGTTGTCTATTAGCCTTCCACAATAACATCCGACTAGGGACATAACAAGAACGCATATACTCTTAACATCTATATGATCTCATGGTTCAGGTCCTCAACCTGAAGACATATGTCATTGAGTAATATCATTCTTTAGACATTTATTATGTTGTATCATTATCTCATAACTGAATAAAAAGAATAAAATTGGAAGATTGCCTTCATTATTAATCAAATCATTAACAAGATATGCCATTACAATCATCACATGATTGGCTCTCTGGGCATACATACCAACACATAGCTCCACTACCTAGAGAGGCAGACCTCTAAGATTTTTTTAACCATGAATACCACCTTATATTCCAACATAAGAGTTATACCAAGTGACCACTTTTTCAAGATCAAACATAAACTAGCTTTCCTTTTTTGGGAAAAGGAGTCAACAACATTACCAAATGATTTAACCACCCTTAGCCAGTGATCTTCTTCCTTTGACTTCACCTTCTCCATGAAGATGCTTTAACCACCAAAGGATGCCTTCCCTTGCTGTAGCCTACCACACTTCAACTCCTCTTTGACAAGAAAACATTTCTTCACCAAGGGTGCCTTCCTTTTGCAAGGGCCTCTTGACCTTCTTGTCTTTGTCAAGAGAAAGCATCAATTTTCAAGTTGACAAATAAAATGGTGTAGCAGAGGGCCACCATCTTCCACATGTCGAAGATGATTCCTTACACATAAAATTGCATTTGCCTCTTAGTACTTGGTGTTGTCAAAGACCAGTGTGCCAGTGTAGTATCCTCCCTCATGGTTGAGATTGGTTGAGATTCCCTAAGATGTTCTCAACCATCTTCTCTTACTTGTGAAAGTGTTGCTTGATGAAGACCTCACTCTAATACCACTTGTCGGTACTAGGCACAAGAGCGGAGGGGGTTGAATTGAGCTGTACACACTTAAAGGAAACTATTTTGACTTTCAAATTACATCATAATATGATAAAAACGAGTAGGGTATTCATAACACCTAAATCATGCGATATTGCTATGTGTTACCTTAATTTTTGTACCTCTATTATCCATTACATGCCTCTATTAACATGATTTTTAGTCTTTCTTGAAGTAGTCCTTTTATCCAATCATGCTTACCTATTTGAAACACATTAACTTGTAGTTTACATTCTTGAAAAGATAACTTAAGTCAGCGCATCCAACCTATTCAGTTTATTATAAAAGAAAGGAAATTTATAATTGCAAACCGCCAAAGACAGAAAGATATTAAGACATTTGATTCTAATTGGGATTCAAGACAACAAGATTCCAATTTTATCATATTTGACCAAACTACTTTGACTAAGAAATACCAAAAGACCAACATAGATCAAGGCATATCCATTCAGTGCAATGTACTTGATACTTGGATATCAATTGCAATTTATACTTAATCCTATTAGTAATTGAGGGTCCCTTTTATGTAGCATCCATGACACAACACTCCCTCAAAGTCAGCATTTAACACTCAAAGTCACGTCTGCTTGACTTGGAAATTGGCAAAAATTGGTAGACTTCACTCATCATCCAAAGTTATTTAGAGATTACTAGATACCTTTTTTGGTTGTAATGGAAAGTTGCAAGCGTCAACATGAGTGGAATCAATTCGAAAAGACATTAATTATGGATACCCTCTTTGGGTGTTGGCCTTGCAATCAAATTGACATTTCCAAATAAGGTAATATCATTCCATTGCCACTGTGAAGTTTATTAAGACCCGAACATTTCACACCACAATTGACTTTTCTCTTTCCCTTCACCAATACGTTGGCCAAGTAGGCAATCGACCCACCTTTACTAACTCGATGACTTTACAACTTTCTACTACATTTATTTCATGGGGTTCTAAATCCCAATCCAACCATAATGCTTCCCATCTAATCCTATAAATACCAAAAAGCTACCATCAAACAAGGGGTCAGTCCCCTTAAGATCCAAGTCCCAAAATAAAACTCAGGTTGGCTCCTTCTGCTTCCTTCACCCCGACTGCTGCATCCCCTTCATCCCACCAGTCAACCAAGTAGAAGCCGACCATCAGTCATCCAGAAAGGCTGATAGCCAGAGCTTGGGAGCGGCTGGTCCCTTAATACCTTCCTATCCATGATAGGGCACATCCACCTTCCATAAATTCCTACATTACCATTCACCAACAACACTTGTTGGGACTAACTCAATGTAGAAGGAGACAAAAGATTAAAGAAGAAGAAGTGCGATCCGAAGGACCAAATCTAGCCCTTCCAAAGGATAAGGAGCGAAAGCCACCTCTCCTCTACGTCCTATACTCTCCCTTTCTCTTTATTTCTTGTAGTTTTCTCCTTTGATCTTCTATAATTATGTGCTTTTATATTTGTTCGATACTAATAATGTTTATCCATGTCTAGTTGAATATCATCTAGGCTATGTAGCCTATTTGGCTTTTATTTATGTACCTTGACTCTTTACAAGTAGTTAAGATTACAATTTTAATTTAGTATATTTTCTTCTCTTTTTATTATGATTGCATAGTTGGTTGCTCACTTATTCACATTCTCTATCGGTTTACGAACCTCGAGTGAGTGGTGGTTGATATAGGTAAAAAAGAAAGTTTGGTTTCGAGTGATGGGAGTACGTTCAACCAGGGGTGGATTTATTCAGTTCCTAATATATTGTTGCTACTCCTAATACTCTAACCACCTTGGACCTGAGTGGAAAATCCATGATAGTTTTGGGTGTTTGTCTATGATCCTCAAGAGGGGTATTAGGTAATTATTAGGGTTCTAGTCGCACTATGCAAGAGTGAGCGTGGAAAACTCACATGACTAGATACCATGTTGCATGATAGATTTAGATGTTAAATGTTGGCTAGGGTGTCTTAGGATTGTATAAGCTCGAGGACAAGGTACATATATGAATTGCTTCTTGATTTACATAGCCTAGATATGCTTCCCTTATTATGTCAGAGTTGTCACAACATTTTTAACTTTTTTAGTTTACTTATTTCTTTAGTCTTAGTTTCAATCACAAATATCCTTCTCTTTGTTTTACTTATCTTATAGAACAAAATTTTAGGTGACCTAACACCATGTCCCTGCATTTGACCCCATTCTACTTTGATATCGTACACTTATGGGTATAGATTGAGTATCGAGTTACAATTATTAAAACCTACTGCATGTTGAATATTGGTGTTTTGATTTATTTTCATCATTTGATTTAAGCCTATTAGGAATAGAGAGAACTAATAACAACTCATGAATACAATGGTTTATGGTTAGTTCTAACTTGAAATACCGTATATGAGGTTAGCATCTATGACTTCTTAACCACTCAAGTATCACCTCATTTTGCCTCACCGAGAACACACACCGAGCAACCTCTCTTTGCGGTTCACAAGTAACTACCTTCCTTCTTTGGGAAAGGATCGACCAACCTATCTAATTGTCAACCTACCCTTACATACAACAACATTCCCTACACCTTCCTTATCTAATGAAAATCTCTAATCAAACTTGAGAGAATTTTCTTGGGATAGGGAACTAAGAGCCTTACAAGATAACAATTAGGGATGGCTCTCTTACTATGTATTTTCAATCATTCAATTAAGGTAACCAAGTTTAAGCTTAAGAAGTATAATAGGGATGCACTGTATCAACTTGTATGTCATTTGGATACTAAGGAAACTTTGAGAAATTCTCAAATGGTTCCTATACTACTAGCCAAAAGAGGTGATTTGGACAAAATATAGACCTCCAGAGGTGTAGTGAGGATCATTTGTGCATGATTTCTCCCAATATTTTTAATCTCTATACTTTAGGAAAGGGATCTTGATAGGTTCAAATGGTTGGTATTTTTATTCTAAAATTGAACCAAAAAGTATTCATTATGCAAGCAAGAAACACAATGAACTAGAATTTTCTTGGAAAATACCACCTGGAAATATTTCCTATTAGAAATTTTAACGTGGATCAACTAGAATCTTCCTTGGGTAATACTAGCGGACAAGACTTTTGCCTAAGGGGTCAATTAACGTGGTTGACTTGAAATCTTGAGAAACTTCAGTCATAGACATGTCTTGTCCTCAAGTGTACTTCCACACATGGAGATAACTCTATCTACCAAAATTTCATAAAATGAAATACAACCTATAAGAATTCCCAAATATCCAAATCTTGGCATCACCACTTGATATTTTTATGAGGAATACCATATGACCCGAATCTATGAATATACAAGTACATCACCACCACCATCATATCACTAATTGCAATTTTAAGATTATTTAATGCATTACATCAATAAATGAATTACAACAATGACCAAAAGAAATCCTCAATATTATTAAATAAACTTGATCTTATTGTCTGTCTTGTTCAATTTCTCTAATTAGGGTTTGTGATGCTGATTGCTTGGAGTGTGCCCATACTTTTTAATATTCTTCAATATATTAATTGCACACTAGTATGAAGAAGTTAAGTCATCCGAGATTGGGAATAATGTACCCTTGGGGTCAACATAATGTTTTTTCTCAATAAAGCTACATATAAATTACTTAACCTATCATCTAAAGGGAACCATAAAATGAATTTGATTATATTCATGTAGTGTATATTATGTTATAGAAAATATTTCACATTTGTTTATATGCATCTTCGATATAAGAATCAACTTGAAGACTGATTTATAAACTCCATGTGTCTATTTTCTTTTAGTCTTCATTTCTTAGTTAGTGAATCATTAATTTCTTTCATTTCTATTCTACTAACTTAATTAAATTTCTTACCTCCATTCAACTTGTATACGAGATCAATTTCTATTTTGTTATACTCGAGCATTAACTTTGTCACATTTCCTTCTTATTAGGTTGAATGTATTAAAATTGTATAAATTAGACTAAAAATTACAATTAAACCAGTTATATCAAATATATTCATGTTATCATAACCCAAATCAATTCAAAGTTACTTACACCTTCTAATTTCAAATTCATATTTCAGTTATATCACATTCACTATCATTTAAACAATTATCTATACCGTTGGCTAATCTTAACAAGAAACATATAAAACTTGAAGGTTTCATAAGATAAATAAATAGCCTATCAGCTATGCAATTCTGGTTATAGCCTGATGTAAGTCATGAATTCTTTAGTTCGACACAATTAGAATGGGTTCTGCTGATTGTGTCCAAATCTATTGACAACAAGTAGAAAATCATATACTGTGTAGGATGTTGGGCCATCTTGGGTAATAGAAACAAGCTCATCCATGGTGGTACCTCTAAGCCTATTGTTGTCTCTTTTGGTTTCATCAAGAAGAGATTGAACACCATTATCAACCTACCAAGGACCCTACTACTTCGTTAGCACAGAGGCCGTGAATTGTCCATAGAACCCTCATTGCTGCGACATCATTATCTTTGTAGATTTTGCTTTCCAAACACATTCCCAGAAATCTAGCACTGATATCTATGTGGTAGATAACTCGGGAAGATGCATCTTGGGGAGGGGTTTCACTGGCTATGCATCATCGACATTGGAAGCAGAGATCAAAGGTATATTACACTCTTTAGCCCTTTGCAAAGAGAAAGGTTGGCTGAAACACTGCAATACACACTGATGCTAAGACATCTATCACAACACTCAAGAGCTGCAACTCGATGGCTAGTAAATTTGGGCCTCACCAAAGGAATTTTCCCTCTCTTTTGCTGTGCTTTGACAACATACAACCCTCTTACATCCCCTGCAACTACAACACAACAATTGACATTATTGCAAAACAAAACATGTATTTGTACACCGCCATTTCCTTTCAGTCAGATAAACCTCTATGTTTATCGATCAACATTCATATTATCTTTCCTTTACTTTGGCCCATACTAGAGAATGGGATGACTATTATTTATCTCTATTTGTTTTTAAAAAAGTAAGATAAATAAATATACTACAATGATTATTCTTGTTTCACTTTTATAAAAAAATTTATGAGTGAGAAATTATGTTTGTGTGGAATTTCTGTACATTTTAACCTAAAAGGGCCATGCTAGAGATACAAGGGTTAAACCATCTATATATTGGTTCACATGTTGATTATAAATGCAAAATATTGGCATCTCTTTCTATTAGATGTATATTCAGAAAATAAGAGATTCATTCTTTGCTTAACTCCAAAAATGGATTTATAGGGTTTTTATGTAGCTAACATATTTCATAATTCGATTAAGAAGACCATTTAATCATTTTCACTCCAATAATACGTATTTTATTTACAAAAATGATTTAATCAATATAATAAAAAAACAACATTACACAAATTAGAAATCACCATTAGAACAAAATCCTAACTTAGGCTGCTTGGGACCCATGCTTAGCTAATTCAACTTTATAGTTTATTTTCCACTTTTACGTCAATCCTTGCGTTAAACCTCATTTAGCATGACAACATGATCTATACATAAGAAATCAATATAAAAAGATGATCTTTTAGCATACATATTGCAAGCTTAAAAATAGACACAATTTGCAAAGTAGGAGAATTCAATCTTCAAAGCCTAATTAAGAATAACCAATAAGATACAAGTCACATTTATTTGACAAGAAACCAAGAAAGTGATATAATTTGAGCATTTTAACCCCACTATGTCCAGAAACATTGAAAATAAGCAAATCGACACATAGAGTGACATATATGGATAATAGATCATGACAACTGAATTTCACTTAAAATACTATTCATGATAGTGAAATGTCTAGTAAAACTTAATGAAATTATTTATAATGGGGCATAAACAACCTTAGTTGGTTAAAACATTTAAAAATTGAGCAAAATTAAGATAAAATAACATATTTAAGAGAAACATATCAGATTCAAGATTTGCTTTGTAGTAGGCTGTTGACAGTCCATGAGAATAATCTAAAGACAATATTATATTGGGACTTCACCCGTAGTTCTTGAATTTTCCTCACAACCCAAAAGATAATGTAGATTAGGGCTACCTACCACAAATTCCACATCATCTAGGTTGAAGTATGCTAAATATTTGATTAGTCACTTACCTTGGTGTATAATCATGTGAAGTTAAGCTTTGATCTGAAATTCAAATATGAACTCCTTAAAAAGTAAGATTTCACTATCAAATCCCCAACAGAAGCTTGGAAACAAGCTAAAGAAGTAGAACTTGGAAAAATAAGAGAGACTATCTTTCATTTATCTTTCTTGTATAATCAGAGTGGAAAGTGCATATCCTTATGGAGTTAACTGAAATAAGTAGATCTAAGGTGATATTACCAAAAATTGACCCAAGATTTGGTGTAGAACTAAGGTTTAGGCTAGAATGAGGGAAATATCTTTGAGTCCACCCTAAATCTCAAAGATTTCCTTTAATTTGAGTTTCATATAATATAAAGTGTGTATAGGTCCTCTATTTGTAACTAGCATATATATATCATTTAATGTGCTTTAATATTTAGCAATTTGCCCATTTTGGGGGTCCATATTCAAGCCAAATACCAATGATATAGCATAAGTGACACTCGACTTGACTTTTGTAAGTTTCTATGAATTAAACTACCAATATAGGGGTTCTTATGAACTAAAAATCACTTACAAACATAATGAAATGTTTGAATCATCATTATTGTCATCATTTTAGCATATTTTGGGGAAGATTTATTCCCATAACTGTATCTTGGTGATTTTCTTCAGCAAACCCTTAAATAAAAATTTCTACCTAGTATGAATATTGATATAATAGTTAAAATAAATTAAAGATTAAATTAGATTTTAGGATCTTACATTTGTGCTAGGGATAGTTCCATACACTTATTGTGGTACAATTCTGTGTTACCCATCCTGAATTCTGTCAGTACACATTTCATTAGTTGCAATATAAAACTAAAAACAAAATCTATGATATTTAGTGTTTGACTTCTATATGCTTATACAGTAACACCCAGATTTTCATAACACATGAGCGGAAGCTATATTTTTTTTTCTTCATCTGGGAGTGTCACAAACATGATAATCATTGCAACAAAAGCAAATGAAACACTTTGCATAATTGGAAAACTGATTCATACATAGTTTTGACAAAGAAAAACAAGTCATCTAATATACTCTACTAAGAAGACTATGCATAATAAAAGATGTCTAAACTCTGGATCGTCTCGGTAGATGGCACCCCACTAGGCAAGCTTGAAAATCTCCTAGACCTTTACTTGTTCCTTTGATTCTCAACTGCTCCAAAACCTGCGGACATCGCGTCCCCAACCATGCATTGAGAAAAATAGTCGTTAGAGTAAGTGGCATGAGTATTCTAAAAGATACATTGCTAATGAACTGAAATTGAATATTATAAACATGAACTAACATCAAACTGTGAGTAAACTGAAACATAAAGTGTCTTATTTCTCAACCTGGATTCTTATCTTTCTACCTTACATTATTCTGGAGACATGTACCCTGGTACATGGGTCTCTTGACCTACACCAAAGTGTTTGGGGTATACATATCTTATCTGATTCCATCTCATCACACTCATGGATGAGATTATGGGCATGCTCTAAACTAAGATATCTTTTACTTACGATTTTTATCCGATTGTGGCCACCATTATATAATAAGTCCTCCTGAATTGGCGTATCTACGCCCTGAATTGGTACCGAAGTACCCTGAAATATCACTACATGCCCTGAATGACACCGATGTGTCTCTAAATTGGCGTGGCTACGCCCTGAATTGGTGTCGCAACACCTCTGAATTGGAGTAGACACTCCTATGAATTGGCAACAGATGCCTCTGAATCGTCCCGGGACTACTGAATGAGGACTTATCATATAATATCTTATGTGAAGGTTTCGACTTATTTATCTTAAGTCTACACTTACTTAATTCATAATCTGAACTGAAGCTGAATACTGATATCTTTGCTGAATACTGAATCTGAACTTATCTTATATTAAAACAGATAACTGAACTTATTTGAGATTGGTTACTGAGTACTGAGCATGTACTAAATTCTAAATCTGAATCTGAATATGAATCTTTTATTCTTAAGTGATAAACTGAGTCTACAACTGAATGTGAATATAGTTCGCAATTACTTCATAATTGAGATTGGGTCTAAAACCCTTATCATGCATTTTTATTTAGTATCTGACTACTCACACACTAAGAAATCTAAGCCTGAATCTAAATTTGATGTCCTTGTTATCTAGATACATCTTAATTTGAAACTCTGATTTATCAGAATGACTTCATTAAATCTTGATTTTTAGCATATGACAACTGAGTCTAAATACTTAGAGGAAAAGGATTTGATCTTAATATCTAAACTTTAAGTATACAAAAGTAATTTTCATGGAGAATATTAGAGTAAATTAAGTATAAAATATCTAAAATTGTTTTCGAACAAGATGATTCAATCTCTATAAATTCTCATTAAATCTAATCTTACCCTAGGTCTTAATATTTTTCATATGAACTCACATCTTAAAAGTTCAATTCTTAAAAAGGGATCTGGTAAATTAATCATAGCTTAATGCATCCTCAACTTATTATAAACTCATTTTACAATGCACTATGATCCCCAATAGCACGATTATTGTGAAAACAAGATTATGTCTTAATATCTTCAAAACTTACATCCTCACATTAGACATTCTAAGAATTCTAATTAACTTCTTAGTACTTAGATGTATACTTATGTAAGAAATCTTGGTAGCACATTTCTACTTGCAACCTCAATACATGGCTATATCCTTAAACATGAGGAAGCCCAATAGCATATCTATACTTAAAATCTCAATACAAACTTATCCCAAATCACTAGCTAGGTATGCCCATATTATATGCATATCTTTAACTTATAATTTTATTCATTAATTTAAGTACTACTAAGAAATCTTGTAAGAACATGATTCTTAAATTTTCTCATGGACCTAGTCCATGGATCCCAACCATTTGAGAAATATATCTCTAATTGACATTTTGGGCATATGAACTTAGAAACTCATATAAGTACGGGGAAAAACTTACTTTCATACCTTAACATAAAAATCTTAGAACATCAAACCTCATAAATCATGAAAGTCTTATAAAGATGCATGTAAACATGCTGACTTCAAATATGAGTACTCATGGGCATGAACCACTTACCTCTTGTACTAAGGGAATAACATCTTCATTTTGGATCCTCCAGTCAGGTCTAAATCCTTTAGAATTTATGGTGTAACACTTCCTTGAAGTTCCGTGATGAGGCTCACACCTACGACATCAATTTAACAAGGTCTAAACATATATGTGCATGATCAACCTATCTAACTTTTCCTAAAATTAAATTACCTTATCTAATTCATTTAAGAGTCTAGAACCTCCTTCAAGATGTTCTTCATATCTCGAGCTTTCCAATGAGCCCTTAAACACCCTATTACGACAACCAGATCAAACGCTACAAATCCTCAAAGTTTATAACAAATCAAACTTGAATCATACTTATTACCTTGTTTTCTTATTCATTTCAGCCTATTTGGGCCTCAGGCTGGTGGCCCAGCAAGGAGGGACCTAGAGCTCCCCCTCTCCTTCACACGCAGCGACGTAGACCAGGGGTCGCGTGCCCCTGTTTTTCCGTTAAATAGGGCACCGACTCCCCCGCCTCCTCTCCTGCGAAAACCAACACCCAAGACCGATTCAGCAACAAGAATGGGACGATTCAATGCTGATCCTTTCCTTGACGATGAGGTATACCCAACTAGGGAACCCGGGCACAACCCAAACGGGATCTCACCCACACGGCTGGCTGTAGTGTCACATCCCCTGTTTCTACAACAGGAACATGGTAGACCGCCCCTAGAGACCTTCGGCGATCAATCTCGCGCCTAGACGCCACACATTGCTCGAAGGATGACAGCTAGCCTCACCGTAGCCTCCCCCTACTATATCTAGCAACTGTGTTGGCGCAAAGAGGCACCTTCGTGGATTGGTCCTCTCAAAGCCACCACCTTTAGTTGCCATCAGCTTGCCTTCCTTGATTATCCTCTATGTGAGTTTGAGTTTCACACCACCTGGGAAGCTCCCTAGCACCTCAGATCATGGCAAGCACAACTTACACATCTGACATTTTCTCCTCTTGTTTCCTGAGGAGGGCGCCGATCTAGAGAGGGTTGGGGCATAATCTGCCGCCACTCCCCTCTTCCCCCCTTTCTCCTCTATGGGTTCTGCTTCTGTCTCTTTCTGCCACTGAAAACCCTAAGAAACATCCTCCTTTGCGGTGTCAAAGTCCAATACTTTTATAGCCCTTGCTTCTTATTCTCACAATGAGACCAGATTTAGTCTGGACTCTAATAACTTCCTTGTTTCAGAATTACAGAGAGTCACGAGACCTCTCCCTAATACCGGTGTTATTCAAAGAACCAACCCATCTCAATTGAACTGAGGGTTTGGTCATGAACCATCAGTTCATCCTTCCATTTCCTTGGTTCACTGATTAAAAGGAATTAAATTGATATATTTCTCACATAAATTATGTAGAATATTCTTTAATTTGGATAGGTCCTAAAATTTGACCAACACCTCATATGTCTATCGTGTTCTTGCACAAAATTATCATGACTTAATTCACTAACTAGATTACAAAATTAAACTGTTGAATAAACATCATTCCTCAATTACAAGTTCCTTATGATACCTTCAATGATTATGACTTCACTTACTTACTATGTAGAACTCAAATAGATCTAGGGATCAAACCATCAACTACAGTCATCGTGTTTCCTTCATAGTTCAACTTTGTATGGCATCTCATATTATCGAATTAAATATCAGGTTCCCAGACTTTTAGGATACTACAAAACCATCATGAGTGCATCAAATACCTCTCTGCATTCTTTTTCCATAGAATCTAAATATTATGAAAATTGGATAAACTTTATTTTAAACATAAATCTATCACATATTGATGTCATCAATAACTTTATAATGTCCTTTCTAGGTTCCAAAGATCAGGGTGTGACAATACTACTCACCTTTTTGGGAATTTCGTCCTCGAAATTCAATTAGTCTACCCACATTAGGGTTTTACATATTATATGTACAATAATCCTTAATATTTCCATAAAATATTTATGTGAGCATTATCTATTACCTTGGTCTATTGCTCAACTCATGCTTAGGGTTTATGAACCTAAACTTGGCTCTATACTTAGGACATCTACCTCAACCTTCTTATGAATTCCTAACATTAGGTATAATTGACCGTCAAATCTTAGGTCTTCTCAATATCTCCCACATTTCTAGATATGTGTTGATCAAGCACATACCCAGAGATGTGAGATCCTATCATGCTATCTCTTATTAACCTACTAATACATGTGTCCCATACCACACAGACCAGTAAGAAATGAGAGATGCATCAAAATCTAGTGCTTATGACGTTCCTCTTCAGTTCTCAATTGGCTGGCCATAACCATTGAGAATGGAGAAGCAACATCATTCGCTAGGGTTAGGTTGAAACATGAGACCTAGAATAGGTAAACATCTATCTATGGCATCTCTATTTCTTCTAAGGTAAAAACTCTTAGTTATTCTAGGTCATTGTATCTTTCTTTGGGAATCTATCCCTAAACCCTAATTTCTTATCTTCATCCTAGGGTGACTATAAGAATCATCTTTGCCTAGTGTCCATTTACCAAATTGCTCTGATACCATATTGTAACACCCAGATTTTCATAACACATGAGCGGAAGCTATATTTTTTTCTTCATCTGGGAGTGTCACAAACATGATAATCGTTGCAATAAAAGAAAATGAAACACTTTGCATAATTGGAAAACTGATTCATACATAGTTTTGACAAATAAAAACAAGTCATCTAATATACTCTACTAAGAAGACTATGCATAATAAAAGATGTCTAAACTCTGGATCGCCTCGGTAGATGGCACCCCACTAGGCAAGCTTGAAAATCTCCTAGACCTTTACTTGTTCCTTTGATTCTCAACTGCTCCAAAACCTACGGACATCGTGTCCCCAACCATGCATTGGGAAAAACAGTCGTTAGAGTAAGTGGCATGAGTATTCTAAAAGATACATTGCTAATGAACTGAAATTGAATATTATAAACATGAACTAACATCAAACTGTGAGTAAATTGAAACATAAAGTGTCTTATTTCTCAACCTGGATTCTTATCTTTCTACCTTACATTATTCTGGAGACATGTACCCTGGTACATGGGTCTCATGACCTACACCAAAGTGTTTGGGGTATACATATCTTATCTGATTCCATCTCATCACACTCATGGATGAGATTATGGGCATGCTCTAAACTAAGATATCTTTTACTTACAATTTTTATCTGATTGTGGCCACCATTATACAATAAGTCCTCCTGAATTGGCGTATCTACGCCCTGAATTGGTACCGAAGTACCCTGAAATGTCACTACATGCCCTGAATGACACCGAGGTGTCTCTGAATT
The DNA here is from genome assembly GCA_963693085.1 of Alisma plantago-aquatica. NCBI lineage: Eukaryota > Viridiplantae > Streptophyta > Magnoliopsida > Alismatales > Alismataceae > Alisma > Alisma plantago-aquatica. The sequence continues at coordinate 756,856,837 of OY856412.1, forward strand.
GGCATGGCTACGCCCTGAATTGATGCCGCAACACCTCTGAATTGGAGTAGACAATCCTCTGAATTGGCAACAGATGCCTCTGAATCGTCCCGGGACTACTGAATGAGGACTTATCATATAATATCTTATGTGAAGGTTTCGACTTATTTATCTTAAGTCTACACTTACTTAATTCTTAATCTGAACTGAAGCTGAATACTACTATCTTTGCTAAATACTGAATTTGAACTTATCTTACATTAAAACTAATAACTGAACTTATTTGAGATTGGTTACTCAGTACTAAGCATGTACTGAATTCTAAATCTGAATCTGAATATGAATCTTTTATTCTTAAGTGATAAACTAAGTCTACAACTGAATGTGAATATAGATCTCAATTACTTCATAATTGAGATTGGGTCTAAAACCCTTATCATGCATTTTTATTTAGTATCTGACTACTCACACACTGAGAAATCTAAGTCTGAATCTAAATCTGATGTCCTTGTTATCTAGATACATCTTAATTTGAAACTCTAATTTATCAGAATGACTTCATTAAATCTTGATTTTTAGCATATGACAACTGAGTCTAAAGACTTAGAGGAAAAGGATTTGATCTTAATATCTAAACTCTAAGTATACAAAAGTAATTTTCATGGAGTATATGTGAGTAAATTAAGTATAAAATATCTAAAATTGTTTTCAAACAGGATGATTCAATCTCTATAAATTCTCATTAAATCTGATCTTACCCTAGGTCTTAATATTTTTCATATGAACTCACATCTTAAAAGTTCAATTCTTAAAAAGGGATCTGGTAAATTAATCATAGATTAATGCATCCTCAACTTATTATAAACTCATTTTACAATGCACTATGATCCCCAATAGCACGATTATTGTGAAAACAAGATTATGTCTTAATATCTTCAAAACCTACATCCTCACATTAGACATTCTAAGAATTCTAATTAACTTCTTAGTTCTTAGATGTATACTTATGTAAGAAATTGTAACATACTCAATTCCGGACACAAAGGCTAATCCTCCATTCTTCTAGGCCCCTACTCGATTATATTAATATCCAATATCCCTCTTTTCTTCCTCTTGTTTTAGGTACCTTTTAGTGTGCACAATTCCCTAATTTTAGGGTAGATTAGACCTTGTTGGGACCTAATAACCTAATTGACTCTATTGTACCCCATGGACATAAATCTTAGGATGTTATAACCCTAATAATTGAATTATGGCAGATTGGTGTATAGTGATACCACACTATTGTCTCGATATGGATTTAATACCATAGTGTGATGTTTAGATATTGAGTGAGAGAACTTAATGCAACTACAAAGGGTTTACTCAATTTGACCATTATTATAAGTTTAAAACCCTAATTAGATGGCTAAGCATATAATGGGGAAAACATGACACAAACAATCTCAACTACTAAGATAAGTCCAAATTCGTGTTCTTCACACCCAAATTAGCTAACCTACATAATTTGAGCTTAATCAGACATCAAATACACCTTTAATGGTGGTTTAGAAGGTAGGATGTAAGTTATTTTGTTTTATGTCATTTTTTTAAAACCATATTTGACCTAGGTTTTGGTTTATGTCTTTGTCACGCGAGTCATGCAAACTCTTTACTGGGTCAGGTAGATGGGGTATTGGACTTCGTCTCCCAGCCCCGAGCTTCCCGTGCGTGAGACTACTCCGTTGCCTTCGCTTGACCAGTTCCCCTACGGCTCGTAACTCCTCCTCATCGTCCTCCCTCCACACCTCATCTTCATACATGATTCCTTCGCCTTTAGCCCCATTTTGACTCCTCGAGCTCAGAGACCCCTAAATACCCCCCTTTCGATCCGTGGAAAGAGGACGCCCAATTTCCCTTTTCTTCCTCTGGTGTCGCTGTATCTTGTGGCTCCGACACCCCTACCACATCAATCTACTAGAACCCTCAAACCATGAGGAACGTATCATCGCTTCCTCCTCCACCTCAATATAGGGGTAACCATGCCTCCCATCCGATGCCCTTCTTCAATGGGCCCTTCTATGCGGCGTCCCATATGTTCCCTGCATCTCAGCTTCCCCACCAGGCGCACCCACAACAACAAGCTTCTTCTCATGCAGCTGCTACTCAGTAGGGGCATCAGAATGACAACACCTCTACCGGATCAACTTCCTCTCAGAAACATGCTCAACAGAGTCGTGTTCCTGGTGGAGCAAGCACAACAGCTCCAGGTGGTACGACGGCGCCTCACGTGCTGTTGCCCAACATAAAGCCCACTCAGCAACAGTCACAGAGAATGAAGCCTTCTGATGCGGATGCTGGCTCAGAGGACACTCCTTCAGCCCTGCAGTGCTGTAATCTCCCTCAACACTGTTGACACTCACACCCCTCCTTCACCAGTCTCCCACTTTGTGCAAGCCGCTGTCAGTTTCGGAAAAGTGTTGACACCGTTCTTCAACATCTTGCCCCCTTCCATTGTTCCTTCCACTCCCATCTCCTGTCTCGCCTGGTGCCCAGCTACCAGGGCCATAGAGCATCACCACCATCTATGTTGACAGTCGTAGGGCGTCACTTGCACCCAAATATGACCACTGCCGAATCCAGTAGCCATGACTCTTCCTCTTCCTAATCTGCAAACAGAGGGGGTCTGCAAATGCTCCTTCCTCGAGCCATTAGCTTGGGATGAGATTTGGTTTGAATGCTGAAAACACCAAAACGGATCCATCTCCATGACATGGTATGATTAATCTTTACCCTACTGCCTTTTCATTCATTGAACAAATAATCTAGGAACTTCTAAAGGTGAAGATGAACTTAGATACGAAACTTAGCAAAACTATTTGACAATTTAACCTGGAGTAATTGTACACATGTAAATATATTCATTATAGTATATATAGCAAGATTTGAAGATAAGTAATACATATTGAACATGTCCTAGGTGCCAACATTATTGTTCTTTATCATTAAAACCCTAGGTGTATATGTATACATTTAATGATGATCAATATCATGATAAGGATATAAGGTTATATCTATTGAGAAATGGCCTACCTTGAATTCAATGGTTTAAAAGAGAGAAATCATATAAATGAAAGTACTTCTGTATACATATGCATTCAAATGGATGAGGGTAGGGTACATGTTAGTGTAGACTAGAAGATAATCTACCTCCATATAATCATTTGATACATATTTGTATCCGTGTGCACAACTGAGATATAAATTTAAGTGTGTAACTAGTATATAATAAGTTATGTTAGATTTAAACCCTAGATTTTCCTATTAAGGGTGCTTTCACATTTAATATATATATATATATATCTTACAATATAAATCTTCAATATTACTATCTAAATAGAACCATATTGTCTTATAGAGAGTATGACAATTGGGGATCTAATCGGTACAAGATGATCATATACCTAGATATGTAACCTTGATCACAATATGACCTAGATGGAAATATAAGGAACAATGATGCTAATAGAAATGGAACAATAAACCTATATAGAAAATTTAAATAACATGAATTGAACAACTTTGTATTACAAGCCAAATAGTGACAAATATTATTCTACTGTGTAGCTCATTCATCAACAAACCTTGGAGACATTTGAATGGTGAATTTCACCCCTAGAAATAGGGTTAGTCGCGAATATAAGGTATGTACACTCTCTATTTTTATTTTGGGCATTAAATGATTGAAATCCATATATCTTTTAATGAGGCATCTCTTGAATTGTAAATCCCTTTTTAAAATCCAAATACTTGGACATTTATTGCTCCTGAAATGAATTCCTTTTGTTTCTGTGATATTTATAATGCTATGCTCATTTGGATCATTGGACCCCTCCTGCCATGTTGCCTTTATTGAAAATGACTAAAATAATAAGTCTTGCCACTCTATTATAGCATGCTACTTGTATGACTAGCATATCTAGAATAGCGGTACTTATGTACAACCATATTTATTTAGGGCATGCGTATTCCGCTCGGGGTGTGCGTTTCCATCCTTATTTATTTTTAGGCCATGATCCTATGGTGTTATGGCCCTATTTTAGGTATATTTAGTCTACATTGTTATGCATGCAAATATTCTTTTTTTAAAAAAAAGAATCTGTGGATGAATGTTATGGCAAGACACTCTTTTATTATCATGCTTGTAATCTGAATTTAATATGCCCCATTTCTTTTGCTCCATTTCTTTTGTTACTTTTCTCTTGAACATACCTACTTGTAAATATCCCCCTTTTCTTGTGGGAATATCTTTTTTTGTACTTTTAACCTTATATAATGCCCAGAATGTTTTATATATGTACGTACTCAGCCTTTGTTGACCTCTTTATTGTTTCCTATGTTCTGGGTGATGTTCCTTTCCACCCAGGTTTAGGTGCATTAAAGATCAAGGTTGCTCGAAGATCATGTAAAGAGAATTGTACCTAAGGATAGCTTGGAATGGCTAGGTTACTCTCTGCTGCTGGGCTCATTTGTAGTTAGTTCAAGTCTTTGTAACATCGCCTTTTATGGTGATGAGAAATTGTAATGATACCCATTGTAACTTTGTAATAGTTTTGTTTCCACTCCTTATTCATTATCATGCTCTGTAATATGTGCCATTTGAGAAATGAATGAAATTCCTCCTTTCCTTATTACCTTTTGGTACATTAGGGATTGGATGGGCTATTCCTTCAATTCAGTGAAGAGTGGATCCCCTATTGGATCTCACTCTTTATAGAAATCTTGGTAGCACATTTCTACTTGCAACCTCAATACATGGCTATATCCTTAAACATGAGGAATCCCAATAGCATACCTATACTTAAAATCTCAATACAAACTTATCCCAAATCACTAGCTAGGTACGCCTATACTGTTTGCATATCTTTATCTTATAATCTTATTTATTAATTTAAGTCACTGCTAAGAAATCTTGTAGGAACATGATTCTTAAATTTTCTCATGGACCTAGTCCATGGATCCCAACCATTTGAGAAATATATCTCTAATTGACATTTTGGGCATATGAACTTAGAAACTCATATAAGTACGGGGAAAAACTTACTTTCATACCTTAACATAAAAATCTTAGAACATCAAACCTCATAAATCATGAAAGTCTTATAAAGATGCATGTAAACATGCTGACTTCAAATATGAGTACTCATGGGCATGAACCACTTACCTCTTGTACTGAGGGAATAACATCTTCATTTTGGATCCTCCAGTCAAGTCTAAATCCTTTAGAATTTATGGTGTAACACTTCCTTGAAGTTCCGTGATGAGGCTCACACCTACGACATCAATTTAACAAGGTCTAAACATATATGTGCATGATCAACCTATCTAACTTTTCCTAAAATTAAATTACCTTATCTAAATCATTTAAGAGTCTAGAACCTCCTTCAAGATGTTCTTCATATCTCGAGCTTTCCAACGAGCCCTTAAACACCCTATTCTGACAACCATATCAAACACTACAAATCCTCAAAGTTTATAACAAATCAAACTTGAATAATACTTATTACCTTGTTTTCTTATTCATTTCAGCCTAATTGGGCCTTAGGCTGGCGGCCTAGCAAGGAGGGACTTAAAGCTCCCCTTCTCCTTCACACGCAGTGATGCAGACCAGGGGTCGCGTGCCCCTATTTTGCCGTGAAACAGGGCACCGACTCCCCCGCCTCCTCTCCAGTGAAAACCAACACCCAAGACCAATCCGGCAACAAGAATGGGATGATTCAATGCTGATCATTTCCTTAACGATGAGGTATACACAACTAGGGATCTCGAGTGCAACCCAAATGGGATCTCATCGACATGGCTGGCTGTAGTGCCGCATCCCCTATTTTTGCGGCAGGAACATGGTAGACTGCCCCTAGAGACCTTCGGCGATCAATTTCGCACTTAGACGCCAGGCGTTGCTCGGAGGATGACTGCTAGCCTCACCACTGCCTCCCCCTACCGTATCTAGCAACTATGTTGGTGCAAAGAGGTGCCTTCGTGGATTGGTCCTCTCAAAGCCACCACCTCCAGTTGCCATCATCTTACCTTCCTCGATTATCCTCTATGTGAGTTTGAGTTTCACACCACCTGGGAAGCTCCCTGGCACCTCAGATCGTGGCAAGCACAACTTACACATATGACATTTTCTCCTCTTGTTTCCTGAGGAGGGCACCGATCTGGAGAGGGATGGGACATAATCTTCCGCCACTCTCCTCTTCCCCCCTTTCTCCTCTATGGGTTCTGGCTCTGTCTCTTTCTGCCGCTGAAAACCCTAAGAAACGTCCTCCTTCGCGGTGTCAAAGTCCAATACTTTTATAGCCCTTGCTTCTTATTCTCACAATGAGACCAGATTTAGTCTGGACTCTAATCACTTCCTTGTTTCAGAATTACAGAGAGTCACGAGACCTCTCCCTAATACCGGCGTTATTCAAAGAACCAACCCAACTCAATTGAAGTGAGGGTTTGGTCATGTACCATCGGTTCATCCTTCCATTTCCTTGGTTCACTGATTAAAAGGCATTAAATTGATATATTTCTCACATAAATTATGTAGACTATTCTTTAATTTGGATAGGTCCTAAAATTTGACCAACACCTCATATGTCTATCTTGTTCTTGCACAAAATTATCACGACTTAATTCACTAACTAGATTACAAAATTAAACTGTTGAATAAACATCATTCCCAATTACAAGTTCCTTATGATACCTTCGATGATTATGACTTCACTTACTTACTATGTAGAACTCAACTAGATCTAGGGCTCAAACCATCAACTACAGTCATCGTGTTTCCTTCATAGTTCAACTTTGTATGTCATCTCATATTATCAAATTAAATATCAGGTTCCCTGACTTTTAGGATACTACAAAACCATCATGAGTGCATCAAATACCTCTATGCATTCTTTTTCCATAGAATCTAAATATTATGAAAATGGGATAAACTTTATTTTAAACATAAATCTATCACATATTGATGTCATCAATAACTTAATAATGTCGTTTATAGGTTCCAAAGACCAGGGGTTCTAATGAACTAAAAATCACTTACAAACATAATGAAATGTATGAATCATCATTATTGTCATCATTTTAGCATATTTTGGGGAAGATTTATTCCCATAACTGTATCTTGGTGATTTTCTTCAGCAAACCCTTAAATAAAAATTTCTACCTAGTATGATATATTGATATAATAGTTAAAATAAATTAAAGATTAAATTAGATTTTAGGATCTTACATTTGTGCTAGGGCTAGTTCCATACACTTATTGTGGTACAATTCTGTGTTACCCATCCTGAATTCTATCAGTACACGTTTCATTAGTTGCAATATAAAACTAAAAACAAAATCTATGATATTTAGTGTTTGACTTCTATATGCTTATACCTTGTGTCATACTAACTCAAGATGGATACACCACCCATGGATTGATATAGGAATCTTATAGTAATATTTCTCCAAAAGTGTTGGTTATTATCTACTTCATTAATCAAACTTATGAATTGTGTTAAACTAATAAATAGCCTAGATACTAGTAAAAATATACTGCTTCATGATTGGTTGTTAGATTTTTGTGAACAAGTCGATGTCTACACACTTTACCTAATCAAGGAAATACATACACCCAGAACAACCAGGCACTATAAATAAAATGACACTATTTTCATAACTGATCGGAAACATAAAATATATCCAAATATCGCCTTTTTGTGTAGAATAATAAACATACACATTTAGAACAATAGAAGAACATGGACACAATGATTTTTGTATGAAAACATGTTTAGTTCTAATTAATTATGGTTTGTATAGGAATTTCACTCACCAAAGCATCACTCAACCCATTGGTAGGTTAAACATCATCTCCAAACTAGGAACCACATAAAACCCCCTAATGATCTTCCTTAAGAGCAGCTTTATACGACCAAAGAATGATGGTCATGCACCTTGCTTATCTAATAAAAAAGGTAGAAGAGGATAAAACATGCTTCCAAGATATTATTTCACCACATGCATGTGAGAGATAAGAAGTAATACAAATATGAGGAACAAACCCTAGAAAGGTAAACTAAAACAAACAAAGAACTCACCTTCATCCTTTCTCTAAAGGCTCTTCAAATTTCTTTTAAATCTTAAAACGACAACCAGGGAAGTTTTGGTGTAGGTATAAAAAGATTGAGAAGATTTCTATATGTAGAGGTATAGAAAGATATATTTTATTGAAGAACACAACTTGGAATAGTGGCACGGGGGCCCACCAACCACCACATTTATGGGATTTTTGATGACCACTGCGACGCCAAGACCAACTGTGTTGGTGGATCCATTTCCTTGGTCTCCAACAACCCCATCTATCAAGACTTTCTTTCATACTTTCTTGTCAGCAAAAATTTCCATCACCCACCTCCTCCCCACCATTGATTATGACTAGGCTGCTAGACAACAAATCTCACATTAATGCCGACCTAACCACCCATTGGGATACTAGCCTCTTGGCACGACTTAAATGTGCATGCTAATCACAAGTGCACACGTTAGAGTAGTAAAGGGACTCAAAGAGGCCTGAATGTCAATCTTAGGGAATTGGGACTACTGGAGACAACTACTAACCAAAATAGATTAGCTAGGCCAAAGAAAAGTGTTGGTTGATTGATTAGACTAAAAATAAGAATTAAAAATGCAAAGAATGAAAGTGGATACAAGATCAGATTGATAGATTTTTTAGGATGCCAATATCACCATAGTGCAGTCTATGCATGCATTCTATCCAATTAATATTAAATTATCTTGCTTCTTTAGATTAAACATCTATTGCTTGTACTACCTTCTCTCACAAAATATCATACAATGTAGTCTAAATATTAACCTTCTTTCACATTGTTAATATAGAAAGATAATTGATAAAATATGTCTCCGGACAAAAAATATTTCATAGTGGTTAGCCCTCTCTTACAACACACTATTAAATGTGATAATAACAACTCTTCTACCTGTTAATTATGATCTCACATCAATTAACAAGAGATCACATATTAATGGTGATCAAGCATAAGGCAATAAAGCAATTTCAATGTCAAAATCGAAAGCAAAGACAATCTTACATTGAATCAAACATAAACACGCATAGAGTCAACATCAGTCTACTCCCGGTTCCTAAAGAATGGGGTTTAGTCCCTCATGCTCAACATGGAATCAAAGGAAGGGAATAAGGAAGAGAAATCCATAGAAAACTCATGTTATATGATAAGGTTAATCCCCTTTAAAGAACACAACAACATAACGACATTGCGGTCATGGAGATACTCCACAAGATGCTCCTTGCTCCATGACTCTTCATCTCCTTCTCCTTGGACTCTGATACCTTGTAGAAGTCCAGATGGGGTGGCCAGTATGATATGCTCTTTGTGGTTGTCCTGTAAGGTTTATAAAGGAAGAGGCAAGGCACAACTTATTCAACAGACCATTGGATGTTACCCTGTTGATGCTACCGAATTAAGTCAATGGTACTGAGGTTTCTTTATCGATTCTTCTTTGTTTTTTGTCAGTTATTCTTCTTCTTATGTCAGTGTCACCGAACTGATTTGGTGGTACCAACTTCTTGTAGTTTGTTGTTTTTATATTTACAGTAAATCAAACAATGTAATAAGCAATAACAAAATTCAATAATTTCAACCCAAAGATATTTAGAATAGATAAATTGATGTACTAGAGTTGTATGAGGCAATTTAGGCAAAAGATACATAAAACACATGAATATGAGATAATTCCTCATGAAAACATGCCTAAATTAGCCTCAATTTTGTAAAAAAATCATGTGCGTCAAAATCCCCTAAATTTGAATGTTACTCATCCTCGAGCACACTACTTTAGATTATAGTTTAAACTGTCAAAAGAGAGATAAAAATGTGAACTAGATCATTGTAGTCATCCTTGACTCAATGGAACCAAACCAATCCTCTACAACCACTGAGCAAAAAGTTACTATACACGCGCTAATTTAATAAAAAGAAAACATCAAAGTTAGACTGCCTAGCACATAAGTAAGCTTAAGTAGAGAGATATGACAAAAAATCCAAACTAGACTATATCATAAGATTTCCCTATCTACATTGATATTTTAAGAAAATCATTATCTAAATGGATGCAATTTCCTGAATGTTTATAAAAGAAGGGAATAGATATTTGAAGTGGCCTACCATGTAAAGAAGTGGGTGGATGTAATGGGTGGCCTAAAATAAAGAACACAGATAATCAAAGTCATTTGTTCAAGAAATGAAATGATGGACCTAAATGATGTTTGTAATTGAATTCGAATGTGCCCTAATGCCTATTGTTTCTGGTGGAATGATCGATTCTTTGAATGCTTCATCCTAGTTATGAGTCACATTGGATGGAGATATATCATAGTATTCCACAAAATTATTCCTTATAAAAGAGAAATAACTATATTCCTTCTCCTTTTCCAGCATTCTCCTTTTTCTTTTTCTTTTCCTTTCATTTTCTTTTGCATTTCTTATCTTTTATTTCTTTTTCCCTTTATTAGCCATACACAATTGATGTGTAAGCTAGGAATTTTTACATCTTGAAGGAGTAGTAAGACTTTATACAACTTTCTTGCACTCTATATTTAGAAAAGATGTAAAAGGCATAGATTACATCCTTATGGACCGTGCAATGCAAAATGAAACTGTATAATATTTGTTATGCAAACTAACCTATATGAATGATATATTCATGCAACCATATTTTTGTTTTCTAATGCAAGGCTAAACTACATGCTTCCTATAATGATGAGATGCACTCAAGGAAGAAAATGACATGAATTATGTATGAAGCCTATGATGGTGATGGAATGAGATGAAAGTGAATGAGATAAACTGACTAAGAGACATTCTCTTCCTAACCATATATGTCTACTATTAACTAATGTGCCAGAATGATCCCCAATCTATTATTGAATTAACATAAAAGATCACACTAATGCTCAATTCAAACACCATCTTCATTCAAAAGTCAATGGTAGAATTAGGTGTTATGTTCACCACATATGTCTCTAAACTGACCAATCCACTCAATCCTTCATGTAGTGTACTCTTAAACAAGCAATTTCAAAATTTTATGATAAGAGTATACATAGACCATTGATTCAATAAACACATGTGACATTTCAAATATAAGATCCACTAGATAGATGTAGATACATGTAAGAAAATGAAGACTGAATGAAAGGAAACTTGTACTAACTAAGATACAAAAGAAAATTAAGATGTGAACAAATATGAAATACAAAAGTAATATAGATAGATGCTATATAAGATGAATGGAAGATAAATATCGTTCCATACCCCCTAAACTTGAATTTGACAATGTACGCATTGTCAAAAACAAACTCAGAGATGGAACTTGTGTACTAGATGATCAGGATCTAGGTAGATAAAGAGTTGTATCTAACACTTCTTTGTTGATCTACATGAATTCTACACCATGCCTCTTCTAGAAACTGTCTAATGTGACTTGAAATCTGAGGGCTGTGGCTTGAATGCTCGCATGTAGGAGACTATTGGATTCACACAATGTTGGTGGTACCAAATTGTGGAAGGCTAATGAGAGGTCAAGCAATCAATGGTGGATTCGTTAGCTTGGGATCATTGATTCATAGACCATGGATTGTACCTCATCCCTCTCTCAGTGGCATATTGATTGGCATGTCACTACTACCAAAATTTTCCTATAGAAATATTGTTAGACGTCAACTCGGTCTCGATGGTAGTGATTGGCATGTTGGTGCCACCAATATCATATGGTAAGTCTTGTATCAAAGTGTGACATCCCCAGATTTTCTAAAACTTAATTTGATGTGTGATGTCTAAATTGAAACCTCACCTCAGTAAGAATCCCAATTTAAACACCCCACACTAGGCTAAGAAGAAGAAAATCAAGGGAGTCAGAAGGAAACAATAGTAGCACATGCACATGAACAATAATAAAACCAAACAACACATGTTCACCATTCAACATATAATTACAACATGAATTTTTAAAACATTTGATGTTACATATTGAAAAAAAAACTTATACATATACATGTACTACCACTAAACTATAGGATCTTAAGATAACAGGTCCACCTATACATCAGCTCGCCACACAACTCTCTACTATCATGGATCTTCAAGAACATGTCCAAAACCTAAACAAAAGATTACATGTGGTACACATCAACACAATATTCAAGAATATTGTACTGAGTATTCCTACGTGTCTTTTATATACCTCTCATCATATCTTGGCAATAAGATAAAACTAATACTTGGAAGTTATAAAGAAATATAAGAAAAGTGTACTTGTACAAGAATGTTTATTAACAAAAGAGAACACATGTCTTTTAGGCATATTTTCCATTATATCATCCATGCATTTACTACCTGAGAGTTGAATGCATTAAGGACTTTATGATCTACTACCAAAGAGTTGGATCATTTCACAATGTGATCTACTACCAAGGAGTTGGATCAGTTCCAAGTACTTTACTACCAAAGAGTTGAAGTACTTCTTTTCCAGCACTTTACTACTAAAGAGTTGAAGTGCTTGGATATAATGGAACATATATATTATGTTTCATGTGTTCTTAGAAATAAGTATGGAAAATCAAGAAACATATCATACAAGAGCAATCATTTCATCCAATACCATATGCCAAGTATTTTACTACGCATATAACACAAGCATATTATATAATAAGCCAAGTAAGAGGTAATGGTATACCTTAAGCTAAGATAAACTATACCACATCCCTGATGTCAACTATAACCTTGGTCAAACCTGATTAAGACAAGATCATACATATCACTATCAGGTTCTCATCATCTTAACCCTATATATGTCGATTTTAGGGTTTACTTAACTCATTAGGATATTCTCATCATTACTTGCATTCTTGTCTTATATTTATCTTACTGATGTCATTTTCTAGATTATGGTTCATTATCTGAACATTAGGTTACATATCCTTTTTTTACACATATTAACCTTAGGTTACATCATTAACCTAAATTAGGGTTTTAAACCATGTATTACGGGTCAACTTCACATAACATGGATTTCGTGTATAAAACTAATCACATAATTAAAATTGAGGTTCCATATAATGATATGAGCTTACTCTGTAATTTCTATCATTTAACGAGCATGTGTGTATTTATTGCATTTAACTTAGGGTTACCAACCCTAATTAGCTATATGAAGCAAATTACATGATTTCGAGCATCAACATCATAATCATTGAGCTTATATGGATTATAGACATGATTATATATTTACTGACATTTTCTTGTAATTTTATATCATCGTTTGATATTTATTATCCATTAAATAAGCATTATAAATATTACATGATATCACTATGATTTAAGCATAAAAAAGCCAATATGATGGTTTCATATTATTCTACGCATTTTTCTGAGGATTTTGGTACCTTGTTTGTATTTTTTTGACATTTGTACTAATTTCTATGGATTATTGAAGTTCTGATCATTTTGTGAGATAATTACCTTTTTCGACCAATCACGTGATGCTACGTGGCCTGGTGGGGCACGACTCTCCTTTCCTTGGCTGGCCACTCAATCTGAATCCTGGGTTGGATCCATGGATCTGTGGATCCGTTAACCTGGGTCGCTCGCCCTCCCTTTCCCCATTCTCGCAAGCCTCGCGGTCCCCTGTTTCATCTATGAAACAGGGCACCATCGCAAGGGGAGAGCTCCGGCGAGCAAGGGCTCAGGATCGAGTGCTCCTCGTCAGCTCTGCACGCCGCCATCATGATCATCGTCCATCAACCTCCCTCCGTAGCTACTCAGAAGTGCTCTACGACCTCTAGTTCTCTGACTAGGTGGGAGCGCTGCCACCACCATTGGCTGTGGTAGAGCAAAGGGGCAAATTGCCTCTGCTCCTCCCCGTGTCGATCAGAAGACTCCATTAGCTTCACAGGGATACTACAAACTTGTCCAAGACCTTGATCCACAACAGTCTGCACTGCATAGGCATTGTCGACTTCATCTTCTTCCTTGGTGTGGGTGAGCTCAACACCTGGTAAAACTATCATTGGGGTCCTCGTTTCCATGAGGGATCTTCTCCTCGGACCTCCTTCCTTGTTTCCCTCCCTTCATTTCTCCTCGAACTGTATTCTTCCTCCATTCCCTACTCCTAGACACAACCTGCTCGCCGCAGTAGAGAAGCAGCTGAGGGGCATGTCTCGTTCTCTCTACTGACGTGGTCCCAAAACTTGTTTAAGGGGTCTATGAAATCGTCTCATCAAGGAGAGCCTAACTACCAGTCTATCTTCCACCCTCTCCCCCCATGATTTTGATGTTGTGGGAGTGGGTTGTGGCCATCCTCTTCCCCACATTCTAAGTTATTACTCGGAGGTAGGAGAAGGGTTATCTGTCGTCCGATCATGGATCCAAGGGTCTGAGTGCATCCTCACAAGGCTGATCCGCGTCTCACTCAAGTGGACGGTCTCTAATACTAGATTGGACATGAATGGCTAGGATCTGGCACACAACCCACCCAAGGGTCCAGGGGTGTGACACCTTATCCGATCAATAACTTAGGTCTATAATTCGTTAGTAATGCACTTTCTTTCACAAAATTCAAACCTTAATAAATCCCTCTAGGAAGATCGAAATTCCACCAAATTTTAACCATAGCTTCCTTACCTCTCGAGCTACATTATACTCAAATTTGGTGACAAAACTCATCTATTTGATCATTCTATTAAATTCCTCAAGAAGGCATTAAAAAGAGATATCTTAATAATGATGTCAACCTCACATCAACACACATACTTTTTCAAAAGCTTGGAACTCTTAATATAACTCAACCATATGATTTAACTTATGTCATTGGACATCTAGGATTCCAAAAGTCTACTCCATAACATCCTACACACCTTAAAATAAATTCCATCCTCAGAATTAAGCCAAAAATCCAGTCCTTTACACAAAGAGTTTAATAATCTTAAAAAGTTATGCCAGTGGTATTAACAAGGGCTCTGTTCCATCAAATATTTCCTATAGATTTATCACAATTATTGCACCGAACCTAAGTTTGGGTCAGTTCCACTGACTAGATAGTCAGTGGTAGCAACATTTTACTAACAAAATTTCAATACATTATTGTTGGTGGGCCACTTCCACTGACATGGTGGTCAATGGAAGCAATTGTTTCTATTCCTACACACCGAACACACTCATCAAAAATCATCACATTGCATCAAAAGTACTTAACTACTACAAAGATGAAAATGTAAAACTAATTATACTGAGACAATTCAAAGAAAAAACATATGTATTGCCTCCCACAAGCATTCTTATTTTATGTCACAATCTCGACATGCTTCTTACCTCTATTCGAGTTGTCATGAATGGGTGGTGAAGAGTAATTTGGCAATCAAAATTTCACCCTATCATTATCAATTCCAAGTGTTAGATATCCATGATCCATAAAATTATCACATCTATTGTGGCTAGAAAAGGTCACCCTAAAAGCAACTTTGATCTTATTTTCATGTATGTCCATCATGATAAAATCAAATGGGTATATAAAATTTGTCTACTTCATCAAAAATCTTCAAAAATATTGAAAGGTTTAAAAATAGAATTTTCTACTAATCATAAGGTCATGCTAGTCTTGGTAGAATCCTTTAGTCCAAGTCTTTTGAAAGTAACAAGAGGCATCAAGTTGATGCTTTCCATGAAATCACAATGACTCTCAAAACTTAATGCTTCTAATAGGGAAAGGGATGTTGAAACCATGGATCCTTTTTCTTTGTGGGAAGTTACCACTAAATCAATGTACTGATGACTTCATCAATGATGATATTATCTGAATGTTTAATGCCGCTTCTTGTTGATGATTTTTTATGCACACATAAATTATTGTTATTTTGATATCTAATTTGGTGGTTTTTCATTATCATTTGATATTAATTGCATATATTTTCATCTATACATTTCACCAAATTAATAAAATATCAGTCGTGCATCAATTCTTCCAATTTGGTATGTATTTTACATATATTTTATATATTTCAATTATTGGCCTCATTCAGTGCTTTTTTATTGTAGTTAATTTTAGTTTACTAGAGCAAATTCGATAGCACGGAATTGCAACTCACTGGTACCGACATGGTATCGAACTACAAATATATTACTATTCTAGATCGAGAAGAAAGATGACTTTTATTGTAAAAATTTGGTGGCACCGACTTTCCTAGTCGGTGATACCGATATAGGCATTGATGTCCAAGATTGGATGTTTTAAATCCAACAATTATTGTTATATTTCAATATATTTAGGTTTTATCATAAACTAAATATGGGTGATGGCTGAAAAGCATACCATTAGAATAGGATTGTCGAGATCTACCAAAGGAGAAAAGCACGAGAGGAGAAAAGAGGGAGACGATTGAAGGAATCCTACCCGAAAAACCTCAGAGGTGTTTTGACAGCATAATCAATGGCAGAAAGGCTCCATCTTCTCCAGATTCCTTCTTTAACTCCACCTATTTACAATATCCCAAAATCAATGTTTTGCATATTGTCTATCTACCATGATTCCATGTCGTACATTTTTAAGCTAAAATCTCTTTTCCCTAAGACCTGAGAGTAGCCCAACACATTATTTTAATTGAATTCATTGATTCTATAATGAAGTTTTTTTTGTTTTGAACTTGAATTAGTGATAGCGTTAATGATGTGTTTATACTGGATCAACATTTTCAAAGTATCAGATCTTTGATTACCTCAGGAGAGGGATTATAAGTTGGAAAAGTCATAAATTCACATAGCTTATATCACGCTTCAGGAGAAGGATTACGACTATGAAAGAATAACCTATAGGGATTTAGTATTCACTTAGGCTAAGTTCCTAAAGTACTACGGGAGTGGGGTTTGGCTTTACCTAAGTATTACAATATGCTGTGCGAGTGGGTAATATTAACTACATGTCTTTAGTTTAGAGTAAGGGTGATTAATTATAGATTATTAGAATTCAATTATGGTATGTGTCATGGTGAAACCACAAGTTTTAGGAAAATTGATGCGGCATAAATCATGCGTCCAAAAGGAGGCACACTAAAAAAGAACCGAACTTTAAATTTATAACCCGAAACCTTCAAGGAACCCTACAACTTTATTATGAGGTCGAAGTAGATATACATGGTTGAACACAGGGACGTGGGGACATTTAGGACTCTTAAGATCTCATTCTTAGGTCAGATAAGCCAATTCGATAGTCGATAAACGTATGGAGCTAGAACTAATCTAGCAGATTGTCACGAGATAAAACAAAACAAAGAAAACAAAACAAAATAGAGTATGTTAGATTCTACTAATCAGAGAGGAGTTCCTGGCTATGTAACCACAAATTGGACAGTCTACGCATCCGTTCTCAAGTGTAGACAACCCTCAAACACCCCATTAAGCAACCTATATCCAAATATAGTACGTACCGTGGTATCTGTTCGTGTGGGGTCATCCCACTTGCTTTCATGAAGCGTGACTAAAACCCATCAATGATATGAGACCTCTCTCGAGAATGAGAAACCAACACCACTACTACAGAATTTACATTACGTTAATTTGTTAGTGTGTGTATATGATGTCAATTGATATGAAATTATATATATATACAGGTTAAAAAGAAGACACCCAGAGCATCTAGGCCTCCACCTCCACCTCCTACATTACCAAGTTGGGCTCCATAGGACCTACGTGTCCCGTTAGGCCCTAATTGTAGGGGTATGGCAATATGGTTAGGCGAACATGATATAAATATCCCTATAACTATTTCTATAGATGCAGATGTTGTAGGTCAATCATACGAAAACAAACTATTTATACAAGATATTTTGGAGTTGTTTCGATATGATTGGATGAATACATCTGTGATAGAGCTATGGATAAGGTGAGATCTTCTTTATACATCCATATACCTTGTGTAGGATATGGTGATCTGGTTTCTTATATATTAATGCATACGTAATACATGTTTTACAGCTACTTAGACAAGATATGTGTCGATTTTTCATTCGAATATGTAGGATTTTTTATTCCATCTTTGATTAGTCTAGTAGCTAAAGACCTTTCGTCAGTTCAAAAATACTGCTGTGATGCTTTTACAAATTTTGCTCAAAATAACAAGACGATGATAATAGATCCATTCAATGTGGAGTAAGTTTGCTTATAATTTGGACTCAAGAAAATTACATTTTTATTGTGGATTTTGAGTTATTAATTTTTAACCTTTTTACCCCTAGGGGTATGCTTTGGGAGTTACTAGTTATTGTCCCTGAGACGTTCACTGTCTATTATCTAGATTCTAAGGGGACTAAATTGAATTCAAAATATAGACACACAATGAAAATGGTATTATTCCTGTGAGAAATATTTCATTTTCATATCCGTTAACATATGTTATTACATTACTATTTAATTATGCAATGTACTATGTTACATTAACATGTAGGGGTTTAGATGAGTTCAAAAAGGCTGGAGGAAAGGTCCCCAAGAAAAAGAACCAGCCAATAATTTGGAAGAATGTGGAAGTAAGTTCTCGACTCCAATGTATATATTATTTATGTGAACAATGCTTAATTAGTTGTATTTTTTAAAATTTTGTATGTTTCAATTTATAGTGTGCTACACAAGACAACAGATGGGCATGTGCATACTATGTAATGCAATTTATGCACATGATTATCAAATATGCCGCAGTGGACATCGATACCATTCCTGAGGTATTATATATAGTCTCATTAGATAATATGAAATATATCAATCTTATTTATATATTATTAATTATATATATAGATCATTCTCTTTGCAGGTGTTTAAAACTGACCCCACTATAGGAAAGGCCTTACTAGATGTACATGCTCCCTATACGACGGAAGAATTAAATGATGTAAGAGAAGAATGGGCAAAAGCCATACAAATAGTGGGGGTTTTAAAATATAATTGGGATTTTGATAGCGAATAATGACTAAAGAATGATATATTGTAAATGAATTTTTGAATTGTAATATGTGTGAATGTTTCTATATGTCTGAATGTTTCTACATGTGTTTGAATGTTTACACATGTGTGAATATGAAAATGAATGAAACTACTGGTTGCTATATGAATGTTTCTACATGTGTGAATGTGAAAATGAATGGAACTGTAGATTGCTACATGAATGTTTCTACATGTGTGAAAATCGAATAGAACTGTAGGTTGCTAAATGTGTGAAAATTAATGTTGTCAATTTTGCAAGTTTGTGGCCTGTTGTTGGCTGATATCAATGGATGTCGTAAAACTTGTAGTTCATAACTGAACTGCAGGTTTCTCATCCTGCGACCAGCCACAGCAGGCCTGCAGACTGATAAAAAAAACATACAATATGCGTTGGTTATTTGAAAAAATCGACGACATATGCTTACAGCGTCAGATAATAGCTAAAACTACCATGGCCGTGCTGGCCAGCACGGCCGTGGAAGCAGGTGATATGGCGTTGCTTACAGCGTCAGATAATAGCTAAAACCGATGCCTAATGAGGCCAGACACCACGGCCATGCTGGCCAGCACGGTCGTGGCAACTGGTGATATGGCATTGCTTACAACATCAAATAATAGCTAAAACCAACGCCGAATGAGGCTAGAAACCGCCACGGCCGTGTTGGCCAACACGTCCATGGTAACAGTTGATATGGCATTGCTTACATCGTCGGATAATAGCTAAAACTGATGCCGAATGAGGCCAGACACCACGGCCGTGCTGGCCAGCACGACCATGGCAGCAGGTGATATGGCGTCAGTTATCAATAATAAACTGACATTGATGGTGTCCTAGATGGCGCCACTTTCTATAGCGTGAAGGTTTATGGCGTCGGTTTCCGTAGTAATAACCGACGCCTATATCCCCCTACTAGCGCATTTTCAGTGGCACGCGAACGTTTCTGGCGTCGGTTTGGAAACCGATGCCTAACGATTTGCCTTTTAGTGGCGCCCACATAGGTTTCACATTGAAACCGACACTAAAAGACTTAAATAACCGACACTAAAGGTGGGTTATGTACTAGTGACCCCAGAATATTCTAGATACCCTTTTAGGTCTAGAATATTCTGAAGAGTTAGGAATAAGTGTGATTTGGGCAGAACCTGGTAGTGGGCCCGACTGTGCTGGGCTGGGCCCGGCCATGCCCATGTCTACAGTTCTACACAGATCACCTTGGACCATCCTTCTTTAAGATTTCGATCCAACTATCTTCTCTTACCTATTTCTACAATGAATCTCTCGATATACGCAAAAATAGAAGTTCAAGTAAGAAATAGATCAACCAAACTAGCAATCATAACTAGAAAGAGAAGATAGAACAAAAAACATACTAGAACTGAAATAAAATTGCTTGCTTCAGGTAAAAGTACATAAATATGCCCAAAATGGGCTACATAGCCAAGAAGGAGCTCAACTAGCCATAGACAAGCATAGTTGGCACTGAAAAAAGATGGAAGAACATCATTTGTATAGAAACAAAGGAGAACAGTAGAAGGAGAAGAAGAAGAAGATATTTAGCCTGTAGAGGAGAGGTGGCTCTCGCTCCTTAGCCTCCATATAGGTCGGATCTTGTCTTTGGGTCATCCTCCTTGGTCTTCTGGATTCCTTAGCCTCCTATCTCTTTGATTTCACCTTGAACAACAACTTGGTGGATGTATGGAGGTGGAATATGGCTGGGAATGGTAGGATATGAGTGAATGGTGGTGGAAAATGATGGGAGATGGAAGACAACTGGAGGAACGAATGTAGGATGAGCACTTCAGTCTTTTTAGACCTTGGAACTCTCCATGGGGCTCTAGAACCAAAAAGGGTCAGAACCAAAATGTGGAGCCTTCGAAAATTCAAAACCCCTCTCCAGGTCATGAGGGGTGAATATTTATAGGCGAAGGTGGAAGATAGTCATGACACCTACAAGTCGCAGCCCTAGTCTCAGCCCGACCATGCCAGGTTGGGCACAGTTGTGTCAGGGTCACGGTCGAGGCAGACCCCACAGTTGAGGTAGATGCCTCACTTGAGACAGACCCCACTGTCGAGGTGGTTGTGCTGTGGTCGAGGTTGATGTGCTACAGTCGAGGTAGATGTGTCGTAGTCGTGATCATGCTGGTGTACCACAGTCGAGGTTGATGTGTCGTGTTCGAGGTTGATGTACCACAGTCCTGGTCGCGCTGGTGTACTGCGGTCGCGGACTTGGCCTCGGCCTGACCCTACCAAGCTGGGCCCGGTCATGCTGAGTGTTGGTCGACACAACGTCTTGGCCGTGCTCACGACATTGTATTCTTGGCCGTGGTCATGACATCCTTTTTGGTCGTGGTCGTGGCATCATGGATCAAAGAACCAAACCCACAGCCATAGGGGGGGGCTTTTACTAGTGGTCGTTGGGCCCACATCAATGAACCTTTTGATTGGCGAGGATGCATTCTGATAAAGGATTGACCATAAAAAATGGGGTCCAAGATATTAAAAGTTTTTTAGGCCCGACCGTCTCCTAAGCTGGTGCACATTGGGCGATGCTTAATCTGCCAAGGTCGCGATGGATCGAAGTCTAGCTACTGCAAAAATCATGTGTTGGGGTGAAATCTTAAAGAATATGTGTTTTTTTAGGTTCAGTGCCTACAAGTCCCAAAATTGTTTAGTTGAACAACTTTTTCTATGAAAAGATATAAATTACTAAAAGATAAGGATCTAGGGTTATTTTGGACATATTAAGGCTATAATGACACAAAACCATGAATAAATGCTTAGCTTAGATGCCTAAATTTGGGTGTTATCAGAAATCCACTAAATCTTGCTTGCAATTAAGTTAATTCAACTTTCTTAATTTATGTTCTTAGTTCAATGACTACCAATCAACCGTTTCTTTTGGCCTATCTATTTGATCTTAATTAGTAGTAGTCTTGAACCCCACAACTCCTCAGGTTTGATATCTCAAGACCCATAATCCAATATTACTTTGACACGTACACTTTGTTGGTTTATTACACTAACAAGTTTCAATCTTAAGAAAGATCTTTTACTCAACTAACCAATTTCTGCAAGTATATAAAAGTAGTTATAGTTGAGATCGAACACAAGGATCTTGATAATCAATTAAATGCAATAGTGCTAATGTTCAACAATCTAGACCGTTTTAAAGATGTGATTTGGTTGATTATGCTAAAATATCATAATTAAGAAAGACAGTAAATGGATTACTAAAACAGGTTAAATTTTAGATATGGAAGGATCTTGAACTTAGGATTTCACCAACATATCATAGCATAAAATTGCAGCATAAAATTTAAACATACTAAGCACTTGTTTTAAAAGAGAGTTGTATGTTGCACTTCACCTCTTGGTGCAAGTACAACGATCCTAATTCAATACAACATTCTCATGTATGAACCTCATTTTGGATCACAAACCTACTCCTCAACTCCATAATTTCCACTCTCGTGGTAAAGAAGGAGTTGCCAAGAGAGTACCTCCCTACTCTCCTACCTATCTTCTCAGATCAAACAAGAAAGCATAAACATGCACATAAAGTGGCCAACCATACATGCAAGAAGAAAGAAACCGGTACTCACAAGGTGGAAAAACAAGCAACTTAGCATTTAGTATAAAATTATCATGTTCCATAAATGCTATGACATGGGAGCTACTCTCCCATGTCCAAGAAAAGGAGTCTACTCGTCCATAATGATGTACAATAGAAAATATGCAGAAATTTCAGAGTCCAACATGGTTGAGAGAAGGAAAAGCTAAGAGAACCAAAGGTGTAACCCAAGAAGAGTAGAATTCTGGATTGGGGACAAAATTCCACTACTACAGCTACTCCAAACCGGACAAACTTCCCTCCCGAGAAGCTTTGTGGAGTGAAGAAGCTCTGTTGCACCTTTAGAGAAGAAAATGGAGGAGAAAAGAAGAAGAATGGGGTTCTTAAGCAAGAAACCACCTTCTTCCACCCCAAAATCACCCTCCTTTGCTCTAGCCTTTCTCTTGGATGAAAGAGTTTCAAATTATGACCAAAGATAACGACTCCATCAGGTGGTCTTGTCTTTAAAAATGAGAGAAGTCGTATTTCAAAATTGCTGAAATTGATAGAGACACGACGACGTGTCTTCCTTGGGACACATCATGTCCTGGTCTCCGACAATTGCTCCAATTTTAAAGCACACGACGTGTCTAAATTAATACATGCCATGTTTGTTACCAAAAAGGCAAGGATCAGTTTTGAATTCCCAGGTACACGTCGTGTCTATGGTGGAAATGCCATGTAGTTTTCCTCTGCGTTTAAAGTATATGGCCAACTGGAAATGCACACAAGACACATCGTGTGATTTTCTATTTCAGCATAATTACAATTCTAAACGTCTGCAAGGTGTGGAAAAGTCCCAATGATGATGAATTTGAGTTGGGCTATCTCCAATTTGATCCTTTTAAAGCATATTTGCAATACACATCATGTGATAAGTAAAATAACAAAAAGGTTGCAATAATAATATGAATAGAGGCTAAATGAGAACGAAATGAACTGAATTTGTGTGTGAAATCATGTAAAAAGTTGATGTGGAAAGCACACAACAAATCTCCCCTAAGCTTGAACCATTGCTTGTCCTCAAGCAAAAAGAGCATAGCCACACAAATTAAGGAATATTCAAGCTCATACATGGATTAAATGAAATGAAGATATGCAATAAACTCAACCAACCATGTACATTAGGTTTATATTCATAGCCATCATCTAAATTTAAACATCCAAGATAAAGAAGTTTTAGTTCAGCAATGGTGGTCACAAATTAAGCAAAACAATCAACTAAACAACACTAAACATGATTTGGATAATAAAGCCAAACAACTAGTGGATGGACATTACACAATTTTCAGCTATTATGGATGTAAATGATGAAATCTTAGCTGACTTAACAATCTCAATTGACCTCTCTTCTAAAAAAGATATGACAATTATTTTTGGGATTCCAACACTTGGCTGCTAATTTAGGCTTACGCGCACATGGAGTGCTGGTTGGGGTGTTATTTTTACCCTCTTTTGATTTTATACCACCTAACTATCATTTCCGGATCGGACTCACACTAGGCTAGCAAGATATGTGGGTTCTAAGCCATCTTTTATTGGGTAAAGGGAGAAAAGGATAAAAGAGATTTTTGCACAACACAAGAGAGTCAACTAGAAAGTTAAGTTAACAAGATTCCATTCATTGACTTGCAAATTTTTCACTGAAAAATTGATTGTATATGCACTAAGGGTTTGGCAAGAGTATCCTGTATTCTAAATACTATTGTAGAGTTGATTTATTCGCTAAAATTTGAGACTGTTACATGTATTTAGCAATCAAAGATGTGAAAATTGAGAGTTCAAGCTACAATTACAAACCAAGATCATGTACATGGGGAATTTCATTTTCCATTTGATTCATGCATGCTCTTTACTAATTCTTTCATATGGAAAAAAGAAGTACAAAGGATGAGATGGTTCAAGCATAAAAGGTACAAGAGTTCATTCCATCACAATAGCCTCATTTCATATTAAAATTTCCATGAAGGGAAATACAGAACATGAAACAGGATGAAATAAAAGACTAACATGACTAACAAAAGCAAATGACGAAAGCAAATGAAAACTAAAACTACATTACGGGCCAGTTGCACCCACCCCTAAGCTTGAAATCTATAGTGTCCTCACTGCATCAACTAAACTCATGGAGGTAATAACCGGATACCTGTCATGGGTGAAATAAAAAATAGGGGCCAGCGTCCCCGTGGTCTGGCAGAAAGAACTGGCTGACAAAATCATTTTCAGGAACATCCATCAGCTTGGGCTACATGATGGACTGGGGCTGCTGAGGTGGAAGTGGATGATACAACTGCGGGATGGAGTAGTGGCCCTATGAAATGTGCCATGAATCCATGCAGTGGACCATGTCATGCATCACAGTATACTGTGTACCTAACTGATTCAGGTGGCCGTCGATGTGATCAAACCACTACTTCACATAGCCGTATAGATGCCTGACATCAGGAAACGCTTAAGAGTACTCCGTCTGTGTGCTGGTGGTGGGTGGTGGTGGAGCAGAAGGGGGTTTCACAATATCATCAATAGCTCTAGCTGCATCAACTTCTTCATCATTGTTCAGCACAACCTTCTAGTTATTCTTATTCTCCAAAGTGATATGCTCTGGATCTGGAATGTCAATGTACTGATCATCATCGAAGAATTGCCGAAACTTGGTGTCACTGTTGTCAACTCTTGAGAGAAACCCTACAAAAATAAGGTACTGAATGTCTACCAGGTTTCTACATAGTGCAACCTCAAGTCCTATCAAATCAACATCAAGCTTTTGTGCAATCAGAATAATCAAACCACCACACATGATATTGCCAGCATCCCTCTTCTTCACTTTCTTAATATCTAGGAAATGTGTAAGAATATAATATGCGACATTAATTAGATGCTCATACATCATTCCCCATAAAAAGAAAAGATCTTACTTTCCAACAACCCCTTGGGTTTCTTTCTTGGAAAACACTCTGGTACTAAGAAGGCGGTGTATGTACCGAAAAATAGGGTTATGGATAGCGGACACTCTGGCTTGCTTTGCTTCATGCTGTTCCTCATCTGATATCTCAAACCAAAACTCATCGCTATGAAAAACTGGCAGGTAACTAATCACCCTGTCATAATGGCACTCCAACAAATCACAGAAACGCCTAAAGGTGAGCTTAAAATCATGACCCAAAAGCCTGAAATGAATAATACCATAGGGCTCCAACTTCTTTTGTGGGTCTTTCTCCGTGGTGAGTGTCGTCAGAAATTCATAGACTACGCGGAGGTAAGTATTTGATACTGTACAACAGATGTAGCTTAGCCCCAAGTCTTGTAGGTGCATGAGAACTTCATCCTTGAAGCCCAGAGTCATCAATGTCTGCTCACAAGAGAACTGAGTCAGAAGTACCCTCCTTGCAATAAGGAATCGGTACATCGGGTGTTCCTTAGCAGTGACCTGAAATTGAGTTGTAGAGACGTATGCTGGTGCTTGGGAGGAAATGGCACCATGTTTGCGATTGGAGGTTTGCTTAACTGGTGACATTTGTGCTACTAACAGCTCAAGGCACGTATTATGCTGGGACAGACATGGCGTGTGAGGAGGAAGAACTCTGACTGAAGAAGCAATGCACATGAGATATGTACAGAAGTGAACACGGCATGTGTTTGGAGCAGTTCTACAATCTGAAGATGGGGACGACTGCTGTTTTGGGGAAGATGATGGGGGAAATCGATGGCGGTGCTTGGTGTCGGTCCTTGCGTGGTTGAGGAGATCTGTGGGCCTTCTTCTTGGTGTCAATAATGGTGCTTGGAGAGGAAGACGGTGAGGCCTTTGCTCACATTCTTGTCGGAGAAGATGATGGTGGCAGAGCAGTGACGTGAGCTAGAAGAAGATGACGATGTCGATTCAGTGCTTGGAGAGGATGATGGTGGCCACAAGGTTTCTGGCGAGAGCACCACCTTGGTGTTAGGGAACATGATGGTGGTTGAAGAGAAGCACTTGAGCTTGAAGAAGACACGCCGTGAGTAAGGGAGCACAACTGCTTGGTCTAGCTTGAGGAATACATGCCCAAACGAAGACAGCAACAGCTGCTAGGTGTGCTAGGGCACACAACGGAAAAGGAGCAAGGGATCAAAGGGCTAGGGCACACGACGACTGCTCAAATCTCACATGGCTTGAATGAAGGCGTGAGTGAGAGGGGCGGTCATGTGCTAGGTTAAGAACCTGCATTTTCGACAAAAGACATGACGTGATCAAATAAAGGCACATCGTGTGTCTCATCAGAACTCCCTTTCCGTGACAAAAGACACGTCTTGTTTCAGAAAGTACATGACGTGTATCAATCTAGAAATTCAAAATGCTCCATTTTCATTGATAACTACACGGCGTGTTCAAATAAAGACATGTCTTGTTCATTTTCTAGATTACTTATTCTTCCCTTTTCTGCTGTGGTACACGAAGTGTATAAATAAGGACACAACGTGTGATTTTCCAGATCAAGTAATACTTTGTATTTGCTGGACCGTTACACGGTGTGTGTTTTTATGACATGCTGTGTACCTAGAGATATAGCTCGACTGATGTATTTCTAGGAGTAGTGACACGCCGTGTCAAATAAAGACACGTCGTGTCTTCTGTAGGTTCTGTAGAAAACAACTTCTCATCAGCACAAAACTAATAACATATATGGCAATAGAATTGTCTAAATTATTACATTTATCCATGACAAGCTTATTTACAAAACAAAAGAATGTTCTTGACACAAATAAATTGAAAAGAAATATATCCTAATGTGAGTTCAACTCCCACGAGGTCCTCCATTTAGAGTCCAGAGTGAGACTCTTCAATCTTTCCATCATGCATCTTGAAGGGATCAAGAGGTTCCCTTGTGAACTTCATCTCCTGAGGTATATAGCTTGCAACATTGCCCATTTACTTTGAAAGCTCCATCCTTGCCTTGTAACTCAACAACTTCATATGGAAATATCTTCAATACAAGTAAAGGGCCAAACCACTTGGACTTTAGTTTTCTAGGGAATAGCTTGAGTCTTGAGTTGAACAACAACACTTTGTCTCCTTCTTTGAAGTCTTTCCTCGGGATTCTTTTGTCATGCCAAACCTTTGTTCTTTCTTTGTAGAGCCTTGCATTTTCATATGCATGAAGTCAGAGTTCCTCCAATTCTTGCATCTATAGTAGACGCTTTTCACCAGCCTTCTTCATGTCAAAATTTAAGAATTTGATAGCCCAAAGAGCACGGCGTTCTAGCTCCAACGGAAGATGACAAGATTTACCATATATCAGCTTAAATGGAGTTGTGCCTATGATAGTTTTATAAGCTGTCCAGTATGCCCATACTGCATCATCTATCTTCAATGCCCAATCCTTCCTTGATCTAGATATTATCTTTTCTAGAATGCTTTTCCACTGCCGGTTGGAGACTTCTTCTTTCCCGGAATTTTGAGGATGATAGGGCGTAGAGACTTTATGAGTAACTCCATACTTAGATAGAAGGTTATTGAATTGTGTCTCAACAAAATGCATGCCTCCATCAGAGATTACAACTCTAGGAACTCCAAACCGTGGGAAAATGATTTTTTTAAAATAACTTGACTACATATTTTGCATCTGGTGCTTGGGTTGGGATGGCCTCAACCCACTTAGAGACGTACTCACAAGCAACTAGGATATATTGGTAGCCACAAGAAGATGGAAATGGTCCCATGTAATCAACTCCCCATACATCAAATACCTCAATCTCCAAGATAGAGTTAAGAGGCATGTCATCGCGTCTAGATATTCCTCCAATCCTTTGGAATTTATCACAAGCTTTGACAAAATAATTGACATCTTTAAACAATGTTGGCCAATAGAAACCAACTTGGAGAATCTTTATTGCAGTCTTCTCTCCTCCAAAGTGACCTCCATAAGGAGAGGCATGTCATTCAGAATTACTAGTGGCAATCTCTTCTTCAGAAACACACCTTCGAATGAGTCCATCACTCCCCTATTTGAACAACAAGGGGTCGTCCCAATAGTAGAACTTTACATCACGAAAGAACTTCTTTTTCTACTGGTATGTCAAATATGGTGGCAGCTGTCCCATAGTAAGAAAATTTGTGATGTCTGCAAACCATGGTGCTCGTGTGAATGATAATGCATAAAGCTTCTCAATAGGCAAATGGTCCTCAATAGGTAGTAAGTCTCCAACATCTATAGTTAACCTAGAAAGATGATCGACAACATTATTCTCTGTCACCTTCTTATCCCGGATTTCAAGATCAAACTCTTGCAGAAGAAGTATCCAGTAGATGATATGAGGTTTTGCATCCTTCTTGTTGAGCAAATACTTTATGGCAGCATGATATGTATACACGATTACCTTAGATCCTGCCAAGTACTATTAGAATTTGTCAAAGGCGTACACTATAGCAAGCATCTCCTTCTCGGTGATAGTATAATTGATTTGTGCCTCATCTAGGGTATTGCTTGCATAATATATGACATGAAACTTCTTATCTTTCTACTATCCCAGAACTACCCCTACTGCATAGTCGCTTGCGTTACACGTCAATTTGAAAGGAGCATTGCAGTCTGGTGGTTGAATGATTGGGGCTGAAATAAGAGCTTCCTTGAGCTTGGTGAAAGCTGTACGACAGTCATCATTGAATATGAATTCAACATCCTTTGCAAGTAAAGAACATAATGGCTTTGCAATTTTGGAGAAGTCTTTAATGAGTCTTCTATAGAACCCTACATGACCAAGGAAACTGTGGATTTCCTTGACTGAAGAAGGAGTAGACATCTTCTCAATAGATTCCACCTTGGCCCTGTAAACCTCAATACCTTTGTTAGATACAACATGGCCTAATACTACACCGGATTGTACCATGAAATGGCACTTCTCCTAGTTTAGTACTAGGTTAACCTATTTGTAGTGGGCTAAGACTAATGACAAGTTGCATAAACATTGATCAAATGAATCTCCATAAATGCTAAAATCATCCATGAAAATTTCCATTATGCTTTCAATGAAATAAAAAAAAGCTATCATGCATCGCTGGAACGTCGTAGGAGCATTGCAAAGACCAAAGGACATGCGACAATAAGGATAAGTTCCATACATGCATGTAAAAGTGGTTTTCTCTTGGTTGGGAGGGTAGATAGGAATATGGAAAAACCCAGAATACTCATCTAAGTAACAAAAATAAGAATGTTTTGCAAGACGTTCAAGCATCAAGTCGATAAATGACAATGGGAAATGATCCTTGCGAGTCACTTTGTTCAAACGTTGGTAATCAATACACATACGCCAAATTGTGACTATACGTGTTTGTATCAACTCATCATTATCTCCCTTAATGACGTTGCACCCCCCTCTTAGGTACCACATGAATGGCACTAACCTAAGGGCTGTCACTTATAGGATAAATGCTATCAACATCAACCAACTTAAAGATTTCCTTTTTAACCACCTCAAGCATGTTTTTATTTAAGCATCTAGGTGGTTCAATGATGGGTTTAACATCATCCTCCATGTTTATTCTATGCAAGCAAATGGAGGGATGAATGCCTTTCAAATTGTCAATAGAGTAACCAATGACATCTTTGTACAAACACAATTAAGCAAGCAATTTATTCTCGAGTTCATTAGTTAACTCATCATTTATTATGACAGGAGAAGTAGAGTCAGAATCAAGAAATGCATACCTCAGCCCTGGTGGAAGGGATTTGAGTTCTACCTTTCTCCCGACGCATTTTCTTTGGCTTTGTCATCAAAAAGTGGAGTGTCTTCTTCAATAACATCTGATTGAGCAATAGAAAATTCCCCAAAATTTTCAGATTCATTGTTTATACCTTCATCATCATCATAGTAGTTCAATATCAAATCAAAAACATCATGATCTTCTTCTACAATGAAATCAATATAGTCCATAAAGCATATTTCTTCTAACTATGAAGGTGCTTTCATGACATCATATATAGAAAACTCCATGGCTTCCTCACCAACTCAGAGTGTGAGTTTGCCTTCTTAGACATTAACAAGGCATCCAACATTTCTCAAAAAGGGCCACCCAAAGAGAATGGGATTGGAAGGAACTTCTACCATATCTAACACAATAAAATCACATGGAATATAGAGTTTATCAATCTACACCAACACATATTCCTTGATACCTTTGGGATATTTGATGGAATGATCGGCTAGTTCAATGGCCATCATTATAGGTTTCAGATCTCCAAGATCTAGCTCTTACCACAAGGTAGACATGATGAGACTAATACTGGCTCTAAGGTCTATAAGACCTTTGTCAAATGTGGTGATTCTAATCTTGCATGGTAGAGTAAAAGCTCTCAAATCATCTAGCTTCTCAGGAAGTCTAATTTTGAATGATAGAACCGATTCTTTCAGAAAGCATCACAATTTCAACTTGGTCCACCTTCCTCCTCTTGGTGAGGATGTCTTTTAGAAACTTAGCAGATGATGACATTTCTGCTATAACTTCAGCTAGCAGAAGGTTGACATGGAGTTTGTTTATAATGCCCATAAACTTCCTAAACTTTGAATCTTCTTATTTGCAAGTCTTTGTGGAAATGGTGCATTTGCTTTAATAGAAGGTGGTACCTCAGTTGTACCTTTTCCTTTGTCACCCATAGGGGTGTCAAGCTTCTCTTCATTGGTGATCTCAACACTCTTCTCCTTAGGTAGAGAAGGTTTGTGGATTTCAGCTCCACTTGTCAAGGTGGTAGCATTTTCCTGTTGTCTTGGATTCACCTCTGGTTGGCTTGGAAGAGAACCGGATTGAGTGTTCCTTTGTTGCGTCAAGGCTTGCTGGGCAATTTGATTTTCCAACATCCTTGTATGAGTGGAAATTTCATCCACTTTTGTAGAGAGTTGGGCATTCACATCCTTTAAGAGCTTGTCATTTCCCCCAAACTCTTCATTTTGCTTCATCTACGTGGAGATAAGTTTCTCCATCATGGCCTCCAAGGAAGAACTTTGGGGTTGTTGTTTCTGTTGGTAACCAGTATTGTTGTTGAAGCCCGGTGGATTCCTATTGTTTTGCTAGTTGAAGTGTTGTTGCTGCTATGGTTGTTGTTGTCTAGGTTGGAAGTTGTGATCATTTCTTGTGTTCCAGTAGGAGAAATTAGGATGATCTATCCATCCCAGATTGTAGGTGTTTGAATAGGGATTGTATTTCTTATTCCTGTACATCCCAACAACATTGACTTGTTCTAAGATCCCTTCATCCGCATTACGAGAAAAGTATGAAGAATAAGTATGTCTAGAATTCCCATAGGCTTCACATATCACATCATCTGATTGGATTTGCAATATATTCATCTTCTCGAACTTTTGTGTAAGAACATCAAGTTTAGCAGTAATTAGGTCAACAAAATCAACAATATGCTTCCCTTCTTGCTTCCCGGTTGAAGAACTAGCTGTAGAGGATGTTTGTGCCTTCCTATCCGACCCCCATTAGCAATGGTAAAGTGCTATGTCTTCAATGATATCATAAGCCTCCCTGTAATACTTATTCATCAAAGGTCCATTTGCTGCGACATCCAGTGTCATATGAGTATTGTAGAATAGTCCATTATAGAATGTTTGGAGTAGCAACCAGTTGGTTAATCCATGGTGAGAGAAAAGGTGTTGTAGGTCCTTAAACTGCTTCCATGTGTCGTACAAGGTTTCTCCATCAGATTGAGAAAAGTTTGTGAGCTGGTTCCTTAGTTGGGAAGTTTTTCTCTGCGGAAAATACTTTGCAAGGAAAGCATTTAAAAGTTGATCCCAACTTTTGATGGACTTCTTTAGAAGAGATAAAAGCCATGCCTTGGCTCTATCTATCAAGGTGAAAGGGAACAACAATAGCCTCACTCCATCGACAAATACCACATTGATTTTGAAAGTGTTCATATACTCCAAGAATTCATCTACATGAAGATTTGGATCTTCATTGATAATACCCCCAAAACGGTTCTGCTGGATCATCTACATCATTGAAGGAGCAATAGAGAAATGGTTCGCTTCCATTGCAGGCAGATCAATGGCTCCACAAATGTTTGTGGCAACTCACATGGCGAAATCCTTCAAAGGACGGTCGTCCTCCATGATTGGATTTTCTTGTGCGGCTTCTTCAAAAGACGAACAAGATGGTGATGGTGATGGTGGAACACCTCCTAGCAGTGGTTGCTCTACTCTTCTTTCTCTTCTTAAGCTTGAAAGAGTATGCTCAATCTCAAGGTCTAGCAACACCGATGTTTGAAGACCTCTTTGCGAGCGATGCATACAACTTGAAAATAAGTAAGAGAAGATGAGAAAACAACTAAAAGGTATATGGAAATTCAAAAATGGAAATGATGATCTAGTCTCGAATACTAATTAGCACTTGTTACTCTAAATATATTAACCGTAGCTCCCCGGCAACGGTGCCAAAAACTTGTTGGGTTATTACACTAACGAGTTTCAATCTTATTACTCAACTAACCAATTTCCACAAGTATACAGAAGTAGCTGTAGTCAAGATCGAACACAAGGAGCTTGGTAATCAATTAAATGCAATAGTGCTAAGGTTCAACAATCTAGACCATTTCAAAGATGTGATTTGGTTGATTAAGCTAAAATTTCAAAATTAAGAAAGATAGTAAATGGATTACTAAAAGAGGTTAAAATTTCTGATGGAAGGATCTTGGACTTAGGATTTCACCAAAATATCATAGCATAAAATAGGAGCATGAAATTTAAACATACTAAGCACTTATTTTAAAAGAGAGTTGTATGTTGTACTTCACCTCTCAGTGCAAGTACAATGATCCTAACTGAATACAACATTATCATGTATGAACTTTGTTTTGGAGCACAAACCTACTACTCAACTCCATAATTTCCACTCTCATGGTAAAGAAGGAGTTTTCAAGAGAGTACCTCCCTACTCTCATACCTATCTTCTTAGATCAATCAAGAAAGAATAAAACATGCACATAAAGTGGCCAACCATACATGCAAGAAGAAAGAAACTGATACTCACAAGGTGGAAAAACAAGCAAATTAGCATTTCGTACGAAATTATCATGTTCCATACATGCTATGACATGGGAGATAATCTCCCATGTCCAAGAAAAGGATTCTACTTGTCCATAATGATGTACAATAGAAAATATGTAGAACTTTCAGAGTTCAACATGGTTTAGAGAAGGAAAAGCTAAGAGAACCAAAGGTGTAACCCAAGAAGAGTAGAATTCTAGCTTGGGGACAAAATTACACTCCTACAATTGCTCCAAACCAGACAAACTTCCCTCCCGAGAAGCTTTGTGGAGTGAAGAAGCTCTGATGCGCCTCTAGAGAAGAAAATGGAGGCGAAAAGAAGAAGAATGGGGTTCTTTAGCAAGAAAACGACATCTTCCACCCCAAAATCGCCCTCCTTTGCTCTAGCCTTGCTCTTGAATGAACGAGTTTTGAATTATGACCCAAGATAACTGCTCCATCGGGTGGTCTTGTCTTTAAAAACGAGAGAAATTGTATTTCAAAATTGCTGAAACTGAAAGAGACACGGCGTGTCTTCCTTGGGACACGTTGTGTCCTGGCTTCCGACAGTTGCTCCAAGTGTAAAGCACACGGCATGTCTGAATTAATACATGCAGTATACATTACCAGAAAGGCAAGGATCGATTCTAAATTCCCAGATATACAATGTGTCTGTGGTGGACACACCATGTATTATTCCTCTACGTCTGAAGTATATGGCCAACTGGAAGTGCGCACGTTGTGTCTTAAATAAGACATGTCGTGTGATTTGTTGTTTTAGTAGAATTACAATTCTGAACGTCTGCAAGGCATAGAGAAGTCCCAATGATGATGATTTTGAGTTCGAATATCTCCAATTTGACCCTTTTGAAGCATATCTGCAATACACATCATGTGATAAGAAAAATAACTAAAAGGTGGCAATAATAATATGAATAGAGGCTAAATGAGAATAAAATGAACTGAATTTGTGTGTGAAATCATCTGAAAAGTTGATGTGGAAAGCACACAACACACTTGCATATTACATGCACACTATACACATGTTGAATTGTTGGTGCTGTTGTCGGGGAGTTGGTACAGTTAACACTATGAAAAGTTAGAATGGAACACTCTAGGCCATTTTTTTGTTTTAAAAAATTTCATTGTCAAATCTTTTTCCCTAATAGTTCATCAATATATATATATTTGAAAATTCACTTCTTTATCAATTTTTTGTCTCAATCGATGAGTACCTTTGATTTGCAAATTGATTTTATCTTGTCTAGGTACTTGAGCACCATGGAGGCATGGGGAATAAGCAAATTGATGATTGATTTGATTGCAAAAATGAAGCCTTTGACCATGTATTTGGGGACCTTGAATCTCAACAAAACCCTATTTTATGAAGATTACAAGTATTCAAGTCAACACATTAATTAAAATATGATCAATCATGAGGGGGTTGATTCTTATTCGTTTTGGAGGGGTCCATGTTGTTTTGCAAAGATTTCCTATCAATATAAGTAGTCACAACAACTTTACATTGATGAGGACCAAGATTCAGATAGATTAGACAAGTTAGAGGATATGTGTGGTATAGTCATGGATAGAAATGGGACATATTGGGACCAATCACAAAGGGAGAAACAAAACTAGGGAGCTCAAACCAGATGCTTACAGACTCAATTATCACAGATGGTTGCAGATGTTCTAGAGTTGAAGAAGACGAAACAACAAAATTTTCTATGGAACATTGAGCCAACCCATCATCATCATTAAGTAAAATATGCTTCTATTTCTAGGGAGAAGGAGTATGTCATTGAGGAGACACTAGATCCACATATTCCACATCCTGAGCACGTCTATGTGCCACAAATTCCTTTTCCCAATAGGTTATATGGAAGATCAGGGGGATTAGAACACATGTGAAGTCTACAAAGATGGGCTCTCCTACCAATATAGAAACTATGAGCAGCGACAAAGAAATTCCAGCCACATATGATTCACAAATGGAGACACCTAAAGGTTTTATTGCAACAATATCTACTCCTCCAGTTCTAGAAGAGGTGCCCATGCAACAAGTGTAGGTGAAAATTCTACTCTGTAGTGAAATAGTCACAGTCAACAAGAAGGTGCCTACAATTGAGAAGGTCCATCCACAGGTGAATCCAATCATGCCATATGTGCCAGATTCTATTACAAAGGGTGGAATAAATTCAATCTTAGGGGAGGAGATCCTCAAGGTGTCATACATTCCTCCACATAGGCATAGAGAGAAGCCAAATGTTCCATTTCAGAATAGTCTGAAGTTAAGAATCAAGGAATTTTTTTAGATTTTCTATGGTTACTTATCCTTAGGGATTGATGATGACATGGAGGAGTGCAAATTCCCAAATTAATATTCACCACCTTTCCATGATGACCCAATCTAGAAATAATCATGATGTCAAGCCTAAGAGATAAAACAAAGGCACTTTTGAGAGGCAACCCACCAATAAGAATGATTACATTTAATTTACTTGTGATAAAGTTTATTATTTTTGTTAGGATTAGTTCATCTTATTTTGTAGTTTTGTTTATAAGTAGTTTTAATGCAAGTAAAGGTACCTTGATATGTGTATTCAGTGTGTAGGAATGCATTGAGTTGATACCATTGACTCCCCTGTCGGTGGAATAGACTTTTGATCACCAACATCTAGGAGGCTACAAGTTCATCTCTGTGGCACCAACCACATGGTTGGTAGCACTGACTCATATGGCAAGAAGAAGTAGTAAATCTTCAGTTCATTCTTAGTGGAACCGATTGACGTGCTGGTGGTACTGACTCAGGAGGCAACTTTTTACAGTAAGGTGAAGAGTTCAACTTGGTACCAATGACCGACCAATAAGTGGCATCGACAACTATACAAGCCGAGCAAGTATCAACACCGACATTAGCCACTGACTACAACTACCGAGAGACACATCAGTACCACCGACGTTAGAGTTAGTGACATCAACATAGGCTACTAGGAGGAGAGTGTAAGGAGGTGTTTATTAGTGCTATCACCTACACTACTCAAACACAAGCTCACAGATGATATCAGAAACTTCAACTAGTTCAAGTGATTATTAGAGGGTATATTTTCATGTGGAAAACACCACCCATATGTGGCCCCAAATCTCACCCGACATATCAGTATAGTTGTCCCATTGGTATTCATTTGCTTTTGGCATTTAGGACAATGTTATATTCAAGCTTGGGGGAGGAATGGAATGATGCTTCTATCTTTATCTCTTGCATCTTTACTTTTTATCATATATTACATATTTTTGTTTTAAGAAAAATTAGATTAATATTTTGTTTACAAGGTTCACTTCTATCTAGTGTAATTGTGGACGAAAATTTAAATTTTTAGATAGGACTATCCGTTTTTTGATGATGTGTGCTCTCATGATTTGCTCTTTAAGCTATTTTTTCAATGTTAAGCATTAACTAGAGGAATTGTTTGGATTAGTCAAATTGAAGACATACTTAATGAATGAAAATCTGACTCAATCCTAAAGCTTATGTTATGATGAGGATGTTTGAGTCCAAACCAACCAGATAGTAGAATAATATTTAATGTGAATTCTAGAAATAAATTTTAAGGTTACTCTATTACACAAGTTGATAGGAGAGGGACATATTATGGTTGGAAAAAACACTATCTCTTAGTCATGTGATCTCATCCACCTTCCATTCATTTTCATTCACCACCACAGAATGATTAAGTTTAATCCTAGTTATTTTTCTCTTGTTTGCATTACATGGCATGATAGGAAACATATAGTTAGTTCATATTCATTTGCATTAGAAAAAACCATATGATCTCATTTGAGCATTTGTAGTTTCCATAAAAAAATTGCATATAGTTGTACTTGCATTGCATATTTCATAAGGTGTTGCATGTTTTTTTTTATCTTCGACGCTATTTTCTCATGCAAGAGAGTAAAACATGTATATCCTTACTCCAAATGAAAAGGTAGAAAAGCCCAATCATGAACTATTTATCTTGCTAAAAAAGGAAAAAATATTTGAAAAAGAAAAAAAGAGGAGAAAAGGAGGAAAAGGATTTCTAAATTTAGTTTCACATTTTCTCTAAGAAATAAAGAGGATGATTGTGGAAATTTTATTTGTAAACACATTTCCACCTATACTCATCATTAGGATGAGACATCCATTGCATGCATCATTCCACCCTTATAGTAGTCATCAGAAGGCATTCATTTTGTTTCTGTCCATCTTGTTGGTGCATCATATTTTATGCATAAATACTTTGGAATATCCTTGTGATTCCTATTTCATAGCCACCCATATTCTCCACCCATTGCTCCGCATGGTAGGCCACTTATATTATTATTTCCCCCATTCATGTTTATATACAAAGATGTTTCCAATTTAGTTAGTTTAGGATGATCAAAGAAATGTAGATAGGGAGATGACATGGTGCATCAAGCACATGTCTTACTGACCATGACATTAACTGCTCCATATTGATAGTGTTTTTCATTGATCTTGTTGTGGATGTTTTCTGTGATCATTATTGATCGACTTTAGAGTAGTTACTTGTTCAACAGTTGGTGAGGGCCAGTATGGGATCGACGGATAGAGGGCAGTTAGGAAATTAAATTCATAGGTATTTGTCTTCTTTTTTATTTTTTAGAAACAAATCCAAGAGTAGTGTTGCCCGATAACGAGCAATATTCAAGTTTAGGGGTGTGATGCAGACATAAATTATCATTATTTTGATATCTAATTTTGTTGTTTTCATTGTCTTTGATATTAATTGAATATATTTTCATATACATTTCACCAAATTAATATAAAATCATTCATGCATTAATTCTTCCAATTTTGCATGTATTTTATGTGTATTTATATATATTTTAACTATTGTGATAATTATTGGACTCATTCATTACTTATTTTATTATAGATAATTATAGTTTACTGGAAAAAAGTTGATCACACTGACTTGCAACTCGGTGGTGCTGACATGACATGAAACTATAAATATATTATTGTTCCAGATCGAGAAGAAAAAGGAATATTACTATACGAAGTTGATACAACAACTTTCCTAGTTGGTGGTACCGACACAGGCATTGACTATCAAAATTGGATTTTTTTAATTCCAACAGTTATTGTTATATTTTAACATATTTAGGTTTTGTCCTAACCTAAATATGGGTGACGACCAAAAAGCATACCATTAGAAAATGATTGTTGAGATCTACCAGAGGGGGACGACATGAGAGGAGAAAAGAGGGAGAAAAGTAAAGGAACCTTTCATGATAGACCTCAGAGGTGTTTGGAAATGATGGTGGAATGACTCCATCTTCTCCAATTTCCTTCTTTAACTCCTCCTATTCACAATATCTCAAAATCTATGTTTTGCATATTTTCGATCTATTGTGATAACACGTCATACATTTTTCATCTAAAATCTCTTTTCCCTAAGACCCAGGAGTATCCCTGCACATTATTGTAATTGAATTCAATGATTCTATAATAAAGTCTCTTTTGTTCTGAACTTGAATTTGTGATAGCTTTAATGATTTGTTTATGCCTGACGCAACCCTATTTTAGGGCTTCATCTTGTGTCTTGTTGCCTTTTAATCACATATATACCTATTACATTACATGTTATTCCCCTCAATATGCATATTTGTGTAAAATGCACTTATAGACATTATTTGCATGTTTTTCAGGTTTTTGGACCATGCTTGGATGGAAAAGAGAGAAAGAATGATCATAGGGTTTCTCTACCCATAAAGAGGCTCAAAGTGAAGTCCAAGGCTCCCTCAACCTACCCTAGTGACCAAAGATCAGTTGAATAAAACATGTAAAAGGATGAACCAAGTATAAGAGACAAGTGTTGATACAGAGACCACCACGACCGTGGTACCACAGAATGGTCGTGTTGGTTCGCTCAAAGTCACAGAGTCAAAGCTTGAAGAATTCAACCGAGCAACATGGCCTTGTAGTATGGCATGCCCGTGCTACCATGCATCAGAATGGCTGTGCTACATAGCACGACTGTGTTATAACTAAGACAGAACAATTATGGCACTCAGAACGACCGACCTTCACTTAATCCACCACATTCGTGGTGACCACCACGACCGTGCTACCCATGCCTCACCGCTGTCGTGCCACTATAATTTCAAAATTCCCAAAGTCACTATAAGTTTTGCCATTTTCTCACCTTGACTGTTCCATTCCACCACGGGCATTCTGACCCACACCCACTATGACCGTGTCACCCAACATGGCTGTACTACATGCAAACCTAGCAGCACTTCTCCGCTGCACTTCAAATTTTACCCCCACTTAACCTAGTGCTTCCCCACCACCTATATACTTGAGTGGAAGCTCTAGCTCGAGGTTATCCACTAGTAGACCACTCTCAACTCCCCCATTTCATCCCCCACTCATTCCTACTCCATTCCACCTCCATTGCACCATCTTACACATCAAAAACACCTATTTTAGAGTTTTTGATCACTTTCAACCATACATCCATGCCATCCACTCACCTTGGAGGGAGGTGCTCGAGGTTAAACTACTAGGAGGTGGAGAAGGAGAAGTCTTCACTGAGATCATCATGTCTTTCCACTCCTCTACTCATTCTTCTTCCTTTCTCTTTGTATTTTCATGTTCTATGAGTAGCTAGGCCAATAAGGTGGGTTGTTTGGGGCCAAAAATGTTACTTTGATACCATGTTGGGGGGGAAATGATACATAAGCATTATGATTTCTTTATCTAATTATTATGTTCTATCTCTAGTTCATTCCTCATGAATTTCTTTGTGGTTTGAGCTTGAAATCACCTAGATTCTAGAAAAATTGCTTATATGTGGCTTTTTTTGTGAATTGCTTCTATGTCCAATTAATGGATACCAAATTATCTATTCACCTTTATACATGTTAATCAATTCTCACACACCTAGGTGAGAGATATAAGTATCTAGTATATGAGCATTTATTGTAATTAGCTTGGAGCCTTCTCAAGGCTAGAATGTGGGCGATGTGAAATCTAAAACCTCACTTCCACCTTACATTACTACCTCGACCCCTAATTAGCCTAAGAATTTCTATCATGAAAACCTAGACTTCAGTAGACTCTAATTGAATTCCACCTAAACCCTAACCCAATTGAGCCTCGTAAAGGTAGGTGGAGGTGTTAGGGACTAGTTCCCCTATACACACCCTACCTTATCCATGGTCGGTTAGTATTTTAGGGAAATTCATTAGCCTCTAGCCTATTGTTTGGTTTGGTAATCTAAATGAAAGTATAATGTTCACATGTCACCCCCAACCTAATTGGTAAGTGCATCCCACAAATAGCCCACACATCCCTTTATTGCATTAAAACCCTAACTACCTTCTTACTTAGCTAGTGTTATCTTAGTTATCTCTTTACATGTTTAGTTAGCTTCTTTCCTTACTCTTGCCTTTTTCTTGCTAGTTTAGGTTTTTAATTGCTCTTTTGCCTAGTTTTATAGCTTAGTGTGGAATAGATCTCTACCACCTTGCTTTAGCATAAATTGCTTATTTCATACATAGTTTGTCTTCTCTTTCTCATTAGAACTAATTGTTTAGGGTAATTTAGGTTTTGATTCTTGTCTTTTTTTTCTTCCTGTACTTGCTTGTTCACCATTAGTGTAATCATCAAATTAACCATAATCCCTTCAACCCTAGACTCTACAGTAGGAACCTAGCTAAAACTGACTCAACTTTGGTGCCCCCTTTCTCTCTTAGGTTTGACCCCTAACTTTCCACCCTCCTATACTATGACATGACTACGTGCACTTGCGGGTAAGTGTGTTAGTGTATGTAAGCGAGTCTATTAGGGATTTATAAACTTGAAAGATACTTAGGGTGTTTGATCCTCTTAGGTATGCACATCTAGTCAAGATTCAATTGATTTATATTTGTATACCTCGGGGTATGGACAAACACCCCAAGCTTTCTGTTTCTGGGGAGAAAGGTGATTG
This sequence comes from Alisma plantago-aquatica, assembly GCA_963693085.1. Classification (NCBI taxonomy): domain Eukaryota; kingdom Viridiplantae; phylum Streptophyta; class Magnoliopsida; order Alismatales; family Alismataceae; genus Alisma; species Alisma plantago-aquatica. The sequence goes on from OY856412.1 coordinate 756,898,504, forward strand.
GCCTAGTCAGTTAGTTTTTCTTTGATATTTTCCTACTACCCTAATCATTTCTATTATTTATCTTTATTCTTCATATTATTTGTGCATATTTGTTTGCTAACTTGCTTTCTCTTATTTGGTTGTGACTTATTAATGTGACAAGCCACTCTGGGAAAACAAGATGGAAGGCCAAAATGCACCTGACAAGCCACTTTAAGATTACTTCATGCCTAGAAACTACAAATAACCAATTTCTAGTAGAGTTTATCAAATTCCAAGAGAGAAATTCTCCATCCCTCTAGGTATTCTTGGGCTCCTACCCACCTTCTATGCTCAGAGAGTGAGAACCCCTACAAGCACTTGGAATCCTTTCTTGAAGTATGATCCACCTTCAGTTAGCCGACGACCAGTAATGGCACAATCATGTTGACCTTGTTCTCTTTCTCCTTCAAAGACAATTCCAAAGATTGGTATGATTCAAGAAGGGACATCATGATTTGGGATGAGATGAAGAATGCCTTGAGGAAATTATACTCCATTGCAAGGTTGACATGAATGTAGTGTGCCATAGTGAGTTTTAGTCAAGTGGGCAATGAGCAGTTTTGTGATGCTTGGGAGTGATTCTAAAAGATGTTGAGAGGGTGTCCACACCATGAGATCCCTTTATGGTAGTTAGTTTAGTCCTTTTTCTTGATTTATCTCCAATGAGTCAAACTATATTAGATTCTTCTTTGTGGAGGAGTTTTTATGGCTAGGCCACCTGAGGAGACATGACCATTGATTGAGCAGCTGTAAAAATGTTTAAGGATCCGATCTTCTAGCATGATGAATAATGGTGACCGCCCCTTTGGTGTGACATCGCCACACATAATGATTCAATCCCACAAGTAATGAAGATTCTTGGAGAAATGGTGAGTTGCATGAAGAACCAAGTGAGGAGTGTTCCTTATCACTCAGTCAATTCTATTGAGATCTTTGGTGAAGAAATGAAGACACCTCACTCCTATAGATACCCAGAACAACAAAGCCCAAAATATAGCTCAATATTTGAGAAAGAAGTTATATCTAGATTGAAAATCTTTGATGATCTCCAAAAGAATGTTACAAGGCTTGAGGAAAGAATAGAGAAACTATCTTCCATACTTGCTCTCCAAGAATAAAAAATTGTCTCCAAAGCCCATAATGAGTTTTAATGAAGCAAGTGGACCCATCCATTTCACTGAAGTTCTCTATAGTCCACCTGCAATGCAAGTACAACCCATATACCACTTCCAAGGCCATCCAAATCCTTATACACCTCCTCCCACACCATCACCACAACTTTCCCACCAATTCACTTTCCAACCTCAATTCTCTCCTCCAACCCAATTTCAATACCTAGTGTCACCTCCACCTCCTCCACAACCACAACATGCTCCCTCTCTCCACCATGAGCAAGGTAGTGCAATGATAGTTTTAAGGAGTGGGGAATGAAAAACACTAGAGGGGGGGTGAATAGAGTTTTTAAATATTTTAGCAATTATTTAACTCAAACAACCACAAATGAAGAATGGAAGAAGGAGACAGGTGTTTAGAGTGGTTCCAACTTTAGCAAATACTAAAGTTGTCAGTCCACTACCCGGTTGCTTACCCAACCGGGATTTTGAAAGTATTAATTTTATTACCTTCACAAGGATTTACACAAAATACAATACTTTCTTTACACCCCTTGAACAGCCTTCACTTGAAGTAGATGCACCAACTTGAGGTGGCCTTCTTGAAGTAACTCCAAGCTCCCCCCTTGAAGTAGCCTTCCTCTCTAGAAGTAACCTCCCGTTGCACCAGCCTTCTTGAAGTAGATCAAGGTCCCCTTCTTCACCAAGAAGATCTTCAACCTCTCCAATCCACAGCCTCCAACCTAGGAGTAGCAAGGAGAGTACAAACAACAATAGAGAACAAGAAAGAAAATAGAAATTACAACTTATCCTTTTGTAGTACAAGGCTTGATTTGCCTAGATCAAGCGTGTAGATCTCCTAACCAGTGTATGGAAATGTAAATGCAGTGGATAGGAGATGCTAGCCTATAGGACACGAATTTTGAGCTAAGAGAAGAAGTAGCCAATTGTCACTATGCTCAATTTGCTCACAAACAGGTTGCTTAAAGTATGCTCAAAGATTTCTCAAGTGTAACAAGTGAGTTTAGGTGTCCTAAGGCATGTCCTATTTATAGGAATGTCCTACAAGTGCTTAAGGACGTTCTAGACACCTTCTAGGGGTTTCTAAGTGCTTAACTAGCCGTTAGGTACAAGTTTGTTGCTTTAGCAACGGCTAATTAATTAATTCTGCAGTTGCTGTCAGAGTCCATCTCGGTCGAGAAATGGTCGACCGAGACACCTACTCGGTCGAACTTTTGTCGACCGACAGGCTCTCTGAATCAAGTGTTTTGCAACGTTTATCTCCAACTGCCAACTACCTTGTCAGATGTGTCTAACAGCTACTTGGGTCTTTCTCGGTCGAGAAGATTATCGACCGAAAGTGTCTCGGTCGAGGAGTTAGTCGACCGAGATTGACCCTGTTTCAATTTTTCAATTAAAGCACTAAGTGTGTGTATGAGTGTGCATATGTGACACTTATTTGAAGGGGATGACCTATCTAAATGTGATGTTTATCTAGGGAGCATCTAACACTTGATTTACATGAAATCTAAGTACTTGTACATTATATATTTGTACAAGTTTTTACAAAGCGATTACATTTCATGAAAATATAAATATGTAAGCATATGGATTTCCCTAATTGCTTTGTCATCCACCTTATTCCTGCAACACTCAAGTAGCACGTTAGATTAACAAGAATGAAATGTTTGTCATTATCAAAACAAAGGGATTTACAAATGTCCATTTACCCAAAAATCTCCCCCTTTTTGAAGATGACAAACATTTCCTAAATATAAAATAAGAAAGTATAAAAACATGTGAGTTTCATACCTGAAGATTACCTTTGTAAATTTCTTCTCTTGTTTATAAAATGTGTGCTTATTATTTCCCATGAATTATGGAACATGAAATCCAATCCTTTAGGGAATATAGCAACTTTCAATGTAAAGCCAAGAGTTCATGAAACTCATTGATTGAGTTTTGCACAAATACTAAGTTTTAAGTTTTATATTTATTTCTCCCCCTTTGTCATTTCAAAAAGATATCCGTTTAAGAATAAATATTGTATAAAAAGTATTGCTCCCCCTTAAATACATATCCATTTTGAATAGATAGTCAATTTAGCCACAATGTTTAAATTTCAGGTTTTGCAAAAAATGTCATCCCTTTTTATTTATGACATATTTATTACTCCCCTTACTTTGTATGCTCTACTAGAGTAGTCTTATAATCCATATTCGAATGATTCCATAGAGGAATATCCAATAGAATCAGTAAAGATAACCATTTCATGTGAAAATAACTATTTCATTTCAAAGATCACCATTTTATTACAATCATGCAAGGATAACCATTTCATTACAATCATGCAAAGATAATCATTTCATTACAACTAATACAACGGTCACTCCAAATCTCACTGGAAAGACTTGAGTATTACATCAATATCAGGGTCTTTTCCAAGAAATGGCTCAGCTCCATAATATTATACTAAAGTTTGCCACTCCAAAGCACCTGTCTTGGTTAAAGCATATGCTTCCAAGAAGGTAGGAACCCGATCAAAACGGAAATGAGCAGCAATGTCTTGTAATTGTATTGAGCAGAACTGAGTGTGTGTGAGATCTGTAGATGGTGGAGGTGGAGGTTGGTAGTAGTTGTAAGATGGATTATATGGGTTGAGCATGCCAGGATTTAAAGAATAAGGATATTCATCTGGTTGATTTGGAGAGAGGGTTTGCATTCTTTGATTTAGGTAGGTCATGGCATGGTGGTTATAGTCTAATTGTCTGCTTAGATGATATTGTGAACCAGCAACATAGGTTAGGGTATTTTGGATAGGATCATAGGATGGGTTAGTAGGAGGAGGTGGTGGTGGTATATCTTGAGTAGATGTCTCACCTCCTGTCCTAGCCCTCTTGTGACCAAAATCAATTCCCATTTTCTCTACTATGTTTTTAGTTATTTTTTGTGGTCTTCTTTGCCATGTGTATCCCATATCCTCAATTTGTGTTTTAAGAAAATGTTGAGTGATTTGGCATACAAAATCAGCATATGGGGGATTGCCAGAAAACTCAAGCCTGTTCTTAAGGATTATGCGGATAAAATTTGTGGGAATACGTTTGATAATGGCATAAATTAAACACATGCGAAAAATAGGAACTTCAGACTTGTTTGCTCTAGGATGTATGTTGGTGGAAACAATAAGATTGACAATCCTAGCTGCTGGTTTGAGATTAATGGCATAGTAGGTACCCCGATCTTCGTGACAAGTAGTATTAGATTGAAAAATGGCTCGTTTAATGTCACTAAGACTGACGATATTATCACCTTGGGAAAATATATTAAGTAGATTTCCAGTTGTAAGGTCAAGAGTGTCTTGATATTCATCTAAGTCGATGTTGAGCATGTCGAGAATATCCTCTTCAGTAAATCAAAAGCTATGCCCATTGACCATAGAGTAGAGGAAGTTATTTTCATTTTCGGAATGGGAGATTAGGTTTGCATAGAACTCATTTACCACTTTGGAAGAATAGGAAGGGAAAGAAGGGTTAAGAAATTCTTTCAGATTTTGCACCTCAAAAAGATCTTCCAGGTCGACGATGCTAAGGAAGTCCATGACGTCAACCGGCCGTCGTGGAAGAGGAGTTTTGGAGGAGAGCCTGAGATAGCGATCACCAGCATCAGCGTCGACGAAGGGAATGTCGTTGATGATCGTCAATGGTGGAGTAGCCTCCCTTCCTTTCTTGCTAGCAACTTTCTTCTTTCCACGTGTAGATGATGAGGCCATTTCTTTGCTTTAAGGTGGAGAAGAAGCAAGAAAGTCTTTGGGATGAAGAAGCTAAAGAATTGCACAAGAATGTACTAAAGAGAAGCTATGGAAGTAAGAATATGAGAGTGTGCAACAATGACCCATTTTTGGTCCCTTTTATAGCAAATCAGTGACCAGGTCGGTCGACAATTCGTCGACCGATCGACCGCAACGGTCATATCCCAAACGCGCCACTCGGCCCCCCAACGGTCAACTAATGGGTTGCAACGGTCATAAAACGGTCGGATTGCAACGGTTATATACCAACGGTCAATTCTCGGTCCAACAATTGTCAACCGACACTGGCTCGGTCGAACAATTGTCGACCGGAAGTGTGTCCGATGTTATTTCTGTCTGAGGTCTGTCGGTCGAAAGAAATAGGCTGCCCGAGATGTTTTCGGTCGAAGAATTTGTCGACCGACAGACTTACTGGGTATGAAATTTTTAAGCTAATTTTTAATGCAAATGATAGACTAAATTTGTAGATCATATATACTTTCTAAGGGAGTAATATTGTGATTATTGTTACCAATATTTGGACAAATTTGTGATCATAAATTAATTGTTCTTTTAATCACAATTTATAGAGAAAATGATATTCAAAGAAGTATTGTGTCAAACTTATTTTAGGTCGACTTTGACTACGACCATAGCGCCCCTTGGTCAAATTTTATTTCAACCAAGAGGCAAATTTGCAGATTTCCAAATTGAATACTCGTATATAATATCTGCATGTAAGATATCAATTTGAAGTATTTTAAATAATACTCAATATGAAAACATTGTGTCCTCGATTTTTCTTAGAATATAAGCTTTGCTGTAGTTACATGAATATCAAATTTCACTTCTTCTTGTATCCACATAAGATTATTAAGTAATATCTCGGTTCTTAAAAGATACTAATTGAGAAATATTTATCTTATGTGTTGCAAGCATTAAAACAACATATAACCAACAAATCATTTTGTTTGCCTATGTATCATCAAGGATGCAATAATCATTATTCAAACATCAACGTTTATCTATAGAAGGTTGAATAATGAAAAGTTGAAAATATATCCATGATGTAATGATAAAACATGAAATTTAACATATGGTTTCTATGTGAATAAATCAAAGAATACTTGGAGCGGACCATGTAGGTAGTAATTTTGACTTAAATATGATTCATAATTTTCAGTTTTAAATCATTTAGAGAATGAACCAAATTAATCTCATATACGTTCTCAAAGATAATTTCCAGAATGTATACTTTGTTTTGCATGTACAAACAGTTATTAATAACAAGTAGATAGCAATTTGACCAATCGAAGATAGCAGATTTATTTCAGATTGGAAATCAGTAACCTGCTCAGTCGACTATTTCTCGACCGACTGTTCTCTCGGTCGACAGTTTCTCGACCGACAAGATTTCTGAAATGTTTTCTGAACTGTTAATTGCTTCCAAGTAAAACACAATTATGCAAGTTAGATGTTTAGATACTTTAATTAATTTGATATCCCATTATGTTGAGTTGAGATAGACATAGAAATATACAACTTAGGTCCTTGGTCATATCTCAACTTAATTCCGTTCATTTAGTTTGGAGGTTTTGGAACCCAAACTAACTCAACATCCTTTTTCTTATACGGACATGAAAAAGAATAATGACCAAGGCGCAAACAATAATGACAACATATAGAATAAACCTCATATCTCTTTCTATGATTTTGGTGTAGGTTGTTCTTGGGTATATTTGTATTTGTGCTTTTAGGTACATACATAGATTGATGTGCTTGTGTCTTTTTGCAACTAGGTTTATGATAAGATTTTCCTTTAGGCTTGTAACCTAGTCCTATCCTTCCAACTTGATGGTAAGGATCATTTAGGATTTGATCAAGAATGCCATTATTATTTAGACTACTAACTTTTTGTTGTAACTTAGCAATCTCATCCATTCTCTTCTTGATATCTAGCTTTGCTTGATCTAGATTAGATGATAATGAATTTCTTTCTTTCACGATAGTATCATAATCTAGATGTGAGCACAAAACAGGTTGTTTTTGAAGATCATTCACTTGAGTCTGCAAATTAATATTTTCTAGAGAAAGAAGATTACAATTTGCTTCTACAGATTTTAGCTTAATATCATGATCTTCAATAACCTTTTTGAGATCTTCATTTTCAGATGTAAGAGCAAGAAGCTTAGCATGTAACTCATCATTTGCTTTATTAGATTTCTTTAATTTCTTCTTGCACTCAATATATTTATTGTGTGTCTCTTCAAGAGAAGCAACTAGCTCTTCTTTAGATAAATCAAAAAGGCTTACCTCTTCTTCTTCTTCTTCACTTATTGTAGCAATAAGACATTCTTTATGTGTATCTTCCTTCTTTGACCTCCACGGGCAACCAAGTGTTGCATGGCTTGTTCCTAAGCACCAATTGCAACTTGTTGAAGGTTGCCCCATACTTTTCCTTTGTTTGCGGTTGTAGACACCACCACCCTTCATACTTAAAGACTCGATTAGAGCTCCTTGAAGCCTGCTCTGATACCAATTGAAAAACACTAGAGGGGGGGTGAATAGAGTTTTTAAATATTTTAGCAATTATTTAACTCAAACAACCACAAATGAAGAATGGAAGAAGGAGACATGTGTTTAGAGTGGTTCCAACTTTAGCAAATACTAAAGTTGTCAGTCCACTACCCGGTTGCTTACCCAACCGGGATTTTGAAAGTATTAATTTTATTACCTTCACAAGGATTTACACAAAATACAATACTTTCTTTACACCCCTTGAACAGCCTTCACTTGAAGTAGATGCACCAACTTGAGGTAGCCTTCTTGAAGTAACTCCAAGCTCCCCCTTGAAGTAGCCTTCCTCTCTAGAAGTAACCTCCCGTTGCACCAGCCTTCTTGAAGTAGCTCAAGGTCCCATTCTTCACCAAGAAGATCTTCAACCTCTCCAATCCACAACCTCCAACCTAGGAGTAGCAAGGGGAGTACAAACAACAATAGAGAACAAGAAAGAAAATAGAAATTACAACTTATCCTTTTGTAGTACAAGGCTTGATTTGCCTAGATCAAGCGTGTAGATATACTAACCAAAGTGTATGGAAATGTAATTGCAGTGGATAGGAGATGCTAGCCTATAGGACACGAATTTTGAGCTAAGAGAAGAAGTAGCCAATTGTCACTATGCTCAATTTGCTCACAAACAGGTTGCTTAAAGTATGCTCAAAGATTTCTCAAGTGTAACAAGTGAGTTTAGGTGTCCTAAGGCATGTCCTATTTATAGGAATGTCCTACAAGTGCTTAAGGATGTTCTAGACACCTTCTAGGGGTTTCTAAGTGCTTAACTAGCCGTTAGGTACAAGTTTGTTGCTTTAGCAACGGCTAATTAATTAATTCTGCAGTTGCTATCAGAGTCCATCTCGGTCGAGAAATGGTCGACCGAGACACCTACTCGGTCGAACTTTTGTCGACCGACAGGCTCTCTGAATCAAGTGTTTTTGCAACATTTATCTCCAACTGCCAACTACCTTGTCAGATGTGTCTAAGGCTACTTGGGTCTTTCTCGATCGAGAAGATTGTTGACCGAAAGTGTCTCGGTCGAGGAGTTAGTCGACCGAGATTGACCCTGTTTCAATTTTTCAATTAAAGCACTAAGTGTGTGTATGAGTGTGCATATGTGACACTTATTTGAAGGGGATGACCTATCTAAATGTGATGTTTAGCTAGGGAGCATCTAACACTTGATTTAAATGAAATCTAAGTACTTGTACATTATATATTTGTACAAGTTTTTACAAAGCGATTACATTTCATGAAAATATAAATATGTAAGCATATGGATTTCCCTAATTGCTTTGTCATCCACCTTATTCCTGCAACACTCAAGTAGCACGTTAGATTAACAAGAATGAAATGTTTGTCATTATCAAAACAAAGGGATTTACAAATGTCCATTTAGCCAACAATCTCCCCCTTTTTGAAGATGACAAACATTTCCTAAATATAAAATAAGAAAGTATAAAAACATGTGAGTTTCATACCTGAAGATTACCTTTGTAAATTTCTTCTCTTGTTTATAAAATGTGTGCTTATTATTCCCCATGAATTATGGAACATGAAATCCAATCCTTTAGGGAATATAGCAACTTTCAATGTAAAACCAAGAGTTCATGAAACTCATTGATTGAGTTTTACACAAATACTAAGTTTTAAGTTTTATATTTATTTCTCCCCCTTTGTCATTTCAAAAAGATATCCGTTTAAGAATAAATATTGTAAAAAAAGTATTGCTCCCCCTTAAATACATATCCGTTTTGAATAGATAGTCAATTTAGCCACAATGTTTAAATTTCAGGTTTTGCAAAAAATGTCATCCCTTTTTATTTATGACATATTTATTACTCCCCTTACTTTGTATGCTCTACTAGAGTAGTCTTATAATCCATATTCGAATGATGCCATAGAGGAATATCCAATAGAATCAGTAAAGATAACCATTTCATGTGAAAATAACTATTTCATTTCAAAGATCACCATTTTATTACAATCATGCAAGGATAACCATTTCATTACAATCATGCAAAGATAATCATTTCATTACAACTAATACAACGGTCACTCCAAATCTCACTGGAAAGACTTGAGTATTACATCAATATCAGGGTCTTTTCCAAGAAATGGCTCAGCTCAATAATATTGGACTAAAGTTTGCCACTCCAAAGCACCTGTCTTGGTTAAAGCATATGCTTCCAAGAAGGTAGGAACCCGATCAAAACGGAAATGAGTAGCAATGTCTTGTAATTGTATTGAGGAGAACTGAGTGTGTGTGAGATCTGTAGATGGTGGAGGTGGAGGTTGGTAGTAGTTGTAAGATGGATTATATGGGTTGAGCATGCTAGGATTTAAAGAATAAGGATATTCATCTGGTTGATTTGGAGAGAGGGTTTGCATTCTTTGATTTAGGTAGGTCATGGCATGGTGGTTATAGTCTAATTGTCTGCTTAGATGATATTGTGAACCAGCAACATAGGTTAGGGTGTTTTGGATAGGATCATAGGATGGGTTGGTAGGAGGAGGTGGTGGTGGTTTATCTTGAGTAGATGTCTCACCTTCTGTCCTAGCCCTCTTGTGACCAAAATCAATTCCCATTTTCTCTACTGTGTTTTTAGTTATTTTTTGTGGTCTTCTTTCCCATGTGTATCCCATATCCTCAATTTTTGTTTTAAGAAAATGTTGAGTGATTTGGCATACAAAATCAGCATATGGGGGATTGCCAGAAAACTCAAGCATGTTCTTAAGGATTATGCGGATAAAATTTGTGGGAATACGTTTGATAATGGCATAAATTAAACACATGCGAAAAATAGGAACTTCAGACTTGTTTGCTCTAGGATGTATGTTGGTGGAAACAATAAGATTGACAATCCTAGCTGCTGGTTTGAGATTAATGGCATAGTAGGTACCCCGATCTTCGTGACAAGTAGTATTAGATTGAAAAATGGCTCGTTTAATGTCACTAAGACTGACGGTATTATTACCTTGGGAAAATATATTAAGTGGATTTCCAGTTGTAAGGTCAAGAGTGTCTTGATATTCATCTAAGTCGATGTTGAGCATGTCAAGAATATCCTCTTCAGTAAATCGAAAGCTATGCCCATTGACCATAGAGTAGAAGAAGTTATTTTCATTTTCGGAATGGGAGATTAGGTTTTCATAGAACTCATTTACCACTTTGGAAGAATAGGAAGGGAAAGAAGGGTTAAGAAATTCTTTCAAATTTTGCACCTCAAAAAGATCTTCCAGGTCGACGATGCTGAGGAAGTCCATGACGTCAACCGGCCGTCGTGGAAGAGGAGTTTTGGAGGAGAGCCTGAGATAGCAATCACCAGCATCTGCGTCGACGAAGGGAATGTCGTTGATGATCGTCAATGGTGGAGTAGCCTCCCTTCCTTTCTTGCTAGCAACTTTCTTCTTTCCATGTGTAGATGATGAGGCCATTTCTTTGCTTTAAGGTGGAGAAGAAGCAAGAAAGTCTTTGGGATGAAGAAGCTAAAGAATTGCACAAGAATGTACTAAAGAGAAGCTATGGAAGTAAGAATATGTGAGTGTGCAACAATGACATGTTTTTGGTCCCTTTTATAGCAAACCAGTGACCAGGTCGGTCGACAATTCGTCGACCGATCGACCGCAACGGTCATATCCCAGACGCGCCACTCGCCCCCCCCAACGGTCAACTGATGGGTTGCAACGGTCATAAAACGGTCAGATTGCAACAGTTATATCCCAACGGTCAATTCTCAGTCGAACAATTGTCGACCGACACTGGCTCGGTCGAACAATTATCGACCGGAAGTGTGTCCGATGTTATTTCTGTCTGAGGTCTGTCGGTCGAAAGAAATAGGCTGCCCGAGATGTTTTCGGTCGAAGAATTTGTCGACCGACAGACTTACTGGGTATGAAATTTTTAAGCTAATTTTTAATGCAAATGATAGACTAAATTTGTAGATCATATATACTTTCTGAGGGAGTAATATTGTGATTATTGTTACCAATATTTGGACAAATTTGTGATCATAAATTAATTGTTCTTTTAATCACAATTTATATAGAAAATGATATTCAAAGAAGTATTGTGTCAAACTTATTTTAGGTCGACTTTGACTACGACCATAGCGCCCCTTGGTCAAATTTTATTTCAACCAAGAGGCAAATTTGCAGATTTCCAAATTGAATACTTGTATATAATATCTACATGTAAGATATCAATTTGAAGTATTTTAAATAATACTCAATATGAAAACATTGTGTCCTCGATTTTTCTTAGAATATAAGCTTTGCTGTAGTTACATGAATATCAAATTTCACTTCTTCTTGTATCCACATAAGATTCTTAAGTAATATCTCGGTTCTTAAAAGATACTAATTGATAAATATTTATCTTATGTGTTGCAAGCATTAAAACAACATATAACCAACAAATCATTTTGTTTGCCTATGTATCATCAAGGATGCAATAATCATTATTCAAACATCAACGTTTATCTATAGAAGGTTGAATAATGAAAAGTTGAAACTATATCCATGATGTAATGATAAAACATGAAATTTAACATATGGTTTCTATGTGAATAAATCAAAGAATACTTGGAGCGGACCATGTAGGTAGTAATTTTGACTTAAATATGATTCATAATTTTCAGTTTTAAATCATTTAGAGAATGAACCAAATTAATCTCATATATGTTCTCAAAGATAATTTCCAGAATGTATACTTTGTTTTGCATGTACAAACAGTTATTAATAACAAATAGATAGAAATTTGACCAATCGAAGATAGCAGATTTATTTCAGACTGGAAATCAGTAACCTGCTCGGTCGACTATTGCTCGACCGACTGTTCTCTCGGTCGACAGTTTCTCGACCGACAAGATTTCTGAACTGTTAATTGCTTCCAAGTAAAACACAATTATGCAAGTTAGATGTTTAGATACTTTAATTAATTTGATATCCCATTATGTTGAGTTGAGATAGACATAGAAATATACAACTTAGGTCCTTGGTCATATCTCAACTTAATTCCGTTCATTTAGTTTGGAGGTTTTGGAACCCAAACTAACTCAACATCCTTTTTCTTATACGGACATGAAAAAGAATGATGACCAAGGCGCAAACAATAATGACAACATATAGAATCAACCTCATATCTCTTTCTATGATTTTGGTCTAGGTTGTTCTTGGGTATATTTGTATTTGTGCTTTTAGGTACATACATAGATTGATGTGCTTGTGTCTTTTTACAACTAGGTTTATGATAAGATTTTCCTTTAGGCTTGTAACCTAGTCCTATCCTTCCAACTTGATGGTAAGGATCATTTAGGATTTGATCAAGAATGCCATTATTATTTAGACTACTAACTTTTTGTTGTAACTTAGCAATCTCATCCATTCTCTTCTTGATATCTAGCTTTGCTTGATCTAGATTAGATGATAATGAATTTCTTTCTTTCACGATAGTATCATAATCTAGATGTGAGCACAAAACAGGTTGTTTTTGAAGATCATTCACTTGAGTCTGCAAATTAATCTTTTCTAGAGAAAGAAGATTACAATTTGCTTCTACAGATTTTAGCTTAATATCATGATCTTCAATAACCTTTTTGAGATCTTCATTTTCAGATGTAAGAGAAAGAAGCTTAGCATGTAACTCATCATTTGCTTTATTAGATTTCTTTAATTTCTTCTTGCACTCAATATATTTATTGTGTGTCTCTTCAAGAGAAGCAACTAGCTCTTCTTTAGATAAATCAAAAAGGCTTACCTCTTCTTCTTCTTCTTCACTTATTATAGCAATAAGACATTCTTTATGTGTATCTTCCTTCTTTGACCTCCACGGGCAACCAAGTGTTGCATGGCTTGTTCCTAAGCACCAATTGCAACTTGTTGAAGGTTGCCCCATACTTTTCCTTTGTTTGCGGTTGTAGACACCACCACCCTTCATACTTCAAGACTCGATTAGAGCTCCTTGAAGCCTGCTCTAATACCAATCGAAAAACACTAGAGGGGGGTGAATAGAGTTTTTAAATATTTTAGCAATTATTTAACTCAAACAACCACAAATGAAGAATGGAAGAAGGAGACAGGTGTTTAGAGTGGTTCCAACTTTAGCAAATACTAAAGTTGTCAGTCCACTACCCGGTTTCTTACCCAACCGGGATTTTGAAAGTATTAATTTTATTACCTTCACAAGGATTTACACAAAATACAATACTTTCTTTACACCCCTTGAACAGCCTTCACTTGAAGTAGATGCACCAACTTGAGGTAGCCTTCTTGAAGTAACTCCAAGCTCCCCCTTGAAGTAGCCTTCCTCTCTAGAAGTAACCTCCCGTTGCACCAGCCTTCTTGAAGTAGCTCAAGGTCCCATTCTTCACCAAGAAGATCTTCAACCTCTCCAATCCGCAGCCTCCAACCTAGGAGTAGCAAGGAGAGTACAAACAACAATAGAGAACAAGAAAGAAAATAGAAATTACAACTTATCCTTTTGTAGTACAAGGCTTGATTTGCCTAGATCAAGCGTGTAGATCTCCTAACCAAAGTGTATGTAAATGTAATTGCAGTGGATAGGAGATGCTAGCCTATAGGACACGAATTTTGAGCTAAGAGAAGAAGTAGCCAATTGTCACTATGCTCAATTTGCTCACAAACAGGTTGCTTAAAGTATGCTCAAAGATTTCTCAAGTGTAACAAGTGAGTTTAGGTGTCCTAAGGCATGTCCTATTTATAGGAATGTCCTACAAGTGCTTAAGGACGTTCTAGATACCTTCTAGGGGTTTCTAAGTGCTTAACTAGCCGTTAGGTACAAGTTTGTTGCTTTAGCAATGACTAATTAATTAATTCTGCAGTTGCTGTCAGAGTCCATCTCGGTCGAGAAATGGTCGACCGAGACACCTACTCAGTCGAACTTTTGTCGACCGACAGGCTGAATCAAGTGTTTTGCAACGTTTATCTCCAACTGCCAACTACCTTGTCAGATGTGTCTAACGGCTACTTGGGTCTTTCTCGGTCGAGAAGATTGTCGATCGAAAGTGTCTCAGTCGAGGAGTTAGTCGACCGAGATTGACCCTGTTTCAAATTTTCAATTAAAGCACTAAGTGTGTGTATGAGTGTGCATATGTGACACTTATTTGAAGGGGATGACCTATCTAAATGTGATGTTTAGCTAGGGAGCATCTAACGCTTGATTTACATGAAATCTAAGTACTTGTACATTATATATTTGTACAAGTTTTTACAAAGCGATTACATTTCATGAAAATATAAATATGTAAGCATATGGATTTCCGTAATTGCTTTGTCATCCACCTTATTCCTGCAACACTCAAGTAGCATGTTAGATTAACAAGAATGAAATGTTTGTCATTATCAAAACAAAGGGATTTACAAATGTCCATTTAGCCAACAGGGAATCTATTGAGCAACCCAAAAGTCAAAGAAAGGTTGATAAAGCAAAGCAAATGCAGCCAAGTGGTGATACTATGATTGAGATTTTTGAAGAAGGTTCTATGACACCCCCTATTGAGAATTTGATACAGTGTGCTCCAACTCACACTCCTTATGTAGATTCTACCATCCCTAGTTTTCCACCTCCTATCATGCCACAAGGAGATCATGTTGATTCGAGTGCTGCAAAAGCAAGTGAACCAATTCCTGATGCATTTGATGAGCCTCTGGAAGTAAAAAGGAGGAAAAAGCACAATGTTGACGTTCTAGATGTGTTTAGCCAAGTGAAGGTGAACATTCCATTGTTGGATGTTGTTAAGTATATTTCATCCCATGCTAAGTTTCTTAAGAACTTGTGTGTCTTGTAAAGAGAAGGAAAATAGGAAGAATACCAAAGAGAGTCAAGTCGACTGAAGAAGTGAGCTTTATCATCCAACATTCACTTCAGTGAAGAGGAAAGACCCAAGAGCCCGACTAATACCTAGCTACATAGACAAATCCCTACTTGTTTTGGGATCTAGTGAGAATTTGATGCCATATAGTGTCTATGTGGAGCTGGGGTTAGGCAAGTTGAAACTGACTTATTGCACTCTCTAATTGGTAGATCACTCAATCAAAGTGCCTAGAGGAAGAGTGGATGATGTTTTGGTGATGATAGACAAGGAAAGGGAGCAGTGTTCCTGGCTGATTTTATTGTTCTTGACATGGAGTCAGAGGATTCCCATCAACTTGAGAAGGCCATTCTTATCTATAGTTGATGCTGAGATAGATGTACGCAATGGCACTATGACAGTCTCTTTTATGGAAATGAAGGTAAAGATCAACATGTACAAGACCCCAACCAGAAGAACCAGAGATGAGGATATTGGACATGGTCACTTCAAGAGTCTGACTAATCATTTGAAAGAAGGGGATCTGGATGAAAAACTGGATGGTAGCTTTTTTGATGAAAGGGATGAGGAACATAGGTTGAATGTAAGTGAGAGATGCATTTATTGCACGAATGGACATCCAAGAATTCCAAATGGTTGAATGATGCAGGAGTCTCCAAGAAGCCCAACTGAAGGCATGAAACTTAGCGCTTGTGGGAGGCAACCCACATAGGTTTGGGGAATTTTTCACCCAACCTTTCATTTTTTATACTTTTTAGTTATTTTTACACTTTTCCAAGAACACACACACACACACACACGTTTTTTGATAGTTTTTGCTTAGTTTTAAGATGTGCATGTGAAAATAGGGTGAAATGGGAAAATTTAGATGAAATTTAGACAAATGTTTCATGTAAAATCACTTTTGATCAAAGATTTGGTGTTTTGATGAAGTTCAAGTTGAAATGACCTGATATAGCACTCACCATGGCCGTGGTAATATGGAATGGTTGTGGTGGCACACTCGAATCAACATGAAAATCCAAGAGATTCAAGAAAAGAATAGAAGACCCATAATGGTCGTGCAAGGCAGCACGACTGTGTGACTACAAGGCAGAACGGGTCGTGTCACTCAAAACAGCCATGCGACAAGCAAAACAACACAGTCGTGTAGTGCACCATAACCATCTTGCAGCCCGATCTAGTGAGTTAAGTTAGTGATCCAACAACTTCCAACTCAGTTTGTTTCATTTCTCCACAAACAACATGTCCCTTCTCCACGTCTAGGTGACTGTGCGATAACTCCTAGCTTCTCCAACCTCCAATTCCTCCCTTATTTCACCTACAATCTGCCCCAAAGCACTTCTCCAATGTTTCCCCCACTTCCATCTACCATTTCCACCCATTTCCACCATCAAATCTTCTTCATTATTCCCAACGAACCTATTCTTTTGAAAAACCTAAATTTCTCACTTTTCTTCACCCAAATTCATCCATGATGAAGCAAGTTTCTAAGAAGGCTATAGAGAAGACCAGGGGCTTCATATTATATGGTTTTCATCTGAAGAATAACTCATCTTCAGCTCTGGCATCTCTCACTCCACCGTCCACCCTCAACTCCAGTGGAATAGCTCATTCGTCAGAAGCTGAGTTAGAGGCCTTGGTGAACCTGATCATGGAGGAGGCTTCCACTCATCCATTGCATCCTATACTGTCATCATTGAGGGCACCACCATAGCCACCTATAATATCTTGGCAATCCATTTCTTCTAGGACAGTGCCACCACCCTCATTGGCCCGACCATAGACTTCAACCCGACCCTCGACCTCCTCTGTGCCACAGACATAGCCACATCCATAGACACAACCACAAGCACGAAGGTGACTACTACTAGATGATAAGGAGGAAGTGATGCAGGATGCACCACATGATGATGTGAAAAATGAATAACGTGATAAGGCCCCAACTATGAGAAATAGTTGAGTGAAGAAACCAAAGTACCTAGAGTGTCTGACACATAGAGTGATTACCACCCACTATGCTTTCTAGGAGACGATCAAAGCTTTGGGCATATTTTCCTTTTTTAGGATATCTTGGAAGCCGTTGGGTTGTTTGAGGTGATGACCACAATCCACGAGACTTATATTGAGATCACACAATAGTTCTTTGCTACCTTAGAGAAAGTCTCACATGATATCGTTACTGTTAAATTGGGAAATGGAACTTACCTCGTCACTGCCTCCTTTCTCAACAACATTTTCACTCCCAACCCTAAGGTATCAACCCTACTTGATCATGGGAGCACAAACAATGATACTAATGTGAACAACACATCCATGTGGAAGAGGCTTACAGGGAAAAGTAACTTCATAGAGGGTAAATCAAAGATAAGTCTGATTCATAACCTCGTGTTGAGATACATTCAGAAGGTCTTGGCAAACACCATTTTTTCTCAGTATGAAAATCAAGGCATCTGTATGAAGAAATACCTCTTTGTGTTGGGATGGATGGTGTAGGGAAAGTATGTGAATTTATGATAACTCATCTTTGATCACATTAAAAAAGTCCCATCCAAGAGCAATAACCCTTTTATAATGGGAGGGATTGTGACTTCAATTGCTCTAGCCCTAGATCATGATGTACCCAATTATACCAAGGCAGAAGGAGGGAAGCTTGTGGACTGGCGTTACTTGATTTTATCATCCATGATTTTAGTGATTGACCAGAAGATCTTTTACCAGGTCAACCCTCCTTATGCAAGAGTTTCTCTAGAGCTCCCCTACCATGCTACACCTCTCCTAGAGGGGTGTGTCCCATCTACAAACTTTTTGGATATCTTGAGGAGGTGGGAAGAGGAGCATCCTAGGGACATATGGTGGTAGAAACCCACAAATCTTCCCGAGGGACTTGGAGGAGAGTCACGTACAGTAGAGAAGAGGAGAGAGGCGAAGGAGAGAGAAAGACATTCATGGTCAGGAGACGGTAGGCAGAGGTGACACATCAGCCACAACAACCCTTACTTAATGCCTATGACATGTCTACTATACATGCACAACTGGAGGGCATTGAGAGGACTCATGAGGCCATCTTCAGGGTACATGAGGGATTTCATCATACATAAGATGTGTTATGGTTGGATCATCAATAGATGCTCCTGTATGTATTGCTTCCAGCATGCCCAGGTCCAGAGGAACCTCCAATGGGGGGGAGATTGGAGGGGTGCATTGTCCAGTTACCAGGATGCCTACCCGCCTCCACAGGAGGACTACTGAGGCAATTACTATCAACATCCTCCACCATAGGGAAGAGCACCACCGGAGCCACCAAAATAGCCATGATCATCTACCCTATCACTCCTAGACTTTAGTGTCATGTTGAGGACAACATGATTCAAAAGTTTGGGGTGGTAGGGATGTACGCCTCTCATTTCACTCATTTTGCATTTCACCATCGATTTACTTTTGTTTTGTTGCTCCTACTATCTAGGTTAGACTTTACCTTTTTTGCATACTTGCATGTCATGTAGTTTACTTCCGTGCAATTTTTGCACAATTTTCAAAACTTTTTCTCTTTTTTCCATGCATTGCATATCATGTAGATTTTTGGAATTTTTGCATATTTTAACTAGGATTTGCTTGTTTCCAGTTTATGTTCCATAATGTAGGCTTAGTTGTGATTGAAGGCAATTGGCATCGTTTTGGCCAATTTTGTCCAAATTTAGAATGTTCTGCCCAAAAAGCATGTTTTGACCCAATCTCTACTTAGTAAATTTAAAATGATGACCTTTAACAATTGCAAGTAAATTTTCATGGTTTATTACTAAATGGTATCAATGCTTAACGTTTTACATGTGTGTCACCTCTCTTATGCTAGTGTCATGTTTTAGTCGAATTATGATTTGAGCAAGCTATGAACACTTAGGGCCTATGGAATCATTGGATAGAAGTATGAATTTCATATTGTTCACTCATGTGATGTGATGTTATTTGATGAAGTGTTGGAATAATTTTCATGCATGACATTTTATGTTGAAAACCACACTAGTGACCCATATTTGACCCAACTTTTCTTTCATCACCTTCTTACCTCGCGACCTCATTAAAGGATTCCAAAGTGCACATATTCAGCCGCGACCACCTCCAAAAGTATGGGATGGCCACATCTACATCTCCCTACTTCACTCACACCACCATATGCCCCAACTTCAACCTACAATATATGTAAGGTGTTGCAGTAATTGTATAATTCCTTTATCTTTGATATCTCAACCGAACTTGAGGCATGGACACATCATCCTCTGAATGTTCAATCCATGTTCCTTGAATCTAGAGCAGACTGTATGAGATATATGTGACCTCAATATAATATATTGATTCACATGTGTATGCACATGCTTTTCTTAGTCTCGCTAATCAAGTAGCCATGGATATCAAACTCCAGGAGCATGGACAAATCCCATCTCTATCACTCATACTCTATCCCCATGTGTCATAGCTACCCAATCATCACCTTTATGGCAATCCATGTTTAAAGGTTATGTTTGATGATGTCAAAGAATTACCAAATGACATGTGCTAAGTGAAGTGATTTCAGGTCTAAGAAACCCAATCACCACCTTCACTATGACATCTAACTATGACTTACCAAATATGGTTTCCATGTGTCACTCTCAAGGTGGGTCTATTTGATACACTATTCTCGAACTTGTATCTGTGTGTTTGGTTTGATATCACCATATCATGACTAATGAGATTCTATCATTAGCCAACTCACACTTCGGTCTTATGTGTTGTTGTTGTCTATCTTCCTTCCACAATAACATCCAACTAGGGACATAACAAGAATGTACATACTGTTAAGATATGTATGATCTCATTCTTCCAAGTCACGTACTTGAAGACATATGTCATTGGGTAATTGTCATTTCTTTAGACATTCATTGTGTTTCCTCATTATCTCATAACTGAGTGAATCAAAATGAATTGGAAGCTTGCCTTTGTTAATCAAATACTTTATGTAATATGCCTTAGCCATCATCATATAATTGGATCTCTTGGCATACATACCAACACCATGTATATATAGGTGGCGGGGAAGCACTAGGTCAAGTGGAGGATAGAATGGGTAATGTAGTGCAAAAAATGGGTAGATTTTCAAGTAGCACAGTCATGCTGGGAAAAAAAACCATGGTGTGTAGTGAGTAGAATGATCGTTGTGGATGGGAATGGTCATGGTGGCATAATGGGATGAATATGGGAATTTTGGGTTCTTGTGACTGTGCACGCCCATTCTGGCCAGCATGGCTGTGCTGGGATTTACCAATACACCCATTCTATCTAGAATGGTCGTTCTAGCCAACTGGGTCATTTTCTGAAGGTTTGCTGCTTGGAGCATGTACCAGAATGGCCATTCCTTGGTAGCTAGGCCTTCTTGAGGTCCTTCCCATACATTTAGTTCTTGAACTCTGTCATCTATGGAGGGTATTGCTTCAATACATTCCTTATTCACTTGGGGTAGTTCGGAAGTCATTTTGGCTTCATTTTGGATTCCTATAAGAAAGGGAATCCCTATATTTGACCATCCTCTCTCCATTCCATCAAGTAGTGGCCAAAGTACCTATCAAACATGCAAAAAGTCTGCATAAATGCATTTGATAGAAATATGCATATTTTTTTTGGAAGCCCAAACTGGACTGACTACATGGGATTAGCTACGAAAGGAAAAAAGGTCTAGAAAAAGTTTCGGTCAGCTGCTACATCTGCTTGTAGGTCTGCAGGACAAACCCTCCATGTCAGAAATCTCTCCGGCTATTTCAGGCATCCTTTGGCCAGCCGATCTGTTAATTTGTTGAGGCTTCTCTTCATATAGACCATGCTTTGAACTTGGGTGTTCCTCCAGATCCGTCAGATGGTCTTGACCCATAGAAGGTACTTGGGGGGAACCTCCTTCTCCTCCTTGATCCACTGGATCGCATTTTTTGAGTCACTAATGATGATGACCACGTGGAAACAATGTTTCGTGACCCCTTTGAGCCCAACCAGAATGGCGCTAAGCTCTCCGACCATGGAGTCTGTCCCCATCTCTCAGGTACCGCAAGCATACAACCAATTACCTTATGTATCCCTGATGATCAACACTATGGATCTAGCCCTATCCTTGGCATTCACCGTAGTGTCCACATGCATAATGTGAGCCGAGGATGACAACCCAATAGTAGGAATAAGTGATCTTGTCTCATAGATCAGATTCTCTGTGGCTGCCCCAAAGCCTTGCCTTGCACAGGCTGCCTTCGCTTTGCATAGACCTGCTAGAACACGTGGGGGGATCGGTTTTGCTTCAAAGACAAACAATTTTTGATTCTTCCAGAGCCACCAAAAGATGTATGTAAAAAGGTTAGTCCAATTCTCCACCTTCCTTAGAGTAACCAAATTGTAGCTCATCCAAACAGATATACTTTGTGCATTGTAGAAGGTGTTCGCTTCCCTAGGGATCAACATATCCCAGACCTATTTTGCTACGAAGCAGTCTCTGAGAACATGTAATGTAGATTCACTGTCAATCATACATCTAGGACATATGGGGTCGAGAATGATCTTCCTTTCGACTCGCAAAATGTTTGTAGATAAATGATTGTGATGTGTAAGCCACAGGAAGGTTTTCAATCTCTACGCTACCTGAAGTTCCCAAATGTTTTTGTAGAAGTGTGTGTCCTCCATCTGCTACAAACTCGTAAGGATCATGTATGCAAAGCTCATTGTCAAGATACCATCCTGAGTGTGGACCCATACCCTTGCATCCTCACCAAAATCATCACATGGCACCAACATCTCTTTGATGTTTTAGACCATGCTCCTCATAAACCAGTGGTTCAGGAACCCTTTGTCCCAGGTCCCTTCAGATGCCAAGCACGACACCTTCATATCCTCAAGGTCCTGAGGCACAGAAAGACCTAGTTTCAACATTGGGATCTCCCCCTCGCCTACACATGCATCCACCCACACAGAAGTCATCTCCCTAGAGGTAATAGTAGCTCTTGAGTTACTTGTTAGGAAAGGGATCGCCTGTTTTATGCCCCTCAAAACATGAGAACCAGATGATTTGTTTCAATTTTTCCATTCATACTTTGCCTTCATGAGTTGCACCTAAGGTGTCTTGCTTCCTTTAAGAATCTCCCAAGTCAGTTTCATGAATAGGGACAGATTAAATTCTTTTGCCTTCTTGATTCCTAATCCTCTATGGCGCATGGGTTTGGTAACGTCCTTCCAAGTGACTAAGTGTAGCTTCTTCTTGTTCTGAGCCCCTTGCCAAAGAAAGTTCCTGACAAGCTGATCAATGCGGTCTACTGTAGAGGTTGGGAGAATTGCAACTTGCATAGTGTAGCAGGACTGAGAGAGGAGGACCAACTTGGCCAGAGTAATACGCCCCACAAGGGATAGGAAACAATGTTTCCAACTATTGATTTGCTGGTGAATATTTTCGGTGAGGAAATGAAAGTGTTCTTTTCCTTTCCTTTTATGGATGATTGGGATGCCCAAATGATGACCCAGGTAGGATGTTTCCTGTATGTTTAACTGCCTACAGATACTAGCCCTGGCCGACCTTGGTGTGTTAATAGAAAAGAAGACAGATGACTTCTCATGCAAGAGGAATTAGAGTGATGCCCTGCCAAACTGGCAGAGGCAACACCTAATGGTTTTTGAATGGGTTGGGGTCGCTTCTCCAAAATGGATGATATCATCTGCAAAACTGACATGTGAGAGCGTTATAGCTTTCCATCTTCCGTGGGATTCTTCTTCTTTAATAAGTTGACTGAATCTTTCCTGATAGAGAACACATAAGTATGGCGAAAGAGGGTCACCCTGTTTGACCCCACATGCAGGTTTGAAGTTTCCTATGATCTCTCCATCCCAGAGAATTGAGGTGTTCCCCGTGGTGATGAGCTGCATGATGATATGAATCACATTTGGCAGGATCGACGTCCTTCACAAGGTGTCTTCAATGAAGGGCCAACTCATCTTGTCAAATGCCTTGGTCAGGTCAAGCTTAATTGCCATAAAATGCTTTTTGCAATGCTTAGACACCATAGAATGCATGATCTCCTGAACAAGATCCGTATTGTCTCCAATTTTACGGCCTGGAAAAAAACTAGATTGGAAAAGGGAGATCCATGAACTGAGGTAGCTCTTGATACAAGAAGCTATCACTTTGGATAAGAGTTTAGTACATACATTATTTAGAGAAATCGGGCGTAGATGTTTGCAAGATTCAGGCTATGCAACTTTCAGTATAAGTACCAAGGTAGAATCCGCATTGCCCGAGGCCAAGGGGACTCCCTCAAAAGCTTGCATGACAAAAAAGGCATACCTGTTCCTTGAGGATGTTTCAGTTCTTATGAATAAAGGGTGCGTCAATGCCATCCGGGCCAGGGGCCTTAAAGGGTTCCATTGGTTGGAGGTTTTTCCAGATTTCCACTTCATCTGGTTTGTTGGCTAGCTTCAAGGTATCAGATGCCTCGAGTAGGGGGAAACTCCCAGGGAATCTGGTACTCGCCACTCTGTGCTCTTCGGTGTGATGTTTACAATACACTACTGAGAAGAAATTTAAGATAAGGGTCCACAACTGCTTCTCATCCTCTACCCAACTTCCTTCTTCATTTTTTAGTCTAGCTATCTTGTTCTTGTTGCGTCGAGTTTTAACCAAGGCTTGGAAGTATTTTGTATTCTTGTCCCCCAATTTAACCCAGTCGCACTTGGCTTTTTGCTGCCATTCCATGTCCTCTCTTCTCAAGATTGAGTCCAGTTGAAACTCTAGATCCATTGTCTCTATGGCCAGATTGTTGTTGTATTGCAAAGCAATTTGAAGCTGATTCCATTTGATCTTGTTGCTCAGCCTATCTTTATCCCCCTATCCTATGCCTTCATCTTCCTCTCCAAGTTGATCGCTTTTTTGAGAAAGCCTGACCCAGCCTCATGGAAGGGAATACTTTTAACCCATTTGTCTTCAAGGAAGGTCGAGAACCCTGGGGTCGCTCCCCATCTGACCGATGTGCGATGGATACTATTGGTCTTGCGTCCAGCTACCGGCCCCAGGATCAGCAATGGGGCATGGTCTGAGTGATTTCTCTTGAGAACTTGAACCGTAGTGGCATAGGGCGATTCCATCCATAGAGCATTGCCCAAAGCTCTTTCAAGCCGCTTGTGAAGAAGGCCTCGCCGAAAAGTTGTTCTTCCACTGCTGGCTCCCAGATCTTGCAGGTTACATGCTTCCATGGCATCAATAATCCTTGCTGTTCACTTTGTAAAAAGAAGAACTCCCGAATTTCTCCGTCTGGTGCATCACCACATTGAAATATCCTACAACTATCCACGGGGCGTTGATAGAAGTAGCAAGAGTAGTGAGGTGATGCAATAAGAACTGGAGGCTGCCCCTCGTCATGCCTGCATAAATGAAGGTGTAGAAAAACTATTGTCTACTTTACAATGTATGAATTGTTTATGGGATAGAAGGGTCTCTAGAGTGATGTCCTCCTTCCACATTACCCATATTCCTCCTGAGAAACCCACTACCTACACTCTGTGAGATTGAGTGAACCCCATCCTCTTGATCGTGCGAGTGGTCTTTGACCCTGAACACCTTGTCTCATACAAGCCTATGACTGAGATTTGGTATACAAATATCCATATTATATGAATTAACATGTAACCAAACATATTTAGATGTGGTTGAAGTGAAATAAAACACAAGATAAAGCCCTAAAATAGGGATGCATCAAGTGCCTCTCAAAGAAAGTGATGCATTGATTTTTAGTCACTTTTCACATGCTATTTTTCCATAATTTATTGCATATATGTTCATTTGAGATATATTATGCATTGTTTCTCATTATTAGATTGTGAATAATTATTGCATCAAATATTGAGCATTTCTATCAAATTATGCTAAATTATAATTGTTTCTTCTGACTTATGTTATTTTTCACTTGTTTTAGGTAAATCGAGCATTTATATGATAGTTTGATGCTACTGACACCTATATTGGGAGTACTGACATGACACAAAGTTTCAATAGGGATATATAGAAACCTTAGTTCTACTAAGACATCACTCGATGCTACTGAGTAAGGAGTTGATGCTACTTAAGGTACATGTTGGTGCTACTGACTCACCATCCAAAGAGCATTAGTGACTGAGTTTAATTGCCTTGGGGCCACTGTCATGCCAGTAGGCGGAACCGACTTCAACACTCAAATCAAATCAGAACTCACAGACAATGACTCGATGCTATCAACACACCTATCTGAGTACTGATAGAATTTGAGTGTCTCAATTCGGTGGCAACTTGGTGCCACCGGCATCCTGTCAGTGGTACTGACATTGCATGATCGGTGTAGATTGAAAATTATGTGAAATCCAACAACCATGTCAAAAGACGACATCACATTCTATCATGTTGCAACAGAGCATGAAACATACACAAATCAGATTCTCTAGGAACTTCTGGAGGGAAGATTTTCAACTAGAACTTGTGGATCAAGGTGTTCACTAGAGGGGATTGCTGAAACCGATTGTTCATGGATTTTTAGTTGATTCTAATGTTTAGATTATCTTCTCCCGCTTCCTCTCTTTGTATGATGATTGCAATTATGTGGGGATAAACCCCACATTCCTTAGAATGTGAGAGTAGCTCAATATTGACTTGTATTCAATTCAATTAACAATCTATTTTATTTATTCTGGACGTGAATCTATGATATCTTATTGAAATGTTTATTCTCGATCATCATATTCAATATAATAGACCGATAATTTCTTTGGGATAGGGATTAATGGTTGAAAAAATTACCAGTCCACACAACTTATATCATGCCTTGGGAGAGGGAGTACATCTGTGAAAGAAAAACCTAGATATATTGATAATGCACCTAGATAATTCCTAAAATGCTAAAAAATTGGGGTTTTTTTTATTCTAGGTAGTGTATTTTGATGCTTGAGTGGATAATACTTGCTACAAGTCTTTAGTGCAGAGTTAAGGGTGGACAATTATTAATAAAATGAAACTTGAGTGCAATGAATGTCGTGTAAAACCAAAGTCTCAAGGAATCCATCCATTTCTAATCATAATCATTTAGTTTATATTTAGTTCTTTGCTATTAGTTATAAAAAAACCATTAACCATCTTCTCTATACCTGGCTGATTAGGTTACAATTAGTAGTAGTAGTCTCTCGTAAATGTTTCCTTGAATTTGATAGTCGGTCCTCATAGGCTTGTATTACACTATATGTACACTTGCATTTTACACACATAGTTTTAGCGTGTCAATTTATTGGCATTGTTTTTGGGTAGACAACAACACCAACACCGCAAGTGTTGTGACCAGCCACTCTAGGTCATTTCTTTTTCTTTTATTTATTTTCAATTTTTATTTAAACAAGAGCATAATTGAAAATGTTTCTTTTTTCAATTTATTAGTACTTGATATCTCATGTTGCAAATTCAAAATTTCAGGTGCTAGTGCATGGTTTACACTCACACCACAAATTATAGAGAACCTACTCCAACTAGTGTAGATTAGGAGGATATTTTTTGTAAGGCGCGAGAGTTTGGGGCTTCAGCCGAGAAGCTCATATGAACTCCACCACCACATGCAGAGCAAGCACAAGCAATAGACATGCCCTCGAATGACAAAGATCATGTTGAGGAAGGGCCTGAGGAACAAATGGTCTAGGAGCAGATAAAGGCATCTTCACCCATAACTCAATAAGGGCCAATAAAATGTCAAGTAGTTGATGTGGGTGCTACTAGATAGACCCCAAACTAGTGGCATTTAATCAAATTGTAGTCGTTCCATGGACACAACATGGAGGAACTAATGGAGTACATAAACAACTTGATAGAAAGCTGTGACATGATGAAGTTGGTTAGGGTTCTAGTCACAGTGATATATCTAAAGCTTTTCTGTATTCTTATCAAATAAAGACAAAGATGGTTCCTTAGTCTACTGCCAGAGTCTATAGAAACCTAGGGTGAGATGATATATGTGTTGATCGAGCAATATTTCCGGCCATAATATATGAATGAACTGATGGGGAAAATCCCTAACTTCAAGCAACATGTAGAGGAGTCAAATTTAGAAGTGTGAGAGAGATTTCAGAATATGCTCATGAAGTTCCCTCATCATGGGATTGATCTACATGGGTAGGCAAAGACATATATGTCCTACACAAAGGGATGAGGATTATTCTTGATAGTGTAGGGGCAACATTCTTACCAAAAAACAAGGCTACAAGATGTCATAAGACTCTGGAGAACATGGCCAAGAATCAATCCTGGGGAGGGGAGCAAGAAGCTCCAGCAATAATAAAGAGTGCTATGGAATTATGAGAGATCATGGAACTCAAGGCTCAAATGGAGAGGCTCAAAAGGAAGCTTTATCATAAATGTGGCACCTCTTCTAGAGGTGGAGATGATGAGTGAATGTATTTGCGACAACAATATCAACATGATATGGGTCCTAGTAAAATAGACATGATTTAGGACATGCTGAGCAGACTTGTGAGTCAGAACTAAGCCTTAGTGGATTAGACAAAAGGGGTGTAGAAAAATCAAGGGGATTAGATTTATAGTATAAAAAATCTACTCTCTCAATTAGCAACGGAGGTTCCATCCATACAGGATCCCATTCAAAAGGGATTTCTTGGGAATACCGAGACAAATCATCAACTAATTAAGTTAATTTTATCTCAATTTTTAAGGAATCAGAGCATGTTACCAAGGTGTCACCAGATCAACACACTCCAAAGCCAGTTTGGGTTTATGTGCCAAAAAAACTATTTCTATGCAGCCTATATAGAAGACTAGGGAGATGTAGAACACTGGGGCATTATTCTCACACATGCACCCCAGTCAATACACTCTCTGTAATAAACTACAAGGACACCCCATATACACTAGTTTTGTAAGAGAAGGAACTTAAAGTTTCCACCATTAGTATGTCCTTGCTTCTAGTTCTAGAAAGGTTCATGTGTAATGAGAACATATGAAGGTTCTACTTCATAGTGGAGAAGTCATAGTCAAGAATCAGGCACCCACAACTGAGAAGGAGTATCCACATGCCATTCCATCCACATGAGACGTGCCATATGCTATTATAGTAGGTGGAATTGATGCAAGATGAGGGGAGGAGATCCCTAATGTGCCATACATTCCTTTGCACAAGCACACAAAGAAGCCACATGCCATTCCCAGATAGTTTGAAGCCAAGAAAGGAAGAAAAATAATTTAAGAAATCACTACGCATCTTTCAAAAGCTCCACATCGACATCCCACATGTGGAGGAAATAGAACATATCCTTGCATATGGAATATTTTTGAAGGATATCATCAACAAGAAAATACAGATAAAATATACAAATGTCTTGTGTGTTGTGAAGTGGTTAGTGCCATAATTTTGGGAAGGTTGTCAGTGAAGAAAAAGGACCTAGGATGTTTCTATATTTGTTGTTCCATTGGCTGTAAACATTTCCAATAAGCACAATGTGACTCTAGGGTAAGCACATATCTCATACATCTCTCTACCTTTTGAAAGTTGAGATTGAAGAAATAAAAAAGACATCCATGACAATCCAACTGAAGAATGATCAATTGTAATACCACATGGGATATGTAAAAATGTTTTACTCAAAGTTGACATATTCATCTATCTTGTCAACTTTCTAGTCATGGATATGCATGGTGCAAGGATCTGAGATGTTGTTAGGAAGGATTTTTCAAGATATGACTAATGTGATCATTTCTATGAGTAGAAGCTACTTGACACTAGGGATAGATGATGATAGAGTGGAGTTTCGACTACTAGATGAGTCTTCATAACGATCCCATAACAACCCAGGATGAAGAAAATCATCTTGTCAAGCCAATGACATTAAACAATGGTGCTTATAGCAGGCAAACCATTTTAATTTCTATTATTAACTTTTTAGGTCTTTTCATTAGTTACATTTTGTATGTGTTATATTTGATATTTTTTTAATTCAATAAAGGTTCCTTGATGTGTTTTGTGCAATGTGTAGAAACTAATAGTGTCGGTACCACACGACAAAATTGTCAGTACCATTGGCACACTATCCAAAAATCATTAGAGAGTAATAAAATATCTCAGTACCACTGACCCATCTGTCAGTGGTACTGAGTCCTTACCAAGTATAGTCCATCTATTTTCAAAGAAATTTGGTAGCACCAACAAGACCATTGGTAACTAGAATAAAATATGAGAAAAAATGATTGTGCTATAAAAAAGTCTCATCGGTATCATTGAGAGGCTACTCACTGGTACCGGGCCATCTAGATCAAAGAAGACAAAGGATGACACATCTCGGTACCACAACCATGTCGATGGCACCAACATAGAAGGATAGACATGCCTACTGAGCCATCACAGTTCACTAACACATTCTACCCTCTAGATCCATAGGTGTCGTTGGGAACTTTCCCACCACCACCACCATGCTAAGCATATGCTACCCTCGTTCCACCTCTTAGTTTGAGTTTTGACTATGAGGACATAGTCAACTTCAAGCTTTGGGGTGATGGAATGACTTTATCTTTATTTATTTTCTATGTTGTTTATGTTTCTTATTTTCAAGTATTAGGATACACATTCTATCTAGTGTAATTATGGAGATTAGGTTATTGTGATTGTATATCATCATTAAGGAGAACGTGTTTCACACTCTTGAAATTAATTGAAAAAGGGCCAATATTTATAAGGTTATGTATTTATAAGGTTATGTGCAAAGTCTAAGACAACACCAATTTGAGGAAGTGTTTGGTTGAGTCAGCTTGAGGACACTTTATATGAATGAAAATTTTAATTTATCCAAGACTTGTGTACGATAACGAGGTTTGATCCCAAACCAACTAAACAAGTAATGAGACATTAAATGGGATTTTTAGAAAGAAATTTTAATGTCACCTTATATACAAGTTGATAGGAGAGGGATATATCATAGATAAGAAAATTGTCTCTTACTGATGCGTTTCCACACATTTCATGACATTTCATTCACCAGCTCAAGATGATCAAGTAACCCAACATGTTTCTACTTGACTGCATTGCATAGCATAATAGGTTACATGATGGGTAGTTTCTTTAGTGCATTAAAAAGAAAAAAAATTAGATGTGCATATCAATTAGTTGCATAATAAATTTCATATAGGTTGCATTTTCCTTTTGCACCATGTTTGCATATTTTTGCAACATGTATCGACATAGTTTTCATCAAAAATTAAAAGTGAAATGATATACATCCATAATCCTTCCCAATGAAAAAAATAAAATAAAAAGTAATGATGTATGTTGAAGAAAGCCCAAGCATTTATCATAAATCATGCTAAAATAAGAGGGCAAAGAGAAAAGAAGTATCAAGAAAAGGAAGTAAAGGATGCCTTGAACTCAATACTAATTTTCATCAAGGAGAAGGTGAAAATAGTTTACATGTATCATTCTTCTACTCACACTCATCATTAGTATGAGACGTTCAGTGCATTTAATATTCCACCATGATAGTAGGCATTAGAATCATGCATTTTATTCCCTTCATTCTATAGGTTTAACATATGTTGTTTATGTATAAATAATTCGGATGTTACTTGTGATTCTTGTTCATAGACACGTATTTCATTTCCACCCATTACTTTGTATGATAGGCCATATGTACAATTATTCCCTCATTTATTTCTATATAGGGAACTACTTCCAACATAGTTTTGTAGGTAGATCAGAGCAATGTAGATAGGGAATGACATAGTGCATCAAGTGTATGACCTATTGACTATGATGTTAACTTCTCTTTACTGATAGTTTTTCATTGATCTAAGTGTGGACATCTTTAATGAACATTTCTAGTCACTTCAGAGTAGTTATTTGTTTAGTGGTTGGTAAGGGCTAGTTCGGGACCGTCAAGGTGGGGTAATTGAGAGAATAGTTTATAAGATATGTCCTCTTGCTGAATTTTTCAAACAAATCCAAAGGTAGTGTTTTTAGAGGGTGAGCAACATTCAAGCTTAGGGGTTTTGATGCATTGATAGAGGGTGAGCAACATTCAAGCTTAGGGGTTTTTGATGCATTGATTTTTAGTCATTTTCACATGCTATTTTTCCATGCATTTATTGCATGTTTGTTAATTTTGAGATATATTATGCATTGTTTCTCATTATCCTATGTATCATATTTCATAAATACTGAGTATTTCTACCAAATCATGTTATATTATTATTTTTATTTCAAATTATGTTATTTTCCCATTATTTTAGAAAAAAATGAGCATTTATGGCACCTTAGTGACACCAACACCTATGTCAGTGGTACCAACGTGACACAAAGTTTCAATAGGAAAATATAGAAATATCGATGCTACCGACTAAGGATTCGATGCTACCGAAGCTACATGTTAGTGCTACCGTCTTACCATATAGAGAGCATTAATAAGCAAGTTTATTTTCCTTAGTGCCATCGTCATGCATTCAACACTCAAATCAAATCATAACTTGTAAACAAAAACTCAGTGCTATCAACACACTTGTCAGTAGTACCAACATAGCTTGAGGGTTTCAAGACATTCAACAACTCAGTTCCACTGACATCTTGTCAGCGGTACTGAAATTAGACCATCAATGTAGATTGAAAATTATGCCAGATCCAACGGTTGTGACAAAATTACGACCAAAGCCCCACTTATGACCTAAGGGGAGTGCGGTCAAAAGAGGACATCACTTCTATCATGTTGCAACAAAGCATAAAGCTGGGATAGGAGACAAGGGAGATAGCCATAGACTGGATACTCAGGGCACTTTTGGAGGGCAAATTTGCAATACAAACGTTGTTGATGAAGGTGTTCACCAGAGAGATCGTCAAAAACTCTTCTCCAAGGACTTTTCTTTGTTTTCTAATGTTTACCCTATTTCCCCCCTCTTCCTCTCTTTATATGAAGATTGAAATCATGCAGGGCTAAACCCCGTATTCCTTGGGATGCAATAGTAGCTGGATATTTCTTTGTATTTGATGCACTAAATATTGTTCGCTTTTCACATGCCATTTTATTATGTATTTTGTGTACATTTTCTCATTTTGACATAATTTATGCATGGTTTATCGTTGTTGGCCTATGACATACGTTTGCATCAAATATTTTCTATTTCTACCATTTCATATTGCTTTATAATAATGTATGGGACTGTGATTGTTTTGATTTTTAGGTGAATTGATAAGTGTTGGATCATCTGGGTTCTACTGACATCATTTTCGGTGGTACCAAAAATTGAAGAAAAGGAGGATCATGACTCCAAAAAACTTAGTTGTACTGACAAAAGAATAGGTGCTTCTGACTTGATTAACAGTAACATAACCAAAGTGGTTTGGTGCCACTGACCTCCAGTCGATGGTACCAACTTGTACCTGGGAAAATCGTTAGAAGATGTCAGGGAGCAACTCAGTGCTATCTATGATTCTTTCGATAGTACTAACACTCATAGGGATTCATGATCCAGAAGAGGAATCGATGCTACCAAAACCTAGTCCTTGGTACTAACTTTCATGATCAGGTGAGATTAAATATGGTGATTGATCCAATGACCACGACTTAACGATGCCCTAAGTCAATCTTATGACTAGGGAGGATTTCAACTAGAACTAACAATTACACTGGAGTTCGTTGCATGACAAGGGAGAATTGTGAGAAGAGAAGGATATGAGAAATATATGTTCTAGATGATTCAAGCACCTCTGGTGGATGGATTTGCATCCAGAGAATAGCAAATCGCCAAGTTCGTTAGAGGGAGTCAACCAACTCATCTTCTTTAGGGGTTTTCATTGATTCTTTAATGTTTTCCTCATGTTTCCCTTCTTCATATATATGTATGGCAACTAAAATCATGTGGGGCTAGTCCCTTAATTCCTTAGGATCTAAGAGTAGCCTGGTTATGTGTTATGCTTGACAATTATGAGTTAATATATACGTTTCTCCTAATTTTTGGACATAGTTCTATGATTGCTTCAAGAATTATCTATGCTTGTTTTCCAAAGTTGATTTCTTAGATCATTAATTGGCTTCGAGAGAGGTATTAAGGGTTTCTTAAGTCATATATTTACATGGATTAGACCACAAATTGAGAGAAGGATATAGCCTAAAGGATTCATTAAAGCACCTAACTAGTAATTAAACTACTATGTGAGTGGGGTTTGTATTAGATTAGGTAGTGAATTATGCTGTGAGAGCAGGAAATTCTTACTACAGGTCCCTTGGTCTAAGGTTAGGAGAACTAAATATTGATAAATATTGTTAATTTCACTATAAATTGTGGTGAAACTATTTTCCTAGGGAATCCATTCCAATTGCGATCACAACTGTTCTTGTAGTTAGTTAGTTAATCACCCAATCACCATTTTCAATAGGTCTAGTTGATTGAGTCACATTTAGTAGTACTCTTTGGATTCACATTTCCCTGAGTTTGATATCTAGGCCTCTTTTTTCCTATATTACTTTGATGTGTGCACTTGCGTTTGAAACGTGTAGTAAACAAACATCAAGTTTTTGGTGTTGTCATGGAAATGGTATCAAGCACTATGTGTGTTGTGACCGACCACTCTAGACCACAATTTCATTTTTCTTTTTATTATTTTTAAGCTAAAAATTCAAATCTTCATTCAATCACTAGTATCCATTTCTCATAGTGATCTTACTATTTGTAGGTACTAGTGTATGGTTCAGACCAGATCCACCAACTTCGGAGAGTCAACTCCATAGAGTTCTAGCTAGGAGGAATTCTTGCATATAGCAATGGAGTATAGTGATTCTATGGGAGGACTCATCCCAACCCACCACCACATGAAACACAACCAGAACATACAAAAATGGGTGATGGTAATGTGGAAGCAGAAGAGTAAACTGTCTGGGAGAAAATTAAGGCATCCTCAACCACAACTCAATTGGGGCCAATAAAAAGATAGACTGTAAATGTGGGTAGCTATAAAGCTAATTCAGGGCTGGTGACACTTGTAAAGTCACAAGATTTTCACCAACACAGTATAGAGGATCTAGTGTTTCACCCAAATATTTTCTAGAAAGTTGTGATATGCTGAAGATTGATAGGGTCCCGACGACAGTGATGTTCTGAAGATATTTTTCTTAATCACTGGTACATAAAGAAAATACATGGTTTCTAAGTCTTCCTCCAAAATTAATAGAAACCTAGGATCAAACAATTGGTGTCTTCTTTGAACTCTATTTTTCACCCAGAATTTGAATGAGATAGTTGGGAAGATCTATAACCAAAAGTAGCATGCAAAGGAGTCATATTCAGAAGCATGGGAGAGATTCCAGTTAATGTTGTGGAAGGTCCCTCATCATGGGATTGATATTTACAACCAAGCAAAGACCTTCTACTATGGGCTGCATAAGGGAGAGAGAACCTCACTTAATAGTGCATGATTATGATTTTTTCTCAACAAAAAGGCGACCAGGTGTCATGAAATTATGAAATACATGGCTAAAAGTTAGTCATTGGGAAAGGAAAGAGAATCTCTAGCAATATTCAAAAGTGTTGGAGAGTCCAAAGTCATCACGACATAGAGTGAGAAGTTGGACAACCTTGCCAAGAATTAGATCAGAAGTCAGGAGATTCATGTGGAGGTGAAGAAGAATAATGCATGTATATGCGACAACAGAACTACAAGGGAAGCAATGAATATTCATGAAGAAACGATCCTAAATTCTCATGGAAAGATCCTAACAACTTTTAACAAGACCCGTCTCAAGCACAACAAGCCAATACACAAGAAGGTAGTGCACAACAGTAACCTCTGTAGGATAGGGACCCCAGCAAGATAGACCGCATTGAAGACATGTTAGGCAAGTTAATTAGTCAGAATGAGACAATCATAGACCAAACACAGAGGGACTTGTAGAATCAAGGAGCATAGATCTGTAGCATAGAGAACCAGATTTCTTAGAGAGCAGTAGAAGTAGCATCCTTGAAGAATCTAGGACAAGAGGGATTCCCAGCTAATACTGACATTCCATCTAATAACCATTAGGTGAAGGTAGTGTTACTCCATAATGGGATGAAATTTTTGAATGAACAAAAGACCACCCTAGAGACAAACGACAAGGCAAGTAACACGGGACCAGTGTAGGCTATAGATCCACTTGATCCAGATACCACATCACATGAGATGGAATCTAAATAGGAAACTAAAGAGTCAAAGGAAGTCAGGAAGGAAGCATATATTCCCACCGCACCAAAGGAATTTGGTGACTCCAGTGCCATTTCTAAATAGCTTGAAGGAAAAGAAGGCTGACAACAAATTCAAGAAGTTTCTAGACACTTTCAAAAAACTTCATGTCAGCATCCCTCTAGTAGATGCAATAGAGCAGATCCCATTCTATGGCAATTTTTTGAAGGACATAATCAATTAAAAGAGGAGGGTATATGATTCAGATGTAGTGGTGTCGAAAGAGGAAGTCAATACACTTATACAGAGGATATTTCCATATAAGAGGCAAGATCCATGTTGATTTAATATACCATGTTACATCGACAGGAGTAAGTTTGGTGAGGCTCTATTTGAATTAGCAAAAAGCATAAATCTCATTCTCTAGACAACATTCAAGAAACTGGGGCTGAAGGAATCCAAGAAGAGCAAAATGACCATACAATTGGCTGACAATTCATTGGAGAGGTCAACTGGTATCTGTGAGGATGTGTTTGTCAAGGTGGAGAAATTTGTTTTCCAGCAGACTTTGTAGTTATCGAGATGTAGGATGATCATGGCAATGAGATACTCTTAGGGAGGTTGTTCCATGGTACAATAGACTTGATCCTAGAGATGAGTAGAGGAATGTTAACATTGGGTATTCAAGATAATCAGTTTGAAATAAAAATGCCACTCTCAACAAATAGTTGTGATCAGGCACATTGTCACATGTTGCAGCAGTTGAATAATGAGGTGTCTGTATCTTTGGGGAAGCCATTTCTAGACATGGCTCACATCATGACAAAGGTGCAGAAAGGCACTTTGGTAGTGGATATCATGGAGCATACCAAGGAGGTTTCTTTGGCAAAGGTAGTACAATATCACAATGATGAAGAGGAGGAAGCATGCCCAATGAGAACTGAGGAGGCAACATCTTCCCCTCTCACCCAAGCATATCCACAAATATCATTAGATGTGTGCATCGTGAATTTGGTGGAATATTACACTCATTGTCATTCTTTGGAGGAGTGTGGTCTATTTGTGAAGGCATTACCATGATTTTACACCAGGCACTATGAAAATTTAGGGTAACCTCCACCACCATCGGTTATCATTGGTTAAATGTCACCACACTTAAAGATCACTTTCCACTTCCCTTTATTGATAAAATGCTTGAGTGGCTAGCTGTCTGTTCTCATTTCTATTTTCTCAACGGGTATTCTGGGGTATAATCAGATTTCTATCAAGCCACACGAATAAGTGAAAAGTCTACCTTCACTTGTCCTTATGACATGTTCGCATACCATCGAATACCCTTTGACCTTTGTAATGCACCAACTACTTTTTAGATATGTATGCTTTCAATTTTTAGATATAGTATAGCATTGTCTCGAGGTCTTTATGGATGTTTATTGGTGTATTGAGAGTCATTTGAGGACTACCTTGACTGTCATGACAAAGTTTTGCAAAGGTGTGAGGACACTCACCTAGTTTTGAATTGGGAGAAGTTCTACATGATGGTGAGTGAAGGGATAGTTTTGGGGCATAATGTGTCCAATAGAGGAATGGAGATTGATCTAGTAATATTGATGTGATATCTAAGCTTCCTCCACCATGGTGAGTGAAGGGGGTTAGGAGTTTTCTATGACACACTGACTTTTATCGATGTTTCATAAAGGATATTTTGAAAATCACAAAACCTCTTTATGAATTGTTAGAGAAAAGTGCCGAGTTTAATTTTGATGAGTGGTTTTTAATGGTGTTTGATGTGTTGAAGGAGAAATTGGCCTCTTCATCTTTGGTACATGCTCTATGTTGGATCCAACTATTTGGGCTCATGTGTGACACCTAGGACTATGTGGTAGGGGTTGTGCTAGGATAATGCAAAGATAAAACCCTCGTTGTTAATTTTTATGTGTCAAAAACCCTTAATGATGCCCAACTTAATTACACAACACCCAAAAAGGAGATTTTGACTATAGTTCTTTCTTTTGAAATTTTTTGCCAGTATTTGATTGGGGCCAGGGTATAGTTTGGACTGACCATGCAATAATAAAATATCTGATACAGAAGAAATATGCCAAGCCTAGATTGATAAGATGGATTTTTCTACTGTAGGAATTTGATATAGAAATCAAGGATAAGATAGGGGAAGAAGATGTGATAATTGATAATTTGTTTAGGTCTTAAACTTGTTCAACAAAAAAAACAATTACAATGAGATAAAAGGCAGACGGGCAACAAGTTGTGCCACCAACCCTTTTTGGATGGCAAAACCAATTTTACAAAACACTACATCGATAGATCTTGGGTCATAACATTGCTATGCATGATTTTTGGACCCTCTTGAGTAGATCTACAACCTTAGGTTCCAGGAACCCAAAAGTGTCAAACTCGAAAGGTATAAAAACATGTTGATTGTTGATACATGCTTTGTTATGCTTGGCCACTTTGGCTGTGGATCTAAAATGGGTTTCCCCATTGGTGGTTCTGAAAGGTGGAGATTTTATCATGGGACAAGATGCCTTGAAAGAGTGGATGAGAAGGACTTAGAGATACCCATTGTTGCAAAGTTCCCAAATGAGCAGCTATTCGCCATGAAAAACAAAGACTCGTGGTTTGCAAATTTTGTGAACTAATTCGCATTTGGTGAGCTTCCAAAAGATTGGGGGTATCAAGATAAGAAGAAAATTTTCCACTCTTTGAGATTGTATATGTGGGATGAACCTATCTTACTCAAACAATGTAGGGAGGGGATTTTGAGGAAGTGTGTGTCGGAGTGTGAGATTGAGAGTATCTTGGCACATTGTCACTCCCTACCTACTGGGGGACACCATGCTAGGTCAAGGATAGTTGCCAAGGTGTTAGAAAGTGGTTTTTATTGTCCTTCTCTATTTAAAGATGCTTATAATTTTGTGCGTAATTGTGATGCATGTCAGGGAGAAGGAAATATATCTAGGAGACACAAAATGCCCCTAAACATTTTCAGGAAGTTGAAGTTTTTGATTCACGGAGGATAGATTTTATGGGACCTTTTGTGCCTTTTAGTTCTAATTTGTATATTTTTCTTACAGTTGACTACATGTCTAAGTGGGTGGAAGAAATTCCAACCCACACCAATGATGCATAGGTTGCTTGTGAATTTGTAAAGGACCATATTGTTTGTAGGTTTGGGGTGCCAAGAGTGATGATAAGTGATGGGGGATATCACTTCACTAATAAGAAGTTTGGAGCCTTATTGAGAAAGTATGGAGTGAGGATAGAGTAGGAAACCCATATCATCCACAGACCCAAGTTCAAGTTGAGGTGTCTAATAGAGAGATTATAAAGATCTTAGTAAAAAAAATTGTCTCAACAAATAGGACTAATTGGACCATGCAATAAAATGAGTCTCTTTGGGCATATAGGACAGACTATAAAACACCTATAGGAACAACTCCATTTAGGTTGGTTTATGGGAGATCTTGTCATTTACCTGTAGAGTTTGAACACAAAGCCAAGTGGGCATTGAGGAGGCTGAATTTCAATCATGATGTCACAGGAAAGAAATGTATGTTGGAGCTCAATGAATTGGATGAGCTTAGGCTAGATGCCTATGAAAGCTCGAGGATATATAAGAATAGAACCAAGAAGGTCCATGACCGCCACATATTGCATAGAGTGTTTACTCTAGGAGAAAAGGTGCTTCTATTCAATTCTAGGATGAAATTGCATATGTGGAAATCAAGGTATAGATGGAGTGGGCCATATGTGGTGGTTAAGGCATTCCCTCATGGAGCAATGGAGATTAGTAATGGAGATGATCCATTTCTAGTGAATGGGAAGTAGTTGAAACACTATTATGGGGAGAATTTCTACATGAAAGAGAGGGATAAAGCTCCTAGAGCTTCATTGATGTCTTGCTGATCTGATCATCGATCCTATGATGTAAAACAAGGGAGCTTGTTGGGAGGCAACCCAATTTTATTTTATCTTGCTTTAGTTTTTGTCTTTCCTATTCTTTTTAGGAGTTTTCAGTGTTATAAATTGCATTCCAAGTATTTGATATTTTTTAGATGTAAAAAAGGTACCTTGATTCTTTTTGTTAGGTGTGCAATAAGTAGAAAAGTCATTACCACGGACAGCCTAGTCGGTGGCACCAAGGTTATAGTGAAAATCAGCATGGAAATTTGAAGTACAAGTCGATACCATTGTCATTAGTTTTGGTGGAACTGAGATTCCATAGAAAATAAAAAATAAAGTCAAATAGCCACTTGCTACCATCGAAAACCCTGTAGGTGGCACCAATTCCTTGTAGAGCCAGATTCACTGTACAGGCTCGATATTACCGACACCCTGTCAGTAGCACCAACACCTGATGATGCTCTAGGTTTGAGATATCGAGAATCCACTCAAGTGTACAAAGAAAATTAACAATTTGATACCACGACCCAAAAAGTTGGTGTTACCGACATTTTCAACAACGACGATCGAATAGCAGCTCGGTACCATTGACTTCTCTCCTAAAAACACAAAGTCTATGGATGTGCATTTGATGGCCAAGATATTTCCATCCAATGGTTGGAGGTACTGATCTGACTAATCCTTCTAGAAGTCAGTACCATCGACATGGTATCAGTACTACCAACACAAAACAATCCATGTGTCGCTACATTGATAGAAATGAGCTCTCCGTATCAACGACTGATACAATAGAATCCATGTTAGAGGTTTAGTAATCCTTGTTCATTGTTTGTATTTCCCCATTAGAAGATAAGTGAGACTAGTTATATTTAGAAATATAGTAGCCCTAGTTGTAAAAGAAGTAAGTGAAAGATAGTAGAATCCATGTTAGAGGTTTAGTCAGGGAATAAAAGTTGAGATATATATTAGGATTAGTGTCTAGCTACTTTGGACTTTTTATGCTAGCTTTAGATTTGTGTATATCATTCCCTCTCTTTTTCCCACATGTTTGTGGTATGGGACACAAGCTTATGAGATTTTGTAGAGGGGATGTTATATGCATAATTATATATCTATTATGCTTGTCTCACTCTTTCTAGTGCATATGGTATGAGACATGTGCACGGTCAAGTGAGATAAATATGATAAGACATGACAACTTTAGATGTAAGACCGACTGACATGTATTAGGATGTGACAAAAAATGTTGACACAAAAATTTTGAGGTAGATCGTCACCTAAACCTAATTTCATGCCTATTAGAACCCTAGAATAATGATTGGAGGGAGATGAGTTATTTTTGTACTATACTTGATGAGAATTAGAGAACTCTTGATGTCCATATGACCTTCGTCCCAAGGAGGAATTATAGTCGCAAGTTGAATCATGATGGTTGTTAAGGAAAATACTTGAGGATAATAATTGTTTTTCTATGAATTGAGTTTAAGTTTAAGGTATGACGATGGGAAGAGGTGATTAAAAGTCTTTAAGGGTATACATAAAGATGCTTCAAGCATATGGTTATACAAGATATGTGTTAGTATGGATCAATTATCTAGGATCATTATAATGTTGAATTTTAGATGATTTTCACATAACAAAGATCCTAGAGAGGTTGCTTGAGTAAGGTTTGATTCATTTTTCCTAGGGATAAGAACAGTTTCATGAGAGTGTAGTGACTATTAGTACCTTGGGTTCACCCAGCCTAGAGAACCATGTTAAGATGAAGAAAGTCATTAAGAATAATATTAGGATAAGACATGCAACTAAATTTTTGTACTTTCATGTCTAAATACTTATTGTGCCTAAGATGTCAAGTATAGACATGTTAATAAGAATACTTAGAATGATTAATCTCTAAGAATTAAATGCACAACATGATTTTAAGATTTGAATTCATTAGTTCATGATTATGTTTCTAAGATAAGAACCATGTATTATAATTTAAGATCATGGTATGACCATTAGGTCAGAATGCATTTAGATTCATATAATATCACATTTGGTGAGATTGCAGACTTAGACTCAGACCGTAGTGCAAGACAACTCAAGAGACATGACCCAGGTCGTTAGTGCAGGTCATGAGGTGCATTCCCATAGTGAAGTGATGCATATAATTAATATGACTTTCTGCCCACTTCTACATGTCTTTTCAATCCACTTTGTACCTCATTTTGCCTATAATCATACTAAATTTCTGACTTTATATTTGTCTTTACTCATTTCATGTTTGTGATCATAGATATAAGATAATGATGAGAAAATGGGATTAATATGATCAAAATCTGACCATAGTTTGATTCCCTAATAATTGGATACTCTTGAGGGAATTTCTCAAGTTTATGAAATAAACACATCGTATCATTTGTTGAATATGATGTGTTAGTTGTAGATAGATAATGTTCCTCCCTGGTGAGCAGCAACACGACATCTCTCTCAGATGACACATTGTGTCCAATCAAAGATTTCACCAAAGTCCCTTCTTGGAAACCAACACGATGTGTGTATTAGCACACCATGTGCTCACTAGGTCCAGATTTGATGGATCTTCACCGATTATCAACAACACGACATGTTAGCCAACTGATACACCGTGCATCCATTGAGCAGGGCAATTCCACCTTTAGTTATTTAGAGTGACATGCCATGTCGCTTCATAGACACGCTATGTCAATGATGATTTTCTTATGTTTTGAGAGCAACCATCCCAAGTTTTCTAAAATGATATGACACCTATGTGATGGTTATCACTCATCATTTAAAGGATGTTTTGATCATTTAGAAAAGTAGAGAAGAAAGAAGGAATTTTAGAGAAGATGATGCGGCTCAAGAGAGAACCTCTTCTTTGCTCCATTCCTCTTCACAGACTGCAGTAAAGGCTTCTACATTCCATTCTAGCCACTCTAGAGAGAATATTGCTGGA
The DNA here is from genome assembly GCA_963693085.1 of Alisma plantago-aquatica. Taxonomy (NCBI): domain Eukaryota; kingdom Viridiplantae; phylum Streptophyta; class Magnoliopsida; order Alismatales; family Alismataceae; genus Alisma; species Alisma plantago-aquatica. The sequence goes on from OY856412.1 coordinate 756,940,905, forward strand.
GGAGGAGTAATTGCAAAGACAAAACTATGTCTTTTAGTTGGAGTTCCTACTTTTTCTTCCACTCCTACAGATTCCTTTATTACCCCCCCTTCTCTACTCATGTTTTACTCTGTGATTTACTGCATGTACCTGCATTTCATCACGGTGTGTGAGTAGAACTTTGTTTCTTGGGCATGGAAGAGTATCTCCCAGGTCATAACTTATGTGAACTCAGATTTCATGTTTAATGCTAGTTGATTTACTATTCTAAGATATGCTTTAGTGCTTATTTGCTTGTTTGCATGAATGGATATCTTGCTTGCATGTTGTATGCTTCTTTATATATTCTGGGAAGATATGTTAAGAAGTAAGGAGTGTCTATCTTGGAAACATATCCTTGACCGTGGGAGTAGCTGGGAATATGTTGAGGAACCAAGGTTTGTACTTTGAAACTAAGAATAAGCATGGGAGTGGTATGTGGAGTTATAAATGTCTCACATCACCGGGAGGTGTGTTATGACATCAAACCTCCTTCATACGTTTAACTAGTATATTTGAATTACATGGTTGTATGTAAGTTGTGATGTGGAAGTGAAATCACATATCTAAGATCTTCTTAGTCTGATCTTAATCCTCCTCCAAGTGATTAGATTTTACTATTTTCTTTTAATTTTCTAATTAGTTTAATCCAAACCAATCATCCTTTTACAATCTATCTAGATTGTTGAAAGATTAATACTCTTGTGCCAGAAATCACCTTGCTCCTTGGACGACCTCAATAATACTATATGCACTCATATACTTGCGGGGTTGTGTTCATTTTTATTAAATTAAGTCTTGCACACACAACTAACATGTAGGATAGATTCAAATACATAATGCATGTGCAAGTTATGTGACCTAGGGGCCTTAGTGCAAGTCATGAGATCCAGGTACCAGAGTACAAGTTTCTAGAGAAAAATACATAAAAAGAAAAAAAATAAGTAAATAAAGAATAGTCATTTATGTTTGAAATTTTCCTACATATTTCCATATTGGTTGTACATGCTAGTTTGATAAGGTGGTTAGAAATAGTTAGTTATTCAAGAGAAGCTCATACTTTAAAGGTACCTACGTGACTTTATGAAAATCATCAAGAGTTAGTGTATGTAAGGTATGTGAAACCCTGAGGTGGGTAGCCTCCTATAGTTGCTGAATTTCTGGGATAAAATTCACTCTAAGGTGGGTAAAATTGTCACACCCCAAATTTTTGATATTTTCTGACAATAATGTTAGGCCTACTATGAATAAACTCAACATTTGTAAGTTTAGAGAGAAATGGGCCAACTTCCACATGTTTTAGCCCACACATCAAAGTCCTCTTATATATACCTAGAATCCAATAGTTTTTGGCAAACTGATCATATTGGGATGTTATTTTGGTCATACAAAAATTTAGGGTTGATTAATATGAAGATAATAAGGGTATCATGGAATTTGGTGACAATTGAATTATCAAGGATTAGATGCCTTACTTGAGGGTATATTGAGCATTTTGTTGCATTAGACTCTCAAATGTAGGCAGTGAGGAAATCAGGATTAGTATAATGTTTTGGTGATATATAAATAAGAGGTGTGATCTTGATGAAATTTAGATTTGAATTATTATTCAATTTGTGATCTAGTTCATAGGATAACTGAAGTCACATACACTATACTAAAGTGGCTTAGGTAATTAATTTGGTCCTTATAGAAGAAGATAATATTTATATAAGGTGTTGGTCAAAATTTAGGACCAATCGAGATTGAGGAGTGGCCTACAGAGATTTTAAAAGAAATTGTAAGGAACATAGTATCTTAAGGCCTTTTTAGACATTGAACCTAGGAAGTGGCAGGCCAAACCAATGGTTCATGGCCAATCCACTGGTTCAATGGATGGTCACTGCCTCAAAAGAACAGAAAAAAGAAACCATGCTCGTAGAGTCAAGAAGATTATAGACTCAAATAGTACATGTATTTTTTTATGGAGATTGAGAGAGAAAGCATGAGGTTATAAAACCCTCATGGGATCTGAGCGAGGGTATTCGAAAACCTGATGCTAGGGTTTTACAAAGTTTAGAGACCTAGAGAGTGAAGTAGAACCTAGACATGACGTCTGACCCTTACTATGTAGTGGCAGTCGTGGCCATTATTGAGGTTGTTGACATGATCCCCTCTGAATTGGAATAAGGGTCGGATGAGTGCAAAGGTCATGGAAGAGGGTTGATAAAGGTCGGGTCTGCTCAGAGGACAAGGTTATAACTAAGGGTCGGAGAATAAATGGTGCAAAGTTTTTTTTGGAGGCCAACAAAGCATCACTGATAGTGCAAAAGATGAGGAGGATGATGATCTAGGTCTAGGAGGAGTTTTGACGGGTTGAGTACCAGCCGAGGACATGAGAAGTGTTTTTCAGAACGTAGGGCTCCATTGCTCTATTCTCAATGAACAAGTAGGGGATCATGCCCCATTATTGTGTGTAGGAAGGTGGAGTAATCACACGCATCAATAGGCCTTTTCTAAGCCACAAGCCTAGTGGTGCAAGGACCAGTTGGTCTGATAAATAAGAACCAAGGATTTTTAAATTATATACAATCTTAGGTGAGTTGTTCTTAGAAATATCATAGAAAATTACTATGGTTGTCAGAAAAATACATGTAAGGGCTCGTTGGAAAGTTTGAGAGATGATGAACATATTGGAAATGATTTTATACCATAGTGAGTATTTGAAGATGTAAATATATATTGGGAAATGTATTATATGTTGATTTTGTTTAATTCAACATGACAAGTGATGAAACCCATCTTTGAGCTATATGAGTATACATAAGGTAAGATAAATCAATAACTTGTTATTTTGAAAATTGAATTAACATTTTATGATAATATGAGTATGATAGAATTACTTAAATTATTCAGCAAGGAAAGTCACTAGGGGTGCTGATCGTTGTGTGGAAACACCCATGCGTTATGTTGATGATTGAAATAGGTTATGTTTAGAGTAAATGTGTCATTTATATAGATAATAAATCATAATAGAGACCCTTCAAAGGTATATGATAGACCTAAATGCTTAGGTGAGTATTTAAGTCCATGATGAGAAGCTAGCAACACCAAAACTTTGATATATGCATTTATATGCCATAAGATTATGTAAGGGTTTCTTATTAGGTTAAAATAAGATAAGGTATAATCCAAGTATAAGACTAATTAAGACAAATCCAAACATGAACTAGAGACTAGTTGTTGGATGATAAAGTAATAAAGATGGATCATGATGATAAGTAATGTCTTTTTAGGATTCAAACATGACAAGAGGAACATGTGGAAGGGATTTAATCATTTGCAACAAAGGTAAGTGGGCCATGTCCATTTAATTTTAATATAATTATGATTCAACCTACACCTTACTACAAAGTAACTTATAGAATAAGTTACATTCAATGTCTAGTGTTTCATATCTTGTCATTCTTTGAGTAACCGACTTTTGTTCAGTTTGAGTTATGTTTCCAGATTATCAGTTTACAGGAAGTTGAGATTTATATAACTTTTATATACTCAATATTTCTATTCTCAATTTAGTTTATTTTCTTAAGCCTTTAGACTCATATGTCATATTTTTTATATCATAATTTAACTAAGTCATGCTATTAAAAAGTTCTTTAGATTAAGATTATCTAGATAATAAGAATCTAGATTTCAGAATTCAAATATAGATCACTCATTTGTGAGTATTTAGAAATTAGATCCACATACCTAATAAGAGTTTCTGATCCAATCTCAGTTATTTACTAATTGATAAATATATATATATATATATTCAGATCTAAATTCAGTTTAGAATTAAAGAATAGAGATACAAATTCAGAGAATATTGATTAATATTCAAAGATAATAAATTAAGAACAAATTCATAAATTAGATTAAGATTTAGAGATAAGAAACTAAGAACGGAGATATAAAATGCCATCATAACATTAAATATATGCATTGTAGGATAATCCCTCACTAGAAAGTCTTGAGATGATTCAAAAGACATTGTGGGTGTCACCGAGGACACGTTGTGACAACAAAGGGTGTGTTTCACCATTGATGACACTTTGGTGTAATTAGAGGACGTTTTGTGCGAACAAAGGGCGCGTTGTACCATAGAGGACACTTTTGTGTCATAGATGAGGACTAATCGTATAATGGTAGCCACAAATCAGATAAAAGATTTAAATAAAAGACACATCAATTAAATATAAGCTTACATCTTTATGATCTTAGTTCAGCTTTCAATTATACTAAATTCATGATTATTATATTAAAAATTCAATGACACTTACTCTAATTGTAGTTTCTTTATTTTTGTGTGGTTAGGAATGAGATATCCACAAGTGCTAATCTTTAGGAAGAGAGGTCAAGATAGAGGATTCATCTATAGTTTTAAGAGGTCTGCATGGTGGCTGTCAGCTACATGATATGAAATATTCAGATAGAGTGCAAGCTTTGCTTTATGTATTTAGTCTTTCTTATAAAGTTTGATGTAACCAAGTTTCTTTCCAAAGAATACAATGAAAATTTATTTCATACATAGACTATAATGGTTCTTCTATATTATTATTGTGATGATTATCATGTTAGTAACACTCCCAACTGAAGAATTATTTTTAGCTCCCACTCATGTGATATGAAAATTGGGGTGTTACAGTTGGTGCCACCAAGTCGAGTTGGTGGTACTGACTTCTTCTAGTTTGTGCTTTTTTTGTCTGCAATAAATCAAATAATATATTAAACAACAATGAAATGCAACATTTTTTAGCCAAATACATGTAAAATAGATAAATTTATGCACAATGGTTATTTTAGATGATTTAGTAAAAATATACATAAAACTCATGAATATGAGAGGATTCCTCATGCAATTATACATAAATTAGCCTCAATTTTGGTAAAGAAATCTTGTGCATCATCTCCATGGACCCATTGGTCAAATTACATCAGTTACCAACGTCGATATCACCCTAAATCAAGTCCACATCTATGAAGACTTGCTAAATCCAGGCTTTCCACAGTCCAACACCAACTAAACTTGTATTGTCAATGACCTACCATGCCACCAATGAGCCAATTATCTTATCTAAAACATATTTGTAAATGTTTGAAATAATACCAAATTGAAATAACACCTAGTCTACCATGGATTTTATCATTTAGTAAGTGTTCTTACCATCTAAGTACTAATCTATCCTATAATCAAACACATGTAGGTCTCCTAATTTCTTAAACAAAGCACATCACATCAAGTCAATCTATAAGTGTTTTCTCTAATGTAGACATCAAGTCAATCTATAAGTGTTTTCTCTAATGTAGTTTAGCAACATATCATACAACATAAAATTTAAAGCATAATAAACTAGACTAAGGCACTATTACCCCAATGATTACAAGTTAACTATGGGTCATAGCAATTGGACTCAATATTTATTTAGTCTACATTTTTTCCCTTCTCAATGGAATATCTGGCGTGGTGGTGAAAAAATGGACTAAAAATTAATACTAGTCATGGAGAAACTCAACCATAAGGTAAAGCCAAAGGATTAACTCCATAATCAACTTGTAAACCATCATGATCTATCTCGGACAAATAAACTATGGTGATTAGGGCTCGCAATTAGGTTGAGTGGGCCCAAAGGTTATTTCCCAATTCATGAGAAACATGGCTCGCCTCCGTGTAAACCATAATACTAACTTAAATTCATGATCTTCTTTCTCGCCCAACTTCCTCCACAATCTGAATGTAGTATCCATGATTTCCTAAAAGTTAAGTTCAACTAGTATTAGAAGGGTGATGTTGCCAATGGTGGAACAATCAAATACCTAGATCCTATCATTGGATGAAAATTCTCAATAATGGGATCTCCTCCTCATCTCAATGCCCATTTTATAGGATATCTACTAGATAGTTCTACTTCTACTTGGTGGGAATACACTCGAGCCACCAAGACTTCTGTTGCAACTATTAATTTTATCGCCATGTTTAGTACTTAGTTCATATATTTTGTTGACCTTTTTATGAAGGAAGAGGAGTTTTATAATCATGTATAGGGAGAGATACTAGTTCTTGAGTATGCCTAGAACTTAAAGTGTATTGGAACCTTTTACCAACAATATCAATGGGAATTACACTACTCTTCATTTCATTAAAGGACTATTAGCTAAAATAGCAATCCCATGGTTAGAAATAGGGTTGTAAATCAGATACACTCCATCTCTTGTGCTCAATTGGAGGAACAATATATCTCAATTATACCTGATAAGTAGAATTCACACCCATTCATTCCCAAGAAGAAAGAGTTGTCATGCAATAAGCCTAGTGTTATCCACTATAAGAAGAAGGGAATCACAAGCATACACTAAACTCCCCAACTTGGGAGGTGTGATCATTACCATGAAGGAACATGCACTCACCCAAATTTGGTGCAATAGGTATAAAATAGAAGGTCATAGGAGCAATTACCGGAAGGAGTTAGAAAGTAAAATTTGAAGGCTCATGCTCAAATACATTTTTAGTACACATGAACCTCAATGACCGATTCTAACATTATATCATTGTCCTTTTCTTTAAATTCACTCTTCAAATTATATATTGTAGTTTTCATCTTAATTGGTAGTTTACTGACTCATACCACATTACAATAGATGGTGGAACTTTCCTACAATGGATTAATTGACAGTTTCTTGGCCCCATAACATGTTACTATGGAAGGTGGAACTTTTCCTACAAAGAGTTAATAACTCAATTTCTATAATTATTTTTAGACACTTTGTATTATCTTATTGTGTTTCATTTAAAGTACTTTCAAAATTTATATATACTTAGTAGAATTTATATTTTTTTTACATCTTCAAACGATGGACCAATACCCCCAGGAAAGGAGAGAAAGAACGAAATGTCACTTCCTATATGCAAAATCCTTTTCTTACCATATCTTTGATTGATAGGGTTTCATGTTCCTTTTGTGCTTAATCATGAGCCTATATGTACCATAAGGACGTTAAATTTAAAAAAATACATTATGAATCACCCATGACAAACATATTTAGACTTGGTTGGGGAATCTTATCCCTATAATAGACTAAAACAAATATTTATATAGCTTCCTATAAGGTGGAAGAATGTAACAGGATTGGCTATCCCTTGTACTAGTTGCAAGTTAGTAAACACATAAGGGTATATTATAGAGTATGACCCACAACTTGTGCATATTTTTCGAGTTTACTCAATAATCAATGAAATTTTTTAGAACCCTGATTAATATATTCTAAAATAAGGAACTAACTACTATTTATGAAAACTTAAAATCAAACTGACACAATAGTAGAGATGAATAGGGTCCTGATTATGAATCCAATGAAAGGCTTGCTTCTTCAGTTACCCTTATCACGTTAGATAAATTAGAAGTATTTAATTTTCTAGAATGGAATTAAAATGTGAAAACTCAACTATGACAATTCAGGTAGTGAGGGACACAAGAATTTGTTTTGGAAAACTTTGAACCACCACGTCATGGATAATTTTTTGGGAGAAGCTTATTCCTCACATAGTGGCTATAATGTGACACACAGTTCCATAGGGTGAGGGTCCATTGCTAGGTGCAAGGAACATGCAATCCCTTCTCTTCCCCCTTTCCTACCACAAATGACCCCTTCCCTCGAACTTGTCAATTGTCCTTAGCCAACATGTGCACTTTGCGGGTGGCTACATGGTATGCTGGAGAACATATTTACCTATAAAATCCATGTGCCTCCCTCAAACTTCTTATGTAAGGAGGTAAAGGATGGAGTGAGGGGTGTTGGCACATCTGTCATAGTCCATACCCTTGCCCTAACACAATGTGGTGTCTACCACTCCGCCAGTGACCACTTCCATAGTAGGGAAATCACTAGAGGTAGGGGAACCCATAGCCCATAGAACTACCCATGGACCACACAAAAATGGGCTACACATCTTCATCAACTGAATAAACATAATTAAATTTGTTGCGAGTTGGTGTTTAATTACTTGTAGTATTTTTAGGTTTGAGATCCATGTGGTGACCAAATGGGGTTGAATGTGTACTTTTTTTTGTTAGAAAAATCAAGAATGAAACATCCAGGTCGCTTGCAAAACCCTCTATAACCCCTTTGGCATGAAATCACCATTTGATCATGATTTTTATTTCTTCACTTCGTTTGGTTGTGTGTTTCAACACAATGTTGAGATTTTATTTTGGGAACCACACACCATTTAGGGTTTTCACTTAGATATAAAAAGCATGTATGATGCAACAAGTTGGATTCTATGTGTTTTAGTTTGTAATACCTTTTTATTATTCTTTTTGTCATCTCACCACCAATACAACATATTCAATGACTTTAAAATGTTCATGAATATTGAAATCCCCAAGGGATGTTGATTATGAGAAGAAATCTTCACTTGGTTTAACTTATTCTGCTCCCCATTTATGAACATTGTGATTGTAGATTAGCCCATTTTGGGGGCATGTTCAACTCTTTCTTACCATGTTTTAGTGGTTAATAAATATTTTAATTTGGAGTTATGAGGAACTAAAAATGCAGGTGAAAGTCATATACAAATGAAAATAACTTCAACTCTCCAGGGAGAAAATAATTCAACCTTCTTCCAAAGAGAGAAAGGAGGTTTATCTACATGAATAAAAAGTTATTATTAGATTGATGATTCTATTTAAAACCCCATTAATGGGTAACAATTAGGGGGTTTAACCCTTTCTATGCTTCCTATAGTAGTAACCTTATGTGCATAAGCTTGTTTGGTAAGTATAGATGGTTTGATACATCATGTTTGAGCTAGGGGCGTGAAACTTTTATGTTGTCATGAACATATAATCCAAGGCTAGAGCACCACCAATGTTGATTGTAGGGTTTTAGTTCTCAAATTTTCCAAGAACCTACAATATGACTTTCTTATGAGGGTTATAGAATTTGGTTACAAGTGTTTCTAGAATCTAGAAGAAAAACTGAACTTTAGGGAAACACATGACTAATTTTGTTTATCTCGATCAAGGTCAATACCCAAGTTATATTCATGTTCACTAAGTAGATAAGTTTGTTAATCATTAAGATGCACCTCCAAGCTGGTCATGGTCTAGGAGTGAGTAATAAATTTGTTAATCATTAAGATGATTGAATAATTCTCTTATTCCTATCATGGCTAACACTTTAGTGCTGGTCATGGATTTGGGGTGAATAAACATAGTGCTACTCATGGCAAAGGGGTGAATGAAACCCACTACCACTCATGGTCAACTAATATTGCAATATGATGCCATTTATGACCAATGAGTGGTTAGCTCGCTCAAGAGAAAGAGTTGTTATGGTTTTATTCCATCCATTGAAGATGATTGTTCCAATTTTGGTGTCGATCTTGACTCACAAATATTAGATACATGTTTTGACTATTCCTAAAGATATTACATAATCTACCCAACAACGATGTGTGCTAGGAATTGTTTGACTTTCACATTGAAAAATTATACTTTACTTTTTATACTATCTTTGATGACTGAGTCTTGGTTTTCATGAGTTTACAATTATCATTCTTCCTATACTAGATTCACACCACCTCATACTAATATAAACTATATCGAGTTGTGATGCATGTCAATTAGGTTAAGATGGTGAATGATTACTTATTGTTTTGGGGCTTGCATTTTCATAATCTTAGATCAATATAATACTTTATATCTCATATTAGGAGACGTCTTTATAATTATATCTATAATAAAATGTACATTTAATTGTGGTTGTCTTATTTTACACCATACATGTGATCTATGTTTTTGCGAGCATCTTAATCACAGGGTTTAGGTGATTCATGTGTGGTGATTCCTTTTAAGGAACCAATAAAGATGAAAATATGAGTGGAACACATTGTTTAGGGATTTGGACAAGGACTTTTTAGAGCATCTTAGACTTAATTTTGTGGAATTCTTTCTTGAGCTCAAACAAATTCATATAGGGAATAAATTATATGTATTCCTCACCAAGGAATATAAATTGGCTTAATAAAATCTAGAACCCACAACCTCTCTAAAAGTAGGTACCAAAATGGGAATGGAGGAAGTACCAATTGTTTAACAAATATGTAATAATGTAAACATATTTTGATCGTAGTGAGTATGCCTCATGGAACCATTGAGGAAAATACTTCCAAATCACATTGTATTTTGGTGAACCACTATATGAGGCAAAATGAATAGCTATCAAAAGTTACGAATTATTCTGGTTCACAGAGTTGCCAACAATAGCAATAGGATGTGATTTTGACAACATGAAGATACCAACAAAGCCATCATGAGAGATGAACAGAGAATATAGACATAGGTTGAAACACTATCAACCTTGATAGATGTTGGTTGTATTTTGTATTAATTTTTTTTCTTGTATTAGGTAATTGGGCTTACTCTCCTCAAGCCCAGTAGAATTAGTCTATCTTATATTATGTTGTGTCTGGTACATCATAGCTCAAGACGAGACTATATATATGACTCTTGAAAATCCAAATTCTCATAATAAGAATTTCTCTTCACATGGTATCAAGATCACTTGACTAGTTTCCAAAAAGGAGCCTACTTTTCTCCCCTAGCGTCGCTTTTGCTTTTTTCTTCTTCTTCTTCTCTTCTTATTTTCCCCTCCCTTCCCCCACATTGCGTCCTCCGGCTAGCCTACCCTGCTCTCCATCACCATCCAATCATAACAGTGTGTGTGTGTCTAGCCACTGCATCCATCCATTCAGCGTGTGTTTGGAAACCATGCACTAGCATGCCACTGTTGTCGCTGCCTGTGAGGCAGTTTGTTGGATCGGCAATCTCTATCCTATTGTCTCATATAGGGGGTTCCTATCCTAATTTTCTTGATCTTTGGTAGGGGTTTTGTAAGTCATCGTACCCTATGGAGTTGCACATGTGGCCCCTTGATAGGGTGCTTTCTGGCATAACAACCTCTGTGAGAATCCAAATGCACTAGAACATTTCTGACTTCTAATGTCACTTTTTCTGACATCAGTTACATTGAAAAAATGATACTATATAACAAACAATGTCGGTTATCTATAATAAACATCACCATTGATCAAGTCTACTCAATTAAGCAACGATACTGGTACCATTTTTTCTTTAACATAAGTTACTTTTTAACAAAATCGACGTCTAAAATAACCCGTAAAATACAAATTTTCATGGAAAAATGTTTTCCTCCAAATTCTTTAAGATGAGCATTGGTTGTGTGGGAATCGATGACAAACACCTTCATGTGAAATAAATTTTGCCTCCAAAATACTTCTGGTGTCAATTTTTTCTCCTCAAAACCAACATTGATTTGCAAGAAAAACTGCCAAAAATGGCACATTCGGTGTCATTTTTTGTCAAGAAATGATGTCATAGGTTTCACGCCACATCCCCACAAAAAAAGTGTCCCCCCTAAATTCCACTCTAGTGTTAGTTCTTCTAGAAGAAACCAACGACTGAGGCCCTACTCAGGCCGATTTTTTTCCATTCAGATAATGACCTCTGGCATCAATTTCTTAAAGTAAGTCGACATCTAAGTCACTAGATTAGGTGTCCGTTTTTTATATGCAACCAAAAAATAAGGCCATTAATCAATCTGATTTTTTTTCTTTTGGATAATGGCCTCTTAAATTAGTTTTTTATCGGTAACTGAAGTTTAAATCACTAGGTTAGGTGTTGTTTCTTTGAAAGCAACCGATGTCTAAGTATTTAGTTGTTGTCTTTTTAAATAACTGACGACTATGTCCCACTGAATACCACCCCTGAAATTTCTTTACCCCATTCTCTATTTCATTGCTCCCCCGATACCTAGCTCTGGTGATTCTATGGCTGTCACTGCTCTGTTGGTCATGCTCGTGTTGATGTTGCCATCATCGAAGATCAAGCTCCCGTCACTATCGCCATTATTGCCACTCTCTACCTCCACTATTATCTATTATTTGTTGCTCTACCAAAGTTGTTTGCTGCTCTACTGCCACTCCTCTGATCTGGCTGATGTGCTCGTTGCAGCCCCTGGTTTGCTCACTGCCGCCGCCACCACTGAATCTTGCCATCACTGGAGCTTGTTTCTGTCATCGTTGTTGGAGCTCACCATCACTAGAGCTCATTGTCACCATCACTGGAGCTCGTTTTAGGCGCCACTACTGGATCTAGCTGTCATCACCACTGGATCTAGCCACCACCTCTGCCCTCACCATCATCACCTCTTTGGTCTCCCATCGCTACTACTCATGTTTTTACTATGTGTCGCAACTGTTGTAGGCCATTTTTGCTAGTAGATCAAGTTTTTTTTTGTTTTTTTTAGTTAAATGACAATAGTTACCATTTCTTGGATCCTAAATGTTAATAAATAAGTAGGAATCCTGAATGATGAATTGAAATCTAAGGTTCCTATGGGAATCTTGTTTTTACTATGACTTTGTGATAGATAGGGGATGATGAAATTGAGTTATGCTCTCTATTAAGTTGGATAACTAGTATGAAATTTAGTGGTCAATTATCTAATGTTGTCTTGAATAGTGTGTACCTTATTGATTATTGTTTATATACAATGTTGCATGATTAATCTTTAGGTTATTAACAACTTGAATCTTATTAGAAGCATGTTGTCTAATGAGAAACATGAATGCTTGACGAGAGAAGATAACCTAAGATTAAGACTTAGTGGGAAAAACATTATGATGCTTCTGGGGAAAGGAAAAGTGTATACCTAAAATATGTAAGGAATGATAGGGTGGATTATAAACTAAATACATGTACAAACATGATAAAATCTGAGAGATCAATTCTCAATAAGCATAGAAAACATGAATGTGAATTTTAGTATGAACATGAATAAGGATATTTGATGTTATGTGATGCAATGGTGATACAATGTATGTGACTTATGGATTTTTGGGTTTCTATTTACACACAATTCATATGAATCATACACCTTAATTTTAGACATATCTATCTATTAGCCTAGAAACGTGTCTGAGATTTGCTCATTAGGAGTAAATCTTGGATAGTCCCCAGTTTGGGATTGTTCTTGAACACTTTATCTAACTTAGGATGTAAGTGTATAATGTATATTTAGTTTTCAAGATGTTTTCTAGCACTTCCCCATTTGTTCACTAAGTACATATGTTGGTGGACATTTTCCCATATACATTGGTGTACTTGGAGAACTGTAGGAAAATGCTACCAAATTTTCTTGAAAACCAAATGCATATTATACACTTACTAGTGAGATTGATGTTCAAGAATGGGATAGGTGGTACACATTCATTACTGAACCCTAAACCCTTAACCCTAACTTGTAAGCAATAAACCCTAATCTATAAACCTTCATCCCTAAATCCTAAATGATAAACCCTAATTTGTAATCCCTAAACTAGGGTTGTCAATGGGGAGGTAAGGACTTACCCTAACCCTTACCCACCTAGAATGGTGGGTAAGGGTATGGGTAATTCCCCACTCCACCACTATCCTTACCCTCCCCTTACCCTTACCCTCTTACCCACAGGGTAACGGGGAGGGTAAGGGCGAACTGGGGAATATATGTGTCTTTCAAAAAATTGAATTTATAGGAACAATAATCGAATGCCTAATACATTTATACATTTAAGTGAAATATGAATATGCTCTAAAATGACTATTAACTATTCAAAATATCAGAAGTAATTTTTTATAACATTATTCACATGATTTTTATTATAAAAACTATAAAATATAGTTATTCCTTACATGTGTGTCTTACACCTCCAAAATGGTGTTGTATACGCAACAAACATCTACATAAAAAGTAGATAAGAAAATTATATATTTTATTAAATGGTGACCATAAAATGTTGAATAATCCATTAACTCTAACAACATAAGGACTATATATTTAATATATTATACATAAATATTAGCGGGTAGTGGGTTAGAGGGTATGGGTAATAGCTTACCCTTACCCTTACCCACTAAGGTAGCGGGTAGGTGGGTAAAGGGTAAGAAAATTCTTTACCCTTACCCTTCCCCTACAGGGTATGGGTAAAGGCTAAACAGGTTTACCCTAACCCATTGTCAGCCCTACCCTAAACCTAATCATGTAAACCCTTATACTTATTTTATCTTTGATTATAGAATAAATAGATCATGGATGTCCATTCCAAGCCATTTCACCCCAGAGTTTATTACTTGTCTTGATCAGTTTGTAAGATTTGTAGAGGAACATAGGAAAGGACCTGGAGATAAGTTATATTGTCCATGTAGGCATTGCTGTAAAAACTTGAAAGTAAACATTGTTGACAAAATCAAAATCCATGTCATGTGTATTGGGATTGTATATGGCTCTACATAATGGTACTGGCATGGATAGATTCCAACCATGAGATGATTAGATGTCGATAGTAGTACTTGTGTTGAAGAAGAAATTGCCACCGATGATGTAGATGTGAATGAACCAATTTGGATAGACATGGTTGATGTGATGCTAGGTGGTTGTGGGGTAGAGCACATTGATCCACCTTCCTTATTTAGAAACATTATGCATGATGGTGAAGATGGTTATACATAGGTTGTATTAAGTTTACGAAGCTGAGTGTTGTGTTGAGATTGTATAATCTGAAGGTTAACAATAGATGGAGTGATAAAAGCTTCATGTCATTGTTGTCTTTGTTGAAAGAAATTCTTCCCAGAGGCAACAAGTTTCCAATCTTAACATACAAATTAAATAAATTATTATGCACAATGGGAATGAAGGCTAAGAACATACATGCATGCTAAAATGACTGTGTGTTATTTCAAAAGGACTATGTCGATTTGAAAATTTGTCCAAAATTGGAGCATAAAGGTATGTCTCTCCTACCAAGGTAATGTGGTATCTACCTATAATACCATAGTTTCAACGCTTATTTGCCAATCCAATGGATGCGGAGAATTTAAGATGGCATGCAGAGTTAAATAAAAATAATGATGGGATCTCACCACATGCATCTAATTCCCCATAGTGGAAAAAGATTGATTTATTGTACCTTGAATTTGGTGAAGAATTTCAGAATCTAAGACTTGGTTTTGTACTGATGGGATGAATCCATACGGCACATAGAGAAGTCGACATAACACTTGGCCTGTTATAATTTTTTATATACAATCTTCCTCCATGGTTGTGTATGAAAAATGAGTACATTATATTGTCATTGTTGACATTGGGCCCTAAACAACCTGGAAATGATATTGATGTTTATCTTGAACTGTTGATTGATGAATTAAAGAAACTCTGGGGAGAAGATGTGATGACCTATGATGCTTTATGTATAGAGACATTTTGTTTGCATGCTATGTTGTTTTGCACTATTAATGACTTTTCAACATATGGTAATTTGTATGGATACAGTGTAAAAGGATCCAAAGCATTCCCTATATGTGAAGAGAACACTGATTCAATACGACTAAAACATGGTTGCAAGACTGTATATCTTGTTCATCGAAGGTTTCTTCCAAAATTCATCCTCACCAAAGGTTGCGCAAAGCATTCAATGGATTGAATGAGGAATGGAGTGCCCCTAAACCTATATCATGGGAGGTTGTTTATGAAAGAGTAAAAGACTTTGTCAATGCACTCAATGAGAGATTACGATGTACCATTCCTACATAGAGTGATAAATCTTTATACAAGAAGAGGTTAATATTTTGGGATCTTCCTTATTGGAGTTCTTTGGCAGTTAGGCATTGTATCGATGTCATGCATGTTGAGAAAAATGTCTATGATAACGTCATTGGTACTTGTTGAATATACTTGGTAAGACTAAAGATGGAATCAAATCTAGAATGGACCTACATTTAATAGGAATAAGGAAAGAATTAACAAAAGAAGTTAGTAGTGATCAAAAAACATATTTACCTCCTACTTGTTACACATTGTCTAGAAAGGAGAAGAAAACTTTTTGTGAGTTCTTGATTAATGTTAAGATATCACATGGATACTCTTCCAATATCTGTATATTGGTATCAATGAAGGATATGAAGCTGATAGGTCTTAAATCTCATGATTGTCACACTCTAATACAACAAATATTGCTCGTGGCAATTTGATCTATACTACTAAAGCATGTAAGCTTTTGCAATCACAAGACTTTGTTTCTTCTTCAACACTACATGCAACAAAGTTATTGATCCTGAGAGTCTCAATAAGTTGCAAAGAAAAGTGGTTGTTACCCTAAGCTAGCTTGAGATGTATTTTCCTCCTTCATTATTTGATATCATGGTACATCTTGTTGTCCATCAGAATAGGGAAGTGAAAATGTTGGGACCAATTTTCTTACATTGGATGTATCTGTTTGAATGGTACATGAGTGGTTTTAAAGGTTATGTTCAAAATTGTATCACCCTAAAGGAAGTATTATTGAGGGTTATATGACCAGGGAGGTAATGAACTTTTGCAATGACTTTCTAAGTTTTAATAAAGCTCCTGTAAATGACAAGAATATTGAGGACTATTATAGTAGAGAACTTTAGGAGCATGAGTGGA
The DNA here is from genome assembly GCA_963693085.1 of Alisma plantago-aquatica. NCBI lineage: Eukaryota > Viridiplantae > Streptophyta > Magnoliopsida > Alismatales > Alismataceae > Alisma > Alisma plantago-aquatica. The sequence continues at coordinate 756,957,468 of OY856412.1, forward strand.
AGGAATCGATCATGAGAAGTGGGAAGAAACACACTTGTATATTTTACATAACATAAACAAAGTGAGTAGTTATATCACCGAATACACCAATTTCATCAAGACAAAATATCCTCAAGACAATTCAATGTGGCTTGATACAGAGCATAACAAGACATCTATTAGGTGATTTGAAGATAAAGGCTTACGTCAACTATCTCAAACACCAAATAATGTTTATAAAAATACCAAATGCCTCACCTTCAAACCAAAAATGAATGTCATGTCTTATGAAGTCTTTGACATAAATGTATTTTCATATTACACAAAACATCAATATGATAAGAGTATTGTCCAAAACAGTGGAGTTACCCTTCAAGCGCCTTCATTGCAATTTTCTAGTGTGAAGGATAAGAGTCCATGTGAATCTAAAATGTCATATTACAGTGTAACTGAAGACATATGGGAGTTTGACTACATAGATTTTAGAGTTTCAGTCTTTAAATGCAATTGGATTGATAACACCAAAGCAGTTGTAGTGGATGAATTGGGTTTCACATTAGTAAATTTTGAAAAGAGTGGCCAGAAGAGTCAACCATTCATAATGGCATCACAAGAGAAGCAAGTATTTTATATCGATGATCATGCAAATGAAAAATGGTCAGTTGTTCTTCATGGTAAAAGGCAGTTCATTGCAGATCCTATAGATAAACAAGAGTACTATGACAACTATAATGACTCTAGTCCATTCTCCATTGGCTTGCCAACACCAAATATTGAAGATGACACTGACTTATATATGTGTGGAGATCACACTGAGGGAATGTTAATTGATAGAGGATCCAAATATTAGAGACATGCTTTTAATTTTTTAAATGTTAGATAAGAATTTTACATTCTTTATCACTTATATTTCATTGTTTGACTATTTTTTATATGACATTATTTCAGATGGTGTCTGACCATGAGTTTGATGATCATTATGATGATTACCATGAGGATGAGCACCCTAAAAATGTGCACCGTGAGGATGAGAACCCAAACACTGTTATAAGTTGTATTGTTTTATTACATACATGTGCATTTTATAATGTTTGTCTTGTTGTATTGTTTTACATAGATGTGCAGCCTGCATAATGTGTGCTTTTTTTCAATTTTAGCATGAGGATGTGCGCCCTGAGGATCTTGATGAGCTTGATGTGCAACAGTGTAAATGTGCAAAAATACAAGGCATCACCATGATGAAGAAGTTGTTGGGAAATACAGGTACAAAGTATAGCAGTGGAAACAAAAAAGTATATCTATCCATATTCCCATAACAACAAGATCACGTCAACTACTGTGAAATAGGAAGGATGTTTTTAGCGAGTTATATTTGGTCCTGGAGCAAGTCCAGTGACAAAACACACTTCTTTTCAACTACTAATAAGTTGTTGTTGGATAGTGGTTGTGCATCTCTTGGTCTTCAACACGAACAATGAACAACAACTTTTGCGGCGCTCCTATGGTCGGGTCATGGACTTCATGATGCAATTGTCCTCCTAGCAGCTGCCAATAGACTCCTGCCTCCAAAGTAGTGCACATGGACAAACTACAACTCCTATCATTCACCAAGAACAGACATGAAGGAGTTGTCCCTCATGTTGGTGTACTAGTCACCAACCTGCTCTCCCATAATGACATATATTAGTTGTTATCTCCCTTTGGCTATCCCTCCCTATCAGGTAGGACCTGCCTAGGCTCTCTTAGTTATCACAACCAGAGAGGACAATAATTGTCACATGAACTGATTCTCAGTTGTCTGTGTTGTTGTGTCTTGGGAAGCCCCCAATACCCCTCCCTCCTTTTATAGGTGGGGTTTGGGCCAGGGTTCCCAATTTGTACGGGATTGTGCAAGAGTGGAAGGGACCATAAGAAATTAAAATTTCACAACCTAAAAAATTCCAAATGGTTGTTTGGAACACCTATATGGTCGTCTAGGGTGAGAGATATTTGTCTCGCATTCCCAATCGCACATGAATTTGACAATTTCGATTTCAATTAATATACATATTAATTTTACATTCTCTCCAAGTATATGCAATCTAAACTACTTGGGAAACATCCTGAACCTTCATTCGGACCCAATTGGGCCATCTCACTCAAGCAATAGGCCGATCTCACTCACACAGATGTTCTTCTGGTGAGTTGAGATGATCTGGTCAATTCAGTCATATTGAACCAGTCAGTTCAAGGGCATAACTTAGCTAATTCAAACTTCGATCAGCCTAACCCCCAAATGGCCATCTCAATTACTTGAGACACCCGTATGGCTTCCCAAATGGCCATGACACTTAGTGAGATGGTTGTTTGGCAGACTGACTGGCCCAAATCGCGCATCCAAAAGGAGCGGATTTGAAGTAGTCAGACTTTTAAATAACCCGACTCTTAGTGTGAAAGACTAGTTTTTGACTTAATTTCGAGGACGAAATTTCTCTTAAGATGTGTAGGATGTGATGGAGTGGACTTTTGGATTCTCTAAACATCTAATAAGACAAGTGAATCTCGTGAGTTTTACTTACTTTGAGGTTTTTAAGTGTTTTGTGATGAGTTTTGTGTTGTCATATCAATATGGTGATGATGTCATTTTTCCCTATTACATGTGCTTATGAAGATAATTACAAGATTAGAGGTTTTAAAGGACTTTTGGATCGGATATAACTTGAGTGATGAGGAATCTTTGTCCCAAATTCAGTGCTATTTGAATATTCCTACAAAGGGGTACATGGTTTTAGAGTTAAACAAAATAAGCAATATATTACGATGTAGCACTAGGTTTGGTTTTTATGTATATCTAAATTGTAATCAAGATCATAGATTAATATGTCACGTGGCTAATTGGTTTAAATGGGATGCGTGACCCTTTTCTAGCATTTGACTGGGTTGCTTCATGTAACTAGTTCAGGCGTGAGGGTTGGATTTCAGTTCTGGATACATTGGATGGCTAAATATTTGTTCCCTCATAGCAGTTACAGTCTGCACTTTAGAACAATAGCTCCCACGTTGTCTAGAATCCTTGACGTGCGTGGAGGAATGGGATAAGAGGATGGTTGGGAGAAGAGGTCACAGTAGAGGAAGCAAAGAAGTGGGACGCAAGATAAGAACAACTGTACCCCCTAGCTTCTCCTTTGTCTTCTACAGATGAAGTTCACCTCCCTGTCCTCCTAGTTCTTCCACCACAAGTCGCAGGTGGCGGGTAGGAGAAAGGAAGCCGGCCTCCATGGGTGTGACCGGTAAGGCTTGTTATGGATATCTAGGCGTAGATGGAACAGGAGATATCGCCACCTTAGTAGGGGATGAGAGGAGCTTTCAGTGCTGGTTCCTCGCCATGGTCTAATCTAGCGGAGACACCCTACAGAAATAAAGAAGGAGAGGCAAACGATGCTCTCACAGCCTTAGGCAGCCCGCCCAATTGTGTAGATCGCATTGAAGGAGGGGCATGCAGATTAGGTCCAGGCTCCCTTGGATAACCAATCATCATCGACCTCACACGTGAAGTCAGGAGAAAGGCAACCCGAAGTGAAGGCGGTATTACCAGAGGCCGAGTTGGAGGATCTCGTGACCAACTGCTTGCTGGATTCCTCCCTCACGCAGCAGTGCCTGCCAGCACCAAGGTCATAAGGACAACGATGGTGACCTTGCATCGAAGGTGTAGGCTGGGATCGAGAATTGCGGACAAGCTTGGTGGCGGGTTCGACAAATCAGAAGAGACGAGGGTGGAGCTTAGGCGGTCGACCGCTGCTGAAGATCTTCACCCATGTGGCGGCGCCTATACACGCCAAGAACAGCCCGCGGCGGCTGCGTCGTGGGGGTAGAGAGTCCTGCTGTGGACTCAAGCAAGGGAGGGAGAGAGAGTCGGAGGCTTAGAGGGGGAAGGGCCAAAGCTGCTGGCCATGATGGACCTTGAGAAGGAGAGAGGAGCTCCGCAGAGTCCTAGCCCTAGCGGCACCCGTTGTTCCAGTAGACGCACACAAGCGTCGTGCGACGGAGAAAGAAAGGAAGAAAGGAGGTCTGGTCTGTTGCTTTGGACCGAACCCAGACCAAACCTAGGTGGCCCAGGTCAGACCGGCCGGCTCAGCACCAAGCTCATGAGATGAGCCGCGCCTCTCACAAGACACGTGGCAACACGCCATTGGCTGAAAAAGGTAATACTCCCAGAAAATCTGCAGTTTTTCATTAAATCATAGTAATTAGCTCGATGCTCAGAAAAATAAGTATAATATACCAAAATTCTCAGAAAAATGCGTAGAATGCAGTGGAAGCATAATATATGTCTTTTTATGCACTAATCGCAGTTATATCATATAAGTGGTGAAATGCTCGTTTAATGGATAATAAATAGCAAATGATGACATAAAATCATGGAAAAATATCAGTAAGTCCATAATTACATATAGAATGCATATGATATCAGATATGTTCATGTTGATGCACAAAAGCATATAATTTGATTAATATGGCTAATTAGGGTTAATAATACTAAAGATAATGCAATAAATACATGCATGCTCAATAAATGATGATATTTATAGAAAACCCTCATATTTGTAATTGGAAGATAATATATAAATATGATATCAGTTATATACACGAAATGCTTATTACATAAAGATGAACCTTGATACATGTTATGAAATCCTAATTTTGGTTAATGGTGTAACCTAGGGTTAATTAATGTGCACAAAGAGGATATTGAACCTAATGTTCAGATGATGAACTTTGATAATGAGATGTAATCTGGAAAATGACATCAGTGAGATAATCATAAGATATGAATGCAAGTAATGATGCAAATATCCAAATGAACTAAGAGAAACCCTAATGGACATAATTAGGGTTAAGATGAGATATAATAAGATGAGAACCTGATGATAGTATATGGTCTTGTTTTGATCAGGTTTGACCAAGCTTATAGTTGACATCAGTGATATGTGTTTAGCATGATCTATCTCTTTGGAAGTTACACCATTACCTCTTACTTGGCTTATTATACAATATGCTTGTGTTATATGTGTAGTAAAATACTTGGCATATGATATTGGATGAAATGATTGTTCTTGTATGATATGTTGCATGATTCTCCATACTTATTGCTATGAACACATCAAACATAATATATCTGTTCCATTATATGAAAGCACTAATTCTCTTTGGTAGCATAGTGTTGGAAAGTGATCATTCTCTTTGGTAGCAGATCACATTGTACAATGATCTAACTCTTTGGTAGTAGATCATAAGGCCTTACATCTCATTCTTGTTGGTAGCAGAGATGATGCATTATTCCCTCAGGTGGCAAATGCATGGATATATAATGGAAAATGAGCTTAAAATATGTGTTCTCTTTTGTTAATGAATATCTTTGTGCAAGTATATGTTTTCTTATATTCTTCTGTTACTGCCAAGTATTAGTTTTATCTTATTGCCAAGATATGATGAGAGGTAAATAAAAGACATGTAGGCATACTCAGTACAATATTCTTGAATATTGTGCTGACGTGTACCACATGTAATCTTTTGTTTAGGTTGTGGTTATGCTCGTGAAGATCCAGGATAGTTGAGAGTGGTGTGGCGAGCTGATGTACAGGTGGACCTGTTGTCTTAAGATCCTGTAGTTAGTGGTAGTACATGTATATATATAAGTTTGTTGTTCAATATGTAATATCAAATGTTGTAACAATTCATGTTGTAATTATATGTTGAATGGTGAACATGTGTTGTATGGTTTTATTATTGTTCATGTACATGTGCTACTGATGTATGTTCCTTTTTACTTCCTCTGATTTTCTCTTTCTTAGCCTATTGTGGGATGTTTAAATTGGGATTCTCGCTGAGGTGAGGGTTTCAGTTTGGACGTCGCACATCAGACTAAGTTTTAGAAAATCCGGGGACGTCACAGGTGGTATCAGAGCATGAACAATAGCAAAACCTGACATTTGCTCATTATGCAACACAAAACTAAAGAGCCTTGAACCTTAATAATCTTTTAGGGTTAGATTAGTCATCTTTTAGAGACTAGATCTGACCTAGCCTCTAGGTTAGCACCTAGATGTCTGAGAACTAGGTCTAGACTGGTGCTTGTTGAGTAACAAGTCCTTAGATGTCGTTCTTTCCTTGTAGTGCAGTGGTATGGGACGTTACACTATTTGGAAATGACGTGCATCAAGGGAAGAGAAACCCTAGACATATTGCGCACGTTGTCTAGAGTAGCTACGCTAGTCTACACCATGTTCCCACCCTTTTCACTAGTTTTCATGACACTGGACTCTCTACTATGTGTGGGACACTCGTTTCAGGATTTGGTTTTAGATTCCAATCGGATCAAACCTTGATAGTTTTCTCTGATGCTTGTTTTATCGGAGAAAAACTATATAATATTTTATTATGTATATGTATTAGAAAAATGTGTCCCCACACATGTACGAGTAGGAGGTGATCATGCAACCTAAGTGAAAGAGAATGACATCAGTCTAGAAGAGAGTGTAGTTCTAGATTTAGATGTCTAGAGCCTTGTTTGGTATATGTGATAGATGGAGTAGATAGAATAAGTTTGATGATACGATCTAAGTCTTATATAGATGTTATAAGATAGTTCGCGATGATCTATGTTTGTCTTTGAGGACTTAAGTTCAGTGTTGAGGATGCAAGATAAGTTCTGATGATGCAAGTAAATAGGCTTTTATGAGATAAGATATGTTAAGTTAAGACTAGGTTGTGAGTCAGCATGAGCCTCAATCGCTTTTACGAAGGAGGACCTCTAGTGTTAGGACCAGTTTTGGGGTTCACTCCAGAGAGAGTGAGACCCATTGGGAGAAGGTCAGAGAACCTAGAATCCAAGATATGAGAATTCTAAGATATGTGATATGATATGTCCTAAACTAGACTACACCTGAGTGATTGAGATGAGTTGTTTTATGCATGATTCCTATAGTCTTGTGGAACCCTAGATGTCCTTGGGATGACCAAACCCTAGAGACAGAGAGAGGTTGGTTATATATGTGCATATGTTAATAAGAATGTGAGAACCTACCATCTGGGTGAGGGAGAGAGAGTCCCAAGACCCTAGAGGAGGTATCTATCATAGTCTCTGTGAAGCCTAATGCTCGGGTTGGTGGTTTTCCACGTAGGACGCTAGTGGTGTATATGTTAGAGAGTTTTGGGTAAGCGTGTCTCATAGGTAGAGATCTATGATGAGAACATCATGGCATGTTTTGGTTTGTGCTTATGTGGCGAGAGCTTGTCAAGCTATCACTAGTGCCAATGAGGTAATCTGAGAACCCTAAGCTAAGAGAGAAAAGATAAAGTATGTGCTTATCAGATACTCATAGAGTTGAGTTAGCTCAGAGAGACTGAGCATGACACTACCCTTATGATATGGGTCAGGAGAACCTCAGTTGGACTAGATGAAGTTTTGATAGATGTTTAATTAGCCACTCACATAAGTTTGTGTAGCACAACCCTAATATAATATATGTGAATCTGATCGTAATATGTGATCTAATCTTGAGATTTTACATATGGACATGATGTGATGGAACCCTAGAGATGGTTTAAAGGATATCAAAGTATAAGTGGTTAACCATATACATGAATAATGATGATAATGTGAAATTATTGGTTAATCTTGTTATGAAATTACTAATAAATGTATCAATTTGTTATGAGCAATGAAATAAGATCATATGAATGAAACATGTTACACGAGGTATTAATCTTGGTGCTTAACAAAGAGGGAATATAGTTTGATAGTTAGCACAACATAAAGGTTGAGACACCTTGATATAACAGGCTAACATGGTTAACACCTCTAGAAAATATTAATATGATGTGGCAACCCGAATGCATGGGTAAAGATAAGAAAGAAACCATAATATATGAGGTACATCATGATCTAACATGAGTCTCTAAACCCTTTTGAAGGGGTAGTCTCCCCTATATGATTTAATAGCCTCCTAGGAGTGGTACATATATGTTTTGGACATGATGTTTATGGGAATATTGCACCTAGAATAATGTCGCAGTTATGGATGAAGACCTTTTGGTTGTTCTTTGAAGTAAGATGATGGCTTAATTTCGAGGATAAAATTTCTTTTAAGATGTATATGATGTGAAAGAATGGTTTTTGACTTAATTTCGAGGACGAAATTTCTCTTAAGATGTGTAGGATGTGATGGAGTGGACTTTTGGATTCTCTAAACATCTAATAAGACAAGTGAATCTCGTGAGTTTGACTTACTTTGAGATTTCTAAGTGTCTTGTGATGAGTTTTGTGTTGTCATATCAATATGGTGATGATGTCATTTTGCCCTATTACATGTGCTTATGAAGATAATTACAAGATTAGAGGTTTTAAAGGACTTTTGGATCGGATGTAACTTGAGTGATGAGGAATCTTTGTCCCAAATTTAGTGCTATCTAAATATTCCTACAAAGGGGTACATGGTTTTGGAGTTAAACAAAATAAGCAATATATTATGATGTAGCACTAGGTTTGGTTTTTATGTATGTCTAAGTTGTAATCAAGAGCATAGATTAATATGTCACGTGGCTAATTCGTTTAAATGGGATGCGTGACCCTTTTCTAGCATTTGACTGGGTTGCTTCATGTAACTAGTTCAGACGTGAGGGTTGGATTTCAGTTCTGGATACATTGGATGGCTAGATATTTGTTCCCTCACAGCAGTTACAGTCTGTGCTTTAGAACAATAGCTCCCACGTTGTCTAGAATCCTTGACATGCGTTGAGGAGTGGGATAAGAGGACGGTTGGGAGAAGAGGTCACAGTAGAGGAAGCAAAGAATTGGGACGCAAGATAAGAACAACCGTACCCCCTAGCTTCTCCTTTGTCTTCTACAGATGAAGTTCACCTCCATGTCCTCCTAGTTCTTCCACCACAAGTCGCAGGTGGCAGGTAGGAGAAAGGAAGCCGACCTCCATGGGTGTGACCGGTAAGGCTTGTTCTGGAGATCTAGGCGTAGATGGCACAGGAGATATCACCACCTTAGTAGGGGATGAGAGGAGCTTTCAGTGCTGGTTCCTCGCCATGGTCTAATCTAGCAGAGACACCCTACAGAAACAGAGAAAGAGAGGCAAACGATGCTCTCACAGCCTTAGGCAGCCCGCCCAATTGTGTAGATCGCATTGAAGGAGGGGCATGCAGATTAGGTCCAGGCTCCCTTGGATAACCAATCATCATCGACCTCACGCGTGAAGTCAGGAGAAAGGCACCCCGAAGTGAAGGCGGTATTACCAGAGGCCGAGTTGGAGGATCTCGTGACCAACTGCTTGCTAGATTCCTCCCTCACGCAGCAGCACCTGCCAGCACCAAGGTCATAAGGACAACGATGGTGACCTTGCATCGAAGACGTAGGCTGGGATCGAGAACCGTGGACAAGCTTGGCGGCGGGTTTGACAAATTAGAAGAGACGAGGGTGGAGCTTAGGCGGTCGACCGCTGCTGAAGATCTTCACCCAGGTGGCGGCGCCTATACACGCCAAGAACAGCCTGCGGCGGCTGCGCCGTGGGGGTAGAGAGTCCTGCTGCAGACTCAAGCAAGGGAGGGAGAGAGAGAGTCGGAGGCTTAGAGGAGGAAGGGCCAAAGCTACTGGCCATGATGGACCTTGAGAAGGAGAGAGGAGCTCCGTAGAGCCCTAGCCCCAGCGGCGCCCGTTGTTCCAGTAGACGCACGCAAGCGTCGTGCGACGGAGAAAGAAAGGAAGAAAGGAGGTCCGGTCTGTTGCTTTGGACCGAACCCAGACCAAACCTAGGTGGCCCAGGTCAGACCGGCCGGCTTAGCACCAAGCTCATGAGATGAGCCGCGCCTCTCACAGGACACGTGGCAACACGCCATTGGCCGAATAAGGTAATACTCCCAGAAAATCTGCAGTTCTTCATTAAATCGTAGTAATTAGATCGATGCTCAGAAAAATAAGTATAATATACCAAAATTCTTAGAAAAATGCGTAGAATGCAGTGGAAGCATAATATCTGTCTTTTTATGCACTAATCTCAGTTATATCATATAAGTGGTGAAATGCTCGTTTAATGGATAATAAATAGCAAATGATGACATAAAATATCAGTAAGTCCATAATTACATATAGAATGCATATGATCTCAGATATGTTCATGTTGATGTACAAAAGCATATAATTTGATTAATATGGCTAATTAGGGTTAATAATACTAAAGATAATGCAATAAATACATGCATGCTCAATAAATGATGGTATTTACAGAAAACCCTCATATTTGTAATTGGAAGATAATATATAAATATGAGATCAGTTATATACACAAAATTCTTATTACATAAAGATGAACCTTGATACATGTTATGAAATCCTAATTTTGGTTAATGGTGTAACCTAGGGTTAATTAATGTGCACAAAGAGGATATTGAACCTAATGTTCAGATGATGAACTTTGATAATGAGATGTAATCTGGAAAATGACATCAGTGAGATAATCATAAGATATGAATGCAAGTAATGATGCAAATATCCAAATGAACTAAGAGAAACCCTAATGGACATAATTAGGGTTAAGATGAGATATAATAAGATGAGAACCTGATGATAGTATATGGTCTTGTTTTGATCAGGTTTGACCAAGCTTATAGTTGACATCAATGATATGTGTTTAGTATGATCTATCTCTTTGGAAGGTACGCCATTACCTCTTACTTGGCTTATTATACAATATGCTTGTGTTATATGTGTAGTAAAATACTTGGCATATGATATTGGATGAAATGATTGTTCTTGTATGATATGTTGCATGATTCTCCATACTTATTGCTATGAACACATCAAACATAATATATCTGTTCCATTATATGAAAGCACTAATTCTCTTTGGTAGCAGATCACATTGTACAATGATCTAACTCTTTGGTAGTAGATCATAAGGCCTTACATCTCATTCTCGTTGGTAGTAGAGATGATGCATTATTCCCTCAGGTGGCAAATGCATGGATATATAATGGAAAATGAGCTTAAAATATGTGTTCTCTTTTGTTAATAAATATCTTTGTGCAAGTATATGTTTTCTTATATTCTTCTGTTACTGCCAAGTATTAGTTTTATCTTATTGCCAAGATATGATGAGAGGTAAATAAAAGACACGTAGGCGTACTTAGTACAATATTCTTGAATATTGTGCTGACATGTACCGCATGTAATCTTTTGTTTAGGTTGTGGTTATTCTCGTGAAGATCCAGGATAGTTGACAGTGGTGTGGCGAGCTAATGTACAGGTGGACCTGTTGTCTTAAGATCATGTAGTTAGTGGTAGTACATGTGTATATATAAGTTTGTTGTTTAATATGTAATATCAAATGTTGTAACAATTCATGTTGTAATTATATGTTGAATGGTGAACATGTGTTGTATGGTTTTATTATTGTTCATGTACATGTGCTACTGATGTATGTTCCTTTTTACTTCCTCTGATTTTCTCTTTCTTAGCCTATTGTGGGATGTTTAAATTGGGATTCTCGCTGAGGTGAGGGTTTCAGTTTGGACGTCGCACATCAGACTAAGTTTTAGAAAATCCGAGGACGTCACACTTAGCCCCCCGCAACGATGACGGGGTCCGAAGTAGCAATCGGGGTCGAACCACAGGGACAAGGGTGGTCGTGCTAAGAATGCAGAATCGACACTCTACACTCCGGTAAGAGAAAGATGGGTATAAAGTTCCTAAGGGAACAGCAGGCGAGGATCGATAAAATAAAAGAAAACTACCTCCAACTAGAGTTACAAGGAAGATTGAGATTTTTTGGCATTTATCGGTTTTTTGGGGGTTTTGCACAACAGAACCGGAGGAGATAACACAATTGCCTCGGTAAGGAACGAAGGAGGAAAACTTCAGCATAACAAGCAGCAACAGGAAACATCCAGTACCCCTTCTCTCAAAGAGGGTACCTCTAACTAAGCACCAATACCCTCTCTCAAAGTTGATGGACTTGGGTTAGAGTGGAAAGATAACTGAGGGAACTCCGATCCTGGGTACTCTCGTACTCCCTGATCGGACCAAACACTAGAGCTACAATGCCTCTCTCGAGGGAGTTGCAACGGGAAACATGATTTGATAGCTAATCAAAACATGATCCTAGCATACAAGTTAGAGTTCGGATGCTAAACAAAGTATTCATCTAACAAAAAGGGACAAACATAGAGCAACAAACATTTAAAACTCCTATAATTCCATTAGAATAAGCATTATATAAAAGGGGTTAGTTACATTGTGTAAATAAGGAAAGTAAATGACTGAAAAAGGGAAGATAGGTATCGCCTCCTTGATTTAGGAGAGCGACATACAGTGGCAGATCCCTAAGACACCTCAGCCCGATACCGGGCGGGAGGTCTGCCCGATATGCCTATGTCAGTCGGCATCCCCTGTCGGGCGATATGCCATGATGGGAAAACGCATCGAACAAAACACTTTGCCTGATATGGTCGTATCGGAATGTCACCCTCTCGGGCGACACACCATGACGGGTGATTCGTATCCGGCTCAGTATCGTGTCGGGCGAGAGACAACTTATGGTATCGAGCTCCTCGTGTCGGGTGGCCTCTTCGGTCGATATCGGGCTACTGCGGTGACCGGGACGAATTCTGAGTGAACCATTTCCGCCCTCTCGGGTCGAGGAAGTGCTCACCTAGTATCGCCCGGCACACCTCTGGGACGCAACACACTAGCTCCATGTGCTTTCCAAAGTTATCTCTCACGAGATTCTGACCTGTCCCATCGGAGTCCTGTAGCTGCTATTTATAGGCAATGGTTGGAAGAAGTTGCAGATCTCCGGGTGCCACGTATCCTTTATCGGCTCCCTTTACGTGGCTTCGGGGATGGATGACACCTAGGTATCGCCCGACACACCTTGTCTATCACGTGTCGGGTTGCAGTGTTATCGGGCAGCTGTGATGGACATGCATTATTCCAGTGAGCAGATCATGTCACGTGACATGTCCATGTCGGGATGAGTGGTCATGGCGTGATAACGGCTCTCTGTCAGGTAGTAGCGTGTCGCTCGTCAGATTCCATTTTGCACGATACGCCAGTGTCGGGTGGCCGCCATGTCGTGCAGTGACTGCCACGAGAAGTGGATGTGTCGTGCAGCTGGATAAAGGCCGGTTCTTTGTAAGTGGGTTGGGATGGGCCAAATTGCTGATTTTGAGTGGAAAAGCGAGGAAAACTCTGTAAAAGATGATAAAAATGAGTTAAGTGCGTAGCGTGACTCATTTATTCAATAACATGACAAAAAGAAGAGGAAAATGGTTTAAAAGGGTAGTTTTGACAACGAAAAATGGGCCATAAATACCACAAAATTGGGTGTTGTCAACTCCCCCAAACTTAGCATTTTGATTGTCCTCAATCAATTTTTAAAACTTTGTTTGTGATACTTCTTCGTAACCGATATAGTTTTCGAACAAGGGGTTTGAGCGAGTATTGAGATGTCTTACAAAGAATACTGCCCGACCACAAACAATAGACTTTACTTTTCCTGCCTTATTTAAGCAAAAATTTTCTCCACAGCTTTGGTGGGACTTGGGTGCATGATTTTGAAGTTAGCTTTCACACCAAACAACTTTTGGGAACAGAAAGTTGTGTGTTTGGGTAGGCTTAAGGCTTTTTGGGTTTTTCTTGTTTCCCATCAGTCCATCCAGGTACGGGTCCATTAGCGGGCAAGTGGTCCCTGCAGTCCAAGCCAATTGGCTTTAGAGCAGTGATTTCACATCCTACGTACCACTGCCCCAGATCTACCATGCCTAAAGATGGGTACTTTTGGAAAATAAGTGTGTATATATATATATATATATATATATCATTTGGCACAACTCTCATGCTTTTATTCACTCTCATAAGGCTATTTTCTCTTTTTGGGATTTTGTTGGGTAAGGGAAAATAAGAGAAATTTTTGCTGTTTGGGCAGCTTTTTCCTTCTGCATACACATCTCTTAGCTGATGCGAGATTGTTTTTTGAAATTTTTGGCGTGGAAGGTCGTAGTCTTTTGTCGTTTGAGGCTGCATTTTTAGAAAGACATAACAAAACCTGCACCTCTTTGGACATAGAGAAAACAAACTGGCAAGAAATCATATCAGGTTTTTACTATAAAGTGTCTTTGTACATATGTATAGAGATGAAATAAGCAAATATTTTGTATCAAGCATGTATATGTATATGTACACTTGTTATGTTTTAGGAGAAAAATAACAAAAGGTGAAGTTCAGAGGGCTTTTAGTACCTCCCTCACTGGTACATAGAACCCCCCCCCCCAAACTTACTCCACACTCTGCCCCAGAGTTGTGAAGTAGATAAGGTAGGGTAATGTTTAGCTCAGTGAGGGTTAGTTGGTGAGCGTGCCTTTGCCAAATAGAATCTCCCAAACATATTCTCCGTGTTTGTTGTGGTAGTGGATGTGGTGGAGCTGGTCAGACGTCTCTTTGTTTGATATCCATTCCAGTACGAAGATGTCGCAGTCGTTGAATAGAGGAATTTGTTGTGGACTACGGTGGCAGAACTGAAGCTTGTGCCATTTTCTCGCTACTATTTCCAGGAATGGTTGTATCAACATCGCCACCTCCTCGTAGTATTTTTGTACTAATCGCTCGAGGGGTGTCAACGATGTCAATGTACACTGTACTGGGTGATCTTTGTTGCTGTGCGAGCTGTTGTATAAGATTCCTGCTCGTTGGCGAGTGTACATTGTCGTGAGCGTCCAGTGGTTGTAGTGCAGGATAGGTAGGAAGATGGTGCGTGGAACCCTGCACTGTAACTCTTCCAGAAAGGATTGTTTTGCTCCTGACTCATCGGCAAGGAAGATGTCATTGAACAACATTAGATGGGGTATGTATGCATGTTCAAACTTCTTTTGTAGTATCTGGATGTAGGCGGCCGCCACCAATATCACCAAACATCCTTCTTCTTTTACCATGTCCCTCAAGTCGTCAACTGGGACTATGAAACTACCTGCCTTGTAGATGATGTATGCGGGGGTAGAGTCGGCTAACTTCAGAAGAACTTCATTGACCTATTCCTGTGTGAGTGTAGAACACGAGAAATGGTCGAAGTTGTTGATCATTTCTTCTGAAGTGTCAGGCGAAGTGGGGTCTTCAATTCTGCATACTTCCCACAGGATTTCTAACCGCTTGCCTGCCCCGTAGGCGTCTGCTTCTGTCTCAGCTTCTTTTTCTGGAGTTCTACTGGGTTGCGATGATTCGTCTTCTTGGTCACTATCCAGCAGCTTGTCTGGTACCCCTACATCTTGGAAGTAGCATTTGTCTTTGATCAACAGTAGAGAGTAGGTGCTCCTGAGATGGAAGAAGTCTTGGCCCTGGAGATTCCTTATATTTCCAAATATGTTGAGCAGCTCCATGGCGCACAAGACGACAATGGCTCTATTCCCACTTCCTGATTCTGCTTGGACGGGGAAGTCTCCGATAGAAAAGAAGTTCCAAATGCCGCTATGAAGTTGGACTCCTTGCTTGATAGCTCAGAGAATACGCATTGTGAGAAGCCTGAGATGTTTATCCTCCGGGTGACTGAAGATAAGTCCTGAGCATGACACCTCCTCGTTGCAACAGCTGAACAACTGGACATCATGGTTCCGGAGGTCTGCCACACATAGGAACCAGTTGTTGCGGTGCTTGTATGGGGCCAACACGAGGTTCGTGTTGTGCTCTTCAATATGACGTAGCATGTTGGCCACCGCGATGGAGTCTGATACTCCCATCATCAATCTTCTTGTCAAGGTTGGGGTGGCATTGTATATCGTTTGCCGAGCTATCCTCCAGGACCCTGAACAACTTTTTTCCGACGACAGCTGGCAAATAGAACATGCTTCTGAGTGTTCCCCGTCATACGGAGAAGTAGTCGTCGCTCCAAACGACGTCTTCTTCATCAACCTGTGACCATAGGACCTTGTTTAGTAGTTTCTAGTCCCTAATCATCAGGTATCCAATGGCCCTTCTGTCGAAGTCGGCCATCTCGAAGGAAGGTATCTCCGACGGTGTAGAAAATGCATCTGCCGTCGAGCTTCTTCCTCTGGGGGGTGTCTTTTGTTAGAGGTGCAGATGTCCCCCCCCTCTCCCTCTGATTCGTCATAAGAGTCCTCCCCGACGTTGATTGCTTCATTGTTGTCCTCAGTTTCATCTAGGGGGGCTGAGGGGGTAGCTTCTTTCAAGCCGCGAGAGCTCGCTTGTCCGAATGGAGCTCCGTCGGCTGACTTTTGTGGCGTCCCTTCCTCGGGCATTGCAGATGGCCCGCTGGAGGAGGAAGTGGACGACGTCCTTGGCGATGATGTTGACAAGGAGGGTTGGGAGCCTAAGCCAGGAGGTGATGGAGACCTTCTTGGTTGCCTTGGATGCGGATGGTCATCCCTCCTGTTTAGCCTCTCCTCGATCACGTCAAGCCGTTGGAGGGCCTGCTGTAGTGTGGCGTTGAGTGCCTCTAGTTGGCCGGAGTCAGCAGTTGCCGCTCCTGGCTACTTAGCCTCTACTGGAAAATGGAAAACTTGCGGGTTAGTGAAGTAAAAGTAGTTGAATGGCTTCCTGTTACCTCCAGCAAGTGATCGAGTTCATGACCCAGCATCTGTCTAAGTAACAGGGGGGCTGCTTCAGATCTCCCTCTTGTCCTCGCGATACTCTATGAAGATTGACCCGACGAGTGTGTCGCTTCACTCGGGGTCGACTCCATTTGTATTGTTTTCTGGGGTGTTGCTTCAGGGTGAGGCGTCAGCACTTGCGTGCCTGTCTCTGCCCCGCCTGCTTGTGGTGGTGGAGAAGGGCGCGGTGTGGGTGGATGCTGCTCCTCCTCTCTGCTGTCAGCCACTTCCTCTACAGCTACCATCGGAGACACCGGCAGCGGCATCGACATAGGATGTGCAGCCCCAAGCTCCATCTCGAGGATCTCAGCGAATGCCCCATTATTGGCATCCGGCTGCACCACTTCTTCCGCCACTGAGGGCGCTACAGAAGTTTCGAGAGCTGCAGCTGTCTCTTCTGTGGCAGCTTCCCTCGGGGCTATCGAGGTTGTCTCAGCGACCTCCATGATCGCCGGTACTTCTTCAGCCGTGGCAGATATTATCGCGGTCGCGACTGGTATGGTAGGAGTGACAGTAGCTTTATTAATGGATGTCGTTGGTTGTTCTGGAGCGGTGGGTGGCTCGGCAGGAACTGTGGATGATTTATCCTACCGAGCATTGAGAGGAATTGGTTCTCCTCTTATATCCGCCCTCTCTTGTATCCTGGTGGTGGCGATGTAAGCGGCTTCGACTATCATAGCTTCAATCTCTATCGTTGTGAATACCAGCTTTTCTGTGTCGTAGGTGGCACAATGAGGGAGTGGAAGGAGGGTTTTTGTTCTTGTGAATTTGTAGAAGTAGTTTTGCCCCTCCTTCTTCATGATGCTGGCCCTCATGAGGAACTTGAGGTCGATCTTCTCGTCTCCCCTTGTCCTTGAAAGGTTACGCGGTTCCTTTGGGTATCCTAACCCGACCGCAATCAGATTGATGATGCCACCCATGCAGTACTCCTTGGTGGCATCCTTTATGGGGTGCAGCCTTCAGCAAGAAGAATCCCAGGTTGACCACATTGCCCTCCATCATGTGCCACATGAGATGGAGTTCTTCGGTGTAGATGTTGCTTGATTCATTCTTGCTGAAGAGCATGCACGCCACAAATTTGTGCACTATTCTCCAGAAGCAGGAGTGCACTGCCGCCACCTTGCTTCCCAGCTTGAACGATGGTTCACCGGTCAGCTTTCTCCAGAGCTCCACTGGGTTGAACCCATCTCCTTTGGTGATCCTTGCACTATTGTTAAGCAGTTCTTTCACTGTCTCGCTAGAAGAGAATAATTCATTGAGCAGCTTCTCAGATATGACATGCTCGACATTATACAACCACCCTTGCAATCTGTCTGCCCCGCCATATTCTTCGATTTCCTCAGGTTTATTCTGTACCCGACAGAGAGACGTAATGAACTCCTTGGTGAGTTCAGTGTAGGAGGCGGAGTGGCTGAGGCAGATCTTCCTCAGCCCGACTGCAGCTAGGACATTTTCCAGCCTGTCGAAAATGTCTAGCTGAAGGAAGGATGACTGGTGGCAGAATCTTCTTAGCCTGTAGATTTTTGTTGCCAGTTCTGAGTATCGACACCCGTGCTCGGTGTCTCTGGGAATGAACATGCCCGATGAGTGATCTAACGGTTCTGTTGCCACGGTTGAAACTGTTGTTGGGGTCGTTACTTCTTCTGTCCTTGGTCTCTTTTCGGCTGTGGATGGCCCGACTGCTTTGGGGTTTGGACGTTTCTGACCGACTATTGTAGCTTTTGCAGTGGCCTCGGTGTTGATCCTCCGACCGTGTTCGTCAACTTGGACGACAGTATGCTTTTTGTGGGCCATTTCTGTTATCATAAGGCAAACGTTTATTAAGCACCTAAATGATTCACCTTACCTGATATCAGGTAGGTGAAAACTTAACAAAATCTGAAGGCATTGAGCCGATATTGGTGACAAAAGTCGTAAAAGCCTGACACGGTCTAAAAGAAAACTGCTTGCTCAATAAGACAAAAAGTTGGGCCCGATACAAGAGCTACCCGACACCACTGTATTGGGTTCCCAAAAACTGAATGATATGATGTTTGCATGATACGCCTGTTTCGGGCGGTACGAGGTTCGGGCCGATACCGCCATAGGTTTTTTGTGAAACATCGGGTGTCACCACAAACAACCACCCTTCCCAACAGGATAGGGTGTCACCCGATACGTGCAAGATGCGAGGCAATATAAAACTGGGCGACACGGTCATTGCCCGATATAGGGTATCGGGCGGATGCGCGAAACAAGTGTGTCCCGTGACACGGTAAAATGATAGAACACCCGATAGGCAAAAGCCGATATGGGGTGATGTCTGACGCAAGCTTGTATCGCGTGATACATAAGAACTAAGGTATTGTGCCCGATATAGCTAAAGCACCAGGCGTACCGGGCGATACTAAACTGTCGGGTTCGTGTGCAATAAAACAAAGCCACACGATACGAAGTGCCCGATACGTGCTACGCAACACGAGTGGCGTGTCGCGCAACTAACGTGATAAGGATATCAGATCATACCTTCAGGTTGTTGCGCGACACAGGAACTGAAGCAGAGATGCCCGATATGAGAGCTAGAGTGAGAGTTTAACTACACGATATGGGGTAGGTGAGAAAGTAAATGCTAGTGTTTGACACAGTAAACCAAAGTTACTATATATAGCAGTCCAGGTCGGGGGTAAAACGGGTAAAATAGGGGCACATGTCGGATGAGGAGACAAATCATTCCCGAGACGAGTAGTAAAATTAGTCACGTCCGTCAAATCAAGGGTCATTACTTATGTCGCCCGACACGGATGCACGCAGCTTGGTGTATCGTCTGACACGGCCCATCGCTAAGGTGCGATGCCCGATACCACAACCCGATAAGGGTGTGTCCCACGTTGTGCCCGAGTCTTTGCCCGATATCGGCCAGGAAGCAAGGCATATTGGCCTAATACAAAGCTTCAGAACAAAATAATTGATGAAAAACTAAAATTAAAGCGAAGGAAAAAGGAATTGATGGGTAAAACATCACTGGCCTAAGGTGAAGTTCCCAACCTCAGATAGTATTACTCATCTATGCTTATAAAACCGAGCGATGGCCCATAAAATAGAAGAGTCTGAGCATGTGGCACATGCACTGACTTGGGCCTTATTACAATCATTCTGTTCATAATGTTTTTCTTGCAGGAAAGGAAATAATGTCCTATTCTAAGAAAACTAAAAACTCGGGCTGCCTCCCGAGGAGCGATGTAGTTAGCGTCGTCAGCTCGACAGCTTCAGATCTTTCACTTTGTGCTTTCGGCTGCTTCTACATCCTTCAAACTTATCTCTGACCTTCTTATGAATGCTTCGTCTTCATAGTATCTTTTTACTCTATGACCGTTCACTAAAAAAACCTAGGCTGGTTCGTCTTTATCATATAGCTCCATCATTCCTGATGGATATATTTTTGCTACAGTGAAAGGTCCAGACCACCTTGTTTGAAACTTACCTGGAAAAAGACGAATAGAGGATTTAAATAACAAAACTTTGTCCCCTTCGCTCACATCCATTTTCCTCAGGTGGGCATCATGCCACACTGTGGTCCTCTGCTTGTAGATCCTTGCATTCTCGTATGCATGTATTCTCATCTCTTTGAGTTCCTATAACTGTAGATATCTCTTCTCCCCTGCCTTCTCTAGATCCATATTTAGGAATTTAATTGCCCAAAGAGCCTTGTGTTCCATCTCTAAGGGTAGATGACAGGATTTTCCATAAATCAACTTGTAAGGGGTAGTACCAATGGGTGCCTTATATGCAGTTCTGTAGGCCCAAAGAGCATCATCGAGCTTCATTGACCAGTCTTTCCGCATGCGACTGACAGTTTTTTCCAAAATCTGCTTAATCTGTCTATTCGAAACCTCCACCTGCCCAACAGTTTGTGGGTGATAGGGTGTAGCGACCTTGTTCTTGACCCCATACTTCCGTAGGAGTGCTTCAAACTATTTTTCCCCGAAATGCGATCCACCATCACTTATCACAGTACGAGGTACTCCAAAGCGAGGTAAGATAGTTTTCTCAAACAACTTGATCACAAATTTGGAGTCGCAAGTTTGAGTGGCAACAACTTCCACCCATTTAGATACGTAGTCCACCGTGACTAAAATGTATTGATACCCTTTTGATGGGGGAAAGGGACCCATGTAGTCTATTCCCCAGACATAAAAAATCTTGACTTTGACCCAGTTGGCCATAGGCATCTCGTTCCTTCTTCCAATGTTTCCTGTCGATTGGCATTCTTTACAAACTTTTACATAATTTGCATCATCTTTAAACAATGAAGGCCAGTAAAATCCTGATTGAAGCACCTTAGTAGCAGTCCTTTCACTCCCTAGATGTCCTACATATGGTGAGGCATGGCATTCCTTTAGAATATATGGCACTTCTTCCTCAGGAATAAACCTTCTATACAGGTTATCTGTGCATCTTCTAAAGAGAAGGGGATCATCCCAATAGTATTTTTTTACATCTGAAAAGAGTTTCTTCTTTTGATTGTATGTTATTTCCGGAGGTAGAGGTAACTCCCCACAAGCAAAGTAATTACAAATATCTTCAAACCATGGCAAACTCTCATCTTTGGTTTCTACCATTAGCAAGGCCTCATCTGCATATTTATCGTTGATAGGTGGATCCTTCTTGTCTTCAACTATAATCCTTGATAAGTTGTTGGCGACTACATTTTCCACACCTTTCTTATCAATGATTTTGTGATCAAACTCCTGGAGTAGCAAAGCCCACCTTAACAACCTGGGCTTAGTGTCCTTTTTCTGCATAAGATATCGTATCGCCCCATGGTCGATGTAGACCTTTACCTTTGTTCCAATCAGATACGACCTGAACTTGTCAAAAGCAAAAACAATCACAAGCATTTCCTTCTCTGTTGTCGTGTAATTTACCTAAGCTTCGTCCAGAGTACGACTGGCATAGCAAATGACATGGTGCCTTATATCCTTCTTCTATCCCAGGACTGCTCCTACGGCATAGTCATTGGCATCACACATTAGTTTGAATGGTAGCTCCCAATTCGGAGCTTGAAGGATAGGTGGAGAAACAAGTGGATCTTTCAAGGCCTGAAAAGCATTTAGACAATCATTAGAGAAATCGAATTCAACATCCTTAACCAGAAGATTTGATTATGGTTTTGAGATTTTTGAGAAGTCTTTTATGAATCTTCGATAATAACCAGTGTGCCCAAGAAAACTTTACACTCTGGTTACAGACTTCGGTGGAGGTAGTTTAGATATAGCTTCAACCTTGCTCACATCTATCTCGATACCTCTCCTTGAGACTTTATGCCCTAGCACTATGCCTTCTCGTACCATAAAGTGGCACTTCTCCCAGTTCAGGACCAAATTCTTTTCTTTACAGTGTTGCAGGACTAAAGATAGATTTTTCAGACAAGCATCAAAGTCCTTCCCATAGATAGAAAAATCATCCATGAAAACTTCCATGATGTCTTCCAAAAAATCCAAAAACATCAAAATCATGCAACGCTGAAACGTTGCTGGAGCATTGCACAATCTGAAAGGCATTCTTCAGAAGGCGTAAGTACCATAGAGACAAGTAAAAGTGGTTTTCTCTTGGTCGTCTGGTAAGATAGGGACTTGATAAAACCTAGAAAAACCATCCAAAAAGCAGAAATAATCATGATGCGCTAATCTCTCCAGAACTTGGTCGATGAAGGGAAGCGGGTAATGATCTTTCTTCATGCCTTGATTCAACTTCCGATAATCGATGCACATTCTCCATCCGGTGACAATCCAGATCGCTACTTCATCACCTTTGTCACCTTTCTCAACTGTCATGCCTCCTTTCTTTGGTACCACATGGATAGGACTGACCCAGTTGCTATCACTGATTGGGTAGATAATTCCTGCTTCCCTCAGCTTGATCACTTCTTTCTTTACAACCTCTTTTAGCATCTGGTTCAACTTTCTCTGGGGTTGAGCCAGGGGTTTAGCAGATTCTTCCAAATTAATGTGATGCATACATAGCGCATGGATAAGACCTTTGATATCCTCTACTGAATATCCTATAGACTTCTTATGGATCTTCAACTCCTCGAGAAGCCTTTCCAATTGTTCCTTCGTCAGATGGACATTAATGATAACTGGATTTCTCCCTTCTTGATCTAGAAATTCATACTTTAAACCTTCAGGCAGCTGTTTCAACTTTGGCTTAGCCTTAGGTGCCTTTTCTTCTGGTGTATCTTCTAGAGAAGCAAACTTAACTATCTCTATTTCCTCCTCCTTGTCCTTTAGATCTTCATTAAATCGATTTAGATATCCAAGGATCTCGACAACCTCAGGATCTTCGGAGTTAGAGTCTTGATTGCTCAATGCTCTCACAAGAGGGTCTACCATTGTGATATCTTATTCTACCTCTTCACAAAACCGGTTGTAGATTTCTACGAAGTAAGCAGATTCTAGAAGGGACGGTCCTTTCATAGCGTATTTTACCTTGAAATCCAAGTGATCTTTTCCGACCCTCAGAGTGATTATTCCTTCAGCAACATCAATCAACGCTCTTCCTGTACCCAAGAAGGGATTCCCAAAGATGATAGGACAATTAGGGTCCTCCACAGTGTCCATGACCACAATGTCACAAGGAATGAAGAATCTTCCCACACGGATCAGAACATCCTCAACAACTCCTATAGGTCTTTTGAAAGTACAGTCTGCCAATTCAATCCTCATGTTGGTCTTGATCATATCAGTCAAACCCAAACGTTGTGCGAGGCTTAAGGGCATAAGGCTGATGCTAGCCCCTAAATCAACAAGACCTTTCTGCTCGATGTCATATCCAACATCAAAAGGAATAGTGAAGGCTCTTGGATCCTTCTTCTTGGGAGGTAAATCTGCCTTCACAAAGGCAGAAGACATACTAGCAAGGTGCAATGTCTCGATGCTTCCTCCTCTTTTCTTCTTGGTGATCAAATCCTTGAAAAACTTGGCGTAGGTTGGAATTTCCTCTAAAGCATCCAAAAATGGTACTTCGAGGTGAAGCTTCATTACTGACTCCATAAACCTATCGTAACACTTTTTAAGATGTGCCTTTATGAGTTTGTAAGGGAAAGGCAATCTTGGAGAGTAAGGCCTTTTTTTACCAAACAGGTCCTCCATGGATCTTATTTCTAGCTCCCTGACATGAGCTTGTTGGTTCTCTTCCTCTGTGGGATTCTCTAGTGCAATCCTTGGTTCAGGTTCCTCGGGTCTGGCCGCTTCAGGGCGTTCTACTATTTTCCCTGATCTGAGCACTACCATTTTAGCAGACTCAGTGTTGGAGGGTATCTTACTTGAAGGATTCTTTATTAACTCGGCCATTTGAGCCAACTACTGGTCTATCTGGCATTGGTGTGTTTGCATATCCGCCATTTGAACCTGCATCGTATTCAGAACCCCTGAGTTGGACAGTGTGCTTTGTGCCAGCTAGTTGTTGATAGTATCCTGTCTTTTGACAAAATCGAATAGTTGGCCCACCAAGTCTGGTTGATTCGAGTTCTTGTCCTGACTCTGCTCCTTAGCTTGACCCTGGCCTTGACTAGGGTTAGTTGCTTGGCGGTTTTGGTACTTCCCTTGCCCTTGAAAGTTTTCCTTGTTCGATTGGAAATTGGTAGTTCTGGTGAACTAACCTTGTCCGCCCCTTTTCTCAAAACCTTGCGGTTGCTTTGGTGGATTATTCAACTGATGCGAGTTTTCTACCACATCCTTGTTGCCATAGTTAAACCCAGGGTGGTCCGGTCTTTTGAAGTTGACAAAAGAGACATTCTCAGCTTCCTCTGCTTCGGATTTGCTTTCACTTGACTCGCCGAGTCGGGTGTAAATGCAATTATCAATATCGTGTCCACCTTCTCTGCAAGTGACACATTTCATCACCTTCTCAACCTATTTCTTTCCTTTCCCTCCTAGTTCTTTTAACCGTCTGACGTCAGTGGCTATCTTTTGGATTTGAGTGGTGATAGCTTCAAGAGCTTTGGATTCGATCGAAGGTCCTAGCGACCTTCTTAGCATATCCTCTATCTGACCTGTCGTGGTCGGTATCGGCTTGTAGTTCAGCCATGTTTTCGATGATCTTTTTGGATCTACTGGGCTTCTTGCCCAGAAAGTCACTCCCTGCAGATGCATTCAGCGATACCCTTTCTTCAGGGGTCATACCATTGTAAAAGGTAGTTATTAAGAAACCTTTCTTGTAGTTGTGATGAGGGCAGTCCCTATGATACTCATGATATCTTTCCTAGGCTTCATGTAGATTCTCATTCAGCTTCTGCATGAATGACATGATCCTTTGCCTGTTCGTGACCGTTTTCTCCGTAGGGTATAACTTGTTTACAAAATCGTTGTCCAGCATGTTCCATCCGTTCAGAGCTTTGTGCGGTAGTCTGAGGTACCAGGATAGGGCCTTGTCCTCTAAAGAGAAGATGAAGCCCTAGCAGTAAATGACTTCTTGTGGACCCCCCCCCCCCATTTTAATGGTATCACAGATATTCTAAACAGCATCAAGATGATGGTAAGGGTTATCGTTCTTTGAATTCCCTCAGAAGCTCTTGTTCTGGATCATAGATATGACATATGGTTTTAGTTCAAAGTTTGTTGCATTGAACCTTGGGATGGCAACGTGACATCTTGAGTTATTGGCCTTCATGGCAGCCAACTCCTTGAGGGTCTTTTCTTCTTCGTTAGAATCTTCACTGTCATTGTCCCC
Organism: Alisma plantago-aquatica; assembly: GCA_963693085.1. Lineage (NCBI taxonomy): Eukaryota > Viridiplantae > Streptophyta > Magnoliopsida > Alismatales > Alismataceae > Alisma > Alisma plantago-aquatica. The sequence continues at coordinate 756,982,794 of OY856412.1, forward strand.
ATGGTTCTGCTCTTGATTATATTGATTTCTTCTGCGTATGCGGTGATGACGACTTCTCTCGTGACGATGATCATCCTCGAATTGTTCTGTTTCAGGTTCTTCCTGTAGATGATCATTATCATAACGGTCATCATTCCCATGCGAAGGTGAGTGGGGTCCAACTCTAGCGTTTCGCTTACCCTCACAAAGAGGTGGTTCCACGCGAGGTGGCATGATCAGCGGTGCTCAACCGAGAAGAATGCTTCTTTCCTGAGTACCTGAATAGAACGTTTAATCAAGTTAGAAGACTTGTGTTAATAAAATGAACTATTCTATACTCATTTCAGGTTAGAAGACTAAAAGAAATAGTGCTATCAAGCTTATTACTAAGCTTGAGGCATAGGAGTGTAGTCAGTGGATTCAGGTTCATTAACAGTACCGTTTTTTCCTTGTCCCTAGAAACAACGCCAAAAAGTTGACCGACCCAAATCACGCATCCAAAAGGAGCATATTTGAAGTAGTTTGAATTTTAAATTACCCGAATCATAGGCCCCCACAATGATGACGGGTCCGAAGTAGCAATCGGGGTCGAACCACAGGGACAACGGTGGTCGTGCTAAGAACATGGAATTGACACTCTACACTCCGGTAAGAGAAATATGGGGATAAAGTTCCCCGACAACGGCGCCAAAAAGTTGACTGGCCTAAATCGCGCGTCCAAAAGGAGCAGATTTGAAGTAGTCAGACTTTTAACTAACCTGACCCTTAGGCCCTCACAACGATGACGGGGTCTAAAGTAGCAATTAGGGTCGAACCACAGGGAGAAGGGTGGTCGTGCTAAGAATGTGGAATTGACACTCTACACTCCGGCAAGAGAAAGATGGGGATAAAGTTCCCAAGGGAACAACATATGAGGATCGATAAAATAAAAGAAAGCTACCTCCAACTGGAGTTACAAGGAGGATTGAGGTTTTTTGGCATTTATCGGTTTTTCTAGGGTTTTACGCAACAGAACCGGAGGAGATAACACAATTGCCTCAGTAAGGAACAAAGGAGGAAAACTTCGACATAATAAGCGGCAGCAGGAAACATCCAGTACCCCTTCTCTCAAAGAGGGTACCTCTAACTAAGAACCAACACCCTCTCTCAAGGTTGATGGACTTGGGTTAGAGTGTAAAGATAACTGAGGCAACTCCAATCCTGGGTACTCTCGTACTCCCTAATCGGACCAAACACTAGAGCTACAACGCCTCTCTCGAGGGAGTTGCAACAGGAAACATGATTCGATAGCTAATTAAAACATGATCCTAGCATACAAGCTAGAGTTCGGATGCTAAACAAAGTATTCATCCAACAAAAAGAGACCAAACATAGAGCAACAAACATTTGAAACTCCTCTAATTCCATTAGCATATGCATTGTATAAAAGGGGTTAGTTACATTATGTAAATAAGGAAAGTAAATGACTGAAAAAGGGAAGATAGGTATCACCTCCTTGATTTAGGAGAGCGACATACATCAGTAGATCCCTAAGACACCTCTAACCCAATACTGGGTGGGAGGTCTGCCCGATATGCCTGTGTCGATCGACATCCCCTGTCGGGCGATAGGCCATGACGGGAAAATGCATCGAACAAAACACTCTACCCGATACGGTCATATCAGAATGCCACTCTCTCGGGTGACACACCATGACAGGTGATTCGTATCGGGCTCAATATCGTGTCGGGCTAGAGACAACTTATGGTATCGGGCTCCTCATGTCGGGTGGCCTATTCGGTCGATATTGGGATGCTGCGGCGACTGGGATAGATTCTGGGTGAACCATTCCTGCCCTCTCGGGTCGGGGAAGTGGTCACCTAGTATTGCCCGACACACCTCTGGGACGTGACACACTAGCTCCAGGTTCTTTCCAAAGTTAGCTCTCGCGAGATTCCGACCTGTCCCATCAGAGTCCTGTAGCTGCTATTTATAGGCAGCGGTTGGAAGAAGTTGTGGATCTCTGGGCACCACGTATCCTTCATTGACTCCCTTTACCTAGCTTCGGGGATGGATGACGCCTAGGTATCGCCCGACACACCTTGGCTATCGTGTGTCGGGTTGGAGTGGTATCAGGCGACTGTGACAGACAGGCATTATTCCAGTGAGTGGCTCGGGTCGCGTGACATGTCCATGTCGGGATGACTGGTCATGGTGGGATAACGGCTCTCTGTCGGGTAGTAGCTTGTCACTCATCAGATTCTGTGTTGCGTGATACGCTAGTGTCGGGTTGCCGCCATGTCGTGCAATGACTACCATAGGAAGTGGACATGTCATGCAGCTGGATAAAGGCTAGTTCTTTGTAAGTGGGCCGAGATAGGCCAAATTGCTGATTTAGAGTGGAAAAGCGAGGAAAACTCTGTAAAAGATGATAAAAATGAGTTAAGAACATAGTGTGAATCATTTATTCAATAACATGACAAAATGAAGAGGAAAACAGTTTAAAAGGGCAGTTTTGACAACAAAAAATGGGCCATAAATACCACAAAATTGTTATCACAGACCTAGTTAGCCAATAAAGCAATCTATTGTGTGAATTGAATACCTACACATTTTAGTATTCAAGATCAAACTCCTCTTCTATATGAGTTTTTATGTGTCACATTAGTAGTGAATGTCCATAACTAGCTTATGACATCACAAGTAGAGAGGGGTACCTAGTCACACATTAGTGCCACCCAAGTGATTGGAAAGTTGGAGAAAAACTTCAACTTACAATCTGTGTAAGGTGTTGTAGTGATTGTATAATTCATTTGTCTCTGATATCCAGGATGAACTCAAGGAATGGTTGGTTATTGTCTCAATGTTCAATCCATGTTTCTTAAACCAAGAGAAGACTGTCTAAGATAATATAACCTCAATATCTCATATTGATTCACATGTGCATGCACATGCATTTATCAATCTCTCTTATCAAGTAGTCGGGATATCATACTCCAGTAGGAGGGACAAACCCTGTATATATCACTCATATTCTATCCCCATGTGTCAAAGTCACCCAATCGTCACCATTATAACAACCCATGTTTCAGGACTACGTTTGATGATGTCAAAGCGTACCCAATGAGATGTGACCAATGTAGTAGTTTTAGGTCTAAGAATCACAATCCCCACCTTCACTATGAGAGATGAGTGTGACCACAAAAACATGTGTCACTCTCAATGTGGGTCTATCTGATACATTGTTCTCTAACATGGATCTATGTGCTTGGTTTGGTATTGCCATATCATGACTAACGAGATTTAGTCATCAACCAACTCACACTGTGATCTTATGTGTTATTGTTGTCTATTAACCTTCCACAATAACAACTAATTAAGGACATAATGAGAATATGTATATGTATGGGATTAAGAGAGAAAGATTCCCCCCTTCTCCCATGCCCGTAGCGGAGGCCGAACGCCCGAGAGGGTTGTAAATCAAGGTGGCAATTGGGATTTGAACTTGGGTCCCTTCATGAGGATTCACTGTGCTTGACCACTGTAGTCTTAACACATACATCTCATTAGCCATATCATGACTAACAAGATTTCATCAACAAGTGAAACATATAAATTGGAAGCTTGTCTTTTATGTATGTTATTATTATTAATCAAATCCTTTTAGGTAATTATGCCATGTCAATCATCATATGATTGGCTATACTGGCATACCTTACCAACATACTCCCACTTGCACATAGATCCAATCACCCATGGATCTCATCCTTAGTGATCTAAACATGTCCAACATGCTTCTGTTGTGCTAGGGATAAAATAGTGGGTTAGCAACACTTTGCTATTAGTCAGTATATTGCATGTTTCTTATCTCTTCACTCTGAGTTGAAACCGCTGTAAAATGGTATCTTACATTCCTTGCCAAATAATTAGCTCCATTATTATCATAGTATCTCTATAGAGTCTTCAATGGTTGGAACATCTATAAGTTCATGATATGAACCTTTTAGATCCATATAGTATCACTCTGTGTTCATAACACAAGTATACTCAACTTTTATTGCAGAATAGATTTAATGTCTATTGTTCAGAACCTTTCCAACTAATTAACACTCCTCTTTTAAATCAAACATATTTTAATTTGCGATCACTTTTTTCATCTTAGAAGTTTGCATCAATGTAACCCTTTACATCCAACTCTTCATTTTTTTCCTTTTTGGCCAACAGTCTATCCTTAGTCACTTCTCAAGTATAATGGATATCTCTAATGACTTTTCCAATAACCCTTGTTGGAGTTTATATCATCTTATCATGTCCAACACATACAAGATTATATGGGATAAGTACATTTATAACATTCATGATGGATCAAATGTTGGGGTTGGCCCATGAAATCTTATTCGTGATATTTCCATTCTTTATAAGAATAGGAATATAGGATTCATGAAAGACCAAACCAAATTATCTCTTATTGAATCCATTTGTGTCGAACTCCCTTAACACATTGCTATTGCACTTTGCTTAAACTTCCATTACGAAACATTCAAGAACCATCTCATAGCTCTTGATCCTTATCTCATAAGATGTTTCACCTCATCTTTCATTGCAGAAGATATTTTCATGTTAGTTCTCAATATTCATAATATTAAAACGTTATTCCTCATCATATGTAGAATAGTCATATATGCTCCCACTAAATCTTTTGTAAACATAGTTCTCTTCTTTTATCTTTATTCAAGTCAAACTCATTGACTATCTTGTCAAGTCAAAAGATCTCATCTCTTAGGTGCTTGTTTCAATCCCAGATTGAACTTTGTAGTTTATAGACTTAATTTGAATTCATGAAGTTATGAAACCTTTTAGGTTGTATCATGTACACATCCTCTAATGTATTCCTTTAAGGAATCGAGTTTCTATCTTCATATGTAAAATCTCATAGTCTATTTTTACTACAACAACAAGCATGATAATTGGTAAAAGAATTCTATAAAGTTCAACAACTTGAACTGATTTGAAAAATTTTCAACCAATCTGTTCAATTTTGTTATCCATGTAGGTCTTTTCTATAAGACCCTATTGCACCATTTAGGTATTACCCCTTTAGGTGGAACTACCAAGGTCCTACCTTGTTAGCTTACATGGGTCCCATAATGGTCTTTAACCATTACTCAGATTATGGTACTTTATAGCTTCTAGTTGATTAGTTGTCTCATCCTAAATAACATACCCATTTGAATTGTTGGATTCCCAATCCTCCAATTTCATATGTGTTCTACTAGATATATGTTGTTCTATGTTATATGATGAACGTGAGACTCCACAACACTTATGATTCTCATGGTTCTCATTGTAACCTTTTGTTGATCTCAAACATTTTGAGTTTTACTTTTACATCCACTGAATCTTTAGGAACTCAGTTATCCTATTAACAAAACAATTTTATTATTGGATTGGGTTAAATGGTAACATTCAACATTTATGGTTTTTGGATAAACCTTTTCAAGAAACTACTTTTTTAATGTTGGTTTCAATCCTTTAGACATATTGGGACACTCCCAAATCATATCATATATGATGTCTCATAAACCATTAAGATGGTACATTATTTAGTGATAGGTATATATTTTATGAAAATAAGAAGATTGAATTAATTGATAACCATATCATGACTCATCATGATATAATTCCTTCATTATGACACATCATTATGTTCAGATGGATTTGACTTGTGATTGATTATCACAGTCCTTTCAAGAAGGTTCTCAAAATATTAATGTAAAGTATTTCAATATTTGATCTCATCAAAGTTTCTTAATATTTTCATCAAAGGCATACTTCATCTATAATATCTTTGAATATTTCAAGAGATTTCTTTTTTACTGAGTACATATCATCATATTACCAGTAAATGAAACGAAGTATGAGTAATTATCTATAGCATTCATTCCATAAGATATTCATGCATCATAAACATAAGGTCTAAAGAAAGCTTTATCCTCCCACTACATTTAGTGAAGGACGGCATGTCATATTTGTGCATAAATTAGATTTGCATGTTTCCTTAGGTTCAATAACCAAGGGAATCTAGATCAATGTAAATATGTATTATAGGCATGCACCTCTCATATTTATACAAGATGACTAATGCTAATGATAGTCTTGAGTTATCAATTATAATCCTTTGGAATAAACATTGTAAACATTCATCTTTGGATCATTTCACAAAAATATCAAAAGATGTTTTAGGGCCAATGCCATGAAATATCATATCTTTAAAAATAGAAGCACTAATAATTCTTTATTGATAATCATCCTTGTCCATACAACATGCATAAAGAAAATGTTTCTATTCTAATGGCATAATGAAATAGCAGTTCTAATAACTCTATTACAGGTCCATTTGGCTAAGATAAATTTAAATACAGACTCTGGCTTCCAAAAAAATTTCTCCACCTTGTCCATCGTTTTCCTTCCATGAAGGCCTTTAATTCTAGTCAGATCCTGCACATAGGTATGTCAGATATCTATTCGGTATCACATACCAAAATGAATAAGTAATCAAATTTATCTTATGTGGTTTATACCTGAAGTGGAGGCCTCAGTGCCATCCTTCTTCTTCTTTAGTTCCTCTATCCGGAGTGGGCAATTTCTCTTCCAATGTCCAGGATGGTGACAATCGCCTCTATTTTTCTTTACTCCCCCTTTTTCTTTGAGATCTGAAGACTTGGGCTTCTGGATAGCTTTAGAACTCTTCTTAGCTTTGCCTTTATAATTCCCCTTTGTCTTGTTGATCACCATCATAGACTTGGGATTGTCTTTCTTCATTTCTGTCTCGACTATTCTCAACATGCCCAACAACTTTGTCAATGACTTGTAAAATTCATTCATATTGTAGTTCATGACAAACTAACTATATGACTCTAACAAAGACTGTAGAGTCACATCAGTGGCCAACTCTTGACCCAAGGGGAATCCTAGTCCAGCAAGGTTCTCCACATACCCAATCATCTTGAGCACATGAGGACCTACTGGGTCACCTTCTGTCATGGTACATTTGAACAATGCCTTGGAGACATCATATCTCTCTTATCTTGCCTGATCATGATACATGTTCTTGAGATGTGTGACCATCTCAATGACACAATGTTGCCTCTGCAACTCATCATTCATGGAACATATCATCATACATTTGACATCCACAACATCTTTAGTATGCTTCTTATAAGCATCCTTGTCAGCCCTTAGAGTATTTTAAGCTAGTTCCTCTGGTGCTGGCATTTCCAGAACATAGAGCTTGTGCTCCTGTGTGAGAACAATTCTTAACATCCTCAACCAGTCGTGAAAGTTGTTCCCAGTAAGTTTGTCCTTATCATGGATCAATCATAGAGAAAAGTGATTGTTGTTTGTTGCCATTTGATTCTACAAAAGAATTTACAATTTTGTCAAAAACTCATTTTTTATTTGATTTAATTTGATTAAAATTTGGGCAATAATAATTAGGTCTTTAATTTATTATCATTCTCATTATTTTGTTCAAATTGATAACCCTCAAGTATCAATTCGGAAAATTGTAGTGAACAATTTTCTAATGAGCTAAGATCCAAAATGATTCAATTATTACCCGACCTACACCACCATCCATAATAAACCATTAAGGTAGGCAATCATGCCAATTGCATCATGTACAACTCTTAGATAGATGATATGTGTAACTCTTTGCCATCATCATAAGCATGCTTGTGGGCTTAGACTCTCTAAGAATTACCAGTTAAGCCTGACCCAATAGCCAATACAATAATAATGCACCTCGTTTTAGCAGAACCTACATTACTACCATCACACTTCCACGAGGTAGATGGTGCACCATGCTTTAGTGTAACCTATGCTTGGTCAAATAAGATTTTCATGTGTATTGATATTGGAAAGCATCTTTGTTACAACCCACATCTAGGTTAGTAAGAGAATACCTCAATTAGCATGAAGTACCTTGATTAGTACAAAGTATCTTGTTAAACATCATGGTTAATCAAGATAAGCTAAGATGTGAATCAATAGTTGAGATTGAATCATCTGAGGTAATTAATGATAATCACAGTCTTAATCGTTAAGTTAAATAAGTGCCCAATAAGAGATTAGTAATTTGATTAGTTGAGACAAGCTAATTAGCATGATTTCATGCCTTAAGTTTGTAGTGGATTATGTGCTTGAAGTTTTGCAAAAAGAATCATTTGATTCGGACCCCCGAGGCCATAGTTATGGCGTTTTTAAGAGTCTTGGACTTGAGATGCAATTTTTCCCAGTAATTTACCCCTTTAGTGGGTCGGCTACCTTTTTCCTTTATCTTCTTCTTCCCGTTAGAACAGAACCGCAAAAGCGGTGCCCCAAACCCAGTGTTCGACCGAGCAGTAGAGGGAGAAATAGGCACGATTGAGGGCGATTCTCGAGCTCTTCACCTCCGACCAGTTTGGGTGTCGTCCTCCTCTCTTCTCCTTCCTCCTCTACCTCGCCCTAGTGGTGCCCCTACCTGATGGAGCAAGCAGCGACCGACCTACAGCAGGTGCTGCGCCGGCCAGCAGCAGGGCGCCGGACAAAGACCCTTTTGGGCGCAGCCAACTCTCCGGAACGCTGCTCTTGAATCCGTCCATGAGGTCTATGCTCAAATCCAAAGCCCTAGCCCTAGATTCAGCTCTTAACTAAGCTCTTTTTTTGACTTGTACGTGGGGGGAAACATTTGTTGTTTGTAGCAGGTCTGGCCAGGGGCTGTCTTGGGGCAAGCAGCACCATGAATCACCACCATTGATTCTAGCTATTAGAAAAGAGCAAGCATCTGCAGCCACCCAGCCCTCAACTAGCAGTTAGCTTGGTTCCTTCCAACCAGTACGTGTGTATGGTACTGTTCCTTTGCAGCAAATTCGTTAACAGGACAATTCCAAGGTAGAAGACAATAGAAATCCACCCGGAATCAGACCCTGAACGCATCCCCGGATGAATTCGGGCATCCTGAATCACTGTGAGTAGGATTTCATTCATTTATCATTAATAAACTCAGGCGTTTGAATATTTTCTATTTTGTGCGCGTTTTAAGCTGATAACAGTCGTTATCAGGCATTGGGCAGCATTTGGTGTCGCCCGACTTTTATTTCATAAATTGTTTCGTTACCCTTCTATATGACTTAATTTAGCATCTGATCAGTGTGAATTGAATCAGTGAATTTATATGGTTCATCGGAACCTATATTGTTCAGTGTGAACGTTGAAATTAGAAATACACGGCTGAAAATGGTACGGGTTGGGTATAAAGTCAGACAGTATTGATTTTAGTAAATTAGCAGATGCATGATATAAGGATAGGGTGTTTCCATGTGATAAGTGAATGAGGTAACTGAAACCCTAAGGATAGGGTGTACAATGAATCAAGTATTTTGATATCAAAATTCTCAATATGAGATGTGGTGATGCTTAACTGTTGAATTGTATGTTTCTTGTGCATTTAACTTTACATGCTTATTCTCTTTGAGTTGGTATATATATACTACAGGGTTTCCTATTTTCACAATACATATCTCGTGAATTGCAGGTGATGAGATATGACATGCCCTAGAAAGGGATGTTACTGAGATCATGCATATATGTATGAAATGTTAGAATGAGAATACTTGTTGGGCAGACATGATATATGTTGAATACATGAGTTATGATGTTTCTTATGATATGATATGGCAGGCCGTGTGAGCCTTGTGAGAAATGTTAAATGAGTTATGATTTCTGTTTAAAATGTACCTATAATGTTAATGTTAGACTTAGGTGCCCTGAACACCGTAGAACCCCTTTGAGAGGTCTGCTTCCTAGGGGTGAAACTCGTGTTGCAACAATAACCGTGCAGAGTCACGGTGGCACGAGGACAGAGAGACAGTGTTCAACAATAATCCGTGCGGAGTCACGGTGGCACTATAGAAAATAGGGGTTATTCAACATTAATCCGTGCGGAGTCACGGTGGTAACCCAGTGAGACTCTCCGCCTATGTACTTAGGTTAGAGGAGGAGTCTAGAGAACTCGGAGTTAGTGCATTGAGGTCGGAGAGCCTGTGGTCCTATAGCAGAACAGGGCTGGCAGTCAGACTTAGCATTTCCCGAGTGTGTCGCTAAGTCTTGTACGGTGTGGCCGTATTGCACTGCGAGTCTCTTATGCAGAGTACACTGCATAAGATCAGGGCATAAGCTAAAATATGATCATATAGTTTCACAGAGTTCCTTATAAATGAAAGAGTTAAGGAGGACTAGAGCATAGTATTCTAGTAGTTATTCTTTGGATGCAATATTTACATTCTTTGTTATTTCAATTATATTGTTTTAGAACTGCTCAGTGTAGTATTTCTTGTATATTAATCTGAATAATAAACTTAACGAGTTGCTTAGTGATAGTTAAATGAAAAACTATTCACTGAGCGAGTAGGCTCACTCCTCTACTCAAACATTTTCAGGTCAGCGACAGTTCTAGGAATCTGAAGGATCTTACCACCCTAGTCAGTAGAAGGTATATGTAGTTAGTTAGATAGTGGTCTCTTAATCCTTTCCCCTTGGTTCTTGGGACATGGTGTGGGAGAGAGAGAGTATGTATGGTGAATGAGTAAAAGATGTAAATTATCTGTTATGTTTTACTTTCTGTTAAATAATGTTACATGTTGTAAAATCTATTTATGTTCTCTAGCCAGTTTAATTGAAATGCTTCCGCAATAGTTTATCATGTTTTAGTTTACAACAATAATCTGGATATCATTACAAGGTTTTAAAAATAAAAAGTTCTCAGTGATTTGTTTATGTGATAATCCCTCTGTCGCGCCCTAATCTCATGATTAGTGGTTAGTGTGAGATCGGGGTGTGACATCTTGGTATCAGAGCTTAGGTTGAGTATATGAATACTCTAAGTCAAGGTCAGGGGACGATAAGAGACCAATAGGATTAGGAGTTAAGTGTCTTCCTTCTAACTGCAATTTTCTAACAGGAAGTGTTCTGTTATACTATTGCAGATGGCAGGAAGAGGATGTGGTCACGAGAACCAAGTAGAGAGCTTAGGTTGAGTCATCAGGGATCATTAGGATCAAAAGATAAAGTTATAAGTGAGGAAAATAAGAAGTGATATGTCTTTAGCTCTGGAAGGTCTGAGTGTTTAGATACCCTAGCCAGGTGTCTGAATACTTAGATTGACCAGTATCAAGCTACTCTGTCTATTCTTCTCTGGATGCCCTGACCAGGTATGCAGAGGAAGGATAGGCTAGATAGAAACCCTAGAAATCTTAGGGTTAAGAAACTAGAAATTTATGCAGGAGTAAGAGATTAAACATAGGATGCGATGCAACTCTTGCTTTATATTGCTTATTTGATTGGAAATCATTAGAAATGCTCTTATATGTATGGATTTAGATTTTCAGTTTATAGAATAAATATGATTCTTTTTATATTGTTGTGTGTCATGAAGTGATTTAGTTATTGTTTATATTCTTTGTATTAAGTATACCATAAGTTATGTTTAAATGAGTTTGCCCTAAGTGGATATTCTTTCCACATGTTTGAGATTAATAGGAGTTGGTTAATCCTGAGTAGCTCTTGGCTTCAGGACTACAGGTTTGGCCTGGTCCGGCTGGCAGGATGCGTTACTGAGATCTAATGACTCCTATTAATAATATAATAAAAGTAGATTCTGGATAATTTAGACCCGAATCATGGTGAAAAATGTATATACACTAAGATGTTGATATATAAGAGAAAGATTAGAACAACTAAGAATTAGTTGGAACTGATATCGAAGACCCAACATTGGGACCTCATATGAGCAATCCTTAATTAGAAATAAAGGAACACAATAAGGGTAAGATTAAATTTAATGATTAGGTGAGAAATACCCTTAATGGTACTAATCAATAATGCATAACAAATGCATGGATCCAATACATGATTAGTAAACCCTAGTGGAGGGTGTATCATTGTGAACCCTGGTTGAGGGTGTATCCTTGTGAAACCCTAGTTGAGGGTGTATCATTGCGATTGTTTATAGGCAACTTTATAATAAAGTTATGCCTGAAACTAAGATAAGTCCATATCATGTGAGATAGCTGGACAATTCTAATGTGTGGCCTATGCATTATATGCTAAGGGTGAGTATTCTGTGATGGAATGCATTAAGAGGGGAAATACCTTAATACAAGATAAAGTTGGTTAACTGAAGAGGGTCTGAATTAATGAGAAATGGGGAACCCTAACCCTAATTTGGGGAAAAGGGAATGATAAGCCATGTTTGATAGTGAACCCTAGTTCCTGGTTAAGTAATGATGGTATTACTATTGTATCACATGATGTGATGAATATCTTGTATGACTGTTATCATGCCTAATAACCATGCAGGTTTGATGAGGTGATGAATATAGCCAAGTTTGGGTTGTGACATTTATATAATAAATGATTGATTGGTTTTTTGTGTGTTGATGTTGTTGTTGATTAATAAAAGTAATAATGTGTACGGATTTTATGAGCCATGTGAATAAGTTGTTGCCTAGTGAGAGGTGACAAGATATGAATGGCCCTGTGAGCCATGTGTGATGCTTGGGTAACAAGTATCATGTTTATTTGTAGCATTTGTGTTAATAAGTTATGCTAGAGAACTTGGCTGGTGTTACATTTCTGTTATATATCTATAGTTCATTGATGATTATTCATATCAGTTGTATTCATTACAAGTAGATGGATGAACTTATGAGATCTAAAGTTTGATTTCAAACTAAGGAAGCAAAGTCACACCATAATAATGCTATGTTACTGATAAGGACCAAACCCTAGAATGTTTAGAGTTGTAGTAGTTCAAGGGATGTCGCTAGTGATTTGAACTTGAATACTAGCATCTCTATAAAACAAAATCATGAGATTTACACTATGATTGGTAAGCTAGCACTAATGAACTCCAGGGTTTAAAGGTAGTTAATCTGATAGGTAGATAAACAATATGAAAATGACTTGGAGCAAGAGTGAGATATAAATTTGAAATATAACTAATGTGTTGTGAACAAAAGAAGAAATATAATATAAGTGAAGTGTGATATGAAATAAATTCTTGCAATAATAATAAGAATGAGGAATAATCTATTCTTACCTTGTGTGTTTCAATTTTTGGGATGTTTATTCTATATGATCAAAATGAGAAGGATAAGTAACAAGAAGCAAGTAGCATAGAATGAGGAGTACTACCCTTACATGATCTGAAGTTAGCTGATGTAATTCATGCTCTTAAGATACAACATCACTATCTTTATGGTGAGGCGTGCCAGGTGTTTATAGATCATAAGAGCTTGAAATATATCTTTACCCAGAAGGATCTGAATCTTAGACAACGGAGATGATTAGAATTGATTAAGTATTATGATGTAATGATAGATTATCATCCTGGAAAAGTGAATGTGGTAGCAGATGCCCTCAGCAGGAAATCAAGTTCAACAACTGATGCATTCTTTATGGCATGTTTCAAGAGAGACCTGCTAGTAGAAATGCGGAAGTTGAACATAGACTTAGGGGTGATAGAGTAGAGCGGTTTGACTGCACAGATGCAAGTCAAGCCTACTTTTTACGATCAGATTAAGGAACTACAGTAGGGTGATAGTAAGTTGCAACAGATCATGCATGACATGTCAGGGGGAAAAGACCAGAGTTTAGGTTTTCAGTTGATGGATTGTTGTATTAGCATGACAGGTTGCATGTACCTCGAGATAATAATTTGGAAGAATAGATTCTTGAGGAAGCACATGCATCGATGTATGCCATGTATCCCGGTAACACTAAGATGTACATGAATCTCAAGGAGTTGTACTGGTGACCTGATATGACAAAGGATGTAGCTGAGTATGTGACTAGGTGTAGTGTGTATCAGCAGGTTAAGGCTGAGCACCAGAAACCTACAGGTACCTTGCAATCTCTTCTTATACCTGAGTGGAAGTGGGAACATATCACAATGGATTTTGTGATAGGGTTGCCCAGGACACCTAGAGGTTGTAACTCTATATGAATGATTGTGGATAGATTAATTTAGTCTGCTCACTTTCTTCATATTAAGTCAACCTTTGTTGTCTTGAAGTTGGCTAAGATATACGTGGATGAAATAGTTAGATTGTATGGTATCCCAGTTTCAATTATATCAGATAGAGATCCTAAGTTCACATCCAAGTTTTGGAATCAGTTGCTTTGTGCTTTGGGCATAAAAATTAAGATTCAGTACAACTTATCACCCACAAATGGATGGTCAGTCTGAGAAGACCACTCAGACTCTTGAGGACATGCTGAGAGCAGTAGAAAGCTGCTCAAAATAGACAGAAGAGTCATGTCAAGATGAGGCGTTAACATCTTGAGTTTCCGATTGGTAATGAAGTGTATCTGAAAGTTTCACCATGGAAGGGAGTGCTGAGTTTTGGTAAGTGAGGTAAACTGACTCCTAGGTTTATGGGCCTATATCATGTCATTGAAAGGATTGGACCTATAGCCTATAAGTTGGAATTGCCATCTGTGTTGACTAGTCTACATGATGTATTTCATGTATCGATGTTGAAGAAGTGTTATCCTGGTACAGAGAAGATAGTGGATCCATAATCTGCTCAACTCAGACCAGATGTATCTTATGTTGAGGGATCAATACAGATAGTTGATCGAAGAAATCAAGGAGCTCAAGAATCGAGATACCGTTAGTGAAGGTTTAATGGAGAAATCATAACCTATAGGAAGCTACATGGGGGCTTGAGTCTGAGATGCGTAGCAATTTCCTTTTCTCTTTTAGGAATTTTGAGACGAAATTCTTATAAGGGAGGGAGATTGTTACAACCCACATCTAGGTTAGTAAGAGAATACCTCAATTAGCATAAAGTACCTTGATTAGTACAAAGTATCTTGCTAAACATCATGGTTAATCAAGATAAGCTAAGATGTGAATCAATAGTTGATATTGAATCATCTGAGGTAATTAATGATAATCACAGTCTTAATCGTTAAGTTAAATAAGTGCCCAAGAAGCGATTAGTAATTTGATTAGTTGAGACAAGCTAATTAGCATGATTTCATGCCTTAAGTTTGTAGTGGATTATGTGCTTGAAGTTTTGCAAAAAGAATCATTTGATTCAGACCCCCGAGGCCATAGTTATGGTGTTTTTAAGAGTCTTGGACTTGAGATGCAATTTTTCCCAGTAATTTACCCCTTTAGTGGGTCGGCTACCTTTTTCCTTTATCTTCTTCTTCCCGTTAGAACAGAACCGCAAAAGCGGTGCCCCAAACCCAGTGTTTGACCGAGCAGCAGAGGGAGAAATAGGCACGATTGAGGGCGATTCTCGAGCTCTTCACCTCCGACCAGTTTGGGCGTCGTCCTCCTCTCTTCTCCTTCCTCCTCTACCTCGCCCTAGTGGCGCCCCTACCTGATGGAGCAAGCAGCGACCGACCTACAGCAGGTGTTGCGTCGGCCAGCAGTAGGGCGCCGGCCAAAGACCCTTTTGGGCGCAGCCAACTCTCCAGAACGCTGCTCTTGAATCCGTCCATGAGGTCTGTGCTCAAATCCAAAGCCCTAGCCCTAGATTCAGCTCTTAACTAAGCTCTTTTTTTGACATGTACGTGGGGGGAAACATTTGTTGTTTGTAGCAGGTCTGGCCAGGGGCTGTCTTGGGGCAAGCAGCACCATGAATCGCCACCATTGATTCCAGCTATTAGAAAAGAGCAAGCATCCGCAGCCACCCAGCCCTCAACTAGCAGTTAGCTTGGTTCCTTCCAACCAGTATGTGTGTATGGTATTGTTCCTTTGCAGCAAATTCGTTAATCAGGACAATTCCAAGGTAGAAGACAATAGAAATCCACCCGGAATCAGACCCTGAACGCGTCCCTGGACGAATTCGGGCATCCCGAATCACTGTGAGTAGGATTTCATTCATTTATCATTAATAAACTCAGGCGTTTGAATATTTTCTATTTTGTGCATGTTTTAAGCTGATAACAGTCGTTATCAGGCGTTGGGCAGCATTTGGTGTCGCCCGACTTTTATTTCATAAATTGTTTCGTTACCCTTCTATATGACTTAATT
Organism: Alisma plantago-aquatica; assembly: GCA_963693085.1. Taxonomy (NCBI): domain Eukaryota; kingdom Viridiplantae; phylum Streptophyta; class Magnoliopsida; order Alismatales; family Alismataceae; genus Alisma; species Alisma plantago-aquatica. The sequence continues at coordinate 756,998,842 of OY856412.1, forward strand.
TAGCATCTGATCAGTGTGAATTGAATCAGTGAATTTATATGGTTCATCGGAACCTATATTGTTCATTGTGAACGTTGAAATTAGAAATACACGCCTCAAAATGGTACGGGTTGGGTATAAAGTCAGACAGTATAGATTTTAGTAAATTAGCAGATGCATGATATAAGGATAGGGTGTTGCCATGTGATAAGTGAATGAGGTAACTGAAACCCTAAGGATAGGGTGTACAATGAATCAAGTATTTTGATATCAAAATTCTCAATATGAGATGTGGTGATGCTTAACTGTTGAATTGTATGTTTCTTGTGCATTTAACTTTACATGCTTATTCTCTTTGAGTTGGTATATATATACTATAGGGTTTCCTATTTTCACAATACATATCTCGTGAATTGCAGGTGATGAGATATGACATGCCCTAGAAAGGGATGTTACTGAGATCATGCATATATGTATGAAATGTTAGAATGAGAATACTTGTTGGGCAGACATGATATATGTTGAATACATGAGTTATGATGTTTCTTATGATATGATATGGCAGGCCGTGTGAGCCTTGTGAGAAATGTTAAATGAGTTATGATTTCTGTTTAAAATGTACCTATAATGTTAATGTTAGACTTAGGTGCCCTGAACACCGTAGAACCCCTTTGAGAGGTCTGCTTCTTAGGGGTGAAACTCGTGTTGCAACAATAACCGTGCGGAGTCACGGTGGCACGAGGACAGAGAGACAGTGTTCAACAATAATCCGTGCGGAGTCACAGTGGCACTATAGAAAATAGGGGTTATTCAACATTAATCCGTGCGGAGTCACGGTGGTAACCCAGTGAGACTCTCCGCCTGTGTACTCAGGTTAGAGGAGGAGTCTAGAGCACTCGGAGTTAGTGCATTGAGGCCGGAGAGCCTGTGGTCCTGTAGCAGAACAGGGCTGGCAGTCAGACTTAGCATTTCCCGGGTGTGTCGCTGAGTCTTGTACGGTGTGGCTGTAGTGCACTGCGAGTCTCTTATGCAGAGTACACTGCATAAGATCAGGGCATAAGCTAAAATATGATCATATAGGTTCACATAGTTCCTTATGAATGAAAGAGTTAAGGAAGACTAGAGCATAGTTTTCTAGTAGTTATTCTTTGGATGCAATATTTACATTCTTTGTTATTTCAATTATATTGTTTTAGAACTGCTCAGTGTAGTATTTCTTGTATATTAATTTGAATAATAAACTTAACGAGTTGTTTAGTGATAGTTAAATGAAAAACTATTCACTGAGCGAGTAGGCTCACTCCTCTACTCAAACATTTTCAGGTCAGCGACAGTTCCAGGAATCTGAAGGATCTTACCACCCTAGTCAGTAGAAGGTATATGTAGTTAGTTAGATAGTGGTCTCTTAATCCTTTCCCCTTGGTCCTTGGGACATGGTGTGGGAGAGAGAGTATGTATGGCGAATGAGTAAAAGATGTAAATTATCTGTTATGTTTTACTTTCTGTTAAATAATGTTACATGTTGTAAAATCTGTTTATGTTCTCTAGCCAGTTTAATTGAAATGCTTCCACAATAGTTTATCATGTTTTAGTTTACAACAATAATCTGGATATCATTACGAGGTTTTAAAAAGAAAAAGTTCTCAGTGATTTGTTTATGTGATAATCCCTCCGTCACGCCCTAATCTCGTGATTAGTGGTTAGTGTGAGATCGGGGTGTGACAATCTTAGACTTAATATGTGTGATTGAGGGGTTATATATATATATATATATATATATATATATATATATATATATATATATATATATATATATATATATATTGTATCCAATCACCACATATATAGTATGTATTATATACATGCTATATCCCACAACGTAAACATGCAATATAAAACAAAAGGAGATGCTTACGGCCATGTCTATTAGTAATCCCTAGGAGCCACAAGGAATTACTACCACCTAGGTCAATCATCACATCACATGTATGAACATGAGGTTCATGTAGATTTGTGCTTGCAAATCTGAGTAGATTGTTTCAACCCTTGAACTTGTCATCTTGCCTCTCATCCAGTTGGTTGGTCCTCCTGACCAACTGATGTTTGGAATCTTTCCAAACTATCAAATGGCCCTTTTGGGATGATCGTCTGGCATCCTATCCAACCGATGTTTGGAATTCTTCTAAATGGTCAGTTGGATTCACCAGGCGGTCATCTAGTTCCATCATTATGTTCTCCATGGTCCTCCAGATGCTTGACTCATCTCACAAATTGGTCGTATCAACCAACGTGAACATCTTCAATGTTGTTTCAAGAAAAGAAACTATCTTATTGCTACTTTATTACATTCAATAAAATAAATCTTGAGTTATATTTGAGGCGAGAAAAGGTAGGAAAGAATTAACTTTACATTAGGAAGAAGGTAAAGATTTGGTACGCAGATCGAGATAAACAAGAATCAAACCATCCAACCATACACATAAAAAGGGTTTAGACCATAACCACACTACACATCCACCATCAAAATTGCTTTTAGGGAGACGTGTGTAAATTATATATATATATATATATATATATATATATATATATATATATATATATATGTGTGTGTGTGTGTGTGTGTGTGTGTGTGTGTGTGTATTAGTTTGGGATTATGTGGTCTTTGATCGGATACACATATGAGAGTAGTTTATATTTTCACATCGTATGCAATAAATAAATGATAAAACAAAATCTGATCATATCAATTATCCTAAAATATTCAAAATTACATGGTACTTATACCACTATTGGGAAATAGGGGTACATAGTATAGTAGCAAAAATAAAAATTTTATCTATTTGTATTCCCATAACAACAAGATTGTGTCAAATAGTATGAAATAGGAAGGATGGTTTTAGAGAGTTATACCCGATCCTAGTGCAAGTCCAGTGACAAACTTCACTTCTTTGGAACTACTAATAAGTTGCTTTTGGACGGTGGCTGTGTAGCTCCTAATCTTCACCACAAACAATGAACAAGACAACTTTTGCAGCGCTCCTGTGGTCAGGCCACAAACTACAGGCTGCAGTTATCCTCCTAGTAGTAGACAACTCCTTCCTATAAATTCGTCCACACGAACCAACTAGAACTCCTATCATTCACTAAGAACGGACAGGAAGGAGTTGTCCCTCCTATTGATGTACTAGTCACCAACCTGCTCTCCCAAAATGCCAACTATTAATTGTTCTCTCCTTTTAGCTATCCCTCCATGTCGGGTAGGACTTTCCTGGGCTCTCTTGGTTACCACAACCAGAGAGGGCAACACTTATTATGGGAACTGATTCTCAGTCTATGTTTTTGTGTCTTGGGAAGCCCCCAGTACCTCTCCTTTTATAGATGGGGTTTGGGCCAGTGTTCCCAATATGTACGAGAGTGTGCGGGAGTGGAAGGGACCGAAAGAAATTAAACTTTCACAACCTGTGAGATTCCAAACGACTGTCTAGGGTGTGAGATGTTCGTCTTGCACTGGTAAACAATAGTTTGGCAGCTTCCAAAACACACATGAATTTGGAAATTTCAATTCCAATTATTATACACATTAATTTATTTTCTCTCCAAGTATATGCAATTGAAACTATTCAAGAAACATCCAGGAACTTCATTTGGCCCCAACTAGGCCGTCTCACCCAAGTGAGACACCCATCTCACCCACCCAGAAAATCATTAGGTGAATTGAGATGAGCAGATCAGTTCAATCATATTGAACCTGTTGGTTTAAGGGTAGAACTAAGCCAATGCAAACTTCAATCAGCTTGACCCCAAAGTGACCATCTCAACTTCTTCAGAAGCATGTCTGGCTGCCCAAAAGGTCGTCTCACTCAGTGAGATGGTCGTTTGGAAGACCTGGTCAGCCAATCAAGTGTTCTGTTGTGTGAATTGAATACCTAAACACTTTAGTAATCAATCTAACTATTATTCAAGATCAAACTCCTTTTCTAGATGAGTTCCTATGTGTGTGACCCTATAGGTACCATATGACATTGGCACTGGATGTCCATAACTAGCTTATGACATAACAATCAGAGAGTGGTGCCTAGTCGCACATCAGTGCCATCCAAGTGATTGGAAAGTTGGAGAACAACTTCAACCTACAATTTGTGTAAGGTGTTTTCATGATTATATAATGCCCTTGTCTCTCATATCCAAAATGAACTCAAGGCACGGTTGGTCATCCTATGAACATTCAATCCATGTTTCTTGAGCCAAGAGCATATTTCCTGAGATAATGTGACCTCAATATTACATATTGATTCACATGTGCATGTGTATGCATTTCTTAGTCTCGCTTATCAAGTGGCCAGGATATCATACTCCAGTACGAGGGACAAATCCCATATCTATTACTCGCAGTCTATCTCGATGTGTCAAAGTCACCCAATCATCATCATTATAACAATTCATGTTTCAGGATTGCGTTTGATGATGTCAAAGAGTACCCAATGACATGTGACAAGTGTAGTGATTTTACGTCTAAGAATCACAATCACCACCTTCACTATGAGAGATGACTGTAACCACAAAACCATGTCTCACTCTCAAGGTGGGTCTGTCGATACACTATTTCCCTATCATGTATCTGTTTACTTGGTTTGATATTGCCATATCATGACTAATGAGATTGAGTCATCAACCAACTCACACTATGATCTTATGTGTTATGGTTGTCTATCAACTTCCACAATAACAATTGATCAAGGACATAATGAGAAAATGTATATGTACTTGTAACATCTATATGATCTCATCCACAAGGATAATAACTTGACAATGTACGCCATTGAGTTTTCACTTTTTATCCTCATTATCTCATAACTTAGTGATACATATGAATTGGACGCTTGCCTTTTATATATGTTATTATTATTAATCAAATTCTTTTAGGTAATTATGCCATGTCAAGCATCATATGATTGACTCTACGAGCATACCATACCAACAAAATCTACTAAAGCAAAGGGGTAACAGACCAAAGTTGGTCGTTGAGTTTGATAATCAAGGAAATCATGTTGGGAAGAACTGTAGTTCTTTTGTGTCATATCTAGGGATTATGACTCGTAGAAAAATGGATATAAATGTAGAATCTTGGCATAAAGTTGATCCAATAAAGAAAGACTTAATATGGATGGAACTATGTGTGAGATATTATCATTTACAATTCTATTTTTAAAGCTATTTATAATTCTATTTTTAATAATATTCCATTAAGTATATGAACTTTTGTAGACATATCTGACATGGATGAAAAACTACATCATAAAAAGTCGATGCAATGCTTTGACAAGATACTAAGGAATTATATGAAAACTCTAACAAGAGAATACATATGGAGCACTGAGAATCAGAAGAAGTCAGCCACTAAGCATTAGAACTATCTTGACCCGAAGGTGCGGGAGATGTTTGTTTCTAAGAGGCAAACTGACGAATTCAAGGTATTAAGCCTCACACCTCATTTTGAATTCATTGTATTACATATTTAAGATATGGTTTAGACTAACCAGGCTATAAGAAATGTTCAAAGAGTAAGGTGTGCAAAAAATGTGCACAACCACATGATGGGTTTAGGTGGCTACACAAATCTTTGCTAAAAGATTTTGAATGTGTCTTACTTCTCACCAACATATTCCTAGGCTGTTGAGTCCTCTTCTACTCTCGCACCTACTCTTGCACCTCTACCTCACCATGATCTGTGGATAGATGGTAGGAAATCCAAATGTGGAGAAATACCCAACCCCACAACTGTTGAGGCAGCTGTAAAAATAGTAAAATCCAACTCTTAGAGCAGTTAGTATTGATGGTTGTTATGTTTTACATACTAATTACTATTGATGATGATTAGTAGGATATCCATGAGCAAAGGCAACAAGGAAAGTTCATCACTGAGGGCACAAGGGATGAATTGATAGTTTCTATAGGTAACCTAGAGCATCTTGGGCATGTTAGGGATGTTGATGTTGGTATCAACATAAGAGCCTTCTTTGGGCCATCAGAGCAGAAGTGCAAATATGTACAGAAAGGGGGATTCATAGAAGAAAAGGTACAAGAGTTCATTGCAAAGGGTATAGAGGAAATAATGAGAAAGTGTCATTCTTCTCAATCAGCTCCTCAGACAGTACATGTGGTTCCCTACTCTTCATACGAGGTGGACCCCACTACGATAGGGGTGGTTGGAAGTAATCCCATTGACCCACCACCTAGCACGCCCGTTGTAAGTATTTTTATGATATAGTAGTCTTTCAAAATGATTTGTATAATATGTTTGAGTTTAGTTATATATATAACACTCTATGCAAAATTGTAGGGGGTTAGACCATGCCATCTTTTATTCCATGGATATGTCGTTGATGTGGGTGCAGCTTACCCACCCCTTGCAGGTGACATGATTCATGGTGCTCCAATGCCATCCAAAGCAGTTCACATGACGTTGATGCTTGTCTACGCCCCTTGGAAGCATAATGCACTGCCATATGACTACCCCAAGCACGACGATAGGTGAAGCAGAAGGCGGTGTGGTTGTGTGGCATAAAGATGGAGTTGTCTATACTGGTGTATGCTAAATTTATATTACCTTTGTATCTATATATACATGAATTTTGATATGAGATCATATATATGTAGGACACAACACCTAAGAACCCCCCCTATAGCTTATCCTCCATCTCCACCTCCTCTTGAATTACTTGGCTGGCTTACAAAGGACCTATTCAACTCGCTAGGTCCTCATTGAGAGGGTATGGCAATATGGATAGGAAACTTTGAAGAATGGTCACCTATGATGTTCCAAATTAAGGAGGATGTTTTAGGTCAACCTTATGATACTAGTATATTTTTGCAAGATGTTTTGGATATGTTTAATTATTCTTGGTTAATACATCTGCTATAGAACTTTAGATATGGTGAGATATTATATAGCTAAATACCTCATTTTATATATGTTTCTCTATTTTCTTATACATTAATGCATACATAATATATGTTTTTCATCCACTTACATAGGGTCTGTATAGAGTTCACATTGTCCCATGTGGCATTTCTAGTTCCATCATTGATTAGCCGTGTAGCTAAAGACCCTAAATTATTACTGAATACTAATGCACCACATTTAAATATTTTGGTAAAGCTAAAAAGAGTGTGATGTTAGATCCTTAAAATTTTGAGTAAGATTACTTACTTTGCTTATAATTTTGACTTAACAATTACATTTCACTATGGATTTTGAGTTTTATTTTGTTTTCCTTCTTTGACTTAGGAATAACCATTGGGTGTTGTTGGTTATTGTCCCCACAACACTAACTGTTTATTATCTAGATCCTAAGGGTGATTAAGTAGATAGTGGGGGATACAACTTGAAAAGGGCATTATTCACGTGAGTAAATTTTTATATTTACATTTGTTAACATATATTATTACATGACTATTTAGTAATTCAATTCAATATGTTACATAACATATAGGGCTATAAAATATTTCAAAAAGGATGGAGGAAAGGTTAACAAGAAAAAGAAAGTGATAATTTGGCATAATGTTAATATAGTTTTCTGATCCAATGCATATTTATGCCAACTATGCTTAATTTTATTTATTAACATTTTGTATGTTGAAATTTATAGTGTCATTTATAAGACAATGGTTGGACATTTGGATACTACATGATGTGGTATATGGACATGATTGTCAGATATAGGGCACTAGACATCAACTGTATAGAAATATATATAAATATATATATATATATATATATATATATATAATCACATTTATCATAAGTAAATATAGTCTCATTTGATAATATGAAAACATCAAACTTTTTAATTATATGTTATTCTCTTTGTAGGTGTTTGTAGTGAAAAAGCCTTGTACGATAATAGAGTTAGATGAGATATGAGAATAATGGGCACAAGCCTTTGTTAAGGATGTGAACTTTGAATTTAATTGGGATAAAGATTGAGTTTTCTAAATTTTGATGTCAGTATTTTTGTATACATGTGATGCTTATTGTTGGTATGTATGCCCAAAGAGCCAATCATAAGATGATTGTGATGGCATATTACATGAAGAATTTGATTAATAATAATAAAGGCAAGCTTCCAATTCATTCTGTTTCACTCAGTTATGAGATAAAGAGGAAACATAATGAATGTTTAAAGAATGATAGTTACTCAATGATGAATGTCTTCAAGTACGTGACTTGAACAATGAGATCATACAGATGCTAAGTGTATGTACATTTTTGTTATGCCCCTGGTCGGATGTTATTGTGGAAGGCAGATAGACAACAATAACACATAAGATTGAAGTGTGTGTTGGTTGATGACAAAATCTCAATAGTCATGATATGGTATTTCAAACCAAGCACACATATACATGTTAGAGAACAATGTATCAGACAGACCCACCTTAAGAGAGACACATGGAAACCATACTTGGTGGTCATAGTCATCTCTAATAGTGAAGGTGGTGATTGTGATTCTTAGACTTGAAATCACTACACTCATCACATGTTGTTCGGTATGTTTTGACATCATCCATCATGACCCTGAATAAGGGTTGCCATAAAGGTGATGATCAGATGTGTTGTGACCGATGGGGATTGATTGTGAGTGATGTAGATTGGATTTGTCCCTCCTACTAGAGTTTGATATCCTGGCCACTTAATAAGCAAGACTGAGAAATGCATGTGTATGCAAATGGGAATCAATATATTATATTGAGGTCACATATATCTCAAACAGTCTGCTCTAAGTTCAAGGAACATGGATTGAACATTGAGAGGATGACGATTCCATGTCTCGAGTTCATTTCGGATATCAGAGACAAAGGAATTATATGATCACTACAAAACCTTACACATATTGTATGTTGAAGTTGCTCTCCAACTTTCCTTTCACTTGAGTAACATCGATGTGTGACTAGGCACCGCTATTTGCTTGTGATGTCATAAGCCAATTATGAACATTCACTGCCAACGTGATATCTGACCTATAGGATCACACACATAGGATTTCACCTAGAAGAGGAGTTTAATCATGAATGATGATTGAATTTATTAATAAAGTGTTTAGATATTCAATTCAGAAAACAAATCATCTGAATGGACTCACAACCAATCGACTCATGTCATGAAATGACCGTTTAGAGTGTCAGGTTGATCAGAAATTGAATTGGTTGTGTTCTACCCAAACTATAGAGTGAACTGACTACCTCATCTCACCAACCTAATGATTTGGTAATGAGATGATTGGCTTGCAAAAGTGAGACACCAATGTTCGTGGAGAAATTTGATTGCATCAAGGATTAATGTATAAATCATGTCATTCATTGATTGGATTCGAATTGCCAAATCATATGCGATCGGGAAACATGGAAAAATGACTAGTTCTCTAAGAGAACTGGTCGGCTCACATGTGAACTGAGGAGTTCAATTTCCAACCGATCGGTTTGATGCTACAGGTTGTGAAAATTCAAGATCTTCCAGTCCCTTCCTCTCCTGCATAGATTGGGAACCCTGACCCTAACCCCTCCAATAAATAGAGGGGTACTGAGGCATCCCAACACACATAATTGAGAATCAGCTGGTCTGACAATTGTTTTCCTCTCTGATTGTGGTATCACAGAGAGCCCAAGCAAGTCCTACCTGACTAGGGAGGGATAGCCAGGGAGAGAACAACTAAAAATCATTATGGGAGTAGGTTGGTGACTAGTACACCAACGGGAGGAACAACTCCTTCTTGTCCATTCTAGTAGGACAACAGGAGTTTTGGGTGGTCCGTGTGGACTTTCATAGAGGTGAGGTGGCCTTTGCCCCTCGCTAGGAGGACGTTGTTGGCCCGCATTCTATGGCAAGACCAGGAGTTGTTGAAGGCACTATTTGAGTCGACTGTCTGTGGAGGAGCTTCCACAGACGAGTCACAATGCAACTAGGGTGAATGACTATTGCAACGATTTATAGTCACTGGACTTGCTCCAAAAAAATAGAAGTGTCATATCAACAATACAAGCCCTACTAAGCCCTAATTACTCCGCGTCCTGGCAGCCGGAGTGGAGGACGAAGACCCCCCGCTCAGCATGGAGGAAGACCCCCACACCTAAGAGGTAACTAGGTCAGGGTTGTTGACACGGCGAAAGAGTGGGCTAATGTATGCAAGGAACTGGTGGGAGACATCAACGCCCGACTCTCGTTGATAGACTTGGTACTCGATGACGACATGATTATCATCCCCCAAGCAGAGGTTGACAAAACATGGTACAATGGCAGAACACCCTAGCCGTGTATATCATTGGGTTTCACCCCCATATACCCACCTTCCAAGACCACCACAAACTGATGTGGAAGCCGGCGGGATCACTAGAGGTGTTCAACAGACCAAATGGTAGCTTTATTGTGAAGTTCTAGTCATAGCAGAATTTGAACATGACCATTAAAGGAGGGCCCTGGTTCATTAAAGGTAAGCCTATGATATTGAAAAACTAGGAGAAGGGCAAACCATTGGAACAGGAAAAACTTACTTCCATTCCTGTGTGGATTAAACTGCACAACCTACCATTGGAATTATGGAGTGAGATGATGATAGCGAGGATTGCCTCCTATCTAGGAAAACCCCAATGTCTGGACAGACAAACAAAGGTGAGGATGAGAGTCGATTAAGCCCGAGTAAATGTCTTGATGGCAGTGGCTTCCTCATTCCCTACTACTATGAAGCTTGGAACTGACAAAGGATTTTCCTATGAAGTTCAAGTGGAATATGAGTGGATTCCAGAGAGGTGTCCACACTGTGGAATGTTTGGCCATGAAAATGCCTTGTTCAAACCCAAGGCGACCACCCAGAATGGAAAAGCAACTGAAAACAGTGGTAACAAGGCAAAAGAAATAGGTAGCACAAGTAACCCGCCAGATGCTTGTGGGAATGCCACTGAGAAAGAAGTGAGGCTATGACTGAAAGTGCTACAACTGAAAAAGAAATTCCCCCTGAGGCATAGGTAGCACAAGAGCCCAAGACACCTGCTAACAGTGAACAAGGTGAAGAAGGATTTGTGCATCCAAAGAAAACTTAAACCCCAAAGGGAAAGAGGCAAATGAGGAGCCAAAATAAAAAAAAGCAAAGAGAGGAAAGACAACAGATACAAGTATCTCAAAACAAATAATGGAGATGATGCATCTCCACCCCACCCATAACAGTTGATCTTCCTAATGTTATGGCCTGGAACGTTCGAGGTTTGTTCAATTAGACAAGTTGGACTTTGTCTGGGTAGAACTGAGAAGAGCAAAGGATGACATTGCTCTACACTCTGAAGTCATGTTCAAAAACAAAAAAGCAAAAAAATGATGCAGAGAAGGTGCCCGGAGTGCAACTGGGTGGCTAACTCTGCCAGTTGTAATAAACTCAGACTGCTTGTTCTGTGGGAAAACAAAGATTACATCATTACACCCATATACCAATCAATACAATGTCTCCATTTTAGGCTTTCTTTTGGTGAAAAGGATATTGAAATGACATTCGTGTATGCTGATAATGATGATGCAAAATGAGTTAACCTCTGGCAAGACTTACTTCACATCAAGACTCTTGTTAAATATAGATGGTTCATTTTGGGGGATTTCAACGCAATCCGAGAATCTAATGAGAGGATGGGAAGATCTGCCCCTTCAAACAGATCCATGTTAGAATTTAACCAAGCCATTAGTGATAGTAAGTTATTGAACCTCCATCCAAAGGCCCTTTCTTTACTTGGAATAAACAACAAGTGGGAAAGGATAAAATAAGGAGCAAAATCAATAGGATCTTCTGCCAAGTCCAAGCCTTATTTGAATATCTATAGATGTGGGTTGAAATATTACCCACCATCTATAGTGATCATCATATTCGAGTTCTCCATTTGAGTGATGCCAAAAGCACTCAAAAGTATCCTACAAAGTACTTCAATGCATGGGATGCCATGTTGGGTTTCAAAGACACGGTTACTGAAGCATGGTCAAAAAAAGTAGACGGGAATCCAATGTATAAACTGTATCACAGGTTGAGGAATATTGAATGAGCACTTCAAATATGGAACTGGGAGAGGTTGGGGGACCTGACAGACTCTATGAAGAACAGAGAAAAGGAGGCCCTAGAGGCTCTGTTGAAATATGATAACGATCCCCATAATGAATTACTATGGGAGGATACTAAAGACAAAAAAGAAGTTGTTGTTAAGGCCAAACTCATTGAGGAGTCCATTATCTGCCAAAAGTCTAGAATCCAATGGCTAAAGCAAGGAGATTCTAACACAAAGTTCTTCTATGCATCCTTGAAGTCTAGAAGATGCATGAATCAAATTAAAACAATTATAGTTGATGGAGCCACAGTGAGAGGTGATGATAATATCAAGCATTGTTTTCAGCACCATTATACTAACATGTTTGAGGCCTCGACAAGTGATGTGTATTTTACTACGCGCTTAAACGCAAGTATACGTGTCGAGTAATATAGGCTTTTGTGAGGCCCGAGTCGAACTCAGAGATACGTGAATTATTGGAGACTCCTACTAACTAATCGCAATCAGCTAGGCCGAATAACAAAGTAGGGTTTGTTGTCGAAATTAAAAGAAAATAAAATGAAACAAAGAAAACAATCGATTAAAGATTAATTTAATCAATTCAAAAGAGTATCTTTAGGATTGCGGTTTCACCGCGGGTCAACATTGCATTAGGTTTTATATAATTCCTCACTCTTCTCTCTCTATCCGGGTAGTGGCCTGAAAACAGAATTACCCACTGTCGTGGTGTAATTCACTACTTAGGTTTAGGTTGATTCCACCGTCGTAGTAATCATTCCCCTAAACTAAGCGCATTAAAAATGATCTCTCAGTTTCCACCATTAATTTTACAACTCCTTTGTCAAGGGTTTTATCGATTAATGTAAGTTTCGTCTCTTTTCAACCGTTAATCCTTCTGTCGAAGTGATTAAGAGCATTAGGTTATTATTATGGTGATCAAGCATAACAATATATTGAGAACACGAAACTATACCACGGATTTGAGAGAGAAAATATGAATTATCAATATAAAATTGTCATACAATGCATTCCCGGGCTACTCCCGGTCCTAAAGATGGAGGATTTTAGCCTCTCATGTTCATCTCACACGAATACATGGTAGAAATAGGGGAATTCATAAGAAAAATGTGAAACAAGTGGGAAAACCCCTGAACGGAGAAGAACCGGTAGATCCTTGGCGTAGAATGCGAGCTTCCCCGCCTGTCGGTGGTGGAGTTCATCTTCGGCAGTGTCCGAATCACCCGGGGTGAGCTTCTGGCCTCCGTTCTCCTTTCTCTCCTTCCTCGGCACTTGTGCAATGCAAAAATGAGATCCCCTCTCCTGTGTGCGGCCGTCAATAGGTATAAGTCCCTAATTAGGTCGTCAAATAACTCCAGCCGTCCAATTGAGATCAAAACAAATCCAACGCATATCTGCCGGCGTCAATACCATCGACGTGGGTCGATGGTATCGACCCAGCGTATTAGCGGCAGCTTTCTTTTTCTTTTCGTCCGAGCGCTTGTGGTCATCTCGATACCATCGACTAGGGTCGATGGTATCGGCTCTCTTTAGCGTCAGTTTTGTCTTTTAGCGACACTGTAGCTCTCCATACGTCGATGGCATCGACTTTCATCGATGGTATCGACTCTGTGCTGCTCCTCTCGGCTGGCAATCTGTGGCTTGGTCGATGGTATCGACGGAAGCAGATACTTGTTTTTCCTGAAATTCCACAATAAGACCAAGTAAATCCACACAAATTATGATAATATGATAAATAATGCTCAAAATGGTAACACAAAGGGGATTTGACATAGAATGCTGGCAAAGACCGAAATGAGTGAATTATGCAATATTATCCATAAAAATGAGTAATTAGAGCACAAAACACATATGAAAAAGGTCTATAAATGTGACTCAAAATCATCGCATCAAACTCCCCTAAGCTTGAACATTGCTCGCCCTCGAGCAACTAGTCCTTAGAATAGAATTGCAGATGTCAATTAAAAATCAACACACCAACCAAACATCCCATGTGACTCCCACTGAACATTCTCAAACCGGCCTTCTCTAACCACAGAACAGTAATTACCCTAAGGCGACAATAATCATCCATAAGAGAAATTATCCTTAAAACCGATGAACACTATCACATAAGGCAGTTAACATAATAAAACTCGTCGATTCAGCATTGGTGCATCTTGTGATCGCCTACACTACATTGCTCGCCCTAACTACCATCTACATGGAAGTAGTTCTCCTGATAATCATTAGTGAGGAGAAATTCACGGTGGCCTACCAATCCGAGTAACGGGTGGAGGGAATGGGTGGTTCATGGAAGAACTTGGAAGTATTGCATAGTTTCAATATGCATAAAACAAAATGTCCTACGTGATGCAAATGCACATTAAAAATGCCCTAATGCCTAAATTGGGTGAAATGATGCATGCACTAACCTTCCACCTCAAAATGAGATGGAAATCTAATTAAGCCACATCATGTACTCAATTTTCCTGTAATGCGAGTGATATCATGTTCCTTTCTCCCTCTTATTCCATTTCCTTCTAAATTCTCTTTTTTTTTCTTTTCTCAATTTTTTCAGATTTCCAGGAAAAAAATTCTCTTTTTTTTCTTTCTTTCTTTATTTTAGCCCACATATCCATAATTGCTTAGAGATACATGTATTGGGCTGTTTTCTTCATGATTGGAAATCTTTGCAATATTTCGAAGGTATGGAACAGTTTAGATCACTTTTGAGGAAAAATTGAGATACATGGTGTACTTTATGCATGATAATCATGAAAGTCATGAGTGCAACTACATGGCATGCACCTAAAGGTAATGTGCATGAATCCCTATATTTTTCTCTTTTTCTACACAAGTATGGAAAATATCAATGCAATTCCTATCTAAATGCTATGCACACCAGAAGGAATTAAAACTGTACTTTACTTCCAATTCTTAGGTGGATTATGGAAAAATGAAGTGGAATGATCACAAGATTAGATGACTGAACCTTAGAAGAGTATTATGTGTCCCTCCTTACTGACATGTGTAGTAGTTTAGAGGGTTCTCTCTCTTACATCCAATTAAGGTCTCATTACCATTTGGTTAGGTTAGGCTCAAACAACCGTTACTATCCACTTTTCATGAGTCAATGGGAGTATAGGTGTGACATATTGTTTTAAAGTTGACATAATCAATCATTTTTCATAGGATAAGTTCCCCAAGGACAACCAAGTCAAGCTATCCAAAAGACACAAAATTTTTAAAATTCCCTTAAATTTCCCATGAATACACAGTGAGATGACAACTTTTACGACATCCACAGTTACACTAGATAGATGTGGATCCTAAACAAAAACTAAAAATGCAAGAACAAATAGCAAAGCAAAAACTAAAAACAACAAAAGAAAAGATAGAGTTGTTCCAGCTACCCCCTAAGCTTGAATTCGACTATGGCCTCATAGTCAAAAACAAACTTAAGAGTGGAACAGAGATACCCTGATCATTCTTGTGGAGGCGGAGGCGGGTACTGTGGGGCCGTAGGATCCCAAGAAGGATACTCCCCCTGGAAGCTCGGATCGTAATGGGTCCTCGGCGGAGGCTGTGGATAGCCTCCAAAGTAGCTCTGACTCCAGTAATGGTCGTAAAAGGGCTCCTGTTGCATCTCCATCCTTTGCAACTGATTGTGTATCTATTGTTGATTGTCGAGGAGGAGACGTTCATTCTCGAACATCGCCCTTTGGTTGTCAAGTAACCGGTTCGTAGTATCCTGAATACCGGTATACATCTCTAGATGCTGCTGTTGTGTCTGATGTATGTCCTGCAGCATCGTATACATGCCTTGCATTGAGTAGACATCCTCGCCTGGCTGCGAGGGCTGTGGTGATGGCGGCGGGGGCTGTGATGATGAAGATGCACCCGGATGCATCCTAGGACGCTTCTGTGGTGCTACTCATGCGCGAAGAGGTGTGAAAGCCTCCTCTTCCTCCTCAGCCTTGCCTTCTTGGTCGTCATTACCGCCTTCTTCTTCATCGGACTCGACGGCTATGATTGGCCACCAGAAGTGTTGGTCTCCCTAGATGTGGAAGACGACGTCCGGCAGTGTGCACTCCTGATAAGCATGGTTGACGTGGCAGTGTGAGTACGCCAACCCATCCCGGAGAAGGATAAGGTTGGAACGGTGTAGATGTTGCACGTTCACCTTACTCCTCGTGGAAATCGGAGTCATGGACTGGAGATTCAGCCCCAAGTAGTGCGCCAACTTGGTGATGAGCCCACCAAAATGGATCGGAGCCTTCCTTGTACTCCTCTTCACCGCCAGGACGCGCTGCAGAAAGAACGCACCCCAGTTGCATTCTTGTCGCTTCAGGAGCATGTAGAGGAAGAAAAGATCGCTCTCCTGAAACTTGCTCAATGCTAAATCGCTCCGAGCAAAGAACGTAAGGCTCAACATCCGGTGTAGGACCCGGACGAAGGGATGCTCGAAGTCCGCTACCGTAGCATTATGGTAGCTCACTGTCTTTCCCGCCGGCACTGTGACTAGCTCGGCGAAGATCTTGTCGTAGTCGGTACGGGAATCTGGGCGTTGGTGATCATGTTGGGAGTGGTTCCAGTTAAAGATGTTGTTGAACTGCTGAAGAGTGATGTTGTAGTTGATGTTGAACAGCTGGAAGGACACCCTCCCCTTGATCCACTCACGGTCCGACGCCACCACGTCATTGGGTACGACACAGACATCGAGGGATGCCATAAACTCCGCCACCAATTCCTTGTAGGTGGGCCATTCGCCGAAGAATGGCTGCCCATCCGGATGGCGCTCCAGCTCGTCTGGCCTTATGCTGGTGTGGCGTGCTTGACCCTTCAGCACATAGGCCAAGTTGGCCTCGAATCCAAGAACACGGATCATTCCCCGATCCACATACCGGGTCGGCTCGATCTTCCGCTTCATGATCTCCTCATAGACCTTCTTCACCTCCGTGGAAGGGTGAATCAAGCGCGGACGTGATACGGAAGCAGTAGGGGGTGGAACAAACTCCACAATCTCCATGGGATTCGCGCTCGAGGACGATGATCCGGCGGCGTGCACCATTGTTGCAAGAAAGATGGGATTAGAAGAAGAGAGCTCGGGGAAGATGGAGAAGTGATTCTCTGCTCGGTGAAGATCCCTGCTCACTGTCACTGCTCTTCAGTCTTGGAGGGCTCGGGGGAGTGCTCGGCGCAAAGGAGGACGTTTGCTCTGAAGGTGTGACGTCAAATGACGTTGCAATTCTCCTTAAATAGACTTGGCCGGCGCCACTGTTGACAGATCGATACCATCGACGCGGGTCGATGGTATCGACACGTCTCGATGCTATCCGCCTCCCTCACGAGTATCGACGACTGACATTTGCTGGATCGAGAAATCCAGATTGCTGACCTTTCGATACCATCGACGCAAGTCGATAGTATCGACACAGCACCCGGATCGCTGACGTGGACTCGCGATCGTCGTCGATGTCTTTGCGCGGATCGGTGACATGGATGTCGATACCATCGACGAGGGTCGATAGTATCGACTTGCCTTTATTGCGACACCGCCACTTCTTCAATTCAGCCTGTGATCATGTCGATACCATCGATGAGGCCGTCGATGGTATCGAGTTGACTGAGCAAAAACGTTCTGAACTTCTCCAGAGATCTCGATGGTATCGACTGGTGTGTCGATACTATCGACACTTTTATTGCGACCTGCCTGTAGGTATGTCGATACCATCGACGGGGCCGTCGATAGTATCGACTCAGTGCGATTTTTGCAGCTGTCAACCTGAACCCATGTCGATACCATCGACCAGTGCGTCGATGGTATCGACCCTGCCTGTGCCTGCACATTGAACAAACGGATCAAGGTATCTTCTTTACACTAAAATTTAAACGAAATAAAAGCAATCTACGACTATAATTAAACTATCCTAATGTACCAATGGTTGGGTTGCCTCCCAACAAGCGCCCTTATTTAACGTCTTAGGCTAGACGTCTTCCCAGCATCTCATTCATTCACAAGTGTAATGAGTTTGAACTCATTCACTTTTCTCTTGTAATTTTCACCAAAATATAACTTCAACCGCTGTCTGTTCACCAAGAACGTGGCATCTCCATCACGCACAAGAATCGCACCGTGCGGTCTCACCTCTTCCACTACAAAAGGTCCACTCCACCGGGACTTCAGCTTCCCGGGATGCAATTTGAGACAGGAGTTAAACAATAGAACACTATCTCCCTTCTTGAACGTGCGCAGCTCGATATGTCGATCATGGATCAGCTTTGTACGCTCCTTGTAGATGCGGGCATTCTCATATGCCGTCATACGTAACTCATCTAATTCATTCAACTCAAACATCCTCTTTCTCCCAGCTTCATCATAACTCAAGTTCAGCCTTCTTAGCGCCCAATGGGCCTTGTGCTCCAACTCCACCGGAAGGTGGCAAGCCCGGCCATACGCCAACCTAAAAGGCGTGGTGCCTATAGGTGTTTTGTATGCCGTTCTATACGCCCAAAGTGCGTCCAGTAGTAGGGCACTCCAATTTTTCCTTGTGGATGCCACTGTCCGTTCTAGAATCTTCTTGATTTCCCGATTTGAGACCTCCACTTGTCCTTGCGTCTGTGGATGATATGGGGTGCTGATGTTGTGCTTGACCCCATATTTCTTCAAAAGTGTCGAAAATTTCTAATTCTGGAAGTGTGTGCCTCCATCACCTATGATCATTCGGGGTATCCCGAACCTGCAGAATATATTTTCTTTCACAAACCTGCACACTACATTAGAATCATTAGTCCTTGTGGGGATTGCTTCCACCCACTTCGACACATAATCAACAGCAAGCAAGATATATAAATTTGAATTCAAGGACACAAAGGGTCCCATGAAGTCAATGCCCCATAAGTCAAAAACCTCAACTTCCTGAAATACATTCAGGGGCATTTCTTGTCTCCTTGAAATGTTACCTGCTCGTTGACACGGGTCACATTGCCTTACAAACTCGTAGGCATCCCGGAACAAAGTTGGCCAATAAAGGCCGCTTTCCAACACTTTGGCTGCTGTCCGTGAACTAGCATGGTGTCCTCCCATAGGCGACGCATGGCAATGGTGGAGAACACTCTCGTACTCCGCCTCCGGCACACACCTACGAAGAATACCATCCCTGCACTGCTTCAAAAGAATTGGGTCATCCCAAAAATAGTATCTCAAAGAATGAAAGAATTTCTTTTTCTCTTGATAAGACCAGTCTTCCGGGATGATCCCGCAA
Source organism: Alisma plantago-aquatica (assembly GCA_963693085.1). Classification (NCBI taxonomy): domain Eukaryota; kingdom Viridiplantae; phylum Streptophyta; class Magnoliopsida; order Alismatales; family Alismataceae; genus Alisma; species Alisma plantago-aquatica. The sequence continues at coordinate 757,018,158 of OY856412.1, forward strand.
GCCAAATAGTTAACAATTTCAGCAAACCATGGTTCCTTAGAATCAATTTTCAAAAGTTTTTCATCGGTGAACGTCTCGGTTATGGGTATGTGTATATCTTTCTCATCTACCCTATCTAACCTAGACAAGTGGTCAGCCACCACATTTTCAATTCCCGACTTGTCCTTGATTTCAATATCAAATTCTTGTAAAAGCAAAATCCACCTAATGAGTCTAGGCTTTGCATCCTTTTTCTCCATCAAATATTTTATTTCAGTGTGATCGGTCCACACAACTACTTTAGAACCCACTAAGTACTGCCGAAATTTTTCAAAAGCAAACACGACGGCAAGTAACTCTTTTTCTGTAGTTGTATAGTTCAATTGAGCATCATTAAGTGTTTTGGAGGCATAGAAAATCACAACGGGCTTATTATCTACCCTTTGCCCCAAAACGGCTCCCACTGCATGATCGGAAGCGTCACACATCAATTCGAATGGTTTTGTCCAATCTGGCGTTTGAACAACCGGAGCCGAAATCAACTTCTCTTTCAAAACTTCGAATGCGTGAAGACACTTATCATTGAAATAAAAAACCACATCTTTTTCCAACAATTCGGATAAAGGTTTTGCAATTTTCAAAAAATCCTTGATGAATCGTCGATAAAACCCGGCGTGTCCCAAAAAGCTTCTCACCCCTTTTACAGAATTTGGTGGGGGTAGCTTGGAAATCACCTCAATTTTTACTGGGTCTACCTCAAGACCCTTGCTAGACACCTTCTGTCCTAGAACTATACCTTCCGTCACCATCATGTGACATTTCTCCCAATTGAGGACCAAATGTGTGTCCTCGCACCGCTACAGCACCTTGTCCAAATTATAAAGACACTCATCAAATGACGCCCCATAAACCGAGAAGTCGTCCATGAAAACCTCAAGACAACGCTCCACCATGTCAGAGAATATGGAGAGCATGCAGCATTGAAACGTTGCCGGCGCATTACATAATCCAAACGGCATCCTTCGATAAGCAAAAGTCCCATAGGGACAAGTGAACATAGACTTCTCTTGATCCAAAGGATCAATAGAAATCTAGTTATACCCCGAATACCCATCCAGAAAACAAAAATGCGACCGACCTGCAAGACGTTCCAAAATTTGATCGATAAATGGCAAAGGAAAATGATCTTTAAGAGTGGCGGAATTCAGTCGGCGGTAGTCGATGCAAACACGCCACCCGGTTACCAATCGGGTGGTGACAGGTTCATTCAAATGATTTTTAGTAACAGTAATCCCCCCCTTTTTAGGGACTACCTGTGTGGGACTCACCCACGTCGAATCTGATATGGCATATATTATCCCTGCAGCAAGAAGTTTTATTACTTCCTTCTTCACAACCTCCATCATGCTCGGATTTAGCCGTCTTTGAGGTTGAATGACTGGCTTGGCTCCCTCCTCGAGCCGTATCTTATGCTGACAAAGTGTAGGGGAGATCCCCTTGATGTCTGCAACAGACCACCCAAAAGCTCCATGGTGGTTCTTGAGCACTATCAGTAGTTGCTCCTCCTCTTCTGCACTCAAGTAAGCAGATACAATCACTGGTAACTTGTCCTTCTCAGCTAGAAATACGTACTTAAGATGCGGGGGCAGTGGCTTCAACTCCAACTCTGGCGGGCAAGTAAGAGATGATTGCAGCGGTGGGGGAAGTGTACCTAAGTCTTCATAGTGCCTCGTGTAGAAACATGGAAGCATCTGAAGCATTTTGGCGCACTCCTTGAGTGAAGTACTCCGCATCCAATCATAAGTGACATTCAACAAACACGCCTCCAACGGAAATTCTGGATATGCATCAAAAACTGAAGTAATAATCGCATCATCCTCCCAAGAAGGTGGAATGTCCTCATTCTCATCATTCGGAAACCCAACATCTTTGCATAAAGAGACAACTTTAGTTTGCTCCATAATTTCTACAGCTAAGGTTCCATTATCCATCTTGCTCATCACATGAGCCATGTCCAAGAATGGCTTCCCAAGGCAAAGTGAGATATTGTGCTCCACATGTTTCACCATGTTACAATGTGCTTTTGCTTTAGTAGACGCATTACTAGTGGGCATGACCATCTCAAAGCGATCATCCGCAATGCCTAAGGTCAAGCGACCTCTCCCCATCTCCAAGATCATATCAGCTGTTGCTTGGAATGGCCGTCCAAGTAGCAACTCATTGCCATGCTCGTCCTACATTTCCATAACCATGAAATCAGCCGGAAAAACAAATCGGTCTACCTTTACCAAGACATCTTCGCAGATTCCATAAGGTTTCACCACAAAATTATCGGCCAATTGGATAGTCATGTTGCTTGGCCTTGACTCCTTTAGTCCCAACTTTTTAAATGTAGAAAGGGGCATCAAATTGATGCTTGCCCCAGAATCACAGAGTGCCTCTCCAAATTTGAACTTCCCGATAAAACAAGAAATATTGAAACAATCGGGGTCCTGTCTCTTCGGTGGCAAAGTGCCCATAATGAAAGCACTCACTTGCTCCTTCAGCACCACGACCTCAGTGACGGGTATTTTCCTCTTTTTGTTGATGACATCTTTTAGAAACTTCCCGTAAGATGGGATTTGCTCAATCGCCTCTAACAACAGAATATTTACCGATAACTTTCTAAAGCTGTCCAGAAATTTCTTGAATTGTGCATCCACCTTCCTTGACTTTGCACTATTGGGATAGGGGACCGGAACGGTATGTGCCCTTTGACGAGGTGGCACATAGGGTGTCAATTTCTGCGGTTCCTCCTGAGTAGCTTGTTCTTCATTGCCTTTCTCATCTATGTCTTCAGCTTGCTCTGTGACATATGTGGGCTGCTCCTTCGTGGTTGCATCTTCAACTTTGTCCTGCGGTATGTTTGTGTCATCCATCCTTGGATTCAACACCTTCTTGCCGCTCCTCAGTAAGATGGCCTTGGCCTGCTGGTTTCCCCCGGGAACATTGGTGTTCCCCGGAAAACTCGGATGTGCTGGCTTCTTCAAGCTTGCAATTTCAGCAGCCATCTGCGCCATGGAAGTCTCTATGGTTCTCATTTGAGCCCCATGACTCTGCAAAGTCTGCCCAAATTGGTTCATAAATTCACCCTGTTGCTTGATTTGTTGCCCAAATGTGTTCATTAACTCCTGGTTTTGTTTGATGACCTGATTGAGCAACTCCGTGCTCTTGTCCTCTGTGGCTGGTGTAGGCTTGGCGTCCGGATCCTGCAGAAAATTGTTCGGATCCTTCCATGAGAACTTTTTGTCCTTTCACCATGAATAGTCATTGTTCCTATACCCTTGCTGTTGCCTCATGTACTTGACTTGAGCCTCCTCCTCGGACTCATTGTCTTCCTTCTGCAGTAGCTTCTTTGCGAGAAGATCCATCTTCTCATTTAACTCTCTCATTGCCTTTGACTCACTGGCAACTCTTGCTTGCTCAACTGGGCCTCTCTCTCTTTCTCCCCAAGATTGCTTTCTTGCCATGTTCTTCAGTATTTCCCAGCATCTCGTATCGGTGTTATTTAAGAAAAATCTTGAACCGGCTGAGTCCAAGTTACTTCTATCATGCTCGGAGAGAGCAAAATAGAAGATCTTCACCTGTGTCTCCTTGTCCAGTCCATGATGCAGACATCTCCTCAACATGACCTGGAATCGCTCCCAGGTCTCGGAATATGTTTCACCCGCCTGTTGGGTGAAATTGTGAATCTTCCTAATCATGTCGTTGGTCTTCTCAGGAGGGAAAAACCTCTCGAAGAAAACCTCCACCATATGATCCCATGATTCAACAAACTCATCGTCGAGGTTATGTAGCCACTCTCTCGCAACTCCTGCCAGGGAGCTTGGGAACAACTTGAGGTACAGAACATCCTATGGAAACCTGTCTATCTTCACCATATCGCAGTTTTCAACGAACTGACTGATGTGTTCCACTGGGTCCTCATTCTTCAACCCGTGAAATGCATTTTATTTAACCAAGTTAATCAACGCTGGATCAATCTTGTAGGTTGGAATGTTGAGCCCCTGTTTCTTGATAGGCCCCTTTGATGCTGATGAAGAAGAGGCTTTGATCTTCTCCCATATGGTCTGCGGCTCGGCCATTTCTTCTGCTTCAGATTCAGAATTTATTTCCTCTTGGTGCTCGTGCTCAGAATGCTCCTCGTCTTCAGGTCCCAGAGGTGGAACCTCGGGTGTGCGATTGGCGTAGTCTGTACTACGTGTATGCACCATACACAGTACCTGAAATGAGAAAATTCAAGTTCAGTACTATGCTTGAACGAGTAAATACAATTATAAAGAAATTTAAGAATATTTAAAGTTGTTTCAAAATAAACTAAAAAAAATGTGGCCTAGAGTGGCCGCTCTTAGCACTCAAAGTGCCAATAATTCGCCGTATCCCCGGCAACGGCGCCAAAAACTTGACGTGTATTTTACTACGCGCTTAAACGCAAGTATACGCGTCGAGTAATATAGGCCTTTGTGAGGCCCGAGTCGAACTCAGAGATACGTGAATTATTGGAGACTCCTACTAACTAATCGCAATCAGCTAGGCCAAATAACAAAGTAGGGTTTGTTGTCGAAATTAAAAGAAAATAAAATGAAACAAAGAAAACAATCGATTAAAGATTAATTTAATCAATTCAAAAGAGTATCTTTAGGATTGCGGTTTCACCGCGGGTCAACATTGCATTAGGTTTTATATAATTCCTCACTCTTCTCTCTCTATCCGGGTAGTGGCCTGAAAACAGAATTACCCACTGTCGTGGTGTAATTCACTACTTAGGTTTAGGTTGATTCCACCGTCGTAGTAATCATTCCCCTAAACTAAGCGCATTAAAAACGATCTCTCAGTTTCCACCATTAATTTTACAACTCCTTTGTCAAGGGTTTTATCGATTAATGTAAGTTTCGTCTCTTTTCAACCGTTAATCCTTCTGTCGAAGTGATTAAGAGCATTAGGTTATTATTATGGTGATCAAGCATAACAATATATTGAGAACACGAAACTATACCACGGATTTGAGAGAGAAAATATGAATTATCAATATAAAATTGTCATACAATGCATTCCCGGGCTACTCCCGGTCCTAAAGATGGAGGATTTTAGCCTCTCATGTTCATCTCACACGAATACATGGTAGAAATAGGGGAATTCATAAGAAAAACGTGAAACAAGTGGGAAAACCCCTGAACGGAGAAGAACCGGTAGATCCTTGGCGTAGAATACGAGCTTCCCCGCCTGTCGGTGGTGGAATTCGTCTTCGGCAGCGTCCGAATCACCCGGGGTGAGCTTCTGGCCTCCGTTCTCCTTTCTCTCCTTCCTTGGCACTCGTGCAATGCAAAAATGAGATCCCCTCTCCTGTGTGCGGCCGTCATTAGGTATAAGTCCCTAATTAGGTCGTCAAATAACTCCATCCGTCCGATTGAGATCAAAACGAATCCAACGCATATCTGCCGATGTCGATACCATCGACGCGGGTCGATGGTATCGACCCAGCGTATTAGTGGCAGCTTTCTTTTTTTTTCGTCCGAGCGCCTGTGGTCATCTCGATACCATCGACTAGGGTCGATGGTATCGACTCTCTTTAGCGTCGGTTTTGTCTTTTAGCGACATTGTATCTCTCCATACGTCGATGGCATCGACTTTCGTCGATGGTATCGACTCTGTGCTGCTCCTCTCGGCTGGCAATCTGTGGCTTGGTCGATGGTATCGACTTCCGTCGATGGTATCGACGGAAGCAGATACTTGTTTTTCCTGAAATTCCACAATAAGACCAAGTAAATCCACACAAATTATGATAATATGATAAATAATGCTCAAAATGGTAACACAAAGGGGATTTGACATAGAATGCTGGCAAAGACCGAAATGAGTGAATTATGCAATATTATCCATAAAAATGAGTAATTAGAGCACAAAACACATATGAAAAAGGTTTATAAATGCGACTCAAAATCATCGCATCAACAAGTCATGTCAGAAATCACAATTGGCACAATATCAAGAAAATTTCTGAAATGCAAAAAAGTCACATGTGTAGGCTTGTTACTGATGAAGAGATAGCAAACACTATTAAAAAATTCAATGATGATAAATTTCCTGGTCTAGATGGAATGAACTCCCATTTTTTCAAAGAATGCTGGGATGTGGTGGGCACATATGTCTATATAGCTGTCAAGGGCTTCTTCCTCAAAGGTATAATGCTAAACGAAACAAACAAGAACTACATTACCTTTTTTTCCTAAGGTCAAGCAACTCGAGAAGATTACTGAATGGAGGCCAATCTCTCTTTGTAACATTGTTTATAAAGTGATTGCTAAAATTCTTGCTAATAGGATTAGAGTTATCATCCCTGATATCATAAGTCTGAACCAATCAGCTTTTGTTAAAGGGTTTCGCATCTCTGATGCAATTTTACTCGCAAATGAACTCCTATCAGATTTTAACACCTGTAGGTCTAGCAAGCTATGTCTTAAAGCAGATCTAAGTAAAGCATATGATACCATCAGAAGGGAATACATTCTCGATATCATGTAAGCAAAGGACTTCCCTCCATGCTGGTTGGTATGGATAGGTGATTGTATGGGCTCTACCTCCTTCCAAGTGTTGATAAATGGCAGTCCAATTAAACTCATTCAAGCTATAAGAGGGATTAGACAAGGCGACCCTCTGGCGCCTTATTTCTTTGTTATTGGCATGGTGGGTCTCACCTCTATTCTGAATCAAGTTTTCGAAGAAAAGAAAATCTCACCACTCAAAATCAAGGAGACTAAGATTTCTCACATTCTATTCGTTGATGACCTCCTTATTGTAGCATAGGAAAGTGAGAAAGATGTAGGACATGTTAAGGATGATCTACGACTATTTAGTGATTTGTCTGGTCTTAATCTAAACCCGACTAAGAGTCAGCTATTCCTAAGCAAAGCTGCCAGCAATGAGATTAGCAAAAACATGAAGATCAAACATACTGATTTTCTAGTGAGGTACCTGGGCCTTCCCCTATTCATAGGATGGATGACCAAAGCTATGTGCTTGCCTCTGATTGATAAAATCAAGACTAAGCTTGATTCATGGAAATCGAAACTCCTATCAATGGCAGGACATATGGAGCTTGTCATCTCTACTATGTCTGCTTATTACCTATTCTGGATAGGTACCTTCCCTCTCCCCATGGGTATAGTGGAGGAAATTGATAGGCTCTGCAGGTCCTTTCTTTGGGGTGAGAAGGAAAACCAGAGAAAAATACACACTATTTCCTGGAGGGACATCTGCAGGCCAACACCAGAGGGTGGTCTGGGTATCAGATGTGTAGAGGAATGGAGTCAAGAAGGACTAACAAGGCTTGTCTAGGACATTTTTAATAGTAAGAACAACTTACGGGTAAGGTGGATTCATAGTAGATACATGTAACATCACTCGGTGTGGTCATACATCCCAAAATAATCTGACAGCTGGATGTGGAAAGCACTTCTAAACCATAGAACTAGACTGGCGCCTTTGGTGAAGTTTGAGATTGGAGATGGGTAGTCCATGTCTCTCTAGAATGACCCATGGGTGGATGGTGCATTCCTAGCCTCACGGGCTGATGAAGCTCTTAAAATGAGGACAGGGTTGGGTACTAGTGCAAAAATCAATAACATTATAAAAAATGGTGAATGGGACCTTCCAAAGTTCAGAGGGAGTGAGGTTCTCCAAAACATTTGTAGATCCAAGACTTTAAAGGCAAGATACATGTGCTACTTTGAAGGTATGACAAGATACTCACTTATAAGTGTCTGGCATATTATTTGAGTTCATTAGTCATATGTTAATTGGGCTTCTTGGTTATGGAAGTCAAAGATTCCTAACATAATGAAATTATTCGAGTGGAAGTTCCTACAACAGAAGATGGTGACTGAGGAGTTCCTGAAAGGCAGAGGTATCTGCCTTGCCTCACGATGTGCCTTGTGTTGACAAGAAAGTGAAATCAGACCCATATTTTCTAGACCTGCAATTTTGCTAAAGAAGAGTGGGGAAGAGCTTTCTCTCATTTCAGTCAGCTACCAACAAATGAAAACAACCTTATTCAGGTCCAAAACAAAAAAGAGAAGCAGATGACATTGATCATCCTATACCACATATGGGGTGCTCATAATTCAACCATTTTTGAAGAAGAAAGATAGAATCTGATTGATATCTGGCAGAGAACTCATTTCAACTGGAGATGTCTGCATAGATAGAGAGTATACATAGATAGTTTTACTTTTCTGTCTAGTTTTACACTTCAACTCATACCACTGTAAATGCTGGGTTTTTTGCCTTTGAAAGTAATAGAGTAACACGCTTATTGATAAAAAAAGACTTGCTCCAAGACCAGGTATGAGTCCTTTCCATTCAATAATAGTTGACATGATCTTACTATTCTAAGGAATATGGATAGATAAATTTTTGTTTCCACTGCCTACTCTATGTCCATATTTCCCAACAGTGGTATCAGATCCAGGTCAATTTATTATGTTTGGGATAATCGATATGATCGTATTTTTTATTTTCATCATTTATTTATTGCAGATGATGTGAATATTTAAACTTCTTAATGTGCATATCTGATCAAAGACCACATACAACCAAAAAATAATATATCAATATATGCAATTTACACGTGTATCCCTAAAAGTGAGTTTTGATGGTGGATGTGTAGTGTGGTTATGGCCAATAACCCTAATATTTGTGTGTGGTCAGATGGTTTATTTTATTCCTATTTTATCTCAGTTTGCATACTGAGACCCTTCCTCCTTCTCAATGTAAAAGTATTGTTCTTTCCTACCCTTGCTCCCCTTGAATGTAAATAGAGGTTTCTCATCACCATGTAATAAGTTTAATAGAAATAGGATAGTTTCTTTTCTTGCAACAATGAAGATGACGATCAATGTCAGGCAAGTCGATTGTTTCACATGATGAGTCGACCGACTAGAGGATTGAGGAGGACAGACTGCATAAGGCACCAACCGATAGGATGGTGGACCCAACCGACCATCTAAAGGTGTCCAAATACCAGTTTGACAAAAGGCCAACTGATCATTTTAGGAGACCAACCGACTGGATAAGAGACGAGACGACCGGTTCAAGGGTTAGACCAATCAACCCAAATTGGCAAGCATAGATCTATACCAACTATTGGTTTTTGCATGAGATGTTCACCCTAGGTTGTAGTATTTCCTTGTGGCTCCAAGGAATTACAGTAGTATGGTCATAACCATCGCTTTTTACTTTATATTGCATGTTTACACTTGGGATATAGAATGTATATGATACATAATATATATATATGTGGTGATTGGATAAAGTATATGTAAATATACAAACTCCCTCAAATATAATATTAAGTCTTAGATGCTTTCCATTAGCAACATGCATGAAAAGCTTGATCGATAAGTGTGGGCACCCCAAGGGTGGTTTGTTGTCTATCTCGTGGAAGTGTGATGGTAGTAATGTGGGTCTGCCAAGTGGGGTGTATTATTATCATGTTGGCTTTTGGGTTGGAATTAACTGTGTGGTCTTAATGATATTAAGCTACAGAAGCATGCAGTTGCATATGGCAAATAGTTTCTCATATCATCTATCCAAGAATTGCATATGATGCAATTGACAAATGTTGTCTACCTTAATGATTGACTATGAACGTTGGTGTTGGCCGGGTAATAGTTGAATTGTTTTGGATCTTGGCTCACTAGAAGGTTGTACATTATAATCTTCCAAATTGATATGTTAGGGCTATCAATTTGAATAAAATAGTGAGAGTGATAGTTAATTAAAGACCTAATAAACATTGTAAAATTTAAATAAAATCAAAATGAATTTTTGAAAAAATTGCAAATTCTTTTGTAGAATCAAATGGAAACACTCAATAACACCTTTTATTTGCGACCAGTCCTTGAGAAGGACAAGTTAAATGGGAACAACTTCCACAACTAGTACAGGATGATGATAATTGTTATCACATAGGAGCACAAGTTCTATGTCCTGGAGACACCAGAGCTAAAAGAACCTCTTCCTAATGCTCATAAAGCTGACATGGATGCTTACAAGAAGCATACTGAAGATGTTGTGGGCGTCAAATGCCTAATGTTGTGCTCAATGAACTATGAGTTGCAAAGACAACATGAGAACATGGAAGTTATTGAGATGGTCACACATCTTAGGAACATGTTCCAGGACCAGGCAAGATAGGTGAAATATGATATCTCAAAGGCATTTTTCAAATGTAACATGGAATAAGGAGATCTAGTAGGACCTCATATACTCAAGATAATTGGGTATGTGGAGAACATTTCAAGATTGGGATTCCCCTTGGTCAAGAGTTGGCCAATGAAGTGATTTTGCAGTCCCTACCAGAGTCATATAGTCAGTTTGTCATGAACTACAACATGAATGACTTTGACAAGCCCTTGATATAGTTATTGGGCATGTTGAGAAAAACTAAGGCACAAATGAAAAAAAGACAAACCTAAGTATATGATGATCACCAAGACAAAGGGAAAGTCTAAAGGCAAAGGCAAAGCTAAGAAGAGTTCTAAAGATAGCTAAAAACCCAAGTATTCGGACCTCAAGGAAAAAGGAGTAAAAAGGGAGGCAAATGTCACCATTATCACCAGGTTGTACATTGAATGAGGAATTCCCCCTATGGTTGGAGGAACTAAAGAAGAAAAAGGATGAGGCAGAGGCCTCTACCTCAGGTATAAATGTTTTAAGATAATTCTAATTTACTTCTTCATCGTGGTAGAGATATGTAGATCTGACATACATCGATGTGCATGATCTGAGAAGAAGCAAAGGCTTTCTAAAAGGACAAAGATGGACTATGATGAGCAAGGATTGCTGCAATTTCAGTCTACATTTAGAATTTATCTTAGCCCACATGACATGTAATAGAGTTAGAAGAACTGCTATTTCAATATGCCAATAAATACAAACATTTTCTTTATGCATCTTGTATGGACAAGGATGATTATAAATAAAGATTTGTTAATGATTCTATTTCAAATATGTGATCTTGTGTGGGTACACTACAAAATATCTTACGATCTTTTGTCAATAACATAAATATCAAAAGGGATTCTTAATAACTTAAGGCAATCTTTAACATTGTCATCTTGGGCACATATATAAGAAATGCATATCTAAAATCCATATTGATGTTAATCTATAGACTCTTTTGGTTATTAAACCAACAAGAGACATGTAAGTCTTGATTATGAGAAATATGACAAGATACTCTTCACTATATGTAGTGGGAGGATAAGAACTCTATTAGAACTTATACATGTTGATGTATGACGATCTTATAGAATAAATGCTATAGATAATTACTTGTACTTCATAGTAATTGTTGATGATATGGTGATATGTACTCACTACAACATAAATCTCTTGAAGTGTTCAAGGAGATTGTAAATGAAGTATAAATTTGATAAAAGTATTAAGAAACTCTGATATGATCAAATGTTGAACTACTTTACATCAAAAGTTTGAGGACCTTCTGTAAGAACTATGATAGTGTATCACAAGTCAACTCCATCTTAAATGTAATGATGTGTCAGAAAGAAGGAACCACATCATGATGAGTCATGATATGATTATCATTTAATCAATCTTATAATTTCCTTCAAAATATGCTTTGCACTAATACAATGTACCGTCTAAAATGGTTTAAAAGATTCCATATGAGATATGGCATATGGGAATGTCCCAATATGTCTGAAGGATTGAAACCTATATAAAGAAAATAGTTTTTTGAAAAGGTTGATCCACAAACCATAATTGCTGAATTATTTCTTTTGATCCCAATCCAATAACAAAAGTGTTTTATTACTAGGATAACTGAGTTCCAAAAGAATCAGTGGGAGTAAAAGGAGAACTCAATAGGTTCAAGGTCAATAGAGAGGTACAATGAAAACAAGTGAGAATCACAAATTGTTGTGGAATCTCAAGTTCATCATGTAACATAGAACCTCATAGTTCTAGTAGAACTCATCTGAGATGGAGAGATTGTGAATCCAACAACTCAGATGGGTTGGTCATAAGATGATGATCCAACAACTCAACTAGAAGCCATTGAGAATTAAAATCTGAAAAATTAAGGAGTCCATGTAAACTAAAAAGGTATAAACTTTGTAGTACTACCTAAAGTGGTAAAACCCAAAAGGTGAAGTTGGGTTTTTTTTCAAAAGACCTACATGGATAACATAAAAGGACAAAATGTTTATAAAGGTTTTCAAGTTAGTTCAAACTGTTGAACATGAAGAAATTCCTTCATCAATTGTCATGTTGTTGCAGCTAGAATAGACTATGAGATTTGGCAAAATGAAGTTTAAAACTAGTTTCCTTAAAAGGAATATCAGTAAGGATGTGCATGTGTCACAACCTAAATGTTTTATAACTTCATTAATGCAAATAAAGTCTATAAGATACAAGGTTTAATAAAATTAAAACAAGCATCTCAGTGCTGAAATCTTTTGACTTGATAAGATAGCCAAAAAGTTTGACTTGAATCAAGATAAAAGGATGAAATATGTGATTACAAAAGATTAAGTGGGTGCATATATGAATATTCCACAAATTGATGGGGAACAACATCTCAATGTATGATATTAAGTTCTAGCATGGAAAACACTATCAACAATGAAGGATTGGGTGAAACATCCTATGAGATAGGAATTGAGATCTATAAAGATAGTTCTTAAAAGTTTCATAATGTAAGTGAGAGAACATATAATAGCAACATGTTGAAAGAGTTATTCATGAAGGATTCAATAAGAGAATCTATCCATAAAGATGGGATTAGTTTATCAAGGATCCAATATTCTGATTCTTGCGAAGAATGGAAAAATATGAGAAAGATGACATATGCATTAGCAATTGGATCTATCATGAATGCTATGTAAATGTACTCATACCATATTCTTATATGTATTGGACATGACAGATGATATCAATTTCCAATGAGAGTCATTGGAATGTCATTTAAAATACATCCATTAGTACTTGAGAAGCACTAACAGATAAGTTTCTAAATGATAAAAATAAGGAAGAGTTGAGTGTAAAGAGTTACACTGATGCAAGCTTCCAAAATAATAGAAAAATGATCATAATATTAAAGTTGTGTGTTTAATATTAAAAGAAGAGTTATAAGTTGGAAGTGTTCTGAACTATAAGACCATGAATTTATAATACTACAATTGAAGATGAGTATCCTAGTGTTATGAACACATGAGCAGATACTATATGGATCTAGAAGTTCATATGGATGAATGTAAAAGATTTTCCAACCATTGATGACACAATAGTGATATTGTGACAACAATGGATCTACTTGTTAAGCAAGGAATATCAGATATCATATCACGGCAGTTTTGTCTCATATGAAAAATGGTACAACAAAGAGTCAAGGAACATGCAATATACTGACTAAAAGCAAAGTGTTGCTAACCCACTGGATTAGTACTTGCGCAGCAAAAACATGGAGGATATGTTTAGTTCACTAAGGATAAGATCTATGGGTGATTGTCTCTAAGTGCAAGTGGGAGTCTATTGGTATGTATGCCTAGATATCCAATCATAAGATGATTGTGATGGCATATTACATAATGGATTTGATTAATAATAATAAAGGCAAGCTTCCAATTCATTTTGTTTCACTCAGTCATGATAATGAGGAAACATAATGAATGTCTAAAGAATTAAAGTTACTCAATGATGTATGTATTCAAGTATGAGACTTGAACAATGATATCATACAGATGCTAAGAGTATGTACATTCTTGTTATGTCCCTAGTCAGATATTATTATGGAAGGTAGATAGACATCAGTAACACATAAGACTGGAGTGTGTGCTAGTTGATAACAAAATCTCATTAGTCATGATATGGTATATCAAACCAAGCACACATATACATGTTAGAGAATAGTGTATCAGACATACCTACCTTGAGAGAGACACATGGAAACCGTACTTGGTGGTTATAGTCATCTCTCACAGTGAAAGTGGTGATTGTAATACTTAGACCTAAAATCACTACACTCATCACATGTTGTTCAGTATGTTTTGACATCATCCATTGTGATCCTTAATAAGGGTTGCCATAAAGGTGATTATCGGATGTGTTGTGACACATGGGGATTGACTGTGAGTGATGTAGCTGGGATTTGTCCCTCCTAGTGGAGCTTGATATCCTGTCTAATTGATAAGTGAGACTAAGGTTGAAGGAACATGGATTGAACATTGAGAGGATGATGATTTCATGCCTCGAGTTCATTTCGGATATCAGAGACAAAGGAATTACATAATTGCTGCAACAACTTACACATATTGTAGGTTGAATTTGTTCTCTAACTTTCCATTCACTTTGGTAGCAATGATATGTTACTAGGCATCATTCTTTGTTTGTGATGTCATAAGAGAGTTATGGTCATTCAACTAGAAGAGGAGTTTAATCATGAATGATAATTGAATTAATTACTAAAGTATTTAGGTATTCAATTTAGGTAACAAATCACCTGACTAGACTCTGAACCTATCAGCTCATGTGATGAAATGATTGTTTGGAGTGTTAGTTTGATCAGAATTTGAATTGGCTTTATTCTTCCTGAACTGGGGAGTGAACCGACCAGTTCGGCTCGCCAACTGACCGGTTGGGTTGTGAGACGACCAGCTCACGAAAGCAAGAGGCCTAGTTTGTGGAGAAATTTAGTTGCATCAAGGATTAGTGTTGATGTCATGTCATGCATTAATTGGATTCAAATTGCCAAATCATATGGGATTGGGAAACATGGCAAAACAATCAGTTCACTGAGTGGACTGATCGGCTCACATGTGAACTGGCCAGTTCAGTTTCCAACTAATCGATTCAACACTTGTAGGTTGCAAAAATTTATGATCTTCCAGTTCCTTCCACTCCCTCATAGACTGTAAACCCTGACCCTAACCCCTCCTATAAATAGAGGGGGGCTTCCCAATGCACACAATTGAGATTTAGTTTCTTTGAAAAATGTTGTCCTCTTTGGTTGTAGTAATGAAGAGAGACCAAGCAAGTCATACCCGACTTGGGAGGAAAAGCGAGGGAGAGAAAAATTGAGAATCATTGTGGGAGTGAAGGTTGGTGACTAGTATTCCATAGAGGCGGGGAATAGCGAGGGAGAGAACAATGATTCTCTATGGTATATACCATAGGTGCTATTCGAGTACGATCTCCATGGAGGAGATGTCGTAGATGAGTCATAGTGCAACTAGGAGTTCACAACTACTACAACAATTTATAGTCATTGGACTTGCTCTAAGACCAGGTATAACTCGTTAAACCATCCTTTCCATTGCATAATAGTTGATGCAATCTTGCTATTCTGGATAATATGGATAGATAAATTTTGGTTTCTGCGACCTACTTTGTTCCCATATTTCCCAACACTTATGACTTATTGCAACTTTAGATTTGATGCGAGTAAATTATTGGTACATATGTGAATCTTGATCTATATGCATGTGTGTGAATATGAAGATGAATAAATACAATGAGAATTGTGTTTCTACATGTCATAAGAATGGAATTGGTGCATATGTGAATGAATGTGGAGATGAATGAATAGAATTATGTTTGCACATGTGATGAGAATGGAATTGGAACATGGATGTTGTATGTGGGAGGATTGTATTTATTATTATAGGTATTGTAGATTTGTTAGCATGTTATTAAGTTGAACTCACATGATGTTGTTAACATGAAGTTCATAACTACAATTTTGAAGTGCATGTTCTGCATCTTACTGACTAGCCAGATATCAGGTCTGCAAACCTGCTATTTAAAAAAAAGTTAGTCGTCAGTTGTTCCAAAAAAACTGACAAATAAGGTCTTCATCGTCAGTTTTGGACATAAAACCAACATTATAGGACCAAACCAAAACAACCGAGCCGGATAGCACAACTCGTCGATTTTTTTTAATAGACTGCCACTATATATCTTAATCATTGTGTTTATTTTTCTTAACATATGACTTTATTGCAAAGTAGATGTTGATTCCTTTTCGAAACTAACGACAAAAAACCCTTTTCTATTTACAAATGTGACTTGTATGGACACACGACGTCAGTTCCTTTTATCATAGCAACTGAGGCTGGATCTCTGTCCTCATAGAACCGACGTCATAGACTTGTGACTCTAATATTTCCCACTTAGGTGTTGGTTTGAAACCAACATTATAGGTTCGTTATAACCGACACTAGAGGTAGTTTGTGTACTAGTGACGGTACTCATCCCCTTCTCCATCACCCACCAGATATAACTAGTGGCATGTTTATCTTGGCATGGTAGGGATCTATTTGTAAAAACAAGGTTGTAACAACATCGATCTTCTCTAATATCTTCATTTCCTTCCCATATAATTTCCCTACATACATGGGTGAGTTATAATAATTTTTAGGGATCTATTGTCTTCTTCCTATCACAATGCTTCATTCATGTCATAGTTCTTACAACCATCCTTCATTCTGGATTCTTACTCTCACTTTGCATCTTAAAACAGATTGCTCATATCAATCATTGTCCTACTAGTGTGATACTATGATATCCTTATCCACTATTGTTCTAACAGTGTGCTTCTTTGGTATCTTTCTCCACCGACATCATTCTGATGTGATCTTTTCATCATGTATGAAGGTATGCATGACGATAAAGAATCACCTCAAAACATTGTCTATAATGACAATGCTCCCATCTCCAAAATCAAGTTGAATGGGGATAATTACCTACTCTAGATGAATTTTATCCAAAACATCTTAGAGTCCAGAGACAAGGTGAAATTCAATAGAAAATATGTTGAGAATGACCTTGAATGGGAAAGGGGAAATATATAAGTCAAAAGATATCTATGTAACAACATCAAACCCTCTAATGCCTCTGTAACACCCCTAACCTGGGTTTTGGGATAACCCTACAAGCTTTGCCTAAGTAAGTTGCTTAGAACCTTGTATTAATCTTTTTGAAAAGTAATTAAGACTAGAAAAGAGTTTATTTCTCAATTTTGAACTTATTTGCAAATTGTATGTGCCTTATATGATAACTTTGGTAAAGATTGCAATTTTCCCAAATGAGGGGTTTATGTGCAAATTATCACCTCTAGAATGTTCCTTCTCTCTCTTAGCATCAACTAGAGGAAAGAGAAAGAAGGGAGTGCCTTGTTTGAGTCTTGGTTGGATGGTAACACTCTTTGTGGTGAAAAAAAACAAAGAAATGTTGAGTACCTTGAACCCTAAATGGGATTGTATCGAGTTATGAAGTATATAGGAGTGTGTATTAGCTTGGAAGCCATAGAGGAGGTCCCATATCAGTTTGATAACCTTTCAAAGTGTTCATGATGGGATAAGCACCTCAAGTAGGTGAAGCATGTCGGTTTACATTTCCCTTGTAAAAGTTGAATCGGTTTGCTCATAAAGTAAGATTGGGTTGTGATTTCTTGTCAAGAAAGATACCCAAATGGGTGATATCTTATCTATGGATCATCCTCAAAAATTTTAGATGGAAAGATAATTATGGATGCATGAAGTTACCATGCATGGACACATGTCAGTCAAGTGTACATGGTGATGACACCTTATACATACTCTCTTTCATAAACCTCAAATATATATACCACTCTTTTCACCTCCTAGTAATATTTTAGACTCCTTTACCATCTTTTGCTTGGAGGACAACCCTAGGAGCTCAAGAAGTAAAGAGAAGGTCAAGTATCTTGCCTAAGGTGAAGCCATTATAATCTTCAACCTTGGAATGACCTTGCTTCTCAGATCATGATTATTTCCTTCTCTTCTTTCTTCACCAAGTTCCTAATTATGATATCTTCTTTCATAGAGAAGTGTTGTGAGTCATCTTCAACCTTTTGAATGTGTATCTTTGAATCTTGAAGCCCTTGTGTTGATCTTGAGGTGGGTTATATAACTTGAACTCAACTTTATTATTATTCACCTTCTATCATGCAATACTTGGTGATTCTTTTTCTATGTCGACTTTCCTTGATTAAATGATGGTTTTATGAGTTCAAATGAATATATAGGGTTGTTGTCCATGAACTAGATTAGTAATGGATGAAAATTTTGAGCTTGAAGATGGTGAAACCGATATGCAAAAACTGATTTTGGTTTGTTAAAAACCCTAACCCGATACAAGGGTAGAGACATGGAACTGATACACATGAACTCCTATCCTTTTGGTTTGATTTCATGAGTAGGACTACTGTTCTCTCTAATGTTTAAATTTTCACCTAAATGCTAAGAATAAGGGAGGCTGGTATCTATAAGATATCCAAGTCAACACATATGTTTGCACCATCACATGGATGGCCGATATGACTTGTGATGCTCTAAAATGACATGTGGTTGTTAGTCCAATATGTTAGATGCTCAAAAACGGTATGAATTTGTTTTATGGTAGTGGATAACCCCTACCGGGATGCTTAACACCACTTCCACATGGCTTAAAGGAATTATCTTTCCATGGCCAAGGGATGTCTAGTGAAGATGGGATATTAAACTATGATGCCTTAGTTGATCATGGATGCTGACATGGTCAATCCTAACCCTAATATGATACACTCACAATTTGATATCCCTTTAGCTCAACCCATGTGTGATGGGTGACACCTTTAGCCCAACATATTTTGTGAAAGTGTGGGCAATACACTCTTTTAAGTTTTGGCCAATATACCAAGTAATGGCGAGGCCAATAGTTGAAAGAAACTAAGGTGTCGATAAGGGTTCGCCCAATACAATACAAACCCAAGAGGTTGATATCCCATATGGAGCAATGGACGATACTTAAAGGGAAAGCTAGGTTGATAACCTAGTTGATGTTGAGTGGATGATACCCTAAGTTGATGGGGTGGTCGATACCCTAGTTGATGGTGAGGCTGGTACATAAGTTGATGATGTGGCTAATACATAATGTGATGGTATGGTCGATACATAAGAATACTCTATGGCCAATATACCTCAAGAACCATACAACTGATACTACTCTAAGCATCTCTAAAATGATATCATTTTATATGCCTTGGCTGACACAAGTAGATGTGTCTTGACCGACACAAGTATATGTGTCTAGGTTGACACAAGTATATGTGTCTAGGTTGACACAAGTGATTGTGTCTAAGCCTATATAAAGATTGGAATGAAGGTTGATACACCTTGATGAGTGGAGATCGATACACCTTGATGAGTGTAGGCGGATACATCTTGAATATAATCAATGTATACATCATGATTGTAATGAGATGAATACACTTTAATAATTGTAGGTTGATAACCCTAAAGAAGGTTAAATCATTGTAGTAAGTATGTTGAAGTCAATATAATAGTAAGGATGAGAAAGAAACTTGTACTACTTAAATGAGAAAGGTAATACTTCATGTTGATAATCAATTGATGATACATGATGAAGTATTCTTGAACACTTATGGCAGAAATATAGCTCTTATGATGTGAATTAGGGTTGGTTGATAAATATGAACTGAAAACCCTAATCAGTTATAATGGAAACCCCTAACCCAAATTATGAGAGGGTTGCAATTTGAATGATTCTCTTTATGGCATGGTCATGATATTTACTTTCTATTACATTTTGTTATGAAAATCCTAACCATGCAGTTGTTATGAAATAATGAGCATAGCTAGGAATGAGATATGATGATATAGCATAATACAGATTATATAAGTCCTTGTGAGTCATGTGATATACTTGTACAACAAGTATGATTTGTGTATGGTTCAGATGACCTAGAGTTGCTTATTGCCTAATGAGAGGTGATACTATTCAATAATGAACTGAGGGTTTGATACCCAAACATATGATCATGATAATGGTAATGTTGAAGGGATGAAATTCCCAATGAAGTGTTCAGGGGACTAAGATCCCAGGATGAGTGTAACAAGATATGTAATAATTGATACCAGATTTCTAAAGAATATGTTACACCTTTCTATATAGCATTTATTTACAATTCATGTTTGTAACTTGATTGATGCTAAAAGATACGGCAATGCACTTAATCTATCAAGTGAACTAAAAATGTAGTTTCCATGGCCATAGAACCGGTCAGGATTTGTTGAATGGTGAAATCAGTTTTACTTGGAGCTCATATATTTGAATATGCGATGGTGAAAGATGAGTATTTCCTTGCTTCCTAATTTGGCCTTGAGCCATTTTCCTAAAAAGAGTGCAGTTGTAGTGTCACGACCGTCTCGCGAAAACATGATTAACTAATGCGGAAGCGTTCATCAAGCAGTGGATTAGCGAAAATCACTAAAAATTAAAACTTTTTGCAAAGAGATCCACACATAGGAAATCTTTTCCAACAAATGCCATTGTATATCATATACATTTTATTTCAAACGTACATATCATGTACCATCTCTTTCCAGAGACTACATCATCAGTTGCCTTATAAACATATATGTAGGCAGCATACAAATCTCAAGGCATCAAGCCAAAACCTCATACTGATATATCAAAAACACTGACTAAAAACTCCGAGGACCTGAGAGTACAAAGACGACACATAGGACTACTATCTATATGGCTAGGCAGACAATATCTCCACCTGAGATCTTATTGTTGTCCCTGCTGTTGCTGTTACTGCTGCTCTTTCCCTGTTCTAGGGTTTCTTTTCTGCCTTTCATGCATACCTAAAAATGTTTCCCACGGGGGTGAGACAATTGTAAATTGCCCCAGCGAGAGATATAACTCTCCGCCAGAAACATTGTTATAGTAGATTATGAAATTAAACTCAGTAGGGGTTACTTTTACATTATTAGGCAGAATTATTCTTCATAGAACAGAATAAGAAAATCTCCATTTTCAATAAGAGCATTGCATCTACCCATGGTAGACTCATAGTTCATCCATCTACTTGTAATGAATACAACAGATATGAATAATCATCAATGAACTATAGATATATAACAGAAATGTATCATCAGCCAAGTTCTCTAGCATAACTTATTAACACAAATGCTACAAAGAAACATGATATTTGTTACCCAAGCATCACACATGGCTCACAAGGCCATTCATATCTTGTCACCTCTCACTAGGCAACAACTTATTCACATGGCTCACAAGGCCATTCACATCTTGTCACCTCTCACTAGGTAACAACTTATTCACATGGCTCACAAGGTCATTCACATCTTGTCACCTCTCACTAGGCAACAACTTATTCACATGGTTCATAAGATCCGTACACATTGTTACTTTTATTAAGCAACAACAACATCAATGCACAAAAATCCAATCAACATTTATTATATAAATGTCATAGCCCAAACTTGGCTATATTCATCATCTCATCATACCTGCATGGTTATTAGGCATGATAACAGTCATACAAGATATTCATCACATCATGTGATACAATAGTAACACCATCATTCCTTAACCAGGAATTAGAGTTCACTATCAAACAGGGCTTATCATTCCCTTTTCCCCAAATTAGGGTTAGGGTTCCCCATTTCTCATTAATTCAGACCCTCTTGAGTTAACCAACTTTATCTTGTATTAAGGTATTTCCCCTCTTAATACATTCCATCACAGAATACTCACCCTTAGCATATAATGCATAGGCCACACATTAGAATTGTCCAGCTATCTCACATGATATGGACTTATCTTAGTTTAAGGCATAACTTTATTATAAAGTTGCCTATAAACAATCGCAATGATACACCCTCAACTAGGGTTTCACAAGGATACACCCTCAACCAGGGTTCACAATGATACACCCTCCACTAGGGTTTCACAAGGATACACCCTCAACCAGGGTTTATAAGGATACACCCTCAACTAGGGTTTACTAATCATGTATTGGATCCATGCATTTGTTATGCATTATTGATTAGTACCATTAAGGGTATCTCTCACCTAATTACATTAGGTTTCCAAAAAGGTTTGATCAATTGGACCTTCAATGACATGAGGTATCCAATTGAATTGGGGTTTTCAATGTTGATTCCTTCAATCATTGAATTCATGGACCCAATCATCAATTGGACCTATACTCATACTTCAATTGAGTTTAATAGGTCAACCTTAAACTGATTTGACCCTCAATTGACCCTCAATTGATCATCAATTAGGGTTTGATTCAATTGAATTAGGGTTTGGAATCGAAGATCCAACAACACTCATCAATGCAAGATTGGTTACTTTGAAACTATTGAACCATTATCCAAATTGGGTATGACCTGACCCCAAACGGTCTTGAGGTCGTTTGGATGACTTCCAAACGATCTTGAGACCGTTTTCCCATCATATCACTCAAATCCAAGCCATCCAATTAAGGTTTGGATGATTGGATTGATCGCCAAATCAGCATTGCATTGTATATCAACTTGGTACCTTTAGACCTTTAAACACCTAACCATACTCAACCCTAGACCTACAAACGGTCTTGGGTGACCACCAAACGGTCTTGAGACCGTTTGGATGAGCTCCAAATGGTATTGAGACCGTTTGGCCCATCCATCCTTTGGATTCTAGTGAAAAATCATAAAGGATTGGTCTATCGAGTTGATCAACAATTCAGCACTTGATTTCAAAATGATTGGTACCTTTGGACCTTCAATTGATCAACTATACTTGACCCCAGACCTCCAAACGGTCTTGGGGTGACCCCCAAACGGTCTTGAGACCGTTTGGGCTAATCAACCCAAAATCTCAAATTAACTCATTGGAATTTCAGCACTAATTCCAATTAGGGTTTGCCTAATTTAATAGCCTTCAACTCATGATTCCTTGGGAGTTAATCAGTCAAATTTGGTGAGTCATTATACCACATCATTAGGAACAGTAATCCCAAATGGTCAATGCTTGGTAAACGCACTCAAACGGTCTTGAGACCGTTTGCCCAAAAAGTTTTATTAAAACAGATTGATAATCAGCACTTAATCCAATTAGGTTTCCCTAATTGATTAGCCTTCAACTCACGATTCCTTGGGATTTAATCCCTCAAATTTGGAGGGTCATCAACCAACGTAATTATGAACAGTAATCCCAAGCGGTCAATGCTTGGTCAACTCACTCAAACGGTTTTGAAACCGTTTTCCCAAACAGGTCAAATTAATCAGGTTGAAAATCAGCATTTAATTCAATTCGATTTGCCTAATTGATTGGCCTTCAACCTACGATTCCTTTGGAGTTAACCCCTCAAATTTGGTGGGTCATTATCCTACATAATTAGGAACAAAATTACCAAATGGTAAACGCTTGTTCAACCATCTCAAACGGTTTTGAAA
Source organism: Alisma plantago-aquatica (assembly GCA_963693085.1). Classification (NCBI taxonomy): domain Eukaryota; kingdom Viridiplantae; phylum Streptophyta; class Magnoliopsida; order Alismatales; family Alismataceae; genus Alisma; species Alisma plantago-aquatica. The sequence continues at coordinate 757,041,476 of OY856412.1, forward strand.
CCGTTTTCTCCCAAACGGTTTCAAACCGTTTGCCCTTAAACGGTTTGCTGAAACCGCATAGCCAATCAAATTAAAATGATTTCGAGTAGCTATCAAAACTGTTTGGCTTGGTACTTTTCTTTGGATAAGCATCTAGGATGATGTCATCATCCCCTTCCTTCGAACAAACAAGAACAGCAACCGTTCTTGATGGAAATTGCAGCAAGAAACAAGAGTGCATCAAATTGAAGAAATCAATCAACAAAGCATAGAGAATTGATGCAATAGCAATGCTTAAGGGTTTAAGTTATAAAACCCGCCTCCAATTGAGCTCTAAAGCTCCAAGCTAACGCCAGTAATGGTGGATGAAGCTCTTGCAACTTCCCCTAGGCTCGTCCTCAAGCTTTTGATTGTAAAAGTTGGCTAGGGTTGAAGAGGAGATCGAAATAAGAAGGAATCCATAATTTATTTTCAATTTCCACCATGAAATCATGAAGAACAAGGGTCAAGAAGCTTACCAACAGGTTGGGGCTCGTCCTCCTATTGCTCCCAAGTCCCCTTGAGCTCACCCAAAGCAAAGGAAGAAGAAAGGGCCGAAAACGCCTTTCAATTAATTTAGAAAAGGCACTTATAAGGAAATTGATGAGAGAGAAAATGCCTTATAAAAATCCAATTAATCCAAAAATTATGGCCGCCTCTCCCCCCTCAACTCCATGGATACGAGGCATCTCCCTTTGCCTTTTATTACCCTTCATTATCCTCAATTTAAAGAAAAGCAAATTAAGCACCTTAATCATATTATATTAATATCCCATATGTGAGTGGAATTACTTTCCTTTATAATAAGGTGAGTGGAGTTTCACCTCCTTTAGATATTTTCGTTCCTTATCTTGGAAAAAGAACGTCCATCCTTATTCAAAATCAACCAATAACATTTTGGTTGAAGGCCCTTTAATTAATACATTCATTTTTGCCCTAAATTGAATTAGGGTTTCACTTAAGATTAAATCTTGATTATTTTAATATCAAGATTCTCTCTCCTCCAACTTAATTCAAATGAGATGCCCCTCTCATTTTCTTTACTCTAAATGATGCCAAGAAACATTAGGGACCTTATTGAAGTGGTAATTTGCATATTGAACCCTAGGTTTTGGGTAAATTGCACTTTACACCAAAACTGGGTTTTAATGCACAACATTGTCCAACAAGCTCTATCTTGATGTCCAGACTTGTAGAAACCTTACCACTACATCATATTCATTCTTATGATGTCACAACATCAGAGGAACATATTATCATGCAACATTTGCAATTTAACCCCTCCAATTTGGGCAATTTGCACTTTAGTCCAAAATAAGCAAACATTGCTTCAACATTGTCCAAACAGGACCAAAATTGAAACATAAGTTCCTCATGAGCCCTAATTACTTTTCCCAAGGTAAGATTAAGAATCTACTCAGCCTTATTAAGTAAAACATCTAGGTTTAATTCATAACCCAGGTTAGGGATGTTACAAATTATAAACCTCTAACAAGGATTTCGTCCTCAAAATCCCAGGGAAAGGAGGGACAGATTATTCATTAATCATGCCCTCAAGTCTCCACATATCATCTTAATATCATGGAGATATCATGAACTCTGTGATTCCATACAAAGCTCCTTTCATTAATTCAACCTCATTAATGTTTACGCAGAGCATAAATCCCTAACATATGATGTTCATATTATTGAAAGGAAAAAGCATAAAAGAATATACATCTATCATTATCCAAAAAAAATATTCACCAAAAGAGAAACATATATATCTAACAGAGATAATTCATTCAGCAATATTTCATTTGTTGTTGAAAATATCCACATAGCATGTTCACTAAGTTTTTTGAGAATATCCACATAGCATGTTCACTAAGTTTGTTGAGAATATCCATATAGCATGTTCACTAAGTTTGTTGAGAATATCCACATAGCATGTTCACTAAGTTTGTTGAGAATATCCACATAGCATGTTCACTAAGTTTATTGAGAATATCCACATAGCATGTTCACTAAGTTTGTTGAGAATATCCACATAGCATGCTCACTAAGTTTGTTGAGAATATCCACATAGCATGTTCACTAAGTTTGTTGAGAATATCCACATAGCATGTTAACTAAGTTTGTTGAGAATATCCACATAGCATGTTCACTAAGTTTGTTGAGAATATCCACATAGCATGTTCACTAAGTTTGTTGAGAATATCCACATAGCATGTTCACTAAGTTTGTTGAGAATATCCACATAGCATGTTCACTAAGTTTGTTGAGAATATCCACATAGCATGTTCACTAAGTTTGTTGAGAATATCCACATAGCATGTTCACTAAGTTTGTTGAGAATATCCACATAGCATGTTCACTAAGTTTGTTGAGAATATCCACATAGCATGTTCACTAAGTTTGTTGAGAATATCCACATAGCATGTTCACTAAGTTTGTTGAGAATATCCACATAGCATGTTCACTAAGTTTGTTGATAATATCCACATAGCATGTTCACTAAGTTTGTTGTTGGGGATGTCACATAGCTTTACCTCTTTTGTTTAGGGTTGGAATTGCACAAAGCATCTTCCTTTATTGGAATTGCACAAAGTATCTTCCTTTATTGATTCCATATTTCTTATTTCATGATACTCATTTGATTGTATCAGAATGACTGCTTGATCAGGGCAATCAAAAAGATATCAATCTAAGAGTTTCCATACTCACTTTATCATCAATAGTTGTATACCTGATCAGGGTTTACAAGTACTGAGATCAAGTAGTATGCACTTACATGCTATCATATTTCTTGCTTTTCATATTATCATAACATAAGATTTAACATCCCTGGATTTTTATCCAGGCATCTCTTCTATACCTCTTCCTCTTTCATAGAGGTAAGATCAATATAGAATATTTAAAAGGATACTGAATAGAATTAAAATTCTAGTTCTCATCATTCCTTCCCTATATAGCAACCAATAGGGAAAACAAAATCAACAATCCTCCTTTTTATAACAAAAAGGTTTTAGTGGACTCAACATGTACACATTTATAACATACCTTGTCCTCACATCATGGTCTTATTAGTTTTATTACTGAAGTAGAAACTAAGCCATGTAATCTTACAGGTGAAAGGTTAAGACCTTTGCACTTACTTAGTGGCTACTTCCCTGGTAAACTAGGCATTTATTGCACTATTAGTACCAAAACTTGGCTTTTTAGAACCATTAGGCAAATGTCTCTAGAATTATAGAGACCATTCCCTACTTCTAAGCTTATTGCCCTTCCTTGAGCACTGCCATCATAGGTTTATTATCTGACTAAACTCATGGCAGAGTCTACTTTCTTGCCATAAGTTAATCTTTTCCATATTTTCCCTTGTTCCAACATGACTAAGTCATTCAGGAACTCTTTTAAAGCTCAAGCTTTCTGTATTAAGGACTGATAATCTAGGTTGTAAGGCTAGTATCCATTCCTCTATATGCATTACTGTTGCCCTAATCTGCCCAACAAGAGCATGATCATAGGATTCTCTATCTTGATCAGATCTTAATGGGGATTCTTAGGCACTTGTTCTACTCTTGCCTGATCCCATGCACCCTCTCCTAGTGCAACAACATTTCCCTTAGAAATGTGTTCCTTGTTCTCTCCATTCATTTTAAAACTTTACCCTTTCTCTGCACAAGTAGAAATCATTATAGGGCATACTGGAGGACACTAACACAGACTCTACTACCTTAGTCCTATGTCTCTGTAGACTCAGTGAACCTAGAGCTCTGATACCACTTATTTGTCACGACCGTCTCGCGAAAACATGATTAACTAATGCGGAAGCGTTCATCAAGCAGCGGATTAGTGAAAATCACTAAAAATTAAAACTTTTTGCAAAGAGATCCACACATAGGAAATCTTTTCCAACAAATGCCATTGTATATCATATACATTCTGTTTCAAACGTACATATCCTGTACCATCTATTTCCAAAGACTACATCATCAGTTGCCTTATAAACATATATGTAGGAAGCATACAAATCTCGAGGCATCAAGCCAAAACCTCAGACTGATATATAAAAAACACTGACTAAAAACTCCGAGGACCTGAGAGTACAGAGACGACACATAGGACTACTATCTATATGTCTAGATAGACAATATCTCCACCTGAGATCGTATTGCTGTCCCTGTTGTTGCTGTTGTTGCTTCTCTTTCCCTATTCTAGGGTTTCTGATATGCCTTTCATGCATACCTAAAAATGTTTCCCACGGGGGTGAGACAATTGTAAATTGCCCCAGTGAGAGATATAACTCTCCGCCAGAAACATTGTTATAGCAGATTATGAAATTAAACTGAGCAGGGGTTACTTTTACATTATTAGGTAGAATTATTCTTCATAGAACATAATAAGAAAATCTCCATTTTCAATAAGAGCATTGCATCTACCCATGGTAGACTCATAGTTCATCCATCTACTTGTAATGAATACAACAGATATGAATAATCATCAATGAACTATAGATATATAACAGAAATGTATCATCAGCCAAGTTCTCTAGCAGAACTTATTAACACAAATGCTACAAAGAAACATGATACTTGTTACCCAAGCATCACACATGGCTCACAAGGCCATTCATATCTTGTCACCTCTCACTAGGCAACAACTTATTCACATGGCTCACAAGGCCATTCACATCTTGTCACCTCTCACTAGGCAACAACTTATTCACATGGCTCACAAGGCCATTCACATCTTGTCACCTCTCACTAGGCAACAACTTATTCACATGGTTCATAAGATCCGTACACATTGTTACTTTTATTAAGCAACAATAACATCAACGCACAAAAAGCCAATCAACATTTAATATATAAATGTCACAGCCCAAACTTGGCTATATTCATCATCTCATCATACCTACATGGTTATTAGGCATGATAACAGTCATACAAGATATTCATCACATCATGTGATACAATGGTAACACCATCATTCCTTAACCAGGAATTAGGGTTCACTATCAAACAGGGCTTATCATTCCCTTTTCCCCAAATTAGGGTTAGGGTTCCCCATTTCTCATTAATTCAGACCCTCTTGAGTTAACCAACTTTATCTTGTATTAAGGTATTTCCCCTCTTAATACATTCCATCACAGAATACTCACCCTTAGCATATAATGCATAGGCCACACATTAGAATTGTCCAGCTATCTCACATGATATGGACTTATCTTAGTTTAAGGCATAACTTTATTATAAAGTTGCCTATAAACAATCGCAATGATACACCCTCAACTAGGGTTTCACAAGGATACACCCTCAACCAGGGTTCACAATGATACACCCTCCACTAGGGTTTCACAAGGATACACCCTCAACCAGGGTTTATAAGGATACACCCTCAACTAGGGTTTACTAATCATGTATTGGATCCATGCATTTGTTATGCATTATTGATTAGTACCATTAAGGGTATCTCTCACCTAATTACATTAGGTTTCCAAAAAGGTTTGATCAATTGGACCTTCAATGACATGAGGTATCCAATTGAATTGGGGTTTTCAATGTTGATTCCTTCAATCATTGAATTCATGGAACCAATCATCAATTGGACCTATACTCATACTTCAATTGAGTTTAATAGGTCAACCTTAAACTGATTTGACCCTCAATTGACCCTCAATTGATCATCAATTAGGGTTTGATTCAATTGAATTAGGGTTTGGAATCGAAGATCCAACAACACTCATCAATGCAAGATTGGTTACTTTGAAACTATTGAACCATTATCCAAATTGGGTATGACCTGACCTCAAACGGTCTTGAGGTCATTTGTATGACTTCCAAACGGTCTTGAGACCGTTTTACCATCATATCACTCAAATCCAAGTCATCCAATTAAGGTTTGGATCATTGGATTGATCGCCAAATCAGCATTGCATTGTATATCAACTTGGTACCTTTAGACCTTTAAACACCTAACCATACTCAACCCTAGACCTCCAAACGGTCTTGGGTGACCACCAAACGGTCTTGAGACCGTTTGGATGAGCTCCAAATGGTATTGAGACCGTTTGGCCCAACCATCCTTTGGATTCTAGTGAAAAATCATCAAGGATTGGTCTATCGAGTTGATCAACAATTCAGCACTTGATTGCAATATGATTGGTACCTTTGGACCTTCAATTGATCAACTATACTTGACCCCAGACCTCCAAACGGTCTTGGGGTGACCCCCAAACAGTCTTGAGACCGTTTGGGCTAATCAACCCAAAATCTCAAATTAACTCATTGGAATTTCAGCACTAATTCCAATTAGGGTTTGCCTAATTGAATAGCCTTCAACTCATGATTCCTTGGGAGTTAATCCCTCAAATTTGGTGAGTCATTATACCACATCATTAGGAACAGCAATCCCAAACGGTCAATGATTGGTCAACGTACTCAAACGGTCTTGAGACCGTTTGCCCAAAAAGTTCAATTAAAACAGATTGATAATCAGCACTTAATCCAATTAGGTTTCCCTAATTGATTAGCCTTCAACTCACTATTCCTTGGGAGTTAATCCCTCAAATTTGGAGGGTCATCAACCAACGTAATTATGAACAGTAATCCCAAACGTTCAACGCTTGGTCAACTCACTCAAACGGTTTTGAAACCGTTTTCCCAAACAGGTCAAGTTAATCAGGTTGAAAATCAGCATTTAATTCAATTCGATTTTTCTAATTGATTGGCCTTCAACCTACGATTCATTTGGAGTTAACCCCTCAAATTGGGTGGGTCATTAGCCTATATAATTAGGAACAAAATTCCCAAACGGTCAATGCTTGGTCAACCATCTCAAATGGTTTTTAAACCGTGTGCTCCCAAACGGTTTCAAACCGTTTGCCCTTAAACGGTTTGCTGAAACCGCATAGCCAATCAAATTAAAATAATTTGGAGTAGCTATCAAAACCGTTTGGCTTGGTACTTTTCTTTGGATAAGCATCTAGGATGATGTCATCATCCCCTTCCTTCGAACAACCAAGAACAGCAACTGTTCTTGATGGAAATTGCAGCAAGAAACAAGAGTGCATCAAATTGAAGAAATCAATCAACAAAGCATAGAGAATTGATGCAATAGCAATGCTTAAGGGTTTAAGTTATAAAACCCGCCTCCAATTGAGCTCCAAAGCTCCACTATCACGCCATTAATGGTGTATGAAGATCTTGCAACTCCCCCTAGGCTCGTCCTCAAGCTTTTGATTGTAAAAGTTGGCTAGGGTTGAAGAGGAGATCGAAATAAGAAGGAATCCATAATTTATTTTCGATTTCCACCATGAAATCATGAAGAACAAGGGTCAAGAAGCTTACCAACAGGTTGGGGCTCGCCCTCCCATTGCTCCTAAGTCCCCTTGAGCTCACCCAAAGCAAAGGAAGAAGAAAGGGCCGAAAAAGCCTTTCAATTGATTTGGAAAAGGCACTTTTATAAGGAAATTGATGAGAGAGAAAATGCCTTATAAAAATCCAATTAATCCAAAAATTATGGCCGCCTCTCCCCCCTCAACTTCATGGATACGAGGTATATCCATTTTCCTTTTATTACCCTTCATTATCCTCAATTTAAAGAAAAGCAAATTAAGCACCTTAATCATATTATATTAATATCCCATATGTGAGTGGAATTACTTTCCTTTATAATAAGGTGAGTGGAGTTTCACCTCCTTTAGATATTTTCGTTCCTTATCTTGGAAAAAGAACGTCCATCCTTATTCAAAATCAACCAATAACATTTTGGTTGAAGGCCCTTTAATTAATACATTCATTTTTGCCCTAAATTGAATTAGGGTTTCACTTAAGATTAAATCTTGATTTTTTTAATATCAAGATTCTCTCTCCTCCAACTTAATTCAAATGGGATGCCCCTCTCATTTTATTTACACTACATGATTACAAGAAACATTAGGTACCTTATTGAAGTGGTAATTTGCATATTGAACCCTATGTTTTGGGTAAATTGCACTTTACACCAAAACTGGGTTTTAATGCACAACATTGTCCAACAAGCTCTATCTTGGTGTCCAGACTTGTAGAAACCTTACCACTACATCATATTCATTCTTATGATGTCACAACATCAGAGGAACATCTTATCATGCAACATTTGCAATTTAACCCCTCCAATTTGGGAAATTTTCACTTTAGTCCAAAATAAGCAAACATTGCTTCAACATTGTCCAAACAGGACCAAAATTGAAACATAAGTTCCTCATGAGCCCTAATTACTTTTCCCAAGGTAAGATTAAGAATCTACTCAGCCTTATTAGGCAAAACATATAGGTTTAATTCTTAACCCAGGTCATGGATGTTACATGTAGGTTGTAGCTCTAATGCAACATCAAGATTGGCAGTAAAGCCATACCCTAAGAAAAGTGTGGCTATAGGCCATGATTCAATAAGCAGGATTGATTGTAGGTCATACACTGAACAAAGAACATGATATGCATTGTATCTTTATAGTGAAGAGCCTCTATACACCAAGCTATCTAAAATCCAGATTAACTCATATGTCACTGCCAATGTTCTCGTACTGACCGAGGGGATGAGGTCATGGATTCTGACTCTTCCATAGATCTATATGGCAATGATGCTAACTTCACAATGGTCATTTGGAGATGGAAGGTATATTCCCATCTCTGTAGGGCATAAGATGGAATGTTTAAACATGTAATCAGCTATGTAGTGTATTTTTTAAGGATCAAATAGGAAACATTGGTTGAAGCCTTGTTTGTTTTTATATTGTTTAGTTTATAATAGTTATACATGTTCTTCATATTCCTTTTAAAAAGTGATTAAATGATCTATTGCTTAGTTGTAGATATCTGAACTAATAAGAGGGCGAGACTTCTCTACTCTGCATACTATCAACAGTTATACTTTTTTAATTCAATATAGAGTTCTTCTATTCTCATTCATAAAATTTTAACTATGATAATAATATTGTTAGCAGAGAGTTATATCTCTCACTAGGACAAGTTGTCTCACCCCATGGGTTCCACAACTTTTTAGGTGGACGTGCACAAGGAGGTAGAGATCATGTAGTAGAAAGAAGGTAGCAACAACAAGGACAACAGTAACAACTCAAGTTGAATGCGTTGTTATGTGTCTTATAGATATAGAGTCCTATGTGTGATCCATGTACTTTCAAGTCCTTTGGGAGATTGAGCGTAAATAGTTTTATAATTGATGTGAGATTTTGGCTAGTACACCTCAATGCATAATGTTGCTTTTGTGTATGTTTTGGTAAAGCAATTGTTATCTCATATCCCTATAAGGTGATGGAACAATGTAAGTACAAAGTGAACCATGATGTATATATGTATATGGTTTGGTTCTTTCTGAAAAGAGTTTCCTGGTAATGGATCTCTTGGCAAAAGGTTTTAATTTTGAGTGATTTTTGGTAATTCTCTATTAATGATTATTTCCCCATAGTTTTGTGTGATTATACTATCAGTTTGATAGTGGTCGTCACAATTTTTGGTATTAGAGCCTTAAGTTCACTAAATCTACAGGGACATAGGATTAAGGTCGTTGAGTCTATTCTAGTGTCCTCCAATTTATCTTATAGTGACTTCTGCTTATATAGAAGAAGAAGTAAAGCCAAAGATGTCTAGAGAACACGAAGAACATGTTGTTGAGAGAAACATTGTTGCACCAGGAAGAAGTGCAAGGGAACAGGAAAGAGAAGAACAAGTGCCTGATAATCCCCATATGGATCAGACTATGCTGGAGAACCCTACTTTCCATGCTCTATTTAGGCATTTCTTGGTGACAGTAACACATATGGCAGAAAAGATACCAGTACCGCCCCCTAGGGCACCCGTTCCCAATGAATCTTCAAGTTCTAGTAAGACTTTTAAATGGCTACGCGGGTGGGAGCCCTAGAATATGCTGGAATAGCTGACCCAGTAGATGTAGATATGTGTCTCATTGAGTTAGAAAAAGCTTTTAAGATCCTTAGAATCCCAGAAACTGACAAAGTTAGGCATGTTGTGTACATGTTGAAGGGAACTATTGGCCACTGGTGGGCCATCGAAGAAGAGGAAAGGCCTAATGTTGAGGTTGGGTGAGAGGAATTCTTACTTGAGTTCACCAATAAATACTTTCCTCATACATACCTGGATGAGAAATCTCACAGTTTGAATGGATTAGGCAAGGGCCTATGATGATTAATGAGTATAAAGATAAGTTCATAGAGCTTTTGTGGTTTTGTCTGCACATGGATACAATAGGAGAGGATTTAGCATTTTGAAAAGAATCTGAATGTTGAGTTGACCACACCTACAACTACTTTGGAGAATAGGGAGAGATTTGCTATGTTTGTAGAATCAGTTAGGAGGATAGAAAGGTCAGCAACTAAGAAATGTAAGGCCAATTATAGGAAATGATCTACCCAATTCCAAGGATAGAGGTTCAGAAGCTACAAAAAACCAAGGTTTTCTACGTCGTCAGCACCACAGAGATTCAGTCCTCATACACAGTGGACGTCAAGTAAGGGTAGAGGTTGTAATTTTCTGTCTACTAGAGCCCAAAGTATGACACCAATGGCAGTGACCGGGCCGTCTAGGCCACCGTAGGAGACTAGAATCTGCTACAAGTGTGGGTAGACAGGGCATGAAGATAGAGTGTCCAGTAAGAGATACTGAGGTAACTCAACAACCATGGCAGAGTCAGCAAGGCTCTCATAGAAAATAGTTCAGTAGTGGTGTAGGAGGACGAGGACATGGAGAGATGTCTCAAGTAGGTTCATCTACACAAGGTAACAAAGGACGTGGTCGGCAGCAAGCAACAGAGAGATTCTATGGTATGAGTCAGCTGGAAGCAGTAGTCAACCCACAAGTCATGACATGTCAAATGGAGTTATTTCATTCTGATATGCCTTCATCTTTATTCATATCTATTTTGATTGATCCAGGAACTACACACTCCTTTATCACTGGTGAAGTGATTCATAACTGTCTTTTGCATGTTATTCATAGAACGGATAACTTGTTGTTAGAAACTCTATTAGTTGGTTTTGCAATACTACAAGAGGTATGTTCCCCCTGTGTTCTTTATTTCTCAGAACACAACATTTCAAGTGGATCTTATACCACTTGAGATGCATGGATTTGATGTAATCTTTGGGATGGACACCTTGGAAAAGTATAAGGTAGTCTTAGATTGTGGTTCCAAGCAAGCTATGTTGACAAACGGTGATGAGACATGGATCTTTTAGGGAGACAGGAAGATTCATCCAACATGTCTAGTATCAGCAATGGTGGCTGAGAGACTGTTGTGGCATGGGTGTGAGGCATCCTTAGCACATGTGGTGGATGCCAAGGTAGAAAGTCCTAGTATTCCATAAGATCCAGTTGTCAGGGAGTTTAAGGATGTGTTTCTTGAGGAATTTCTTGATGTTTCTCCATCTCGAGAGATTGATTTCAAGATCAATCTAGTTCCCTATACGCAACTGATAGCTCACACACCATATAGGATGGCACCATCTAAGATGGTAGAATTAAAGAAATAGTTACAAGAATTACTTGACAAAGGTCTTATTCAGTCAAGTACATCACCGTGGGGGGCTCCGGTACTTTTTATAAAGAAAAAGGATGGATCTATGAGGTTATGTATAGACTATAGACATTTAACCAAGGTAACAATAAAGAACAAATATCCTCCACCAAGGATATATGATTTGTTTGACATGTTGTGATGTGCAACATTGTTTTCTAAGATAGACCTGAGGTTAGGATATCATCAATTACGGATTAAGGAAAATGACATACCCAAGTCAGCCTTTAGGACAAGGTATGGTCATTATTAGTTTATAGTTATGTCATTTGGACTAACTAATGCACCAACAACATTCATGGATCTAATGAATAGAGTGTTTTGGTCATTCCATGGTCAGTTTATAGTGGTCTTTATAGATGACATTCTAATATACAATCGAGATAGCCAAAAACATGAACAACATCTTCATCAAGCATTGACTTTGTTGAGACAACACAAGCTATATGCTAAGTTTAGCAAGTGTGAGTTTTGGTTGTCAAAAGTATCTTTTCTAGGACATATCATATCTTCTAAAGGTATTTGTGTTGATCCAAAAAAGGTAGAGTTTGTTCTAGAATGTGAACAACCTATGACATCAATAGAGATTTGCAGTTTCCCGGGCTTGGCAGGTTACTATAGAAGATTCATCAAAGACTTTAGTTCTGTAGCATTACCCCTAAGTAGGTTAACCATGAAGGATGTTCCTTTTGTATGGAATGACAAGTGTCAATGCTCTTTCTAGTTGTTGAAGGAAAAGTTGAACAGTGCACCAGTGTTAGTATTACTTGAACAAGGGAAAGGATACATTGTCTTCTATGATGATTCAAAGAATGGTTTGGGATGTGTGTTGATGCAAGATGAATGAGTGATTTCTTTTGCCTCTCGACAACTTAAGAAATACGAGGAGAATTATCCTACACACTATCTGGAAATGGAAGCAGTGATTCGTGCATTGAAAATCTAGAGATATTGCTTGTATGGGGAGAAGTGTCATATTTTCATAGACCATAAGAATCTAAAGTACATCTTTTCACAGCAAGAATTAAACATGAGCTAGTGTCTTTGGATGGAACTAATCAAAGATTATGATTGCATGATTGATTATCATCCAAGAAAGGATTATGTGGTCACAGATGCGCTAAGCAGAAATTCATCATCTTCACTCACAGATAAAGTACAGTTGAATTCTTTGGTGTGTTATAAGCGAGATATGCTAGCTTCCTTACGACATATGAATGTATAGCTGGAAGTATATTTACTAGCCATATTGTTGGCACAGATGCAAGTTAAACCTACTGTAAGGACCCTGACCTCCGTTTTGGCTTATCATGTTTGCTTTGCATAAACCCTAGTGTTTAGTTGCTTGCTAATCACCTCTAGTGGTGATTAGGGTTTGCTTAGCTTTGTTGAGAGTTGGAGGTGCTACTTGCAAATAACCTATGTTTAGGGTTGATGAGCAAGTTTGTCAACTTGAGAGATGGTTTTCTCTCTCCTTACTTCCACTAGAGTTGAGAGGAAGGGTTAGGCTCGTTGCTTGAGTTGCTTTGGACTTTGTTGGGCTTTGTTTCACCTTGTTTAGGCCTTTCTCTGCCTTGTTGGACTCTGTATCGGGCAAGAGAGCTTGGTGTTAGCCATGGGTGTGTCGCCCATGGGGATGTATCGGGCAAGGGAGCGGGTGTGTCGGCCTTTGACCATCTTTGACTCTTAGCTTCGTTTGTGTCACCACTCTAGTGGACACTTGGTGCATGATGCTTGCATGTGGCAATTGCCTTGGACATGTGTATGAGGTAGGATGAGAAGGTGGCATTTCCCATGGACAAGTGTCCCTAGGTGGGCGACACATTGCCTTGTTTTCTCCTCCACCCTCTTCTATATATGTATCTCCTTTCTCTTGTTAATGATCCCTTTAGTTCCTTAGTTTCCCCTCTTCCTTGGTGAACGTCACCTCTCCTTTGCAACCTTGGTGGCCGATACCCTTGGAAGAGCTAAGCTTGGTGATCGATCCTTCTCTTTGGAGTCTTCTTCTTCTTCCTCTAGCTTGGTGGCCGAACCATAGGTGGTGTGCCTTGGAGCTAGGATCTTGAAGCTTGGAGCTTTGGATCTTGAGGAGCTTGCTTAAGGTGGGTTACATAACTTCTAACCCTAACTATACTACCTTATTTTATGTTGCATGTTCATATATGATCATGATCGGCCATGCATGTTGTTAGATGTTTTTCTTACTCTAGCATGTACCTTTAATTTTGTGGATATAGAGATCATGTTGTTGATGATGTTGTTGTTTCTTGGGTACCTTTGGACCTAGTTGGTTGAACCCATAGATTAGGGTTTCCTTTAGGGCAATACCCCTTTCTTTCCTTTGGTCTTGAGAAGTGAGTTTGGCTCTAGTGATATAGGCAACACCCCTCTCACTTGGTTGTTGAGAGGTGAATCTATACTCTAGTTGCTTGAGCAACACTCTCCTCTCACCATGGATTTGAGAGGTGAGCCTTTGGATGAGTGATGATCTAAGCTGGAGATGATCCATCATGTTGCCCAATTGGTGATGGAGGTTGTACAAAACCCCTCTCTCTTGGTTGTTGAGAGGTGAGACAATCCTCTTGATCTTTTCAGGTTTTGATGATGATGATCTTGAGGTTGATGATGACCTTGTTGGGATGAGCTTGGTGCCTTGCACGATACACCTTGTAGTAGTGCTGCCCGACACACCTCCCTTGGTCTAGGGTTTTGATCTTGGCCGATATGATGTGTTTGGTTGGCTTTGTGCCCGATATGGCTCTCTTGACTTTGATGATGAGCTTGGGTGATATTCCTTGATCTAGATGATCCTTTGACCTAGTAGTTGTTGCCCACTTGGCCGATAGAGTGCCTAGTTGTTATCTCTATTTGGAGTCCTGGGCGATACATGTTGGGTCAGGTTCTTGCCCAACATGGGTTGAGTGGTGGCCCTTGTGAGTACCTTGTGGTGACCCATAGGTTGTGCTTGCTCTTGTTGGGTGATAGGCTTTCCTGTGGTGCCCTTGTATCAGTTGTTGATGTGTACCTTGTTGGGCGTTATGGTGTTGGCTTTGAGCGCCACAATCTGAGCCGATAGGGTGGTGATAGTTGTCCAATGAAACCTAAACCCTAACCCTAGCTAGTCATTTGAGCTTTGCCCATAGCTTCCCGTCACACCTTGACCTTGGATGCATGACGTAGTCCTTGCATCTGAGCTTCACGATAGCACCTTTGCTCTCTAGGTGCACGAAACACCATGAAGTGGTTGTCCGATATACCTTGCCTTTGGGTTGACCGATATGTGGCTAAGTGCTTGGCCGATAGGCCTCTAGTGAGGGTTATTACCCTACTCGATATCACCTATAGTGAGGGTTGCCCTACCCATCACATTTCTAGTGAGGGTAGCAGGCACTTTTGGTGAAGGTTATGTCCAACCCGGAAATCCTACCTAGTGGTTCTTTATCATGTAATCACATCTTTGTTGATAATAGAATATGAATGTTAGTTTGCAAACCTATGATATGTTGGATGTTTAAAGATAATGCCAATTAAGATGATAAGATGCTTGCTCATGTTTATAAGGTAAAGAGCATAAATGGATGTCCATGATTTGATAGCAGTGATGTAATTGATACAGTATGACACACATATTTATAATCATGACATGTGCATCTGCAAATCCTAATGACATGATAATCTGTAACAGCTATGTTTGGTGATTTTAAGTTATCTCTCTTGATGTGCATACTAACCATGCAGGTATATTAAATGGATTCATAGCTAGGTAAGAGCTATGAGGTATATGTGCTTTGAATAACACTAAATGATTATAATCCTTGTTGATGAGATAATATGCATCACCAGTATGATGAGATAGGTCTGAGGACCTGATAAAGGCTGAGTGCCTAGTTGAGGTGTTATATTCTAATGATGAGATAAGGGATTGCTATCCCAGGACGTTGATGCCTTGAGAGGCAGTAGCAATCTGTGAGGAGGGATTGAGATCCCATGATGATGTGATAATAACAATATTAATGTAGCTCAATGTTGTTTATGTTTTACAACTTGGTTGCCTCAACAACTCACTTAAAATATACTAATTAATTACAGTGAAACATATCATGTAGTTTTCCCTGGCCATAGATCCATCATCGTCAAAATTTGGTGATGGTAAAATAGGTGTATCCTGCGAGATTACCTGGAGCGCATATTATTGAATATGTGGGGTTTTTCTCTAGCCAAAGATAGGAGGATTAGAGTACAACTGCGGTTGTAGACTCCGTATGGTAAAGAGCATGGTGAACAGGCCCATGACTCAATGAGTTAGAGCATGAATGTGTTCATGGCTCAAGAGCACAGTGATCAGGCCCGTGGCTCAAAAAGGATACTAGCACCTGTGTCAAGGTGAGCTAGAGATATGGGTAGCTTGTGGAGATGAGCCTAAGGTTGAGGACATATAAGCATGAGATTGTGGTCCTACTTTGGTTTACGTGCACTGACCACGAAAAGGTGAGGTCATGGAGTCTGACTCTCCCATTGAACTTGTATGTCACCGATTTTTGGGCTTCACAACTAAAGGTTGGATTTGAGCAGGCACGACTCACTTCCTCAGGGCATAATAAAACATAATCTAGATGAATAATATATACTGCTTAGAGAAAAACACAGAACATTGATTGAGGCCTTTCTTATATATTTGATCTAGTTATACCTTGCAGTTATGTGTACGATCCTTATATTTTGTGATAAGTTCTTATAAAGCTTATCTTGTCAATCATGTTCCATAAAGAAATACTTGGTTATATGCCTTCTAGATATCTTGGTAAGATTGATGGTAATAATAGCCTTGATCAGTATGTTGCTCTTATTATATGTCTTAACTAGCTATCTGCTTTATCAGCTTTAAACCTTCTGAGGTTTTATAGTTTCGGCAGAGAGTTATGTTTCTCACTGGGACTGTGTGTCTCAGCCCATTGGTTTACAACCTTTTTAGGTGATCGCGCTAGACGTGGTGGTGGTCGTGAGGTTGCGACCGAGCAGCAAGAAGAGTAGTCGAAGGCAAGAGATGGACATGCTGTTGTTTTGGTGGTTTTGTAGTAGAGTCCTAGAGTCATCCCTGTACTCTCAGGTCCTCAGAGGTGTTTTGACGATGTTTCACGATGACTAGCTGTTGTAATTTGGTATATCCTACTGCTGGCCTGATGTGGCTCGTTATGTATGTATAAACATGTGATGAACTCTAGTGATGACAGTACATCTAGTTCCGATAAGCTGTAGACATATATCAAAGCTTGTAATATTTATATAACATGTTTCTCTACAAGATCTGGATGCAAAAGTTCTCTTATGTATGTTTTCCATAAACGGTTTTAATTAACCCATGTTTTTGGTAATATATGGTTTATGGTGTTTCTGCACATTTTCACGTGTCACCTTGTTGTCTCTGTGATAGCGGGGTGTCACAGTTGGTTTGGTATCAGAGCTCTAGGTTTGCTGAGTCTACAAAGATCTAGGATTAGGTTTGTGTCTGTTCTTGTGAGTTTCCTAAATTTTCTTACAATAATCTTCTGCCCTCAGTGGAAGAAAAGGCTTAAATATGTCTGGAAACCATGAAGAACATGTTGCCGAGAGCAGCAAGGCTACATCAGTTGATGGAGCTAGAGTGCAGGCACATGAAGATCGGGTGCCTGAGGTCCCCCAACTTGACCCAGACATTCTCAAAAACCCTGCCTACCAGCAGCTTATTGGGAAGTTGATGGGTATGATGAATTACATGGTGGAAAGAGTGTCAGTGCCTCCGCCAAGAGCATAGGCTCCCCATGGTGAATCATCAGGCATTGGGAAGACCTTTGAGCAGCTTTGCTGAGTCAGAGCTTCGGATTATGCTGGAACAACTGATCCAGCAGATGCAGATCTGTGGCTGATAGGTCTCAAGAAGATCTTTCGGATCCTCGACATCCCCAAACCAGACAAAGTCAAGCACGTTGTCTACCTTTTGAAGGGTAGTGCTGGCCACTGGTGGGCCATTGAGGAGGAGAAGTGGCATGGTGAGGTGATCTGTTGGGAAGTTTTTCGGTGAGAGTTCGTCAGCAGATACTTTCTGAAGATGTATCTGGATGAGAAGATCAACTAGTTTGAGCGTCTGCGCCAAGGATCGATGAACATCACCGAGTATGAAGCCAAGTTTATGGACATGTTGAGGTTTTGTCCTCACATGGCAGAAACAGATGATGAGAGAATCAGGCAGTTTGAGAAAGGTTTGAGTACTGAGATGTCAACACATGCCACTTCTTTGGAAAATTGGGAACGGTTTGCCACGTTCGTGGAGTCCGTCTGCAGGATTGAACAGTCTGTCAGGGAGAAAAGGGAGTCCATGACCAGGAAAAGGCCTGCTCATTTCCAGAGATAGAGGTCTGATGGCTTTAAGAAGCCAAGGTTTTCGGCACCTTCTACGATGCAGAGTTCTCATTACCATCTCAGTGGTCTCCAAGTAAGGGAAGAGGGCATGGATTTTCGCCATCCAAAGCTCATAGTACAGCTTCGGTAATAGTGACAGGGCCATCTAGGCTGTAGATAGAAGGCAGGTCATGCTACCACTGTGGACAGACTGGGCACTTGAGGTCAAATTGCCTAAGGAGAGATGTTGAAGTAATACAACATCTGAGGTAGAATCAGAAAGGGTCAGATAGACAGCAGCCCAGTGGTAGCAGAGGGTAAGGGCATGGTCAAGCATCACAAGCGGGGTCGTCTGCCCAAGGAAGTAGAGGACGTGGACAACAAGTAATGGCTTGATTCTATGCTATGAGTCAGCTAGAGGCGATAGTCAACCCATGAGTGGTGGCAGGTCAGATGGAGTTATTTCATTCTGATTTGTCTTCTTCTTGCTTTATATCTGTTCTGGTTGACCCGGGTGCTACGCACTCTTTTATCACACGTAGTACGCTTGATAGTTGTCTTTTACCTATTAGTTGTAAGAAAGTTAGCCTATTGTTAGAAACCCCTCTTAATGGTTCCTCGGTGCTTCGATAGGTGTGTCCATCTTGTGTTCTATCTTTTTCGAGACACAGAATACAAGTGGATCTTATACCACTTGAGATGCATAGATTCGATGTGATCCTTGGGATGAATACCTTAGAAAAGTATAAGGTTGTGTTGGACTATGGTTCCAAGCAAGCATTGTTTGATGACGATGGTGAAGGATGGATCTTCCAAGGTGATAGGAAGATTCTTCTGACATGTTTGGTGTTAGCTATGGTGGCAGAGAAGATGTTGCGGCAAGGTTGTAAGGCGTTCCTAGCTCATGTTGTGGATACCAAGGCAAAAGGTCCTAGCCTTGAGGAGGTTCATGTTGTCTAAGAGTTTGCAGATGTGTTTCCCAAGGAGTTTCCCGGTGTTCCCCCACCTCGAGAGATTGATTTTGAGATCAATCTGGCACCAAGAACACAACCAGCTGCTCAGACACCGTACAGGATGGCTCCATCCGAGATGGCAAAACTGAAGAAGCAGTTACGGGAGTTGTTGGACAAGGGTTTCATTCGACCGAGCACATCGCCGTGGGGTGCTCCGGTCCTGTTCATAAATAAGAATGATGGATCAATGAGGTTGTGCATAGATTACCGGCAGCTGAACAAAGTTACGATCAAGAATAAGTACCCATTGTCGAGGATAGACGATCTGTTTGATCAGTTGCATGGTGCTACAATGTTCTCAATGATCGATCTACAATATGGATATCATTAGTTGAGGATTAAAGCAGATGACATACCAAAGTCAGCTTTTAGGATGAGGTATAGTCACTTCGAGTTTGTGGTTATTCCGTTTGGGATAACCAATGTGCCTGCTGCTTTCATGGGTCTGATGAACATGGTGTTCCGTCCATTTCTAGATCAGTTTGTTGTAGTTTTTATAGATGACATTTTGATCTATAGCAGGGACAGTCAAGAGCATGAACAACATCTTTGACAAGATTTGACTCTTCTTCGCCAACACTGGTTATATGCCAAGTTCAATAAGTGTGAGTTCTGGTTGAAGGAAGTGACTTCTTGGGTCACGTGATATCTGCTGAAGGAGTCAGAGTGGACCCCAAGAAAGTGGAGTCAGTTGCAGATTGGGAGCAACCAAAGATACCAACAGAAGTTTGTAGTTTTTTGGGTGTAGTAGGATACTACCGAAGGTTTATAAAGGACTTCAGCGTGATCGCATTTCCATTGACAAAATTGACCAGAAAGGATGTACCCTTTGTTTGGGATGTTCGTTGTCAGCAAGCTTTCCAAAGTTTGAAGGACAAGCTGACTAGTGCTCCAGTGTTGGTACTTCCAGAGCCTGGGAAAGTCTATGTTGCTTTCTACAATGCTTCCAAGAAAGGCTTAGGATGTGTGTTGATGTAGGAATATCATGTGGTTTCTTTTGCTTCGCGACATCTTAAGATACATGAGGATAACTACCCGACACATGATTTGGAGTTGGCAGCGGTAGTCCATGTGTTAAAATTTTGGAGATACTATCTTTGTGGGGAAGTGTGTCAGATCTTTACAGATCATAAGAATCTGAAGTACATCTTCTCACAGAGTGAGCTGAACATGCGATAGCGTCGCTGGATGGAGCTGATCAATGATTATGATTGCACCATTGAGTGTCATCCTGGTAAGGCGAATGTGGTAGTTGATGCACTTAGCAGGAAGTCTTATTCTCTTCTTATGAAGAAGGCATGGTTGAGTTCCTTGGTATGCCATATTCATTTCTTTACGGCAGATGAATGTACAGTTAGAAGTTTCCTTGTTGGTAGGTCTGTTGGCACAGATGCAAGTAAAGCCTACGCTGAGACAATAGATCAAAGATGCACAGCATGCAGATAATATAGTGCAGTTGATCAGGTCAGAGTTTGGCAGCGAAAATCATGATGGGTTCCATGAGTCCGAGGATGGGCTAGTTTGCTATCATGGTAGGATGGTGGTCCCCGATGTTGATGATATGAGAAAGCTAGTACTCAAGGAAGCACACACATCGATGTATTCTATGCATCTAGGAGTCACAAAGATGTATCATAATCTGAAGGACCTGTATTGGTGGTCTGGCTTGAAGAAGGATGTAGCCGAGTTTGTGGCTAGGTGTGCAGTATGCTAGCAAGTTAAGGCTGAGCATCAGAAGTCCGCAGGTACATTGCAACCCATGCCAATACCACAGTGGAAATGGGATCATATAACCATGGATTTTGTAGTTGGTCTGCTAAGGACAACTAAGAATCATGATTCCATTTGGGTGATAGTGGACAGATTGACAAAGTCTGCACACTTCATATTAGTAAAGACAATGTATACAGCAGAGAAGCTTGCTCAGGTGTATGTAGACGAGATAGTGTGTTTTTACGGTTTACCATCAACGATAGTTTCCGACAAAGGACCCCATTTCATGAGTCATTTCTGGAAATAGTTACACAAAGCGTTGGGAATGCAGTTGAGGTTCAGTACTGCTTTCCACCCGTAGACATATAGGCAGTCTGAAAGGACTATATAGACTTTGGAGGATCTTCTCCGAGCTTGTGTTTTGTAGTTCCTAGGCAGTTGGGACATGCATCTCAGTTTGATAGAGTTCGCCTATAATAACAGTTACTAGCGGAGCATCGACATGGGTCCTTGTGAGGCTCTATATGGAAGGAAGTGCAGATCCCCTCTATGTTGGTATAAGTCTGGTGAGTATCGGCTTTTGGGTCATGAGTTAGTACAACAGACAACAGATAAGATCAGAGTGATACAACAAAAGTTGAAAGCGGCACAAGACAGACAGAAGTCGTACGCAGATAATCACCGACGACCTTTAGAGTTCCAAGTGGGAGACAAAGTGTATCTCAAGGTCTCACCTTGGAAAGGCGTGCTGAGGTTTGGTCGGAAAGGCAAATTGGCACCCAGGTATATGGGGTCATACCCGGTAATAGCATGTGTTGGCAAGGTAGCTTATAAGTTAGAGTTGTTTCCAGAGTTGCACAGGTTACATCCAGTGTTCCATGTCAACATGCTAAAGAAAAGTCATCCAGATATAGGGATAGTGATACAACCAGTTGAGGTTGAGCTTGATGAAGATGTGACCTACGAGGAAGGTCCAGTGATGATCCTTGACATGAGAGTGAAGAAGTTGAACAGGAAAGACCTGGTTCTTGTGAAATTTCTTTGGCATCACCGTGGTGTTGAGGAAGCCACATGGGAGCTTGAGGAAGAGATGAGGAGGAAGTATCCCTCACTTTTCTCTTTGGATTTTGGGGGCAAAATCCCTTTGTAGAGGTTTATGGCTTGTAAGAACCCTGACCTCCATTTTGGTCTTATCTTGTTTGCTTTGCCTAAACCCTGGTGTTTACTTGCTTGCTAATCACCTCTAGTGGTGATTAGGGTTTTCTTGAGCTTTGTTGAGAGTTGGAGGTGCTACTTGCAAATAACCTAAGTTTAGGGTTGATGAGCAAGTTTGTCACCTTGAGAGATGGTTTTCTCTCTCCTTGCTTCCTCTAGAGTTAAGAGGAAGGGTTGGGCTCATTGCTTGAGTTGCCTTGGGCTTTGTTTTGCCTTGTTTGGGCCTTGCTCTGCCTTGTTGGACCCTGTATCAGGCAAGAGAGCTTGGTGTCGTCCATGGGTGTGTCGCCCATTGGGCTGTATCGGGCAAGGGAGTGGGTGTGTCAGCCTTTGACCATCTTTGACTCTTAGCTTCGTTTGTGTCACCACTCTAGTGGACACTTGGTGCATGATGATTGCATGTGGCAATTGCCTTGGACATGTTTATGAGGTGGAATGAGAAGGTGGCATTGCCCATGGACAAGTGTCCCTAGGTGGGTGACACATTGCCTTGTTTTCTCCTCCACCCTCTTATATATATGTATCTCCTTTCTCTTGCTAAGGATCCCTTTAGTTCCTTAGTTTCCCCTCTTCCTTGGTGAATGACACCTCTCCTTTGCAACCTTGGTGGCCGATACCCTTGGAGGAGCTAAGCTTGGTGGTCGATCCTTCTCTTTGGAGTCTTCTTCTTCTTCCTCTAGCTTGGTGGCCGAACCATAGGCGGTGTTCCTTGGAGCTAGGAGCTTAAAGCTTGGAGCTTTGTATCTTGAGGAGCTTGCTTAAGGCGGGTTACATAACTTCTAACCCTAACTGTACTACCTTCTTATATGTTACATGTTCATATATGATCATGATCGACCATGCATGTTGTTAGATATGTTTCTTACTCTAGCATGTACATTTAATCTTGTGGATATAGAGATCATGTTGTTGATGATGTTGTTGTTTCTTGGGTACCTTTGGACCTAGTTGGTTGAACCCATAGATTAGGGTTTCCTTTGGGGCAATACCCCTTTCTCTCCTTTGGTCTTGAGAAGTGAGTTTGGCTCTAGTCATATAGGCAACACCCCTCTCACTTGGTTGTTGAGAGGTGAGTCTATACTCTAGTTGCTTGAGCAACACTCTCCTCTCACCATGGATTTGAGAGGTGAGTCTTTGGATGAGTGATGATCTAAGTTGGAGATCTGATCCATCATGTTTCCCGATTGGTGATGGAGGTTGTGCAAAACCCCTCTCTATTGGTTGTTGAGAGGTGAGCCAATCCTCTTGATCTTTTAGGGTTTTGATGATGATGATCTTGAGGTTGATAATGACCTTGTCAGGATGAGCTTGGTGCCTTGCATGATACCCCTTGTAGTAGTGTTACCCGAAACACCTCCCTTGGTCTAGGGTTTTGATCTTGGACGATATGATGTGTTTGGTTGGCTTTGTGCCCGATATGGCTCTCTTGACTTTGATAATGAGCTTGGGCGATATGCCTTGATCTAGATGATCCTTTGACCTAGTAGTTCCCCCTTGGCCGATAGAGTGCCTAGTTGTTATCTCTGTTTGGAGTCTTGGGTGATACATGTTGGATCAGGTTCTTGCCCAACATGGGTTGAGTGGTGGCCCTTGTGAGTACCTTGTGGTGACCGATAGGCTGTGCTTGCTCTTGGTGGGCGATAGGCTTTCCTGTGGTGCCCTTGTATCGATTGTTGATGTGTACCTTGATGGGAATTATGGTGCTGGCTTTAGGCGCCACAATCTTAGCTGATAAGGTGGTGATAGTTGTCTGACGCAACCGAAACCCTAACCCTAGCTAGCCATTTGAGCTTTGCCCATAGCTGCCCGTCACACCTTGACCTTAGATGCACGATGTAGTCCTTGCATATGAGTTGCACGATAGCACCTTTGCTCTCTAGGTGCACGAAACATCATGAAGTGGTTGCCCGATATACCTTGCCTTTGGGTTGGCCGATATGTGGCTATGTGCTTGGTCGATAGGCCTCTAGTGCGGGTTGTTACCCTGCTCGATATCACCTATAGTGAGGGTTTCCCTACCCGTCACATTTCTAGTGAGGGTAGCGAGCACTTTTGGTGAAGGTTATGACCAACCCAGAAAACCTACCTAGTGGTCCTTTATCATGTAATTGCATCTTTGTTGATAATGAAATATGAATGTTAGTTTGCAAACCTATGCTATGTTGGATGTTTAAAGATAATGCCAATTAAGATGATAAGATGCTTGCTCATGTTTATAAGGTAAAGAGCATAAATGAATGCCCATGATTTGATAGTAGTGATGTAATTGATACAGTATGACATACATATTTATAATCATGACATGTGAATCTACAAATCCTAATGACATGATAATCCATAAGATATATGTCTGGTGATTTTAAGTTATCTCTCTTGATGTGCATACTAACCATGCAGGTATATTAAATAGATTCATAGCTAGGTAAGAGCTATGAGGTATATGTGCTTTGAATAACACTAAATGATTATAATCCTTGTTGATGAGATAATATGCATCACCAGTATGATGAGATAGGTCTGAGGACCTGATAAAGGTCGAGTGCCTAGTTGAGGTGTTATCCTCTGATGATGAGATAAGAGATTGCTATCCCAGGATGTTGATGCCTTGAGAGATAGTAGCAATCTGTGAGGAGGGATTGAGATCCCATGATGATGTGATAATAATAGTATTAATGTAGCTCAATGATGTTTATGGTTGCCTCAATAACTCACTTAAAATATACTAATTAATTACAATGAAACATAACATGTAGTTTGCCCTGGCCATAGATCCATCATTGTCAGAATTTAGTGATGGTGAAATAGGTGTATCCTGTGGGATTACCTGGAGCGCATATTGTTGAATATGCAGGGCTTTTCTCCTACCCAAAAATAGGAGGATTAGAGTACAACTATGGTTGTAGACTCCATATGGTAAAGAGCATGGTGAACATGCCCATGACTCAATGAGTTAGAGCATGAATGTGTTCATGGCTCAAGAGCACGGTGATCATGTATGTGGCTCAAAAAGGATACTAGCACCTGTGTCAAGGTGAACTAGAGATATGGGTAGCTTACGGAGCTGACCCTAAGGTTGAGGCCATATAAGCATGAGATTGTGGTCCTGCTTTGGTTTACGTGCACTGACCATGAAAAGGTGAGGTCATGGAGTCTGGCTCTCCCATTGACCTTGTATGGCATCAGTTTTTGGGCTTCGTAGCCAAAGATTGGATTTGATCAGGGATGACTCGCTTCCTCGGGGCATAATAAAACATAATCCAGCCGAATAATATATACTGCTTAGAGCAAAACACGGAACATTGATTGTGGCCTTGCTTATATAGTTGATCTAGTTATACCTTGTAGTTATGTGTATGATCCTTATATTTTGTGATAAGTTCTTATAAAGCTTATCTTGTCAATCATGTTCCATAAAGAAATACTTGGTTATATGCCTTCTGGATATCTTGGTAAGATTGATGGTAATAATAGCCTTGCTCAGTATGATGCTCTTATTATATGTCTTAACCAGCTATCTGCTTTATCTACTTTAAACCTTTTGAGGTTTTATAGTTTTGGCGGGGAGTTATGTTTCTTGCTGGGACTATGTGTCTCACCCCGCTGGTTTACAACCTTTTTAGGTGATCGCACTAGACGTGGTGGTGGTCGCGAGGTTGCGGCCGAGAAGCAAGAAGAGCAGTAGAAGGCAAGAGATGGACATGCTGTTGTTTTGGTGCTTTTGTAGTAGAGTCCTAGAGTCATCCCTGTACTCTCAGGTCCTCAGAGGTGTTTTGATGACGTTTCACGATGACTAGCTATTGTAATTTGGTATATCATGTTGCAGACCTGATGTGGCCCATTATGTATGTATAAATAGGTGATGAACTCGGGTGATGATAGTACAGCTGGTTCCGATAAGCTGTGGACATATATCAAAGCTTGTAATATTTATATAACATGTTTCTTTGTAGGATCTGGATGCAAAAGTTCTCTTATGTATGTTTTCCACAAATAGTTTTAATTAACCTCTATTTTTGATAATATGTGGTTTATGGTGTTTCCACACATTTTCGCATGTCACCTTGTTGTCTGTGTGATAGCGGGTTGTCACACCTACACTAAGACAACAAATCAAAGAAGCACAACATGCATATACTGTGTTTCAACAGATCAGATTAGAATATGGTAGTGAGAAGTGGGATGGCTTTCATGAGTCAGAAGATGGAACAGTTTGTTACCATAGAAGAATCATGGTACCTGATGTTAATAACTTTTAGAAGACAGTTATGGAAGAAGCTCACTCATCTATGTATGCTATGCATCCATGAAGTACCAAGATGTATCACAATCTAAAAGATATGTATTGGTGGCCTGATTTGAAGAAAGATGTACCTAAGTTCGTTATGTAGTGTCCAGTGTGTCAGTAAGTTAAGGCTGAGCACCAAAAGCTGGCAGCAACATTACAACCAATTACCTATACCATAGTGGAAGTGGGATCATGTGACAATGGATTTTGTAGTTGGTTTACCTAGAACAGCCAAAGGTCAAGATTCCATTTGGGTGATTGTTGATAGGTTGACAAAGTCGGCACATTTTCTTCCTGTTAAAACAACATACACTACTGAGAAACTTGCACATGTTTATGTAGATGAAATAGTGTGGTTGCACAGAGTCCCAACAACAATTGTGTCACATAGAGGTCCTCAGTTTACAAGTCACTTTGGGCATGCAGTTAAAGTTTAGTACTAGTTTCCACCCTCAGACAGATGGACAATCTGAAAGGACTATACATACTTTGGAAGACTTGCTTAGGGCATGTGTTCTTCAGTCTATAGGTAGCTAGGATATACATATTTTAGCTAGTTTGACATATAGAGGCTCTTCTCTATAGAGATACAGCGTGTAGCATGTTCTTTGTTCAAGGTATGACTTACAGTCAATCCTCCTTATTGAATCATGTCCTGCAACCATACTTTTCTTAGGGTATGGCTTTACCGCCAATCCCAATGTTTCATTAGAGATACGACCTACAACCACACTCTTTTTTAGGGAAATGGCTCAAGTCCAAATTTTTGGGTTTGAAGGAAGCAAGGAAATACTCATCTTGCACCCTCACATATTCAAAAATATGTGCTCTGAGTAAAACTTGTTTCACCATTCAGCAAATCCTGAAACTGAATGGTTCTATGGCCAGGGCAACTACATTTTTAGTTCACTTGATAGATTAAGTGCATTACAACATCTTTTAGCATAAATCAAGTTACAAGCATGAAGTGTAAATAAATGCTATCTAGAAAGGTGTAACATATTTTCAAGAGATCTTATATCAATTGGTACATATCTTGTTACACTCATCCTGGGATCTCAGTCCCCTGAACACTTAATTGGGAATTTCATCCCTTCAACATTATCATTATCATGATCATATGTTTGGGTATCAAATCCTCCGTTCATTATTGAACAATATCACCTCTCATTAGGCAATAATAAACTCTAGGTCATCAGACCCATATCCAAATCATACTTGTTGTACAAGTATATCACATGGCTCATAAGGCCTTATATAATATGTATTATGTTGAATCATCATAGCTAATACCTAGCTTTGCTCACTATTTCATAACACATGCATGGTTAGGATTTTCATAACAAAATGTAATAGCAAGTAAATATCATGATCATGCCATAAAGAGAATCATTCAAATTGCAACCCTCTCATAATTAGGATTAGGGTTTTCCCTTATAACTGATTTAGGGTTTTCAAGTTCATATTTATCAACCAACCCTAATTCACATCATAAGAGCTATATTGTTTCCATAACTATTCAAGCATACTTCATCAAGTATCATCAATTGATTATCAACATGAGGTATTACCTTTCTCATGTGAGTTGTACAAGTTTCTTTCTCATCCTTACTAGGATATTGACTTCAACATTATTATTACATTGATTTAACCTTCTTTAGGGTTATCAACCTACACTTATTAAAGTGTATTCATCTCATTACGTTCATGGTGTATTCCTTGATTGTATTCAATATGTATCGGCCTACACTCATCAATGTTTATCGGCCTCCACTCATCAAGGTGTATCAACCTTCATTCCAATCTTTGTATCAGCCTAGACACATATACTTGTGTCGGCCAAGACACATCTACTTGTGTCGGCCAAGGCATATCAAATGATATTTTTTTAGAGATGTTGAGTATTATCATTTGTATGGTGCTTGAGGTATATCGACCATAGAGTATTCTAATGTATCATCCATACCATCACGTGTAGCAGAAAGTAGGCAGCAACAACAAGGACAATAGTAACAGCTCAGATTGATGCGCTGTTATGTGTCTTGTAGATATATAGTCCTAGGTGTCATCCCTGAACTCTCAGGTCCTTTGGGAGATAGAGTGTAAAAAATTTATAATTGATCTGAGATTTCGGTTAGTACGCCTCAATGCATAATGTTGCTTTTGTGTATGTTTTGGTAAAGCAACTATAATCTCATATCCTTGCAAGGTGATGGAACAATGTATGTACAAAGTGAACCATGATGTGTGTGTGTATATATACATGGGTTGGTTCTTTCTAAAAAGAGTTTCCTGATAATGGATCTCTTGTCAAAAGGTTTTAATTTTTAGTGATTTTTGGTAATCCGATGTTAATGATTATTTCTACATAGTTTTGTGTGATTATGTTGTCGGTTTGATAGCGGTCGTTACAGCCTCCAAGTACATATTTTACAAAATGACAAAGGAAGTACATGATGTTGTTGTTCACCACTATACGTAAGGAAAGAATGCTTTGAGTCTTTATTAAATTCAAGACAAATTGTTTGGTGAAAATTAGAGTGATCAGGCCCTTCATGAATACTTACATTCTATTATCATCTTATCTCAACAACTTGACTATTTTCATCCTTGCTCTTATGAGGATCAAACTAAAGAGAGGGCCAATCATGTCACAACCATGTTTCTCAATAACCTTCATCCAACATATTCTCCAATATGTAGTATTATCTTGGTCAATGACTCCTTCCCAGTCTAGAAGATGTCTTCTCTCACCATTGACCTCTATTCTACTAGATTCACAACTTGCGATCATTGTCGTTTCCCGTGGACTAGGACATAGCTTTGGGGGATGTCCCCTTAGTCCAAAATGCACTTTCTACAACAAGTTAGGCCACTTGGAGGAGAAGTTCTATCAAAAGTACGATCCTCCCTATTGGTGCAGTCATAACATTGGGATTGGACATGTTGCCTATAGATCAAATAATTAGTATGTTACCATATATATCTTGTGATGAGTATGAGAAACTAGTGCATGCCTCTCAACAGGCTCCTCCACAAACCACGAGATCTGGATTTTGTGAATATGCAATGCACTGTGACATCTTCAACGTGTATGGCCTCCAACCAAGGTAATATCAAGACCTCTGTGTTGGAATCTAGCTCTCCTTAGATCGTTGACTCTGGGGCCACCCAACATATGATTGGTATGAGAAACCTTATTTTCTCCATTGAACCTCATATTCTTATGTTGTTTGTCACTCTAGAAAATGGGTCCACTATAACTTTTCAACAATGTGGTAGTGTTAATGTCTACCTGATCTCAAACTTTAGTCTTTTGTTATATTCATCATTTTCCCTTTAATTTAGTTTCTATTTCTAAGTTATTTGATTCCCTTACTTGCAATGTCACCTTTGGTATTCATGGTTTTGTGATGTAGGATTCTCAGATGGTTTGGGTTCTAGAGTCAGTGACCTTGATTACTTTGATGATGTCGTTCCATGTTCAGTCTTCTTTTAAGAACACCTCTTCAACTACACCAATGTCATGATCATGCCTCTCTTGATAATTTGAACCACCTGGAGTCCTCTTTGTCAAGTTTAAAATTCATCCCTTTAACTCATGTGAGTTTGGGAAGCATCATAGGAGTTCATTTCCTATTAAAACTAGTCTCTGTTCTAAAGTTATCTTTGATGTTATTCATAGTGACATTTGGGGTCCCTTTCAAACCACCAATTTTAATGGTTTGTGTGATTTCATTACCTTTGTTGATTATTTCTCTGACATGACGTGGTTATATCTATTCAAATATCGTGATGAAATGATAGATGATTTTCAAAATTTTCATCAAATGGTTTTAACACAATTTAATAAATATATTAAGATTTTTTAGACCAACAATGTTTTGGAATATGTTTCAGGCTCATGTGTCTTCTTTTTAACCTAGAACTGGAACCATTCATCAACATTCATGTGCTCACATCTGACAAAAAAATGGGGTGGCAGAATGAAAGAATCATCATTTACTTGACATCTCTCATGCTCTTATGTTTTAAGGTAAATTACCTAAATCTTATTGGTCTAAAACTATTCTCACAGCTTGCTACCTTATCAATTGACAACCTTATTCTATTCTTTGGAGCAAGACCCTTTTTTATTTTCTTTTCCATACAAACGACTTTCCATCTTCCATTGTGTGTTTTTGGGTGTGTTGCTTTTGTGCATAATTTTGATTCAAGAGCGCATAATCTTGATCCCTACTCTATCAAGACAATTTTCCTTGGCTATTATACCTTTCAGAAAGGTTATCACTATTATAGTCCAAGAAACGGTTGTATATATGGCATTGATGACATTAAATTTCATGAATCTGAGTTGTTCTTCGATTATATATCAACCTCAGCCTCGAACTGAGTTCGTTGAGCTAGATGTTTTTGACCCAGTGGATCATGAACCCATCCCACACCCTCATGGTATTCCTCCTCCTACGGCATAGGACCCAAAACCAATGTTCATGTCTAAGGATCTAGCTCATCCTGTTGCTCGCCAGAAAGGTTTCCACTCATACACTTGTTGCAATCCTATATCTGATACATATTGACTATCCAAGCTTTCATGTACTACTAAATCCATTGCCCAACAATTTGACTCTATCCATATTCTATAAACTATCATGAGGCCCTTCAACACCCTGGTTAGAAAGTCGTGATGTTCGAGGAAATGACAACATTGTGTGAGAATGGGACCTAGGATCTTGTCACTCCTCTACCAGACAAAAATATTGTTAATTGTGGACGGATATTCTCTTTTAAATTTAATTAAGATAGATAGGTAAAACAATTTAAAACTCGATTTATTGGCAAATGATTCATCAAAACATATGTCATGAATTTCTTTGAAACCTTCTCAACAGTCACCCGCATCATTTCTATCAGGATTGTAATCTTTCTTACCACTCATATGGACTGGCCTTTGTTCCAACTTGGCATTCAAAATGTCTTTCTTTATGGATTTTTGGAGGAGGAAGTGTATATGTAGCAGCCCTCAAGATTTTGTACACAGGGGGAGTCTTCCCAAAGAGTTTGTCATCTCAAGCGCTCTTTTTATGGTCTAAAGAAATTACCACAAGACTGGTTTACAAAACTATGTGGTGTTCTTGCTAGCATCATAGTCTATTCTTTAAGTCCTCGCAAGTTGGAACCATCATCCTCGTCCTCTATGTTGATGATATCATTATCATTGGGAGTGGTGCTCTTGGGATTTCAACAATGAAACATGCACTCCAACAACATTTTGATACCAAGGATCTTGGACAACTTCACAACTTCTTGGGCATAGAGGTGCTACGTTCTCATCAAGGTATTTATTTATCTCAGGGGAAGTACATCCTTGACCTCTTGAAGGACTCTGAAATGCTAAATTCTAAGAAGGTCTCTTCATCCATGGACTTGCAACATAATTACATATGATCTTAAACAATATCGACCGATTGTTGGGAAACTAATCTATCTTTCAATTACCTGACCAGATATTTCCTTGTATGTCGATGTTGCTAGTCAATATATGGCTAAACCTCTTACGTGCCACTGGATTCAGGTACAATGCATTTTATGCTGTGTAAGAAGTGTACCTGTCAGAGATCTCCTTTATAAGAAACGACAATCTTCAGATATTTCTTTCAACTACTATGCAGATGATGATTGGACTGGAGATGTGAATGATAGGAGATCTATTTCTGATCTCTGTCTTCTTTTGGGAGGTCATCTCATCAGTTGGAGGAGCAAGATATAGTTTGTTGTGGCTTGCTCCAGTACTGAGGCAAAATGATGTGCCATAGCACATGCCTATTGTGAAATTCAATGGGAAATGCCTATTCTTCGAGAACAGGACTTTCTTCTCTCTTCTCTAGCAACTCTCAAGTGTGATAATTAAGAAACTATTCATATAGCTAACAATCCACTTTTTCATCAACGTACTAAGCAAGTTGAGTTTGACTGACACTTCGTGCTAGACCTAATTCGTTTCAAGAAGATCATTATACCATATGTAAAGATTAAAGAATAGACTGTTGATATCTTCACCAAGTCTCTTCCACCTTCATCCTTCTCCTATATGTGTGGCAAACTTTTCCAGTTTAAGGGGGGGGGTGTTGGTGGTATTTGTGGTTATTTATTTTCCCTTGTGTTAGCTAATCGGGCTCACTCTCCTCATGCCCATTAGTATTAGTTTATCTTATGTTATGTTATATTTTTGGTACATCATATCTTGAGACAAGATTATATATATGACTGCAGTCATGGTTCTCATAATAGGAATTTTCTTCACAATAGATAATTGCCTACTACTGCCTTGGGGATGCAATAGACATATAATATGATCCTAACTATGCGGTGGCCTCAAATACCCAATATATTCAAAAACAATTGATGTGGTTCAGATGATAGACGTTGCCCATGTGTACCCATTGCATTCACAGAACCCAAACTTGGTGTGGTTCACGAGATAGACATGGACCAACGACATCCCCACACCCAAAAGTAGTTCACTTTCTATTAGTTCGAGGAATTCATGTGTGGGCATTTAAGAAGCTAGCAGCCAAGATGGCTAACACCGCGAAGCCAGAATATATAGATTAGGGGAGCACCATTAATGTAGAACCAAGTTGGAGATATCAAATGTGGGACAAAAGGTTATTTTTTGTTAGTCATTATTTCGTCCAATATAGAGTTGATATGTAAGTACAACACTTGAGTATGGCACATATTTCCCAAGCCATTGTCGACATCCTTGGCAACAACCTTGGATGTGGTAGACAATTAGATGAGGTATGTGAGGCCCTTCCAAGCTTTTTCTACTAGATAGCAAAAATTGAAAGTTGGTCTATCTCGTTCAACCATAGTTACCGACGGTAGAGGCTTTAGAACAAGATCATCTGATTTTGATTGTGAAGCGGGCCCACGGGCTCAAAATATCTACAGAATTCAAACTTAACTTGCGTGGCTCACGTCATAGACACGGTCCAAGGGCGTAACTGATGATTTCATAAATCGCAGGTGGATGGATCACGGATCCTCACATAGTAGTCATCCGCCGTTCCATTTGTATGACCAACCATAACCTTCCCATTTCTATGCCTCCAGAACGCCGAAGGCCAACCATAAAATAATTCATATGCCTCTAAAACGCGTGTTTGTGTAGTGCAACGTAGAAAAGTTCTAAATATAGTCACATTTCCATCGGCTCGCCTACTCAATTTTGGGGAATGAGAACTGACACCAGCTGTCATGCTGGCAGCAACAATTAAAGTAATAAAGGATGGGAGAAGTAGAAGAAAGAAAATATTTTTGCCTATAACTTTCAATTCAGAGCGTATTTTTTGATGAAATACATTGCATTAGAATCTTTATGAAAAATATTTTCCAACAAGACTAGTGTTGACATACTTTGAAATGTGAGAAATATAGTATTTGTATTTTAGGATACCATATAAATGTTCTGGGTACAGACGTACAATACTCGTGAGTACAGTACATCTCCTTTGTGTTTCTCTCAAATCATGTACAATAACTACTTGTTCTTCTAAGGATTTGATTAAGATAACAGTAGCAATGAGTTCAGTACTGTACTTTTGAATAAAGGGGATCAGTGATTAATTGTTCTTAAACAATAGTTGAAAGTATTGTACTTTAGTAAAATGTGTATGTTTTTAGTGAAATGTGAATTAGTTTATATATGTATGGTATGTGGTTATCGACATTCTTTTATACATGATATGTCTCGTACTGTACTAATAAAATCATCAAATCGTGTATTGTTGTTATGTCTCGTACGGTACCTCTAGTACTGTACGTCTACTATTATACTTTGTATTACAAAAATGAGATTGTTAGTACTGTACTTGTTTTAAATGTGTGTGTATTCTTGTATACAATTTTTGTCAAATGTTACATATGCAAAAATTAATATATATGATTAAAAGTACAGTACTTACGGATTTGTGACAAAATATTGAGTGTGAAAAATAATGAGACAATTAGTATTGTACATATTTTGAATGTGAATAGTTAAAAAAAAATAAAATGTGATTGTTAATACTGTACTTCTAGTAATGTATTTTTTATTACAAAATTTGGTTGTTAGTACTGTACTTTTTGTAGAATGTGTGAATATCGTTGTATATGATTTTGGCAAATGTTACATTCTGAAAGTATGTAAAAATTAATATAAATGATAAAATATACAATATTTATGGATTTATGACATAATATGAAATATGAAGAAATAAAGAAGCAATATATATTATACATGAATGGTCAATCTGAGTATAGAACCCGAAACGTACTGTGCTTTTATATACTTCTCTCCTCTCTTAATATATTTCTAATATTATTTTTTTTAAAGTATGTCAACATTGGTCTTCATAGAAAGTATTTTTATGACAAACCTAATGTTGTTTATTTTGACCTAATATTCTTAAAGTTTAAGAGTTATGTGTAAAATGTTTTTCTCTCTCCAATTTTTTCTCTCTTTAATGGTGTATTTACTTTTTCTGCCACATCGGCATTGACCGCACATCCCAACCACCGGTTGGATGACCGGGTGAGTGGGCGGGCATGTGTGTCGTAACTCCTCTATAAGTAAGGACGAATGATGACAATTGTGGGCCGGGGTTTAGTACAAGTTCAAACCCGACTGTATGTTGTTAAACGGCTCAGGTAGTGCTGACTCATTTAAGAAAATCAGGTGCGGGATCGGGATTAGACTAGTCCAGTGTGAGACTGAGAACTACGGGTCCAAATCTTCTGTACCCAACCTCTGTACCCACATGATCTGATCCATACACTTGTGGGCCCCATAGGGAGGTATATGGTCGGGATGTACTGGGCACATTGTCCCGGGCACATATGATTTCAACCCGAGAACTACGGCAATACCATCACATTAACATATTGAATTATCATGATCCCATCTTCTTCACATGAGTTGGAGAAATTGAGCACGCACAAGATGGGTAATTTTCTATTAATCTTATATCCATATTGTATAGAGTTGATATATGCAAAACTTGGGTATGTGAGGTGATCAATTAGTATCGAGGTGAGCGAAACTTCCAACCTTGTGTACAAGTTAACAATAATTGGAGGTTGTTTATCTCGTTCAACCATAACTACCGATGGTAGGATGCATGCGGCACATCATATAGAGAGAGAGAGAGTAAGACGTCATTTCTCAAAAACTAAAACGAGCTGCTTGACGATTGCTTTGTGTTGACTTCGACTTTATAGAAAAATCATCTGATTTTGATTGTGAAGCGGCCCCACGGGCCCAAAATATTAACAGAACTCAACTTAACTGACACGGCTCACATCATAGACCCGGTCCAAGGGCTTATCTGATGAATTTATATTCGCAGGTGGATGGATCACGGATCCCCACATGGTACTCAGCGGTAATTCCTCTTGTATGACCGACCGAAACGGATTCCATTTCTATGCCTCCAGGATGCGTGCGGCCAAACATAAAAGTAATAAATAATAATACATGGGCATCATATTGGAAACATGGAACCCAAGTTTCTATAAAAAAATAAAATGTATAATAAATAAAATATGTTATTTTATTTGGATATTTTGTTTGTTTTGTAGTGGAGAATATCTTAGACTTCGTTTGAAGTTTCAAAAATGTCTACGGCTTATGTGCAACTTCTTCGTATGTTATGTTAGGCATATCTTTTGTATTAAACTGTAATCCGCCTCCCATGTATCTCTTTGTAATCCGTCTTAAAACATATCAGTCTATATGTGGCCTTCTACGCTTCAAAAAAGAAAACCTTTGAATATGGTGCTTTGTATCAATTTTTCTAGCTAAAGAAAAAAAAGATAACGTTAGTCAATAGGTACTAACCTTATTTGGAGTCAACTCACGCCGTGGGGATATATATAACCTAATTTGGACACAAAATGTCAACTAGCAATTTAAAAAGCTTCGCAAGATAAACATGACATACAACCCTTCGTAAGATTTCTCATATACGGTAAGACAAACACCAATTGTAATTTGAAAAGTTAAAAGCTAAAATTACATTGGTTCCTCATAAGAACTTACATATAGTCTTGTTAAAATATACAAGTATTATTATTTTAATAAAAAATCAAAATAAAAAATTACATATAAAACATTTCATGTTCTTATATGACCGCTTTGTTTGAATAATATACTAATTTCTAATTAAAATACAAATTAAATTGCAAATGATACTCACACTCTTTCCTAGAAATTAGAATACAAACACCACTTTGTAATTCAATAAATGCAGGAACAACCTTCCACAACCTTTCTTATATGGTCTAGATACGAAATCCACCACTACTTTATCAATGATGGACACAATTTAAATCAAGTGGAACAATATGTATCAATGGGTACACATACTATAATATCTCCAAAATGGTTGTTTCAGGATCCTTCCAAATTATGTATTCTTCTATACTTTTAAAGAATGTGAAACACAATAAAAAGGTGAAAATAAAAATAATAAACCAAATTACAATGTGGCTTAGCCTATACCTCAATAACAAGTACCACAACTGATTATGTAACCAATACAAGAAAAACATGCCAATATTTTCTACATGTGCTACCATTTTCTACACAAATTTGCTTGCAATGCATGTATTTAGCGAAGAAGATCTCATCAATTTTAGCTACACACAAATAAAAAAAATTATGGTTAGATACCTTAACAATGGTATGCACCTAGCAATAAGATGCTACCGTCCTTGGTTCACCTACAAAAGAAGCATACATTATGTAATAGTATGATAAAACAAATATAATAATAAAGGATCATACAAAAAGAATCCCAAAAATGCATAAAAATAAGAGTTGCATGCTTTATTACAGAGAAAATAGGTTTTACCAAAATAATTGCTCAATTAAAATAGATAGAATCACATACTTGACTTTTATTCACAAAAATATCATGGTGAACCTCTAGATCTAAGCTATGGTTGCAAATGAGTTACATAAATCAGTCAAACTTATTACTACTTCTATTCAAAACCACAAGATAAAAATTATAGCAATATACTTAGAAGACTACCTAACCAAAGCTGAACATTATTAAAATATTAAGCAACCCTATAATAGAAATTAGATATAGTGACATTTTAAGAGTTAGATAGGAGCTTATATAAAAAAGAACTCATTACTTGTATAGAATTAGATAAAGAGTGAATTATATATATATATATATATATATATAGAGAGAGAGAGAGAGAGAGAGAGAGAGTCAGGCTAGAATACACTCGAGTGTATCCGGAGCGGAATACACTCAAGTAGTTTTCATGATGCAATATTTTTTTTAAAAATATAATCCATTGATATATATATATATATATATATATATATATATATATATATATATATAGAGAGAGAGAGAGAGAGAGAGAGAGAGAGTCAGGCTAGAATACACTCGAGTGTATCCGGAGAGGAATACACTCAAGTAGTTTTTCATAATGCAATATTTTTTTTGAAAATCTAATCTGTTGATCTTCTTAAACATCTCATGAACAACTCATCTTCGCAGAATTTGAGCACATTTGGATATGTATAACTCATGTTATGAAGACCGCAAAAATTATGCATTTCAAATTAGTTTCGCGCGTCGATTTTGTTGCCCTTGGATGAGTGACTTACACTCATCCCAATGGGCTCAAAATTTGTATGTAGCCTAGTTATAGTATGACAGTGAAGATCAACGGTTTACATTTTGCAAAAAATAGTCTTGATATGCAAACACACTTGAGTGTATTCGTGCGATCCGTATACTCGAGTGTATTATATATATATATATATATATATATATATATATATATATATATATATATATATATATATATATATATATATATATATATATATATATATATGACATATTGCAATATATACAGTGGAAAAGAGAAATTGGTATTAACACTGATAGGATAATCCGATGGAATATTTGTTCGACGGTGGATTTAGGGTAGTATATAAACGCTAATAGCCCTTGGATGCATTATGCATCAGTTTGGAGGAATAACGCTAATACATTGCATATGTATATCAAATATTCATATAAAAAAATTTTGGAGGTTGGTCCCTCTGGTCTGGAATTAAGTAAAAGCTCAAGCCTGACCCGGATATTTATTTGGCAAAAAGTTTAGACTTAGTCCATCCATGTAGTTTGCGTGGGTTAGTACAGGTCGGGTGAAATAGGCCAGAACTTGGGTCGGTTCTGGTGGACCTGGTCCGATGCTCTCCCTAGTTAAACGCTCGCAACCGAAGAAAAGGACTACGTAGACAAACTTGGCCGATGTGTTTGAAAAGAAGAAATCGATCATGCCAAACGGACTTGGCAATGTATCTAGAAAAATATATCACGAGACACGTTGCATAAGAAATGCCTAGTTTGTTTAATTAGATTATAATTTCCAAGAAGTTCTCAATCGGGGCATTAACATATGATCTGTCGAGCTTCACAGTAACTTGATAAAGCTATTCATAATCAATTGGCAAGAGGTCAATGATTACACGATTTGCTCAAACAATCCCAATCAGACCCGTAAGTGGTCAATGGGTAGTAACTCATATAACAGGAGGAAACTTTACACAAAGTTCTATTTTTTATTATGATCAAAGTAGAAGATTATTCTTTCTAATTTGATACAAATTTATATTTTTTTGGGAACTGGTGGGAATGTGTTCCTATTTGTTTGACAGGGTGCAAATATCTAAATTTCATCCTGTTAGATACTTTTTCAAACTACGAAGAAGTTCTGAGAGTTACGAAGGAAGTTTCAGACTCATATTGTTCATGGGTTGAGAACGGGAGTTGGACTAGAGTAGGCTACTATGAGACAAAAGATCTTCTTTCTAAAGAGATTTGATTCATTTCTATGCCCAAGGTCAAATATTGAAATCATTTCTAAGATTTTCCTTGGTTGCGTAGGAGCAAGTAAAAAAGATTGAAAAATAGAATCATCTGATTTGATTCATTCTCAATAGCCATGAGATGATCATCATTCGATACAAACTCTGTTTTTTTGAGGATGCACTATGATAAGGAGAAAGATTTCTAAATATCCGAACAAACTGATCAATAATATCAGAATCAGATAAATCAGTCCAAATGGGTTTACTCCACCCTAACAACAGAAAAAAGAATTGATCAAATTCTATTGAGTCTGACTCATAGTGATCATTTAGCAAAGAATGACTCAGGTTATCAAATGATTGAACAACCATGATCAATTTACTTACGATACGTCGAACAGATTGTGGTACTATCCGAGGTGTTTCGGTGAGTCCTCGAAATGGGAGTGCTTGTCTGTCTCATGCTCATTGCAGTCCCTTTTTTATAACCTCTTCTTGAGGACTAGGAGTTAATATTGAGAATCCTTCAGGAACTGGGATTTATGATTTCTTACTTTCAAAGAATTTATATCCATTTCGATTAGAGAATCCACATATTTCTCAAGTATTGACATGTCCATCTTTTCCTTCTTTTTCTGAAATCCTTGGAGGTGCGAACGAGCAAACATGAGGCCAAATGTTCCAATCGATCGAACCTTGAGTTTTGGTAAATCTGCCAAGGGCTATAGTCATAGTTGTCCTCCTATTCAACTACTTCAACCATTTCTGAGCACCTCATAAAATTTGCAGGGCATAAGCCAATTTGATTATCTATGGATTTTGGCTCAACCAATACCCCTTCCAACAGGCTGCTTCTAGGCAAACCTCCTGGCTGTCTCTGCACCCCTACCTCCTTTATCACTGAGCGATCATTTAGGGGCATTAGCTGGTGATCGGGGTTGTTTCCCTCTCGACGATGAAGCTTATCCCCCATCGTAAAAATCCTCATATAACATACTTCACATAAAGACTACTCTCTACATTGATGCTATTGATTTTCAAACTGAAAACGCCATTAGAACCAGTAGTTTTAGTAAAAGATTACTTAATATTTCCTAAAAACTCCTAATTAATTGTGGTGGCTTTCACATTATCTTTTGTTTTATCTTGACCTCGAGTTGCATGGCAATATATTTGAAATAATAAAAATATGAAAAACCATAACCATCACATAAAGTTGTGCAACACCTCCTTTAAGCATACATGTATCAGCTGAAGCAACTCCCATGTTTTTCATAACATGAGGGACTTAAGCTCAAAGGGATGCCAAAAGAATAATAAATACTGGAAAAAGTAAACAATCACCATGCATTAAAATTGATACTGATTCATACATTGTTCAAAGATGATCTAGTACAATTGAGTTCTTGAATATTTCATGTAACATCTAAACATAACTTGGAACTTGAAAGAAACTTAAATTTAAATGATTGGATCATTTAGGTAGATGGCACCCCACCTGGATAAACCTTGAGAAATCTTAAGCTACTCTTTAGGCTAATCTTCATATGGCTCTATTGTTGAAATTGATTTGTACCCACGGGCATCACACCCCCAACCATGCATGTAATGAAACTCATGTTAGAGTAAGCAACATTAATTATTGGTATAACAACATAATAACTTGGAAATAAGGAAAAACATAAAACTAATTGAACAGTAGATTTGGACTTACATTACTTAATCTTGGTGGTTGATTATAGTGTCCTCGACTCTTATACACCAATTGTTCTCTTAAGGATCATAGGCTCAACTAATGTTCCACTGGAACTCATAGGTCCCAGAGGCTTAACGTTAACATGGTGGGGATAAAATAATGCAACCCATTACATAATTCATAATTAACTTGAAATAATTAACTTTACTTGGATTTCCCATAAACATGACACAAATTCTTGAAAATAAATTTTGAAACCATAAAAATAATCTAATAGAATTGATGCAAGTAATGTTCAACTTGGAGTACATGGTAATGCATATAGTTTAACTTGATCGTCATCATAATAATAAGGTGATGAAAACCAATACTAAATACTCAAAGTGCATGGACCCACTTACCTAAGCTTGGAACCACTCCTTAGACTTCTCTTTGACATTGATGAAACCATAATCATATTTTTGGGTTGATGAATCCTAATTACCCTATCCATTCCATAATTACTCATGAATAAGTATATTCACCTTAGTTTCTTGGGCTTCATGGTTCTTGACTAAAATATAAAAACTCTAAGTCAAATCACCATCTGAAGCTCAATGTACCATCTACATCTAAAAAAATTGAGAAAAATTCATATAAGGTTCATCTTCATCTGAGGTCTATAGAATTTTTCCATGATTTTCTAAAGTTTAGATATATGATGACCAATCAGAAAGCTCGAAAAAGCCACATCTTTAAATACATTATCCATAATCAACACCTCAGGTGCCAGCCCCGCTCGTAGGTGTCCCAATCATGCACAAGCAACTACATAAATCGTGTGTGCAACAAAGAGAGGATGACACATTAAAACCCAAAAACACCCATGAATATATGATATGTAAGATTAAACCCGCAAGGGTAAATCAGGAAATCAAGCAACCGTCTTGTTCTTTCCTTGGTCAACATAGAACGGCAAGAAGAACATCAAAAATCCTTGAACTTGAAACTAGATTCTTACTGTAACGAACTCACTTTTTAGCATCCCCCAATTAAAGAAGGACCTTTGAGTTGAGAACATTACCCAAATCCCCAAGATCCAGATTTTAACAAACAACAAACAATAACAACAATTTCCATTTATTCATAAATGTTGTTTACAAGTTATATAGTGTTACTCCTCTAGGGAATTACATCAATTTTCTAGTTGTTGGTATGTATGCCCAGAGAGCCAATCAAATGATGATTGTGATGGCATATTACATAAAGGATTTGATTAATAATAACAAAGGGAAGCTTCCAATTCATTCTATTTCACTCAATTATGAGATAATGAGGAAACGCAATGAATGTCTAAAGAATGACAATTACTCAATGACATATTTCTTCAAGTACGTGAGTTGAACAATGAGATCATATGGATTTTAAGAGTATGTACATTCTTATTATGTCCCTAGTCAATTGTTACTGTGGAAGGCAGATAGATAGAAAAAACACATATGACTAGAGAGTGTGTTGATTGATGACAAAATCTCATTAGTCATGATATCTGATATCAAACCAAGCACATAGATACTTGTTAGGGAACAATATATCAGACATACCCACCTTGAGTGTGACACATGGAAACCATAATTGATTGTCATAGTCATCTCTCATAGTGAAGGTGGTGATTTTGGTTCTTAGACATGAAGTCACTACACTCATCACATGTCATTCGGTGTTCTCTGACATCATCTGACGTGATCCTGAATAAGGTTTGTCATAAAGGTGATAATCAAATGCTTTTTGACACATGGGGATGATTGTGAGTGATTTAGATGGGATTTGTACCTCCTACTAGAGTTTGATATCCTGGCCACATGATAAGTGAGACTGAGAAAAGCATGTGCATGCACATGTGAATCAATATATGATATTAAGGTTACATTCATCTCAGACAATATGCTCTAGGTTCAAGGAACATGGATTGAACGTTGAATAGGATGACAATTCCATGCCTCGAGTTCATTTTGGATATTAGAGACAAAAGAATTACATTATCACCGCAACACCTTACATAGATTATAGGTTGAAGTTGTTCTCTAACTTTCTATTCACATGGGTAGCACTGAAGTCTAAATAGGCATCGCTCTTTTCTTGTGATGCCATAAGATAGTTATGGACATTCATTGCCAACGTGATATGGGGCATATATGGTCACACCCATATGATAAACCTAGAAGAGGGGTATATCCATGAATGATGTTTAATATTAATTACTAAAGATGTTTTCGTATTTAATTAAATAACCTATTAGCTGACTGGACTCAGAACCATCAAGTTTAAGTGTTGGATTGACTAGTTGAAGTGTGAGGTTGATTGGAAATTAAATTGACTGAATTCTGCAGAAGTCAGGACACCAACCAATCGGCTCACTTGGTGAACCAATCGACTCAGGTTGGTGAGACAACTAGTTCACCTAGTGAACATGTGACACATGTTGCCACACAAAGAGAAGTTTCTCAAAACCAAGGTGAAAACAATACGAAACAAGCGGATTACCCAAAAACACTAAAAATTAAAAATGATTGCACAAGGCACCAACATCAGAAAACTTGTGACAAAAAGATCCATAACATGTCATCTTTATCATATATCTCATAAAACATCATGCTTACAACATGTTCCATACACATTCCTATCACACATGATATTTGTTTCTCTTGAATATACCTATACATCTACCAACTATATACAACCAAAGGGCACATAAGCCAAAAACTCGTATTGATAGCACAACCACAAAACACACTGAACTATCCCTAAGACCTGAGTGTACAGGGATGACTCTAGGACTCTAACACCAAAAGACCAACAAGCAGCGTACTCAACCTTGTTGACTACAAGTCTTGTTGTTGTTCCTCTTCAACTGCACGATCTCTACCTCCTCGTGCACGACCACCTAAAAATTTTGAAAAATCACAGAGTGAGACCAAAAGTCCCAACAAGAGATATACCTCTCATCCAACGCTATTAAAGAACAGGTAAAGTAACTAAAGAATAGAAGTAAAACTACATATACAATAAGCAAATTTAATTACTTACATAAGTAGGGGAGGTACTATCATCTAATAAGATCAAGTAGCTATAACAGAGTAGTAGAACATTTTATAACTAAGGAGGAATATTAAGAGCATGTATATTTTCTACCAATCAAGGTATACAAAAGCAAAGCAATGCCATATCTAATGTTTTCATATTTGATCCTAAGAAAGCATGCTACACGGCTGATTATATATTTTAATTATTTCCCTGAGGATTTGAGTTGTACCACCCAAATCCAACCGAGCATTACTAAGTCGAAATTGGTGCCATATAAGGTCAATGGAAGAGCTGGAATCCACGA
This sequence comes from Alisma plantago-aquatica, assembly GCA_963693085.1. Classification (NCBI taxonomy): domain Eukaryota; kingdom Viridiplantae; phylum Streptophyta; class Magnoliopsida; order Alismatales; family Alismataceae; genus Alisma; species Alisma plantago-aquatica. Next base: position 757,085,626 of record OY856412.1, read on the forward strand.
CCTCTCCAACACCTCCTAGTCAACACGAGAGTAATACCGTAGAGACATATTAGTCAATTGCAAAAGTGACTTATAGTCAGTAGAAGGATCGACTCAAGCATAGCCGTCCACATATATCAATACCTAGCTCACCTTGGTACAGGTAACAATGCTAGAAGAATAGGCTCACACATGGTTGTTCTAATAAGAAGGAGTCTCTCACGCATGGCCATCCATATCACAACAAGATCACATCATGCATGGTCGTCTCACACATCATGTAATTAGGGATATAAGGTGACACTTGACTTGTACCCCCGCATATTCAAAAATATGCGCTCAGAGTAAAAATTGTTTCACCAATACAGTAATTAAGGCTGACACTGAAAAGGATCTATGGCACAGGTCAAACTATAGGGATTATGTTTCACTTGTTTAGTTATGCAAATTTTGTATCATCAAGCATCAATCAAGTTATAATGTTGAAACCATAGAAAGCACTACAAAGATGAGGGCATGGTACACTTTCAAGGATATAAAACATATAAGGTGTAAACTTGTCCTAACACTTGTACAATGCCATTCAGAATACCATCATCACTGTTGCATAGTCATTAAAGACTATCACTAATGTCACATCATTGTGGGATATCAATACCTTAATCATAGCACTAGAGGGTATCACATCACAACAGGCATCAAGCTACCACCAAGTCAAAGGACCCATTCACATTATTCTTGTATTGCAAGTATTTCAACATGCCTCATGAAGGCTCATTCAAACAATGTCACATCATACTCATTATAGCATGCACCAACTATGATTTTCAAGTTCATATCACTTGCATGGTTAGAAATTGATAAACGAGAAAGAGGAAACATCGTAAATACATGTGTCACGTCATTATATCCCCATGCCTCAATTATTCATAACCATCACCATAGCATACCGAGCAACGACATGCATTCAACATGTAGGATTAGGGGTTCAAAGACAAGAGAGATAATATCATAACATAATAGCCATTCCAAGAAAGAGAAGCAAACATGTCACATTACTCATTATTAGGATTAGGCTTTTCCCTCCATAGTTGATTAGGGATTACAAGTCTAGGTTCAACCATCAACCCTAGAAGCATCACCCTCCATCATCTTAGAATGTATAAGGATTAGTAAACATCAGTAAAGTTGATTAGATGACATTCTAAATGGCATTATATATGGCTTATGTATCATTCATATATGAATATCATTAAGTTTTCACATGTGCTTCTCATCCATCTACCGTCACCCTATGTTGACCACATAACCACATAGGTTGCAACCACCCATCATGGTCTATATCACGACCGCAACACTCATGTGCCTTGGCCATACACCAACATGTCACAGCCTCCACCATCTATCATGTCGCACCCGCGAAAACTAGGGTTAGGGTTCCAACCACTCACAAATCTATCATGACCCCAAGGATCATGGTTGTCTCAACCTTAAACCAAAACATGTCGCGACCCAAGACCCAACATGTCGTGACCCAATACCCAACATGTACTGACCTCCCTCCAAGAACATGTCATGACCAAGACAAGGGCATGATCCTAACTCAAAAACTAGAGCAACAACTTATCTAAAATAGGGGTCAACTTGGCCATCAACACTAAGTGTTGCAACCTTAAATAAAACTAGGTACATCCCAACAAAACGGAAGCATCTCAACCAAGACCAACCATGGGTCATGACCATCATGGGGATAGATGTATTGACCACCCCAAGGTGTGATATATCGACCCCAAAATAGAAGATAGGGCCAAATAAAACCATCATGAATATGGAGGAGAAAACTCAATCAAAACGGTCACCAAGAACCCTAGTTCATGCATCATGGGTCTATCATGAAAGAATCTCATGCAAGATAGGTAAAACTATGTTTAAAGAACCCAAAATAGAGCATAAACTCCTCATAACATCTAGATACTCAAACTGTTGGTATGTATGCCCTGAGAGCCAATCATGGGATGATTGGTGGGATACATTAAGATTGATTTGATAAAGATCAAAGGCAAGCTTCCAAATCTTTCTGGTTCAGTCATATGAGATAATGATAGAACATATTGAATGTCTAGAGAATGACAGTACTCAATGACGTATGCCTTCAGGTTCATGATCTAAACGATGGGATCATACAGATGTTAAGAGTTTGTACATTCTTGTTATGTCCCTAGTCGGATGTCATTGTGTAAGGTAGATAGACAACAATGACACACAAGACTAGATTGTGGTGTTGGTTGATGATAGAATCTCATTAGTAATGATATGGAGATATCAAACCAAACACATAGGTACTTTTTAGAGAACAAGTTTACTGGACAGACCCACCATGAGTTTGACACATGGAACCATGACATGGTAGTCAAAGTCGGTTCTCACAGTGATGGTGGTGAGTGTGATTCTTTGACCTAAAATCACTACACTCAACACATGTGATTGGGCACACTTTGACATCATCAAACGCAGTCCTGAAACATGGGTTGTTATAAAGGTGATGATTGGGTGGCTTTAACACATGGGGATTTTGAGGGGTGAGTGATAGATATGGGATTTGTCCCTCCTAAGGGAGTTTGATATCCATGGCCACTTGATGAGTAGGATTGAGATAGGTGTGACCACGCATGTGTAAATCAGTATGTGATATTGATGTTATACATATCTCCTCCAATCTACTCTGAGATCAAGAAAGTGAATGAACGCTGACAGGATGACTGTTCCATGCCTTGAGTTCATTCGGGATATCAATGATAAAGGAATTATACATTCGCTATAACAACATTCATGGATTGTAGGATTGAAAGTTATTCTCCAACTTTCTATTTCACTTGGGTATCACTGATGTGCGACTAGGCACAACTCTTTGCTTGTGAAGTCATAAGTGTTATGGACTTTCACTGCCAATGTGAAATGGACCTACAGGGTCACACACATAGGATTTAACCTAGAAGAGGAGTTTATCCACAAACAATGTTTAGATTGATTACTAAAGGACTTTAGTAGTTCAATTAAACACTCAATTGATTGATAGCTCAAAATCATAGTATTCAAGGTGTTGGATCGATTGATTAGAGTATCAGATTGATTGAAACTGCAATTGACTAATTTTGCATAGTCTGCTGCCCCAACCGATCGGCTCAAGAGTTGAACCGATCAGCTCAAGTTGTTGAACCGATCGGCTCATGAGATGAATCGATCGGCCCATGGACAGGGTTGAACTAATCGACTCAATTGGTCCAACCGAGCAAGTTTGGAAAGTCAGAAGACAATTTTGCAAATACAATTTGTTTCACTTGTACAAATTTGATTTGAACAAGGATTAATATTTGATTAATTGGAAACAAATATGAAAGTCAATTTGAGTTGGACCGGGACCACGAACCGATCGACTCATGTGATGAATCAATCGGCTCAGGTGTCCAAACGATCAGTTCAAGTTTGAACCGATCAGTTGAGGTCACCAAATGGCTATTTCAAGGTTGAAACGATCAGTTCAGCTGGCGCAAGTTGCTTATTTTGTGGAAAATCTCAAACCCTTCTACTCCTGCTTTAATCCTAAATTTCTCGGGATAGAGAACCCTATTCCATGACCCTTCTATATATATAGGGGTAGTGGAGGATTCTCAGACAATAACTCAGTGCACCAGTTGCTCTATAAAGTTGTCGTTCTCTCTAGTTTTGGGAACCGAGAGAGATCCTGAGCAAGTGCTACCCAAAAAGGGAGGCACAACAAGGGAAAGACAACTGTAGAAAGCGACTAATAGAAGGAGAGTGTGTTGGTGACTAGTATGCCGATAGGAGGGTGCGACTCCTTCCGATTCCTTATGGGACAAGGAGATCAGAGTTCCAGGTGGTCCGTGTGGACTACTTCAGAGGTGGGTGATTCCTATCGCTCAGAGGAAAACTGTCAATCCCGACAATCCCGGTGAGACGAGGTGCTGACAGTCCCAGTAAGATCAGGAGCTGCATAGATGTCGTCCAAGACCAGAGGTGAAGACTGTGCAATCTATGAGGTAACGTCGCTGAGCAAGCCTCGGGACAAGGTATGCCTCTACAAACCATCCTTCCTATTGTATAGATGTTGACACGTTTCCTTTGTTCTGGGTTTGGGAGAAGAATTTTTTTTGTTTCTGCTGCCTTCTTTGTCTCCCCATCAAACTCAATAGTGGTATCAGAGCCACATCTACTGCTCTATACTTTAGGATTATCGATAGGATTGATTTTGGTTTGTCATCTTTATTTATTGCATACAATGTGAATTAAACTAGCTTTATGCATGTCCAATCCTAAATCCACAAATCCCAATATACATATATGATATGAATGCACTTGATACGCATTGCCCTTAAACGAGTTTTGTGGTGGATGTATAGCATGGTTATGTCCAATAAACCCTATGTTTGTGTGCTTGGTTGTATGTGGTTGCTTTCATATCGGTATGCACACCGATTCCCTATCTCCTTTTACTGATGTAACTCGAGATAACTTGAGATTTCTTTCCTACCTTTTCTCCCCCCGAATGTAATTTGGGGTTTCCCAATTCAAATGTGAAATAGGATAGATCTTTTATTTCCTGTTATGTCAAAGAACGACGGACAACCTGATGATGACTGAGACGATCAGTTCAAGGAGTGAACCGATCGGTTGGCGATCTAGACAACTGGTTCGAGGAGTGAGACGATCGGGTGGCGACCATGAGGAGATGCACAATGACCAGGTGAACCGATTGATTGGAGGAGCCAACTGATCGGCTGGTGGCACCCAGACGATCGGCCAGGGCGAGCATGTTATTCATATGATGAGTTGATCAACTCGGACGGCTATAGCACTTCATCTTGTACATGTTGCATGTGATGTGGACCTAGATGACCGTGATTCCTTTTGGCTCAAGGAATCACATTAGGATGGCCATAATCATCACTTTTATCATTTTACATGTTTTCTGTGGGATATAGCATGTATATGATACATACTATGTATTGTGGTGATTGGATATGTATATGTACCTATAAAACCAAATCCCTCATTAAATATTAAAGTTTTAGATGCCTTCCAAATGCGACACATGTGAAAAGCTTGATCGGCCAAGTGTGGGCACTCCCTAACGTTGTACACCGTCTATCTCGTGGAAGCGTGAAGGATGGATATGTGGGTCTTCCCTAGCAGGGTGCATATTCATCGTGTTGACTTTGGGTCGGACTTAACAAGGTGACCTAGATGGGATCTAGCACCTTGATGTATGGAGGTGATCATGGCAAGGAGTTGCATATGACATCTTTCAAGAGTTGCATATGATGCAATTGGAAAAAGTTGCCTACCTAGAAGATCTAAGTTGTGGGTGATAGCCCTAGCTGGTCCATTACTTAGAGGATTTCAAGATCTTGACCCACTGGAAGATTGTACACTGCAATCTTATGAATTGATGGTGAGGGTTATCAATTTAAACAAAATAGTGGGAGCAATAATTAATTAAAGGCCTAATTATATCGTCAACCTTTCAAATCAATCAAATAAGTCAAAAATTGAGTTTTGGACTAAATTGCATATATTTCCTTTTGTAGTTCAAATGACAACAAACAACAATCACTTTTCATTGCGACCGGTCCTTGAGAAGGAAAAGCTCAATGGGACTTGTAGAAAGATGTGCTTTCAGTAAAACAAATAAGAGTATTGGGTCTCCTATATATAGGAGCCAGGGAGTACATGGGCTAAACAGAGACAAGGGAAAATACAATGGGCCTAAGCCCAACTAATCAAATATACTAACACACCCCCTCAAGTTGGAGAGTAGACATTGTGAAGTCCCAACTTGACACCCATATATTTGAATAAAGTAGGAGGAAGAGGCTTAGTGAGGATGTCTGCAACTTGATCACCTGTCCTAATGTGAGGAGTGATGATCTGCTGAGCCTTGACCAAGTCTCACATGAAATGACAGTCAACTTCAATGCATTTTGTGCACTTGTGGAAGACTGGATTATTAGCTATGTGTATAGCTGCCTGGTTGTCACAGTACAGAGTAGCTGGAGTTTGAAAAGGAATTCCAAACTTAGTCAGGATAGATCAGACCCAATGTAGATCACAACATGCATGAGCCATGGCCTGATATTCTACCTCAGTGCTGGAGCGAGCTACCACAGCCTGTTTTTTACTCCGCCAAGAAACTGGGTGAGTGCCAATCATGACACAATAGACAAAAGTGGACTGTTGGTCTTTAGAATCACCAGCCCAATCTGCATCTGCATATCTGGATATGGAGATTACCTTGGACTTAGGATGTTTGTAGAGCAATCCTCATCCTGGGGCACTCTTTAGATAGCGAAGAATGCGTGAAATGCTAGACCAGTGGATTTGGAGTGGTGCACTAATATGTTGGCTAACTACCCCAACATCATAGGTAATATCTGGTCGAGTAATAGTTAAGTAAATTAACTTCCCAACTATATGACGATACTTCTCTGGATCAGCAAACATTTCTCCTTCATGCATAGGATTCATATGATAGTCCATTGGGGTAGATACTGGTTTGGCTTCAACCATGTTGGCCTCCTGAAGTAGGTCCAAGGCATAGCGTCATTGTGATAGACTTATCCCTGAGGCTGAGCGAAGGATTTCAATTCCGAGAAAGTATCATAGGGTGCCCAAGTCTTTTGTATGGAAATGTGTATGCAAAGACTTTTTGAGTTGAGATATCCCCAACATATCATCACCGGTGATGACAATGTCATCAACATAGACAACAATAAGAACATGTCCTTTAAATGACTTGGAGAAGAACAAGGAGTGGTCTATGGCAGATCTCTGAAAATTAAGTTGAATTAAGACATCACTTAACTTGTTGAACCATGCCCTTGGAGACTGCTTGAGGCCGTAGAGAGATCGTAGAAGATGGCATACTTTGTTAGAAGATGCCCCCTCAGCAACAAATCCGGGCGGTTGCTTCATGTAGACTTCGTCTAGGAGATCTCCGTGAAGAAATGCATTCTTGATGTCAAGTTGGTAAAGAGGCTAGTCAAAGTGAGCTAAAAGGGAGATAAGGATGCGGATAGATGCAATCCTTGTCACTGGAGAGAATGTCTCAAAGTAATCTACGCTAAAGGTTTGGGTGAATCCTTTGGCAACTAGGCACGCCTTGAGTCGTTCAACAGAGCCATCTGATTTATGTTTTACAGAAAAAAACCCATCGGCAGACTAAATATTTTTACCAACTGGTGGAGTCACAAGATCCCATGTCTTGTTTTCATGAAGAGCCTGAATTTCTTCCATCATGGCAACTTTCCATCTAGGATGGCTCAAAGCATCTGTTGGACACTTAGGAACATATGTTCTATCTACGACAGTTGCAAAAGATGAGGCAGAAGAAGAAAGACGTGCTAGACAACAAGTTTTGCTAATGGGATGCTTGACAGTGCAAGAACGTATACCTTTGCATAGTGCCACCGGTAGATTGGATTGGTCTGGAATAGACAATGATGAAGCAGATGCATCCGGTGACTCATCTTCCATGCGCCGGTTTGATGTTGTTGATGGTGGTAGTGTTGGTGGGATTAATGGATCAAGCAATGAGAGCATAGTATCAATATGATCAATGGAGGATGAGTTGGATAAAAAAAACATTTCATCCTCATGAAAGGTGACATACGCAGAGATATAAATTCTACCAGAGTTAGGTTCAAGAAATTTGTATCCTTTTTGAGAATAAGGATAACCGAGAAATACAATTCGGATAGCTCTGGGAGAAAGTTTGTCAGCTTTGGGATCAAAATTATGAACAAAGGCAACACAACCAAAAACTCAAGGAGGTAGAGGGAACGGTGTGGATTGAGGGTAAACAACGGAAAAAGGAGTGCACTTCCTGAGAACAGAGGAAGATTGGCGATTAATAAGAAAGCAAGCAGTGAGGACTGTGTCAGACCAAAAAGACTTAGGTGAGTTGGCATGAATGAGAAGCGAGCGTGTAATGTCAAGTAAATGATGATTTTTACGCTCGGCAATGCCATTTTGTTGTGGAGAGTATGCACACGAGAATTGATGAATCATACCTACATCATGACAAAAGGAAGAGACAACCTTTTGGGTATATTCAAGGGTGTTGTCGGTTCGAAGAATTTTAATAGACGTTGAAAATTGAACCGAAACCAATTTGTAAAAATCACAGATTAGTGTAAAAACTTCATCACGGGTGTGAAGTAAGTAAAGCTATGTCATTCTAGAAAAGTCATCCAAAAATGTAAGAAAGTAGTGGTATCCATTGTAACTAGTAGTCCTGAAGGGACCACAAACATCAGTATGAACTATGTCAAACATATGAGATGATTGTTTACAGATACATGCTAGAAAGGACACACGATGGTGTTTCCCTAGCTGACAGGCATTGCACTGAATGGAAGAACATGAAGATAAAGAACTATATAATAGTTTAAGCTTGTCTAAAGGTAAATGGCCATGACGTAGATATAGCTGAAGTGGTGTGGTGGTAAGAAAGGCATGTGCTGGGCTGGAGGGTGGGGTAGAGAAGTAGTAGAGATCACCAGAGCGTACTACCTTCCCAATCATCGTCAAATTCCTCAAATCCTGTAAAATAAAACCAGATGGACCAAAAGTTACAAAACATTTAAGAGAATCAACAATTTTTGCTACAGACATTAAATTGTATGGAAAGTTTGGAACAAAGTGGACAACAGTCAACTTGACTTTAGAAGAGATTGGAACAGTGCCACACCAAGTTACTCATTTAACTAACCCATCTGCCATGGTGACAGAGGAGTGAGGGATAAACGAATCGGATGTGGTTAAAAGATGGGGCATACCAGTCATATGCTGAGTCGCACCCGAATCCATAATCCAGTTAGAACTGGAAGCAAGCATGGACGCCCCAAAGTTACCTTGAGAAGCGGTGTCTAAGTGGGCAGAAGAACCGGCAGTAGGTAAATCCCCAACTTGCCAATATGAAGAGGCAGGAGTAGTAATATTGTTGTGGAGGGGAGAATCCCCATAATGTTGGACAGATTGACAAAGGCATTCATATTCCTCACGAGATAATGAGACATGAGAAGTTTGAGGAGATGGCTATGGTGAAGGAGGTGCATGACCAATCATCGCGGCTGATGCTTGACTAATGTGGGTAGGTGCTTGAGCAACATGGGAAAAGCCTCTGCCACGTCCTCTCCCATAATGAGGTGGATATCCATGTTTCGAGTGGCAAACATCTTCAGTGTGGCCTAGCTTGCCACAATAGGTGCATTTCGGACGTTGGCCTCATCCACGACCACGACCTATGGCTGCCGCAACCATTGCTAGTGGAGGTTCAAATGCAATAGTGGGAGAGATAGGAGAAAGCATCTCAAATTGGGCCAGACGTGCATATGCCTGGTCCATAGATGGAAGAGTCGCACCAACTAGGAGTAGTTGTCGAACAGTAGAAAACTGAGGATGAAGCCCGTTGAGGAAGTGCCCAGTGAGGAGAGCCTCTCGCTCCTTGGTGACTTCAGCAGACTTTATTGGAGATAAGAAGTTGAGCTGGTTTGCTAAGGCCTTCATGGCGTCAAAGTACTTGGACAAGGGATGCTCTCCTTGTTGTTCAGAGAAGATTTTGTCCATGATGTTGTACATGCACAGACAATTGTCCTCCTGAGTGAAGAACTGATTCATCTCCTCCCACATAGTCTTGGCATTTCAATGCCACATGTACTTGACAGCCACCTCTGGCTCCATGCATGCCCAGAGCCATGAGAGTACTTGACTGTTGCTTGTCACCCAGGAATCGTCAGGAACCGCCGGTGAGTCATCGATGATAAATTTGAGTTTACCCCGGGACTCAAGAAATGTTTGGACAACATTCATCCATAAAAGAAAGTTGTCGTCATTAAGTTTAATGGAAGATATGTGAGGCATATCGTTGTAAACAATTGTTGGCTTGGCAGCATTGACACGAATTTTCCGTGCATCGAACGCAAGTATACGCATCAATGTAATATAGGCCTTTGTGAGGCCCGAGTCGAACTCAGGGACACTGAATTATCGGAGACTACTATTAACTACTCGCAATCAGCTAGACCGGTTAAAAAGTTGGAAGTTGTTGTAAAATTAAAAGAAAATGAAACAAAACAAAACAAAATAATTGATTAAAGGTTTAGTTTAATCAATTCAAGTGGAGATCTTTAGGATTGCGATTTCACCGTGGGTTATCATTGTATGAATTTCTATATAGCAACTCAGATTTATCTCTCTTTTCGGGTAGTGGCCTGTAGTCAGAATTGCCCACTGTCATGGTACAATTCACTACCTATGTCTAGGTCAGTTCCACCGTCGTAGTAACATATACCCTAAACTAGGTGCATTAGAATCGACCTCTGGGTATCCACCATTAACCTTACACCACCTTGTTCAAGGGATTTGTTAATTAATGTGAATTTCGTCTCTTTTCAACCGTTAATTCTTCTTTCAAAGAAATTAAGGGCATTAGATTATTATTATGGTGATAAAGCATAACAATATAATTGAGAAAACGAATTCATACCACTGATTTAAGAGATAAATGATGAATTACTATGGTAAAAACATCTTACAACGCTTCCCCGGGCTACTCCCGGTCCTAAAGACAAAGGGGATTAGCCCCGCATGTTCATCTCAAAGCAAAACATGGTAGAGAAAAAGGGACACATGGAGAAAAACGTGAATAAGAAATGAAACCCCTGAATGGAGGAGATCCAAGCGTTCCTCGACGTGGAATATGCAATCTATAGCCTTTCGGTGGTGGAGAACGTCTTCTTCGGCCTCCGGAACAGCTGGGGCGTGCTTTTGGGCTCCGTTCTTCTCTCCACACCTTCTCGGGACGTGTGTAGCGACAAATGATGTGCTAGATTTCTCTTGGCCTCCGTCATTAGGTATAATCCCCGAGTTAGGTTGCAAAAATATCACAACCGTCAGATTTAGATTGATCTGAAGCAAACTTGTATCTGACGGTGTCGATACCATCGACGCGAGTCGATGGTATCGACTCTGCACGGTATCAGCTGGTCTTCTTTTCTTTTCTTTTTCGCGACTGATGCTAACTCGATACCATCGATGAGGGTCGATGATATCGACATTCTAAGGCGTCGATTTTTGTCCTTTTCTGTCGTTGTAGCTCCACTTGTCGATAGTATCGACTTCTGGGTCGATAGTATCGACTATCTTCTCACCATCAACCTGATGATATATCGATACCATCAACTCTCCTATCGATAGTATCGACTCTACGATGCTCCTTGCAGCTGGCAACCTGTGGTCTCGTCGATGGTATCGACCACTGTCGATGGTATCGACAGTAGCAGATATTCATTTTTCCTGAAATTGCACCACAAAATCACATAAGCCGAAATAAAACATATTATTGTAATCATTTATGCTCAAAATACCAAAATAAGGGAGATTTGACACTGAGAAGGATCATAGACCAAAGTAAATGAATCATGCAATATTAACCACCAAAATGACCAATAAATGCATAAAACACAAGTAAAATATGTCTATAAATGCGACTCAAAATCATCGCATTAGACTCCCCTAAGCTTGAACATTGCTCGCCCTCGAACAACTAAACTTTAGAATAGAATTGTGAGGGTCAACTAAAGAACAGATCATCACAACAAACATTTCCAAATGATCCCCGCCAGACATTCACAAACCGGCCCTTACTAACCACATAATGATAATTACCCTAAATGCGACAATAATCATCCATAAAAGATATCTACCTCAAAATTGATGAACACTATCATATAAGGCAGTTAGCATAATAAAATTTGCCAGTTCAGACTCGGTGCATCTTGTGATCTCCTATTCTACATTGCTCGCCCTAACTACCATCTACATGGAAGCAACTCTCCTGATATTCACAAGTGAGGAGAAAATCATGGTGGCCTACCAATTCGAGCAACATGTGGATGGAATGGGTGGCTCATTGGAGAAATGGAAGCATTATATGGTTTGAACATGCACAAAGCAAAAATGACCTAAATGATGCATATGCAAGTGTAAATGCCCTAATGCCTACATTTGGGTGGAATGATGCATGCACTATCATTCCATCTCAAGTTGAGGTGGAATATCTAAGAGAACAACATCATGTTCTTATTCTTATTAATATGTAGTGAAAAGCATGTTCCTTTCTCCCTCTCATTCCTATTTACTTCTCAATTCTTTCCTTTTTTCATATTTTTTAAGACCCTTATATCCAATAATGACAATGAATTATTTTTCGGGCTCACTTCTTGTTGCATAACTGTATACTTGAAGCATTCAGAAGGTATGGAACAAGTTTATCACCTTTAATGTTTCAGAAGAAATAAGATGCATGATGTGATCTATATGCATAAAAATGTAAATACAGCTACAAAATGATAGTCATGCATCTAAATGACATGCACCTACAGAGAATGTGCATGTATAACTAATCAAAAAAAAATTCATGCAAAACATGTGAAAATAGTTGCAATGCAAGTCCTATCTACATGAAATTCAATCAACGAGGTTAAAATCGTAATGTACTTCTAGTTCTTAAGGTGGAGTATGAAAACAATGGGGGTGGAAAGATCACAAGACTAATTGACTAAACCTTTGCAAATTATTATGTGTCCCTCCTTATTGACCTGTGTAGCAATTAAGAGGTTTCTCTCTCTTACTTCAAATTAAAGTCTCATTATCATTTGGTTAGTTTAGGCTCAAACAACCAATTCCCTCCACTTTTCATGAATCCTAGGCATATACAGTTGTGATTTTTTGTTTTAGAGTTGACAAACCCAATCATTTTCTTAAGTTATGTGCTCAAAGTTGAACAACACAAGCTTGCAAACACTAAAATTTTTTAAGTTTTCCCTCAATTCCCATGTACAAGCAAACGAGATGACACAAGACTTAAGACATCCACAATTACACTAGATAGAATGTGGATCCTACAAACAAACTAAAAATTGCAAGATAGAAATGACAAAAACAAAACTATAAAAACTGAAAACTAAAGGATAGAGCTGTTCCAACTCCCCCCCTAAGCTTGAATTTGACTATGACCTCATAGTAAAAAACAACCTTAAAAGGTGGAACAGTGATACCGATCATTCTTCCGACGGAGGCAGGTACTGCGGGGCCGTGGGGTCCCAGGATGGGTACTGCCCCTAAAAAGTCAGATCATACTGGGGCATAGGCGGAGGCTGTGGATACCCCCAAAGTAATTTTGGCTCCAGTAATGATCATAAAAGGGTTGTTGTTGCATCTCCATCCTATGCAACCTGTCATGAATGTGCTGTTGGTTGTCGAGGAGGAGGCGCTCATTTTCAAAAATGGTCCTCTGATTATCTAGCAACCGGTTCGTCGTATCCTGAATACCGAAATATGTTGTTGTGTGGTGCTGCTGCGTCTGATGAATATCTTGCAGCATTGCATACATCCCTTACATGGAGTAGACATCCTCGCTTTGCTGTGTACTTAAAAGTGAAAATATGAACCATGATTGGTTTAATCAAGGAAAAATACTATTTTATCACAATCCACATGGCTTATCATACGTATTACTTGGCCTATCTATAAAGGAACCATGTGTATTGAAACTTAGTTTATATGATCATAATCATTGTATTTCATAAAATTATATGCTTCTATCTTGATCATTGTATTGTGGATATGCTTCTACTGTTCTATCAGTATGCCATGATCATTGTGTTTCATTGGTTTGTCTAAAATAATCTTTGATCTATATATACAAACCATGAATGGATATTAATTTTGATCATTGTAATTCAGATCATATGAAGATGCCATTTTGCATAAACAAGTAAAACTCCATGGCACAAATGCATTTTAAATTGAAAATCTACAGAAATTGCCTTTTGGTTGAAATTAAGTTTGACCAAGGGGCGCTATGGTCGAAGTTAAGGTCGACCTAAAATAAGCTTGACAAAATGCTTATTTGTAAATCATTTTCTTGAAATCAATCTTAGTATATTAAACAATATTCTAGTACATAGCTCTCATAAAAGGTTAACTTATTAAGGGGGAGCTCACAAAACCTATCTTGACTATAAGACTAAGAAGGAGTTCACAAAACTTAAGAAAATGTTATGACCATAGTATTTTTAAGATAATCTTGGTTATGAAAATAAAGGAATCTACAAATTTCATGAATGTGATATATATCTTGTTCTTAATGGAATTCTCTAAACAAATCAGGGCTTAACATCCTGTGCATTTGGTTAGAGATATTTTTCAAGTACTCTACTATAAGCTTAAAGGATTCTCATATCATTTTCAGGGCTTAACATCCCTTGTAAAATGGATGAGAAATCAATACAAAAATGCCATGAACCTAAAAGGATCTCATATCATTTCAAGGCTTAACATCCTTTGCAAATGATTGAGAAATAAATTGTGGCTAAATTTGACAATAAATGGTTTGCATTTTCCTACTTTTAAAAATTGAATATCTCATTAAGGGGGAGAATAGCATAAAATTAAGAGGGAGAAATAAAAGTCATACTTAATCATTATCTTGGTTATCTTTTTGAAATGATAAATGGGGAGAAATAATATATAATCAAAAATTTAAAATACAATGAGTTTCATAATCATTCATCCAGCACACACTTGCAAACAAGAAAATTGCTACAAAAGGTAAACTTCAGGTATGAAACTCATATGATTTACATTTCTTTATTTTATATTTTGGAAATGTTTGTCATCTTCAAAAAGGGGGAGATTGTTGGCTAAATTGGACATTATTATAATCCCTTTGTTTTGATGATGACAAACATTTCATTCTTGTGGATCTAATGTGCTACTTGAGTGTTGCAGGAACTAGGTGGATGAAACAACTTTGGAAGATCTATATGCTCAAAATGCTTTTATTCATGATTGTAATCAAATGTAAAAACTTGTACAAGTATATAATGTACAAGTACTTAGACATCATGTAAATCAAGCATTTAGATCTTCCCTAGCCAATCACAACACTTAGATAGGTCATCCCCTACAATGGTGTCACAACTGCACACTCATACACACACTTAGTACTTAGTTTAAAACATTGAAACAAAGTCATTCTCGGTCGACAAACTTCTCGACCGAGACACTCTCGGTCGACAAATTCTTTGACCGAGAATGACCCAAGTAGCCATTAGACACAGCAGACAAGGTAGTTGGGAGTTGGATTAGAAAGTTATATACACTTGTTCCACACAGTCCCTCGGTCGACAAATCCTTGACCGAGAAGGACTCTCAGTCGACAATCCTTCGACCGAGAAGAGTTTTGTCTGCACTTTTTAGAGTTAATTAACTAGCCATTGCTAAAGCAACTAGTGGATACCTAACGGCTAGTTAAGCACTTAGAACCCCCTAGAAAGTGTCTAGAACATCCTTAAGCATTCATAGGCCATTCCTATAAAATGGGCAAGCCTTAGGACACCCAATACACACTTGTGCAACACTTGAGCATATTACTTGCAATCGGCAATCATTCTTGTGAGCAATTGAGCAACTCAAACATTTGATACTCATCTCCATTGCTCCAAATTCGTGTCCTATAGGCTAGCATCTCCTACCCACTGCACTACACTTCCATATACATTGGTTAGGAGATCAAAATGCTTGATATAGGAAATCAAGCCTTGTGCTACGGTGATATTGTAATTTCTATTTTTCCTTCTTGTTCCTTTATATTGTTTGCACTCTCCTTGCTACCCCTAGGGTTGGAGGATGTGGATTGGAGAGGGTTTGACTTCTCAGGTGGAGAAGGATCTTCTTGGTGGAGAAGGTGGACTTTGGACTACTTCAAGAAGGCTCTCTCAACGGGAAGCTACTTTAAGAGGAAGGCTACTTCAAGGGGGAGCTTGAGGTTACTTCAAGGAAGGCTACTTCGAGGTTGGTGAGACTACTTCTAGGTGAAGGTTGTCCAAAGGGTTTGGTGAAAGTATTTGTAATTTTATGTAACATCCTTGTGAGGTAATAAAATTTAAATACTTTCAAAATCTCGGTTGGGTAAGCAACCGGGTAGTGGATTGACTGCCTTAGTATTTGCTAAGGTTGGAACCTCTCTAAATCCTTGTCCCCTTGTCCAATATCTTTGTGGTTGCTTGTTTTGGTCGAATTATTTTTAAAATCTCCATAAAATACTATTCACCCCCCTCTAGTGTTTTTTCATTTATCATGTCTAAGAGATTCATGTCTCTTACTGGTTCTCTTAACCAAAAGAGTCTAGCTTACCCATCATATGGAAACTAGAAATGAACTTCTCATGATTTATGCTAATTTGATTATTTGAGTTATCAATAAATTTTAGGTTTCATTTTATCTTATGCATAACAAGTATCACAAGATAAACAAGGCATATCCATAAAGATCATATCTTTTGAGATTGAAACATCAACTTTATTAATTGCTATCATTGTCATACAATATGCAAAAATAAAGTGTTTCTATCTATTGGCAAATATGAAATAGCAGTTCATAACTCTATTACATGCCTTCAAAGTTGAAAATAAACTAAAGTACTCCTATCTATGGTGGAAACACTTGCCCCATTTATTGTGTGCTTTACATTTTATATCTTGGTATCATATACCTCAAAAATGTTACAAGTTTATTTCATGACACCTTTAGGTGGAGAAATTTGTCACTTCCTTCTTCTTTAGTTCTTCCAGATAGAGTGGACAATTCCTTTTCCAATGTCTTGGCTTTTGAGAATGGTGGCAATTGCCTCTCTTGGACACGCCTCCTTTGGCCTTGAGAGCTGAAGATGCCTTGGGCTACTGGCTAGCATCAGAACCTTTCTTAGCTTTGCCCTTGCCCTTGCACTTGGACTTGCCTTTGTTGCTGATCATCATCACATACTTAGGATTGTCCTTCTTCATCTATGTCTCGACTGTCCTCAACATGCCCAACAACTCTATAAATGGCTTGTCAAAGTTGTTCATGTTGTAGTTCATCACAAACTGACTGTATGATTCTGGCAACGATTGCAGTATCACGTCAGTATCCAACTCTTGGCTCAGGGGAAATCCTAGTCTCATCAGGTTCTCCACATACCCAATCATCTTGAGCGTGTGAGGACCAACTGGATCTCCTTCTGTCATGATGCACTTGAACAGCACCCTAGAGACATCATATCTCTCTTGTCGTTCTTGATCTTCATACATGTTCTTAAGATGCTGAATCATCTCAATGACACCCATGTTCTCATGTTGTCTCTACAACTCATGGTTCATTGAGCACACCATCAAGCACTTTGCATCAATGGCATCATCAGAATGCTTCTTATAAGCATCCCTTTCTACCTTTGGTGTGGTAGGAGCAGGCTCCTCTAGAACTAGAGTATCCAGGACATAGAGCTTTCTCTCTTGAGTGGGAACAATTCTCAATGTCCTAAACCAGTCGTGGAAGTTAGTCATGTTAGTATATTTGATTAGTTGGGCTTAGGCCCATTGTATTTTCCCTTGTCTCTATTTATCCCATGTACTCCCTGGCTCCTATATATAGGAGACCTAGTACTCTTATTTGTTTTACTGAAAGCACATCTTTCTACATGGTATTAGAGCATTACCCTAGCCCTAATCCTCCTCGCTCCTTCCTTTTAGTTCTCAGTTTATGATTCCCTTTTTCCGGCGGCTGCCACTGGATCATTATCCACATGATGTGATTTGGTTATGATTTTCTCTGTGAAGGCAACCTATTCATGACTGACGTAACGACGCTCTATAGATCTCTGTGTTTCTGTTCGTGACGGATGCTTTTCGTATTAATGATTGGAGATGCTACGTATTGAAGAGAAAATAGCAGTGGGATGTCCTATATTTAATCCACCGAGCTTCACCTTTGGTTTGGTTATATTAATCTTGTTCTTGTCATGACGATGCCCCTTTTTCTTTGGTGCCGATGTAATGAATTAGTTCCATTATCTACAGATCTGATCATTGTTCTCTAAACCATTACGATTAGTGGAAACAAGGTTTATCTTGGTAGTGTATTAGTTTGGTGATTGTTCCTTGTGTCTCTAGCCACCAAGAACTATATATAAAAAAAGTAAAAAAAAAGATCAGAAAGATCATGTGCTAATTTATAAAGCACCAAAACAATCAGGGACAAAGTTTTTTTTCCCTCTCCATGTGGTTTCCCTAATCCACACGGTTGAGTGCTTTTTTTAAAAAATTGGGGATCGTACGTTCATCAATCCTACCGTGCAATTAATCCGGTAGTGCTTTCTACTTCCTATCGAGTTCCATGCCGGTAGTGCTAATTCTCTTTCTACCGAGTTTCCATTCTGATAGTATTTCTGTTCTATTTTGTATTTTGTACCATGCTACATTTTGGTACTTTTTATTTCTTTTTGTACCGTGGCATTATATCTGGTACTTTACTCACCTCATCATGGGTGATGCTTGATGCGATGATTTTGAGTCACATTTATAGACATATTTTACTTGTATTTTATGCATTTATTGGTCATTTTGGTGGTTAATATTACATGATTCATTTACTTTGGTCTATGATCCTTCTCAGTGTCAAATATCCCTTATTTTGGTATTTTGAGCATAAATGATTATAATAATATGTTTTATTTCGACTTATGTGGTTTTGTGTTGCAATTTCAAGAAAAACAAATATCTGCTACTATCGATACCATCGACGAGACCACATGTTGCCAGCCGCAAGGAGCATCGCAGAGTCGATACTATCGACAGGAGAGTCGATGGTATCGATATATCATCAGGTTGCTGGCGAGAAGATAGTCGATACTATCGACCCAGAAGTCGATACTATCGACAAGTGGAGCTACAGCGACAGAAAAGGACAAAACCTGATGCCTTAGAATGTCGATACCATCGACCCTCGTCGATGGTATCGAGTTAGCATCATTTGCGACAAAGAAAAGAAAAGAAGACCAGCTGATACCGTGCAGAGTCGATACCATCGACTCGCGTCGATGGTATCGACACCGTCAGATACAAGTTTGCTTCAGATCAATCTAAATCCGACGGCTGTGATATTTTTGCAACCTAACTCAGGAATTATACCTAATGACGGTGGCCAAGAGCAATCTAGCATGTCATTAGCTGCTGCACACGTCCCGAGAAGGTGTGGAGAGAAGAACAGAGCCCAGAAGCATGCCCCAACCGTTCCGGAGGCCGAAGAAGACGTTC
This sequence comes from Alisma plantago-aquatica, assembly GCA_963693085.1. Taxonomy (NCBI): domain Eukaryota; kingdom Viridiplantae; phylum Streptophyta; class Magnoliopsida; order Alismatales; family Alismataceae; genus Alisma; species Alisma plantago-aquatica. The sequence goes on from OY856412.1 coordinate 757,104,816, forward strand.
TCCACCGCCGAAAGGCTGTAGATCACGTATTCCACACCGAGGAATACTTGGATCTCCTCTGTTTAGGGGTTTCACTTCTTATTCATGTTTTTCTCCATGTGTCCCTTTTTCTCTACCATGTTTTGCTTTGAGATGAACATGCGGGGCTAATCCCCTTTGTCTTTAGGACTGGGAGTAGCCCGGGGAAGCGTTGTATGACATTTTTACCATAGTAATTCATCATTTATCTCTTAAATCCGTGGTATGAATTCATTTTCTCAATTATATTGTTATGCTTGATAACCATAATAATAATCTAATGCCCTTAATTGCTTTGAAAGAAGAATTAACGATTGAAAAGAGACGAAATTCACATTAATTAATAAATCCCTTGAACAAGGTGGTGTAAGGTTAATGGTGGATACCCAGAGGTCGATTCTAATGCACCTAGTTTAGGGTATAGGTTACTACGACAGTGGAACCAACATAGACATAGGTAGTGAATTGTACCATGACAGTGGCCAATTCTAACTACAGGCCACTACCCGGAAAGAGAGATAAATCTGAGTTTCTATATAGAAATTCATACAATGATAACCCGCGATGAAACCGCAATCCTAAATATCTCCACTTGAATTGATTAAACTAAACCTTTAATCGATTGTTTTGTTTCATTTTCTTTTAATTTTACAACAACTTCCAACTTTTAACCGGTCTAGCTGATTGCGAGTAGTTAGTAGTAGTCTTTGATAATTCAGTGTCCCTAAGTTTGACTCGGGCCTCACAAAGGCCTATATTACATTGACACGTACACTTTCGTTCGACACACGGAAAATTCGTGTCAAGTTTTTGGCGTCATTGTCGGGGACACGACAATTGTCAGCACTACGAGTGCTGCAAGCGGCCATTCTAGGCCACTTTTTAATTTTTATAATTCATAAATCATTTTAAAATTTATAGTTTATTTTTCAAATTGTGTAATCGTCTAGCACGGTACTGAACTGAGATTATTATTTTTCAGGTACTGTGCATGGTGCAAACGCGTAGCACCGACTACACGCAACAGGTACCAGAGGTTCCACAGTCGGGACCTTACGACGAGGAGGATTACAATCAAGACCACTTGGAAGAAACAGATTCCGAATCCAAACAAGAAGAAATGACAGAGGAACAGACGATATGGGAGAAGATCAAAGCTTCTTCCTCATCCGCTTCTAAGGGGCCAATAAAGAAGCAGGCGATAAACATTCTGACGTATAAGATTGATCCTACATTAATCAACTTGGTCAAGTCGAATGCATTCCATGGGCTCAAGAATGAAGACCCGGTGATGCATATAAGCCAATTTGTGGAGAATTGTGACATGATTAAAATTGACAGATTTCCACAAGAGACGCTTTACTTAAAGTTGTTCCCGAGTTCTCTGGAAGGAAATGCACGAGAATGGTTGCACAATCTTGACGATGAATATGTGGAATCATGGAACCACATGGTCGAAGTCTTCTTTGAAAGATTCTTCCCACCTGAGAAAACAAATGATTTGATCAAAAAAATTCACAATTTCATCCAGAAGGCAGGGGAGACATATTCTGAAACCTGGGAGCGATTTCAGATAATGCTTAGGAGGTTCCCACACCATGGTTTGGATAAGGAAAAATAGGTGCAAATCTTCTATTTTGCTCTTTCCGAGCATGATAGAAGTAACTTAGATTCAGCAGGTTCATGATTTTTCTTGAACAACACAGGCACAAGGTGTTGGGAGATCTTGAAAAATATGGCAAAGAAGCAGTATTGGGGTGATAGGGATGCACCAGAACAAGTCAAAGTTGTAGGTGAGTCTAGGGCCATCAAGGAGCTTAATGATAAATTAGACCTTTTAGCCAAGAAATTGCTTGCCAAAGAAGATGCAGAATCTGAGGAGGAAGCCCACATAAAATATATGCAACAACGAGGCTATAGAAACAATGATTATGCTTGGAGGAAGGATAAGAAATTCTCATGTAAGGATCCAAACAACTTCCTACAAGATCCAGATGCAAAGCCATAACCAAGGGCTGAAGACAAAAGCACCGAGTTGCTTAGTCAAGTGGTGCAGCAAAATCAGGAGATGATGAGCATGTTTAGTAAACAGTTGCAGTCCCAAGGTGAGATCTTGACTAAGTTTGGGCAAACATTACAAAGCCATGGAGCACAGATGAGGGTATTAGAGACGACTGTGACCCGGATTTCGAATGAAGTGGCGGCCATGAAGCATGCCAATAAAAAAGACAGGCTGGGAATGCAGAGGTTGTTCAAGCCCATCATCAAGTTAAGTACATTTATGTACTTACTGAGGTAGAGCCCTCGGTGGTGGAAGTCCGGGATAAAAGGAAAATGATTTTTGATATGGAGGCTACACCAAAAATATCGTATCCTCACAGTCATTATGGTCTACCATGCGGATATGTTCCATTCAGATAAACCTGCCAAGAGCCCATCACGGTCGTGCCCGCACCTAGGAAAGAAGAGCAGGTGAAGGTCATGCGTCATGGTGAAGCTACATTCCCTGTGAGGGAGGAGCCACCACAAGTTGCCCCTGTTGCAAATGATGTACCAAAGTCTACGCCATAGGGTGACATTGAAGCAAGCTTAGGGGAGGAGACCCCGAAAAGCACATATGAGTCACCTCACAAGCCTTTAAATGAGGTAATTGTGTCTTTTCCTGATAATCAGAGGTCAAAGAAAGTACATAGACATTACAGGAAGTTCTTGGAGATGTTCAGAAAACTCCATATCAATATTCCGTTAGTAGAAATGATAGAGCAGATTCCCGCATATGGGAGGTTTATCAAAGAAATCATCACCAAGAAGAGGCGGATCAAAGACGCAGACATTTGCCGGGTGAATGAGATGGTGAGCTCAATCATCCACGGGAGTTTACCACAGAAGAGGAAAGACCCAGGAGGCTTCTATATTCCATGTTCTATAGGCGATCAACATTTTCCATAAGCATAGTGTGATTTGGGCACCAACATTAATCTTATGCCACTATCTACATTTCAAAAGCTTGGGTTGAAGGAAATAAAGAAATCAGCGGCAACTATTGAGTTGGTGGATGGGTTCATTGTAAAGCCATACGGAGTATGCGAGGATGTACTCGTCAAGGTAGATAGGTTCATCTTTCTGGTGGATTTCGTTGTCATGGACATGCCACAGCTTACAAGTTGCGAGATGCTATTGGGTAGGCCGTTTCAAGCAACGGCCGATGTTGTCACTGCCACTGGGAGAGGTACTTTGACATTGGGGATTGGCTAGGATCGAGTTGAGTTCAAACTACAGCGTGATCTCCTAGGCACACTCTCCAAAGCTCCAAGTTGATGAAGCTTGATGTCGTCTAGCCTAAGACGTTAAATAAGGGCGCTTGTTGGGAGGCAACCCTGCCATCAGTAGTCTCGTTTAGCTTCTTTTACATTCGTAATTTAGTTTGAGTTGTTTTTGTTTTTAGTGTAAAAAAGATACAGTGATTGTTTGCTTTATGTGCAGGACTGAGGCAGAGTCGATACCATCGACCCTTGTGTCGATGGTATCAAGATGGGTACAGGTTGGCGACTGCAAAAATCGCTCTATGTCGATACTATAGACGGCCTCGTCGATGGTATCGACACACCAATAGGTTGATCGCAAAGTCGAGGTCGACATCATCGACATGCATGTCGATACTATCGAGATCTCTGGAGATATTCAGACGCAAATTGTCTCAGTGAAGTCGATACCATCGACAGGCCTGTCGATGGAATCGACCAAGGTATAGGCATAAAGCGGCGGGCGGGCCTCACGAGGGTGTTGCCCTAACCAGAAGTCAATACTATCGACTTGCGTCGATAGTATCGACGCGACACGTCATCGATCCGTGAGAGGAAATCAACGGCGATCGCTGCATCGAGATAGTCGATCCGTGGGACGTGTCGATACCATCGACACCTGTCGATAGTATCGACATGTCATCAATCTGGGCCCCCACATCAAGCCATCGATACCAGTGGCGGACGGATTGTGCTACAGGAGTCGATACCATCGACTCGCGTTGATGGTATCGACGGGAAGACAACAGCACCAGTCACGGTTATATAAGGGATGGATTGTCATTATATGACGTCACAACTTCAGAGCAATCCTTCTCCACTTGTGCCATGCATCTTTGTGAGCAATCTGAGCCCAGCTACGAGCATCCACGGTGCGTGTTCTTCACCGAGCCTTCATCGAGCGGAGATTGTCTTCTCTGACCTTCTCCGAGCTCCATCTTCTAATCCTTCTTCTTGCTCGAGAATGGTGCATGTTGCCGGTGCATCCTCTTCCCGGGAAAATCCAATGGAGATCCCGGAGTTCATTCCTCTACCAACTGCTTCTATTCCGCGTCCGCGGATCGTTCATCCTTCCGCAGAGGTTCAGAAGGTCTATGAGGAGATCATAAAAAGGAAGATTGAGCCGACCCGCTACGTCGACCGGGAGATGATCCGCAATCTGGGGTTCGATGCTAATCTGGCCTATGTGCTCAAGGGGCAGGCAAGGCATACAGGCAGGAGGCCCGATGAGATGGAATTCCATGCTGACGGCCAGCCATTCTTCGATGAATGGCCCACGTACAAGGAGCTGGTGGCGGAATTCATGGCATCGCTGGACATATGTCTTGTGCCAAACGACATCATCACCACGGATCGTGAATGGATCAAGGGTCGTGTTTCTTTCCGGCTGTTCAACAATGATTACACTGTTACTCTCCAGCAGCTCAACTCTATCTACAACTGGAATCATGGGCGAGATCAGTACCAGAGGCCAGACAATCGGACTAATTATGATGCTATCTTCGCTGAGCTAGTGATTGTGCCTCCGGGCAAATCTGTGAGCTACCACAACGCGGCGGTGGCGGACTTCGAGCATCTGTTTGTGCGGATTCTTCATCGCATGCTTTGTACCACTTTGTTCTCCTGTGGTGATCTATCTCTCAGCAAGTTTCAAGAGACAGACCTATTTTTCCTGCACAAGTTACTGAAGCGGGAAGAGTGTAACTGGGAAGCATTTTTCTTGCAGCGCGTTTTGGCTGTAAAGAGGAGCATGCGGAACGCTCCAATTCACTTTGGAGGGCTCATCACACCGCTGGCCTCCTATCTTGGGTTGAATTTCTCCCAGTTGACTCCTCTCTCCAACAGGAGCAAGGTCAACTTGCAACATCTGCACCACTCCAACCTCATCCTACTTTGTGATGGCCTGGCGTATGCACACTGCCACGTTAATCAAGCATATCAGGAATGTTCGCTCCCCGACCCTGTTTTCCACATCGAGGGTGCTCAGCATTTTCAATGGTCTGTCATTTCCATCGAGAGTTCAGATGAAGACGGTGGCAACGACGACAACGATGGCGACGAGGCTGAAGAGGAAGAGGAGGCTTTCACTCCTCTTCGTGCATGAGTGGCACCTAGGAAGCGTCCTCTCATGCATCCGGGTGCATCTTCTTCTTACCAGCCTCCACCACCGCAGCCACCACAGCCCTCGCAGCAAAGCGAGGATGTCTACTCCATGCAAGGGATGTGTGCAATGCTGCAAGATATTCATCAGACGCAGTAGCACCACACAACAGCATATGTCGGTATTGAGGATACAACGAACCGGTTGCTAGATAATCAGAGGGCCATTTTTTAAAATCAGTGCCTCGTCCTCGACAACCAACAACACATTCATGACAGGTTGCATAGGATGGAGATGCAACAACAGCCCTTTTATGATCATTACTGGAGCCAAAATTACTTTGGGGGGTATCCACAGCCTCCGCCTATGCCCCAGTATGATCTGACTTTTCAGGGGCACTACCCATCCTGGGACCCCACGGCCCCACAGTACCTACCTCCACCGGAAGAATGATCGGTATCACTGTTCCACCTTTTAAGGTTGTTTTTGACTATGAGGCCATAGTCGAATTCAAGCTTAGGGGGGGAGTTGGAACATCTCTATCCTTTAGTTTTCAGTTTTTATAGTTTTGTTTTTGTCATTTCTATCTTGCAATTTTTATTTTGTTTGTAGGATCCACATTCTATCTAGTGTAATTATTGATGTCTTAAGTCTTTTGTCATCTCGTTTTCTTGTACATGGGAATTAAGGGAAAACTTAAAAAGTTTTAGTGTTTGCAAGCTTGCGTTGTTCAACTTTGAGCACATAACTTAAGAAAATGATTGGGTTTGTCAACTCTAAAACAGAAAATCACAACTGTATATGCCTAGGATTCATGAAAAGTGGACGAAATTGGTTGTTTGAGCCTAAACTGACCAAATGATAATGAGACTTTAATTTGAAGTAAGAGAGAGAAACCTCTTAATTGCTACACAGGTCAATAAGGAGGGACACATAATAATTTGCAAAGGTTCAGTCAATTAGTGTTGTGATCTTTCCACCCCCATTGTTTTCATACTCCACCTTAAGATCTGGAAGTACATTACGATTTTTAACCTCATTGATTGCATTTCATGTAGATAGGACTTGCATTGCAACTATTTTCACATGTTTTGCATGAATTTTTTTTTGATTTGTTATACATGCACATTCTCTGTAGGTGCATGTCATTTAGATGCATGACTATCATTTTGTAGCTGTATTTACATTTTTATGCATATAGATCACATCATGCATCTTATTTCTTCTGAAACATTAAAGGTGATAAACTTGTTCCATACCTTCTGAATGCTTCAAGTATACAATTATGCAACAAGAAGTGAGCCCGACAAATAATTCATTGTCATTATTGGATATAAGGGTCTTAAAAAAATATGAAAAAAAAGGAAAGAATTGAGAAGTAAATAGGAATGAGAGGGAGAAAGGAACATGCTTTTCACTACATATTAATAAGAATAAGAACATGATGTTGTTCTCTTAGATATTCCACCTCACCTTGAGACAGAATGATAGTGCATGCAGCATTCCACCCAAATGTAGGCATTAGGGCATTTACACTTGCATATGCATCATTTAGGTCATTTTTGCTTTGTGTATGTTGAAACGGTATAATGCTTCCATTTCTTCCATGAGCCACCCATTCCATCAACCCGTTGCTCGAATTGGTAGGCCACCATGATTTTCTCCTCGCTTGTGAATATCTGGAGAGTTGCTTCCATGTAGATGGTAGTTAGGGCGAGCAACGTAGAATAGGAGATCACAAGATGCACCGAGTCTGAACCGGCGAATTTTATTATGCTAACTACCTTATATGATAGTGTTCATCAATTTTGAGGTAGATATCTTTTATATATGATTATTGTCGCCTTTAGGGTAATTATCATTCTGTGGTTAGTAAGGGCCGGTTTGTGAATGTCTGGCGGGGATCATTTGGAAATGTTTGTTGTGATGATCTGTTCTTTAGTTGACCCTCGCAATTCTATTCTAAAGTTTAGTTGCTCGAGGGCGAGCAATGTTCAAGCTTAGGGGAGTTTGATGCGATGATTTTGAGTCGCATTTATAGACATATTTTACTTGTGTTTTATGCATTTATTGGTCATTTTGGTGGTTAATATTGCGTGATTCATTTACTTTGGTCTATGATCCTTCTTAGTGTCAAATCTCCCTTATTTTGGTATTTTGAGCATAAATGATTACAATAATTTGTTTTATTTCGGCTTATGTGGTTTTTTATTGCAATTTCAGGAAAAACGAATATCTGCTACTGTCGATACCATCGCTAGTGGTCGATACCATCGACGAGACCATAGGTTGCCAGCCGCAAGGAGCATCGCAGAGTCGATACTATCGACAGGAGAGTTGATGGTATCGATATATCATCAGGTTGCTGGTGAGAAGATAGTCGATACTATCGACCCAGAAGTCGATACTATCGACAAGTGGAGCTACAACGACAGAAAAGGACAAAAACCGACACCTTAGAATGTCGATACCATCGACCCTCGTCGATGGTATCGAGTTAGCATCAGTCGCGACAAAGAAAAGAAAAGAAGACCAGCTGATACCGTGCAGAGTCGATACCATTGACTCGCGTCGATGGTATCGACACCGTCAGATACAACTTTGCTTCAGATCAATCTAAATCTAATGGTTGTGATATTTTTGCAACCTAACTCGGGGATTATACCTAATGACGACGGCCAAGAGCAATCTAGCATGTCATTAGCCGCTGCACACGTCCCGAGAAGATGTGGAGAGAAGAACAGAGCCCAGAAGCACGCCCGAACCGTTTCGGAGGCCGAAGAAGACGTTCTCCACTGCCGAAAGGTTGTAGATCACGTATTCCATGCTGAGGAATGCTTGGATCTCCTCCGTTCAGGGGTTTCATTTCTTATTCACATTTTTCTCCATGTGTCCCTTTTTCTCTACCATGTTTTTCTTTGAGATGAACATGCAGGGCTAATCCCCTTTGTCTTTAGGACCGGGAGTAGCCCGGGGAAGCGTTGTATGACGTTTTTACCACAGTAATTCATCATTTATCTCTTAAATCTGTGGTATGAATTCATTTTCTCAATTATATTGTTATGTTTGATCACCATAATAATAATCTAATGCCCTTAATTGCTTTGAAAGAAGAATTAACGGTTGAAAAAAGATGAAATTCACATTAATTAACAAATCCCTTGAACAAGGTGGTGTAAGGTTAATGGTGGATACCCAGAGGTCGATTCTAGTGCACCTAGTTTAGGGTATAGGTTACTACGACGGTGGAACCAACCTAGACATAGGTAGTGAATTGTACCATGACAGTGGGAAATTCTGACTACAGGCCACTACCCAGAAAGAGAGATAAATCTGAGTTGCTATATAGAAATTCATACAATGATAACCCGCGGTGAAACCGCAATCCTAAAGATCTCCACTTGAATTGATTAAACTAAACCTTTGATCGATTGTTTTGTTTTGTTTTGTTTCATTTTCTTTTAATTTTACAACAACTTCCAACTTTTTAACCGGTCTAGCTGATTGCGAGTAGTTAGTAGTAGTCTCCAATAATTCAGTGTCCCTGAGTTCGACTCGGGCCTCACAAAGGCCTATATTACATTGACACGTACACTTGCGTTCGACGCATGGAAAATTCGTGTCAAGTTTTTGGCGTCATTGTCGGGGACACGGCAATTGTCGGCACTACGAGTGCTGCAAGCGGCCATTCTAGGCCACTTTTTAATTTTTATTATTCATAAATCATTTTAAAATTTATAGTTTATTTTTCAAATTATGTAATCGCCTAGCACGGTACTAAACTGAGATTATTATTTTGCAGGTACTGTGCATGGTGCATACGCGTAGCACCGAATACACGCAACAGGCACCAGAGGTTCCATAGCCAGGACCTTACGATGAGGAGGATTACAATCAATACCACTTGGAAGAAACAAATTCCGAATCCGAACAAGAAGAAATGGCAGAGGAACAAATGATATGGGAGAAGATCAAAGCTTCTTCCTCATCCGCTTCTGAGGGGCCAATAAAGAAGCAGGTGATAAACATTCTGACGTATAAGATTTATCCTGCATTAATCAACTTGGTCAAGTCGAATGCATTCCATGGGCTCAAGAATGAAGACCCGGTGACGCATATAAGCCAATTTGTGGAGAGTTGTGACATGATTAAAATTGACAGATTTCCACAAGAGACACTTTACTTAAAGTTGCTCCCGAGTTCTCTGGCAGGAAATGCATGAGAATGGTTGCACAATCTTGACGATGAATATGTGGAATCGTGGAACCACACGGTCAAAGTGTTCTTTGAAAGATTCTTCCCACCTGAGAAAACAAATGATCTGATCAGAAAAATTCACAATTTCAGCCAGAAGGCAGGGGAGACATATTCTGAAACCTGGGAGTGATTTCAAATAATTCTTAGGAGGTTCCCACACCATGGTTTGGATAAGGAAAAATAGGTTAAAATCTTCTATTTTGCTCTTTCCGAGCATGATAGAAGTAACTTAGATTCAGTAGGTTCAGGATTTTTCTTGAACAACACAGGCACAAGGTGTTGGGAGATCTTGAAAAATATGGCAAAGAAGCAGTCTTGGGGTGATAGGGATGCACCAAAACAAGTCAAAGTTGCAGGTGAGTCTAGGGCCATCAAGGAGCTTAATGATAAATTAGACCTTTTAGCCAAGAAATTGCTTGCCAAAGAAGATGCAGAATCTGAGGAGGAAGCCCAGGTAAAATATATGCAACAACAGGGCTATAGAAACAATGATTATGCTTGGAGGAAGGATAAGAAATTCTCATGAAAGGATCCAAACAACTTCCTACAAGATCCAGATGCAAAGCCACAACCAAGGGCTGAAGACAAAAGCACCGAGTTTCTTAGTCAAGTGGTGCAGCAAAATCAGGAGATGATGAGCATGTTTAGTAAGCAGTTGCAGTCCCAAGGTGAGATCTTGACTAAGTTTGGGCAAACATTGCAAAGCCATGGAGCACAGATGAGGGTATTAGAGACGACTGTGACCCAGATTTCCAATAATGTGGCGGCCATGAAGCACGCCAATCAACAAAGACAGGATGGGAATGCAGAGGTTGTTCAAGCCCATCATCAAGTTAAGTACATTTCTATACTTACTGAGGTAGAGCCCCTGGTGGTGGAAGTTTGGGATAAAAGGAAAATGATTTTTGATACGGAGGCTACACCAATAATACCGTATCCTCGTAGTCATTATGGTCTACCAGGCGGATATGTTCCATTCATAAAAACCTGCCAAGAGCCCATCACGGTCGCGCCCACACCTAGGCAAGAAGAGCAGGTGAAGGTCATGCGTCATGGTGAAGCTACATTCCCTGTGAGGGAGGAGCCGCCACAAGTTGCACCTGTTGCAAATGATGTACCAAAGTCTATGCCAGAGGGTGACATTGAAGCAAGCTTAGGGGAGGAGACCCCGAAAAGCACATATGAGTCACCTCACAAGCCTTTAAATGAGGTAATGGTGTCTTTTCCTGATAATCAGAGGTCGAAGAAAGTACATAGATATTACAGGAAGTTCTTAGAGATGTTCAGAAAACTCCATATCAATATTCCGTTAGTGGAAATGATAGAGAAGATTCCCGCATATGGGAGGTTTATCAAAGAAATCATCACCAAGAAGAGACGGATCAAAGATGCAGACATTAGCCGGGTGAATGAGATGGTGAGCTCAATCATCCACGGGAGTTTACCACAGAAGAGGAAAGACCCAGGAGGCTTTTATATTCCATGTTCTATAGGCGATCAACATTTTCAACAAGCACAGTGTGATTCGGGCGCCAGCATTAATCTTATGCCACTGTCTACATTTCAAAAGATTGGGTTGAAGGAAATAAAGAAATCAGCAGCAACTATGGGCCGGCCTAAATCGCGCGTCCTAAATTTGGAGGCGGATTGGAGGTAGTCGAGCTTTCACATTTATAACCCGAATCCTTCTAGGCCCCCGCAACTTTGTTTACGGGGTCGAACACAGGGACAAGGGTGGTAGTGTTGAGAACCCAGAATCAACACGCTACTCTCTGGCAGGTGTAAAGAGATAATAAATTCCCAAAAAGGGAAACAACAGATGTCACCAGCAAAACAAAGAAAACTATCTCCAACTGGAGCTACAAGAAAGATTTAAGGTTTTAATCATTTAGCAGTTTTTAGGGGTTTTCATGCAACAGAAATAGAAAGATAAAACCAGAGCTAGAGCAAGGTACGAAGGATAAGACTTCAGTAAAACAAGCGGCAGCAGTAACATCCTGCACCCCTCCTCTCAGAGCGGGTACCTCTAATCAAGCATCAACACCCCTCTCGAGATTGCTGGACTTAAGGTAGAGTGGAATGTTACTGAAACAACTTCGTTCCAGGCACTCTCGTACTCCAGAATTGGACCAAACACTAGAGCCACAACACAACTCTCGAAGTTGTTGCGACGGGAAAACACGATTCGGTAGCTAAGAGAAACGCAATCCAAACATGCAAGCTAAAGTTCAGATATCAAACATAGCATTCATCCAACATATGGCACCAAGCATAGAGCAGCAAGTAATTAAGCTTTTCCATTCCCATAAACATTAAAGGTCTTAATACATTGCGTAAGTAAGGAATTAAATAACAGAATTAAAGATAGATGTCACCTCCTTGATGTAGAAGGGTGATAGGCTACTGCGGCTCTCCAGCCTAATATCGGTAAGCAGCCTAGCCCGATACAGTAGTGTCGGGCGACACACCCTCTCAGGCGGCACACCGTGACGGCCGACTATGTCGATCAAGGACCCTGGTCGATACGCTCATGTTGGGTGGCGCACCCTCTCGGGCGGCACGCTGTGACGGGCGAAGCGTATCGGTTCGATATCGTGTCGGGCATGGAGCGGTGCGTTCTACTGTCGAGTACTTGTGTCACTCATCAACGTTGGCTGATATCGGCCCGCAGTGTCACTCGGGACGGTCCTAAGTGAACCATCCCCTCCCTCTCGGGACGAGGAAGAACTCACCTAGAGTTTCCCAGCACGAGCACTGGTGCACGATACTCTTACTCTCACAGTTTCCTCTGAAGATCGCTCAAGATTCCCGACTATCCGAACTGTCTCTTCAGCTTCCTGTAGCTACTATTTATAGGCAGCAGTTGGGGGAAGTTATGGTGCTTGAAGCGCCATGTGTCCTCCTTATTCGCGGGTCGGTGGACGGCCAATACTGGTGTCACTCGGCACAGGGGTGTCGGCTGTCGGTCACGTGACGGGCGGCGCACTTGCCGGTGGGTGGCTGTGTCGCCCGACAAGCTTGGGTTGTCATGGCGAGTGTGGCTCCCTGTCGGGTAGAAGACGTGTCATCTGTCAGTTTCTTCTTGCGCGGAATCCCTTCATCATGCGTCATTGTGTCTCTCCACCCTATCGGGCAGAGGTCGTATCGGGCGTCAGGAAGGCCGAAACAGACTTTGGGCTTATTTGTGGGCCGGGATGGCCTTATTGTACCAAAATGAGGAAAAACTCTGCAAAAGATGGAAATATTGGATTAAGAGCATTGCTTGGCCAATTATTGCGAAAGTACTAATAAAAGAGAGGAAAATAGCAGAAAAGGGTAGTTTTGATAACTGAATAAAGGGCAAAAACATCACAAAAATTGGTGTTATCAACTCCCCCAAACTTAGTATTTTGATTGTCCTCAATAAATATTTAAACTTTGTTTAGTGATGCTTCTTCTGCTCGGAGTAGCTTTTAGGCCAAGAGGTGAAACAAGAATCGCAATTCCTTATAGATAATGTTGTCTCACTACGAACAAAAGACTTAGTTTTTCTTGCCTTATTGTTTAAGTAAGATGTTTCTCTACATCTTCGGAGAGACTTTTTTGTATGATTCTGAAGTTAGCTTACACACCAAACAGCTTTATTTTTGGGGTAGAAAGTTGTGTATAGGGTAGGCTAAGGCTTTTTGGGGTTTTTCTTGTTTCCCATCAGTCCATCCAGGTAAGGGTCTGTTAGCGGGCAAGTGGTCCCTGCAGTCCAAGCCAGTTGGCTTTAGAGCAATGATTTCACATCCTACGTACCACTGCCCCAGATCTACCATGCCTAAAGATGGGTAATTTTGGAAAAACAAGTGTGTATATATATATATTCTTTTATTGGTCACAACTCTCATACTTTTATTCACACTCATTAGGCTGCTTTCTCTTTTTGGGATTTTTGTTGGGTGAGGGAAAACAAAGAGATTTCTGCTGTTTGGCCAGCTTTTTCCTTCTCCATACTCGTCTCTTAGTTGTTTGCGAGATTATTATATTTTTCAAAATTTTTGGCATGGCAAAACATAATCTTTTATTCATTTGAGGCAGCATTATCAAAAAGATATAACGGAACTTGCATCTCATTAAGCACATAGAAAACAAACCTTGCAAGAAGTCGCAATAGTTTTTTACTATTATAGCAACTTTGTACATGTGCATGGGGATAAAAGCAAAATTTTTCAAAAAAATTTATATGATCATGGCATTGTATACGAGCATGGGTACATACACATGATAAAGAACAAGAACAAAATGGCACAAGGGGTGGAGGCGAAGAAATTTTTTATACCTCCTTCACTGGTACATGGGCACCCCCCCCCAAACTTACTCCGCACTCTGTCCCAGAGTAGCGAAGAATATAGGGTGAGGTCATGTTAGCCCAGTGAAGGTTATCTAGCGAGCTTGCTTGTGCCTTAGAGAAGCTACAATATGCTTCTTTGCTGTAGCCCTTTTATTTCCCCAGTTGGAAGCAGTCAGAACAAGTACAAAGCTCTCAAGAAGGAAGCTCGATGATTGTGCATGGTAGACAGAGAGCTCTTGAAAATACTTGTGGATGCCCCCCCCCCTCTTTAAGAAGATGGAACTGGAATGCCCAGATAGAATCCGGAGGCCATCGGGGCAAGACTTGTGCTGTCTCTGGAGATGGTCTTAAACCACCGCAGAAGATAGACTATGATAAGGAAGTGCTCCTCTTCGGGGTTCTGACGTTTCTGTCCGACAGTTGTTGCTTCAGCTGCGGCCACAATTCTGATTCTTGTGCCTCGTTTGTCAGCTCGGCCGGAGGTTTGCCTTGTATGATCCATACCTGTTATCAAGTTCATTACCTATTTAAATGTTAGGTAGGAAAAGCAAAAGAAACTCGGTAAAACTTGACTTATTTCAAAATTTGGGTATCGTCCATTAAAAGAGAACTCGAGATGATACAGGATTGGACGATACGAAGAGAGTTGTACGGCAGAATACACCACCCGACACGGGTATGTCGGGCGATAAGGTCACCAAAAGCATCCACCCGATAGGACATCTCAGAAGAAAAATGTGTCGCCCAATATGGTGTATCGGGAAAACACTATCGGTCGTTATGTCGTGCTTAACTGCGTCAGGTGATACAAAAATCGACTAGGCTCGTAAACCCGATAAGAAGCGCACGGTATGAAAACTCGTGTCGGGCGATAAGCCTGTCGGGCTATACCTTTGCTTATTGGAGCCATCGCCCGATATGGGGGTGAAGGCAAGCTGGCCGATACGGGAGCAAAAGCGCCTTACTGAATAATATGGGTGGCTAAAAGGAGTAAGTGTGATAGCCCGACACGGTAAATCCACCATACAATATATATCAAACTCAGCTGGGGGTAAATCAGGCAGTTCTGGGGCGCGCATCGGCAGTTTGGGACATGTCGTTCCCGAGACGATGGTCATGTCAGTCTAATTAAGGGCATTTATTCCCATGCATGATACGGTTGTCTCTCGGGAATGCCATCCGTCACGGCTCTTGCGGTGCCCAAGAAACTACAGCCCGATACAAGCGTGACCGCGCGCCAGCTGAGCTGCTGTCCGACACGGCTTAAAAGAAGGCGTCTGAAACTAAAGCAAGGCGGGGAAAAAAACAATTGAAGGGCAAAACATCATCAGTTTAGGGTAGAGTCCCTGACCTCAGACAGAATTACTCCTCAATGCTTTGTAAAATGTAGCGATGGCCCCTAAAACAGAACAGTCGAGCCTTATTACGATCCATAAAGTTTGTTTTTACAAGTAATTAAGAAGAATCCATCCTACTCTAGGAAAGAAAGAAAAACTCGGGCTGCCTCCCTAGGAGCGCTGAAGTTTGCGTCGCCAGCTCGACCGTTGTAGGATCATCTTGTTCAGCCCTCGACTGTACCCATATCTTGCAGGTTGATTTCTGCCCTCCTGACAAATGCTTCATCCTTATAGAACCTTTTCACCCTGTGCCCATTTACTTGAAAGACTTTAGTCAGATTGTCCTTGTCGTAGAGCTCCATCATTCCTGATGGGTATATCTTTGACACAGTGAACGGTCCTAACCATCTCATTTGTAACTTCCGAGGGAAAAGACGAATAGAGGACTTGAATAACAAGACTTTATCCCCTTCGCTTACATCTTTTCTCCTAAGGTGAGCATCATGCCACAATTTTGTCCTCTATTTGTAGATTTTTGCATTTTTGTAGGCATTCATTCTCATCTCTTCAAGCTCTTGAAGATGCAAAAACCTCTTTTCTCCTGCTTTTTCGAGGTCCATGTTTAGGAACTTGATTGCCCAAAGGGCCTTGTGTTCCAATTCCAAAGGCAGATGGCAGGATTTTCCGTAGATAAGCCTGTAGGGGGTGGTTCCAATGGGCATTTTGTAAGCAGTACGGTAGGCCCAAAGCGCGTCGTCAAGCTTCATAGACCAGTCTTTCCTCATTCGGCTGACAATTTTCTCCAAGATCTGCTTGATTTGTCTGTTGGAAACCTCTACCTACCCTGACGTCTGTGGGTGGTAGGGTGTAGCGATCTTGTGTTTGACTCCGTACTTGTGCAGGAGTGCTTCAAACTATTTCTCTCTAAAGTGTGACCCTCCGTCGCTTATAACAGTGCACGGTACACCGAAACGAGGAAAGATTGTCTTCTCGAATAGCTTGATTACTAGCTTGGCGTCGCATGTTTGGGTGGCTATGGCTTCTACCCACTTTGATACATAGTCCACTGCCACTAGTATGTATTGATACCCCCGGGATGGGGGAAACGGTCCCATGTAGTCGATCCCCCACACGTCAAATATTTCTACTTCGATCAAGCTCACCATTGGCATTTCATTCCTCCGCCCTATGTTCCCTGTAAACTGGCACTCTTTGCAAACTTTTACAAATTGTGCAGCATCTTTAAATAAGGAGGGCCAGTAGAATCCTGACTGTAGCACTTTTGCAGTTGTTCTCTCGCTACCCAGGTGTCCACCGTAGGGGGAGGTGTGGCATTCTTTCAGGATGTCCGCAATTCCTTCCTCTGGGATGCACCTCCTGTATAAGTTGTCAGCGCATCTTCTGAACAGGAGAGGATCATCCCAGTAGTAGTTTTTAGCATCCGCGAATAGCTTCTTTTTCTGATTGTACGTGATGTCAGGAGGCAGTTCTCCTCAAGCAAGATAATTGCAGATGTCTGCAAACCAGGGTAAGCTTTCTTCTTGAGCTTCGACCAACATAAGAGCCTCGTCGGTATAGTCATCGTTGATTGGTGGCCCTCCCTGTCTCTCAGCAACAATTCTTGATAGGTGGTCGGCGACCACATTTTTTGCCCCCTTCTTATCGATAATTTCATGGTCGAACTCTTGGAGAAATAAGGCCCACCTCAACAGTCTGGGCTTTGCGTCTTTCTTTTGCATAAGGTATTTTATGGCCCCATGATCTGTGTATACCTTGACCTTAGCTTCGACGAGATACGTCCTGAACTTATCGATCGCGAAGACAATCACGAGCATCTCCTTTTCAGTTGTTGTGTAGTTTACCTGAGCCTCGTCCAACGTGCGACTAGCGTAGAAAATCACATGGTGCTTTTTATCTTTCTTTTGCCCTAGGACTGCTCCAACTGCATAGTCACTAGCGTCGCACATCAGCTCAAAAGGTAAACCCCATTCTGGCGCTTGAAGGATAGGTGGTGATATTAAAGCATTTTTCAGAGCCTAAAAAGCACGGAGACAATCATTAGAGAAAACAAATTCAACATCTTTTACCAGAAGATTGGATAGCGGTTTGGAAATCTTCGAGAAGTCCTTGATGAATCTTCGGTAATATTCGGCGTGCCCGAGGAAGCTCCTCACTCCCATCACGGATCTCGGTGGAGGAAGCTTAGATATTGATTCAACTTTGCTTACGTCCACCTCGATCCCACGCCTTGAGATCTTATGCCCTAGAACGATGCCCTCCCGCACCATGAAATGGCACTTTTCCCAGTTCAGGACCAGACTGTTCTCCTCGCACCTTTGGAGGACCCCGGCAATGACGCCAAAAAGTTGACCGGCCTAAATCGCGCGTCCTAAATTTGGAGGCGGATTGGAGGTAGTCGAGCTTTCACATTTATAGCCCGAACCCTTCTAGGCTCCCGCAACTTTGTTTACGGGGTCAAAGTAGATATACGGGGTCGAACACAGGGACAAGGGTGGTAGTGTTGAGAACCCAGAATCAACACGCTACTCTCCGGCAGGTGTAAAGAGATAATAAGTTCCCAAAAAGGGAAACAACATATGTCACCAATAAAACAAAGAAAACTATCTCCAACTGGAGCTACAAGAAAGATTTAAGTTTTTAGTCATTTAGCAGTTTTTAGGGGTTTTCATGCAACAAAAATAGAAAGATAAAACCAGAGCTAGAGCAAGGTACGAAGGATAAGACTTCAGTAAAACAAGCGGCAGCAGTAAGATCCTGCACCCCTCCTCTCAGAGCGGGTACCTCTAACCAAGCATCAACACCCCTCTCGAGATTGCTGGACTTTAATTAGAGTGGAATGTTACTGAAACAACTCCGTTCCAGGCACTCTTGTACTCCAGAATCGGACCAAACACTAGAGCCACAACACAACTCTCGAAGTTGTTGCGACGGGAAAACACGATTCGGTAGCTAAGAGAAATGCGATCCAAACATGCAAGCTAGAGTTCAGATATCAAACATAGCAGTCATCTAACATATGGCACCAAGCATAGAGCAGTAAGTAATTAAGCTTTTCCATTCCCATAAACATTAAAGGTCCTAATACATTGCGTAAGTAAGGAATTAAATAACAGAATTAAAGATAGATGTCGCATCCTTGATGTAGAAGGGCGACAGGCTATTACGGCTCTCCAGCCCGATACCGGTCAGGATCCTAGCCCGATACAGCAGTGTCGGGTGGCACACCCTCTCGGGCGGCACACCGTGACGGCCGACTGTGTCGCTTAAGGACCCTGGCCGATACGCTCATGTTGGGCGGTGTACCCTCTCGGGCGGAACGCTATGACGGGTGAAGCGTATCGGTTCGATATCATGTCGGGCATGGAGCGGCGTGTTCTACTGTCAGGTACTTGTGTTGCTCATCAACGTTGGTCGATATCAGCCCGTAGTGTCGCCCGGGATGGTCCTTAGTGAACCATCCCCTCCCTCTCGAGACGAGGAATAGCTCACCTAGAGTTTCCCGGCACGAGCACTGGTGCACGATACTCTTGCTCTCACAGTTTCCTCTGAAGATCACTCAAGATTCCCGACTGTGTGAACTGTCTCTTCAGCTTCCTGTAGCTGCTATTTATAGGCAGTGGTTGGGGGAAGTTATGGTGCTCGAAGCGCCACGTGTCCTCCTTATTCGTGGGTCGGTGGATGGCCGATACTGGTGTCGCTCGACACAGGGGTGTCAGTTATCGGTCACGTGACGGGCGGCGCGCCTTCCGGTGGGTGGTTGTGTCGCCCGACAAGCTTAGGTTGTCGTGGCGAGTGTGGCTCCCTATCGGGTAGAAGACATGTCATCCGTCAGTTTCTTCTTGCACGGTATCCCTTCGTCGTGCGTCATTGTGTCGCTCCACCCTGTCGGGAAAAGGTCGTATCGGGCGTCAAGAAGGCCGAAACACACTTTGGGCTTATTTGTGGGCCGGGACGGCCTTATTGTACCAAAATGAGGAAAAACTCTACAAAAGATGGAAATATTGGATTAAGAGCATTGTTTGGCCAATTATTGCGAAAGTACTAATAAAAGAGCAGAAAATAGCAGAAAAGGGCAGTTTTGATAACAGAATAAAGGGCAAAAACATCACAAAAATTGGTGTTATCAACTATTGAGTTGGCGGATGGGTCCATTGTAAAGCCATACGGAGTATACAAGCATGTACTCGTCAAGGTAGATAGGTTCATCTTTTCGGTGGATTTCGTTGTCATGGACATGCCACAACTTACAAGTTGTGAGATGCTATTGGGTAGGCCGTTTCAAGTGACGGTCGATGTTGTCACTGCCACTGGGAGAGGTACTTTGACATTGGGGATTGTCCAGGATCGAGTTAAGTTCAAACTATAGCGTGATCCCCTGGGCACACTCTCCAAAGCTCCAAGTTGATGAAGCTTGATGTCGTCTAGCCTAAGATGTTAAATAAGGGTGCTTGTTGGGAGGCAACCCAGCCATCGGTAGTCTCGTTTAGCTTCTTTTACATTCGTAATTTAGTTTGAGTTGTTTTTGTTTTTAGTTTAAAAAAGATACCATGATCGTTTGCTTTATGTGCTGGACTGAGGCAAAGTCGATACCATCGACCCTTGTGTCGATGGTATCGAGATGGGTACAGGTTGGCGGCTACAAAAATCGCTCTGTGTCGATACTATCGACGGCCTCATCGATGGTATCGACACACTAACAGGTTGATCGCAAAGTCGAGGTCGATAGTATCAACATGCATGTCGATACTATCGAGATCTCTGGAGATATTCAGACCCAAATTGTCTCAGTGAAGTCGATACCATCGACAGGCCTGTCGATGATGTCTACCAAGTTACAGGAAGAAAGCGGCGGCTGGGCCTCGTGAGGGTGTTGCCCTAACCAGAAGTCGATACTATCGACTTGCGTCGATAGTATTGACGCGACACGTCACCGATCCGCGAGAGGAAATCAACGGCGATCGCTAGATCGAGAGAGTCGATCTGTGGGACGGGTCGATACCATCGACACCTGTTGATAGTATCGACACGTCATCGATCCGGGCCCCCACATCAAGCCATCGATGACCGTCGATACCAGCGGCAGACAGATTGTGCTACAAGATTCGATACCATCGACTCGCGTCGATGGTATCGACGGGCAGACAGCATCGCCGACTACAGTTATATAAGGGATGGATTGTCATCATATGACGTCACAACTTCAGAGCAATCCTTCTCCACTTGTGACGTGCATCTTTGTGAGCAATCTGAGCCCGGCTACGAGCATCCACGGCGCGCGTTCTTCACCGAGCCTTCATCAAGAGGAGATTGTCTTCTCCGACCTTCTCCGACCTTCTCTGAGCTCCATCTTCTAATCCTTCTTCTTGCTCGACAATGGTGCATGTTGCCGGCGCATCCTCTTCCCAAGCAAATCCAATGGAGATCCCAGAGTTCATTCCTTCACCAACTGCTTCTATTCCACGTCTGCGGATCGTTCATCCTTCCGCGGAGGTTCGGAAGGTCTATGAGGAGATCATGAAAAGGAAGATTGAGCCGACCCGCTACGTCGACCGGGAAATGATCCGCAATCTGGGGTTCGAGGCTAATCTAGCCTATGTTCTCAAGGGGCAGGCAAGGCATACGGGCAGGAGGCCCGATGAGATGGAATTACACGCCGACGGCCAGCCATTCTTCGGTGAATGGCCCACGTACAAGGAGATGGTGGCGGAATTCATGGCATCGCTAGACATATGTGTTCTGCCAAATGACATCATCGCCACAGATCGCGAATGGATCAAGGGTCGCGTTTCTTTCCAGCTGTTAAAAAATGATTACACTCTTACTCTCCAGCAGTTCAACTCTATCTACAACTGGAATCATGGGCGAGATCAGTACCGGAGGCCAGACAATTGGATTGATTATGATGTTATCTTTGTCGAGCTAGTGACTGTGCCTTTAGGAAAATCTGTGAGCTACCACAACGCGGTGGTGGCGGACTTCGAGCATCCGTTCGTGCAGATTCTTCATCGCATGCTTTGTACCACTTTGTTCGCCTGTGGTGATCTGTCTCTCAGCAAGTTTCAATAGACATACATGTTTTACCTGCACAAGTTACTAAAGTAGGAAGAGTGTAACTGGGGAGCATTTTTCTTACAGCGCGTGTTGGCTATAAAGAGGAGCACGCAGAAGGCTCCAATTCACTTTGGAGGGCTCATCACACCGCTGGCCTCCTATCTTGGGTTGAATTTCTCCCAGCTGACTCCTCTCTCCAATAGGAGCAAGGTCAACTTGCAACATCTGCACCGCTCCAACCTCATCCTGCTTCGTGATGGCCTGGCGTATGCACACTGCCACATTAATCAAGCATATCAGGAATGTTCACTCCCCGACCCTATTTTCCACATAGAGGGTGCTCAACATTTTCGATGGCCTGTCATTGCCATCGAGAGTTCGGATGAAGACGGTGTCAACAATGACAATGATGGCGACGAGGGTGAAGAGGAAGAGGAGGCTTTCACTCCTCTTCGCGTACGAGTGGCACCTAGGAAGCGTCCTCACATGCATCCAGGTGCATCTTCTTCTTACCAGCCTCCACCACCGTAGCCAATAGGAGATTATAACAATGATCTTTGCAAATTATGTTTAAAGAAATTTCTCTAAGATTCATTCTTGATTTGCATATTAAATCAATCATTAATAACAAATTGATAGCAAACTAGATTAATAAAACACAGGTTCAGCAGAACTTGATTCGGTCAAACTTTTTGTCGACCAGATTTATCTCGGTCGACGTTTTTCTTGACCGAGAATGTTGTTGTTTGTGCAGGTTTTATCAGATTTTTTGCAAACTTTAAAACAGTAACCTGCTCGGTCGACTAATTCTCGACCGACAATGTTCTCGGTCGAACAATTTCTCGACCGAGAATGTTTCTGTACTGTTTTTCAGAAATTATTTCCAAACAAGATATAAGAATATGAAAGTTAAAGCTCAATTTTGTTGTAATATGACATTTGTATATCAAAATAACATTTTAGGTCAATTCTCAACTAGTCAAATTTAAACCTCTAAGTTTTAGGAACCCAAACTAGATCATCATTCCTTTTCTTGTATGGGCATGAAAAAGAGTAGTGTCCAAGATGCAAGCAATAATGACAACTAATAGAGTCAATATCATTTCTCTTTCTAGGAGTTGAGCTGTTCTTGGGTACATACATTGATTGATTCTATAACACTTGTGTCCTTCTCTAACTAGGTTTTTTTATAAGATTTTCTTTTAGGCTTATAACCTAGTCCTCTCCTTCCAATTTGACGATAAGAATCATTTAAGATTTTATCAAGAATATCATTGTTACTCAAGCTACTAACTTCTTGTTGCAAATTAACAATCTCATCCATTCTCTTCTTGATATCTAACTTTGCTTGATCTAGATTAGATAATAAAGAATCTCTTTCTTTCACAATAATATCATAATCTAGATGTTCACACAAAACTGGTTGTTTTTGAAGATCATTTACTTGAGTTTGCAAGTTTATCTTTTTTAGGGAAAGAAGATTGCAATTTGCTTCTACAAATTTCAGCTTAATATCATGATCTTCAATAGCCTTTTTGAGATCTTCATTTTCAGATGTGAGAGAAAGACGTTTAGCATGTAACTCATCATTTACTTTATTTGATTTCTTAAATTTCTTCTTGCACTCAATATATTTATCATGTGTATCTTGAAGACTAGCAATTAGATCTTCTTTTGGCAGATCAAAAAGACTTACCTCTTCTTCTTCTTCTTCATTTGTTGTAGCAATAAGACATTCTACTTCTTCTTTTCCATCCTCACTATGATCACTTGAATCATCCCATATAGCTTTATATGCTCTTTCTTTCTTTTTGTGAGCTGATTTCTTCCATTTCTTGAGTTTTGGACAATCACCTTTCATGTGTCCTTTTTTGCCACATTCAAAGCACCTGGAAGAAGAAACACTAGAATTTTTGTTAGTTTTAAAACTTTTATACTGCTTACCGTTTACAATGAGAGTTTCTTCTTCACTATCATCTTCACTTGTGTCATGACTAATCTTGGTTGATGCTTTGAATGCAATGTCCTTTTTTCTCCCTTGTTGAAGTTCACGTTCTCGTCTTTCTTCCTCTTCTAAAGTTTCCTCATGTGCTTCTAGGTTGCCAATAAGTTGTTCCATCCTTAGCTGGGTGAGATCATTTGTTTCTTCAATAGCAGTCACCTTGGGCTTGTATTTGGGAGGAAGAGACCTAAGGATTTTTGATACTTGATCTTCTTCGCTGATTACTTTACCTAAAGCATTTAAACCATTCACAATAGAATAAAATTTTGCATACATTTCACTAATAGACTCATTTTGATCCATACGAAACTGTTCAAATTTTTGCTTAAGCATTCTGATTTTAGAATTCTTAACTTGAACAGTTCCTTCATATGTTATAGAGAGTCTATGCCATATCTCATATGCTGTTTCACAATTTGATATTCTATTGAATTCACTAATGGAAATTGAACAATAGAGTATACTTACAGCTTTTTCATTCATTTGGGCTGATCTTACCGTATTAACATCCCAATTTGCATACTCTATTTGAGGAAATTTCATATGGATTTGATACCATCCTCCATAAATCCCAATTGATTACTTAGAAGTAGAACTGCATCCTCCTCTTCCAGTAAGTGTAGTTAGTGCCATCAAAAGGTGGAGGTCTTGCCACGAGTGTTCCTTCCAAGTTGAGGTTGTTGAGTACCCCATCACCCATTCTTCAAGACTTTGTTAAAGTTCCTTGAAGCCCTGCTCTGATACCAAATGAAAAACCACTAGAGGGGGTGAATAGTGTTTTATGGAGATTTTAAAAATAATTCAACCAAAACAAGCAACCACAAAGATATTGGACAAGGGGACAAGGATTTAGAGTGGTTCCAACCTTAGAAAATACTAAGGCAGTCAATCCACTACCCGGTTGCTTACCCAACCGGGATTTTGAGTAACCATGTAGTCAATCCACTACTCTGATGCAAAAAATAATTCACATAGTAAAGTTCAAATTATAAAGTAATTCACATTGTAAAATTCACATTGTAAAGTTCACATTCAGAAAAATAAAACATATAAAAAATATAAACATGCCTCTAATATTAAATTTTTTTATCAATTAACAATCCTTCATTGTGATCTCCGCGCACATACAAGTCATCATTAGCTTCAATATTTGCTGGTGTTGGCAACCCAACTGAGAATGGACTGGAGTCATCATACTTATCATAATACTGTTCTTCATCTATAGGATCTTCAATGAACTATCTTTTACCATGAAGAACAACCGACCATTTATCATTTACAGGATCATCGATATAAAATACTTGTTTCGCATGTGATGCCAATATGAATGGTTCACCCTTCTCACCAATCTTTTCAAAGTTCACTAAAGTGAAACCCAATTCATCCACTATAACTCCTTTGGTGTTATCAACCCAATTACATTTGAAGAGCGGAATTCTAAAATCTATGTAGTCAAACTCCCATATGTCTTCAATGATAACCGTGAGGGTGAGGACATCAATGCGCCGCCTCACAATGTAAGTTTGAAAAATATATCATATATTTATATATATATGTCCATTTATAGTTATATCTTGTAAATGTGTTTATTTTGTCAAATTTTAGGTTGATGATGCACATGTACCATCTGAAGCACTTGAGGCACTTGATCAGCAACACCAAAAAGTTGACAAGAGAAGGGGCATCACTATGATGAAGAAGTTAATAGCATAAAAGGGCAATGGACCCAAACTTGTTGTGGATTTTGATAATGCAGGAAATGCATCTGGTGTGAATCACAATTCATTTGTTTCATATCTTGGGTATGTTACTCGTAGCCATTGCGGTTGTGAGATAGATTCTTGGCATAAAGTTTCTAAGGAGAAGATGGTACATGTGCATCATCAACCTAAAATTTGACAAAATCAACCCAAAGTCTTTGGCGAATGCCTACATACCCCTTTGGACCCATTGTAAATGTGTTTATTTTGTCAAATTTTAGGTTGATGATGCACATGTACCATCTTCTCCTTAGAAACTTTATGCCAAGAATCTATCTTACAACCGCAATGGCTACGAGTAACATACCCAAGATATGAAACAAATGAATTACGATGCACACCAGATGCATTTCCTGCATTATCAAAATCCACAACAAGTTTGGGTTCATTGCCCTTTTGCGCTATTAACTTCTTCATCATAGTGATGCTCCTTCTCTTGTCAACTTTTTGGTGTTTCTGATCAACTACCTCAAGTGCTTCAGATGGTACATGTGCATCATCAACCTAAAATTTGACAAAATAAACACATTTACAAGATATAACTATAAATGGACATATAGATATAAATATATGATATATTTTTCAAACTTACATTTTGAGGCGGCGCATTGATGTCCTCACCCTCACGGTAATCATCAACATGGTCATCAGGAGAATGCTCAGCCATCTGAAAATTCACATTCACATTGTAAAGTAATTCAAATTGTAAAGCTCACATTGTAAAGTTCACATTCACATTGTAAAGTAATTCACATTGTAAAGTTCACATTATAAAGTAATTCACATTGTAAAGTTCACATTATAAAGTAATTCACATTGTAAAGTTCACATTATAAAGTAATTCACATTCACATTATAAAGTAATTCACATTGTAAAGTTCACATTATAAAGTAATTCACATTCACATTGTAAGGTTCACATTCACATTGTAAAGTTCACATTCAGAAAAATAAAACATATAAAAAATATAAACATGCCTCTAATATTGCGATTTTTTATCAATTAACAATCCTTCATTGTGATCTCCGTGCACATACAAGTCATCATTAGCTTCAATATTTGCTGGTGTTGGCAACCCAACTGAGAATGGACTGGAGTCATCATACTTATCATAATACTATTCTTCATATATAGGATCTTCAATGAACTGTCTTTTACCATGAAGAACAACCGACCATTTATCATTTACAGGATCATCGATATAAAATACTTGTTTCACATGTGATGCCAATATGAATGGTTCACCCTTCTCGCCAATCTTTTCAAAGTTCACTAAAGTGAAACCCAATTCATCCACTATAACTCCTTTGGTGTTATCAACCCAGTTACATTTGAAGAGAGGAATTCTAAAATCTATGTAGTCAAACTCCCATATGTCTTCAATGACACCGTAATATGACATTTTAGCTTCACGTGGACTCTTATCCTTTGCACTTGCAAAAAACATAGTCGATGCTTGAAGGGTGACCCCACTATTTTGGACGACACTCTTATCATCTTGGCACTTTGTGTAATATGTGAATCCATTAATGTCATACCCTTCATAAGACATAATAGTCAATTTTGGTTTAAAGGTGAGGCATTTGATAGTTTCAGTAATATCATCTGGTGTTTGAGATAGTTGATGTAAGACTTTATTTTCAAACCACTTAATAAATGTCTTGTTATGCTCTCTAGCAAGCCACATTGTATTGGCTCGAGGATATTGTCTCTTGATGAAATTGGTATGTTCCTCGATATAAACGTTCACTTCGTCCATGTTGTGTAAAATATACAAGTGACCTTGTTCCAACTGCTCACGGCTGATTACTTTCACACATGATCCCAAAATTCCTTTGCCAAATTGCTCGTCAATATTCTTGTCATTATCAGGAGTGTCATTACCACTAAGAAAGTCATTGCAAAAATCCATAACCTCTCTCGCCACATAACCCTCGATAATACTCCCTTCAGGACGATAACGGTTTCGAACATCACTTTTAAAAACGCTCATGTATCGTTCAAAGGGATACATCCAATGCAAGAAAATTGGTCCCAACATTTTCACTTCCCTAGTCAAGTGGACAACAAGATGTACCATGATATCAAAGAACGACGGAGGAAAATACATCTCAAGCTGACATAGGGTAACAACCACTTCTCTTTGCAATTTATCGAGAGTATCAGGGTCAATAACTTTGTTGCATAGACTGTTGAAAAAGAAACAAAGTCTGGTGATTGCAAACCTTACATGCTTCGACAATATAGATCTAATTGCCACATGCAATATTTGTTGCATTAGAGTGTGACAATCATGAGATTTAAGACCTATCAACTTCAGATCTTTCATTGATACCAATCTACTGATGTTGGATGAGTAACCCTGTGGCACCTTAGCATTTACCAAACATTCACAAAAAGCTTTCTTCTCCTTTCTAGACAATGTGTAACAAGCAGGAGGTAAGTATGTTCTCCGATTTCCCATTTCACAAAATTCTGTTAATTCTGACCTTATTCCCATTTCACGTAGGTCCAGTCTGGATTTTATCCCATCTTTAGTCTTACCTGGTATATTCAACAAAGTACCAATGACACTATCACAGACATTTTTCTCAACGTGCATGACATCGATACAATGCATGACTGTCAAAGAACTCCAATAAGGAAGATCCCAAAATATTGACTTCTTCTTGAATAAAGATTTGTCACTCCGTGCAGCCATAGTACATTGTGATCTCTTACCAAATTCATTGACAAAGTCTTTTACTCTTTCATAAACAACCTCCCCTGGTATAGGTTTAGGTGCACTCTGTTCCTTATTCAATCCATTGAATGCTTTGCGCTTCCTACGATATGGATGGAATTTTGTAAGAAACCTTCGATGACTGAGATATACAGTCTTACCGCCATGTTTTAGTCTTGTTGAATCAATGTTCTCTTCACATATAGGACACGCTTTAGCTCCTTTGACACTATATCCAGACAAATTCCCATATGCTGGAAAGTCATTAATAGTGCAAAACAACATAGCATGCAAACAAAATGTCTCTCTTCGTGAAGCATCATAGGTCATCACACCTTCACCCCAAAGTTTCTTTAAGTCATCAATCAGAGGTTCAAGATAAACATCGATGTCATTTCCAGGTTGTTTAGGACCCGATATCAACAACGACATCATTACATACTTATTTTTCATACACAGTCAGGGAGGAAGATTGTATATAACAAGCATGACTGGCCAAGTGCTATGTTGGTTGCTCAATGTCCCGTACAGATTCATCCCATCTGTACAAAGCCCAAGTCTTAGATTCCTGACTTCTTCACCAAATTCAGGGTATAATAGATCAATCTTCTTCCATTGTGGGGAATCAGACGCATGTCGTAGGATCCCATCATTATTTTTCTTAACATCTGCATGCCACCTCAAATTCTTCGCGTCTATCAGATTGGCAAACAAGCATTGAAACCGTGATATTATAGGTAGATACCACATCACCTTGGAAGGAGAACCAGTTTTGGACTCCCCCAAAGTCGTCAATTTATACCGTGACGTACCACATTTTGGACAATCTTTCAAATCCACATAGTCCTTTTGAAATAATACACAATCATTTGGGCATATGTGTATCTTCTTGGCATCCATTCCCATTGGGTACAACAATTTCTTTACCTGGTATGTTGAGATTGGCAACTCGTTTCCTTCAGGAAGCATTTCTTTCAACAAAGACAACAATGACGTGAAGCTTTTGTCGCTCCATCTATTGTTATCTTTCATCTTATACAATCTCAACACAGTGCTAAGCTTCGTAAACTTAGTACAACCTGTGTATAATGATATCTCAACATCATGCACAATGTTTCTAAAAATGGGAGGTGGATCGGTGTGCTCTACCCCACAACTATCCAGCATCGCATCAACGATGTCTACTGGAACTGGTTCATTCACATCTATGTCATCGTAGGCAATTTCTTCTTCCACACAAGCACTGCTATCGAAATCCACTAGTTTTGGGTTTGAAATCTCTCCATGCTAGTGCCATTCTATATAGCCTTGTATAATCCCGTTGCACATGATATGACTTTTGATTTCGTCACCAGTGCTGACTTTCAAGTTGTTACCGCAATGCCTACATGGATAGTAGAACCTATCTCCAGGTTGTTTCCTATGTTCCTCGGAAAATCTAATAAACTGGTCAAGACCAGCAATAAACTCTGGGGTGCAGCGATTGTGAATGGACATCCATGATCTATCCATTCTATGATCAAAGAGAAAACAAGTATATATTAGAACAAGATTAGGGTCTAGGGTTAACAAATTAGAGTTTTTGCATGGTTAAAACTTTAGGCCAACAAATACATGTGTTGTCATTCTTATATATAATAAATGTGTACCACCTATCCCATTCTTGAACACCTAATCTCATTAGTAAGTGTATAATGTGTATTGGGTTTTCGAGAAAGTTTCGGCAGCATTTCCCTGCTGTTCTCTAAGTACATATGTACTTAGAGAACAAACGGGGAAATGCTACCAACATTTTCTCGAAAACCCAATACACATTATACACTTACATCCTAAGTGAGATTAGGTGTTCAAGAACAGTCCCAAACCAGGGACTATCCAAGATTTACTCCTAATGAGTAAATCTTGGACGGGTTTCTAGGCAAACAAATACATGTGTTGTCATTCTTATATACAATAAATGTGTACCACCTTTCCCATTCTTGAACACCTAATCTCATTAGTAAGTGTATAATGTGTATTGGGTTTTCAAGAAAATTTTGACAGCATTTCCCCACTATTCTCCAAGTACATATGTACTTAGAGAACAAACGAGGAAATGCTACTGAAATTTTCTTGAAAACCCAATACACATTATACACTTACATCCTAAGTGAGATTAGGTGTTCAAGAACATTCCCAAACCGAGGACTATCCAAGATTTACTCCTAATGAGTAAATCTTGGACGGGTTTCTAGGCTAATGAGTACATATCCACTACATGTATTTGCTCACTTACATTGCATCACTCTCAATTAGAGCATTATTAAATAATAAATCAAGAATTCAATAGTTTCAAACATGCAATAATTCATAATTAGAGCGATAAGATTCACTTTGTACAAACATACATGGCATAATTCAGGCACAATAGCAGGTGTGGTCATTGACCCGATTCAACAATATAAGAATAATTTTAGAAGAGTAATAACCAACAGCAACCACAGTCTGTGTGGGCTGGCACAGCCGTGGCTGCGTTGGCCAACCACACGGCCGTGTTGGGTAGCACGGCCGTGTGGTCAGCCAACACAGCCACGGCCGTGCCAGCCCACACGGCCGTGGTTGCTGTTGGTAAGGAGAGGGAGAAGGAAGAAGAAGAAAGGAGGGCCTACTGTTGGTAGCAGCGTGGAGACGGAGGCGGCAGTGAGCACACCAGCAGTAGGAGACGGCGCGGAGGCAGGCGAGCAGAGAAGGAGAGGCACCGGCATCGAGTAGAGAAGGAGAGGGCGCTGGTAGTGAGCAGAGAAGGAGAGGTAGGAGGCGGCGGTGGGGAGCAGCTGCAGCAGCAGTAGGCGGAGGCGCGGAGGCAGGCGGCAAGTGACGCAACAGTAGGCGGCGGCGACGCAGCAGCAGGTCGGGAATCGTCAGAGAAAAATAGTGCGATCTCAATGAAACAAAAGAGAAAGAGGGAAGA
This sequence comes from Alisma plantago-aquatica, assembly GCA_963693085.1. Lineage (NCBI taxonomy): Eukaryota > Viridiplantae > Streptophyta > Magnoliopsida > Alismatales > Alismataceae > Alisma > Alisma plantago-aquatica. Next base: position 757,135,653 of record OY856412.1, read on the forward strand.
GTTCACTGTGTGTGGGGGCTATTAAGTTACTAAACGACGTCGGTTATTCATAACAACCGACACCTTTATTATTAGGTGTCGGTTATACAAAGACAAGTGATGTCAATTGGACATTCCTTTACCCTAAATTTTTTGGTGGGGACGGCGCGCAGACCCTTATCAGCGTCGGTTATTCTAAGAAAACTGACGCCCATATTGTAACTTTTGGCGCAAATTTTATCTTCATTTAACGTTAGTTATTAGGTAAAACACCGACATTGTATCTGATACTTTGGCGCAATTTTTTTTGCTCGAAAAAATTGGATTTCGCAGGCTACTTTAGGCGTCTGTTGTTTATTCTAGAACCGATGCTAAATAGAAAGCAATACCTGTGTCTGGCCACTCGTATACGATATATGTCGGTTTGTGTTGTAAATCGACGTTGTAGGTTTTAGGCATCAATTCTTATTTAATAACCGACGCATGGAAAGTGACTTCATAAGCCATTTCTGTAGTAGTGGTTTTAAACTAAGTACTAAGTGTGTGTATGAGTGTGCAGTTGTGACACCATTGTAGGGGATGACCTATCTAAGTGTTGTGATTGGCTAGGGAAGATCTAAATGCTTGATTTACATGATGTCTAAGTACTTGTACATTATATACTTGTACAAGTTTTTACATTTGATTACAATCATGAATAAAAGCATTTTGAGCATATAGATCTTCCAAAATTGTGTCATCCACCTAGTTCCTACAACACTCAAGTAGCATGTTAGATCCACAAGAATGAAATGTTTGTCATCATCCAAACAAAGGGATTATAATAATGTCCAATTTAGTCAACAATAAATCAATCTTCGCTAATGGTAGTGGGAGAATGATTATCCTATTAGGTATAATACATGTGATGTATTTACATACCTATTGGAGCTAATGCTGATACTTCAAATGGTGTTTAGATAAATACCAATATGAATATCTTGAAGTGTTCAAGAATATCATAGATGAAGTATGAATTTGGTAAAGTGTTAATTCTTGATGAGATCAATGAATGAAATACTTGAACCAAATGTTTGAGAACCTTATAAGTGATTATGATAGTGTATCATAGTGAATTCATTATTAAGGCATGATGATGTCTAAATCAAAAGGATTCATACTCTAAGGAGTTAGAGGATGATTATCAAATAACTAATTTCTTCTTAAATAAAGAATACCTCACACTAATAAAGGACATTAAGAATCACAAAGAGTTATGAGTTCTTATATCCCTGACAGATACACCTCGATTATCTATATGATGAGTTGGTCATGTGATGAGTCAACTATCTAGATGAATACGAGGAACCAGATTTTGAGTTATGGTTTATGACCATTACATCCTAAATGACTTCCATGTGAACCATAAGGTATGACCTTGATGGTAGCACCCATTGGAATCAAATCCATAAGTGCCAATGAGTCTTAAGTGTTAAGACACATGGATAACATTTTGAGCAGGGTGATGCTTGCAACTTAATGACTAAGAGATTTGCATATAGATACTAAAACCACATTCCTATGAGGAATAAAACAAGGATGTGTATGTGACACAACCTATAAGGTTTATGAATCCATTAATGCAAATGAAGTCTATAAGTTGCAATGGACTAATCAATGTGATTGATTGAGTACAAACAACTCAGAACTGGATCTTTACTTTCATAATATAGTCAAAGGGTTTGACTAATATGTCAAAGATAAATAAGGGATCTGTGATTTAGTGGGAGCGTATTTGCATTCCACATATTGATGTGCAATGGAAATGTTCTAGAATGGAAATCCAAAGTGGAAATTATATTTAGGGAAGATAGAGACATTTCCTATGTGATAGGAATAGAGATCTATAGAGATAGTTCTTGAAAACCTCTTGACCTAAAAAGAGAGAGCATACATTGGCAATCTATACTAAAGGGTTAAGTGTACATAGATTCAATGGGAGAAAACTTGTCCATGTTACATGGAGTTGGTATCCCAAGGCCAAGTGTTCAATTCTAATGAAGAATGGAAGCACTCATAATAGATATGGATCTATCATGTATGCAATCATCCCATCATCTTGCATGTATGGACATAGCATGGATAAAATGCATTCATCATCTTGTATGTAGGACATGACAATATGATGTGATCATTTTGATTACTCGTATGTGGGACATGACGAGTGGATATATGTCTAGTTCCAATAAGGGTTACTGGAATACCATAAGAACTTGATAAGTACTTGAGAAGTACTAGTTCTATGGAAATAAGGAAGAGTTCATTGTAAAGAGTTACACTGATGTGAACTTTCGAAAAAGGGCAAAAAATTAATCACAATATATATAAGGTGAATGTTTGTTGATAAATGGAAATGTTCCAATAAAACCATTTAAAAGGAAAGGTCGAGTATCTGTGTGTTAGAGAACATTAGTGGATACTATATGGATCTGGAAGTTCATGAAATGAACTTATAGATATTCCGATCATTGATGACAAGTAAGGAATACTTGGTCATGCAATGTAGCTAAAGGTTAGCAAAGGATTACTAGATCAAATATTACGACAACTCCATCTCATACGTGTGATGTACAACGAAGAGATGAGAGACATGTAATTAATACTGACTTTGGCAAGGTGTTTCCATAACTCACTATGTTAGCACTAGAGCATAGTAACATGTGGTACATGTTTGAAGATCACTATGAATATGATTCAATGATGATTGGCTCACAGTGCAAATAGGAGTCTGTTGGTATGTATGCCCTGAGAGCCAATCATGGGATGATTGGTGGGATACATTAAGATTGATTTGATAAAGATCGAAGGCAAGCGTCCAAATCTTTCTGGTTTAGTCATATGAGATAATGATAGAATAGATTGAATGTCTAGAGAATGACAATACTCAATGACGTATGCCTTCAGGTTCAGGACCTGAATGATGGGATGATACGGATGTTAAGAGTTTGTACATTCTTTTTATGTCCCTAGTCGGATGTCATTGTGGAAGGTAGATAGACAACAATGACACACAAGACTAGATTGTGGTGTTGGTTGATGACAGAATCTCATTAGTCATGATATGGAGATATCAAACCAAACACATAGGTACTTGTTAGAGAACAAGTTTACCGGACAGACCCACCGTGAGTTTGACACATGGAACCATGACATGGTAGTCACAAAAATTTCTCACAGTGATGGTGGTGAGTGTGATTCTATGACCTAAAATCACTACACTCAACACATGTGATTGGACACACTTTGACATCATCAAACGCAGTACTGAAACATGGGTTGTTATAAAGGTGATGATTGGGTGGCTTTGACACATGGGGCTTTTGAGGGGTGTGTGATAGATATGGGATTTGTCCCTCCTAAGGGAGTTTGATATCCATGGCCACTTGATAAGTAGGATTGAGATAGGCATGCACACACATGTGTAAATCAGTATGTGATATTGATGTTATACATATCTCCTCCAATCTACTCTGAGATCAAGAAAGTGAATGAACATTAACAGGATGATTGTTCCATGCCTTGAGTTCATTCGGGATATCCGTGACAAAGGAATTATACATTCGCTGTAACACCATTCACAGATTGTAGGATTGAAAGTTGTTCTCCAACTTTCTATTTCACTTGGGTAGCACTGATGTGTGACTAGGCACCCCTCTTTGCTTGTGAAGTCATAAGTGTTATGGACTTTCACGGCCAACGTGAAATGGACATGTAGGGTCACATACATAGGATTTAACCTGGAAGAGGAGTTTATCCAGAAATGATGTTTAGATTGATTACTAAAGGATTTTAGTAGTTCAATTAAATGCTCAATTGATTGATATCTCAAAATCATAGTATGCAAGGTGTTGGATCGATTGATTAGAGTATCAGATTGATTGAAACTGTAATTGACTAATTTTGCATAGTTTGCTGCCCCAACCGATCGGCTCAAGAGTTGAACTGATCGGCTCAGGTTGTTGAACTGATCGGCTCATGAGATGAACCGATCATCTCATGGATAGGGTTGAACCGATCTGCTCAACTGGTCCAACCGAGCAAGTTTGGAAAGTCAGAAGACTATTTTGCAAATACAATTTGTTTCACTTGTACAAATTCAATTTGGACAAGGATTAATATTTGATCAATCAGAAACAAATATGAAATTCAATTTTTGTTGGACCGGGACCACGAACCGATCGGCTCAGGTGTCCAAACGATCGATTCAAGTTTGAACCGATCGGTTGAGGTCACCAAACGACCATTTCAAGGTTGAAACGATCGATTCAGCTGGCGCAAGTAGCTTGTTTTGTGGAAAATCTCGAACCCTTCTACTCCTACTTTAATCCCGCATTTCCTAGGATAGAGAACCATGTCCCATGACCCTCCTATATATAGGGGTAGTGGGGGCTTCTCAGACAACAACTCAGTGCACCAATTTCTCTGGAAAGTTGTCTTTCTCTCTAGTTTTGGTAACTGAGAGAGAGCCCGAGCAAGTGCTACCCAAAAAGGGAGGCACAGTAAAGGAAAGACAACTGCAGAAAGTGACTTGTGGCAGGAGAGTGTGTTGGTGACTAGTACACCGACAGGAGGGTTCGACTCCTTCTGATTCCTTATGGGACAAGTGATATCACCCATTTTTGTGGTATTTATGGCCCATATTTTGTTGTCAAAACTGCCCTTTTAAACTATTTTCCTCTTCATTTTGTCATGTTATTGAATAAATGAGTCACACTATGATCTTAACTCGTTTTTATCATCTTTTATAGAGTTTTCCTCGCTTTTCCACTCAAAATCAGCAAAACGGCCCGTCCCGGCCCACTTACAAAGAATCGACTTTTTACTAGCCGCACGACACGTCCACTACCCGTCACAGAAACTGGCCGATAGGGTCACAACCTAACACGGGCGTGTCATGTGGTGCAGTCAATGACGGGGGATACGCCATTTACCCGATAGAGAGCTCTGCCCGCCATGACTAATCAGCCCGTTGGGGCATGTCGCGCGATACGAGCCACTCACCAGAAGCAACCGACCGTCGTGCCCGATAACTTCGTAACCTGACACGCAATAGCCAAGCTACTCCGGATGACACGCACGCATCAATCATCCCTGAACCATATATGTGGAGCCGATACAGGGCACGTGGTGCCTGGAGATCCGCAACTTCTTCCAACCGCTGCCCATAAATAGCAGCTACAGGACCCCAATGGGACGGGTCAGAATCTCACAAAGGCTAACTTTGGAAAGCATCTGGAGCTAGTGTGTCACGTCCCAAAGGCGTGCTGGGTGATACTAGGTGAGCACTTCCCCAACCCGAGAGGGGCGGGAGTGGTTCACTTAGAATCCGTCCTGGTAGCCGCAACAGCCCGATATCGACCAAGGAGGCCACCCGATGTGTCGGGTTCCTAGATGGACCCCTGCCCGAGATGGCTCACCTCTACACCAATACAAGGAACCCGATACCCTAAGTCATCTCTTGCCCGACACGATATCGGTCCCGATACGGAACACCCGTCATAATGTGTCACCCAAGAGGGTGGTATCCTGACCACGACCGTATCGGGGAGGGTGCCTTGACCGATATGCTTGTCCGTCACGACATACCACCCAACGGGGATGGCTTCCCGACACAAGCATGTTGGACAGAGCTCCCACCCGATATCGGGTTAGAGGCACCATAGGGAGTCCGCTACTGTATGTCTCCCTCCTAAATCAAGGAGGCGATACATATCTTCCCTTTTTCTCTGTCATTTACTTTCTTTATTTACACAATGTAACTAAACCTTTTATACTATGCTTTGCTAATGGAATTAGAGGAGTTTTAATACATGTTGCTCTAAGTTTGGTCCCTTTTGTTGTATGATTTCTTTTTAGCATCCGAACTCAAGCTTGTATGCTTGGAACATGTTTTGACTAGCTATCAAATAATGTTTCCCATTACAACTCCCTTGAGAGAGGTGTTGTAACTCTAGTGTTTGGTCTGATTAGGGAGTACGAGAGTACCCAGGGTCGGAGTTGCTTCAGTTATCTTTCCACTCCAACCCAAGTCCACTACCCTTGAGAGAGGGTGTTGGTGCTTAGTTGGAGGTACCCTCTTTGAGAGAAGGGGTACTGGATGTTTTCTGTTGCCGCTTGTTATGCCTAAGCTTTCCTCTTTCATTCATTACCGAGGCAATAGTGTTGCATCCTCAGGTTCTGTTACAAAAAACCCCTAAAGATTGATAAATGCCAAAACCTTAATCTTCCTTGTAACTCTAGTTGGAGATAGTTTTCTTTTGTTTTACCGATCTTGATCTACCGTTCCCTTGGGAACAATTTCTTATATTTCTTTTACCAGAGTGTAGAGTAGGGGTGAGCAAATCTCGGTCCAGACCGCAAAACCGGACCGGACCGCTCAATTCGGTCCGGTCCGGTCCGGTCCATTTCAACTTCGGTCCGGTCCGCGGTCCAATAAATTCGATAAATTCGGTCTTCGGTCCGGTCCGGTCCGGTCCGGTCCAAAACCGGTCCGGTCCGGTCCGGACCGCAGACTAACTTTTATATAAAATCCATATATATTTGAAGGTGTATTCTATAATAACTACAAATAAAGTACATATATAAGTACTACTAGTATAAATGTTTGATACTAAAGTTATATAATTGTTAGAAGTGACTAAGATTATCAACTTTGTATAATTAAATAAGTTGTAAAACATCTAAAAAAGGCTGATTGCGGTCCAAACGGTCCGGTCCGGTCCGGTCCGCGGTCAAAACGGTCCGGTCCCGGTCCGGTCCGACCACCAAACGGTCCGGTCAACGGTCCAAAAATTATTGATTTTCGGTCCTCGGTCCGGTCCGGTCCGGTCCGGTCCGGTCCGGTTTTGGACCGATGCTCACCCCTAGTGTAGAGTGTTGATTCCGCATTCTTAGCATGACCACCCTTGTCCCTATGGTTTGACCCCGATCGCTACTTCGGACCCCGTCATCGTTGCGGGGGCCTAAAAGTTAGGTTATTTAAAAGTCCGACTACTTCAAATCCGCTCCTTTTGGACGCGCGATTTAGGCCGGTCAACTTTTTGGCACCGTTGCCAGGGACACGAAAAAATGGTACTGTTAACGAAGTCGAATCCACTAACTACACTCATGTGCCTCAAACTTAGTAATAAGCTTGACAACACAGTTTCTTTTAGTCTTCTAACCTGAATGTGTACAGAATAGTTCGTTTCTTTAACACAGGTTTTCTAACTTGATTATACATTCTATTCAGGTACTCTGGGAAGAAGCACTCTACTCAGCTGAGCACAGTTCATCATGCCACCTTGCGTGGAACCACCTCTTTCCGAAGATGAGCGAAATGCTAGAGTTGGACTACGACCACCTCCGCATGGGAATGATGACCGTTACAATAACAATCATTTGCATGAAGAGCTAGAAGAACCTACATCAGAACAACTTGGGGATGATCATCATCACCATAGGCATAGAAGGAATCATCATAATCAAGAGCAGAATCATAGGAACAACAACAATGAAGATTTTTCCGAAGAAGAAAAGACCCTCCGGGAGTTGGCTGCCATAAAGGCCAACAACTCAAGATGCCCAGTTGTAATCCTAAGGTTTGATGATGTAAACTTCGAATTGAAGCCAGCCGTGATCTCCATGATTCAAAATAAAAGCTTTAGGGGAAGTTCCAAGAATGACAACCCCTACCATCACCTAGATGCTTTCAAAAATATATGTGATACCATCAAAATGAGGGAAGTGCCTCAAGAAGTGATCTACTACAAGGGTTTCATTTTCTCTTTGGAGGACAAGGCACTATCATGGTACCTTGGACTACCACATCAATCTCTGAACAGATGGAATTCTTTAGTGGATGCCTTCGTAAACAAGTTCTACCCTACAGAGAAGACCCATTAGGAACAGGCAGAAGATCACATCTTTCACCCAGAAGCCAGGAGAAAACCTACATGAAGCCTGGGAGAGATACCAGGAGTATCAGAGAGACTGCCCACACCACAACTACAAGAAAGGTTTCCTAATAACAACCTTCTACAATGGTCTGACTCCTGAAGAAAGAGTATCACTAAATGCAGCTGTAGGAAGTGACTTTCTTAGGAAGAAGCCAGGTAGATCTAAAAAGATCATTGAAAACATGGCTGAACTACAAGCCGGGGCTGACTACGACAGGACTGATAGAGGGTACACTAAGAAAGCCACTAATGAAGGACCGTCAGCCGAATCCAAAGCTGTTGAGGCAATCACCACTCAATTCTAAAAGATAGCCACTGATGTCAGACAGTTAAAAGAATCAGGAGGGAAAGGAAAGAAACAGATTGACAAGGTAATGAAGTGTGTCACTTGCGGAGAAGGAGGACACAATACTGATAACTACATTTACACCCGACCCGACGAGTCAAGTGAAAGTGAATCCGAAGTAGAGGAAGTTGAGAACATTTCTTTTGTCAATTTCAAAAGACCGAACCATCCTGGGTTTAGTTATGGCAACAAGGATGCTATAGAAAACTCACATCAGTTGAATAATCTACCCAAGAAACCACAAAGCTTTGAGAAAAGAGGCGGACAAGGTCAGTACACCAGAACAACCAATTTTCAATCAAACAAGGTAAACTTTCAAGGGAAAGGGAAGTACCGAAACTGCCAAGCTACTAACCCTAGCCCATGCCAGGGACAAGCTAAAGAGCAGAGTTAGGAAAAGAACTTTGGTCAACCAGACTTAGAGGGGCCAATTGTTTGACTTTGTCAAGAGACAAGATACTATAAACAATCAGCTGGCGCAAAGCACGCTATCCAACTCAGGCGTTCTAAATATGATGCAGGCCCAAATGGCAGATATGCAAACACATCAATGCCAGATAGACAAGCAGCTTGCTCAAATGGCCGAGTTAATGAAGAATCCTTCAGGCAAGATACCATCCAACACAGAGTCTACCAAAATGGCGGTACTCAGGTCAAGAAAGACAGTAGAACGCCCTAAATCAGCCAGGCTTGAAGATCCTGAACCAGGGGTAGCGGTAGAAAACCCAGTCGAAGGAGAGAACCAACGAGCTCATGTCAGGGAGCCAGAATCAGAACCTATGGAGGACCTGTTCGGTGAAAGAAGTCCTTACTCTCCAAGATTGCCTTTCCCATACAAACTCATAAAGGCACATCTTAAAAAGAGATACGAAAGGTTTATGGAGTTGGTGAAAAAGCTTCACCTCAAAGTGCCATTTCTAGATGCTTTGGAAGAAATGCTGAGCTACGCTAAGTATTTCAAGGATTTGATCACCAAGAAAAGAAGAGGAGGAAGGATTGAGATGGTACACCTAGACAGTATGTCTACTGCCTTCGTGAAGGCAGATTTACCTACCAAGAAGAAGGATCCTGGAGCCTTTACTATTATTTTTGTTGTTGGAGATAACGTCGAGCGGAAGGGCCTTGTTGATTTAGGGGCTAGTATAAGCCTTATGCCCTTAAGCCTTGCACAACGATTGGGATTGACTGATATGGTCAGGACCAACATGAGGATTGAGTTGGCAGACCATACCTTCAAAAGGCCTGTGGGAGTCATTGAAGATGTTATGATTCGTGTAGGAATATTCTTCATTCCTTGTGACATTGTTGTCATTGACACTGCTGAAGACCCTAATTGCCCTATCATCTTTGGGTGCTCTTTCTTGGCTACAGGAAGAGCATTGATTGATGTTGCTGAAGGAATCATCACTCTGAGGGTCAGAAATGATCACTTAGATTTCAAGGTGAAAGACACTATGAAGGGACCGTCCCTGCTAGAATCTGCCTACTTCGTGGATAGCTACAACCAATTTTGTGAAGAAGTAGAAGAAGATATCGCAATAGTAGACCCTCTTATGAGGGCGTTGAACAATCATGATTCTGATTCTAAAGATCCTAAGGTCGTCGAGATCCTTGATTACCTAAATCAAAATGATGAAGATCTAAGCGATGAGGAGGAAGTTATAGAGACAGTCAAGTTTGCTTCTCTGGAAATGACACCAGAAGAAGAAAAGGCACCTAAGACCAAGCCAGAGTTGAAACAACTACCAGAATGTTTAAAGTATGAGTTTCTAGATCAAGAAGGAAGAAATCCAGTCATAGTGAATGCCAGTTTGACGAAAGAACAATTGGAAAGACGTCCCGAGTAGTTGAGGCTCCATAAGCAAGCTATAGGCTATTCAGTAGAGGATATCAAGGGACTTAGCCCTACTCTATGCATGCACCACATAAATTTGGAAAAATCCGCTAAACCCCTAGTCCAACCCCAGAGAACGCTGAACCAGATGTTAAAAGAGGTTGTGAAGAAGGAAGTGATCAAGTTGAGAGATGCAGGAATTATCTACCCAATCAGCGATAGCAACTGGGTAAGTCCCATCCATGTGATACCAAAGAAAGGAGGCATGACAGTTGTGAAGGGTGACAAAGGCGATGAAGTAGCGGTCCAAACAGTCACCGGATGGAGAATGTGCATAGATTATCGGAAGCTGAATCAAGCCACGAAGAAAGATCATTACCCGCTTCCCTTCATTGACTAAGTTCTAGAGAGATTAGTGCATCATGATTATTTCTGATTTTTAGATGGTTATTCCGGGTTTTATCAAGTCCCGATTTTACTTGACGACCAGGAAAAAACCACTTTCAGTTGTCTCTATGGTACTTATTCTTTCCGAAGAATGCCGTTTGGATTGTGCAATGCTCCAGCAACATTCCAGTGTTGCATGATATTGATGTTTTCAGATTTTCTGGAAGACATCATAGAAGTTTTTCTGGATGATTTTTCTATCTATGGGAAAGACTTCAATTCTTGTCTGAAAAACCTATCTTTAATCCTGCAATGCTGTGAAGAAAAGAATTTGGTCCTCAACTGGGAGAAGTGACACTTCATGGTACAAGAGGGTATAGTGCTAGGTCATAAAGTCTCAAAAAGAGGTATTGAGGTAGATGTGAGCAAGGTTGAAGCTATCTCTAGACTACCTCCACCTATGTCGGTAATTGGAGTGTGAAGTTTTCTCAGACATGCTAGTTATTATCGAAGATTCATAAAAGACTTTTCGAAGATCTCAAAACCTTTGTCAAATCTTCTGGTTAAGGATGCTGAATTTGATTTTACTAATGATTGCCTAAATGCTTTTCAGGCTTTGAAAGATGCACTTGTTTCTCTACCTATCCTTCAAGCTATGGATTGGGAGCTACCTTTTGAGCTAATGTGTGATGCCAGTGACTATGCCATAGGGGCAGTCCTGGGACATAAGAAGAATAAGAGGCACTATGTCATATGCTATGCCATTCATACTCTTGACAAAGCACATGTAAATTACATGACAACAGAGAAGGAAATTCTTGCGATTGTTTTCACCTTCCACAAGTTCAGATCTTATCTGTTTGGAACAAAGGTAAAGGTCTACACTGACCATGAGGCGATACGATACCTTATGCAGAAAAAGGACACTAAGCCCAGGCTGCTAAGGTGGGCTTTACTACTCCAGGAGTTCGATCACAAGATCATTGATAAGAAAGGTGCAAAAAATGTAGTTGCCGACCACTTGTCAAGGATTACAGTCGAAGACAAGAAGGATCCACCTATCAATAATAACTATGTAGATGAGGCCTTGCTAATGGTAGAAGCCAGAGATCAGAGTTTTCCATGGTTTGCGGATATTTGTAATTACCTTGCTTGTGGGGAGTTACCTCTGGAAATAAGATACAATCAAAAGAAGAAACTCTTTTCTGATGTAAAGAATTACTACTGGGATGATCCCCTTCTCTTTAAAAGATGTGCGGATAGTCTGTATAGAAGGTGTATTCCTGAGGAAGAAGTGCCAACCATTCTGAGGAAATGCCATGCCTCACCCTATGGAGGACATCTGGGGAGTGAAAGGACTGCTGCTAAGGTGCTTCAATCAGGATTTTACTGGCCTTCATTGTTCAAGGATGCTGCTAAGTATGTAAAAGTTTGTAAAGAATGTCAATCAATTGGAAATATTGGAAGAAGGAACGAGATTCCTATGACCAACTGGATTGAATTCGAGATTTTTGACGTCTGGGGAATAGACTACATGGGTCCATTCCCCCCATCAAAAGGTTATCAATACATTTTAGTCACGGTGGACTATGTGTCTAAATGGGTAAAAGTTGTTGCCACCCAAACTTGTGACTCCAAGTCTATGATCAAGTTGTTTGAGAAAACTATCTTTCCTCGCTTTGGAGTACCCCGTACTGTGATAAGCGATGGCAGATCGCATTTCAAGGAGAAACGGTTTGAAGCACTTCTGAGGAAGTATGGGGTCAAGCACAAAGTTGCTACACCCTATCACCCTCAAACTTCTGGGCATGTGGAGGTTTTGAATAGACAGATTAAGCAAATCTTGGAAAAGACTGTCAGCCGCATGCGGAAAGAATGGTCGATGAAGCTTGACGATGCTCTTTGGGCCTATAGAACTGCATATAAGGCACCCATTGGCACTACGCCTTATAAATTGATTTATGGGAAATCATGTCATCTACCCTTAGAGCTTGAACACAAGGCTCTTTGGGCAATCAAGTTCCTAAATATGGACCTGGAGAAGGTAGGTGAAAATAGATATCTACAGCTACAGGAGCTCTAAGAGCTGAGAATACATGCATACAAAAATGCAAGGATCTACAAGCAGAGGACCAAGGTGTGGCATGATGCCCACCTAAAGAAAAAGGATATGAGTGAAGGTGATAAAGTTTTGTTATTTAAATCCTCTATCTGTCTTTTCCCAAGTAAGCTGCAAATGAGGTGGTCTGGACCCTTCACCGTGGCAAATATATATCCATAAGGAATTATGGAACTGTATGACAAAGACAATCTAGCAAAGGTTTTTCCAGTGAACGAGCACAGAGTGAAAAGGTACTATGAAGATGAAGTGTTTGTGAGAAGATCAGAGATAAGTTTGTAGGATGCTGAAACAACTAAAGGCACAAAGTGAAGGGATCTAAGGTTGTCGAGCTGATGATGCTAACTACAGCGCTCCTCGGGAGGCAGCCCGAGTCTTTACTTTTCTTAGAATAGGACGATATTTCCTTTCCTGCAAGAAAAACATTATGAACATTATGATTGCAATAATGCCCGAGTCAGTGCATGCGCCACATGCTCACACACCCCCATTTTATGGGCCACCACCTGGTTTTATAAAGACAGATCTTGTCACCTCTGAGTGTTAGCCAAACTTATCTTTTTTTTCAATTGGGGGTTATCCTATCAACCTCTTCTAGCCTCCATCTAAACAAGGCAGCTGTATCTCATCCAGAGCATCCATTACCACTTCACATCCTTAGGTTTTGAAGACATACACCTCCATGTATTTTACATATTACCTCATCTCAGCTCTAAGTCTATCTTCATCAAGAAAACTCCGAGCTTATTCTCTTGGTTTTTCGAACTCAGCCTTGTATAACTCATAGCTCATGATAAAAACATCCTCATAAGATGACTACTTTATAACTCTTAGGGTTTGTAAACCATCCATGTATCATTCACTCCACAAGGGTATGTTATCATCTCTGTCCTCATACCTCATGGCAACGTTCCAACTCACATCACCTTTTATCCTTGGTGTATGGCATGTGTATTGACCTATCTCGCACTCCCATAACAAGAGGAAATAAGCATTTGGATAAAGTCCAAATACATAGTTCTTCCTATTCTAAGAGTAGAGATGGTACATCCCACCTTGCCAGTACACCTTTAAATTTAAGTTGAAACATGCAACATATGTCTCTACAACACAAACATCTCGATATCAAAGTTACTTCCATGGAAAATTGGTCTCGAACTTACTTGGGTCCACGCACAATCCTTGGTCATCTCCTCTAGGTCTATAGGGTGTCGATACTTTAGGGGTCAACCCTCTTCCCTTACGCATCCAGAGAGTGCCCTACTCATCTGCCCTTTGGGTCCCACGAGTTCATGAAGGTGATCAATCTCCTAACCCATGGCCCTCAGACAATGATAGTTGTTACCTCCCGACCCTATGGTCATGTGCAACTAGGGAATTAGGAAACTCCTAATTCCATCAATCTTATCTCTACCTGACCCTAGGATAGACTTAGGATTCTATGGTACATTGATGAGTAATATTATCTGAGGCTGGGAGTTCCACTTTTGGCCAATGATGTTTTACCCATCAATTGCTTTTTCCTTTTCTTTATTTTTAGTTTTTCATCTCTTACCTTGTTTTATTCTTCTTTGAAGCTTGGTATCGGCTCAAGATGCCTTGACCAATACCAAGCTCTCCTACCCTATCGGGCATTGTGCTCTATCATGCTGAGTATCGTCTGAACCTGTATCGGGCAAGGTCACAGGAGCTGTGAGACATGCCTTTATCGGGCTTTTATATTGAGCATCTGACTTTAGCTATGAGTCGTGTCACGCGATACACCGAGTGGTGCGCATTGCACTGTGTTGGGAAACACTACTCGTACCACGCGACAGACTCCTACCGTATCAGGTAGCATAGCTAAAGACCTTCGATTAGACGGATTAGACTGATTTTACTACTCGTCTTGGGAATGACTTGTCTCCTCGGGCGACACGTGCCCCAATTTACCCATTTTACCCCCGCCCTCGATTGCTATATATAGTAACTGTAGTTTAACCATGTCAGGCACTAGCATTTACTTTCTCACCTACTCCCGTATTGCACACTTAACTCTCACTTTGCTCTCGTGTCGGCCAACCCTACTTCTACTCCCATGTCGCGCGGCTACTTTATGAAGATAAAGGTATAACATGATACATGTATCACTTGGCTTACCCGACACGCTCCCATGTCGCGCATCTCATATCGGGCACAAGGCTTTAGTTCTTTTTGTGTCGCCCGACACACGCTTGTGTCGGGTATCCTACTTTTGGCCGCATCACGCGACGCACCTCTATCACACGCCCGCCCAATACCCTATATCGGATGATACCCATGTCACCCAGTTTTGTTCTTAATAAAATTCTATCTTGTGTCGCCGCACATCTTGCAAGTGTCAGGCGACACCCTTTTTTTAGTAGGATCGTATCAGGCATGATAGTTGTTCATGGTGACGCCCGACGTTGCACGATAGCCTTGTGGCGGTATCGGTCCAACTTTGTACCGCCCGAAAATAGGCATATCGGGAAAGGTACCATATCGACCAATTTCGTCGCCCGATATGATTGTATCGGGTAACACTAATATCGGGCCGACCTTTTTGTTTTGACTTATCGTGCAGCAAAATTTGCATTTTACCTATTTGAGACCGTATCGGGCTATCTTGATTTTGTTAGTTATGACTGATATCGACTTAACTCTTTTGGGTTCTGTTATTCAGTTTTCAAAATATATCACCTATCTGATATCAGGCGACACACCCCGCCGCCCGATATTGGGCAAGGTGGGCCATTCAGAAAAATTGATGCTTACTAAACTTTTGTTTTATGATAACAGAAATGGTCCGTACTAAGAAAACCATCGTCTAAGTAGATGAACAAGGCCGGAGGATCAACACTGAGGCCACAACAGAAGCTACCACAGTCGGGCAGAAATGCCCGAATCCCGATGCAGCTGGGCCATCCACGGCCGAAAAGAGACCAAGGATGGAAGAAGCAACAGCCCCAACAACTGCTTCAACCACAGCAACCAAACCTGAACCTTTAGATCACTCACCAGGCAGGTTTGTGCCCATAGACAATGAGAAAAGACGGTGGTACATAGAACTGGTAGCCAAGGTCTACAGACCAAGCAGGTTCTACCATCAGTCGTCCTTCCACCAGATAGGCATTTTCGGCAGGCTGGAAAATGTCCTAGCGGCAACCGAGATGAGGAAGATCTACTTCAGCCACTCCGCCTCTTACACATAACTCACAAGGGAGTTCATGTCTCTCCACTGGGTACAAAATAGATCAGATGAAATCGAAAGATTTGGCAAAGTAGACAGACTACAAGGACGGCTGTATAATGCTGAGCATGACATATCAGAGAAGCTGCTCAATGAAATCTTCTCTTCCAGCAAAGCAGAAAAAGAACTACTCAACAACGATTTTAGGATCACTAAAGGTGACGGGTTCAACCCGGTCGAGCTCTGGAAAAAGCTAACCGGTGAGTCAACATTCAAGCCGGGAAGCAAGGTGGCGGTAATTAACTCCTGTTTCTGGAGGATAGTGCACAAAATTGTGGCATGCCTGCTCTTCAGCAAGTATAAATCGAGCAATCTTTACACTGAAGAGCTACACCTGATATGGCATATGATGGAAGGCCGCACGATTAATCTGGGGTGGCTCCTCCACAACCGCCTTCATCCAATAAAGGATGCCACCAAAGACTACAACATGGGTGGACTGGTGAATCTAATTGCAATAGGGTTAGCATACCCAAGGGAACTACGTAGCCTTTCAAGGATAAGGAGTGACGACAAGATAGACCTCAAGTTCCTAATGAGGGCCAGCATCATCAAGAAGGAGGGGCGATGCTACTTCTACAAATTTGTAAGAACAAACACCCTCCTTCTGCTCCCACGTTGTGCCAGCTACGATGCAGAAAAGTTGGTCTTCACCACAACAGAGATTGAAGTTGTGGTAGTCGAAGCTTCCTATGCCACCACCACGAGGATACAAGAGAGGGTAGCTGTGATAGGAAGACATGTCCCTCTCGATGCTCGGTAGGAAAAATCCTCCATAGTTCCTGTAGAGCCACCCACCGCTCCAGATCAACCGGCAACAGCCATTGATAGAGATATCATCACTCCTCCCATACCAGCCGCAGCCGCAACAACAACATCTGTCACGGCTGTAGAAGTGACGGCAATCGTGGTGGTCGTCGAGACAACCAGGACTGAGACAACAATGATAGCCCCAAGGGAAGCTGCTGCGGGAGAGACAACGGCAACTCCCGAGACTTCTATTGCACCTTCAGTGGCGGAGGAAATGGTGCAGCCAGACACCAGCAATGGGGCGTTCGCTGAGATCATCGAGATGGAACTTAGGGCTATGCAGCCCACACCGATGCCACCGCTGGTGTCTCCAGTGGTAGTTGCAGAGGAGGTCGTGGACAACAGAGAAGTGGAGCAACAACCACCCACACCGCACCCTTCTCCACCACCACAAACAGGCAAGGCAGAGACAACTGCAAAGGTGCCGACGCCTCAACCCAAAGCGACACCCTCACGAACAATCCAAATAGATACAACCCCAAGTGAGGCAGCACACTCGTCGGGACGAACTTCACGCGTGAGGAGTGTCGCGAGGATGAGAGGGAGATCAGATGCAGCCCCTCCGTCACTAGGACAGATGTTGGGTCAAGAATTTGACCACTCGCGGGAGGTAACAGGCAGCCACTCATCTACTTTTGCTTTGCTTACTCATAAGTTTTCTATTTTCCAATAGAGGCTAAACAACCAGGAGCGGCAACTGCTGACTCTAGTTGGCCTTCCCGGCCAACTAGAGGCACTCAACGAGACGCTACAGCAGGCCCTCCAATGCCTTAACGCGATCGAGGAGAGGCTGAACAGGAGGGATGACCATCCTTGTTCAAGGCAGCCAAGGAGGTCTCCATCACCTCCTAGATCAGGCTCCCAACCTTCCTCATTAGCATCCTCACCCAGGATGCCATCTACTTCCTCCTCCAGTGGGCCATCCACAATGCCCGAGGAAGGGACGACGCACAAGCCAACCGATGGAGCTCCAGCAGGACAAGTGAGCTCTCGCGGCATGGAAGAAGTTGTTCCCTCAGTCCCCCTGGATGAAGTTGAAGACAACGACGAATCAATCAGCATCGGGGAGGACTCTTCTAACAAATTAGAGGGAGGGGGGACATCTACGCCACTAACAAAAGACACCCCCCCAGAGGAAGAAGCCCAACGGCAGACACGTTTTCTACGCCGTCAGAGATACCTTCCTTCGAGATGGCCGACTTCGAAAGAAGGGTCATAGGATACCTGACGATCAGGGACCAGAAACTGCTGAATAAGGTCCTAAGGTCGCAGGCTGATTAAGAAGACGTCGTCTAGAGTGACAACTACTTCTCCGTACAATGGAGAGCATTGAGAATCATGTTCCGCTCACCAGCCATCGTCGGAAAAAAGCTATTCAGGGTCCTGGAGGTTGTAATAGTTGAAAATATCAGCACCAGGACAGGCCGACAAACAATATACAATGCCACCCTGACCTTGGCAAGAAGGTTGATGATGGGAGCATCCAACTCTATTCTGGTGATCAACATGCTGTGAAATATTGAAGAACACAACACGAACCTCGTGTTGGCCCCATACAAGCATCACAATAACTGGTTCATGTGCGTGGCAGACCTCCGGAACCATGACGTCCAACTCTTCAGCTTCTACAACAAAGAGGTCCCACACTCAGAACACATCTTCACTCGCCCGAAGGAGAAACGTCTCAGGCTTCTCCCACTGTGTCTTCTCCGAGTTATCAAGCAAGGAGTCCAACGTAATAGCAGCGTTTGGAACTTCTTCTCTATCAGAGACTTCCCCGCCCAAGCAGAATCAGGAAGTGGGAATAGTGCCCTTGTCGTCATGCGTGCAATGGAGCTGCTCAACATCTTTGGAAACATACGACATCTCTGGGGCCAAGACTTCTTCCATCTCAGGAGCACTTACTCTTTGCTGCTGATCAAAGACAAGCGCTATTTCCAAGATGCGGGGATACCAAAAAAGCTACTGGATAGTGACCAAGAAGACGAATCCTCACAACCCGACAACACTCCAGAAAAAGAAGCCAAGATGGACGCTGACATTTACGAGGTAGACAAGTGGTTAGAAATCCTATGGGAAGTATGCGAAAATGAAGTCCCCGCTTTGCCTGAAACCTCAGAGGAAATGATCAACAACTTTAACCATTTCTCATGTTCTACACTCACACATGAGCAGGTCAATGAAGTTCTCCAGAAGTTAGCTAACTCTACCTCCACATACGTCATGTACGAGGTAGGCAGTGTCTTAGTCCCAGTTGATGACTTAAGGGACATGGTGAAATAAGGAGGATGTTTGGCGATATCAGTGGCGGCCACATACATCCAGATACTACAAAGAAAGTTTGAACACACATGCATAGCCCATCCAATGTTGTTCAATGACATCTGCCTTTGCGATGAGTCAGGAGTGAAACAATCTTTTCTGGCAGAGTTATAGAGCAGGATGCCACGTATCATCTTCCTGCCTATCCTGCACTACAACCACTGGACGCTCCTGACGATGTACACTCGCCAACGAGAAGGAATCTTCTACAATAGCTCGGACAGCAACAAAGATCATCTAGTACAATGTACATCGACAATGTTGACACCCCTCGAGCACTTAGTATGAAAATACTATGATGAGGTGGTGATGCTGATCCAACCATTCTTGGAGACAGCAGCGAGCAAATGGCACGAGCTTCAGTTCTGCCACCGCAGTCCACAAAAAATTCCACTATCCAATGACTGCAACATTTTTGTGCTGGAATGGATATCTAACCAGTAAATGCCTAACCAACTCCACCACATTGACTTTCACAGCAAATGCGGAGAATGTGTGGGAACTTCTATCCGGCAAAGGTGCGCTCACCTGCTAACCATCACTGAGTTAACATTACCCTACCTTATCTATCTCACAACTCTGGGACAGTGTGTGGGGTAAGTTTGGGGGGTACTATGTATCAGTGAGGGAGGTACTAAAAGCTCTCCAAATTTTACCTTTTGTTCTTTTTCCTATAAAATAACATGTGTACATATACATATACATGCTTGATATAAAATATATATATATATATATATATATATATATAAATTATTGCATATACAATTGTACAAAGACGCTCTATAGTAAAAACCTGATACGACTTCTTTCCAACTTGTTTTCTCTGTGTCTAAGGTGGTGTAGGTTTTTGTTATGCTCTTTATGAAAATGTAGTCTCAAAACGACAAAAGGCTATGACTTTCCACACCAAAAATTTTGAAAAATAATCTCGCAACAGCTAAGAGATGTGTATGAAGAAAGAAAAATTTGCCCAAACAGCAAAAAATTCTCTTGTTTTCCCTTACCCAACAAACCCCCAAAAAGAGAGAAAAGCTTTACGAGAGTGAATAAAAATATGAGAGTTGTGCCAAATGAATATATATATATATATATATATATATACACACACATTCTTGTCTTTCCAAAAGTACCCATCTTTAGGCATGGTAGATCTGGGGCAGTGGTACGTAGGATGTGAAATCACTGCTCTAAAGCCAACTGGCTTGGACTGTAGGGACCACTTGTCCATTAACGGACCCGTACCTAGATGGATTGATGGGAAACAAGAAAAACCCAAAAAGCCTTAAGCCTACCCAAAAACACAACTTGTTATTCCCAAAAGTTGTTTGGTGTGAAAGCTAACTTCGAAATCATGCACCCAAGTCTCACTAAAGCTGAAGAGGAAATTTTACTTAAATAAGGTAGGAAAAATAAAGTTTGTTGTTTGTGGTTGGGTAGTATTTTCTTTAAGACATCTCAATACTCGCTCAAACCCCTTATCTAAAAACTATATCGGGTTAAGGAGAAGTATCGCAAAACAAAGTTTTAAAAATTGATTGATGACAATCAAAATGCTATGTTTGGGGGAGTTGATAACACCCATTTTATGGTATTTATGGCCCATATTTTGTTGTCAAAACTGCCCTTT
Source organism: Alisma plantago-aquatica (assembly GCA_963693085.1). NCBI lineage: Eukaryota > Viridiplantae > Streptophyta > Magnoliopsida > Alismatales > Alismataceae > Alisma > Alisma plantago-aquatica. Next base: position 757,156,303 of record OY856412.1, read on the forward strand.
TAAATTGTTTTCCTCTTCATTTTGTCATGTTATTGAATAAATGAGTCACACTATGTTCTTAACTCATTTTTATCATCTTTTATAGAGTTTTCCTCACTTTTCCACACAAAATCAGCAAAACGGCCCGTCCCAACCCACTTACAAAGAATTGGCTTTTTACTATCCGCACGACACGTCCACTACCCATCGTGAACGCCACCCGATAGGGGCACAACTTGACACAGTCGTGTCATGCGGTGTAGTCAATGAAGGGTGATACACCATTCACTCGATAGAGAGCTCTGCCCACCGCGACTAATCAGCATTTTAGGGCATGTCGCACGATACAAGCCACTCACCGGAAGCAACCGCCCATTGCACTCGATACCTTTGTAACCCAGCATGCAATAGCCAAGTTACGCTGGATGACACACATGCGTCAATCATCCCCAAAGCCACATATGTAGAGTCGATAAAGGGCATGTGGCACCTGGAGATCCACAACTTCTTCCAACCGCTCCCTATGAATAGCAGCTACATGACCCTGATGGGACGGGTCGAAATCTCACGAAGGCTAACTTTGGAAAGCATATGGAGCTAGTGTGTCGCGTCCCAGAGGTGTGTCGGGCGATACTAGGTGAGCACTTCCCCAACCCGAGAGGGGCATGAGTGGTTCACTTAGAATCCATCCCGGTAGCCGCAGCAGCCCGATATCAACCAAGGAGGCCACTTGATGTGCCGAGTTCCTAGATGGACCCCTGCCCGAGATGGCTCGCCTCTACACCGATACAAGGAACCTGATACCCTAAGTCATCTCTTTCCCAACACGATATCAGTCCCGATACAGAACACCCGTCATGGTGTGTCACCCGACAGGGTGGTATCCTAACCACGACCGTATCAGGGAGGGTGCCCTGACTGATATGCTTGTCTGTCATGACATACCGCCCGACAGGGCTGGCTGCCCGACATGAGCATGTCGGCCAGAGCTCCCGCCTGATATTGGGTTAGAGCCACCTTAGGGAGTCTACTACTGTATGTCACCCTCCTAAATCAAGGAGGTGATACCTATCTTCCCTTTTTCTCTGTCATTTACTTTCTTTATTTACGCAATGTAACTAAACCTTTTATACTATACTTTGCTAATGGAATTAGAGGAGTTTTAATACATGTTTCTCTAAGTTTGGTCCCTTTTGTTGGATGATTGCTTTTTAGCATCCGAACTCTAGCTTGTATGCTTGGATCATGTTTTGACTAGCTATCGAATCGTGTTTCCCGTGACAGCTCCCTCGAGAGAGGGTAACTCTAGTGTTTGGTCCGATCAGGGAGTACGAGAGTACCTAGGGTCGGAGTTGCTTTAGTTATCTTTCCACTCCAACCCAAGTCCACTACCCTTGAGAGAGGGTGTTGGTGCTTAGTTGGAGGTACCCTCTTTGAGAGAAGGGGTACTGGATGTTTTCTGCTGTCGCTTGTTATGCCTGAGCTTTCCTCTTTCGTTCCTTACCGAGGCAATAGTGTTATCTCCTCAGGTTCTGTTACACAAAACCCCTAAAGATTGATAAATGCCAAAACCTTAATCTACCTTGTAACTCTAGTTGGAGATAGTTTTCTTTTGTTTTACTGATCTTGATCTACCATTCCTTTGGGAACATTTTCTTACCCTTCTTTTACCGGAGTGTAGAGTGTTGATTCTGCGTTCTTAGCACGACCACCCTTGTCCCTGTGGTTCGACCCCGATCGCTACTTCAGACACCGTCATCGTTGTGGGGGCCTAAGAGTTGGGTTATTTAAAAGTCTGACTACTTCAAATCCACTCCTTTTGGACGCACGATTTAGGCCGGTCAATAAGGAGATCAGAGTTCCAGGTGGTCCGTGTGGACTACTTCAGAGGGGGGAGACTTCTGCCGTTCGGAGGACAGTTGTCAATCCCGACAGTCCCAGTGAGACCAGGAGCTGACAATCCTGGTAAGATTAGGAGTTGCTCAGACACCATCCAAGACCATAGGTGAAGACCATGCAAGCCATGAGGTAACGTCACCGAGCAAGGCTCTGGACAAGGTATGTCTCTATAAACCATCCTTCCTATTGTATAGACGTTGATGAGTTTCCTTTGTTCTGGGTTTGGGAGAAGAATTTGTTTTGTATCTACTGCCTTCTCTGTCTCCCCGTCAAACCCAACATCATGCATGTGAGAAATATCAAGGTAAAAAAAGGATAGAGGAAGATCATCATAACACCACAATCACCAAAATCGGGTATGTGAAATTAAGGTTTTAGATTTCCTCCAAACAAAGCAAGATAATCACTACCAAACAAGTTCTAGAGATTATCATCATCTACTAGCATGTTAGGGGAACATTTTCGAGAGAGAACACAGTAGCTTGCATGTATGAAAAATTACAAGTGATAGAGAGGGCAAAGAGTTATATAACCTGCCTTAATATGATCACCACCAAGACCTCCAAACTCCAAGATCAAGAGCTCCAAGCACACGATCCAAGGGTTGAAGAAGATTCACTAAAAGCTCCACACTCGGCCACAAGAGCACCTCAAGAAGGAGAAGACACCAAGGTCAAATCTAGCCCAAGGAAAGAAGCAAAGAAGCTCTTGGTTGAACTAAAAGAGAAAGGGAGAAAGAGAGGAGAAATCCTCTTCACACTTGGGTCTACCTTGTTAAAACATGGTCTATGACCCTTCTGATGAGGAGTTTCTCTCCCAAGATGACCACCATAGAAGAACCATCACTACAACAAAAATAACCATTAGTGGCATTTTATTTTTTGGCTTTTGTATTAAAAAGCCACTAAACCTTCACGTACACTGGCATTTTTAATCAAATGTCATTACATGCCCATTATAATGGTCCAGTAAGAAATTTTTATGTTAATGGCTTTTATCTGTGACAATACTGGCGCTTTATTATTGCCTATAATTTACAAACATTCTGTTTCCTTATTATTTTCTCCTAATCCTCCCATGTGCCCCCTCTTATGCCCCCGATGGTAGTCTGCAGTGGGACATGCTGTGCGAAATGTGTTGCGCCCTAGGGGTGGGGGCGGGTGAGAGACTCCCATTGTTGCCATCTTCATCGAGTGGCCCTCTTCGGGGCTCAGGGGCCGGGAGATCATCATCGTCCGATGGTGGATCGCGTTGACAGAGGGCCCGACGGCTGTGCAGACTACTACCAGTGACTGTGCAGACCGTTGTTGATCGGTGACTGTGTAGAGGAAGGCGGATTGGAGAGGAGTGCGAGCGCAATGACTTTCCAACCGTGATCAAGGTACTTCCAGTTCCCATGATCATCTCTTGTGATAAATGTAGAGTTCATTGGAGATAAGATTTTGTCTCTAGCTTATTGTATTGATCAATAAATCTATGGCGGTGTCTTGGTTGTGAGCAACGATGTCGCTCATGTCATAGATTGTTGGGTATTCCTTCATGATTGGTAGGGTAATTCAGTTATTGGTTAGTAATTGATATCCAATAATTCAGTAACTTCGACTCTTCAAGACTGGTCACTAATCCGATCAATTGGTATGCGTTCATTGATCATGGCCATCTTCACCTCAGGCTCGTATGATCGGGATGAAAATGAATTCCTTTAGTTCCAAGTACACACGTTTTCCAGCTAACAGAGTATGGTTGAGAGTAGTTGCAGTTCTGGCAGTGAAAGTAAGCTACTCGGTGTTGTTTAATTATATAGCAATTTGAGTAAACGAACTACACTCTATTGGTGTGCAGTTCATTCCCCACACTTGCCAGCAGGATGAAACATACAATTTTCCTGATATAGGTAGTGCCTACATGTGATCACAACATGAGCTTCAAGCGAGAATCGCATGACACCAAATGAAAACAAGTCAATCAACATAGCTTGAAGTACATGCAACTAAACCATTGTAGTGTGGTTTATTTTCCTATTTTGCAACTCCTATTTTAAAAGTCACACTTGGAAATGAAACCACATAAAACCAAACTAGCCTTCCTCAAGTTGCAGTAACTTGGATTCTTCATGACTCTACAATATCAGTTGAACTTAATCAACCTATTGGAAATACAAGTCCCTGTCCAAAATTGAAGACACAAGACACGATAAAATCTACTACATTCCACATAATTTATTGGACATAAAAATTTCATGCAACTGGACATAGATGTTTCCTACAATTCATATTCAATTGGCAGTCATAGTAAACTCATTCATCATGAAGTACTTACCATGTGCTGCATTTGATGTTCATTGTAGGATTCTGACTAAAGCCATTTGATAAAGACATTTCTAGTCATTCTGGATTAGTAGACTACATCGATAGCAACATCCCAAGAGATAAACTTTTGTAAAGTTGTTGTACTAGAGTCTCTAGTTAAGATAATTAACCTACTTCCTTCTATGTTTAGAACTAAAATTAATGGACACCTACCAATGAAAAGCTACATAGTCTCCAAACTAAGCCTGACGAACCAATGAAATAAAATTAAACCATATACAAATCAATCTATAGATAAATTACATTCACAACTCCAAACTGAACTATGTACTCTTATTGAACCATTGAATGAGATGGACACTCATGTTTAACCACTGTGAGAACTGAATGTAGTGATGTACTTATCGATTCACAACATGAAATTGGAAATGCCATCAAACTAGTTGTATTTACTATGATGCTTTAGTCAATCACTAACCCTTAGTTATTCTGAATACTAGGCTAATGCAACTTGAATTGAGCTAGTAGGAATGGCCCCATAGGAACCTTGCCCATTTCTAAGAATCAATCTACTAGACTGACTAATGAATCACTTAGTCATATGAATAATGACCTATTAGTAGCACGCCTTGGAAGAGGTCCTCCTCCTATTAGTAATGCTAGGACCTCATCTTCTAGTGGCCTATTAGCCATTTAACTACCTCACTACTTGATGACTAAGAATCTAGGATAATGGTGCTCAAGGTAGAAAGGTAACAAAGTCACTATCAACCCTAGACCTGATTGGTTGATGATAAGTCACCCAAGTTGATTGACTAATGATCATTAGAATAACTTAGTCAAGGGCTTCTATCAAGCTCAAGGTTTCTAAACCCTAACTAATCACATTCAATTCACATATACCACACATTTATCAATCAATCATGATGTACTCATACATATCCCACCCACCTCATGCAACAAAAGAACAAACCAAAGGATTGTTGGTTTGCATATAAGAATCCACCACCATATAAAACCCCAAAAAGAAGAGAAAAAAAACCATGTTTGACACATACATAAATGCATAATACAATCATAAAAAAATATGTTACCTATGTGTTGATATACATCTCCAACCAATTTTTACATAGGTTACCCCATCCCTTTTTTTGTCGATAAAAATCTTCTACTTTAGTTGTATTTTTGAGAAAAAAGATTTACTGGGATTTTTTAGTAATTCAGTTATTGGTTAGTAATTGATATTCAGTAATTCAGTAACTTGGACTCTTCAAGATTGGTCACTAATCCGGCCAATTGGTATGTGTTCATTGGTCGTGGCCATCTTCACTTCCTCAAGTTGCAGTAACTTGGACTCTTCATGATTGGACTCTACAAGATTAGTTGAACGTGAATCAACCTATTGTAAATAAAAGTATGTACAAAACCTGAAGACACAAGACACGATAAAATCTACTGCATTCCACATTATTTGTTGGACACAAAATTTTCCTGCAACTGAACATAGATGTTTCCTGCAGTTGATATTCAATTAGCCGTCATGGTAAACTCATTCATCATGAAGTACTCACCATAATATGCATTTGATGTTCATTATAGGTTTCTGACTAAAGGCATTTGAGAAAGACATTTCTAGTCATTCTGGATTAGTAGACTATATCGATAGCAACATCGCAAGAGTCAAACTTCTATGAAGTTGGTGTACTAGAGTCTCTAGTTAAGCTAATTAACCTACTACCCTCTATGTTTAGAACTAAAATTAATGTACACCTACCAATGAAAAGCTACATCTCCAAACTAAGCACATCGAACCAATGATCTAAAATTATACCATATACAAATCAATCTATAGATCTAAATTGCATTAACAACTCCAAACTGAATTGTATACTCTTATTGAACCACTAAATGAGATGAACACTCATGTTTAACTTCATTCATCATGCAATGTATAAAAGATGATGTTTTATCAAATATCCCAGTTCCTTCTTTGCCTCACCCCATTCCTTTCTAAATACTCTAACATTCTCCTCTAGTTTCCTTCTTCCCTATGGTTTTGTCTCATGCACTTCCTAAACACTCTGAATGATCTATCGACTGTTTGAATTCTATGTACTTGGTCTAATAAACTTTGAATTTCATCAATGATTTTCTCTATGAATTGAGAATTACCTCCTCCTCACTTTGTAGAATTTAAATATCTACTGGTTCTCATCAGAAGTATATAATAAATGTATCCTTCACTATATTGTTGGGTTTGATCTTGTTCATTTCTTCCATTAAATAGTAATGAAATAATCTTTGTATCTTCATATCTATGTGATTTTGCAAAGAGGATTCCCTCCACATTTTCTTTGATTGTACCACTACTAAAGGCCTTTAGTAGGCTATTAACACAGGCTCACTACCTAGTGATATTCCTAGATCCAGCATGGCACTGCTGGAAATGGATTTTGAACAAGTTTGAGAGTGGTGTTATTGTAAAGATCATTAATGTATGTATTACAACCTTGAGAATAGAAACGTATTCATTTCAGTTATGAACAGTAGTCTCCACCTTAAGCTATTCTCCAACTTGCTTGCTTGGGCTAACAGTCATCCAATAGCTACCTAAGAAGTGGTCCAGATGTTAGGATGTTCACATGGGTTTTCAGTGAGGAATCTAAAGAATTGGCATTGTACTTGTCACTACTTACTTGTAAAGAACTCTACTTGTTTTTAGACCTTTGAGACTGGTAGTTATGTGTCTTCAATTGGCTTGGTGCCAAAATACATATTACTACTTCCAGATTCTTAGCTATGATTACATGATGAATGAAGTGAGTTATTTTAGTCCTTTTGTAGATCTTCATAGGGAGGATTTGCCTCCTATCCTTTACTAAATCATAGGCTAGTATCTAAATGTATGGAACAAAAAGTAGAGAGAATTTGTCCTATTCTGGGAGTTTGAATTAAAGGTTTTCTTTCTTTGCTTCTCTTTTTTTTTTGAGAGCAAACTAGATCATTTTCATTACTCAAGCCATACGGCATCTACAAGAAGGAGAAAGAACTCGGACAGACCATACATAGTTAGAAGCAATACAAAGGAACCATCGACACTCATATTGGATTGAAAATATAACGCTTCTGCTTTGATCCCTAAACCATATAGCTGACTAAAGCAGCTTTTCAAACGAGATTCCTTCAACCTGAGCCTGCGTCGGTGGTGGTGATAAGATTGCAACCAAACACAGATCTGAACACAACAAGCCTCCTCCAGCTTAGCCATACAGTCAAATAATGAAAACAACTAGGACAAATTGAGGACCTGCCGTAGCAGGAAACTCAAGCTCTCACGAAGAAAGAGAGAACAGGGACGAGACCCCCGCCGAAGAACAACGACTAACAAAGCAGCAAGGGCTGCAGTAACAAAGCAGCAAGAGCTGCAGAAACCAACACAATAGAAACCAGAAAGATAAACAAGCAACGAAAGGAAAAGAGAAGGGGGAAGGACGCCGAAAGGGGATGAGAACCAACTGGGGGAGATCGCAGCCGACCAAGCAACTATGTGACAGCCGCAGGGATCGGAATCCACTGCGACCCCACTGAAGCCCGCCACCGTCAAGAGCCCATCCAGAGTAACTCTCCCGCACGGCCAGAGAGATACCCCCTGAGAAGCCGTAGGCGGCGTCCGACTGACGAAGCTCCACCAGCAGAGGCCCCAGCCACCGAGCGGCCTAGAAGGAGGAGCCCAGGGGGAGCGGGCCGCCGCAGACCGGCACCGAGACCCCTCCCCCGAGCCGCCACAGTGCTACGAAACCCTAGTCGCCCAAACTATCGCCAGAGCACGCCGCAGCCAAAAGTCGGGGACATGTTTTCTTTGCTTCTCTTAAATGCAAATGATGCTGTTTTCTTTCTATATGATATAGTACTGACTTAATCAAACTTTATGCACATTCTTTTCTAAGTCAAGGAAAAAAAGGAAGTTTCTGAGTCAAAATTCAATATATAGATTAGTTGGTTGAGATACAAATCCATGGGAATAGAGTATTTAAAGATGCTAAACATGATTAGTTGTTTACAAGGAACTTTCCCATTCTCATTAGGTTTCCTCTACTTCCTCCCTCACTCTTCATTATGGATTGTCTTCTTTGATGAGTATTCCGCTCCAGGATGACAAAATGTAAATGCTTAGGAGTCATTTTTACAAAGATAACTGAAGTTTAGTTAGATCAGTCCTTGATGAATTACCTACTTATGCCCTGGTTGTTTTCAAGCTTTTAGTTGATGTCGTGCATATAGATTTAACAAGATGAAGAATGATTCTTTTTGGCAGAGTGATCTTCATCATATTGGCAGTATTGCCTGCCAAGATAGTTTATTTTCACAGGAAAATCATAGGAGTTGGGTTGGTTTATCTGAAAGATCCCAATTCAGCCTTACTAGTAAAATGACTTTGGCAAATTAATTCTTTTGAAAATCAATTGGGGGATAATCTTCCAACAAAATATTTCCTAAATGGGAAATGGTGATCTGAGCTGAATAGGCTCTGATCCCCAGTTTGGGCTACCATTCACCAATTTTTGTCTCTGTTAACCTTTAGAAAACTATGTATCAGAACATAGGAATTTGATCTCCTTCTGTATGGATACATGGTGCACAGGGACCAACCTATAGAGAACTTTTACTTTTTTGCTGTGTAATTATTATCAAATTCACATGTATACTCCTCCTTTGCCTGATTTTTTTGGATGGGGAACAAACTGAACTTCTAACAGCTTCAATGTGTTGCTCTTTATGTATCCAGGTCCAAGTTCTTTAAGTTCCAAAATTCAATTATGTGGCAATTGGCATGTTCATCTTAAGATGTCAACTTTTATCGATGGTTATGTTGTAGAATTGTACTTTAATTTCCACTTTTTATAAAGATATCTTATAAACTAAACTGATATTTGTTGATAACAAAGCAGAGTAATAAATCATGTTGTTCAAAATCCATGAGGTTGGGTTACACTAAAACACTCGTTAGTTATTCAACATGGGAGTGTTTATAGGACATTCTCTACACATCATGATATAATTAAGTAGGTATTGGGTAGAGATAAAGCTAACAATAAGTTATCATGGCGAGACTTGCAAAGCCCATAGTCAACAAAAAATTTCTTAGGTTATTGTAGCAAACCCTAGGGCCTTGTTAAGCCCAAAAAGGGCAACAAAAAATTCACCTTTCTTCTGTGGAAACATGTGTGTAGGGCTAATTTGTTATTCGATCAACAAACTCATAGGTAGTGTGGACCATACATTTGTATTGTAACTCTATGCTACACCTAGGTAAGAAGGTCTATTTTTCACTTAATCTAGTGAGTAGACTTCCTCCTATAGAAATACCATACTCTGAGTCTGAGGTGACTTTTCTAAAAAGAAAGCCACTATCTATCTAATGTATAGGCATTTTTAATTAAAATGCCACTAAACCACCTATTATAGAGTTTCTAAAAAGGACTTAACATTAAAGGCATTTTTATATTATATTAGTGGCAATCTAAAATTACCAAAGCCTATAAGGAAGTGGGGATTAACTATATTGACTCCCGCTTTTCGTTCACGCTCACGGCGCCTCTCCCTCCCTGATTCCTCACATCTCCCCCGATCCCTCACTTTCATGAGTCGCCGTAACCGGTTTTACTATTGGAGGATTGCATGGAGTGTGGCGCACGGTAGAGCTTTGACTGGTCCACTACTGGAGGCACATGGAGTGTGGTACGTAGCAGAGCTTCGACTATTGGCGGTGTGTGGAGTGCGGTGTGTGGTGGACATGCTGGTAGAGGATTGAGTCCCACATTGCTGGTGGCGGAGCTGTCAACTACTGGCAGATGACCGAGGAAGCAGGCCGCATTACCGTGATGTCTAATGAAAGGTAGGTTTTCCCATGACTTATTCACATGTAGTAGCAATTCAACTTGAATTAGAGAGGGACAGATGCAACGAATTGGATGCGCCCTTGGGGCGCTGCCCTAGGGGTAGTGGCGAGAGCAGGGCGCCCCAGAGCCGCACACTAGTAGGGTGAAGTGCGGAAGCGATCAAGCGGTAGAGATCTCGACCTTATAGGCCACCACTCTGGTGGTATACGACGGCGGAAGACCGAGCTTCTACTGGAAGGGATCCCCTGTGCACTCACGGCGAGGATAAGTGTATCTCCTGACATCTTGGCAGATTCGAAGGCCAATGGCACACCATGACCGTCCATGATCTTGCTCCCTCCTGCTCTCCTCCCCTTCTTCCCCCCCTCCTACCTCCGAGCGATTCTGTCGCAGCTTTTAGGGATCGATTGAAGGTGGCAAAGGAGGTTTGGGGGATTATAGGGGATCTCGTCCCAATGACACCCACGACTACCGTTGTGCCGCTGTGCGACATCCCTGCTGTTAGGGAAGGCGGACAAGTTTCGTGAGCTGCAGATGGGGGTGGCTTCACCCCAACGGGCGTGGCTTGGTAGGAGGCAGTTGTTGGTGGGTGCGATGCCGAAGGGCGGGCCAAGGATTCCATTGAGCTTGTGCATGACTTGTTGGTCATGGTGATGGACAATGAAGGAGAGAGCCATAGGGTCATGGAGGATGATTGTAAGGTGTTTGAGGTTTTGCCTCGAACAGCTGGTCTGGGTCGTGCTTTGGGTCGAGAGGCTGCATATGGTTTTGACAGTGACGATGGCACACCAAGGGACTTCTTCTAGGTAGGCTCCATTTGTGTCCCTCTAAGGGAAGCGATATCAACACCAGCCTATGGGAGTTCGATGGCGGCAGTGGTACAGACAGTGGCTTCCATCCAGGACCACCACCATGCTTCTAGAGTTTTCTATTTCCGTTGCTTGAAATGCAGACACAAGTGACTCCATTGCATGGTGGAACCGGTCTGTTTCTGGTGTCACATTCCTGGTCACCTGGCGCGTGACTATGTGGCTCGCTGGAAGGTCAAGGGGAGGCCCCCCTCTCCTAGGGACTGCTACTTCTATTGCCTTTAGAGGGGTCATTGGAGGAGCTGTTGTTCTTCGCAGATCAAGTGCTTTCGATGCAAGTCTTCTGGTCACACAGTGAGGGAATGCCAATTGTGCAAACTGGATGTAAATCATGTAGTTACATATGTAAATCAATTTTTTATAAAGGTTTGTTATTACTATTTTTAAATACATGTACCTTGATTTACAATAAATGTACCTACTCATATAGGTGCAGTGTAAAGAAGAACATGTTACAGGAGTATAAGGAAATGCAATGAATAAATAAAGCAGTGAATGCTTTTCCATAAGTTTTTTTAACCTACTGGGCCCAACAATAAGTTTCAGCCTATTTTGTGTGCAACAGTCGCCTTTTAGCTAAGCGGGCCAAGCAGGCGCCTAAATAGGGTATTAAGTAGGCTTTAAGTGGCTCAGGTGGGCATTAAGCGGCCGATTTTTGCTTGCCCGCTCAGCTGGTGCCTAAGACCCTTTTTGGTTGGTAGAGGCTAAGCTTTTTAAAACACTGGATATAACTATACTAGTATCTATAAGTTCTATCTTCTTACCCTTCTAAAGAATCATCACTTGTTTAGGCTTACTCTTTTTAGTCTTTTTTCCTTAACACTGAACTTTGTATCTTTTAGCTTGTCCTATTGTTAGCCTAATTTGGAGACAATGTTCTTTTTGCCATCTATTTCCTAGTGTCCCTGTTTTATTTCTGGTCTAGTCAGTTATTATGTTGTCTCTAGGATTTTACGAAAAGCTATTCTCTTTAGTTGTCTTACCTCCATGTTGAATATTATTTTATTGTTCATCATGAATTGTCATCAACATAGCTGGAAATTTAGATATTAGTACTCTCTGATAAATTTATTTCTCTATGCATTAACTGGTGTCTTCTGTGGTAGTCCAAAGGAATGGAAATGAATATCAGGAAACTGCGTTTCTTTGTATATTTGGTAGATTTCTAATGAAAAAATTAACCTCTTTCCTATTTACATAGTAGAAATGGTTGTTTATTCTCTTATTCATTCATTTGATTTTGTAACTATAGCATTAACATGGTTTTTCTAAAAAGAATATAGACTAGTCTAGACAGTGCATACCCAAATGTTGTCCCTATAAATAAATGTTGCTATTGCATTCATTGACACATTTGAGGGAACAATTTTATGCAATGTTTGTTTTGACAACCGCAGTTCCTTTTGAAAAACCTGGATACTTAGCAGATTTGGAAATTAATGCATTCCAACACAATCCAAATTTACAAAATCTGCATCTACCTTCTATATGCAATGCTTCAAATATCAGTGAGAGCAAAGCTAGATCATCAATAGATCACATTTGTAACTCGTAACAGATATATCATATGCTTCTCAGTATATATATAATATTTTATTGTGCATCGTTCAATATGTTATTTTGCTCTCATAGATTCTCTCCAATTTTTTACATTGTTGTAATGGCTAAATATAGTTTCAAAAACTCTCGTTTGTTAACAGCTTGACCTGCTGTAGTTTTTAATAGTCGTGTGGCAAATTTTCTATTAATTGCTACTGTTCGATTATCGTCCATATAATGTTAAATAATGGGCTATATATTGTTTATAGACTTATAAAGTGATTTTTTCAGGACAACTCACTACAAAGTTGGGCATTGCATGGAGATTCATATTCTAAGTCACATTTTCCACAGAATTCTTTACTGCCTCATGGCTCAAATAATGTACGACCTATTGTTATACAGCTCTAGAATCAGATCACGTGTGCATTTCATTGTTGTTCATTGATGCATAACTACTCTAATACAGGTCATGCAATTGTCTGGTTAGTGCTTTGTCCTGGCAGTCTATCCTGGAAAGTTGGTTGTGTCTGTGGTATGTTTATTTTATATTTTGTTGTGCACTGTATAGACAATTTATTCTGTATTAGAGATGGCATTTCTTTTGCAGGAAGATCTCCTACATGCCAGGCGGCCTAGCTTTGTATCAATGTGTAAAATTTCTATAAACTATTCTGCAATGAGCCACATATCAAAGTACTAGTAAACTTTGTATATAACAGTATACATTCACTATGATCTCCTGTGGAACACTGAGTTCATGAATCTGTCTCTTAATCAATATTACGTACTAGTCGTGGCGTATAATATTTACAAAATGTACTCAATTTCACATAGAAAGATGTATATACGAGCATCTATGTGGGCACACACATTAATTATTCATTTTTATCATTAAAAGAGATTGAATTGTGGTATAATACCGCTATGGTTTTACTGCTCTTCAACAGCCAATTGGTAGTGTATACCAAGATGTATGTTGTTGTTGACTAAGGGTCTGCTATTCATGGGACAACAGCTATGTTTATATTGATATGTAATCTAGTGTATACATGGCTATGTCGTATCACCTATTTCCGTTTGATTATCGAGATCTGCAATTGTCCCTTTAGCCCAGTTGCAAGTCTTCCTTTGGCCTTGCAACCACCTTGACAATGATAAATGTTTTCAGGTTAATGCATATTAACAAGTCAGTCATGAAATACCTCCACTAATTCCTGTATTAACCTCCTACAATTCCCAAACCTATCCACCACTACGGCATACCCTCTTATGCGAGGGGTGCAAATGGCAGTGTCTGCAGGGAGATGGGTTAGGGTAACATTTTGCTAGAGAATGGGTACCAACAATATCGATCTATGTTTCTTTTTACTTTATGAAGTAGCAGCTAGTTTCACTATATTTGTAATTATATGTTATTGTGAAATTTGAAGTGCTCCCTTTAGTTTCCACAAGGATAATATGGTTTTATTTAGTTATTTATAAGTATAAAGGAGAACTCTACAATTTAGAAGTATTACTATTTAAGTGATTACAATTCTAGTTAATTTTATGAGTGGAAATCCAATATTTTTAATTGATAACTCCTGGTAAGTGTATCTAAGATTGGTCTTTTTTCTAATCTTATTTCTTTTCCAGATGCAGCTGTTACAATAAAAAATGAGAAGGCTAGGAGTTTGATAAAGGCTTGGGAGGAGAATGAGAAGAATAAAGCAGAAAGCAAGTATGCTTTTGTTCTAGCTATTTCTGTTTACTTTATTCTGAGTACCCTAATTGAGGAAATGACCACACTGTTTTTCGACTGTGTGAAGATTTTACATGCTAAATGCATTATACCTTAAAAAACTCCTAATTCATAAATACTAAGAATGGTTCAATTTATGTTATTTCTTTTATTGACTTATTTATGTTTGTTCGCGGGTTTTTCCTCTCCTCCGTGTGTTTTTCTTTCTTCTTCACTTTGTTGATTATCCATCTCTCTACTTTTATGGAAATATAGCAAGTTAGCATCTTATCTTGGTACAGAGAAATCTTATGAGAGAATACTGATAACTTTAGAATATAGAATACTCCGGCTACAACAATGCATCACCTGTTATCCAATGGTTCTGGGAGGTGGATTAGGGATTCTACCTACACATAAAGCTATTTTCTAAAGAAGCTCTGAAGTCGGCATGCCGAAAAGTAGATAGTCATATAAGGGAAGATACAGATCCAATGATGTAGAAGTTATTGTATTGAATAGAAAAATGTTGTATGAAAGTATATCATTGGTGTTGTATTCCATCTAAGGGGCAAGGTAAAATGTCCTCCCCATGTAATTTTCATTTGATTATAAATAAAGAATTCATACTTTTGGAAAACTGAGTTCGGCTGTAATGGCATTCAATTAGAAAACTTGATAATGAACTAAAAATATAATGACAAAAAACCATGAAAATGTAGTAATACAAAACTAGTATGTCATTAAAGGCTTTTTTTATACGCCATTACGCTCAAAAAGAATCATTTCATACAACAACATAATACAAATTAGTGGCATTTGTATAAAAGCCAATTGATGGATAGTGGCTTTTTTATAAATGCCAAATGATGTTTTAGTGGACTTTATTTGGCATTTTTTGGAAGCCACTAAAGCCAAACGTTTAGTGGAATTTACAACTTATGCCACTATCTTTCTAGTGGCATTGGTACTAGAGGCATTTTTTAAGAGTCAACAAATGCCACTAAACATGTTTAGTGGCATTTATTTTTTTAGTGGCATTTCTAAAAGGCCACTGATGGGCATTTTTGCTGTAGTGCATGTTCTAGGGCTGAGAAAAGAGAAGCAGATGGAGGTAGGATATCAAAAGAAACTTCAACTTAGAAGACAAACACTTACCAAGGATGGAAGGTGTAACATCCCAGGATTTGAGGCCTCAAATAAAATGATCTTACAAGGAATGATTGGACTACCCATATCACCAAGGTGCACCTCCTTTTCTAGAATCCCATTACTAAAGAACTCCATAGTTAAGTGTGCTCGGCTTGGAGTAGTACTAGGATGGGTGACCAGTCAGGAAGTTGATCCTGCCTTGCGCGTGAGTGAGATTAAAGTGCACAGTTAAGGCTAGTGCTGGTGTGTGGGGCCAATCGTCATTCTTGAAACTCTACTTGTAAGGCCCCTCCAAGCACATATATGACACCAGAAGCAAACCTCATGTTTTCCATAACAAGGGTCACTTGGCTCAGAGGAACATCACAAAACATGATAAGCATTGCAACAAGGTAAATGAAACACCATGCATTAACTCAAAAATAGATTCATACATTGTTCATAAAAAGGGAAAGACATAGACTATCTCATCTTATATCAAACCTAATACATGTAGGCTAAGCAAATCTAAAGCATGAAATGAAACTAAACTAGATAATCTATGGAGTGGTAGATAGCACCCCACCAAGCTAAAGTATCCTTGATCAGCTACACTTGAAGGCTCACTTTGATTCCCTCTTACTCCTTGATCTAGGGACAGCTCATCCCACAGCCATGCAAAAGAAAGAAACAACGTAAGTAAGCAGCATTATGCATGTTATAAGAATAGACAATAAGCATATAATTGAACTAAAATAAACTTGACATGGCTTGACATTAAGAATTATCATTACACTTTATTAAATCAATGAATTAAGAATCACTACTATATGTTTTCTCTCCATCACTTCCCACATGGGGCACATCATGCTCAGAAAAACCATCATTGCTAGGAAGTCCATAACGACCATAAAGGTCCATCATTGCGAGAAACATATTATAAGTTAATTCTGTAAACTTGAACATTAACATCAATGTTCTTATCTTACCATCAATGTAAATTGTCCTCATCCAATAATTGCACCAAAGTGCTCATCGGGCCAGTTAAGGCTCATCTTAGTTGCACCAAAGTGCTCATCAATGCCATAAAGACAAAAAAAATTAAGAGGAACAATTCACAACTTAAGTGTATTATCTTAATCACATGGGATTTCACCCTCTTAATCTTGAAACATTACATTATTTACATAAGTCTTTCTTCAATTTCTTAATCATTACATGAGCATAGCATTAGACTAATGAGCATCAGTGATAAGCATTGGACTTTATAATTATATCAATAAACAAGCAAATAATAAAATTTGAGACATCATCATTGTCTTAATCTCATTCATTAACTTGGAATTTAAAGCATAATCTTAAATCATGCTTAGCATGTAATTCATCCAAGATATATATGCATAATGGCATGACCCTCATACATATAGAAAGGTAGATCCTAACTTAGTATCCCTGATCTTGATCAAATCCCATGTTCTTGAAATTAACATGGTTTACATTAATTATCACCTTAAGTATATCCTAAACCCTAATTTGGGTATTCTTGGAAAAAGTGGTCAGACACTCTCGAATTAGGGTTTGAAAACATAAAAATCGGATTACTTGTCGAAAATCCTTTCCAATGACTATTTTTACATAATTTTCTGATAAACTATTGATTTACTATGATTTTGCGAAGAATGGGTCAATGAGAATTCGATTAAAAGCCATGTGACTGAAATATCCATGTCAGTGAGCAACTCAGCTTGGGCCCCATCTGGCATGGTCCAACTAGATCTAGCCGTGTGACCAACACATGCCCCACATATGCCTGTGTGATCTTCATCCGCATCAGAAGCTGCAAAACCTGAACTGCCCCTGAGGATGAAAAGTGAGCACAAATCCGGAGAGGGAAAATAGGAATAGCGTGCCTGGGCTTCTTCTCCTTCGATCCAGCAATGGAGAACAGCAAAAGGAAACTACAAAATTAGGAGAACATAACTGAGGTTCTAATCTTGATACTTGTAAACTATCCACAGAGGTGAACTCCTCACCTCACCATGAAGATGACGAGCCCAAGCATGGGCTGGTCGGTGGTTTGAGGCTCCAAGAAGCTCCTCCACAAAGACAGTCTGGAAATCCATTATGAAAGCAAATACGGGACAAAACACAATACAAATTGAAAGTGTGGGATGAATCTATGATGCCAACTGAAGCTAAAGGTGAGGAGACCAGGGTGAATGGCGACGAGCATGATGAGAATAGGATATATGCCCAAGGAACGGGCAAAAAGAGGGAAGAATAGATACATGTGAAATCGGTGAAATTGTCCTTTGTTAAAGCTTCTAGGGGCTTCGAGGAGACTATTAGGTGCCTCAGTGGTGGTCGTGAAGGCTTAACTTTCCACGGCGGCAAGCTACTCCAGCGACAACACGATAGTCTGGTGGCGAGATCGACACAGTGTGCTTGAGGGGAAATGAACTGTTGGAACGGGTCTATGTGTCTTCGGTGATGATGGAAAGTCGATCCTTTATAGGCTTGATGGCTGGGTGTGGCCTGGAATCCTAAAGGAACTCGGAAACATGGGAAAGAGATAGAGTTGTCATCGACTGGGAAAACTAGGGCTCAAAACTCTGTAATATTGGGATGGATCAAATCAGAAGGATCTGAGGATGGTTAAACTAGATCAATTTTCTAGCGTCGTTGATCAGAGAGAGGGATCGTGAAAGAAAAAAAAGCAATTGGGGTCTTTAGAGTCCAACAAGCACTGGACTTCGGGCGGGGGAGACAAAACATCAGTCGTCAAATGAGTCTGTGAAGAATAGGACTCTAGGAGATCTGTCCGATCTGGTCGAAAAGAAACATAGTGAGTTATGTGTGTGACAACAAAAAAATCAACTGAAACTTAGGTTAATCCAATATATATTCGATTAATGTACCACTAAAACCATATGTTAACTTCCCTAATGGATTTGATAGGTCAAATGAAGCCCTATTCACCCCAAATTTGAACCACAGGCTACTTAGGATCTCTAGAATCTCCCTATCCAATTAGATTTAGGTTTTCATTGACTTTTGTTCATCAACCTCATATAGGTTTCTAATTAATGCATATATTATTAAAAGGTGACATGGATGAAATTATTCTACATTTAATGAGTTGTTTGAGCCAAAATTTGATGTTAGGAGAATATTTCATCATATCTGGGAATTAGAGGTCACATTACATTCTATTTGTTAGATAAAATCTTAAACTTGCAAATTAGGGTTTCAGATTAAGATACATTAATTGGTTTAAGAATTTGAGGATGTTATAATTCTACCCACCTTAAATAAATTTCATCCTTGAAATTTTCTTATACCACTACCCACCTTAGGATTTTCCATATTCCCATAACATCATAACTTATTATTCAAAACTCAAGACTATACACATATATGGTCCAAGGATAAAGTCAAAATCTAAAAGTGATGATCTAAACCATACCTTGATCACTTTCCTCCTCCATGTCCATAGCAAAGACTCTTGCCTGTCGCTTAGGGGATGGGTTCTGGTTCCTTTCTTCCTTCCTCTGTATCTTAGGGAAGTCTGGCTTTATGTGTCTAGGTTCTCCACAATAATACCATAAACCAATACCAAACCTGCACGACCCTCCATGGACCCTCTTACAAGTCGGGCACTGTGTTTTCTCTTGGGCAGCATGGGCTTCAACCTCATGAGCCTTCCTCTTGTTGTTGAGAGTTTGATGTTGATGTTGGTTGCTCTTCTGAGTAGACTCCTTCTTGTAGGACCTTCTGGGGTGATCTTCTAGCTCTAGGGTAGCATCTAATGCAGCTTGAAGGGTTTTGTGGCCTCTTCCTGAAAGGGTAAAGCTTAAGTTGGGTTTGAGTCCTCAGATGAACTTCTTTGTCTTGCGTCGCTCATCATAATCATAATCGTACTTCTGCAGGATCCTAAACTTCATGGCATACTGTGTCACTATCATATCACTTACCTAAGCTAGATTGGAAAACTCTAGCTCCTTCTTCTCTATTATGGATTCATACACATAGTGCTCCTAGAAGGCTTCAACAAATCCTTCCCATGTGAGTGTCGGTGCATCAGCCGCTCTTGAGTTGAGGAAGTTCTCCCACCAAGTACGGGCTGCTCCCTTTAGCATGTGGGTGGCAAAGAGAACCCTAGACTATTGAGGGCAGTCCAGGTCATGAAAATAATGTTCCATTCTCATAATCCATTCTTCTCCCTTGGGGACACCATCATCCTCTCCTTCTCCAGAAAAGGACTCAGGCCTGATCTTCAAGAAGTCCACCAAGGTCAGCTCGTAGTGTCTAGGTTGATGTTATCCTTGTCCTAGTACATTGGTGAGCAGTTGCAATAATTCTTCCAAGGTTGCCTTAGGGTTCCTTCTTGATCCACTTCCCTCACTAGAAGATCTAGCACCATCTTCCCTATCCTTTCCCTTGTCAGACTTCTTAGGAGCCATCTAGAAAAACAAGGTATACCTAGGGTTAGAACATGTGAATCTTTAGCTTAGTGGCCATCTACTCATTGCTCTGATACCATATTGTAATGCCCCTCCAAGCACATATATGACACAAGAAGCAACCTCATGTTTTCCATAACATGGGTCACTTGGCTTGGAGGAACATCACAAAACATGATAAGCATTGCAACAAGGTAAATGAAACACCATGCATTAACTAAAAAATAGATTCGTACATTGTTCATAAAAAGGGAAAGACATAGACTATCTCATCTTATATCAAACCTAATACATGTAGGCTAAGCAAATCTAAAGCATGAACTAAAACTAAACTAGATAATCTATAGAGTGGTAGATGGCACCCCACCAAGCTAAAGTCTCCTTGATCAGCTACACTTGAAGGCTCGCTTTGATTCCCTCTTACTCCTTGATCTAGGGACATCTTGTCCCATGGCCATGCAAAAGAAAGCAATAATGTAAGTAACCGACATTATGCATGTTATAAGAACTGACAATAAGCATATAAATGAATTGAAATAAACTTAACATGGCTTGACATTAAGAATTATCATTACACTTTATTACATCAATGAATTAAGAAACACTACTATATGTGTTCTCTCCATCACTGCCCACATGGGGCACATCATGCTCAGAAAGTCCATCATTGCATGGAATCCCATAACGACCATAAAGGTCCATCATTGCGAGAAACATATAATAAGTTACTTAATTCTGTAAACTTAAACATTAACATCATTGTTCTTATCCTACCATCAATCTAAATTGTCCTCATCCAATAATTGCACCAAAGTGCTCATCAAGCCGATTAAGTCTCATCTTAGTTGCACCAAAGTGCTCATCAATGCCATAAAGACAAAATAACATAAAGAGGAACAATTCACAACTTAAGTGTATTATCTTAATCATCATGGGATTTCTCCCTCTTAATCTTGAAACATTACATGATTTACATAAGTCTTTCTCAAATTTCTAAATCATTACATGAGCACAGAAATAAACTAATGAGCATCAGTGATAAGCATAGGACTTTATAATTATATCAATCAACAAGTAAATAATAAAATTTGAGACTTCATCATTGTCTTAATCTCATTCATTAACTTGGAATTTAAAGCATAATCTTAAATAATACTTAGCATACAATTTATCCAAAATATATATGCATAATGGCATGACCCACTTACCTAGAGCAAGGTAGATCCTAACTTAGTATCCCTAATCTTGATCGGATCCTAGGTTCCTAAAATCAACATGGTTTATATTAATTATCACCTTAAGTATATCCTAAACCCTAATTTGGGTATTCTAGGAAAACATGGTCAGACACTCTCGAGGGTTTGAAAACCTAAAAATCAGATTCCTTATCAAAAAACCTTTCCAACAACTATTTTTTCATAATTTTCTAATAAACTATTGATTTACTGTGATTTTGCAAAGAATGGGTCAATGAGAATTTGACTAAAATCCATGTGTCCGAAATATCCATGTCAGTGAGCAACTCAGCCTGGGCCCCATCTGGCATGGTCCAACCGGATCTAGCTGTGTGGCCAGCACATGCCCCACATATGCCTGCATGTTCTTCATCCACATCAGAAGCTGCAAAACCCAAGCTGCCCCTGAGGCTGAAAAGTGAGCAAAAATCCGGAGAGGGTAAAATAGGAATACTGCGCCTGGGCTTCTTCTCCTTCAATCCAGAAATGGAGATCATCAAAAGGAAACTACAAAATTAGGAGAACAGAACTGAGGTTCCGATCTTGATACGTGAAAGCTAGCCACATAGGTGACTCCTCACCTCGCCACAAAGATTACGAGCCCAAGCATGGGTTGGTCGGTGGTCTAGGGCTCCAAGAAGCTCCTCCACCAAGACAGTCCAGAAATCCAGCATGAAAGCAAATATGGGACAAGACACGATACAAATTGAAAGTGCAGGATGAATCTATGATGCCAACTAAAGTTGAAGGCGAGCAGACCAGGGTGAATGGTGGCGAGCATGATGAGAATAGAATATATGCCCAAGGAACAGGCAAAAAGAAGGAAGAATAGATACATGTGAAACTAGTGAAATTGTCCTTGGTTAAAGCTTCTTGGGGCTTCGAGGAGACTATTAGGTGCCTCAGTGGTGGTCACGAAGGCTTGACTTGCCGCGGCGGGAAGCTACTTCGGCGACAGCACAGTGGTCTTATGGGGAGATCGACACAGGGTGCTTGAGGGGAAACAAATTGTTGGAACGGGTCTCCATGTCTTTAGTGATGATGGAAAGTCAATCCTTTATAGGCTTGATGGCTAGGTGTGGCATGGAGTCCTAAAGGAACTCAGAAATAGGGGAAAGAGAGAGATCTCTCATCGACCGAGAAAACTAGGGCTCAAAACCCTACAAATTTTGGGATGGATCAGATCGAAAGGATCTGAGGATGGTTAAAGTGGATCAATTTTCTAATGTCATTGATTAGAGAGAGGGATTGTGAAATAAAAGTAATTGGGGTCTGTAGAGTCTAGTAAGCACTAGACTTTGGGTGAGGAGACGAAACATCAACTGTCAAATGAGTCCATGAAGACTAGGACTCTAGGAGAGCCATCCAATGTGGCCGACAAGAAACAGAGCGAGTTATGCATGTGACAACAAAAAAATCAATCGGAACTTTGGTTAATCCAATATATATTCTATTAATGTACCACTAAAACCATATGTTAACTTCCCTAATGGATTTGAAGGGTCAAATGAAGCCATATTGACCCCAAATTTGGACCACAAGCTAATTAGGACTTCTAGAATCTCCCTATCCAATTAGATTTAGGTTTTCATTGAATTATGTTCAACAACCTCATATAGGTTGATATTTAATGCATTTATTATTAAAAGGTGACATGGATGAAATTATCCTTTATTTAATGAGTTGTTTGAGCCAAAATTTGATGTTATGAGAATATTTCATCATATCTAGGACTTAGAGGTCACATTACATTCTATTTGTTAGATTAAATCTTAAACTTGAGGATGTTACACTACTAGAGCCTTGGGCAGTGGGCTTGGGCATTACAAATGGTATCAGAGCCATAACTCCTCCAGTAGGTAGGGCCCACATGGGCATGTGGCATGCCAGTCTTGAGCAGTGTGGTCTAGGCATGTTGGAAAGGGTTGTCCATGGTTGATGTAGCCACCCTTGCACTGGTATTCCGTGATTGGGAGTTGGGTGTCCATGCGACATTCTGGGTTTGCATTGAAATGGGGTGATATTATGAGGCCATATAGTTGAGCCTTGATGAAGACATCAAGAGTCTAATTGGGGGGGGGGATTGTAACATCCCAGGATTTGAGGCCTCAGATAAAATGATCTTATAAGGAATGATTGGACTACCCATATCACCAAGGTGCACCTCCTTTTTCGAAAGCCTATTACTAAAGAACTCCATAGTTAAGCGTGCTCGGCTTGGAGTAGTACTAGGATGGGTGACCAGTCAGGAAGTTGATATTGCCTTACACATGAGTGAGATTGTAGTGCACAGTTAAGGCTAGTGGTGGTCTATGGGGTCAATCATCATTCTTGAAACTCTACTAGAGCCTTAGGCAGTGGGCCGGGGCGTTACAGAAGGTTAGCTTGGATCATCACCACCACCACCACATGCAAGATGAGATTGATCCCTCAAGCTCCAAGGACGAACCTCCGTACTCCAACAAGCTCAAAGAACAAGAAAAGGAGGAAGAAGATAGATGGCTAAAAAGGGTTGCAAATAAGAAGAGATAAGGGGTTATATAGATGGCAAATGAGAGAGAAGGCAAGAGATGATGTGTCAACACTCCAAGGTACTAAAGGGACACTTGTCCACCCAAGAAACACACATGCAACCACCTAAGCATGACACTCAAGACATGGTGATACGCTCTAGGTAGGGTATCGACCGCCATGTCAACCCCCATGGTCATGGTCATGACCCATTAATGGGGCACCATCTATGGTCACGACACCACCAACCCACATCATCTCTAGGTCGAGACAAGGGACCTCCACAACCCTAGGTCAAAGAAACCTATGCTAGGGAAACCATCTAGACCCAAGACCATCCTAAACTACCTAGGTCACGACCCCCAACACTAAGACGAGGTGTCTCAATCGTGACACCCTCCAAAACCAACCTTGGTCGTGACCCAAGGTCGAGACAACACAACCAACACACATGGTCAAGACACTCAACACTCATATCAACCCTAATCACTACCTGGGGTGATAATTCTCAACCAAGGCTCAAATAAGGCATACTACTCTTTATGTTTCCTCTATATGATGTAAAGAAAGAGAGGGAACACTCTAGAGGTGGAAAATTGCACATCAACCTCCCTACTTAGGGTAAATTGCAAATTGCACCAAAACTAGAATAGAAAGCTCAAACATCATCCAAACAAACTCAAACTTGAAGCTTAAGCTCTCAACAACCCCTAATTACATATAAACATACTAGAGCAAGATTCTAAGTACATGATTAATCCAAAGCAAATAGGGTTACCCCAAAACTCAGGTTAGGGGTCTTATAGAACCGATCGACTTGGTCATGCCAACCAAAGCTTCTGATGATTTTCCAAATTCATGAGAATAGTTGATCGTTTCAATTATTCAATTATACTAGTACATGGAATTAATATTTGACATTAATTGGGAATGAAATTTCAATTCAATTGCAATTGGGAAATAATGCAAAATAATCAGTTCACTATTTGAACTGATCTACTTACACTGCCAACCGATCGGTTCACCAGTGAACCAACTGGTTCACCGATTGAAAGATAATTAATTCATGGAAATTTTGGTCCCTTCTACTCCCACACAGAGTGGGAACCCATACCCTAACCCCTCCTTTAAATAGAGGGGTATTTGGGGCTTCTCAAAACTCAACTCAATTGCCTCTGACAATTATTGTCCTCTCTGGTTGTGGTAACCAATAGAAAGCCTGAGCAAGGCCTACCCGCTAAAGGGAGGGATACAAGGGAGAAAAATTGTAGGAGAGAAAGTTGGTGACTAGTACACCAACATGAGGGACAACTCCTTCCTATCTGTTCTAGTAGAATGATAAGAGTTCTAGGTTGTCTGTGTAGACTTCTCTAGAGGTGTGGATACTTTTTCTGCTAGGAGGGCAATGTCAACCTACAATCCATGGTGAAGTTGTTGCATACTACAACTGAGTCAGTAGTCCATGGTGAAGACTAGGAGCTACACATGCACTATCCAAGTGAAACTGGGAGTGTTTCACTATTGCGACGAGTTATAGTCACTGGACTTTCTCCAAGATCATGTATGAACTCGTTAAACCATCCTTTCCATTACATTGTTTTGATGTGATCTTTCTATTCTAGGGAATATGGATAGATGTTTTTGTTTCTGCCTCTATGCCCATATTTTCCTTCACCAACATGAACTAATACATATTGAGAAGAAGTATCTAACTAAATCTCCTATACTTAAATTTAATGCCTTCCATAACTTTCATCTGACTCATCATGTCTTGATATCTTAATATTTTTCATTTATCTAAAATGACATGAAACAAAATGTGGATCGGTATATTGCTATACTATGTATGTAGGGTGCAAGAAAAAGTGTAGAAGTGCTATAACAACATATATTCAAACAATTATTTGCAAATAAGAATTGTCATTTTTATCACATATTCTAACCCACACTTAATATGCTATCTTGGGCGTGATCACTATTCAATCATGTCGCATGTGCATCACTCCTTGATTCCTATCATCCTAGTCTTCAAAACATGTTTATGTTGTGGGATATAGCATGTATGTGATATGTACTATATATGTGTGGTGACTGGATACAATTTATATATATACAAAAACTCTCTCAAATATTAAGTCTTAGATGTTTTCCATTAGTGGCACACATGAAAAGCTTGATCAAGTAAGTGTAGGCACCCCAAGGGTGGTGTGACGTCCCCGGATTTTGATTTCTCCAAACCCTATTGGGAATGAGATGTCAGAATCCGAAAACATCATCCAATCATATCAGAGAGCGATGCGGAAGCATAAGACGCATACATGAACATACAACCATAACATTTCTCAGCATTCAACATGTACATTATTACAACACGATTTACAATTGTATATTTAAAGGGAATTCTAACACAAGTCTAAACATGTATGCTAACTAGGATCTTAGGCAATAGGTACAACCTGTACAACTTGCTCACATCCTATTCTTTTATCCCATTCTAGCTCGGGACCTAGAAAATACGAGAAACAAAAACATCAACAAAAGTTGGTACGTGGAATTAAAGAGCTATACTATGCTGGCATATTGAAATACTTGAAAAAGAAGAAAGAGAGAAAGAAACATTATTTAATGGAGGAAAATCAGGTAAACCCAAGTTATTAATCATATTTCAATAGACATGTATTACTATGGTGGACTTTGCACAAACATATATTATTGGGCGCTATCCCCGCGTACCTTGTACCATTAGGGATCTCCCCACGTACCTTGTACCATTAGGGAGGTGCTAGTCAACATTAATACTTTCCCTCTCTAATAGGGAGATTAATGAACCATCATTAACTACATTCCATTTTCTTTCTTTAGTGTTCTTATTGTTCAAGGCGGAAATGACAATACATATAGATCTACATCCAACAATGTATTTCAAGTACAAACGAGCAAGTACATATATTTAACATCCAACAAATCTAGTCATATAATTATATCCACGTACCTGAGTTCAGAGAATCATAGCTATCCTTGATCATCTAGACAATCTGGTCATCACCTGATTAATAGCAATTAATCATCATTAATACATGGTTCATTATGTCATTGATATTTTAGGTCTAAGTTAGGGTTTAGGCCAAACCTAGGTTCAAAATGGTCTAAACTTGTTTCTTATATTTTTAGACCAATCTAGATGTCATTATTTAGGCCAGATTCGATTTTGATAATAATTAGCCTTCTAGAATAATTTTCTGAGAACTTATATTGACTGGATACAATTTATGTATTTAACGAACCCTTAAAGGATTATTGTCATCTACATTAGATATGATCAGCAAATGTGTTCCAACAGGATGATCTAGGGGTCCAGTAATGAAGGGCTTGTTTTTCTGAGAATTTCAAAAGTTTATTTGTAATTTTATGATCATCTAGCTAATTATTAAGAATTATTGAAGATCTAGGAATTAACTGAGATATTTACCTTAGAGAGCCTATCAAGGTGCGCCACATGTACCTAAATTGATGTTTCTCCTTCCTTGAGCTGGCTGGGTTCAAGATTGAACTAGACGGTCTAGTTTCTGGACCCGTCTCCGCTCCCTCACTCGTCAATGCCCACACGAGGTTTTCCAAGCCCGACGCTCTGCTCGCGGTGATATGCTCTTCCCCCGTTCCATGATGTCCAATGACCACAACACTGGATGAGGCCGTCAAATCTTGGTAAGGAACTACAGGTGAAGCTATGCCCAGCAGCAAGGATCTCTGGAGGAAAGACTCCACGGTGGAGGGGGTGCGGTCCCTCTCCTTTTTCCCTCCCATTCTTACTGTCATGCCCAACCCTCAAAACTTACGACAGGGCCGCCACCATGAAGGAAGGAGGCGGCGAAGAATATATGGAGGTTGGGTCTTCCACATCCAGAGATGAAGCCGCCATCTCTATAGAAGTAATCTGACCCATCTGGGAGGTCCGCACTGAGATGAGGTTAGCACCGCCACGACTGCAGACTCCGGCGAGCCTCACTCACATTCCCTAGCTCCAACGTGAGGACCTTGGTCACCCGCCCAAGTGGTAATGGCCCTAGATCCACAGGGTGGTCAGCTCACTGACCCCTATTGTCACCGTCGTGCAAGCCTAGACTAGGCCAGACTAGGAACTCAATGATCGTCATCTCCTCTGATGAGCTCATGAGTGAGCAGACCTCCTGATTGAGACCTGGCGGTTGGAGGTGATGGTGGAGGGTTCTTTGGCAACCTCCGCAACCATGATGCCTTCTGGATGTAGCGCCGCCAGAGGAAGCATTGGGGAACCTTTTCCGCCGTTAGTGCTTCCTCAAGGCTCAAGCAAGGCCTTCTGCTTTCTCTCAGCCATCTCTGTAAGGTCCAGATCCGGAGAGCACTCTTGGGTTGGGTGCCTCCATGTAGGGGGTAGACGGGGAGGGATCAGTGGAGATCTCAACCTCCTCTCAGCCTGGTCATGGTGGAGTCTTCTCTGCCAGCTCTCCATGCATGTCTTCATCCATTTCACAGTTGTCAGGGAGTGAGGAAAGGGTAGTGGGGTTTGGGTGCCACCGGTCTCCAGGTTCCAAGCTATAGGTGGAGTTATGGGGCAGTTTCGATGAGGCAACATCACACTACCACCGTGATCGCTCTTTGATCACCTGTATCCGGGTTATGCGCTCAAGAAGGCACAATATAGGCCTGGTCATTCTCGTGATCCACAAAGTTCGGAGCTAGCCCTCACTTCTCAACTAAGCGTGAGATACTGGCCATGCATTCCATGCTAAAGGCCATACCCAAGAAAGCACAATTCAGTGTAACATCAAATTGTCACGGGTACTAACTCAATAACCAAAAGAACAAAGTCCTACCACTTTTATTTCATGAATGTCCTCAACTTCAAGAAATTATATCTCTTTACAACAAGATCAAAACATCCTATAATTTTAGACATATGCTCATGATATCCCAAAGTGGCTTATACCAAAGTTTGAAGCACAAAAATCCATTAATTGGTCATGAAAAATAATTCTCCAAACAACCTTATAAAATAGATGTATATGCCTTGAATTCAATTTAAGCAATCATCAAATATTGGTCCAACAAGTCCAACAACACTTGTTATGATCCTAAAATACCTCAAGGCTCATCAATTGATCACTTGATTTCATTACAACTACTAAATTGACCTCTTGCACTCATAAGTATCCAAGTCGGTGAATAAAAATCTATTCATTGCAATGGATTTCAAATAGATCTAATAATCATTCATTGCATCTATGCTTACCCTTTTTAAGTGAAAGAGTCCAAAATTGAATGATTAACCCCTCAATTTGGCACTAAACATCTACATAACATTTATGGTCTTCAATTTCTATATGGGGTATCTAAACCCAAAAATCCGGGTTATCACATTCACCCCCACCTTAAAAGGAATTTTGCCCTCAAAATTTAGCTAATGCCATCCTTAAGAGGTTATCTAGGAGTTAAGCTTCATATACATCATCATTGCTTAGGTTCTAAGACCACTATAATTGCATGCACTCTAAGTTGTCAGCTTAGGGTCTAAAGATTCTTGGTTGTGTCCACCCCACCTTATATATATGTGGAAGCATCACTTAATGTCTTAGCCATAACATGATATTATGATATCTTAGGATTACATCACCCCTAAGGATACATGTTTTGTTCATACCTTTAAAGTTCAAGAGGAATTCATTTATATGCCATGGTATTCAGATCGTTCAAATCTAACATCATTAACATCTTCAATGATTTCAGGATTAGAGTAGATTTAACTTCACCCTTGATATTAGAATTTTTTTTACTTAATAAGGGCTTACGTAACATGTTTGACCATTAGGGTTTTCACCCTATGGTGTGATATTCATACTCAACTTAGAAGCATACATTGAGAAGGATCAAAGTTACAACTATATTTCTGATCATATATCCTATGATCCAAAAATATCTTTATATCAAGTTCATGAGTTCAAATTTTTATGTCTTGCATGTATTATGTGAAGGTAAAAAGAGAATATACTAAGTTTATCCCATGATCTCAACATCACATCTTTCATGTTTCATACGAAGGGGAAGAGAATATTTTAAAGTCAAACTTATCATGATTTCAATCTTGGGTACTACATGTATTATATAGGGAGGAAAATATAGAATAGGTCAAGCTTATATGAGTGACTCCTCATATCTAAATCATCTATATAGCTCAAGTGAGGTTTCTATCATCGTATATTAAGAAGGAGAAGGAGAAGGGAGAACATGTATGTTGAGTATCTTTTGCATAGAGCATCATACTCTCATAACTAGAGTTCATTTATTACCTCACTTGCAACTAATGATGAGATTCACAAAATATGTCACTTCATCTAGGACCTAACTCAGCCAAAGGATTGACTTTATCATATGGGTCATCTACCCATACTTTTATTTTACCCAATTCTCACATATAGATTTGAATCATGCATAAGGACTCAACTCAACACTCGAGAGTAATCTAGTGTAGGACATTTTTTTAACACATATCTCATATATTGGAGGCTAGGTCCTATGACCTTCTCTTTTTGGGTCTTACTCTCTCTAGAGTTCACCACATATCTCATCCTACCACTAGATATCCTCCTTGTATAAGAGCTTGGGGCTCATGCATACTCATCTCTATCTTAACTTAGCTTATCTTAAGTAGGAAAAAAGGGAATGTACTTTCATCATCAAGATTTTTCTTAAATTCTCTAAAATTGGATTCAACCAGTATACATTTTAAACCTTTATAAGGAAACTTATACTATCAGAGATCAAACTTAGATAAGATTGCACAAGCTTATTTCAACTATCATTCTATCATCCACTCCATGTATCACATATCTTGATAAGGCTCTAGACATCTAATCTGGACTACTCTCTCTTCTAGACTGATGTCACTCCCTTTCACTTAGGTTACATGAACAATAACTACTCTACAGTGTGAGGGACACATTTTTATATTTACATATATATAATAAAATACTATATAATTTTTCTCCGAGAAAGAAGACGTCAGAGAAAACACTCAAGGCTCAAGCCGATTGGAAAACAAAACCAAATCAACAACTGAGTGTCCCACACAAAGTAGATAGTCTAGTATCATGTAACCTAGTGAAATGGTCAGAACGAGATGTAGACTAGTGTAGCTACCCCATACATATGAGCTCTATATGGAAAGGGTCTCACACACTTGTCTAAACCTAGTTCTCAAACATCTAGGTTCTAACCTAGAGGCTAGGTCAAACCTTATTCCTATAGAACAACTTACTAAGTTTCTAGGATTTTAAGTGAATGGTGAAGTTTAGTTTTATGTATCATGGTGAGCAATTGTCAGGTGTAGCTATTGTTCATGCTCTGATACCAACTATGACGTCCCTGGATTTTGATTTCTCCAAACCCTATTGGGAATGAGATGTCAGAATCCAAAAACATCATCCAATCATATCAGAGAGCGATGCGGAAGCATAATACACATACATGAACATACAACCATAACATTTCTCAGCATTCAACATGTACATTATTACAACACAATTTAGAATTGTATATTGAAAGGGAATTTTTACACAAGTCTAAACATGTATGCTAACTAGGATCTTAGACAATAGGTACAACCTGTACAACTTGCTCACATCCTATTCTTTTATCCCATTCTAGCTCTGGACCTAGAAAATACGAGAAACAAAAACATCAACAAAAGTTGGTACGTGGAATTAAAGAGCTATACTATGCTGGCATATTGAAATACTTGAAAAAGAAGAAAGGGAGAAAGAAACATTATTTAATGGCGGAAAATTAGGTAAACCCAAGTTATTAATCATATTTCAATGGACATGTATTACTATGGTGGACTTAGCACAAACATATATTATTGGACCCTATCCCAGTGTACCTTGTACCATTAGGGATCTCCCCGCGTACCTTGTACCATTAGGGAGGTGCTAGTCAACATTAATACTTTCCCTCTCTAATAGGGAGATTAATGAACCATCAATAACTACATTCCATTTTCTTTCTTTAGTGTTCTTATTGTTCAAGGCGGAAATGACAATACATATAGATCTACATCCAACAATGTATTTCAAGTACAAACGAGCACATACATATATTTAACATCTAACAAATCTAGTCATATAATTATATCCACGTACCTGAGTTCAGAGAATCATAGCTATCCTTGATCATCTAGACAATCTGGTCATCACCTGATTAATAGAAATTAATCATCATTAATACATGGTTCATTATGTCATTGATATTTTAGGTCTAAGTTAGGGTTTAGGCCAAACCTAGGTTCAAAATGGCCTAAACTTGTTTCTTATATTTTTAGACCAGTCTAGATGTCATTATTTAGGCCAGATTCTATTTTGATAATAATTATCCTTCTAGAATAATTTTCTGAGAACTTATACTGACTGGATACAATTTTTGTATTTAACGAACCCTTAAAGGAGTATTGTCGTATAAATTAGATATGATCAGCAAATGTGTTCCAACAGGATGATCTATTGGTCTAGTAATGAAGGTCTTGTTTTTGTGAGAATTTCACAAGTTTATTTGTATTTTTCTGATCATCTAGCTAATTATTAAGAATTATTGAAGATCTGGGAATTAACTAAGATATTTACCTTAGAGAGCCTATCAAGGTTCGCCACGTGTACCTAAATTGATGTTTCTCCTTCCTTGAGCTGGCTGGGATCAAG
The DNA here is from genome assembly GCA_963693085.1 of Alisma plantago-aquatica. Taxonomy (NCBI): domain Eukaryota; kingdom Viridiplantae; phylum Streptophyta; class Magnoliopsida; order Alismatales; family Alismataceae; genus Alisma; species Alisma plantago-aquatica. The sequence goes on from OY856412.1 coordinate 757,188,587, forward strand.
ATTGAACTAGACGGTCTGGTTTCTGGACCTGTCTTCGCTCCCTCACTCATCAATGCCCACGCGAGGGTTTCCAGGCCCGATGCTCTGCTCGCGGTGATATGCTCCTCCCCCGTTCTGCGATGTCCAATGACCACAACACTGGATGAGGCCGTCAAATCTTGGTAAGGAACTACAGGTGAAGCTATGCCCAACGGCGAGGATCTCTGGAAGAAAGACTCCACGGTGGAGGGGGTGCAATCCCTCTACTTTTTCCCACCCATTCTTATTGTCATGCCCAACCCTCCAATCTTGCGAAAGGGCCGCCACCATGAAGGAAGGAGGCGGCGAAGAATATATGGAGGTTGGGTCTTCCACATCCAGAGATGAAGCTGCCATCTCTATAGAAGTAATCTGACCCATCTGGGAGGTCCGCACCGGGACGAGGTTAGTGTCGTCGCGGCTACAGACTCCGGCGAGCCTCACTCACATTCCCTAGCTCCGACGTGAGGACCTTGGTCACCCGCCCAAGTGGTAATGGCCCTAGATCCACAGGGTGGTCAGCTCGCTGACCCCTATTGTCACCGTCATGAAAGCCTAGACCATGCCAGAATGGGAACTCAATGATTGTCATCTCCTCCGATAAGCTCGTGAGTGAGCAGGCCACCTGATTGAGACCTGGCGGCTGGAGGTGATGGTGGAGGGTTCTTTGGAAACCTCCGCAGCCACGATGCCCTCTGGATGTAGCGCCGCCAGAGGAAGCGTTGGGGAACCTTTGCCGCCGTTAGTGCTTCCTCAAGGCTCAAGCAAGGCCTTCTGCTTGCTCTCAGCCATCTCTGTAAGGTCCAGATCCAGAGAGCGCTCTTGGGTTGGGTGCCTCCATGTAGGGGGTAGATGGGGAGGGATCAGTGGAGATCGCAGCCTCCTCTCAGCCTGGTCATGGTGGAGTCTTCTCCGTCGGCTCTCCATGCATGTCTTCATCCATTTCATGGTTGTCAGGGAGGGAGGAAAGGGTAGTGGGGTTTGGGTGCCACCGGTCTCCAGGTTCCAAGCTACAGGTGGGGTTACGGGGCAGTTTCAATGAGGCAACCTCACACTACCACCGTGATCGCTCTTTGATCACCTGTATCCAGGTTATGCGCTCAAGAAGGCACAATATAGGCCTGGTCAGTCTCGTGATCCATAAATTCGGAGCTAGCCCTCACTTCTCAACTAAGCGTGAGATACTGGCCATGCATTCCATGCTAAAGGCCATACCCAAGAAAGGACAGTTCAGTGTGACATCAAATTGTCACGGGTACTAACTCAATAACCAAAAGAACAAAGTCCTACCACTTTTATTTCATGAATGTCCTCAACTTCAAGCAATTATATCTCTTTACAACAAGATCGAAACATCCTATAATTTAATACATATGCTCATGATATCCTAAAGTGGCTTATACCAAAGTTTGAGGCACAAAAATCAATTAATTGGTCATGAAAAATAATTCTCCAAACAACCTTATAAAATAGATGTATATGCCTTGAATTCAATTTAAGCAATCATCAAATATTGGTCCAACAAGTCCAACAACACTTGTTATGATCCTAAAATACCTCAAGGCTCATCAATTGATCACTTGATTTCATTACAACTACTAAATCGACCTCTTGCACTCATACGTATCCAAGTCGATGAATAAAAATCTATTCATTGTAATGGATTTCAAATAGATCTAATACTTATTCATCGCATCTATGCTTACCCTTTTTAAGTGAAAGAGTCAAAAATTGAATGATTAACCCCTCAATTTGGCACTAAACATCTACATAACATTCATGGTCTTCAATTTCTATATGGGGTATCTAAACCCAAAAATCTGGGTTATCACAGGTGGTGTGTTGTCTATCTCATAGAAGTGTGATGGTAATAATGTGGGCCTTCCAAGTGGGGTGCATTATTATCATGTCAGCTTTTTGGTCGGTCTTAGCTGAGTGATCTTAATGAGATTATGAACCATAGGCATACAAATGACTATGGCAAGGAGTTCTGCATATCATATATCCAAGAATTGAATAAGATTCAATTGGGAAACATTGTCTACCTTAATAGTTGACTATGGACGTCGACATTGGTTGGGTAATAGTTGAATTATTTTGGATCTTGGCTCACTAGAAGGTTGTATACTGCAATCTTCTAAATTGATATGTGAGGGCTATCAATTTGATCAATATAAAGAGAGTGGTAGTTAATTAAATACCCAATCAACATCATCAATTTTAATCAAATCAAATCAAATCAAAAATGAGTTGTTGATAAATTATAAATTCTTTTGTAGAATCAAATGGTAACACACAACAAAAACTTTTCTCTACGGTCAATCCTTGAAAAGGACAAGTTAGATGGGAACAAATTCCACAACTGGTTCAGGATGCTAAGAATTGTTCTCACATAGGAGCACTATCTCTATGTCCTAGAGACACCAGAGCCAGATGAACCCCTTCCCACCGTGCCTAAGGTTGGCAGGGATTCTTATAAGAAGCATATTGAAGATGTCATTTATGTCAAGTGTCTGATGTTGTGATCCATGAACTATGAGTTGCAAAGGCATCATGAGAACATGGATATGATTGAGATGGGCACACATCTTAAGAACATGTTTCAAGATCAGACAAGACAAGAGAGATTCGATGTCTCTCAGGAGTTTTTCAAATGTAACATGGCAGAAGAAGATTCAATAGGTCCTCATGTTCCCAAGCTCATTGGGTATGTGGAGAACCTTGCTAGACTTGGATTCCCCTTTGGTCAAGAGTTGGCCACTGATGTGATTCTACGGTCTCTAGTCTGGAATCATACAGTCAGTTTGTTATGAACTACACCATGAATAATTGTTGACAAAGTTATTAGGCATGTTTAGAATATGTAAATAAGTGAAATTAATCCACCTCTCTACTAATAACAATGGTAAACAAAATCCAAGTTGGATGGCAGCGGAAGATAATTTTTTTGACTATATTCAATTTAAAAAAAGAGTACATAAATCTTCCCAAAAAGGGTATACATGCATTATACAAAAGAGGATATAAGTAGAGGGAAGCTAGACTACAACAATATGTCTCCAATAAAAATAACTTGACAAATAATTTCATGAGGGAAGGATGGACTCCTTTTCCTAGTCATAGGCTGGTTCACCATGCTTATGTTGCACACTCTGATTCTAACCTGGGTGGTTGGGATCACCCAATAAGAGGAGAGAAAATGTTTGTGTCAAATAAAGAATAAGGACAAGTATAAACTAAATAAGGAATTAATAAAGATTCATTATACTAAGAGGGTCAAGAATATGAGGCAAGTAAAACAAATAAGAATTTTTGCCAAGTTAAACAATAATAAGTCATGCATGATTAAATTTAACTATAGTAAACTAATATAGGGCTAAGGCACCTACCATACCTCAACCTCTGGGTGAGGGAGAGTAACACATTCCCAAACACCCTAATATTTTTATAATTGGGGAGAGTGGTCACATTCCCATGGGCTCATGCCCAAAACTATGGGTGGTTTTTACTCATGTACACTACATTAGTTAATTAGTCATTTTCATCATCATGCTTAAGTCTTTCAATGGAAGATATAAGGAATTTAAATACCTTTGGAAATGGGGTCCAACACCCTAGAATAATTGAATTAAAAGTGCCTCAAGAAGGTAATAAAGAGAATAAAGGCTAAGCAATGCCTCATTGGAAATAAGGGTTGGATATAAAATGCCCAATTGAAGGATAGTGTTCAAACCCATAAATAAATAGGGTTGCACATACATACCTCACTTGAGATTCTTAGAGAAGATCTTTCATGAATTAAATGTGTCCAATGTACTTTTGTCCTAGATACAAGTTTATACACATGGATTAGGGTTTATAAATCATATTAGGTGAGAAATCCTAATTTGTACCTTCTATGAAAACCCTCAAATTATGACTCAAAAGTAGGGCCAGTCGATTACTTACGTTCTCATGAGTAAGAAAATATATTTATTTCTTAGATTTGGAGTTAAAATAAATTAAATATATATTTGAAGGCATTTTATATAATTAATATGTTATATATGACAAACATAAAAATAGGGATGCAAATTAATTCTTACATATATTCGGATTCTACATAAAAAAATCTTTCCAACAAGTATTTATTTATATTTTTTTGATAATCCTACAATTTATTAAGAATTATTGAAATCTGACCAATCAGAAAATAGGAAAACCATAGCGTGACAGTCATTTAAACCGGATTATAAATCAATGTAAATAACTTGTGAAATGACAAAACTATCTTAGGCACTATGACATAGTGATTGAATGTGTGGGGGCATTTTAGTCTTTTCACGTTAAACATATATCAATGCCAATAAATCAAAATGATCACGTGAATTGACGAAAACACCCATACTCGTTAGATTATGCAATTTCTCTCATAGGGTCACTCAGATCATTTGAATCCATAGATTGTTCTCTGGGAGAAATGGAGCGGACCAAAGGTCGAGTACCTGCCTGGAGATCCACGATTTTCATCGGCATGGAACCTTGCGGTTCCACAACACCCAACTAGTGTTCTGTCACCTTTGTAGTGTCACAGAGACTTCAACGAACCAAAGAGTAGGTTGTGAGAGGCCCAAGAGAGAGGAAAAAATAGGGGGGCTGAAGGTGTGGCTGAGGGTCCCAAAACCCAGGAAGAACAGCCCGAAACAACTAAGTGATCACTGGAAAATGTTTGTGGGGGTCCAGCGAGGTCAACCGATGGGTTGGTGTGATTGGGGATGAAACAAAATGGTGAGGTGTTAGATCTTTGATGAGGGGTTGATCTGAGCTATAGGATACATCAACACGAGCCAAACCAAGATGAACTCGCGATGTGGAAATGAAGGATGGAGGTTAGGGAAACTTACCGATTTGTCAATTTGAAGGGAGGTGGTGCAGGGAATCAGGGCGAGGTCCACTTGTCAGAGGAGCAAACTGAGTAGATCAGGGAGCTACAGGTCAGTTGGGAGCAAATTGAATGAGGAGGAGGCTTGCTCATGGCTTGAGGGTTCTCTTCCCAACCATATATAGGTGATAGTGGTTCTCTAGCTCCCTCGGTAAACCAGCGGCGGAGAGGAGAGTCGCTAATCTAATGGGCATTTTGTGTACAAGGTGAGAGAAGAGGGGAGTTAAGGCTTACTAGAAATGATAGAGAAAGACAAATTCAACCACAAAAAAATTATGTGATTGACGATCAGTCGAGGGAGAACATGCTCGTCGAATGAATCGGCCGTGAAACGGTTGCTGGGCCACATGAGACTAAGGTAGGGGACGACCTATGGGATGTCAGATCAACTTGAAATTTAGATGATAGGATCTAGGCCATCTGATGACACATGTGGGAGAATATAAATGTGTGAAAAACTAGAATAAATGAAACCATAGCTTAAATGTGTCGCATAAATGAAATTGATTACAAACCTTGGTCAAATTATAACCAAACTTGTAAAATCGATTTGGAGGATCAAACATGGGTCAAATGACCTCAAATTTGGACCATATGCTAATATTAATGCCTAGATTAATGCTATGTAATTATATTTTCGTTTTGCAAAATCTTTGGCCCTTAATCACCATATTGGCCATTACTATATTTTAAAAGAGTGAATTAATACAAAGGTATTTTCTTAGCAAATCCTTTAATAAAATTCAAGATGGATATTATAAAATCATTCAAGAGTCATGTCTCACCTCTTATTCTCTTTTTTATTGCTTTTAATAACATTTTGGAGGAAAGAGAAAGAAAAAGGATTATTATCATATTAACTAACTCAATTACACATTAATTCTCATTTCTTATCCCAAAAAGCCACAAATACTCTAAATGGACATAATCTACTCATTATCTACTCATTATCTCTCATTATTTCTTATTCTCTTTTTTATTGCTATTAATAACATTTTGGAGGAAAGATAAAGAAAAAGCATTATTATCACATTAACTAACTCAATTACACATTAATTCTCATTTCTTATCCCAAAAAGCCACAAATACTCTAAATTAACATAATATACTCATTATCTCTCATAATTGTCCAATTTGCATTATTAGACTTTAACTAACAAACAATTTGAGATATTTTTGCAAAAACCCATTCATTGAAATGCATGTGGGTAAATATAATTCAAGCCATAAAGTATAGCTCAATTTCAACATTGAGGCCAAAGAGGATAGAAAAGATAGTCAAATTTATGGAAAATGACAAAAAGGATAAGAAGGAAAATGAAACCTTGAAAATGGGTAAAGTTGCAAAAGAATCCAAGATTCAGTATGTTACAAAAGAGGATTTTGTCCCCAAAATCTCAATAAGAGGGAAGGGTGAGTACGTAACATCCCAAAATTAAGCAACTAGGTGGTTACCTCTCATCTATGGTACTTCACATGCTCTACTCATGAGTTAGGTTTTACTAAGGTTTCCACTATTCACATCACTCTTTATCAAACATAACACAATTAATAATTTTGGTTTATTAGCATTCTCTTTATTGTGAAATTACATCATCCTTATTATGTTATTAATTGTGTCATGTCAAAACATTATGCACAAGTCATATGTATTTCACATGTACTAATTAAGAATTTTAAGCATAGTTAGGGTTTACTAAATCATCTCAATATTTGTTAATACGTTAAAGAACAATAATTAATAACTTGAATTTATACTCCATTATCCTCATTTTACTATCATGTAGAATTTTCACAGATTATTTGGTAAGGAATAGATAATATTATCCAACAAGTTATTAAATCTAAATCATGTCACACTAATTTATTACACCTATATTACACATTGTCACATCACTTTTCATACTCACATTAATGTCATCTCTAATCATTTTCTCCTATTTACACTTCATATTATAGCAACACATTAGACATTTGGAATTGGTGTAGGCTTAATAATCATGCTTATGTAAATCTAGTTAATCCTATTAATCCTTGTCACAATTGATTCATTATATGTATTTTAGTGAATAAGGTGGAACACACTAAATTTTAATGAATTGATTCATATATCAATATATGATTAGGTGATTATATTCCATCAAGGAATATTATCTGATGATGTCACCTAATGTCACTAATGTATCATGAAGGCATGGAGGATGTGTATATATGTTAAGGTTGGATGATTACATCTTAGGGTTTAGGTCAACATGACCATTACATATTTTGCATTTTTAGCATGCATTAGTTCCATATACCATAGCATTAGGGTGACATGGTCAACATTATGTGTATTCATAATTAGTGAATTACTCATATTATGTGCCTTAAGTATTTGTTAGGGTTCAAGCATATGAACTATTTATTAGATGACTTATTATGTATTCATTAGTATATAAACAAACAAGCTAAATTATAATTATAATTTGTTTGGTCAATGCTAATCATACAAGTTCACTAACTAGTCTATGGAATTAGGGTTTCCAATTTCAAATTGGCCAGATTTTCTATTTATAGGATTCCATCCCCCTAAAAAGGGATTTCGTCCTTGAAATTAGCAAATGAAAAATCTATAAAGGTACTACTACTACCACTACTCCACCCCTTAATAGGGTTGACCTACCAAGCCAAACTAAACTAGAGGTAAGAGAGTGAGTCTAAACATGTATAAGACCCAACACTTAACTGTTTTACTATCACTGTTAGTAAACTTCAAAGTCTAGTATATGGTACACTACCCCTAGACATGGAAATATAAGTCTCATATAAGGAACTTGCGGGATATAAGGTGATTTTATTTTGTTTTCAAGGATACTCAATAGTGAGGTTATTTGCCTAAAGGTATGCTATTTCGAGCATTCTGTATCAGATCAGGCCAGGCCGGTGTCATATGAACTCGGGAGTCCCCACAAACCAAGCTAGTGGCGCGGAGGAAAATATTTCCAGCCCCCAATTTCTGACCCTTTCTAGACACCATCACTATCAACTTTGTGCCCTAGTAGCTTCCTAATAGGCTAATCACCTAAAAGTTGATTAAATATATATCTAATACGAAACTATTATGTTTCTGGATCAATCTTTTGTCATCGGTTAATTCTAAGGTTAACTAAAGGGATATTATATGAGGTAAGGTTTTCTAACTAAGGAGACAAATTGAAATAGTCAAGGATCTGACTACCATTGGCTCTGATACCATGTTGTGAAGAACTGAAATCAATCCACCTCTCTACTAATAACAATGGTAAACAAAATCAAAATTGGATGGCAGCGGAAGATACATTTTTGACTATATTCAATTTAAATAAAGAGTACATAAATTTTCACAAAAAGGGTGTACATGCATTATACAAAAGAGGATCTAAGTAGAGGGAAGAAAGACTACAACAATAGGTCTCCAATAAAAATAACTTGACAAATAATTTCATGAGGGAAGGATGGACTCCTTTTTCCTAGTCATACATTGGTTCACCATGATCCTCTTACGCACTCTGCTCCTAACATGGGTGGTTGGGATCACCCAGTAAGGGGAGAGAAAATGTATGTGTTAAGGACAAGTATAAACTAAAGCAGGAATTAGTAAAGATTCACTATACTAAGAGGGTCAAGAATATGAGTCAAGTAAAACAAATAAGAATTTCTGCCAAGTTAAATAATAATAAGTTGCATGCATGATTAAATTTGACTACATTAAACTAATATAGGGTTGAGGCACCTACCGAACCTCAACCTCTGGGTGAGGGAGAGTAACACATTCCCAAACACCCTAATATTTTTATAGTTTGGGAGAGTGGTCACATTCCCCTGGGCTCATGCCCAAAACTATGGGTGGTTTGTACTCTTGTACACCATTAGTTAATTAGTCATTTTCATCATCATGCTAAAGTATTTCAATGTAAAATATAAGGAATTTAAATAACTTTGCAAATGGGGTCCAAGACCATAGAATAATTGAATTAAAAGTGCCTCAAGAAGGCAATAAAGAGAATAAAGGCTAAGCAATGCCTCATTGGAAATAAGGGTTGGATATCAAATGCCCAACTGAAGGATAGTGTTCAAACTCATAAATAAATAGGGTTGCACATACATACCTCCCTTGAGATTCTTAGAGAAGATCTTTCATGAATTAAATGTGTTGAATGTACTTTTGTCCTAGATACAAGTTTATACACATGGATTAGGGTTTATAAATCATATTAGGTGAGAAACCATAATTGGACCTTCTATGAAAACCATTGATTTGGGACTCAAAAGTAGGACCAATTGATTACTTGGGTTCTCCTGATTAAGAAAGCATATTTATTTCTTAGATTTGGAGTTAAAATGAATTAGATATATATTTTAAGGCATTTTATATAAGTAATATGGTATTTATGACTAACATTGAAATAGGGATGCAAATCAATGCTTAAAAACCATAAATTCGGATTCTACATGAAAAAATCTTCCAATAAGTATTTATTTATATATTTTCTAATAATCCTACAATTTACTAGGAATTATAGAAATCTGACAAATAAAAAAATAGGGAAACTATAGCATGATAGTCATTTAAATCAGACTATAAATCGATGTAAATAACTTAGAAATGACAAAACTATCTTAGGCATTGTGGCATAATGATCGAATGTGTGGGGTCATTTTAGTCTTTTCACATTAAACATACATCAACGCCAATAAATCAAAACAATCACGCAAATTGACGAAAACACCCATGCTCATTAGATTATGCAATTGCTAGCGTAGGGTCACCCAGGTCATTTGAAGCCCTAGATTGTTCACTGGGAATAATGGTGTGGACTAAAAGTCGAGCACCTGCTTGGAGCTCCACGATTTTCATTGGCATGGAACCCTACGGTTCCACAATGCCCAACTAATGTTCTGTCATCTTTGTGGTGTTGTAGCAAATTCAACGAACCAAAGAGGAGGTCATGAGAGGCCTAGGTGAGAGGGGAAAATAGGGGGTCAAAAGTGTGGTCGAGGGCCCCAAAACCCAGGAAGAACAGTCTGAAACAACAAGTGATCACTGGAAAATGTTTGTGGGGGTCCAGCGAGGTCAACCGACGGGTTGGTTCGATTGGAGACCCGACAAAATGATGAGGCATTAGATCTTCAGAGAGGGATTGATCTGAGCTATAGGATACGTTGACACGAGCCAAACCATGATGAACTCGCGATATGGAAATGAAGGACGGAGGTCAGGGAAGCTAACAAGTTTGTCAATTTGAAGGGAGGTGGTACAGGGCTTCGGGGCGAGGTCCACTTGTCAGAGGAGGAAACTGAGTAGCTTAAGTAGCTACGGGTCAGTTTGGAGCAAATTGAATGAGGAGGAGGCTTGCTCGTGGCTTGAGGGTCCTCTTCCCAGCCTTATATAGGCGATAGGGGTTCTCTAGCTCCCTCTGTAAACCAGCAGCGGAAAGGAGAGTCACTTCTCTAATGGGTGTTCCGTGCACAAGGCAAGAGAAGAATGTAGTTAAGTCTTGCTAGAAATGGTAGAGAGAGATGAACTCAACCGCAAAGAAATTACATGAATTGATGGTTAGTTGAGGGAGAACGGGCTCGTCAAATGAATCAGTTGTGAAACAGCTGCTGGCCCGCGCGAGACCAATTTAGGGGATGACCTTTGGGCCGTCAGATTGACTTGAAATTTAGATGATCAGATCTAGGCCATCCGATGGTGCGTGGGGGAGAAAAGTAATGTGTGACAAACTGGAACTGGAATAAATGAAACCATAGCTTAAATGTTTCGCATAAATGAAATTGATTACAAACCTTAGTCAAATTATAATCAAACTTGTAAAATCGATTTGGAGGGTCAAACATGGGTCAAATGACCTCAAATTTGGACCATAGGCTAATATTAATGCCTAGATTAATGATATGTAATTATATTTTTGTTTTGCAAAAGCTTTGTCCCTTAATCACTATATGTTCCATTACTATATTTTAAAAGAGTAAATTAATACAAAGGTATTTTCTTAGCAATTCCTTTAATAAAATTTGAGATGGATATTATAAAGTCATTCAAGAGTCATGTCTCACCTCTTATTCTCCTTTTTATGACTTTTAATAACATTTTGGAGGAAAGAGAAAGAAAAAGGATTATTATCACATTAACTAACTCAAGTACACATTAATTCTCATTTATTATCCCAAAAACCACATATACTCTAAATTAACATAATCTACTCATTATCTCTCATAATTGTCCAATTTGCATTATTAGTCTTTAATTAACACACAATTTGAGATATTTGTGCAAAACCCATTCATTGAAATGAATGTGGGTAAATATAATTCAAAACATCAAGTATAGCTCAATTTCAACATTGAGGCCAAAGAGGATAGAAAAGATAGTAAATTTAAGGAAAATGACAAAAAGGATAAGAAGGAAAATGAAACCTTGAAAATGGATAAAATTGCAAAAGAATCTGAGATTGAATATCTTACAAAACAGCTGATACACAAATCAAGAAAGACAAGCCCAAGTTTGTGATGATGATCAACAAGACACAGGGAAAGTCTAAAGGAATAGACAAATCTAAGAAGACTTCTAAAGATGGCTAGAAACCCAAGTCTTCAGATCTCAAGGCAAAAGGAGGAGTAAAGAAAAGAGGCAATTGTCATTATTGTGACCAGTCTGAACATTGGAAAAGGAATTACATTCTCTTTCTGAAGGAATTAAAGAAGAAGAAGAAGAAGGAAGGGGTTGATGCCTCTACTTCAAGTATAAATGTTACAAGATAAATTTGATTACTTCTTTATCTTGGTATGTGATACCGATTGTAGAATTGACATACATTGATGTGCATGATCTAATAAGAAGTAAATCATTTATGAAAGGACAAAGATGAACTGTGTGAAGAAAGATTTGTTGCTACTTTAGTTTATATTTAAATTTATCTTATCCCATTGGGCATGTAACAGAGTTAGTTGAACTGCTATTTCATTATTCTAATAAAAAGAAACATTTTACTTCATGCATCTTATATGGCAAGGATTAGAATGAATAAAGAGTTGTGAATGCTTCTATTTCAAAGATGTGATCTTGTATGGAAATGCCTTAAACATCTAGTGATCTTTATATGAAAGAATCTAAAGAATGAATGTTAATAACATAAATACTAAAGGATTATAATTGATAACTTAAACAAAATGTGGCATTGTCATTTAGAGAACATATATAAAAAATGCATATCTAGAATCCATATTGATATTTATTTAGACTCTTTTGGTTACTAAACCAATTAGAGATGCAAATCTCATTTATGAGCAATATGAAAAACCACCTCTCACTAGGTGTAGTGAAGAGAGCAAACATTCTATTAGACGTTGTACATGTTTATGTATGAAGATCTTTTAGAGTAAATGTTACAGCTAGTTGTTTGTAATCCATTATATTCACTAATGAGTTCAGTTGATATATGGTTTGTATTTGGTGAAATACAAACATGAATCTTTTGAAGTGTTCAAGGAAATCATAAATGAAGTATAACTTTCATAAAATTATTAATAAACTTTGATATGACCAGATGTTGAAATACTTTACATCAATAGTTTGAGGACCTTATGGAAGGATTTTGCTAGTGTATCACAAGTAAAATCCACCAAAAAATGATGATGTATCAGAATGAAGAATTTACATCCTGATGTATCATGATGTGATTATCATTTAATCCAATCTTCTAATTTCCTCATGAATATTATTTTGCACTAAAACAAAACCTACTAAAATGGCTTAAAAGACATCATATGTGATATGATATGGGAGTGTCCCGATATGAAACATATATAAAGAAAGTAGTTTCTTGAAAAGGTTTATCCACAAACCATAATTTTTGAATACTACATTTAACCCTAATCTAACAACAAAATGTTTGTTGCTAGAATAACTATGTTCCAAAAGAATCAGTGGGAGTAAAATTAGAACTCAAAAGATTTGAGATCAGCAAGAAGGTACAATGAGAACAATTGGGAATCACAAATTGTTGTGGAATCTTAAGTTTCTCATGTAACACAGGACCTCATAAGCTCTAGTCGAAAAATCTGAGATTAAAATATTGTGAATCCAACAACTCAGATGGGTAGGTCACAAGATGATGAGCCAACTTTTCAAATCAGTTCAAATTGTTGAACATGAATGAAATCTCTTTTTCCAATTGCCATGCTTGTTGTTGCAGCTAGAATAGACTATGAGATTTGACATATGAAGCTTCGAACCAGATTCTTGAGAATGAATATATGAGAGGATGTGTATGCGACATGGCCTAAAGGTTTTATAACTTCATGAATGCCACTAAACTTTATAAGCTACAAAGTTCAATATAGAGATTGAAGAAAGCATCTCAGAGATGTGATCATTTGACTTGACAATATAGTCAAAGAGTTTGACTTGAGTCAAGATAAAGGAGGAATTTTTTTATTACAAAAGATTTACTGGGAGAACGTATATGTATATTCCACATATTGATGGGGAATAATATCTCAACATTGTAAGTATTGAGACCTGGCACTGAAAACACCTTCATCAATGAAGGATTAGGTGAAACATACTATGTGATAGGGGTCAATATCTATAGAGATCATTCTTGAAAGTTTTACAATCTATAAATGAGAGCATACAATAGCAAGATGTTGAATGAATTCAGCATAAAGGATTCACTGAGAAAGAATCTATCCATGTTACATGGGATGTGTTTCTTAAGAACCATATGTTGTGATTCCCGTGAAGAATGGAAAGACATGAGTAAGATGCCATATGATGGATCTATCATTTATTCTATATAAATGTACTCATCCTATAAGTCTTGTATGTATTATACCTGACAAGATGATATTAATTTCCAATGAAGGTCATTGGAATGTCACTAAAGATATCCATTAGAGCTAGAGAAGCATTAAATGATTAGTTTCTATATTATAGCAACAAGGAAGAGTTGAGTGTAAAGGGTTACATTGATGCAAGCTTCTAAAATGATAGAGAGTGATCGCGATTTTAAAAGTTGTGTGTTTAATCTTATCATAAGAGTTGTAAGTTGGAATGGTTCCGAACTACAAGACTGCTAATTTAAATTCTATAATAGAAGTTTCCAGGTGTTGTGAATACCAGAGTGGATACTATATGGATCTAAATGTTCATATGGATAAACTTGAAGATGTTCCAACCATTTATGACTTAGTAGAAATACTATGACAATAAAGGAGCTACCAATTAGGCAAGGAATATCATACAACATATTACAGTGATTTCATCTCATATGAGAAATCGTACAACGAAGAGACGTGAAACATGCAATATACAAACTATAGCATAATGTTGCTAACCCGTTGGATTAGAAATTGTGTAGAATAAGCATAATGGAAATGTTTAGATCACTAATAATATGATTCATCGGTGACTGGCTCTAAGTGCAACTTGGAGTTTGTTCATATGTATGCCCAGAGAGCCAATCATATGATGATTGTGATGGCATATTACATAAAGTATTTGATTAATAATAATAAAGGCAACATATAATCCATTCTATTTCATTCAATTATAAGATAATGAGGAAACACAATGAATATCTAAAGAATGACAATTCTTAATGATGTATGTCTTCCAGTGCATGACTTGAACAATGAGATAATATGGATGTTAAGAGTATGTATATTCTTATTATGTCCCTAGTCAGTTGTTAATATGGAAGGCATATTGACATCAGTAACACATAAGACTAGAGTGTGAGTTGCTTGATGACAAAATCTCATTAGTCATGATATGTGATATCAAACCAAGCACATAGGTACTTGTTAGGGAAAATTGTATCAGACCCACCATGAGTGTGACACATGGAAACCATAATTGGCGGTCATAGTAATCTCTCATAGTGAAGGTGGTCATTTCGGATCTTAGACTTGAAGTCACTACACTCACAACATGTCGTTTAGTGTGCTCTGACATCATCCAACGTGATCCTGAATAAGGGTTGCCATAAAGGTGAAGATTAGATGCACTATGACACATGGGGATGAATGTGAGTGATGTAGATGGGATTTGTCTCTCCTACTGTAGTTTGATATCCTTATCACTTGATAAGAAAGATTCAAAAAAGCATGTGCATTCACATGTGAATCAATATATGATATTGAGGTCACATATATCTCAGAAAGTCAGCTCTAGGTTCAAGGAACATGGTTGAATATTGAAGAGGATGACGATTCCATGTCTCGAGTTCATTCCGGATATCAGAGACAAATGAGTTATAATATCACTACAACACCTTACACAAATTATAGGTTGAAGTTGTTCTCGAACTTTCCATTCACTTGGGTAGCACTGAAGTGTGACTAAGCATTGCTCTTTGCTTGTGCTGTCATAAGCTAGTTATGGACATTAATTGCCAATGTGATATGGGACCTATAGGGTCACACACATAGGATAAACCTAGAAGAGGAGTATATCCATGAATAATGTTTATGATTGATTACTAAAGATTTTTAGGTATTCAATTAAACAACCAATTAGCTGACTGGATCAGAACCATCAAGTTCAAGTGTTGGGATGACTGGTTGAAGTGTGAGGTTGATTGGAAATTGAATTGTTTGAATTTTGCATAAGCCAGGGCACTAGTTGATTGGCTCACTGGGTGAACCGATCAGCTCAGGTTGGTGAGATGAGCAGTTGACCTACTGAACCAATCAGCTTGGTCATGCCAACTGAAGCTTCTGGTGATTTTCATTATTCATGATAATAGTTGATTATTTCACTTGTCCAATTTTATTGGTACAAGGAATTAATGTTGGACATTAATTGGAAACAAAATGTCAATTCAATTGTGATTGGGAAACAATTTGAAACAATCAGTTCACTATTTGGATTGATCATCTCACACTTCCAGCAGATCGGTTCACCTACCATAGGGAAATTAATTCATGGAAATTATGGTCCCTTCCATTCCCACATAGACTGGAAACCCAGACCCCAACCCCTCCTATAAATAAAGGGGCATTGGGGCTTCTCAAAACACAACTCAATTTCCTCTGATAATTGTTGTCCTCTTTAGTTGTGGTAACTAATAGAGAGCTCGAGCAAGTCCTACCCACTAAAGGGAGGGTAGAAAGGGAGAACAATTGTGGGATAGCAAGTTGGTGACTAGTACACCAATGGGAGGGACAAATCCTTCATGTTTGTGATGTAGAATGAAATGGATTCTAGGTTATTTGTGTGGACTTCTCTAGAGGCATGGATACTTTTCCCTCTAGGAGGGAAAATTTAGCCTGTAGTCTGTGGTGAAGCTGTTATAGATGTCGTTCGAGTCAACAGTCTGTGGTGAAGACCAAGAGCTGCAAAGACACCATCTAAGTGCAACTAGGAGTGTTGCACTAATGCAACGAGTTATAGTTGGACTTGTTGGTATGTATTCCCAGAGAGCCAATCATGTGATGATTGTAATAGCATAATTGTAATTGATTTGATTAATAAATAAAGGTAAGCTTCCAATTTATTCTATTTAATTCAGTTATGAGATAATGATGTAACATTATAAATGTCTAGAGAATAATATTACAAAATGATGTATGTCTTCAAGTACGTGACTTGCAGAAATGAGATCATACAAATGTTAAGAGTTCATATAAATTCTCATTATGTCCCTGATCAATTGTTATTGTGGAAGGTTGATAGACAAAAATAACACAAGTTCAGAGTGTGAGTTGGTTGATGATAGAATCTCATTAGTCATGATATGGAAATAGCAAACCAAGCACATAAATACATGTTAGAGAATAGTGTATCAGACATACCCACCATGAGACTGACACATGGAAACCATTAACATGGTAGTCAAAGTCATCTCTCATAGTGATGGTGGTGTTTTTAGTTATTAGACCTAAAATCACTACACACATCACATGTCATTCGGTACGCTTTGATATCACCAAATGTAGTCCTGAAGCATGGGTTGTTATAAAGGTGATGATTGGGTGATGTGACACACGGGGACTGACTATGAGTGATAGAAATGGAATTTATCCCTCCTTCGAGAGTATGATATCCTAGGCCTCTTGATTAGAGAGACTACAGAATGCATGACCATGCACATGGGAGTCAATATGCGGCATTGAGCTTACATATATCTCAGATAGTGTGTTATGGTTCAAGAAACAAGATTGAATGTTGAAGAGAGTGACTACTCCATGCCTCGAGTTCAATCTGGATATTATAGACAAAGGGATTATACAAAGAATGTAACACTAAGAACATATTGTAGGTTGAAGTTGTTCCCCAACCTTCCATTTACTTGGGCAGCAATGATGTGTGACTAAGCACCGCTCATTGCTTGTGATGTCATAAGTTGTTATGAGCCTTCACTTCCTATATAATTTGGGACATATAGTTTCACACACATAGGTCTTGACCTAGAAGAAGAGTTTAATCTTAAATGATGATTGAATTGATTACTATAGTGTTTATGTATTCGATTCACACAACATATTAGTTGGATACACTGCCAGATGATCATCTCACCCAGTGAGACAGCTATTTGGAGTGCCAGATGGTCGGCTCAAATGTTGAGACAATCATTTGGATTGATAGGTTGATTAGAAATTGAATTGTCTAAGTTCTACCCAAATTGATGTGTGAACCAACTGGTTCATTCTGTTGAAATGATCGGCTCAGCTCGGGTCACCAAACAACCATCTGGGTGAGTGAGATGCCCATTTTGCATGTGTGAGATTGCTTAATTCATGGGAAAATCAATTGCAACAAGGAATAAATACAGACTTCATGTCGTGCATTAATTGGATTTGAAATTGCCAAATCCATATGCGATTGGAAAACTACAAAATGATCGTCTCATAGTGTGAGACGACCGTCTCAATGCCAGACAACCATTTGGGCTTCTAGATGACCATTTTGGTAGCCACAAGTTGTAAAAATTCAAAGATCACTTCTGGTCCCTTCCACTCCCGCATTGACTGGGAACCCTGACCCTAACCCCGTCTATAAACAGAGGGGTACTGGGGGCTTCCCAAAACACAACATAGACAATTGAGAATTAGTTGATCTAACAATTTTTCTTCTATGTAGTTGCAGTAACCAATAGAGAGCCCAAGCAAGTCCTACCCTACTAGGGAGGGATAGAAAGGGAGAGAACAACTGAGGATCATTGTTGTGGGAGAGCAAGTTGGGACTAGTACACCAACAAGAGGGACAACTCCTTCCTATCTATTCTAGGATGACAAACTTTCTAGGCAGTCTGTGTGGACTACTTTAGAGGCAGGAGTCCTTTTCCTACTTCTAGGAGGGAAATGTCAACCTATAGTCCCTGGTGAGACCGCATGAGTTGTTGCATACATTGTTATAGTCTATTGTCCCTTGTGAAGGCCAGGAGCTGTACAGACACCGCCCCATAGCAACTAGACAATAGTTGCACATCTACTATGACGAGAAGATGTTACTGGACTTGCTCCAGTACTAGGTATATATTTGAAACCATCCTTCCCATCTTATAGTTGTTGACACCATCTACTGGTTTATGGGGAATACAGTACATAAAATTTTTGTTTCTGCTGCCTATTTTGTAGCCATATTTCCCTACAGTGGTATCACATCCAACGTCAATTTATTATATTATTGGATAATTGATATGATCAGATTTTGGTTTTATCATTTAATTATTTCATACGATGCAAATAATTCTATCCAATAAAATACCAAGATAATCCAAAAATAATATAATATATATATATATATATATATATATATATATATATATATATATATATATATATATATATATATATATATATATATATATATATATATATATATATATATATATGTGTGTGTGTGTGTGCAATTTACACGCGTCCCCCTAAAAGAGATTTTGAAGGTGGATGTGTGGTGTGGTTATGGCCAATAACCCCTATTATCTATGCATGGTAGTGAGGTTGGTTTATCCTTTTATCTCGGTCTATGTACTGAGCCTCTATCTTATCTTCCCAATGTAAAGTTAATTCTCTCCAACCCTTTCTCCCCTTGAATGTAACTCAAGGTTTCTCAATAATCATGTAAAAGTAGGATAATTTACTATAAGATCCCTGACCTGAGTTTTGGGGTAACCCTATTTGATTTGGATTAATCATGTTCTTAGAACCTTTCTCTAATCTTTTGAGATGTAATTAGGGCCCGTGGAGAGCTTAAGTTTTAAGTTTGATCTTATTTGGATCAAGTTTTTGCTTTTTGTGCTAATTTTGGTGCAAATTGCAATTTACCCAATGTAGGGGGTTCATGTGAAATATACCACCTCTAGAGTGTTTTGTATCTTTCTTGACATCATCTAGAGGAAAGAGAAAGAGGAGAGCTCCTTTTTTTAGCCTTGGTTGAGGAGTATCACCCTAGGTGGTGATTAGGGTTCGTGTGAGTGTTGTGGGGCTAGATTTGACCTTAGTGTCTTCTCCTTCTTGATGTGCTCTTATGGACGAGAGTGGAACTTTTGGTGAAGCTTCTTCAAGCCTTGGATCATGTGCTTGGAGATCTTGATTTTGGAGTTTGGAGCTCTTAGTGGTGATAAATTTAAGGCGGGTTATATAACACTAAATCTACTTTTTTATTTCACTTCTTTATGATTTTCATTACTATCTTCTGTCTCTAGATTGCTTCATCATCATGCTTATACTTAGTGTTAATCTCTAGAGTTTGTTTGGTAGAGACATCTTTCTCGATTTGGTAGAAATATGAAACCCTAATCTATGTGTACCCAATTTATTAGATGATGAGTTGTGGAGGTCTTCTCTAAGTTTTACCCTTGATCTTGCTCCCATGCATAGTGTTCATGTACCTAGAAGTTAAATAGATGTTAGGTTCGGTCTTGGTTACCTTGAGCATGGTTTTTTCCTTCTTTGGAAGAGGATCTTTCTTGGTGATTTATTGACCTATGCTTTAGGATTTGATTATTGGTTGCTTGAGTTTTGCTTCATGGTGACCTTGGTTCTTCCCTTGGTTTCAGATCTATTTTGAGACCTAGATGGTGCATCTTGGTGTGGTCACAACACTTCACTCTTGGTGATAGTTTTGGATGAGATGCTTCCTTGTGGTTGAGTTTGACCTAATGGTGTTAGGTCAAGGCTTTTGGTGTTAAGTGGCCTAGTTACCCCTGGTGTTGATGTCTTGTTCCTACCTTGCTTGGGTTGAGACTCACCCTAGATTGTAGGGCCAAAACCATGATGGTATTGGGTCAACAAAATGGGTGGAGGTCAAGACACCCTTGAGATAGAGATAGGTTTTGTTACACCCCAATCTCACAAATACCACCAACCATGAGATTAGGGCATAAATTGAGGGTTTAACGTAAAACAGAGATCACCCTTAACTTTTTCTTTTCTTAATCGCTTAAAATTAACTTAAAGGAAAATCTTATAACTTGAAATAAACTAAAATATTACTAAACTGCAGAAGTAACTGCTAATTACTTTACTAGATAGGTAAAACAGATTTACACAACATATTACATTTTTCATGCAGAATATAAAGCACAACAGATAACTTAAAACTAATTTACATATTACATTACATTCTCTCTCTACCACACCACATGCCTAAGGATTGAGGGGAAAGGACTAAGAGACCTCTATTCTAACTATGAAATACCTTCTAAGAACTTGGATGATAAGATCCTTCAGCTTCCTCGTGCTGACGTTGACCTAAAAAATGTTTCAGTAGGTTGGTGAGCTACTGGCTCAGTGAATAGAATTTCACCCAACCATCATAGATAACTCATTTATGTTTATTAAACTGAAATAAAATGCAACAATAACTACACTGAGCAGATCTAACAATAATGATTAAACACCACAGGGAATGTAAATATTTCATTAGAAGAACAACTGTTGTAAAACTGTACCCGAATATTTCTTAACCTTTCTTACTTATACAAAACTCTTTAAACCTATATGAACATAATTTAGATTATGCCCTGATCATATGCAACTTACTCTACATATGAAGACTCGTAGAGAAATACAATCTCACCATACAAGACTTAGCTTAAAACCTGGGAAGCTAAGCCTAGAATTGAATTCGGGTCTGCTTGACTCGAACTGTCACGTCTGACTAAGGTGGTTAAACAACTGGACTTAAACTAGACCTCTCCTTCTAGGCTGAGTACACATGCGGAGGGTCTGAGACACTCTGTGGGCCTCATCTTGGTACACTCTGTGGGTACCTCTGGGTTACCATCGGGATCTCCGATTCATGTTGGGTAACCTACCTTCTCTTAGGAGACTTCCTCAAGGGCTTTGTCTCCCTGCACGCTCTGTGGGTGCGATCCAATCCCCGTATACTGGTTGTTGTCAGGGTGGATCGTTTCCTCCCTACAGTGCAGACATCTGTAGGGAATCTACAGTGTTCAGGGCACCTATGTCTATTATATTATTATTCTTAGAAAGCTCTTTCTACATTGTACCTTTCTCTTACTTATACTTGACTCTGGTATCTCTAGGGTACCACATCTATTTACTTAAAGTTTATAATGCAACATGTACATCATTCTAAACTTGGCAGAGCTGTATATTTAAAACATTGTAATTTACTAATAAATCAACATTATTATATTGGTAGGCAAACTAACATTCTTAAATAAATAAATTACATGTCCACTTGACATTTATACACTAAATTCATGCAATTGAACTTCTTAATATACTGATAATAGTCAATTACTAGTCATATGAGCAATCATCAATAAACAACTATAATTTATCTGTACTTTCTTGGAAAATGTGCACCTAGTAAATTACTAAAATTGTAAAGCATGGGTTTATACCCAAACTGTACAACTACTAGTAGTGTGCTACTATTTTTTATTTTTAGACCGAGAAATTTAGGGTTTAATCGATCATATAGTACCAACAACTCAAATCATACAAATTAGTTAAATAATTATGGTCGTGTAAGTGTGAATAAGAAAAATGTGCAATTTGAAATCAGGCGATGTTGATACTGCACGACACCTGGGTAAATGCAGTTACCCACATAAAACACATTTCTAAACAAAAATGCCTAATTATTGGAGTTAAATCATGCTTGGTGAGTGAGATTCTACTCACAGTGATCCAGGATGACCGAATTCAACTGGAAACTCATCCGAGGCCTTCTTCCGGGCATCCACTGGGTTGTCTTCAACCTTGGGTGCCCTGGATTTGAACCTGCTGCAAGAAAGCAGCTGAAATCTCATGTACAGGTAGGAGAGGGGAGGCTTGGCTAGATGCTAATTGCTACTGGGGCTACGAATTCGAGTCTAGGTCTCAAGGCCGAGCTCGATAACACCTTTTCCTTGGTGTTATGATGCGCCCAAGGTGGCTCCCTGGCTGCTGCTCCGTGCAGCTACTGCTGCAAGCCAGTCACTGTTCTTGCTGGTTGAGGTGTTGTTAGGGCGAGGAAGAGGAAGGAAAAGGATGGAGGAAGAAGAAGGAAGCCATGAACCTGCTGAATCGGCCCTCTCAAGCCCTAATCGGCAGTGCCCCTACTACTACTGGTAGGGGGTGCCGCTACTAGGTTGAGGCACAGGTAGAGGCGAGGATGAGGAGGGGAAAGATGGAGGAAGAAGAAGGGGAAACGACACCCTGCTGCTCAGAGCTGAGGAGCTTGAAGAAAATCACCCGCCCTTTCCCCTTTGCTGCGGCCGATCAGGCGTAGTTGCTTGAGCACCTGCTTCAAGCGGTGCTCAATCGGGGAAGATGATAAAGAATAAAAGGGGTGAGGGGTTATTAAGCCAATTAATGGAAAAATTGCAGCCAAGTCCAAGAAAACTAGAAAACATCATATCTTTTGCCTTGGAGGTCCAAATCGAGTGATTTCTTATGCAAAATTTCAAGCACGAGATCCTCTACCTTCTCAAGGCATAAAAATACAATAACTAAACCACCTTAGCTTGGTTAATAATCTTAGAAAATTAACTTAATGATTAACATTACAGTTAACATTAATTACATGAGATGAATCAAACTCGACTAAGGATTCACATCTTATCTTATCTTTATTAACCATGGTTTTTAACAAGGTACTTAGCACTAATCAAGGTACTTCACACTAATCGAGTTACTTACTGACTAACCTCAATGTGGGTTGTAACAATCTCCCTCCCTTAAAAGAATTTCATCCCGAAATTCCTAAAAGAGAAAAGGAAACTTGTTACGCATCTCTGACTCAAGCTCCCACGTGGCTTCCTCTAAGTTGTGGTTTCTCCACAAAAATTTCACTAACGGTATCTCTCGATTCTTGAGCTTCTGAATCCTTTGATCAATTATTTGTATGGGTCCTTCAACATAGGACACATTTGTTCTGAGATGTGCAGGTTCTGGGTCTACTATCTTCTATGTACCAGGGTAACACTTCTTCAGCATCGATACATGAAACACATCATGTAAATTAGCTAACTCAGATGGCAAATCCAACCTGTAGGCTACATGTCCAATCCTCTCAATGACAGGATATGGGCCCATAAACTTAGGAGTCAATTTTCCTCTCTTGCCAAACCTCAACACTCCTTTCCATGGTGAAACTTTTAGATACACTTTATCACCAACCTGAAACTCAAGAGGTCTACGTCTCTTCTTAGTGTAACTCTTCTACCTGTCCTGTGTAGCTTTCAACTGTTCTCTGATCACTGTAATCTTTTCTATAGACAAATCCACAATCTCTTGTCCAAGAATCTCTTTTTCACCCACCTCGTACCAACATACAGGTGATCTACACTTTCTGCCATATAGAGCTTCATACAGGGCCATACCAAGACTGGAATGGTGACTATTGTTGTATGCAAACTCTATAAGGCTCAAGTGTTCTTCCCAACTTCCACTAAAATGTAGGACACATGCTCTCAACATGTCCTCCAGAGTCTGTGTGGTCCTCTCAGACTGACCATCCATCTATGGGTGAAAAGTTGTACTGAATCTCAACTTTGTGCCTAAAGCATGATGCAACTAATTCCAAAACCTGGATGTGAACTTAAGATCTCTATATGATATTATTGAAACTGGGATACCATGCAACCTAACTATCTCATCCATGTACATCTTATCCAATTTCGGGACATCAAAGGTTGACTTAACATGAAGAAAGTGAGAAGACTTAGTCAGTCTATCCACAATCACCCATATTGAGTCACAACCTCTAGATGTCCTGGGCAACCCTACCACAAAATCCATTGTGATATGTTCCCACTTCCACTCTAGTATAGGGAGAGATTGCAAGGTACCTGTAGGTTTCTGATGCTCAGCCTTAACCTGCTGGCACACACTACATCTAGCCACGTACTCAGCTACATCCTTTTTCATACCTGACCACCAGTACAACTCCTTAAGATGCCTATACATCTTAGTGTTTCCTGGATGCATGGCATACATCGATGCATGCACTTCTTCAAGAAACTATTCTTTCAAATCACTACCTCCAGGTACACACAACCTATCATGCTAATACAACAAACCATCATCTGAAAACCTAAACTCTGGTCTTTTTCCCCTTGGTATGTCCTGCATGATCTGTTGTAACTCACTATCACTCTGTTGTAGTTCCTTGATCTGATCATAAAAGGTAGGCTTGACCTGCATCTGTGTAATCAAACCACTCTATTCTGTCACTCCTAAGTCTAAGTTTAACTTCCGCATCTCTACTAGCAGGTCTCTCCTAAAACATGCCATAGAGAATGCATCAGCTGTTGAACTTGACTTCCTTCTCAGGGCATCTTCTACAACATTCGCCTTTCCAGGATGCTAATCTATCGTCACTTCATAATCCTTGATTAATTATAACCATATACGATGTCTTAGATTCAGATGCTTCTGGGTAAAGATATATTTCAAGCTTTTATGATCTGTAAACATCTGGAATGCCTCACCATAAAGATAGTGATGCCATGTCTTAAAAACATGAACTACTACAACTAACTCCAAATCATGTGTCGGGTAATTCTCCTCATTCTTCTTAAGTTGTGTAGATGCATAAGCTACTACTTTGCCCCCGTGTATCAACACACAACCTAAACCTCTCCTTGAAGCATCACAAAACAATGTGTACCCTTTATCTGCCTCGAGCAGGATCAACACTGGTGTTGTAGTCAACCTCTTCTTCAAGATCTGAAAACTCTTCTCACAATTGTCTGTCCAGGAAAACAGTGTACCCTTTCTTGTTAAGCGTGTCAGAGGTGACACTATAACATTGTAGTTCTGGATGAACCTCCTGTAGTAACCTGCCAATCCTAAGAAGCTTCTGATCTCAGTAGGAGTCTTAGGCTGCTCCCACTATAGAACAGATTCGACTTTCTTAGGGTCAACACTTACTCCATCTCCTGAGATGACATGTCCAAGAAAAGACACCTCAACTAACTAGAACTCACACTTATTGAACTTAGCATATAACTGATGTTGTCTCAACAACTATAACGCTATCCTCAGATGTTGCTCATGTTGCTCATCATCTCTGGAATAAATCAAAATGTCATCTATGAAAACCACTACAAACTAATCCAAGAACGGCTTGAAAATCCAGTTCATCATATCCATGAAAGCTGTTGGGGCATTAGTCAGTCCAAACGACATGACCAAAAACTCATAATGCCCATATCTTGTTCTAAAAGCCGACTTAGGAATATCTGGAGCCTTTATCCTCAACTGATGATATCCAGATCTCAAGTCTATCTTAGAAAAGATCGTCACTCCACACAATTGATCAAACAGATCATCTATCCTTGCCAACGGGTACTTATTCTTGATGGTGATCTTATTCAACTATCCATAGTCTATACATAACCTCATAGTACCATCTTTCTTTTTCACAAACAAGACTGGAGCACCCCATGGCAAAGAACTAGGTCGAATGAAACCCTTATCCAGTAACTCCTATAACTGGATCTTTAGTTCCTTCAACTCTATAGGTGCCATTCTACAGGTTGACATCGCTACAGGGTGACTACATGGCAACACCTGGATCTCAAAGTCTATCTTTCTTTTAGGAGGTAGACCTAGCAACTCATCTGGGAAAACATCTGGGAACTCACAGACCATTGGCACATCCCATAGACTGACTATGCTCTTCTCTACTCTGGTATCTACTACACATGCCAAGAACACCTCACAACCTTTCTGCAACATCTTATCAGCTACAGTGGCTGATATGATACATGTAGGCAAAACTTTCCTATCTCCAGAAAAGACACAAGAAAATCCACCCTGTTGAAAGACAACCTCCTTCTTCCAATAGTCAAGCTAAACTTGATACATCTCTAGGAAATCCATACCCAAGATAACTTGAAAAGAGTTAATATCTAGGGGTATAAGATTAACCACAATGGCGTAACCACCAAAGGTTAACAAATATTCGGGACAATACTCTGTCAACACTGTCGGTTCACCTAACGGAACCCTCAACAAAAAATCAAATGGTAACTCCTGGGTTAACAGGTTAAGATCACAAGTTAAAGAACTCTGTATAAATAAGTGAGTATCACCCAGATCTATCAAAATTGTAACTGAAATGCTATTAAAGAAAAGCATTTCTCCTGTAATTACTCGGGAAGAAACAATACCTTCATGTTGTGTGAGAGAGAAGAAGCGTCCTGAAGCTCTTCCTCTCCCATGATGTCCTTGTTGTCCTTCCCTTCCACTGGGTGCTCCTCCTCCTCAGGAACCTAAAGTTACTGAAGAACTTTCTCCTTTTGTTGGAGCCTATCTCAGAACATTCTAGTATTGTGACTGAGAATCCTGCGATGTTGACTGTTGTAACTGGGGGCAATTCCTCTTGAAATGTCCCATCTATCCATATTGTTGACATCCTTGAAACTTTGTTCCCCAATACTATCCTGAGTGTGGTCTTCCAAAGATATCACATGCTCGTGTCTCTCGCCTCAGTGGACCTGTCACTGAAACTGATGATCCAGAAGACCTTCCTCTAGATGCGTTGCTCCATCTCCCTAGACTGGATTTTCCCCTACTCTGAGAAGATATCACATCTTTGGATCCTTGTTTACTAAAATAGCCAAATCCTCATCCAAGCTTCAAGAAGAAACCACCACCACCTCTTTGTCCACTACTAGCTTGTCCTCTTCTGAAATCTCTGGGTCTTTTCTTACTCTCAGACTGCTTATCATCATTAACTGACTCTTCTACACATCTCACTGCTTCCATAAATTCCCCAAAGTTTTCTCTATCTCTTCGACCAATGGCTGAAATGGTGTGTCTAATCTTTGATCTTAATCCTTCTTAAAATCTTCTGTACTTTTCTACATCATTAGGAACAAGTTGCAGACAGAAATTTGCCAACCTTGTGAAATATGATTCGTATTCACCAATTGTCATACTTCCTTGTCTGATATTCTACAACTGTCTTATTTTCTCACTCAGAAAGGTAGGTGGGTAGCACTTAAGATGGAATTCATCAATGAAATCCTTCCAAGTCAATTCTGTGTTCCTCCTTTTATCTTCCACTCCACGCCACCATAGCTCTGCATCACCTTTAAGCAAATAAACTGCGTGATTGATTTGTCTTTCCTCAGACAACTCCATCAGACAGAAAACTTTCTCTAACTGTCTCAGCCATTCATCTGCCACTATAGGGTCCGTAGTTCCAATGAACTCGGTACCTCCAAGCTTCTTAACCAGCTCATAGGGTCTCATCAGATCCTTGCTACTCGAGGTAGAAGCTTGCCTCTCCATCTTATACTTTTCCCTAGTCTCAAGAAACATTGTGTACATTCTTGATGCCTCATCCACATCATCTCCACCACCCAGACCCATCATCTGAGGATCCGGTCCAATGTGGCTCTCAGCTTGGTCCTCATGGCCACATCCTCTTCCTGCCATTTGCAATAGTATAATTGAACACTTCATGTTAGAAAATTGTAGTTAGAAGGAAAACACCTAAGTCCTAATCCTATTGGTCTCTTATCATCCCCTGGCCTTGACTTAGAGTAACTATGTACTCAACCTATGCTCTCATGACCTTGCTCTGATACCAAAGTTGTTACACCCCGATCTCACAAATACCACCAACCATGAGATTAGGGCATAAATTGAGGATTTAACGTAAAACAAACATCACCCTTAACTTTTTCTATTCTTAATCACTTAAAATTAACTTAAAGGAAAATCTTATAACTTGAGATAAAATAAAATATTACTAAACTACGGAAGCAACTGCTAATTACTTTACTAGACAGGTAAAACAGATTTACACGACATATTACATTTTTCATACAGAATATAAAGCACAACAGATAACTTAAAACTAATTTACATATTACATTACATTCTCTCTCTACCACACCACATGCCCAATGACTGGGGGGAAAGGACTAAGAGACCTCTATTCTAACTATGAACTACCTTCTAAGAACTTGTATGATAAGATCCTTCAGCTTCCTTGTGTTGACGCTGACCTGAAAAATGATTCAGTAGGTTGGTGAGCTACTGGCTTAGTGAATAGAATTTCACCCAACCATCGCAGATAACTCATTTATGTTTATTAAACTGAAATAAAATGTAGCAATTACTACACTGAGCATATCTAACAATTATAATTAAATACCACAGGGAATGTAAAATTTCATTAGAAGAACAATTGTTGTAAAATTGTACCTGAATATTTCTTAAGCTTTCTTACTTATATGAAACTCTTTAAATCTATATGAACATATTTTAGCTTATGCTATGATCATTTGCAGTGTACTCTACATATGAAGACTCATAGAAAACTACGATCTCACCGTACAAGACTTAGCTTAAAACCCGGGAATCTAAGCCTAGAACTGAATCTGGGCCCGCTTGACTCGAACCATCACGTCTGACTAAGACGGCTAAACAACTGGCCTTTAACTGGACCTCTCCTTCTAGGATTAGTACATAGGCGGAGGGTCTGAGATGCTTTGTGGGCCAAATATTGGTACACTCTGTGGGTACCTCTGGGTTACCACCGGGATCTCCGGTTCATGTTGGGTAACCTACCTTCTCTTAGGAGACTTCCTCAAGGGCTTCGTCTCCCCGTACGCTCTGTGGGTGTGATCTGATCCCCGTATACTGGTTGCTGCTAGGGTGGATCGTTTCCTCCCTACAGTGCAGACATTCGTAGGGAATCTACAGTGTTCAGGGCACCTATGTCTATTATATTATTATCTTAGAAAGCTCTTTCTACATTGTACCTTTCTCCTACTTATACTTGACTCTGGTATCTCTAGGGTACCGTGTCTATTTACTTAAAGTTTATAATGCAACATGTACATCATTCTAAACTTGGCAGAGCAACATATTTAAAACATTGTAATTTATTGATAAATCAACATTATTATACTTGCAGGTAGACTAACATTCTTAAATAAATAAATTACATGTCCACTTGACATTTATACACTAAATTCATGCAATTGAACTTATTAATATACTGATAATAGTCCATTATTAGGCATATGAGCAATCGTCAATAAACAACTATAATTTATCTGTACTTTCTTGGAAAATGTGCACCTAGTAAATTACTAAAATTGTAAAGTGATGAATGTATATTCATCATGAAATTCAATTATCACTTCGGGACCAATTCAACTATATACATACAATTTCACGCAATATGAATCATAATGTGTAAAACTACTTAGCTGATTCGATTATCAAGGTTTTAACTAAATACTGTTCATTTAATGCAGGTTTTGACAAAACTGAACAAGTAGTCAAGGTCCTACTTCATCTCTGGCTCCGATCGAGAAATCTAACCAAGCTATTCCACCCATGCAGTCTCAAGACCGTTTGAGCCCATGCAGACCCAAAACCATTTGAGCCCATGCGGTCCCAAGACCATTTGAGCCCATATAGACCGAAGACCGTTTGAGCCCATGCAGTCCCAAGACCGTTTGAGCCCATGCGGTCTCAAGACCATTTTAGCCCATACGGTCTCAAGACCGTTTGAGCCCATACGGACCCAAAACCGTTTGATCCCATGCGGTCCCAAGACCGTTTGAGTCCATACGGTCCCAAGACCGTTTGAGCCCATTCGGTCCCAAGACCGTTTGAGCCCATTCGGTCTCAAGATCATTTGAGCCCATGCGGTCCCAAGACCGTTTGAGCCCATGCGGTCTCAAGACCGTTTTCTGTGATTGTAAAGACTGAATGGTCAGTCAAATGCGAAACCATTTGGATTAGCACATGCATGAAGACCGTTTCGCTGCTGTGAAGACCGTTTGGCTAGTAGCTGCATGCAAACCATTCACGTGAACAAATAGTGCAAGCAAAACCGCATGGCCAGTTGCTGGTTGCAAACCGCATGGTAAATTGCTGGTGGCAGACCGCATAGCCAATTAATGAGAAGACCGTTTGCTGCCATAACATGAAGATCGATTGCAAAATAACAAGCAAATTGTTTAGAGGAGAAGCATGCAAACTGTGTGAGCTACACACGTGAAGACGGAACATGCAAACCGAATGGTTTTGATAAAGTTGGCTTGCAGCTACGTGCATGCGAGAGAGCAAATGCCATGGGACCATTTGACTAGCCGTAAGATCGAATGGGAAAAGATCATGCTGATCGTATTATAAAGCATGTACCGGAATCGTTTAAGATGGCCTTTTGTCCGAAACCATTTGGCCAATAGTTGCAGACCACACGGCCAATGGTTTGAAGACAGCATGAGCCGCAAGACCGCATGGCCACTTGCCAATCCAAGACCGCATGGCCAATGGCTTCAAAACCGCATGAGCGAGATATTTAGCAAGGTCGTTTACTATTGCTGTAGGAAACCGTTTGCTGAAATCACGTGCATGCACACTATTCAAAGACTGAACGACCACAACAACCCAAGACTGTTTGCTGCATATTCACGCGAAGACCGTTTGAGTGGATGAATAGAAGACCGTTTAAATGAGATTTTTTCCAAACCGTTTGCTGCTACCAACATTAAGACCGAATGGTGAATGAAACTGTTTGATAAAGATGCACGGTACAAATCGTTTGCATGAGATATTTAGCAACCAAGACCAAGACTGTTTGGACTAACACTAAAAGTATGAGGGACATATCTGTGTCTATAAATAGGACCCCAAGGGTCCTCATCTGAGGCATCAGATCCGAACGCCGCCAGGCTGCCCGAACACAGTTCTGATCCAAATGTAGTCCAGTTTATGCCAGTTCCATTTCACCTACTGCCCGTGCTGCAACCAAGGAGGCTGAGGAGAGAAGGAAGATGAAGCGAGGGAGACTGTTCGGTCTATCTTGGCAACTCCCATTCGCGTCCAGATCTACTCCGACACGACGTAGGAGGCCGTATCTTCTTCATAGATATGTGACTACCTTCTGCACCGAGTTCATGGTGGATTTCTCTCTCTTTCTCATTCTTCTTGTTTCTCGCATCATGAGCAAGTAGTACCTTTTCACTGGGGTGTGGGGACTAACCCCGCTGCCTATGCAAATCATGTTCTTTTGTTAAACTCTCCATGGAAATGTATATAACTTCCCATTTTGTTGTTAGTTGGTATGTTTGTAGTTGATTATCTACTTGCTTTCATCTTGTTCTTTCCTATATTGCGAAATCTTCTATATGTGGGACGGAATGGCGGTTTACAAGGTTCGACTCTTTGACGAGAACTTCTCATAAGATTCCTTGAGGTCGTAAGTGTATGATCTGTTAGGGGACGAGACATCTATCCTACGGTGACTCTTCTGTGGTCTAAACATCCCTCAGGGAGGACCACAACCTTTGTGGGATTTTGTATCGTCTTTGTTTATCGTCGATGCTAGTTTGTAGATCTATCACCTGCTTGCTTATCGATTAACGCGGTTGACTCCCAAACTAGAAATAGAATGGGATTTCTTTGGAGCCGTAAGTAAGTGATCCGGGTGGTGACGAGACATCTGATGCCTAAGGAGATGCTTACACGAACCTAACGCCCTAACAGGGGGTTCTGTAGTAGCTCTATTTGGATTGATATATCTTGCCTGGTTTGTTTGTGATTGAATGTTTTGCGTGTGTAGTGGTGGTGAAACCCGGTACCATCCCAGCGATTCCATATCATTGATCTAAACCCAACTTTAATTCAGCTTTTACGTTCTTGCAATTAGTTTAAGTAACCTCAAATCAACCAATCGTTCTAAATATTAGTTTTACTTGGGCTAGATTCGACTGACAACGATTCTTAAAAAGGTTGTCCTTTGGGTTCAATCCTTAACTATACTGTAATAAGACTTGTCCGCTTGCGGGTGGTATTATTGCACTTTGGTTTTGGTAAAAGCTCGGGGATTTCATCCCCGAGTGAGTTTGTTAGTGCGTTCAAAAATACCACGTCAAATTTTGGCGCCGTTGACGGGGACAACAGAATCAGTCAGTCAAATCTAGTTCTTTTAAGGCTAATCAAGGATTTTTCTTTTCTTTTGAAACAATCGATCATCTACTTGAATTTGACTCTACCTTGTGGATCTCATTTTCAAAATCTTCCTATTTTTAGGTACAACTCAAGGCATAGTGTATGCACCATTCGGACAGTCCCGGACTCACAGCGAGCTTTGATCCCGAGATAGACAGAACTTTCCATCGTCAGATTAGAGAGAATCAAGCAAGGATGGCTCAAGAAGAAGAGGTAGCTTGAAGGGTGGCTCAAGCCATCAATGCACAAAGAGAAAGGCTCATGCAAGAAGCCAGGGCTGCAGATCAGCAAGAAATCCTATTAACACAAGCAGCAGAACAAGCAGCTGAATTACAAAAGGATCTTAGAGAGTTCTCAATCCCGAAAGCTACCAATGATCATCATCCAGTACAGCCTCCTCCCATCAATGCTGCCAATTTTGAAATAAGGGCGCATTGGATCACATTACTTCAAAACAACCCTTTCTATGGCAAACAAGCAGAGGACAACCAAGAACATCTTCTGAGATTCATCGATCTATGTGATATGACAAAGAAAATGGAGTCACTGATGATGCCATTTGACTCCGTCTTTTCAAGTATTCCCTTGTTGATAGAGCCATAAGTTGGTACAATTCATTGCAAAGTGAAATACCCATCACCACCTGGGAATAACTCCAAAATGTGTTTCTGGAAAAATTCTATCTTCCATCTCTCACATATGAAATTAGGGGCCGGATAACAAATTTCACTCAAGTCTCTGGAGAAACTCTCTCTGAAGCATGGGATAGATACAAAGAGCTTCTACGCAAGTGCCCACACCACGGGATTCCCAAGAATCAACTCATTGAGATATTCTATAGGGGTGTGGATGATGATATTAAGAGATTCCTAGATTCCTCGTCTGGAGGAAACTTCATGTGTCAAAGTTATGACAGCGCATGGAGAGTCGTCACCCTGGGAGCAGAAAATCAAGCCAATTGGGGTAGATCTGTAGGTAAAGGAGTCTTGAAAGTAGATATGGCTGAAGCTACTCCCGAGTATAAATCTATCGATGAAACCTTGAAGATATTAGTTGCCATGCAAGACCATATTGAATCATCTCTTGGTGCTATTGGAAGAGGACGTTCACCCACTCGGCAACCGGAACAGGTCAAGTCCACTTCCCTATTCTGTGAAGCATGTAAGGGCACCGATCATTCCACTTTATCATGCAATGTTCTCTATGACGTTGTGCTGAGCAATGTATGTGGACAAGGAGATAATGGTCAGATGGAAAATCTTAATGCTATCAACACTATTCCTGGGCAAAGTTATTACAATCCGAATCAGAATAGGAATCACCCATGTTTTCAATATGGAAACCCCTATGGAGCAGTAAATTCGCATCAGTTTGGTTCAAACAATCAACCAAGAGGCCCACCAGGATTCCAGTATAATCAACAATAGAATTTTGGGAATCAAGGAAATTTTAAGGGGAACTTTCAGAATAGGAACTACAATAATTATAAAAAAAACTCTCAGTATCAGAATCTTAATCAATAGTAAGGACAACAACCAGGACCCGCCTCTTCTGATGACAAGCTATCAGCCATTGAAAAAATGTTGCAAACTCAGCAAACTATGATATCCAACCAACAAGCTCAGCAGAAGGCTATTGAATCTCAACTAGCTCAACTTGCAGCTAGCATAAAGCCACATGTTGGAGTCTTTGCTGGCCAACCCGAGAACAATCCTAAGCATCCTGAACAGTTGAAGGTAGTCACCACCAGGTCAGGAAAAGACTATTCGGATCCCCCTGTAAAGACACCCGTGGTTATTACAGACGAAGATGAACCTTGATTGTCCAAAACTCAACAACTCTAGAGTCTCAATCAAAAGACGATAAGACAAATAAGGGAAGTCTTGAGAAACCTACTGATGAAGAAACTGAAACACCAGAACCTAATATTCCTGTATATAAGCCTCGTATACCTTTCCCAACTCATCTAAGGCAAACCAAGCTTGATACTAGATTCAATAAGTTAAAGAAACTATGAATAAACTTCATTTTTATATACCCTTTTTGGATGCTCTGGCTGAGATACCAGCCTGGACTAAGTACCTAAAGTCACTCCTCACCAGGAAGTATATAACTGAAGAGTATGAGATAGTAAAACTGGCAACAACTACATCTGATATCATACTGAGCAAAATGCCCAAGAAATAAAAAGACCCGGGATCCTTTGGAATTTCATGTCACATTGGTGACTCATCATGTAAGAAAGGTTTGGCAGATCTCGGTGCAAGCATCTCTATTATGCCGCTTAGCCTATGCAAAAGACTAGGGTTTGTAGAATTTCTTCCTACTGGTATGACTATACAGCTTGCAGACAATTCGATAAAAC
This sequence comes from Alisma plantago-aquatica, assembly GCA_963693085.1. Classification (NCBI taxonomy): domain Eukaryota; kingdom Viridiplantae; phylum Streptophyta; class Magnoliopsida; order Alismatales; family Alismataceae; genus Alisma; species Alisma plantago-aquatica. Next base: position 757,223,314 of record OY856412.1, read on the forward strand.
GTCCGTTAGGGATCCTCGAGGATGTCCCGATCAAGGTAGGCAAGGACATATATGTTCCATGCGACTTTGTCATTATGGACATCAAAGAAGACACTAGATATCCTCTCAACTTTGGTCGTCCGTTCCTCGCCACTATGAGATCCTTAATTGATGTTGAAGCTGGTACCTTACTGCTCAGATTAGGCAAAGAAACTCTCGAATTTAAGGTTTTTGAAAGTATGAGAAGACCAAGTATGCAAGAAGAAGTATATTTGATTGACTGCATTGAGCAAATGTCACTTCTGACCCAAGAGAATCATGAATCAAACGATCCTTTAGAAGTTGACTTAACAAACCCATCAGTTGATGAACGAAATGACGAACAAGTAAAAGATTGCATCGAATCCCTTGACTCCGCTAAAGAAGATGTTGAAGCCACTAGTGAAGAACTCAAAGCTATGGAAACTATAGAAGAAACAAGCAAAAAACCAGAGGCTCCCGAAATGAAGCCCCTACCCGAAGGACTGAAGTACGTATTTCTAGATGATCTCAAGGTTTGTCCAGTTATTATAAATTCCGATCTAACAGTTGAACAAGAAAATAAACTCCTGAAGGAATTAAGGGAAATAAAGAAAGCCATCGGTTATAAAATGAGTGACCTCACTGGGGTCAGTCAAGCGTTGTGTATGCATAAGATCCCTATGATGGAAGATCACAAACCTACTATTGAGCATCAACGAAAATTAAACCCAAATATGAAGGAAGTGGTCTGTAGCGAGGTCATTAAATTGCTCACAGCGGGAATAATCTATCTGATATCCGATTCATCATGGGTGAGCCCAGTGCATGTTGTCCCGAAGAAAGGTGGAACGATTGTTATACGGAATGAAAACAATGAACTCATCCCCACTCGAATAGTCATGGGGTGGAGGATGTGCATAGATTATAGAAAATTGAACAAGGCAACTCGAAAAGATCATTTTCCTATGCCCTTCCTTGATCAAGTCTTAGAAAGGTTGGCTCACCAAGAATATTTTTGTTATCTTGAAGGTTACTCTGGATTCTATCAAATACCCATACATCTAGATGACCAAGAGAAAACAACCTTTACCTGCCCATTCGGAACATACGCATTCAAAAGAATGCCGGTTGTCCTATGTAATGCACCTACAACTTTCCAACATTGCATGGTTGCAATATTTGCCGGTCTCAATGAAACCATTATGGAGGTTTTCATGGATGATTTTTCTGTATACAGAGACTCATTCGATTCATGTCTAAAGCACCTCTCCCTAGTCCTCAAACGTTGTGAAGAAGCACATCTTGTGCTAAATTGGGAAAAGTGCCATTTTATGGTAAAAGAAGGCATTGTCCTCGGTCATAGGGTCAGCAATAGAGGAATTGAAGTAGATAAATCCAAGATTGAAGTGATTTCTAAACTGGCTACACCCACAAATGTAAAAGAAGTTCGTGCTTTCCTAGGCCATGCAGGATTTTACAGAAGATTCATAAAGGATTTTTCCAAGATAACGAAGCCAATGACGAACCTATTACTAAAGGATACTGATTTCAATTTCAATGAAGAATGTGTCAAAAGCTTCAACACACTGAAGAAGGCCCTTACAACCACCCCCATCATTAGAGCTCTCGACTGGGACCTTCCTTTTGAAATCATGTGTGATGCCAGTGATTATGCTGTGGGCACTGTTTTAGGGCAATATATAGAGAAGAAACACTATGTGATCTATTATGCATCAAAAACTCTCGATGAAGCCCAGAAGAATTATGCAACTACTGAGAAAGAACTTCTAGCAGTCGTGTATGCCTTTGACAAATTCAGATCCTACCTAATTGGTTCTAAGGTCATTGTCTACACAGACCAGGCTCCCATTCGTTACCTTCTGGCAAATAAAGATGCAAAAACCAGGTTGATTAGATGGATCCTCCTACTACAAGAATTCGATTTAGAGATAAGAGATAAAAAGGGTATAGAGAATGTTGTAGCAGGCCACCTCAGTCGCATCCACACTGTGGATACTGAGAAGATTCCGATTAATGATTCTCTTTTGGATGATCAACTACTAAAGGTCTCAGAAGTTATACTGTGGTACTCATATTTCGTAAACTACCTTGTTGCTGGGGTTACCCATCCTCAATGCACCGGGAATGCACTGAAGAAGTTCATGCATGATGTAAGGCAATATCACTGGGATGAGCCATATCTCTTTAAACTAGGTGTTGACGGCCTGTATAGACGATGTATCGCCGAAGAAGAAGCCCAACTTATTTTGGAACAATGTCACTCAATACCAGTGGGAGGACATATGAGCTCTAAAAAGACTACTTTGAAGGTTTTACAATGTGGATTCTTCTGGCCAACCATATCCAAAGATTCCTACGACTTGGTCATGTCATGTGACAAATGTCAAACATCAGGCAATATAACAAAGAGAGATGAGATGCCGCTGAATCTCTGGCAAGAAGTAGAGATATTCGATGTATGGGGGGTGGACTACATGGGTCCATTCCCATCTTCTCATGGATTTTCATACATCCTAGTGGCGGTAGACTACGTCTCAAAATGGGTTGAAGCTATACCAACCGTCACTAGTGATTCCAAACCCATCATCAAATTATTCAAATATATTATCTTCCCACGTTTTGGAGTGCCACGAACCGTGATATCTGACGGAGGGTCCCACTTCCTTGAAAGAAGCTTTGAAGCTTTACTGAGAAAATACGGTGTAACACATAAGGTAGCCTCGCCTTACCATCCACAAACAAGTGGACAGGTAGAGGTCTCTAACCGTCAACTAAAGGCTATTCTGGAAAAAACTGTAGGACGCAATCGAAAGGATTGGGCAACAAAAATCAACGACGCCTTAGGGGCCTATCGTACTGCTTATAAAACTCCCATTGGGACTACACCTTTTCGATTAATATATGGAAAAGCTTGCCACCTGCCATTCAAACTGGAACACAAGGCATGGTGGGCAATTAAACAATTGAACTTTGATATGAAAGAAGCAGGCCAAGCCAGGATTCTACAACTCCAAGAGTTGGATGAACTCAGGATGACAGCTTATGAGAATGCATGAATCTACAAAGAATGTACAAAACTTTGGCATGATGGACATCTAAAAAGAAAAGACATACAAGTGGGAGATCAAGTTCTAGTATTCAGCTCAAGATTGAAGTTATTCCCAGTAAAACTCCGATCACGCTAGTCTGGACCATACATCATCAAGAGCATCTCTCCACATGGTGCCTTCTCATTATGGAGTGAAAAGTCAGGTGAATTTGTAACAAATGGTCACCGCTTAAAGAGATATTTCATCTCAACTGACATAGGCACTAAAGCAATGTTGGAACTCACCAATCTAAAAGATCCACCGTGAAGCTGAAGGATCCAGTCGAGCCATTGACATAAAACAAAGGCACTTGTCGGGAGGCAACCCGATCAATAAATTTTTTACTTTCATTTTCAAATTAGAATGTTTCTTCAATTTTGTTTTTACCTCCTAGTTAATATTTCATTAAATAAAATTAGCATCGCAAGATGCTATTTTAAGATCTAATTGCTCTTTACCTTTGAGATTTTTAGATATAAGGATGTTCGCTGATTGGAACGCAACCACACCTGGTAGTCATTCTGGCATGATTTTTCCCCTCCATCTTGGATTTAGGGTTTGCTCAGGATGAGAAAATCTCTAAGTTCGGGGGAGAGGGTGGGTGGTACATACCTCACTTTCCACCTACACCCATTCTTTTCATACTTAAGTTTTCACTATCACATTCTTGATAAAAAAAATTCAAAAATTTCAAAATTCTTTAATGTTTTTCAAAGAGATTGAACAGATACTTGATGAATTTTTGACACTTTTTGATGCTTCCTCGTTTCATTAAAAATCACTAACTAACTTGCTATGCATTTTCAATCATTATATCCTCCTTAATCGTAGTAAATCCTCAAAAGGACCACTTTTTGAAACAAGCCTTCTGATTGAAATCATCTTGTGAAGCTTACGATTCCTAACATCATGACACTTATGCAAAAATGACAAGTGTCTGTCGAACTGATTGGGATCAAATACGTCGTGCTTCCTAACTGACTAGTGGAACAATAACATGGAATCTCCACTGGATCCTCATCAAGTCATTATTTGAGTAGAGTATGATAAAGAGAACGACCTGGTGCATTGAATTGTAAATCAAGTTGCATTCTAACCTGGACTCTCTTCTACACTTCTTCTATCATCTTCGTACCCCTCCATCCATCAAAAAGAAACAAAATAGTTGAATATGGTGCCAAAACCTAAGTTCAGGGTGGCACACCACTTCCCTCTTTATCCGCTTCTTCCATACCCCTCGCAAATAAATAGGGGCGTACCACCAAAAATACAATCTCGAGTCGAATAGAGGAGAGATTTGCAAACAAAAGATGCCAAAGTGCACACAAAAAGAAATGCAATCTCGAGTCAAATAGAGGAGAGATTCGCATAAAAAATGCAATAAATGAAATTGCATAGCAAATAAAAATCTCGAGTCGAATAGAGGAGAGATTTACTTCTTCCTTCCATACCACCTTTCACTCCATTTTCTACCTAATGGCACAATGCATGCCCCCACTATCCTGAAAAACACCAGTGTCAGATCGGATGCACACTTATTGTTCTGCGGGTATCTCTGGACTCTTACAAAGCTCTTTGACATGCTTGTTGTTGGAAAAAGTGAGGAGGAAGTGATATTAGAAAAAAAACTCAGGAACGAAGATATGGTAAGATGTGTTTAGGTGGTCTCAGGAGGTTGAGATACTGAGTCATATTGAGTAGAAAGAAAACATTCGTGATGTGAAGATGAAGCAATCACACGAATTGAAAGTATTCATTTGGTGACTGTTTCAGATTTTGTGTTACTCGAGGAAGAGCAACGTTTATGTTCGGGGTATTTTGATGAATGTATATTCATCATGAAAATCAATTATCACTTCGGGACCAATTCAACTCTATACATACTATTTCACTCAATATGAATCATAATGTGTAAAACTACTTAGCTGATTCGATTATCAAGGTTTTAACTAAATATTGTTCATTTAATGCACGTTTTGACAAAACTGAACAAGTAGTCAAGGTCCAACTTCATCTCTGGCTCCGATCGAGAAATCTAACCAAGCTATTCCACCCATGCGGTCTCAAGACCATTTGAGCCCATGCGGACCCAAAACCGTTTGAGCCCATGCGGTCCCAAGACCGTTTGAGCCCATACAGTCCCAAGACTGTTTGAGCCCATGCAGTCCCAAGACCGTTTGAGCCCATGCGGTCTCAAGACCGTTTGAGCCCATGCGGTCTCAAGACCATTTGAGCCCATGCGGACCTAAAACCGTTTGAGCCCATGTGGTCCCAAGACCGTTTAAGCCCATATGGTCCCAAGATCGTTTGAGCCCATGCGGTCCCAAGACCATTTGAGCCCATGTGGTCTCAAGACTGTTTGAGCCCATACAGTCTCAAGACCATTTGAGCCCATGCGGTCCCAAGACCGTTTGAACCCATGTGGTCCCAAGACCATTTGAGCCCATGCGGTCTCAAGACTGTTTGAGCCCATGCGGTCTCAAGACCGTTTGAGCCCATACGGTCTCAAGACCGTTTGCTACAATTGTAAAGACCGAATGGGCAGTCAAATGTGAAACCATTTGGATTAGCACATGCATAAAGACTGTTTCACTGTTGTGAAGACCGTTTGGCTAGTAGCTGCATGCAAACCGTTCACGTGAACAAACAGTGCAAGAAAAACTGCATGGCCAGTTTCTGGTTGCAAACCGCATGGTAAATTGCTGGTTGCAAATCACATAGCCAATTAATGAGAAGACTGTTTGCTGCCATAACATGAAGATCGATTGCAAAATAACAAGCAAATTGTTTAGAGGAGAAGCATGTAAACCGTGTGAGCTACACACGTGAAGACGGAACATGCAAACCGAATGGTTTTGATAAAGTTGGCTTGCAGCTACATGCATGCGAGAGAGCAAATGCCATGGGACCATTTGACTAGCCGTAAGATCGAATGGGAAAAGATCATGCTGATCGTATTATAAAGCATGTACCGTAATCGTTTAAGATGACCTTTTGTCCGAAACCATTTGGCCAATAGCTGCAGACCGCATGGCCAATGTTTGAAGACCGCATGAGCCGCAAGACCGCATGGCCACTTGCCAATCCAAGACTACATGGCCAATGGCTTCAAAACCGCATGAGCGAGATATTTAGCAAGGTCGTTTACTATTGTTGTAGGAAACCATTTGCTGAAATCACGTGCATGCACACTATTCAAAGACCGAATGACCACAACAACCCAAGACTGTTTGCTGCATATTCACGCGAAGACCGTTTGAGTGGCTGAATAGAAGACCATTTAAATGAGATAATTTCCAAACCGTTCGCTGCTGCCAACATTAAGACCGAATGGTGAATGAAACCGTTTGATAAAGATGCATGGTACAAACTGTTTGCATGAGATATTTAGCAACCAAGACAAGACCGTTTGGACTCACACTAAAAGTATGAGGGACAAATATGTGCGTATGAATAGGACCCCAAGGGTCCTCATCGGAGGCATCAGATCCGGACGCCGCCAGGCTGCCCAAACACAGTTCCGATCCAAATCCAGTCCAATTTACGCCAGTTCCATTTCACCTACTGCTCGTGTTGTAACCAAGGAGGTTGAGGAGAGAAGGAAGACGGAGCGAGGGAGACTGTCCAGTCTGTCTTGGAAACTCCCGTTCACGTCCAGATCTGCTCTGACATGACGTAGGAGGTTGTATCTTCTTCACCGAGCTGTGAGTACCTTTTGCATCGAGTTCATGGTAGATTTCTCTCTCTTTCTCGTTCTTCTTGTTTCTCACATTATGAGCGAGTAGTACCTTTTTGCTGGGGTGCGGGGACTAACCCTGCTACCCATGCAAATCATGTTCTTTTGTTAAACTCTTCATGGCAATGTATATAACTTCCCATTTTGTTGTTAGTTGGTATGTTTGTAGTTGATTATCTACTTGCTTTCATATTGTTCTTTCCTATATTGCGAAATCTTCTATATGTGGGACGAAATGGCAGTTTACAAGGTTCGACTCTTTGACGAGAACTTCTGATAATATTCCTTGAGGTCGTAAGTGTATGATCCGTTAGGGGATGAGACATCTAGCCTACAGTGACACTTCTGTGGTCTAAACATCCCTCAAGGAGGACCACAACCTTAGTTGGATTTTGTATCATCTTTGTTTATCGTTGATGTTAGTTTGTAGATCTATCACCTGCTTGCTTATCGATTAACGCGGTTGACTCCCAAACTAGAAATAGAATGGGATTTCTTAGGAGCCGTAAGTAAGTGATTCGGGTGGTGATGAGACATCTGATGCCTAAGGAGATGCTTACGCGAACCTAACGCCCTAACGGGGGGTTCTGCAATAGCTCTATTTGGATTTATATATCTTGCATGGTTTGTTTGTGATTGAATGTGTTTGCGCGTGTAGCGGTGGTGAAACCTGGTACCATCCCAGCGATTCCATATCATTGATCTAAACCCAACTTTAATTCAGCTTTTACGTTCTTGCAATTAGTTTAAGTAACCTCAAATCAACCAATCATTCTAAATATTAGTTTTACTTGGGCTAGATTCAACTGACAAGGATTCTTAAAAAGGTTGTCCTTTGGGTTCGACCCTTAACTATACTGCGATAAGACTCGTCCGCTTGCGGGTGGTATTATTGCACTTTGGTTTTGGTAAAAGCTCGGGGATTTCAACCCTGAGTGAGTTTGTTAGTGCGTTCAAAAATACCACATCATAAAGCCTGGGTTTATACCCAAAACGTTCAACTACTGGTAGTGTTCTACTATTTTTAATTTTTAGACTGAGCAATTTAGGGTTTAATCGATCATATAGTTCCAGTAACTCAAATCATACAAACTAGTTACATAATTATGGTCGTGTAAGCGCGAATAAGAAAAACATGCAATTTGAAATCAGGCGACGTTGACACTGCATGGCACCTCGATAAACATTGTCACCCACATAAAACACAGTTCTAAATGAAAACCCCTGATTATTGGAGTTAAATCATGCTTGGTGAGTGAGATTCTACTCGTAGTGGTCCAAGATGACCGAATTCAACTGGAAACTCATCCGAGGCCTGCTTCCGGGCGTCCATTGGGTTGTCTTCAACCTTGGGCTCCCTAGATTTGAACCTACTTCAAGCAAGTAGTTGAAATCTCACATACATGTAGGAGAGGGGATATAACGACCGGGCCCACTGCCCAAGGCTCTAATAGAGTTTCAAAAATGACGACTGTCCCCACAGACCACCACTAGCCTTAATTGCATGCTTTGTCCTCACTCACGCGCATGCCAGGATCAACTTCCCGATAGGTCACCCATCCCAGTACTACTCCAAGCTGAGCACGCTTAACTATGGAGTTCTTAGTGATGGGCTCCCAGAAAAGGAGGTGCACCTTGGTGATATGGGTAGTCCAATCATTCCTTTTAAGATCATGTTATCCGAGGCCTCAAATCCTGGGATGTTACAATCTCCCCCACTTAGACTCTTGACGTCCTCGTCAAGGCTCAACTATATGGCCTCATCATATTTCCCCATTTCAGTGCACACCCATAATGACCCATGGACACCCAGCTCCCGATCATGGAATACCAGCGCAAGGGTGGCTACATCATCATGGACAACCCTTTCCTACATGCCTGGACCACACGGCTCAAGACTGGCATGCCGCATGCCCATGTGGGCCCCACCTACTGGAGGGGTTAGGCTCCGATACCATTTGTAACGACCGGGCCCACTGCCCAAGGCTCTAGTAGAGTTTCAGAAATGACGACTGTCCCCACAGACCACCACTAGCCTTAACTGCACGCTTTGTCCTCACTCACGCGCATGCCAAGATCAACTTCTCGATAGGTCACCCATCCCAGTACTACTCCAAGCTGAGCACGCTTAACTATGGATTTCTTAGTGATTGGCTCCCAGAAAAGGAGGTGCACCTTGGTGATATGGGTGGTCCAATCATTCCTTTTAAGATCATGTTATCTGAGGCCTCAAATCATGGGATGTTATAGGGGAGGCTTGGCTGGGTGCTAATCACTGTTGAGGTTGCAGATTTGGGTCTAGGCCTCAAGGTCGATCTTGATAGCACCTTTTCCTTGGTATTATGTTGTGCCCAAGGTGACTTCCTAGCCGCTGCTCTGTGAAGCTACTACTGTAGGTCGGCCGCTGTTCTTGCTGGTCGAGGCACCGCTAGGGCGAGGAAGGGAAAGGAAAAGGATGGAGGAAGAAGAAGGAAGCCAAGTGCCTACTGAATCGACCCTCTCAAGCCCTAATCGATCACACCCCTACTACCACTTGGTCAGCGCAGCACCTGCTGGTCAGGGGCGCCGCTGCTAGGTTGAGGCGTAGGTAGAGGCGAGGATGAGCAGGGGAAAGATGGAGGAAGAATAAGGGGAAACGACGCCCTGCTGCTCGGAGCTAAGGAGCTTGAAGAAAATTGCCCGCCCTTTCCCCTTTGTTGCGGCCGATCGGGCGCAGCTACTTGAGCGCCTGCTTCAAGCAGTGCTCGATCGGGGAAGATGATAAGGAATAAAAGGGGTGAGGGGTTATTAAGCCAATTAATGGAAAAATTGCAGTCAAGTTCAAGAAAACTAGAAAACGTCATATCTTTTGCCTCGGAGGTCTAAATCGAGTGATTTCTTTTGCAAAATTTCAAGCACGACATCCTCTACCTTATCAAGGCATAAAAACATAATAAATAAACCATCTTAGATATGTTAATAATCTTAGGTAATTAACTTAATGATTAACACTACAGTTAACATTAATTACATCAAATGAATCAAACTCGACTAATGATTCACATCTTAGCTTATCTTGATTAACCATGATGTTTAACAAGGTACTTAGCACTAATCAATGTACTTCATGCTAATCGAGGTACTTACTGACTAACCTCAATGTGGGTTGTAACAGGTTTGGTTGAGAAATGTTGAGGTCGAGCCACTTTTGGTCTGATGTTTTGGGAAACCCTAACCTTAAGTATCGCAGACGCGACATGACCTAGAGGTTGGAGGTCATGACAAGTTGGTGGATGGTTGAGACACATGAATGTTGCAGTCATGAAATCAACCATGATGGGTGGTTGCGACCTATGCGGTTATGTGGTCAACATAGGGTGATGGTAGGTGGATGAGAAGCACATGTGAATACTTAATGATATTCATATATGAATGATACATAAGCCATATATAATGTTGTTGAAGATGTTATCTAATCAACTCTAATGATGTTTCCTAATACTTATACACTCCAAGATGATGGAGGGTGAGGGTTCTAGGGTTTATGGTTGAACCTAGTCTTGTAAACTCTAATCTGCTAAGAGGAAACCCTGACTCTAATAATGAATTATGATCTTGCTTGTTTCTCTATCATGAAAGGATTATGATGTTATGTGGTTATCTCTCTCTTTCCTATCAACTTCTAACCATGCAGGTGTTATAAGCTTGATAATAATAGCTAGTCTAGACTATGGTGATTATGATATGACACATGTTGAATATTCCCTTGTGAAGCTTGATTGCTGAATTTGTGATACAGGAACAATGTTAATGGGTCGTATGACCTAGTAGTGACTTGTTACATAATATGAGATGGCTTTTCCCAATGATAAGTTGAGGTATTGGTAGCCCATGATATGTGGCCTTGTTTATGATGATGTGAATGGAAATAATACCTACATATTGTGGTGATAGTGTGACCAGATCACACCCTATACAGTTTATATCTTCTAGAGATGTGTTATGCCCTTAATTTTGTAGAACTTATTCTGGATTTGTAAATTATAACTTGATTGATGTTAAAAGGAATTTAAATAGAATTAACTAATCATGTGGAACATGATCATGTAGTTCGACACTATGTCATAGAACCATCTCAATGTCAGCACTTGCTGGATGGTGAAATGGGAGTTTCCCTTAGAGGAAGCTTAAAGTCATATATTGTTGAGTATATGCATTCACAAGATTGGTTGTGGGACATACATGATAGGAGTGCAATTGAGGGTTGTATCTCAGTGATATGTTGCTTATGTGGTTTCACATGATTGGCTACGGGCCATACCCTGGCAGGAGCGCGGCTACAGGTCATAGCTCAATTTCACTAGCATTGTACCATGTACCAAGGTGGACTAGGACTTTCACTATTTGACAATATGTCATAGGCTGCAGTTGACTGGTATGAATCTTTTGTGTACTCGTGTACTGACTACGAGGTTTGGTGAGGTCATGGATTTTAGCTCTTCTGTAAACCTTGTATGGCATTGATTTTGACTGACTAGTGGTCAGTTAGATTTGGGTGGTACGACTCAGATCCTCGTGGCATAATAAAATATGTAATCCGTTGTGTAGTACACTTTCTTAGGATCAAATATGAGAACATTGGTTGTAGCCTTGCATTACTTTTGTATATGTTAGTTGGTAGAGAATATACATGTTCTTCATATTCCTTCTTAGATTATTGATTGTTCTACTGTTCAGTAATAAATGCCTAGTAGTGCTTAATTTCCTTAATTCAATAGATACATATCATTTAATTGAATCTATGCATCTGGGTTAGTTCTGTATCTACTTGCTTTAGTTATCTGTGTTAATAATAGTGTTGGTGGAGAGTTATATCTCCCACTGATATTTGGAATCTCACCCCATGGGTTTCCACATATTTTAGGTGGGCGTGCACGATGAGGTAGAGATCGTGCAATGGAAGCAGAGCAATAGCAAGGAGGACAGTAGTTGCTAAGGTTGTGAATGCTTCTTGTGGTCCTTTTATTGTTATATTCCTAGAGTCATCTCTATACACTCAGGTCTTGGGGGAGTTATGTATGTTCCTCGATGGTGTTATCGATATGAATTTTTGGTTTATATGCCCTTGTTGTATATAGTTAGTTGTTGTATATGTTTATGTAAATGAACATATATCACATGTGACATGTAGTATTTTATGGACATGTTGTAAATAATAATGCCTTTTGATATATATTTCAGATGTCAAGTTTTTGGACCCTGATGTAATAAGTTTCTTGATTTTGGTTCTTGTTGTAATTGGTTTTAATTTTTAGTTTTTTTTGTAGAGTTTTTTTTTATTTCGTGGTTTGTGTTTGTGTGATAAAGGGTGTCACAATTTGGTTGGTATCATAGCTTTCAGTTTGCTGAATCTACAGGGACCTAGGACTAGGGTTTGTGTATGTTCTTGTGTCCTCCAGTCTATCTTATAGTGACTTCTGCTTATGTAGTAAAAGAAGAAAAGCTTAAAGATGTTTGGAGAACATGAAGAACACGTTGTTGAGAATAATTTTGCTACACTAGGTGGTGGTGTAAGGAACTAGGTTCAAGAAGATCGAGAGCCTAAGGGTCCCTAGTTTAACCCAAACATGCTTGAAAACCCTACCTTTTAGTCTCTTTTTGGGCAGTTCATGGCTACTATGACGCATATGGCGAACATGATGCCCGCACCTCAGCCTTGGGCACTAGTTCCCAATGTGGAATCATCGGGTACTGGTAAGACTTTTAAGTGGCTTTGTCATGTTGGGGTAGTGGAGTATGCCAGGGTGGTTGATCTAGAGTATGTTGACCTGTGGTTTGTTGAGCTCGAGAAAGCCTTCATGATCCTTAGCATCCCATAGGCAGATAATGTGAAGCATGCAGTGTATCTTCTAAAGGGGAGTGTTGGCTATTGGTGGGCCATAGAAGAGGAGAAGAGGCCTGGAGTGGTTGTTGGATGGGAGGAGTTTTGTTGTGAGTTTGTCAGTTAGTACTTTCCTTGGACCTATGTTGATGAGAAAATCATCCAGTTTGAGCGGATATGGCAGGGATCCATGTCGATCAACGAGTACGAGAGCAAGTTTATGGAACTTCTTCGATTCTGTTAGCACATGGTTTCCACAGATGATGAGAGGATACGACATTTCAAGAAGGCGTTGAACGTTGAGTTGTCTACCCTGGTGGCTGCTTTGGAAAATCGTGAGATATTTTCCATGTTTGTGGAGTTTGTTCGGAGGATCGAGAGGTCTGTGATAGAGAAGCAAGAGATGAGTGCCAAGAAGAGTTCCACATAGTTCTAGGGGCAGTCATCAGGAGGTTTTAAGAAGCCAAGGTTTTCTACACCTCCAGCACCATAGAGGTTTGGCTCTCAAACACAGTGGTCATCGAGTAGAGGTAGGGATCGTAGCCTTCCACCTACTAGAGCTCATAGCACCACGTCAGTGTCAGTGACAGGGCCATCTAGGTCACAATTTGAGAACAGAGCGTGCCACAAGTGTGGGAAGGTATGATACATGAGGTGGGAGTGTCCAGTAAGAGACGATGAGGTGACCCAGCAATCGAGGCAGAGCCAGTAGGGCTCATAGATGCAATAGTTCAGTGGTGCAGGAGGATGAGGATGAAGGCAAGCGTCGCAGGTTGGATCGTCTGCTTAAGGAAGCAGGGGATAGGGGTGACAACAGGAAACAACTAGATTCTACACCATGAGTCATCTGGAGGTAGTGGTCAACCCGCGAGTAGTGATAGGTTAGATGTGGTTATTTCATTTTGATTTGTCTTCTTCTTGCTTCATATATGTTTTGGTTGACCCGGGTGCAACACACTCTTTTTTCACTCATGAGGTGCTTAACAGTTGTCTTGTTTCTATTATTTTTAAGAGAGATAGTTTGATTTTAGAAAACATGTTAGTCAGTTTCGTAGTGTTATACGAGGTGTGTCCTTCCTCCTTTCTTTCTCTGGGAACAACATACAAATGGATCTCATACCACTTGATATGCATGGATTCGATGTAATCCTTGGAATGGACACCTTGGAGAAGTATATAGTGGTCTTGGATTGTGGTTCCAAGAAGGGAAAGTTTGTAGATGGTGATGAGATGTGGATCTTCCAAGGGGATAGGAAGATTCTTCTGATGTGTCTGGTGTCACTGATGGTAGCAGGGAAGCTGATGAGACAGGTTTGTGAGGAGTTCTTGGCACATGTGTTAGATACTAAGGCAAGGAGTCCTAGTATTTAGGAGGTGTCAGTTGTCAGGGAGTTTAAGGACGTGTTTCCTAAGGAGTTCCATGGTGTTCCCCCACCCCGAGAGATTGACTTTGAGGTCAATCTAGTCCCAGGCACGTAGCCGATAGCTCAGACATCATACAGGATGGCTCCAGCAGAGATGGTAGAGTTGAAGAGGCAGTTGCAAGATTTGCTTGATAAAGGTTTCATCAGGATGAGTATGTCATCGTGGGGTGCTCCAGTGTTGTTTGTGAAGAAGATGGATGGGTCCATGAGGCTATGTATAGACTACGTGTAGTTGAACAAGGTGACAATCAAGAACAAGTATCCCTTACTAAGGATAGAGAACCTATTTGATCAGTTGTGTGGCGTATCAGTGTTCTTGAAGATAGACCTAAGGTCAGGATATCACCAAATGAGGATCAAGGAGGATGACATACCTAAGTCAGCTTTTAGAACGAGGTATGGTCACTACGAGTTCATGGTTATGTTGTTTGGGCTGACCAATGCACCAACAACATTCATGGACTTGATGAATAGAGTGTTACCACCCGTTCTTCATCAATTTTTGGTGGTCTTCATAGATGACATATTTATATACAATTGTGATGGTCAGTAGAATGAGCAGCATCTTCGTCAGGCGTTGACCATGTTGAGGTATCATCCACTTTATGCCAAGTTCAGCAAGTGTGAGTTCTGGTTGAAGGAGGTAGCTTTTTTGGGGTCATATCTGCTGAGGGAGTTCGTGTAGATCCCATGAAGTTTGAGTTTGTGATAGAGTGGGAGCAACCGAGGATGTCGATATATGTGTGCAATTTTCTGGGTTTGGGAGGCTATTACAAGATATTCATCAAGAACTTTAGTGCTATCACTTTGCCCCTAACAAAGTTGATAAGGAAGGATGTGTTGTTTGTCTGAATTGGTAGATGTAAGTGTGCTTTTTAGATGTTGAGGGAGAAGTTTACAAGTGCACCGGTGTTGATCTTTCCTGATCAAGGGAAAGGATACATAGTCTTCTGCGATGCACCCAATAATGGCTGGGTTGTGTGCTGATGCAGGACAAGCAAGTGGTTTCTTTTGCTTCCCGACAAGTTAAGAAACACGAGGAGAATTACTCAACCCATGACATGGAGTT
Source organism: Alisma plantago-aquatica (assembly GCA_963693085.1). NCBI lineage: Eukaryota > Viridiplantae > Streptophyta > Magnoliopsida > Alismatales > Alismataceae > Alisma > Alisma plantago-aquatica. The sequence goes on from OY856412.1 coordinate 757,238,513, forward strand.
AGCTATTGTGGTCCATTCTTTTAATATCTAAAGGCACTACCTTTATGGATATAAGTGTCAAATGTTCACGGATCACAAGAATCTAAAGTACATCTTCTCACAACAGGAGCTGAACATGAGACAGTGGCGCTGGATGGAGTTAATCAAGGACTATAATTACATGATTGATTACCATATAGGGAAGGCTAATGTTGCAGCAAATGTGTTGAGAAGGAAGTCTTCATCTTTGCCTATGGATAGAGCCTAATTTAGTTCTTTGGTGTGCCACAAGTGAGACATGTTGGTCTCCTTACGTCAGATGAATGTACGGTTGGAGGTGTCATTGCTAGCAAGTTTGTTGGCACAGTTGCAGATGAAGCCCATGTTGAGACAACAAATCATAGAGGCACAACAGGTTGATATTGTGATACAGTAGATTAGATCAGAGTTTGGCAGCAAGAAGTGTGATGACTTCCACAACTCATATGATGGGATAGTTTGTTACCATGGTAGAGTAGTGGTTCCTAATGTTGATGATCTAAGGAAGATGGTGCTGGAAGAGGCTCACTCATCCATGTATGCTATGCACCCAGGTAGCACCAAGATGTATCATAACCTGAAGGACATGTATTGGTGGCATGTCTTTAAGCGGGATGTAGCATAGTTCATTGTGAGATGTGTCGTATGTTAGCAGGTTAAAGTCAAACATAAAAATCCGGTAGGGATGTTGTGACCATTGCCTATACTACATTGGAAATGAGATCATGTGACTATGGACTTTGTGGTTGGCCTGCCTAGGATAGACAAAGGTCATGATTCCATTTGGGTGATCATTGACTAGTTGACCAAGTCATCACATTTCCTTCCTATGAAGACAATGTATACAGCTGAGAAGCTTGCTCAGATCTATGTTGATGAGATAGTGCATTTTCATGGTGTTCTAGCTACCATCGTGTTTGACCGAGGTCCCCAGTTCACAAGTCACTTTTGGGAGTGACTACACACAACTTTGGGTACACAGTTGAGGTTTAGAACTGCCTTCCACCCATAGATAGATGGTCAATCTGAAAGGACCATTCAGACCTTGGACGATCTGTTGAGAGCTTGTGTTCTCCAGTTTTTGGGTAGTTGGGATGTGCACCTCAGCTTGATAGAGTTCACCTACAACAATAGTTACCACAGTAGCATCAACATGATACCATATGAGGCATTGTATGGGAGGCATTGTAGGTCTAGGTTGTGTTGGTATGAGACAGGAGAGTATCAGCTTCTTGGTCCTGAGCTTGAGCAACAGACCACAAAAAAGATCAAAGTGATTCAAAAGTAGTTAAAGACAACATCAGATAGGTAGAAGTCGTATACAGATAACCACCATAGACCTTTGGAGTTCTAAGTGGGAGATAGAGTGTACCTCAAGGTCTTTCACTGGAAAGGTGTTCTGAGGTTTGGGAAGAAGGGTAAGTTGGCTCCCAGGTTTATGCAACCTTACCCTGTGGCGGCACATGATAGGAAGGTGGCCTATAGTTGGAGTTTCCACCTGAGTTACACAGGTTGCATATAGTGTTTCATGAGAGTATGTTCAGGAAGTTCCATCCTGATACAGAGTTAGTGTTGCGGCCTGTAGAGGTAGAGCTTGATAAGTACATGTCTTATGTTGAAGGCCCATTGTTGATCCTTGAAAGAAGAGTGAAGAAGCTAAAGGAGAAAGACATAGTGGTTTTTAAGGTTATGTGGCATCACCGTGGTATTGAGGACATGTGGGAGCTTGAAGTAGAGATGAAGAGGAAGTACCCCTCTCTTTTCTCTTAGGATTTTGGGGGTAAAATCCTTATTAGGAGTTTATGGCTTGTAAGACCCCTGAGCTGAGTTTTGGGGTAACCCTATTTGATTTGGCTTAATCATGTGCTTAGACCCTTTCTATAATCTTTTGATATGTAATTAGGGCTTGTAGAGAGCTTAAGTTTCAAGTTTGAGCTTGTTTGGATGAAGTTTGTGCTTTCTGTGCTAGTTTTGGTGCAAATTGCAACTTACCCAATGTAGGGGGTTGATGTGAAATTTGCCACCTCTAGAGTGTTCCATCTTTCTTGACATCATCTATAAGAAAGAGAAATAGGAGAGATCCTTTTCTGAGCCTTTTTTGTGGAGTATCACCCCAAATGGTGATTAGGGTTGATGTGAGTGTTGAGTGTCTTGACCATGTGTGTTGGTTGTGTTGTCTCGACCTTGGGTCACGACCAAGGTTGGTTTTGGAGAGTGTCATGGTCAATACACCTCCTCTAGGTGTTGAGGGTCATGACCTAGGTAGTCTAGGGTGGTCTTGGGTCGATATGGTTGCCCTAGCATAGGTTATCTCGATCTAGGGATGGTAGTGGGACCTTTTCTCGACCTAGAGGTGATGTTAGGTGATGGTGTCGCGACCATGGGAGGTTCACTATAGGAGGGTCACGGTCGTGACCATGTGGGTTGACATGGTGGTTGAGACACTACCTAGAGTGTATCACCATGTCTTGCATGTCATGTTTAAGTGGTTGCATGTTGGCTTTTTGAGTGGACAAATTTCCCTTGGGTCCCTTAGTATGTTGACACCTCACCCGTTTCTCTCCTTCATCTTCCATCTATATAACCCCTTATCTCCGCTTTCTTACAACCCTTTCAGCCATCTATATTCTTCCTCCTTCCTTGCTTGTTCTTAGAGCTTGGTGGGACAAGGAGGTTCATATTTGGATCTTGGGGGATCAATCTCCTCTTGCATGTGGTGGTGGTGATGATCCGAGCTCATCTTCCATCCTTGGTAAGTGTTTGACTTCTAAGTTGATGTTTCTTTTGAACTCCTACCTTCATCTACATGTATCGTTTCTCATACCTAAACCATGGTTCTTCCATGGTGGTCATTTTGGGAGAGAAATTCCTCATCACAAGGGTCATACACTACCAAAAAAAGATCCATTCGCTACAATTATACTAGTTACATATATTTTATATGTAGTCTAAAATCAGTTTTCTTTACAAATGATTTTATTATAGGCAAAAAATGTAGTTAATATAATAACAACTAGTTACCTACAATATAACTACAAATACCCTCTTTGTAATTTCAAAAACGAGCGCACACATTTCCACACCCGCGTCAAACTTCATTTTCATAAAATTACATTATTCTTCCCCCTCCAATTTGGAGTCTCTCTCTGTCCCCAATGTAGTTAGTCCTCTCCCTAAATGGTCTTTTCCCTAATCACGAGTTTCTTGGTGCACTGAAAATGCCTCCCCGCTCCCAAATTTCCCACTCCCTGCACCACTCGACCTACTGTTGATTGATCTATTACCACTACTGCCAGTGTAAGGAAGACCAGCCACCATGCGAGTAGCACCACCATCATCACTGTCACTGATCCATGCTTTACTCCTCCTGGTTACGCTCATCATGCTGTCATTAGCCTGCAATCCATCATGCAAGGTCCCTCCAAATGCCCCATCTCCACCCCAATCGGCACCCTGCCTACCTCCACCTGTGGTGCTTCCAATCATCTCCTAATTTCCTCCACCACCCATCAACCACCTGTCAATGAAGCCTTCATCCCCACACATGCCAGTCCATTGGGTAGAGGAGGAGTTGCAGGAGGCATAGTGGATACTCCTGACTGCTACGTCACCATTCCTCAAGGGACTCTATACCCCGTCCACCCTGGGAAAATTTGTCCAGAGCAGCCAAGGACTAGATGCATGATGGAGCTGCTGTAGCGGGGAGGATTGGTGATTGTCACCTTGGGGCTCTGAGGGTGGTGGTGATGAACCTCGAGGCCTGGTGTGGCAGAGCACGACCGAGGAAACTAGGAAGCCAAGGATGGTGCAGCAGGAATTAGTTGGTAGGTGACATAGATCATGCGTCCCAAATCTTCCACATGTAGTCTTGTTGGTTCATTGAGTGTCAACATACTTTCCTACTACTCTTTCAATTGGGTTTGATCATACATTATAAACCATGATTCATCCTCTATTAATCCGGTGATATGGTTTTCATTGTGATACTTTCATTGTAATTCCTCACCCTAACCCAACTCAATATATTCCTAAAATTTTATGATCCTCCATCAACAGTAAAGGGGAGGATCATGATGATACAGTAGTTTGTTCATCAGAGTAATGTAGTTAGGTGATTTTTGTATCAATAAGTGTAAAACATATACTGCAAACTATTTTTTAGCTTAATAATATTTTACTAAAGTGCATTAAGTCTATTGTTATAAAGATGACATGGTGAATCTTAAAAAGTTGTGGGAACAGGAACTCGTATGTTGCATATGTTGCACAGTTTGGTCTTCTTGACCATTACAAATATTGCATTAATATTATTTTCATGGCTTGTATTTTCATATTAAAGTAAAGACCACACAAAATCTTAGAGGCGCACATCTTTGTAGTAGTTGCATCCATTTCCTCAGTATGTTCATTTTTATTATCAAAGTTGTCCCACCTCCATCATCCTAATTTGTCTAGAAACTAGTGCAGTTGTAAGTTTTATTTCATATACAATGATTCTCTGAGTGATAAGTGCTTGCTAATTGGTAGGAGAAAATAACAAACCTCTTTTGCCTTTTAACTCGTATTCATTCTCCAATTTCAACCTCTCCTCATCATACTTAATAACAACCTCAAGTACAGAGATCAGAAGATTCAATCTTACATGTTAGCTGATAAATATTCAGATAATTAGGTACAAGAAATTCTCTACACCTATTAGCTGGAAGGAGTGTTAATACACTATAATTGTTTCATCCAACATTACCATAACACCTACAAATGAAACCATTGAATGTTGAGTTCAGAATTTAGCATTAACAACATATAAAATGTAAGAAATTTAGACAACCTCCTATAGTTGATTTCCAAATTAGAAATCCACAATGAGATAATATCCATAGAATGTTAGAGATAGAGAGAGTTTCAATCTATACAAACCAAGAATCATTTTATACTAACATTAATAGAGAATGTGCATTCCATAAAAATAGCTCATAAAAACCAACCCAGCCTTAGATCATGTTTAAACCAACTTATGAATATGAAAAATTGACCAGTAGTAGATACATAACTTGATTTCTTTAAATAGAAAGTAAGCATGCATGGAAGGGAGATCATGTGTCATTGGTTTTGTTGGTACTAGTGGATTTTTATCAACGCTATTGCAATGCTTTCATTTATATGAAAATGGGCAAATCAATATTAAGTGAGCATTGAAGCTAAGAGAGGATAGATTCTCTCATGAGTTTACAGTTGCCCTACTATCAACACCATAGTAGGAACAATGGCTCAACATCTACATCCAATTTATATCAATTTATAATGTGATACTTTCTATTCAAATAGGAGAGAAAGAGAGCACCTTATTCCTTATTATTGGGTACCACTGCAAGACATGGTACTGTAAATGTCCATAGTGAGATATAAACTCAAGAAGTCCTACACTACCAGTATGGTTATCACAAACATGGGAACATGATCAATCAAATTTGAATTGTTTGATATGGAAGCACAATCTTACGGTGGATATGTGAGACTTGTACCAGTAGTGGTGGAAACTGCTACTGCTGATTTTCAAATTCGTGTTGCAGGGGTTATTAATCAACTAGTCCAACTCATTATGCAATATTTCTTTACTCCTTTACAAGTGGACATTGTTTCCAGTGAGATGTGTATCATCTCATCCCAACACCCATCATAAATAGGCACCATCAATCTTGATTTTGTTATCTTAGACAGTGTAGCAGTTGTCTTCACAACCCCCATAGCTCGCCACAGTTGGAATATCTATTGGAAACTAAATTGTTATGCAGTGACATGATTTCTTTACTATTGTAGCTTGTTCAGTATCCAAGGGATAATGGAATAAGATCAAACTAGGAGTTGTTTGACATGTGATATATTGTTATGAAGTGTTTGCTAAGTGTTTATCTAGTCTCTCCCCATGTTTCCATGTTCTGAATGACAGGAAGTATCTAAAATTGACTTTCTCTATCTAATCTTGGTGCTTACTTTTGGATGAATGTCATAGGCATTAGCCTTCCCATCTCAAGCTATTTTTTCATTGAATAGTTATCGAGTGTTTGATGATTTTCTGTTGTCCTAGTGATTGAATTAGACTTGTTTCAAAGAAGGTCTGTATGGCCTACTACAAGTCATTTTAAAATATACCTTGCTAGTGTATATATGGTGTCACTGATGACTTTCATTTTTATATACTGAGGCAAGTGATGAACATGCTTTTTTGAAGTCAGATACAAGAATATTGGACATTTTGTAGCTTTTGAACTACGCAACAACTCTCTAATTTTTCCAGATAATGAAATCACTCTAGTCTGGTGTATGAATTACTACCTCTAACCATGTAATGTTGGATAAAATGATTCATTCAATAGAAGATTTTACTAATTAGATGTTGCATTTTCTGGTGAAAGTGACAAGGGCATTTTGCATGCACTTAATGCTGCAAGAACCTAAGGAAACTCTGCTACTGGACTGTTAGCTTAGGTCCATGAACTAATGATGATTAGTGGGTATTCCTACACTTAGGTGAGTTATAACTCAGCTTCCTACAATACCCCACCCATTTTGACTGTTTCACAACCACTGCAGTTTATTTGCCATTTTTTTAAAATATTGTTTTAAATGGTGCTTTATTATTCCTGATATTTCTTATACCCCTATTTATGGAGTTTTTTTTTCTATTAAATAGCTTCCCTATACGGGTTTGACTGTAGAAACTGGTGCATGATTAATTAGCTTGGTCTGACTGCATAATATTCCAAAGTTATATGTCAAGGTAGAATTTGGAACTTGAAAGAAAAAAAACTCTAATGTTTTAGGTCCAATCTAATATTTTGTGAATCAGGTTCTTAGAACAATGGGGTCTTTGGGTCCACATATTCATAAAGACAATCAACAAACTTTGCTCAGTTCTAAGGTGATGTCAACTGATCTGTTAGTGATTTTGGTCAGCACATATGTTTTATGGAAGATTAACCTACTGACTTCCGGCCATCGTATTCTACACAAGAGGACTATTATTCTATGGTATTACATACATGATACCTCAGCAACACATTACAATTACATGCCCATCTACTATTAAACATTTGACGACTTTGCACTTTAAGGTAGCTATATATAATTCAAGCTATATGAGTTAACATTAGTCTTTTGGGTGGAACACTATAGCTAGTTGCAAGATTAGCAATTCTTTTTTATACATTAAGAGCATCCATCTCAACTTCAATGCAATCTTGTCCCTTTGCTTGAGCAATCTGCAAAGTAAAGAGGATCCCTCGAACTTCAACTGTGAAAGGACATCAAAGGTCAGTAGTTTAGGTTTATATTAATGTAGTGATACCCTGGTGAATCCTAAATATTGCAGTGACACTGATCTCATTTTTATCAGCTAGAAAGACATCATTAACATTTCTTTTTTTGTAGCCCACGATAGTTGGTACCCAAGTGGTGGACAACTGGGTAGGTATGGAGCAACCTTAGCTCTATTCTAAGTCTGACCCTCTGAGTAGTTGTGCACCCAATGTTCCAGTCTGTGAACTGTGATGAGTGACAGTACCAGCCCTTACATGAATATGTTGAAGCTTCTCCTAAACAAGTTGTTCATTCTTCATATTGCTAGCCTTCTATTGGTTTAAAGGTCTCAAAGTGGCCGAGTGTATGATTTTCAAGGTCTCAAATCTCAAGTATTTTGGATGTTTTTCTTTCTTTTTGTGCATTGCTTGATCCTGGAATGCTCTATTTGAGTTGAATGTAGCCAAGTGAATGAATTTCATGGTCTGATTGAAAGCACATTTATTATTTGAGTTGATGTTGATTGAGTCATTATTGTTATTTTGATGTAGGATAAAATGGTGTCAGACCACCACACATAATGACATCAGTATAGAATATCATGTCTGCCACATGAAAGTGGCATGAGATGACCAGAGAAAACATTTAATAATGCCCTCTTTTCATCACTAACCTCAACCAGAGGCTTATCTTCCTTAGAGGAGTTAGAAGTAGAGTTGGTATCTTGTGAACAAGGTAAGCATAACCCCTTAATCACGCATAATCACATGTGAGAAACATCTTAGCTTCTATCTATTGAGAGCTTCTCTACATAATTTTTTATATAGCATGTTAGTTTTTTCGATTATATTTAAATGGTCATTCTAGTTTTTGAAGAAAGGGACAATGAATCACATTCTCAGTTTAAATGTGCAGTAAAACAAAATGCAACCTGCTAAAACTAATCACACATTTCTTGTTGATACTTTAGATAATTTTACCTTCTCTATTTTGATAAGCTCCAATCTAAATCAGAAGTAACAAACTATACCAATGACAATACTTCAGATCCAATTCTATATATCACTTGCAATGCGTGCCCATTATAGAAAACTTCTACTCTGTTCTGTACATTGGACAAGATAGTTATTTACATTTCTTTTTTACTAATGTGTTACTTTAGTAGTTATAGGGAAACATCCATATCAAGGGGATGGGGCTGATCCCTACTAAATATTAACTGATTTCTACATTCTCATGATGCTAAGAAAAGGATGACAAAGTCTGAAATTTCATTTATGTTCAGTTTTTCCAGAAACCACATTGAGTTAAAAGTAGAAGCCTGCTTGCAAATTTAACTACTTTTAGAAGCTCCCCAATTTTAATCTTACATCTAGGAGGTTGTTTTAAACTATTTGTTGTAATAGTTCTTTAAAATGATATGAGTTTTTGTTGATTGTTGCAGATGAATGCCAATTTCCAAAAATTGGCCTCAGAAATCTTTGTAAACTTGTATGATGTTGGAGTAGCTACTCTTATAAGTTAGAAGAAAGATGGAGGATTCATTGCTCAAAAGGCATTTGAAATCCATAATAGACAGGTAGTTTTTCAGGTAATGCCTCATGCCTCATCTCCAACTTTATTTTTGTTCCAAACTAGTAGATGTTGTTTGATATCTTTAAGCTTTTACATCGAAGAACATTCCTTGGTTTTCTCCAAACAAGAGGAAATAATTTTAGCCAATCCATGTTGGGTGGTCCATGGGTTCACGAAGAAGAATGGGGCTCTCTTCCTATCTTCTTCCACATCAAGATGGTTAACCATAACTTTGTAATCACTTCCATATGAATCCTTGACAAGTGTCGAGCACTTTTGGAAAGTGTCCACAAAGGTGATAGGACTAAACAATCTTGGTTTTGGTATTTTTATTTGTTTTCGCAGGGGTAGAGGTGATCCTTTTACATTAGGTTCCAGCAGGTCGAGAGCATCCATAGCTTCATTAAACTCATCCATTAATTCTTTTGATGGCTTGGTCCTTCCCTCGCGCTCTACATTCTAGCATACTATATTAATATCACCCATGATAGCCAGGGTTCAATAATGTTGTTGCTTGTTTTCTCAATGTTTCTCCAAAGTCCAATTTTGTCATTGTAATCATTTTCCTCATATACTAAAGTCAAAACAAAAGTGTTGCTCCCATCATCAACACTGAGGTGAATTTACTGAACACTTTAATCAAATTTGTTTATTCTAAGGTTTGGGTCTTCCCATAGAATAAAAATTCTACCATGACTCTTAGTGTTTTAGAGCCACTGGTCATTAGGCCATATGCATTGCTTAACATGCAATATTTTTTCCTCTTCAATTTTGTCTCAAACAGAAAGCATAGGCACCTGAAGGTGCAGAGGTGAGTGTAGTTGGGTTTGGACCTATAGAGAAGCTCAAAGGGGCTCTCCATTTGAAGTAGGGGAGTGGGTAGTCGATTTATGAGGTAGACGGAAGTGTGGAAGGCTTTTGCCCAAAGATGTTTGGGTAAGTGAGCTTCGAAGAGCATTGCTAATCCTAGTTCTATGATGTGGTAATGTTTTCTCTCTGTAACACTGGTTTGGGATGGATCATAGGGGCATGAGGTTTGGTGAAGAATGCCATGATCGGAGAAGAAATGTTTAAGGGAATGGTTGACAAATTCACCTCCACTGTCACTTTGGAAGATTGTAACAGACTTATTAAACTGATTTTTAACCATTTTGTAGAAGGTGACGAAGATGGGGCTAAATTCATTTTTATGTTTCATAAGATAGAACCAACTGAACTGAGAGTAATCATCAATCAGTAGTACATAGTAGGTGAAGCCATGTTGGGAGACAGTAGGGGCTTCCCCCAGACATCACAATGCACAAGGCAAAAAGTGTCGGTCGACCTTACGTGTTTATGACTAATAGGTAATCTCTTGCTTTTACTAAGTTTGCAACTAGTGCAAATGCTATCGAAGATGGAGGTGGAGGTGATGAGCTTTTCATCTAGGAGATGGAGGAGGATGGATTTGTTGGGGTGTCCAAGTCTTCTGTGATATACATTGTCGGGTGCTTTAGTGAAACGAGAACATAAGAAGCTTTGAGGAGATGACTTAGGCAGAGTGAGCAGAAGGTAGATCCCTCGATCACATTGGCCCTGAGCCAGAATGTGGTGCATCTTGAGGTCCTTCACCATGACATGATCCTTGGTAAAGACAAAATAACAAGGTAATTGAGAGGTTTGTTTGGATATAGAAAGAAGATGGCGTTTGATTGTAGGAACAACAAAGGCATGTCGCAAAGGTATTCGAGAGAATGACAAATCACCAGTGTGTGTGATGGGTAGGAAACTACCAATAGCGACCATGATGGATTTAGTGCCCTTATAGGCAGGAAGGTGGTGAAGGTTACTTGGGTTGTGAGTCACATGGTCAGTGGCACCGGTGTCAACACACCAGTTGGGAAGGTCAGCTTCATTGAGGCGTAGGGAAGTGAGAGTTGCATTGTTGTTATCCGATAGATGAGTGGGAATGTTGGATGCCTGGTGATTGTTGTTGTAGCGGTACCAGCAGTGGAGGGTAGTGTGCCCTTTCTTCTTACAAATCTAATAGAGTGGAAGGTCCTTGTTGTAGTAGTTGTCTGTCTGAGATGGGGGAATTCCTCTTCCATGAGAGCTGGTGTGTGGAGAGTGACTAAGTAACCCAGTAGGGGAGAGATGGTGATGGCCTCTCCCACGGTTGGGCATGCGACCTCTTCCACTGAAAGTATAGTTGTGGAAGGAGGGTGGGGTGTCGTAGGGATTGTTGTGAATGGTGGAGTTTGTTTTTGTTGGATATTATAGATATACTGATACAATAATTCGACGTGATAATAATTAATAAAACCTAATAATATGCTTTGTAACAAATCTAATGATATAAATTTATATGTAAGACAATTATATAGTTCACAGTTTATGACTTGTAACTGAAGATGGATTTTGTGTGTCTAATCATGATAAGCCTCTAAATCTCATTTTTGATATTTGAATGGTTTGTGTACCTCACCAAATTAACATTTACAATTTCACTCTTGTATGGAAATAAGACTTAGGAAGGGGGAGAAATCATGTCCTTGACTGAACCGTACTCCCTATTTATAGGGAGAGGTTACACTACCAAGTTGACCAAAATAACCAAGAGGGGCTCTCCCAAACCAAAAAAATGTCCATCTCCTCTTGGGAACCTTTCTTACTCATCCCTGACATCATTATCAGGATCATTTTCTTCAAATTAGTTTAGTCAATTTTGTGAGAATACTAGATCCAAAGGAAAATTTGCTCCATATGGGATCCAGAGTCAAGGACATCAAACTTGCATCGGAGTGTATAGCATGGCGGTTGAAGTTTCCTGGATGACTGTTGGGAAGAAACAACTTGAATATGTAGCAGAGGCATTACAACGATTCAGGTTTGACTTTTCATAGTTTTTCATACACTTTTTATGTATGTGTGATGAACTATATGGAACATGCATTACTTGTCACTGATAAATTTAGTCGTTGTCCTTTATGAAGCATGTTCAAGTTTACTACCTTAACTGTATAGTATGTTCTAAGAATCCAACAATTTGAGTTCAGAAAATGAGTTTTGACTAAAGTTAAAAGTATTCAATTATGTATTCGCTCCAAATGCTACAATCTATTTAAATTTGTAGATATGAGACAAAAAAAAGAAAATTTGTAATTATGTTGATCTCCTAAATACTTTTGTGGTTGCTTTTTCAATTTGCATTTGTCTATATTATAGTATTCTTATGAATTCAACTGACGACAATCATCTTTATGGTGACATTCTTTAGAAGCCTACTACTGCCATTTGACTACTTAATTTATCACTGTAGGTATCTTGTCGAGCAACAGTCAAAAGTAAATCCTTCTCACTTGAATTCTAACAAAAGACTAGCCTTCTGGATCAACTGGTATAATGCCCTGATCATGCATGGAATTGCATTATCTGTAAAGCTACATTTTTTGTTATTATTTAGGAAGATATTGTCTAAGAGATGCCATTTTAGATACTGACTGGATTGTTTTCGATAATAAAAAAACATTTGTATAGATGTTTTGGTCTATACACTACCTAGCTCTTATGATTTTTAGTTAAAAAGATTGGTAGTTGCAAGATTCTATATACAATTCAGTAGCCAACTAATTAACATAACTAGCTATAAATATAATAGATATGAATATACAAGAATTTCACTTCTGTAAGAAGGATACTAATGGGAAGCAATTTTTTTTTTTTATCTTCTATTTGCAATTCTCACTTAACACAAAAGTATGGTCATCATTTCAGGCTTATCTTGCATATGGTGTTCCTAGAAATGATCTGAAGCACTTTTCCTTGATGCAGAAGGTGTTCTTTCTTTATTTTTACTTATAATTATTATTATTAAGCAGTTCATAGTTCTAGCCGACATAGGCTCTTTGATCTATTTCTTCAAGATTACAAGGTTAGGAAACAGTCATTTAGTGCGACAGAAATTGAGTATGTAATTTTGAAGATGAAGCCTCCATCATATCGTCTGCAAACAGTATGAGATCCAAGAATTGTTGATTAATCATTTATTGTATATAAACATTGAGAATTTATTTGCCCTTTATCCCAATTTTCAGGCCTTAGTTTTAACTCTTCACAAGTTCAAAAGCACAGAAGAGCATCTAAAATATTCAGTTGATGATCCAGAGCCACTTGTATCCATTACTAATAGTCCAAAGAAGATGTTCAAATGGTCACAACTGATTTTTAGACCATCAATAGTCTATGTGTTGGATAACTAAGAACTAGAAATGCATTAAGAGTCTTTCATCTAGTTAATCCTAACTGGATGTCAGGTTCAGATTGAATTAATTCACATGAGACAGTCATATTACTGATCTTATACTCAGTTCCATGCACCATATTTTATATATGTCAATGTCTGCCTCTATGAAAGTGGGAAACCTAACAAGTGGGTTGGTTTGTAAGGCTTTGTATAGTTGTACCAGTTATATGATGTTTTTATAGCCTTTTCTCTTCCCCTGATCTATATTCTTGACAAATTATAGACTAACAAACAAATCAATGTTCATCAGAATCTCAAGATGTGAAATTACAGAATGGTTTACTCTTTTTTTTTCCTACTCTTAGAAGTATTGTTGATTATTCCTAAAACTATGGATATATTGAAAGATTAATAAGGTCCTCAATTGTTTCTTTATAGTGTCAATTTATTATCTTTTTTATTTGACTACTCTTTCTATCTCTCTCCTCAATTGTTAATTTAGGTTTAATTAAGGCAAATATATGGAAGTGAGGTCTGATTCTATCATGTCATGTCAAATTAGGTCTGATTTCAGTCAAATTAGGGCAAGGTAGGTTAGATTAAGTTTTAACTAGGTCAAATCTAAATCACCCCAGATCAAAATCAGGATAGTTAGGTCTAGCTAAGGCCAACTTAGGTATAATATAGGTCAAGTCAATGATTGACTAAGCTTTAAGAAACTTGATAAAAGTATACTTATAGATTAATATAGTCAAACATAACTATATATCTATATATATTAACTATATATATGTTAAAAATGAAAAACCCCTAGGATGGACTAGATGCCCCTTCGCCAGGACTGCCTTCACACATATGTCAACATTAGGCTTAGAGGTAAGATCTGTGTCCTAGGTCAATCAAGTATATAGATGGAGATTGATGGAATTTAGGTTCAGAGAGGTTTCAGTCTATGGATTAAGGATTTTGGACCGGAAAGAAGTAACCTTTTAACAATAGCATCAACTACAACTTCTTGAAATTAGGGAACCATCTGCAATCAAACCAAATTAGTAATTGTAATGATATATGCCAACTATTACTGATTCTCTTTAGGGTTTAAGGTATTCTGTTTTCTACTTGTATGTATTGAACTTTGGAATTCCTATTGTGTACTTTGCAAAATTATATTCTTCTGTAACTGGATCGATATTCAATTCAGAACTAGCTCTAGTTGAGAATTATTGTGATGTTGACATCCTTAATATTTAGGCTAGAATATATCCATCATGTTATCTTTTTCTTTGATGTATTAAGTTTTTTGTATTTTGAACATAATCCATGGGACTATGTTGGTGGAAATGCCATTTATTGGGACATGTAATATGTATAGGTATAAAGGAATTTGTAGAAAACTACCAACTACAATTAAAATGGTATGTTGGGCATTATATGGTCCCGGTTTTATTTCATATGTCGTGTATGTAACAGCCAATTGTTGTCTCTTTTGTTATTCATATATTCATTTGTGTTGTTCTGTCTTCTAGGCTGTATCTTCCTTAAGCATAGAAAAGTTTGAAATTCATGCTTGCCTGAACTGTTGCATAAATGGACCGTGGCATTCAATTTCATACCTCTTTGTGCCGTGATGAAATAAAGTCTCTAAACATGTTAGTATTTCCTGGTACGAGATTACTTGATCAGATGTTGAATAAGAAGTAAAAAAACACGAGTAGTGAAGGTAAATATCATATGTATCAAATCCATTTTATTTTAAAATTTCTCCAATTTTTCCTAATTGTTGTTACGAAGTCTTCCATTTATAGTAAATTGTTTTACATATCAGTTTGAGGTGCAATTTTTTTGGTACTATCCATTTGGCTCCAACTTTCTGTTAAAAGAAGTTGTTGAGATTATGCGGAATGTCAAATTACTACATCTCATCATCTCTTATTAACGTATCCATTTGAATATCCAATTGAAAACCATAAACCAAGTTTGTTTCATCTGGAAAAAAGAGACTAAATTAAAGACATGCAATAATATGGTGTATGTATTTTGTATTTCTATCATGCAACACTGAGGTGTATGAGATTCTAAACTCATGCACTAATGAGTAGGGGCTTCTTTTGGTTGGGTGCAATTTGTCTATGATTTTTCTTTGTAAGAATCCACTACACAGTTCACTCTTTGGCTCCCACTACAATCTAGAATGCCCAAATTTTGAGACTAATCTGTGTCTGGCCTAAAAATCAACAACCTAGTGATTAATCCCACTAGGACCTACTCATTTTTCCATTGACTACCTGATTTGGGTAGTTGCCTACTGTAGTTGCACAAAGGGGGTTCACAATTAGGTACTCAATGGCTAACCCGACACCATATAGATGCTTAACTCCCTATAGATTTGGTGAAACATGCATTGAAAGGTACCTTTATGTAGGATGGACAATAAATAAAAAAAATGTTGTTCATAAATTTTCAATTTTTAGTTACCTCATTGATTAACACTTCTTTTTATTTTGTCATTCTCTGAAATTTATTTATTTGATTCTTGTTTCATGTTGATACACATGCTCCAAGTGTGTAGAACAAATCTGAGAAAGAAGTACATGTGCTAAAGTGTTATTATGTTTATCAGTTAAGAAGGATTTGAGCTCTTTTTCATTAAAACTAACACCCTCCAGTTGATTCCACGATGTCCTACATAATCTCAGTTCACTCTGAATGTTTACTTCCCATTTTAATTCCAAAATAGGGAATACCTACACCAGTGTCTTACATTTTGCTTCATTACATTGTATGTGGCAATCTGACATAATACTATATAGTAGTTCATAAATATTACATAGTGGTTATGCAGTACCAATAGTTATATGATATTCTTTACATAGATACATGCTTAAGGGGTGAAGATTTTCCAATTAATTGGGTTGCTGGAGTTTTTTAATTGAAAAAAGATCTGCTTTAACGTAAACCATTTTCCATCAACTAGAAAATAAGGTTTGGATTAGACCTTCCAAACTAGGGTATCTATGGAATTGTAAGTTTATAGTTGTTCCTATAAAGTACTAGTTACTAATGGTTACTGAATTAGTCCACAATAAGCATCCAATGGCTACTAATGTATTTACTTACCTGAGTGAATCTATCACATGAATCAATGTGTGTGTGAAATGAAAAGTTCAAATCCTTTTATGGTTATGTAACTCTGTTCTTAGGTTTTTTCTTTTGCCCATTTTCAACTGTACAATATAGGATGGAGTTGGGACCATCATATGAGAGATTTCCCAATGCAAGCCTTGATCAACTATTATTGTGTATATGATATTTTGTGAGTTGTTTCCTTGATTCTATTGAATGTTTTTGATCCAAGTTGTTTGTGACGTCATACACTTTCTATTTCTTGCAGATGTGATCACCCTTGTGGTTAGAGTTACACGCTTAATGTTGATTGGTCAAGCGAGAAAGGTGCATGATCATATTGATATGCATGTAAGTGAAAACCTTAATTTTCTATGCATTCATGCTTACTACTTGTGAATTAATACAACTTTGAGAAATTTTCAATTGACACTTGAGTTGGAATATCAGTTTTTTGCAGCCAAAGTTCTTGTGGAAATGATTGTAGAATGCTCAATAGCATTATGTAACTCAAAATGCTTTGATTCTTGAATAAAAGCGGGGCATCCATCAATACACTGTCAGGTTTTATTCTTGCAACAGCCCCAGTACCAGTAAATGTAGCAAACGACCAAGAAGTCTTCTGAATTGTCTGCTATGTCAAGCTCAGGTACAAATTCAGTAGCACTAGAAGTTGAGTACACAAAATAAATGTGAACAGATATATAAAGAATAACATACCAAGGCTATTCATGTAAGGAATAACAAATCAAGTAAGGAATAACATACATCCATACTTCACTTTCATTCCATTTCCAACTTTTTTGATTAACTAATGATGATTTTCTTTTTATCCTTGCTATTCATGTTCTTATTTTGACTGATGAGCACAAATATGATAAGGATAGGTTGTTTCTTGTCATGATTGTGTTTCTTATCCTTTACATTTCAGATCCTTGACTATGGATTTGAGTGGCTAGGTGCTTTTGGGCTAGATCAATAGAGGTAAGGACACACTGCAAGCCCTATCTCCTACTTTTCTTCTACATGGGCCACTAGAGTGAAAAATGATCTCAATATGGCTAACCACTTCCATGACCATTCAAGTAGAACCAATAAATTGAAGCTTTGAGAAAAATGATCCCCCTAGGAAGACATGAAAATTTAAGTGTTGGTGACAAGGGTAGTTTCTCTAACCTCATTGTAGTAGATTTTATTGACTTGATCTTTCACTCTATTCAGTGAAATCTCCTTGATAAAATCATCTTTAAGCAATAGGTCAGTATCTGGTATAATCATTTTGATGCTTTTATCTAATAGACATACTTCTATGACCAAACTCTAGATACAATATGGTGGGCAAGTCTTATGAGAGGTGTTGTATCTATGTCACTTTCTTATACTTAGGTGCAACTTTTTCAATTACATATCTCTTTTTTGAACTCTACATATTTCTTTTATACATATTTCCTAGGACTGTGTCCTGCTTGAAAATCTCATTACATGCTCTTAGAAAATGCATGTAGGAAATTATGTTGGTTGTTAATAGTTCTAATTTTCTGGTTCAGTTCTCATTTGAGATTGCAGTTGGTATATAATCAATTTCATTCTCTTCACTATTTTGTATTGGTATCCTACATTGGTTTGTGCCTCTTATGGTATGATATGTTAAACATTGGATTCGATGGATTTCCAACTAATGGTGCATGCTCACTGATCGTCTCCCCTAGTTTGTCTTAATTTATAATGAGTCTTCTTTTTACTGGTGTAGTTCACTAGATCTAGTCATACCCAACTCTATGTAAAGGAAATTATGATTACTAGTACAATAATAGTTGTCATATTCAAAAATATGATAAGCGCAATTAACACTGACCAGCAAATTACATGCATACTTCATGTTTCTAGACAACCAAGATAGATCCAGGAAATGACTCATGCTGTTCTCCTAAGAGATACATACTCAAGACTCGCCAAGGATTCAATTGGCTAAGCTGATGTTTTCTATGGAAGATGATACAAATTGATTGCCTTAGATATGCTGATTTTGAAAAGGAAATGTTGAGCAGCAGTATAACAATCATTGTGGAAATAGGAGACTCATTGTTCAATTGCCAAAAGATTCACTTATTAAATCTATAAGTCTTTCTATAATATGTTAAAAGAAGGCCTTTTACATATAAAAATGAATATGACAGAGTACTACGACAGTTGTATATCTGGTATAATTTAGAACTAATAGTGTTATTGGGTTGTACTTTCAAATGGTCTAAATGAATGACCATATTGTGCAGATTATAGACTGAAAATTCTGGACATGGCAAGCCGCAATGGTGCAAGTGAACTATCTTACAACTCTCCCATACAATGCTCGGGCTGCAACAAAATATGGATGAGCTGCCTAGATACTTCTCATCTCTTCAAGGTACTAATTATGTCATCTTATTCTCATAGCAACCTTCATTTATGCCATGTATGAATGCTTATATATCTTTATTAAACTATTTGGATGATCTTTACCTTATTTTTAATGCCTCCCCATTTGTAAAACCTTATTTTTAGGATTAAGAGAAGTCCAAGCTTCACCATCATAGCAACTTACATTACCTGAATTAGAGATTGAGCTTAACAATGTCAAGAATTCAGATACAGAGTATAGAAGTATCTAAGACAACCCCGACGCAACATGTGCTCTCCTGTGAAGCATGATGATGCATCTCCATTTAAAGCCCAGGCCCGCCCAGTCACAGCTGCAACAATAGCCACAAACACAACAATGTATCATGATATGTTGCAATTTGATATGGCTCTTTACTGCTATGAGAAGGCTGCATTTCATAGACTTATGTATATATTTGAACAGCTACTGTCAGCATCTGCAAATATAGTGACCAACTTCATAGGGACAATATTCCTTCTATCTCTACTTAGAAGGTTCTTTTTAGATTCTTATCTCGGGTGCTTTTGGACGATGCTAGCCGCACAACAAGAGCTCGAACAAAAGAAGAAGATAATAAGGATGTTAAAACTGGCCAAGAAAGACACAACTCTTTCACAAAGATGTTAGTAGACCACTGAATCATTGATATATGTATATACTTTTCTTTATACACATTGTGTAATAGGGGCAAGGTATATGTCCTCCCCATGTACATTCGACGTTTCATTATAAATGAAAGTAAGATTGTTGGCATAATAAGCATAACTTGCTCTAAATACTACAATTTTGTTACTAAAAGAGTTTTGTACTAACAAACTACACTATTTATATATATATATACATATATATATATATATGAATATATAGTCGAGCTAAGCATATATGTATGTGTACTAAATGGCACTACATATATATGTATATAGTAACTGATGCCTTTCCCTACACACTAAATACATATAAAATGTATTAACTTCATGTTTTTGCTACATACTGACTATATATGCAATTGTAGTCATACATTTAGCTATAATTATACTTATATTTAAATATGTAAGGAGAATATCTAGCTACGCTTCTGGATACATATGATTTTGTAGTGAATGGATTATCTAACTACATATTTGAAATATATAGTTAAAGGCTTTAGCTATACGAGCATATACTACAACTTGTATGTGTAAAGAAATATGTAGTTAAAGCCTTTAGATACAAAATATGGGGTTTTCGCTACAATTTGTTTTTATAGTTAAAGACCCTTTTTTTTGTAGTGATAGACCATGTTTTGACAAGGTAGACCCAAGTGTACAGAGGATTTCTCCTCTCGTTCTCCCTTTCTCTTTTGGTTCAACCAAGAGCTTCTTTTCTTCTTTCCTTGGGCTAGATTTTACCTTGGTGCCTTCTCCTTCTTGAGGTGCTCTTGTGACTGAAAATGGACCTTTTGGTGAAGCTCCTTCAACCCTTGGATCGTGTGCTTGGAGCTCTTAATCTTGGAGTTTGGAGTTCTTAGTGGTGATCAACTTAAGGTAGGTTACATCATACTAAACCTACTCTATTATTGCACTTATTTATGCTTTTTTATTGTCTTCTCTCTCTAGATTGCTTCCTCATCATGCTTGTACTTAGTGGTAATCTCTAGAGTTTGTTTCATAGAATCATCTTGCTTCGTTTGGTAGAAATATGAAACCCTAATCTATGTGTACCCAATTTAGTAGATGATGAGTTGTGGAGGTTCTTCTCTAAGTTTTGCCCTTGATCTTGCTCCCATGCATGTTGTTTGGTACCTAGAAGTTGGACAAATGTTAGGTTTGGTCTTGGTTACCTTGAGCATGGTTTTTCCCTTCTTTGGAAGAGGTTCTTTCTTGGTAATTTCTTGACCTACGCTTTAGGATGTGGTGATCGATTGCTTGAGTTTTCCTTCATGGTGACCTTAGTTCTTCCCTTGGTTTTAGTTCTATTTTAAGACATGGATGGTGCATCTTGGTGTTGTCACGACACTTCCCTCTTGGTGGTTGCGACCTTGATATCTTTGGTCGAGATGCTTCCTTATTGTTGAGTTTGACCTAGGGGTGTTAGGTCAAGGATTTTTGGTGTTAAGTGGCCTAGTCACCCTTGGTGTTGGTGTCTTGTTCCTCCCTTGCTTGGGTTGAGACTCATGCTAGAGTTTAGGGTCATGACCATGATGGTCTTGGGTCACAACATGGGTGGAGGTGAAGTCACCCTTGAAACCAAGATAGGTTTGGTCGAGACATGTTAAGGTCAAGACACCTTTAGTCGAGATGCTTTGTGAAACCTTGGCCCTAAGTGTCGCGGGTGCGACAAACCTAGAGGGTGGAGGTCGTGACAAGTTGGTGGATGGTCAAGACACATGAGGGTTGCGGTCATGAGATGGACCATGGTAGGTGGTCGCGACCTATGTGGTTATGTGGTCAACACAGGATGATGGTAGGTGGATGAGAAGCGCATGTGAACACTTAATGATATTCATATATGAATGATACATAATCCATATATAATGTTGTTTAAGGTGTTATCTAATCAACTCAATGATGTTTCCTAATCCTTATACACTCCAAGATGATGGAGGGTGATGGTTCTAGGGTTGATGGTTGAACCTAGTCTTGTAAACTCTAATCGTCTAAGAGAAAACCCTAACCCTAATAATGACACTAGTACATAACCGACCTTTAGTGTCAGTTATTTAAGGCCTTTGGCGTCAGTTTCAAAGCGAAACCCAAGTGGGTGCCGCTAAAAGTTGAAAGCTTCAACGTCACTTTTAACACCGACGCCATAACCCTTCTCGTCACCAAAAACGTGCCAGCAAGGGCACTATAGGTGTCGGTTATTTAATAAAACCAACACTATATTCAGGTCAAAGGCGTCGGTTTTAGACTAATAATCGACGCCATATCCCTGGTGCCATGAAGACCCCACCACGGTCGTGCTTCCCATCATGGCCGTGGTACCTAGCCACATAGACGTCGATTTTTTTTCTAATAAATGATGTTGTATGTCTTTGTTGTCAGGTTTATACTAATAACTGATGCCTATATTCTGCTTTTTTTTCTTATCAGTTTGCAGGCCTACTGTATGACTGGTCAGCAGGATGCAGAACCTACAGTTTAGTTCTGAACTGTAGGTTTATAACATCCTTTGATTTCAGCCAACAACAGGCCACAGACCTGCAATATTAACAAGATGGACAATATTATATATGGATCATGTGATTCACACACATGTATATGCACATTTAATCATATGATTCATCACACACATGTATAAGCACATTTAATCACATGATTCATCACACACATGTAGAAACTTGTAGTTCCATCATCATCATTATCATCATCATCATAATATAGTTTTGAACATGTAGCGGTGTTGTTGTCCAAAATAGTAACTAAACAAGGGGGTTGTTGTACCCCTAAACATGCTCATAAGTAAAATAACTGAGAAGAGAGAGACACTAGACTAGATACACAACTTAAACAATAGCAACATGGTCTGGAATCAGCAATCATCATCATCATAATCATCATTGCTATCCTCTATGGAGTACTCAAATCGGACCAGATGATCAGGAGTCTCGTTGTTGATGTTGGTTATCCAAACCTTGATGGTATTATGGTCAACCGGACAAACAAAAATCTTGTAACTACGGACCAATAGCATCTTCTGAACCCACTCGCACCAACTGGATGTGGATATAAGATTCCCATCAACATCGTACTTAACCTCGATAATAGAAGTTGAAATTTCCAAAATTTGGGTCACTTCACCAGCCATGTAGTGTCTGCCGTTTAGATAACACCAATGTTTAGGTATAGTGAGTTGTGCTAATGAACGATCATCTAGAATGATGTACAACTGTTCTTTAATAGGGAATAGTAACATTGGGGTATAGGCCCAAGCCATTATGTCTACAACAATGTAAAATATTGAGAAAAAGTAATATAAATGTAAGTACTAACAGCACACAACAATGATGGGTTATTTCATATTCATTTTAGAGAAATAATTGATGATGATGAGGATGATGATGATGATAACTAAGTTATTCATTGCACTAAGTTATTCATTGTATATGTTAAACTATGTACACTAATCCTTACATTAGTCATATATGTCAAACTAGGGCACCATGTAAGAGATACTAATAAAAGCCATTTCTTCCCTCGGAATTTGTGTTTTCCTTGATCATGTGTAGCTAAGCCCCTCTTGGTGGGTTGTTTGGGATTAAAATGTGACTTTGATACCATGTTGGGGGAGGATGATTTGTAATGAAAATATTCCCATTACATTGATACCATGTTGAGGCATGAGGTGAACATCCTCATCTCACCTATCCCACCCCTACCCTCCTCCCCTAGTCCTCCCTCCTCCCTCCTATCCCACCCCTACCCCCCTCACACCACCCTCCCTCCTCACCCTCCCCCTCCCCTAGCCCTCCACCCTACCCCACCCCTACCCTCCTCCCACCCTACCACACCCCTCACCCTACCCTGGCCCACCACCCTACCACACCCCTACCCTCCTCCCACCATATCACTTACCCTAGGGACCTAGACTTGACAAGTCCTATTAGAATTACACCATATCTAAGTGGTTCTTGAGGCATGAGAGGTGGTTGGTAGTCAGCGGCGATCATGGGTGGAGGTGAGAGTTGTGCATGCATGCTGCTTTGGTTTGCATGCACCAACTTTGAACTCGAGTAATACATTCTGTGTCTGGCAACTTCCAATAGTAAACCTCCGCCGACACAGGCACAAGTACTAACGTCAACATTTCTCTCCCACCTCTCTACACATTCTTCCCATTTCCCACTCCTACACATGGGGCCTTCACCCAGTCACATCCTCTATCTCTATAGCCCTTTCCGCTTATCCCTACTTTGAGCTCCACTCTCTTCTCTCCATGCTACCATTTCTCAGCCTCAACCGCTAGCAAGAAAACAAAGGTGGAGCTACCTCTCCCCTCTCCTCTGAGTTGTCTAGTTTCCTATTAGTACCCTAGGGACCTAGACTTGACAAGTCCTATTAGAATTACACCTAACCCTAGTTCTCCAACTAGTAGTATAGGGTATATTCTTATAGCATTTGCCTTGTTGCTTAGTTAATTCTAGTATAGCTTAGTTGCTTTTACTTCCTTTAAATGAATTGCCTAGTCTTGCTGGTTAGGGTTAATTTGTCATCGTCGTCATCGGCATCATCGTCGTCATCATCATCATCAAAAAGAAATAAAGAAAACAATATCAATTAATTAAATTCTTTCATGCATAATTAACCCTGATTAATCAATATTAATCAATAACACAATCTTAGAGAAACTAAGTAAAAATCTAATTAATTACGTTCAGTAATGCATCATTAACCCTAATTATTCAATAGTAATCAACTATATGGTGGAATCATTAATCCTAAGTTCAAATCTAGTACGGATTAATTAACCACACACCTCACTGGTGGATTGAGCAGGCAATGGTGGCGGCAGCCGGAGGTGGAGGTGGTCGGGGTGGAGGTGAAGATGGTCGACACTAGAGGTGAAGCAGAGGAGGTGCAGACAGTGGCTAGTGGCTGTGACTGGAGTATCATCATCATCATCATCATCATCATCATCATCGTTGTTGTCATTGTCGTCATCATCATCATCATAAAAAAATAAAGAAAACACTATCAATTAATTAAATTCTTTCATGCATAATTAACCTTGATTAATCAATAATAATCAACTCCACAATCTTAGAGAAACTAAGTACAAATATAATTAATTAAGTTTAGTAATGCATCATTAACCCTAATTATACAATAGTAATCAACTATATGGTGGCATCATTAATCCTAAGTTCAAATCTAGTATGGATTAATTAACCACTCACCGCACTGGTGGATTGAGTAGGCTGTGGTGGCGGAAGTTGGAGGTGGATGTGGTTGGGCTGGAGGTGAAGGAGGCCGACAATGGAGGTGAAGTAGAGGAGGTGCAGGTGGTGGCCAATGGTTGCGACTAGATCATCATCATCATCATCACCATCTTCATCGTCGTCGTCATCATCGTCGTCATCGCCATCATCATCATCATCATCAAAAAGAAATAAAGAAATCATTATCAATTAATTAAATTCTTTCATGTATAATTAACCCTGATTAATCAATATTAATCAACTACACAATCTTAGAAAAACTAAGTACAAATTGAATTAATTAAGTTCAATAATGCATCATTAACCCTAATTATTCAATAGTAATCAACTATATGGTGGAATCATTAATCCTAAGTTCAAATCTAGTACGGATTAATTAACCACTCACTACACTAGTGGATCGAGCAGGCTATGGTGGCTGTGGCCGGAGGTGGAGGTGAAGGTGGTCAGCGCTGGAGGTGAAGTAGAGGTGGTGCAAGTGGTGGCCAGTGGTTGTGACTGGAGCATCATCATCATCATCATCATCATCATCATTGTCATCGTCATCATCATCATCATCATCAAAAAGAAATAAAGAAAGTACTATCAATTAAATAAATTCATTCATGCATAATTAACCGTGATTAATCCATATTAATCAACTACACAATCTTAGAGAAACTAAGTACACATCTAATTAATTAAGTTTAGTAATGCATCATTAACCCTAATTATTCAATAGTAATCAACTATATGGTGGCATCATTGATCCTAATTTCAAATCTAGTACGGATTAATTAACCACTCACCACACTGGTGGATCGAGTAGGCTGTGGTGGCGGCGGCCGGAGGTGGAGGTGGCCGAGCTGGAGGTGAAGGTGTCCGCCACTGGAGGTGAAGTAGAGGAGGTGCAGGCAGTGGCTAGTGGTTGTGACTAGAGCATCATCATCATCATTGTCGTCGTCATCATCATCATCAAAAATAAATAAAGAAAGCACTATCAATTAATTAAATTCATTCATGCATAATTAACCCTGGTTAATCAATATTAATTAACTACACAATCTTAGAGAAACTAAGTACAAATATAATTAATTAAGTTTAGTAATGCATCATTAACCCTAATTATTCAATAGTAATCAACTATATGGTGGCATCATTAATCCTAAGTTCAAATCTAGTACAGATTAATTAACCACTCATCGCACTGGTGGATCGAGCAGGTTGTGGTGGAGGTGGAGGTGGCTGGGCTGGAGGTGAAGGTGGTCGGTGACTGGAGAAGATGAAACCGACGACTAGATAGTAGCTGCTCCAGTGGTGGTGGCTAGCAGATGAAGGTCGGTGACTGGAGCATATGAAGGTGACGACAGGATAGTAGGTGGTGAGGTCGGTGACTGGATAACAACTTCTTTGACGGTGGTGGCGGTGACGGAAGTAGATGGTGGCGGTGACTGACGACGCGCGGAGGTGAGGCCAGTGACTAGAGCAGATGAAGGCAGCTAGAGGCTCACTCCACCTAGAGTAGGTGGTGGCGGTGTCGGGAGTACGTGGTGAGGTCGGCGACTGGATAATAGCTTCTCTGACAGTGGTGGCGGCGACAGGAGCAGGTGGTGGTGGCGACTGACGGTGCGTGTGGAGGTGAGGCTGGCGAATCGCAGCGGCAGGCATCTAGTGAGCAGAGAAGGGAGGCGGCAGAAAAATCATCAGACCTAAACATGGCTAGCTAGGTGAAGACTCGCGCGATCTGTGGCTCTCACCCACGTGGGTGCTATAAAGTTACCAATCGACGTTGGTTATTAAACTACACTGACACCTTTCATCACCTATTGGCGTCGGTTATTTTATGCCACCAACGACAAATAAGGGAATGAATTTTACCTTGCGAAGGATATTTAGTCGTCAGTTCTTTGAGAAACAACCAACGCCCAATTAGTTTCGTGGGTCTTGGCGCGGAACATTTGTCATCGGTGGTTATAAAATCGATGCCGATTTGAAAATTTTTTGGAGGAAAATATTTTTCCCTGAAAATTGTACTTCGTGGGTGATTATGGACATCGGTTTTTTGTCAAACAACCGACGTTATAGAAAAAGTGATACCCGTGTCTTATGAAAATCGGTCGTTCTTCACATATAGACGTCAGTTTCTATTTTCAGACAACATTTTAGGGTTTAGGCGTCGATTTTTGGAAAACAACCGATGCTTCTAAATGTGACGTTATACATCATTTCTATAGTAGTTTAAATAATGATCTTTATTGTTTCTCTATCATGAAAGGGTTATGATGTTATGTGGTTATCTCTCTCTTGCCTATCAAATTCTTACCATGTAGGTGTTATGAGCTTGATTATCGTAGCTAGTGTAGACTATGGTGATTATGATATGACACAAGTTGAATATGCCCTTGTGAGGCATGATTGAAGCACTTGTGATACATGAATAATGTGAATGGGTACTATGACCTAGCAGTGACTTGTTTCATAATATGAGATGGCTTTTCCCAATCATGAGTTGAGGGATCTGTAACATCCCTGACCCGAGTTATGGATTAACCCTAGAAGTTTTGCTTAAGTAAGTTATTTACAAACTTGTTTTAAATCTTTTTAAAAGTAATTAAGACTCTTTGTAAAGTTTATTTTCAAATGTGAGCTTAATTGCAAACTATTTGTGCATTATATGGTAGTCTGTGTGAAAAGTGCAATTTATCCAAGATGAGGGGTTACATTGCAATATGTCACATGTTGAATGTTCCTTAAGTGTTTTAGTATCATAAGAGAGATAATTATGATGAGTGGTGGCTTGTGGAAAGCCTAAATTCCAAGTTTGAATAATGTTAGTGCCTTGTGTACCAATATTGGTACAAATTGTAAATTACCCAAAATATATGGTTAAGATGCAAAATTACCTCCTCTAGATTGTCCCTACTTCCTCTATGTATCATTTAGAGGAGAGAGAAACAAGGAGACACCATGTTTGAATCATCTATGAATGATGGTACTCTTAGTAATGAAAAGACCAAGAGATGATGTATAGTTGAAGCCCTTACTTGAGTGGTATCGAGTTGTAGACTTGATATGGGAGTGCCTATCGGCCAAGGAGCCATAAAGGAGATCCCATATCGGTTTATGGACTCTTGGCAAAGTCCATGATGGCCTAAGCGCCTCAAGGAGGTGATCCATGATGAGTTAGATGCTCCTTGCAAAAAGTGTATCGGTTTGCATAACTTGTGAGATAAAGATGAAATATCTTATTCAGCAAGATAAGGGATGGCCGAAATATCATCTCTAGATTATCCTCTAGACTTTTGCATGTCAAGAGAAATGTGTGTGAATTCATGGACATGTGTCAACCATGCATGGACACGTGTCACCTAGTAGTATATGGTGATGACACCTCTTATACACACTCTCTCATGAACCCAAGTATATATACCTCTCCTTCCACCTACTAATGGAAGTTTACGAACCCCACAACTCTCTTTCTTTGAGATATCGTGCATACCCTCTTATATATTGTGCATAGTAGCTCAAGGAGCAAGGGAAGCTCGAGCACCAAGCTTAAGGTAAGGCCATGGTCATCTTCAACCTTGGTTGAAGCATGATTTTCGGGTTATAGATATTCCTCTCTTTTCTTCTTCACCAAGTTCTTAACTATGGTGATTCCTTGTATATGGAGGAGTTGTGAACGACCCTTGGACCTTGTATAATCTCATATTCAACCTTAGGAACGTGAATCTTTGGAGCTTGGAGCTTTGAAGTTGTTCTTGAGGCAAGTTATATAACTTGAACCCAACTATGTTATTATTCACCTTCAATATTGTTGAACTTGTTGAATTACTTTCAATTTCAAACTCCTTTGATTAATAGATGTTCCTTTGAGTTCCAAAAGTATCTTAGGACTGTTTTCCATGATCTAGAATAGTAATAATAAGAAACTAGAGGTTGATGATTATGATATCATCATGGTCCCAACCCGATATGGGTTGAAGCCCCTCTAACCCGATATGGTGAGAAGAATACACCACTAGCATGATATGGTGATGACTAGGTACCTCTTGCACGTTATGATGATGAAGTGCACACCTTGTGCATGATATGTTGTTAAGAAAACACCATGTGCATGATATAAGGTCAAGTATACACTCTATGCACGACATGGAGTCAAGCATATGTTCCAATCCGATATATCAAACCCTACGTGATAAGTAATTCGACATGTTGATATGAACACACTATAAACACAATATGGTGAGGAGTGTGTACCTCATGGGTGATATGAGTGAAACATATACACACCGTGAGCACAATATGTGGTCAAGTAGTCACCTCCTACATGATATGGTGTTAGGTTTATAATCCTAACCCGATATGAGATAAAACCCAAGATGATATGTAACCCGATATAGAGATGAGTGATACCTCATGAACGATAGAAGGATACCTTATGAATGATATGGGTGTTACCTACTTGTACCTTGTGAACCATATGAGGTCAAGTTCATACCTCATGCATAATATGTTACACTCTACCTAATATGGTTTAAAACCCTAGATGAGGAAGTGAAACCCAACATGCTTTTGAAACCCGACACACCCTATCTTTTTGTGTGAAGGATTGTTGTGAAAGAGCTTAACCTGGTATCTAGCTTGTCATTCAAAAATATGACAGGACTGGTCCTTTTAAGGTATGGAAGAATATTAGCATAATGGTCTACCCAATATGCCAACCTGATATGTTAGCCAACATGATAACCTAATATACCAATCCAAGGTGGTAACCCGATCTGGTATTATGAATATACTACTTGAACGATACCATGATGAGGCATATACCCTATGCCTAATATGGTGCACACCTTGTGCACAGTATGGCAGCAAGTATACCCTGATACCCGATATGAGGTTAAGCTTTTAGCTCTTACACGATATGAGGACAAGTATCTCTAACTTGAGAAGATAAAACCTAAGTGATAGTCAATCCGATATGAGTACACAATATGGTGTTAGGGGATACACCCTAAAAATTATACGGTGATGTGGTTACACTACATGCCCGATATGGATACCAGATATGATGTTAAGATGGTATCTCAAGCACAATATGGTAGCATACACACCTTTATACCCAATATGTTGGAAGCATCTCAATTCAATGTAATTGATGGAGTAACACATGAATTGTGTTATGTAAAGTAATACATTAAGACATAAAGAGTTAATGTAGTGTGTTAAAGTAGGCTAATGTACCATGAGAGAAGGATTGAGCCAAAGTATGATGTAATCAACATCCTAATGAGGATAAGAGAGAAATTTTTACATGTGTGATAAATCATGTT
Source organism: Alisma plantago-aquatica (assembly GCA_963693085.1). Taxonomy (NCBI): domain Eukaryota; kingdom Viridiplantae; phylum Streptophyta; class Magnoliopsida; order Alismatales; family Alismataceae; genus Alisma; species Alisma plantago-aquatica. Next base: position 757,268,395 of record OY856412.1, read on the forward strand.
AATAAGCATGCATTGATACTCCTAAAGTGAGTGGAGAATGAATAAGGATTTGATTCTTGATAATATGATATTGAATCCTTAATTTGATAATAAGGGGAAAACCTAACCCTAATGAAGGGTGATGGTATGCACTTACAACCCTAATCAGTTAGATTGATAAACCCTAACCCTAATCATGGGAAGGATGTATTTCTCTTATATCACATAGTGATGATGTGAATTTGAAACCCTAATCGATTAAAATAGGCAATTCTAACCCTAATAATGGGAAGGATGTATTTCTCTTTGAATTGCATAGTGATGTTATATACTGCTAGAGTTTTTATCATGAAGTGAAAACTATTCAAGAATCATGAGATGTTGAGCATATCTAGGTATGAGTTATGATGTTTTATATGACACAGATTTAAATGAGCCTTGTGAGTCATGTTAAATATTTGTACCACAAGTATAATGTTTATACAGTCTGATATCTTAAAATATAGTTGTTTCCTAGTGAGAGGTGACAAGATATTTAATGGACCATGTGAGCTATGTGGAATAATTATACAAAAAGTGTGATGAATACATTGGTCTGAGGACCTAGAGGTAACAGTTACCTATTACAGAGGAAACAATGTTCAGTGATGATCTAAGGGATTAATTACCCAGATCATATAATCATGATGATGATAATGACTAAGGGATAAGAATCCCCAGTATTATAATAAGAGACTGAGATCCCAACTGTTATATATCTAAATGTGTTCCAAAGATTAGAAAAGTAATTGATAGATGTCTTACACCTTTCTTTGTAGCATTTGTTTATGATTGATGCTTATAACTTGTTTGATGCTAAAATAATATTGTAATGCACTTAATATATCATTACGAACCATAAAATGTAGCTTCCATGTCCATAGATCCATCAACGTCAGAATTTGTTGAAATGGTGAAACATGTTTTTCCCACAGGATTACCTGGAGTGCATATTTTTGAATATGCGGGGGCGTGATCTTGGACAACCATATGTTGACCGATCCCCTTACGTCCACAATATTGGGAATTGGCTATATTCCATATCCTAGTTTGAGTGTGACTGTGGTCATAGGCTCAGTAATGAGCATGGTGAACTGGCATGTGGCTCAGAGTATGGCTATATGCCATAACTCAATAATTTTATAACTGGGGAAGGTTGTTGGTTTGTTTTCCCCTAAGAGAGTGCATGTTGCATCTATAACACTAAGCAAAGATGACACTATACCCTGGCAAGATCTTTTTGTAGTTTGACACAAGATGTCACTGCCAGTTGTCTCGTACTGACCAAGGTGGGAGAGGTCTTGGCAGTCGGCTCTGTCATTGACCTTTTATGGTACTGACTTGTGAGAAGTTTGTGGTCGGTTGGAGCATGAACGGTATACTTCATCTCCTCAAGGCATAAGTGTGATTGTAATATGTAATCAGTCGTGTAGTGTATTTGCATAAGGATCAAATAAAAAAAACATTAGCTGATGTACACTTCTTTTATACATCTTAATTGGATAGATGTTATACATGTTTCTTTATATTCCCTGTAAAGTGAATAAATGATTTATTGTTCTATCATAGATAGTTGCAATACTTTAAGGGAAGAGATTACTTTTTTCTACTTATAACAGTGATTAATCATGCTTGTTAATATAAAAGAACCTCTACTTAGTTTTATACTGCTTAACTGTGATAATAATATTGTTGGCAGAGAGTTATATCTCTCACTGGGACAATTGTCTCATCTCGTGGGATCCACAATTTTTAGGTGGACGTGCATGAGGAATTAGAGACCTTTCTGTAGAAGGAGAACAATAGTTGGGACAACAGTAACAACTCAGGTTGAGTGTACTATCTGTCGTGTCTTGTAGATAGAAGTCCTATGTGTCATCTCTGTACTCTCAGGTCCTTAGAGTCAGTATGTAATGCTTTTATGAATTATATGAGATTTTGGCTTGTAAGCCTCGAGGTTTTATGTTTCTTCAGTATATGTTTTGATAGAGAAACTGTTATATGTTGTTCTCGAGATGAGATGAAATAGTGTATGTACAATGTGAAACATGATATGTATAAGTTTTAGAGTTTTCAGTGAGAGTTTCCTGGAATTGGATCTCTTTGCAAAATGGTTTTAATTTTTAGTGATTTTGTTAATCCACTGCTTATGGTTATTCTGCAATTATTACTGGTGATGGCTTGATTTGATGTCGAATCATCACAGGATCGGTGTGGCATCCAACTCATGAAAACACCATTAAATAAGTGGAAGCGTTTGTTAGCAGTGGAATTACTGAAAATCACTAAAAATTAAAACCATTTACTAAAAGATCCATACACTGGAAAACTCTTCCAAAAAGAACAAAAGTAATTCAATTACATTCTGGTTCACAAGTACATATCTTGTATCATTCCTTCTCGAGGATTACAAGCATCAACTGCCCTGTTTAAAATTATACACAGGCAGCATAAAAACATTGAGGCTTCAAGCCAAAAATCTCAGATCAATCCATTAAACTAACTACTGACTCCAAGGACCTGAGAGTACAGAGACGACACATATGACTCTATTTACACATATACAAGACTTGACAGCCAGTGTCTCCACCTGAGAAAATCACGGTTGTTCCTATTGTTGTTGTTGCTGCTCTTCCCCTGCTCTAGGGTTTTTGCTCCGTCGTTCGCGTCTACCTAAAAAGTTGGATCCCACAGGGGTGAGACAATTGTAAATTTCCCCAGTGAGAGATATAACTCTCCGCCAAAACATTATTATTGTAGCTTAATTGAATAAAACTGTGCAGAGGAATTATATATTCAACAATACATAGATTAATGTCTAAATAGATTAGAGCAGTATTCTTATTCAAAGTATTTCATCTATAACTTGATAAAACAACATATCATTTATCCAATAATGAATTAAAGCACATGTACAACATCTATCCTTCTATGATATGCTAAGCAGGGTAACATCAACCAATGATTCTCATATTTCAACCTTGTGCAAATACGTTACACGGTTGATTACATTTTACAATCATACTTAATTCCCTACAGAGATGAAGTATAGCGTTCATACTCCAACCGACCACGATTACCTTAAGCATCGGTACCACACAAGGTCAATGGAAGAGCCATACTCCAAGACCTCAACCTTTTCGGTCAGTACGAGATTATATGGCAGAGACATCATGTGTCAAACTGCAATTAGCTTTCCAGGGTATAGTGGCATCTTCTCTATAGAGTTATAGCCCGCAGCATATACTCTCTTCAGGGTTATGGCCCATAGCCAATGCCTGGTATCATATCATGGAGTCATGGCCCATAGCCATACTCATACTGGGGTATGGTCTGTAACCAATCTCGTTCATAGGATATAGCCCGTAGCCATTCCTATGGGGCATGAGGATATAATTTCCCAATTACCCCCACATATTCAAAAATATGTGTTCCGAGTTTAACTTGTTTCACCATTCAGCAAATTCTGAAATTGATGGATCTATGGTCAGGGCAACTACATTATAGGATATCACTTGATTAATTAAGTGTATTACCATATTCTTTTAGCATCAAACAAGTTTCCAAACATCAATTATTTTAACAATTGCTACAAAGAATGTGTAATACTTTCATCAAGTACAATTCAAATCTCATTGAAGTATTTGGATCTTAATCCCTCATTTCATTAAGTGCTTTCTCATTTCTTAACAATCTCATCATCGTGATTATGGAATATGGGTATTCAAACCCTCAGTTCATCAAAGAACATTTGTTACCACTTATCAGGTAACTAAACACCTTTAGGTCATCTGACCAAGGTAAACATGATACTTGTTACGCAAGCATCTCACATGGCTCTCAAAGCCCATTTAATCTCTTGTTACCTCTCACTAGGCAAAAAAGCATATTATGGCTCGCAAGGCCCAATAACAACAATAAGTGAAACATCATAGCTCATACCTGGATATGCCCATCATCTCATGATACCTGCATGGTTAGTACACTTGATAACAGTTATATCAATTACATTTTAGCACCATGATATACAAAGTAACACCACTTATACCCCTTTTAGGGTTCAGGTTTCTCAATTCATGTCAATCAGGAAAAATCATCCCATTACCCACATTAGGGTTGGGGTTTATCATCATATTGTCCAAAATTAGGGTTTCGTACACTATAACCCAAGGCTAGGGTTTCACATACCTTTACCCTATATCAGGGTTAGGATTTCATATCAACGTTTCACATATCATTACATAGCATCACCTTCAATTAGAGTTTCATGTCACTTTACCCTGTATCAGGGTTCCACATTACATTCTTGCCTTGAATTAATGCTTCTTATAACATTTCCCTTAAAATTAGGGTTTCATGTAGCTTTACCCAAAAATTAGGGTTTTCATGAAGCATTCCCTTAAATTAGGGTTTCTTATAACATTACCCTAAATTATAGTTACACATCACCCTGGATTAGAGTTATACTTAACATTGCCTAGATTAGGGTTAGGGTTCATCACCCTTCTCAATTAGGGTTTCATGATCTCTCTATCAAGGATCATACCCTAATTACATATTATATCGAGTCATTGCTTCCATAAGCATCAAAGGTTAACCATTCAAAAGGTACTAACTACTTAAGTATCTTGAAGGTACAACCATTGTAATTACCTTTGATAAACATCATCAACAATCATGGGGTTAATTATACTTACATGGTTTTGAGTCAATTAAACCTTCAAGGGGTCTTGAAGTGCCTTGACCTTCAAACGGTCTTGAAGCACCTCAATCTTCAAATGGCCTTGAAGAAATTGGATCTCAAACGGTTTGAAATCGTTTGGGCAACTAGCCCTTGAAACCGTTTAAGAAAAAGTACATTGAAACTGTATGAACAAATCACTTTTGAAACCACTTTGATCTCTCAAACGGTTTGAGACCATTTGATCTCAAACGGTCTTGAGACTGTTTGATCCCAAATGGTCTTGAGACCGTTTGGTCCAAACCTTCTCAAAACCGAATGGACCAATTAGGGTTTCCATCAACCAAATCGATTTAGGGTTTCAATCATTGAACCACCCATCAATTGAACCATTGAATTACCATTTAACCTTGGCATGACCTGACCTCAAACGGTCTTGGTCTCAACCTCAAACGGTTTTGAAAATCGTTTCCATTCAATCAGTTTTGGAAACCGTAAGAACCAAACGATCTTGAAGATCGTTAATCATCAAACGGTTTAGAAATTGTTTCTTTCCAAATGGTCAAATCAAATACAAATAGTCAACTGTCCCAAATGGTCAACTCAATCCAAATGGTCAACTGTCCCAAACGGTTTTGAACCCAATCCCTTAAACGGTTTGGTGAAACCGATTGACCAATTTTATTGGAAACTGATTGGAGTTGCAATTTTGGGAAAAGTGTGTCCAATATGATGTCATCATCATCTACCTTCATTTCTAAGGTTCACATTACTACTGATTTCATAGAATCATCCATTAAAACAAGCAATTAATCAAGAAGAAGGAGAAATCAACATAACTTGTAAGATTGGAATTGAATAATGATGTAATTGGGTTCAAGTTATATAACCCGCCTTCAAAGAATGCTTCAAATCTCCAACTCCTCATATTTAATGGTGGAAGAAGCTTTCTCAACTCTACAAGGTTCGTTCCTCAAGCTTTTGAGTGAAAAAGATTGGCTAGGATTGAAGATTGATTGGAGAAAATAAGAAATCAAGCATTGATTTGTGATTTCCACCATGAATTCCAGGTTGAAAATGTTCAAGGAGCTTACCTTCAGGTTGAAGTTCATTACCATGCTGCTCCTAAGTTCCCTTGTGCTCGTCCAAAGCAAGGAAGAAAGAAAATCCAAAAAAGGGTCTTTGGTTGAGTGGGAAATGAAGTGTTTATAAAGGAATTTCAAGGAGAGAGAGAGTTGAAAAGCAATCCTTCAACTCCCCAAATTGTGTCACATACTCCCCTCACTCACTTGTATATGAAGGAACCTTTCTTGCCTTTAATTCCTCTTTATTATCCACGAATTAAAGGAAAACAAATTAAGCACCTTAATTTATATAATACTAATATCCCATATTTAGTGGATATTACTTTTTAGGTAACTAATGTGAGTGGGTTCTCCACTCACTTAGATATTTTTGTGGCCTTTGCAAGGCATAAGGACGTCCACACTTATCTAATTTCAACCATCTCATTTTTGGTTGAAGGCACTTCAATTAATATATTTATTTTTGCATTAAATTGAAGTAAAGTTCCATTTCTGCTTAAATCTTGATTATTTTAATACCAAGATTCTCTTTCCTTCAAAGTGATTCAAATGAGACACCCCTCTCAAATTATTTTCTCTACATGATTCCAATAATCATGAGAGACCCTCTTTAAATGGTATTTTGCATATTGAACCCTAGATTTTGGGTAAATTGCACATTACACCAAAACTAGGTTTTAATGCACAAACATTGCTTAACTAGCTCTTTCTTGGTGCTCAGTCTTGTGGAAGCCATACCACTACATCATATTCATTCCTATGATGCTTCAACCTCTGAGGAACATTTTATCATGTACAATTTGCAAGTTAACCCCTCAACGTGGGTAATTTGCACTTTAGTCCAAAATTATCAAAACATTGACTCAATCATTATTCAAAAGGAACTAAAATTGAAATATAAGTTCCTCTTGAGACTTAATTACTTTTCAAAAGATAAGATAAATCATATAATCAACCTTATTAAGCAAAACATCTAGGGTTAAAACATAACCCAGGTCAGGGATGTTACAATCGGTTTCCCATGATATGTGGACTTGTTGATGACTGTGTGAATGGCAATAATACATGCATCTTGTTGTGATAGTATAACAAGATCACACCCTATATGTTTTATATCTTATGGAGTTGTGTTATGCCCTTACTTTTATAGAACTTGTTTTGGCTTTGTACATTATAACTTGATTAATGTTAAAAGGCATTTAAATAGACTTAACTAATCAAGTGGAACCTAATCATGTAGTTCTGCCATGTTCCATGGATCCATCTCAGTGTCAGCACTTGCTATATGGTGAAACATGCTTTCCCCTAGAGAAAGCTTGGAGTCATATACTGTTGAGTATATACATTCATAGGATTGGTTGTGGCTCATACCATGGCAAGAGTGCGGTTGCGGGCTGTAGCTTAGTGATATGTTGCTTATGTGGTTTCATAGGATTGGCTACAGGACATACCCTAGAAGAAGTGTTGCTACGGGTCATAGCTCAATTTGACTAGCATCATAACCTATACCAAGGTGGGCTAGGACTTTCACTGTTTGACTATATGTCACATGTTGCAGTTGTTTGATATGTCTCTGTTGTGTACTCGTGTACTGACCACGAGGTTTGGTGAGGTTGTGGATTCTGACTCTTCCATAGACCTTGTATGGCACCGATTTCGACTTAGTAGTGGTCGGTTATATTTGGGTAGTATGACTCAAATCCTCAGGGCACAATAAAATACATAATCATCCATGTAGTACACTTGCTTAGGATCAACTATGAGAACATTGGTTGTAGCCTTGCCTTTCTTTTGTACTTGTTAGTTGGTAGAGAACTGTGACAAACTCGATTTTCTCTCTCCTATATTGTACTCCTCCTCTCTCATCAAGTGTCTCTCTTACTCATTTTGATATTAAATACATAATTGGATGGTTTTTATATTCTAATTTGTCGACTACCATGGTCAATTCTGCAATGTGCGACTTTAATTTGTACTTTTAACTAAGCATCTTGCTATATCATGTCACCTTCTTGTATCTAATTATGAACAACAACACCATGATCTTTTGTATTTTAAATATGCACCACATTGTAGTGGACTCAATTGCGAACCCAACGACACAAAAATCACTCCAATCTGACGTCTATAGCTCGAGTTAGTGCCTTTTAAAGTTGGCTCAACTTATGCATGTTTTATTTCGTTTTTGTTGAGTTTTGAGCCTTAATGTGCCGATTTTGAGGGGTGTGCGGCCCAAAAGCCACCACCCTCTTTGGAAAACCCTAACTAACCTCTCATGTTGTCCGTTGGATCTGAGACCATGTTAATCTAATGATTGGGGACTTGTCTCCCCATCTCTTTATGCACCATCGACGCAGATAGGGTTGTTGGTACCCAAACCCCTCACGGCACCCAACCAAGCACCTCCTCTCACCGATTTTAGTATATGATGCTTCGATCCTCTCTATTTCTCTATTACCCTCATTTTTTCAACCTTGTTCCCTCTCTTTTGTACCCTGTTGCGCCGCCATCCTACCCTTCTTCAACCTCCAGCCCGGCGGCGCCGCCGCAGCACCACCTCGGTGTGTCCAGCCGTTTGGGACTCCTAGGCTACATACAAGGCCAGATCTGCCTTTGTCAGGCCCTTGTGGGGATGCACGGAAACATCCCCATGCTGATCTTTGACTCCTTTGCGTATGGATGCCGCTCCGGCGAGCCCAGTCGCGGGGTGGCTGCCAGTTGCTCGAGCCAGGAGACACGAGGGCAACATAGGACCAGGACCACAGGATCGTGAAACCCTGATCTCGATGGCCGTGATGAAGGCCCCGATGCTCCAATGGGCTAGCAGCCTCATACTTGGACCCCGACAAACCTATGGCATGCGTCCAAGTAGCAAGCGGGCCTACACCCAGATTCTTTGAATATCAAGGTATTCATGTCACATACTAATATAGCTTGAATGCAAGATCTACAAAAATCATAACTTCCTCATTTTAAGGCCAAATATAGCAAAATTATATATCAACTGATCCTCTCGAAAAGATCTACAACATGAGCTTATTTTCAGACCATGAATCTTCTTCTAATTTACTCATATTGCTAAAGATGTAACCTTTGACTACTTTGAATATGCTTAACATATGATTATGATTAATGATTGGATCTTGATGATCAATCTACCCCGATCCTTAAATCAGTATCTTTTATGCACCCTTGAACAAAATGAAGGTCATACTCCCCCTAATGCTCATACATGACTCCTTTTGTACATATGTGCCCACTTTGGACTTCAATGATGAGCCTTGCCCTAAAATTACTAATCTTGTTGCTAATGGACAACCACCTAATCTTGTTATATGTTTCTTATGGACTAATGTTGTTGATATAAATCATCTTTTAGATCTAGACCTCTTGACTCGACGAATCATGATCTAGGGTGCCCTATTGTGAGTCTTTTGACCCTAGAATACATGTAAATGCCATAAACCTTGACATGATCACAAAAAGTGCATGGAACATCATAATGATATGAAACTTGAACCACACCATCATGATGACCTCTACATCAGTACAAGATCCTATAATGAACCAATAAGCAACTTGGAACCCATCTTGTCCAAAACCCTAAAATGCATCTAATTAGGGTTAATGATGAGAATCTAATGCATATGTGTAATCTTATTCTTAATCAGGTTTGGCATGTGGCTAGATGGTGAAGGATATGTTAGGTTATGAAATCTATAAATTAGGTATGGGCCTTATCTAGTTATATGACTATCTCTTTCTTGCTTGAAAAGACATATATTGTATGCTTGTGTGTTTACTTGCTCAAATATTGTCATGTAGTATTGATATGTCTTACTCGATGTTTACCTCATCAGTTTTATAACTTGAACACATATATAGATAGAACTCCATTATAATATTGTTGATAAAGGGTTATGTAATGACCCCACCTCCCGGTAACCCCCAATTAAGGGAGACTGAAAGGTTGGTGCCGTTATCCAATTAACAGGATCAAAGGTTCGACAAATAATCAATAACAATTATGAAATTCTACTAACTAATTGGAATTTGGTATAAAATTAAAACTTTACTTACCTTTGAAAACTTTGGAAATCTATCTATCCAGGTCTTGAATTATTCTATCTAATCCTCCTTCCACTTTATTTCTTATTTCCACAATGTGTCACCTTACTGTTTGTTCTTTCAATTGTTGTTCCTAAAATGCCGACAAACAAAACGTCAGTCAGTATATCAAAATATACTGGTATGTGGGAACAACCAAAATCTTTCAAGTAAGGATAACAATCTAATTATCATAATCAAGTTAATTAACAATCCAATTTACACTTTTCAGTATGACATTCTCCACCGCTTTTGCCCTAACCCTGGAATACCCACCTTAGGGTTTCCTTTACCAATTACTTAAGGCCACCTTCTCAATACCGAACTTGGTGCCTGGGGGTCACCACTCATGGTGCCCACTAGTCATGCAATATCATAGGCCACCTTCTCATTCCCGAGCTTGGTGCCTGGGGTCACCACTCAAGGTGTCCATTGGTCTACCCATCTGGGCCTGACCTTTGGCATCATCCATTAGGGTGGCATGTGGGTGTGAGAATACATACTTCTATTTTTAATGTGATAATCATAGTGACTTTATGATTTGCAAGTATGAACATCCAACAGATAATTTGTAATCAATGTGATTAACCATCTGGAAAATCCTCGGGAAACTAAGGCGGTTATTCATAATTAACCACATACCTGTACATGTAGATTTGATATAAAGTAGTCCAATCAATCAAGACATCCAATCAAGCAAGTACAAAAATCCTGAAATTACATGTAATACCTTTTTATCAAAAACTATCCAAACCATCCTACTACTTATGGTTTCTATTTCTTTTAAGGATTTCTACCTCTTTTTAGGGTTTACTTTTCTATTAGGGTTTTACTTCACCTTACTCTTTTAAACCCTAATTTTCTCATTTAACCTTCATGAAAGTTATTAAGGTTACCTCATAATCTTAATTTCATACTAAAGCATCAATTAAGTCCATTAAGCCTCTTTCCCACTAAAGCTACCATTTTTATCCTTTTATTCCATGACAAGATCATTATGTTCATTTATCATCAATTCATAGTTCATTATGGTTTAATTCACATACGAACTTTACTTGTCATTAATTCTGCCTTTATCCGTTAGTAAACCCTAATTTCTACATTAAGGGTATTTATCCACAATTAGAAACCTTTATACTCAGAATAGCTTATAACCATGAAAACTCAGTTCTATAAATATATTTTCGGATTTAACTCATTAAAACCCATATTTACCCAAATTAAGGTTTCTAAACATATGCAAGCATTAACTCTCCCTTTTATTCTTAATAGGTTAATATTTCTCAGAATTAGGGTTCCAAACCAAATTAACCCAAAAGAGTCATTAAATCTGAGTTTCATATCAAAATAGGGTTTTACCATAATCTAATACATCAAAGGAGATAACTTTGTATACTTTTTTAATTGTGACCAAAATCAGGTTCCAATTATATTTTTATTGGATTCTTCACATCTTTCTGATCAACTTTCGTGTATAACTTGTAATTATCAGATAATTCTACATTTAGTTATGACTTTTGCAAGAAAAAGTACCTTTAGGCCAATGGAAAAGCGCCACACGTCCTTCCTGTTTCCTTTTCCAACGATCCGGCCTTTACCATTTTTGCCCCTACTCCCCTTCTCACATGCCAGGGGTAAGTGAGATGTTTTCTATCTCTCATCTTCAACCTTGTGCGCGACCAGCTAACTCACGAGCTAGCGCCAGACTCCGGTCAACTTCATCGTTGACTTTGGGGTCTCGTCCACCAGCGAGCAAGCCAGGGGCCAAAAAGCTCTGCCGCCACCATCCAAACTAGTAGAGCTCAACGATTTCATGCCCGCATCATGCCTCTGCTCCCAACTAATTGCTGAAACTCCGGCGGTTCGACAGGGGAAAGAAGGGCAAGGTCGGGGTGACTTGCTTGATTGAAATCGCCAAAGGCTTCGACGACGTTCTCTGAAGATACCAGGGTAGGTTTTATGACTACAGATACCCCTGAGCACCTTCCCCTATATATAGGGTGGGAGGTAGGCTCGCTAGATTTGGGAACTTTCCCATTAGGTGACCAACACTCGTCAAACCAGGGTTGATCCCCTGCGATTTCCTCTTCCGAGTTCAAAGAAAGCAACGACAGCTTTGCACATCCACTGGGTTGTGAGAAAAATGGAGAGGAAAACTCCTATGTGACTCGTAGAGTCCTCGTCCCAGTGGGACTTAGACGATGACCTCCTGACGTTGGATTAAGATCCAACGGTCTAAGTTGCACGCGTTCAAATAAAAAGGAAAACCTTTTTCCTATTTCATAATAAATCCCAAATTCGGCAATATCTTAAGAAATTAGTATCTCCCAAACCCTTGCTCATTTTTAACTCAATTTTAAGGTAAGGTTCCTCTTTTTATTACCTACCTTCTTACGAAATTTGGGAAACAAAAAGTAATGGATGAGAAGGTTTCCTTCTCTCCCAAGTTATCTATCCAATTAATCAAAATTAATTAGTATTCCTTTTCCTTTTGCCATTATCTTGTTATTTTGGGTCCCTTGGACCTCAAGAAATCCTAAAGGCACGGATTCCCATCTTGGGTAAAATCTATTTGCCTTTATCCTCTTTAAAATATCTATTTCCCATATTTCTCTTTTGTTTATCAAATTCTTTTCCTTTTTATTTCTCTTTTCAAGAATTTCTCTTTATCACTCTTTTATTTTTCTCATTGGTATTCCTTTTATCATTAGGAATCCTTGGAATACGAAATTCCACCAGGGATAACTCAAATACATATCTTTCCACTTGTTTTCCACCTATTACCATTATTTTCAATTTATTTCTTGATAAGGAAATATTTAATTGATCTTTTCTTTTATTATTGCATTCTCTATGCAACTTTAGACTCCTTGGAACCCAAGGAACCCAAGAGGCACGAAATCTCTCTTTGGATTTGACTTCTAGAGGTTTCCACATCTTTCTTTCCTTTATTTCTTTATTTACTCAATAATAGAGTTTCTTTTGTTCTTTCTTCGTTACTGGGCCAATAGCCGATAAAGCCCATGAAACAAACATCAAGGCTATTGTAAACAAAACTCATTTATTCAACACAAATTATATCATCATTTGTTCTAATATCTCTAATATGAGAAATTACATTTCTCACCAAAGAAACCCAAAAGTTGGGGTTGTAACATCCTTCCCCTCTTATAAGAATTTTGCCCTCAAAATTCCATCAAGCAAACAAACAGTTCAGGATAAGCCTTTCATACGTCCATCAGGGCTCCCATGTGGCATCACCCTTTCCATGGTGCTTCCCAAGAACCTTCATCATATCATATTCTTCCATCTGAGTTCTTTCTTACCTTGGTATATCATACCCTCATAGGTGACTTAGGACATTTCTGCCTCTCAAAAGCTGAATAGGTTCAGGGCTCAACACATGGCTTGGATGCCTCCCATAGTGCTCTAGATCGGACTCATGGAACACATTACACATCATGTTATCCTGAGGGGCAAGGCTAAACACAACCATCTCCACCAATCCATCTCAAATGGACCCATATATTGGGGACTTAGCTTTCTCAGCTATATCTTAGAGGGGTCGGATTTTCACATCACATATTCTCCCATAGTGAACTGCATGTCAGTTTGCTTTGCATCAACTCGTGACTCAAGTCACCATTGGCAAGTCACCATTGGGCCCTCTCTCAGCCCTTGCACGATCAAAGCGACTTCATCTACACACATTGTGGTTCTTTTCTGACCTTCGTGAGGCCTCCTTCACCAACATCATCTTAATGAAGCAGTGACCGACACAACCTCCTTCTTGCATCCCGATAAAGGATATGGTGGTTAACATCACATCTTATGAATTGTCTCTTTGTATCACCCTGAACAAGCACACTTACTGTCATCAGACCCTCTAGTCTGGATCAAACTAATCATTAGTTAGGGGTGATAAACTATACTATCATCAAGTTCTTTATGTATCTACTCCCACCTCATGGAAGTGAACCTTCAGTTCATACTCAAGAACTTTTGAACTTGCATCATGGTGTAGTTGAACCATCTCTCTCTTATGCAGTTCAACAAAATTTGTCTCTTGATAGTACTCCTTTCTTTCTCATGTTATCTAGGTAAGGCAATCTACCATAACCCATATTGCATCTTGACCTTCTAGGTCAAAGGGAGACTTACCACAACATCCATAGTGATGAACTCCCATTCCCTCTCAGGGACTCTTTTATCCTCTATATCGATACACTGGGTTACTGGTGTTCGTCCTTCACCTCCTGGCTTGCATGGCCACATGCTACATGCAACTTTGTTTTAAGTATCCAGAGTGCTACCATCACTTACTATCTTTGTAGTACCAAGGTATATCATGACCTCCTCAAGCTTGATACCTCGAAAACCCTAAACCATTCTCAAAAGGGTTTTATTACCTTCCTATCCGAAGAAGTGTATTTGAGGTTCTATCACCATCCTTTTATTACATCAAGGACTAAACTGGCTAACCAAACAACCATTAACTTGTTCAACATATCTTGTTACATCCGTGTGTTAGCCAAAACACATCCTCTTTCCAAACATAGGGTTAGTCGAACAACCTCAACTTCGTCTAGCTTCTAGCTAACTAGACAACTATATCTCAACTAGAGCATTCATTACCCCTTCTTATCCTTAGGTGTTAGGTAATGTTGAAGACTTACACCTCCATGTATTCTACTTATCATCTCATCTCAAACTCTAAGTCTATCTTCATCAAGAACACTCTGAGCTCCTTCCACCTAGTGATCAAACTCAACCTTGTATAACTTGCAAATTCCACAAAGCTTCTACTAGGAACATCCTTACAAGGTGATTATATTAATACTTTTATCGTTTGTACCTGTCCATGTATCATTCATTCCACCAAAGTATGTTATCATCTCTAGCAATGTTCCAACTCACACCATCTTTTATCCTTGGTGTATGGCATGCATATTGTCCCATCTCTCCCTCTCATAACAAGAGGAAATAAGCATTTGGCGGCCGTCCAAACACAAAGTTCTTCCTGTTCCAAGAGTAGAGATGATACATCCACATAGCCTGTACACCTTCATTTCTAAGTTGAAACATGTAACTTATGTCTCTACATCACAAACATCATGATATCAAAGTTACTTCCATGGAAAACCGGTCTCGAACCTACTTGGGTCACCACACAATCCTTGGTCATCTCCTCTAGGTCTAGAGGGTGCCGACACTTTTTGGGGTCATCCATTTTCCCTTATGCATCCAGAGAGTGCCCACCTCATCTGCCCTTTGGGTCCCATGAGTTCATGAAGGTGATCAATCTCCTAACCCATTGCCCTCATACAATGATAGTTGTTACCTCCCGGCCCTATGGTCATGTGCAACTAGGGAATTAGGCAACTCCTTCCTCCATCGGTCTTATCCCTACCTGACCCTAGGTTAGACTTAGGATTCTATTATAGTACATGTCCAACTTAGAACCTTACCCAAGTATTCATCATCTCTCTTCTTGCATCCATGGGCTGATTTTCATCCTTTCATAGGGATCATGGCAACATGCCTACCTTGGTCAAGCCCCATACCAGTTACCTCCATGGTAACACATCCACATGCACATAGAGATGGTTATCTATGGGTCTATAGGTTCATTCTCATGCCATGTAATCTTCACTTAGCTTCTCAAGATCCTATGCAACCTCTTTAGGTTACTTCAAAACCAACAAAACTGGTATACACCCTACCAAAGGGTCCCTCTCCCAGGATGGGAGGAAACTACAATTCTTGACAACAATGTCACAACCGTCCTTAGAGTTTACATTCACATGAGCATGCTCAATCCAACAACTACTAAGGCACAAGTGTACCTACTAAACCATGCTAGGTCACACTTGTTCTCATCCTCAACCTTAGACCAACTTAGTTGTGAGGGGTTCATCACACATACCTTTAACTTCAGGCGTTTCTTTTTCCTCTACACATGCTCGAAGCTATAGAGAATCAAATCCTATCATGAGCATCGGGTACCCTGCTTCCCCTCTTAGGCCTAGAAACCCTAGGTCCACCTTTGGATGTCCAACTGCATGCCCAACCTCTTAACTATTAATCAAGCATGTCCAAGGTATGTCATCCTTTCATTCGAGCAACACCTCAGAGTTGAGTCCTCTTACAGGACATCCAACTAGGTACAAGGCTTCACAACTTGCTACTTCATCCTCTTCAAGTTTAAGAAACTCTTCTACCTATCTCAGAAGGTAAACACCTATACCACATGCACATAGGTACCAGAAGCATCATCCTCTCTTTAGGGTTTGGTTCCTCTAAAGGTAACCAAGATATCATCAACCTCTAGGGATCATGCATGAGGCAACCACTATCATCCACTTAGGTCGCATCATTCTCGTCTCCCCATTGTTCCTCACATCTCGGGGTTTTAGGTTTCCAACCTTCTTGCTTGGTTCCTTCTTTCTCTCTCTAAATCTAACTCCACATCCAGTCATACTACTAGTGGTCATCTCTCCATGAAGGATCAAGCTCACAGGCATACGTTTACGTAGGAGAAGCCTATGCTCAAATTTATTTTTGGCTCAAGATTATACCTAGCCCTTTATGCTCATCCCATAAGCCATCCATCATGCATACTGGCCAAGGTTTCAACCTACTTCCGTCCACTGACGTACTCTGGGTGCATGCTATACCCTACATGCATAAGCCCATAGGGTTGTATAGGTTCTTCTCTAACTTCATCCATGAAGGAGCTACCCTTTGCTCTAACATGCACGAACCTTTCCCGGGTTGCCAATGATGCTAGTTTATCCAACCTCTCATGGTTCATATGGCAATCCAAAGGCATATCTATCCAAACACCCAGTCAACCATGTCATCTAACTCATCATGTCATCTCTTTCTCTAACCTTCACTTAGGGTTAGGGTTAACATCATACTTAAAGGATGTGTTAGGTCTCTACTTTAATGGAGATCTCTACCTCCAAGACTCACTTTCTCTACTCATCCTCCTGACAAGAAGGTCTAGCCTCAAGTCTCTCCTGAGGGCAAAGACAACTTATGTCATATGACCTAAGCATGTATCTGTCCTTTTACGCTTACTCTATTAAGCTTATGTCCATGCCATCTTATTTACATGCCTTTTATTGATTTGGTGGAGGATTCCTTAATCCTTATCAACCTTACCCATACCTCAAGAGGGTGAGGAGATGAGAGGAAACCCTAATCCTTAAGGTCCTTATCAGAATTTGAGTTGAGAAGGGATGAACAAGAGGAGAGAGTCCTAAAGGTATCTTATTTCGAGTCATATCCTAAGACATCAGCCAGGCAGTCACACAATCCGGGAGTCCTCGTCTTCCGACTAGCGGTGCGGAGGAAAATATTGCCAGCCCCCGGTCGTGATCCTTTTCTAGACACCTCTGCCTTTCAGATAATCCTCTAATAACTCCCTCGGTTCTACGGAATTTGTAAAATTTAATAATTATTAATGATTAGATGAGGAACCTCGCTCTGATACCAATTGTAACGACCCTGCCTCTCGGTAACCCCCAATTAAGAGAGACTGAAAGGTCGGTGTCGTTATCCAATTAACAGGATAAAAGGTTCGACAAATAATCAATAACAATTATGAAATTCTACTAACTAACTGGAATTTGGTATAAAATTAAAACTTTACTTACCTTTGAAAACTTTCTAAATCTATCTATCCAGGTCTTGAATTATTCTATCTAATCCTCCTTGCACTTTATTTCTTATTTCCACAATGTGTCACCTTACTATTTGTTCTTTTAATTGTTGTTCCTAAAACGCCGACAAACAAAACTTCGGTCAGTATATCAAAATATATTGGTATGTGGGAACAACCAAAATCTTGCAAATAAGTATAACAATCTAATTACCATAATCAAGTTAATTTACAAGCCAATTTACACTTTTCAGTATGACATTCTCCACCACTTTTGCCCTAACCCTGGCATACCCACCTTAGGGTTTCCTTTACCAATGACTTAAGGCCAACTTTTCAATCCCGAGCTTGGTGCCTGGGGGCACCACTCATGGTGCCCACTAGTCATGCAATATCATAGGCCACCTTCTCATTCCTGAGCTTGGTGCCTGGGGTCACCACTCAAGGTGTCCATTGATCTACCCATCTGGGCCTGACCTTTGGCATCATCCATCAGGGTGGCATGTAGGTGCGAGAATACATACTTCTATTTTTAATGTGATAATCATAGTGACTTTATGATTTGCAAGTATGAACATCCAACAAATAATTTTTATTCAATGCGATTAACCATCCGAAAAATCCTCGGGAAACTAAGGCGGTTATTCATAATTAACCACATACCTGTACATGTAGATTTGATACAAAGTAGTCCAATCAATCAAGACATCCAATCAAGCAAGTACAAAAATCTTGAAATTACATGTAATACCTTTTTATCAAAAACTATTGAAACCATCCTGCTACTTATGGTTTCTATTTCTTTTTAGGATTTCTACCTCTTTTTAGGGTTTACTTTGCAATTAGGGTTTTACTTCACCTTACTCTTTTAAACCCTAATTTTTTCATTTAACCTTCATGAAAGTTATTAAGGTTACCTCATAATCTTAATTTCATACTAAATCATGAATTAAGTCCATTAAGCCTCATTTCCACTAAAGCTACCATTTTTATCCTTTTATTCCATGACAAGATCATTATGTTCATTTATCATCAATTCATAGTTCATTATGGTTTAATTTGCATACAAACTTTACTTGTCTTTAATTCTACCTTTATTCGTTAGTAAACCCTAATTTCTACATTAAGGGTATTTATCCACAATTAGAAACCTTCATACTCAAAATAGCTTATAACCATGAAAACTCAGTTCTATAAATATATTTTCGGATTTAACTCATTAAAACCCATATTTACCCAAATTAAGGTTTCTAAACATACGCAAACATTAACTCTCCCTTTTATTCTTAATAGGTTAATATTTCTCAGAATTAGGGTTCCAAACCAAATTAACCCAAAAGAGTCATTAAATCTGAGTTTCATATCAAAATAGGGTTTTACCATAATCTAATACATCAAAGGAGATAACTTGGTATCATTTTTTAATTGTAATCAAAATCATGTTCCAATTATATTTTTATTGGATTCTTCATGTCTTTCTGATAAACTTTCATGTATAACTTGTAATTATCAGATTATTCTAAATTTAGTTATGATTTTCGCAAGAAAAAGTACCTTTAGGCCAATGGAAGAGCGCAACGCGTCCTTCCTGTTTTCTTTTCCAGCGATCTGGCCGTTACCATTTTTGTCCATGCTCCCCTTCTCACATGCCAGGGGTAAGTGAAACTTTTTCTCTCTCTCATCTTCAACCTTGCGCGTGACCAGCTAACTCGCGAGCCAGCGCCAGACTCTGGTCAACTTCATCGTTGACTTTGGGGTCTCGTCCACCAGCGAGCAAGCCAGGGGCCAAAAGGCTCTACCACCGCCATCCAAACTAGTAGAGCTCAATGATTTCATGTCCGCATCATGCCTCTGCTCCCAACTAATTGTTGAAACTCCGGCGGTTCGATAGGGGAAAGAAGGGCAAGGTCGGGGTGACTTGCTTGATTGAAATTGCCAAAGGCTTCGACGATGTTCTTCGAAGATACCAGGGTAGGTTTTATGACTACAAATACCCCTGAGCACCTTCCCCTATATATAGGGTGGGAGGCAGGCTCGCTAGATTTGGGAACTTTCCCATTAGGTGACCAACCCTCATCAAACCAGGGTTGATCCCCTACGATTTCCTCTTCCGAGTTCAAAGAAAGCAACGACAACTTTGCACATCCACCGGGCTGTGAGAAAAATAGAGAGGAAAAATCCTATGTGACTCGTAGAGTCCTAGTCCCATTGGGACTTAGACGATGACCGCTTGATGTTGGATTAAGATCCAATGGTCTAAGTTGCACGCGTTCAAATAAAAAGGAAAACCTTTTTCATATTTCAGAATAAATCCCAAATTCGACAATATCTTAAGAAATTAGTATCTCCCAAACCCTTGCTCATTTTTAACTCCAATTTTAAGGGAAGGTTCCTCTTGATATTACCTAGCTTCTTACGAAATTTGGGAAACAAAAAGTAATGTATGAGAAGGTTTCCTTCTCTCCCAAGTTATCTATCCAATTAATCAAAATTAATTAGTATTCCTTTTCCATTTGCCATTATCTTGTTATTTTGGGCCAATTGGACCTCAAGAAATCCTAAAGGAACGGATTCCCATCTTGGGAAAAATCAATTTTCATTTATCCTCTTTAAAATATCTATTTCCCATATTTCTCTTTTGTTTATCAAATACTTTTCCTATTTATTTATCTTTTCAAGAATTTCTCTTTATCTCTATTTTATTTTCCTCATTGGTATTCCTTTTATCATTAGGAATCCTTGGAATATGAAATTCCACCAGGGATAACTCAAATACACCTCTTTCCACTTGTTTTCCACCTATTACCATTATTTTCAATTTATTCCTTGATAAGGAAATATTTAATTGATCTTTTCTTTTATTATTGCATTCTCTATGCAACTTTGGACTCCTTGGAACCCAAGGAACCCAAGAGGCACGAAATCTCTCTTTGGATTTGACTTCTAGATGTTTCCACATCTTTCTTTCCTTTATTTCTTTATTTACTCAATAATAGAGTTTCTTTTGTTCTTTCTTTGTTACTGGGCCCAATAGCCAATAAAGCCCATGAAACAAACATCAAGGCTATTGTAAACGAAACTCATTTATTCAACACAAATTATATCATCATTTGTTGCAATATCTCTAATATGAGAAATTACATTTCTCACCAAAGAAACCCAAAAGTTGGGGTTGTAACATCCTTCCCCTCTTATAAGAATTTTGCCCTCAAAATTCCATCAAGAAAACAAATAGTTCAGGATAAGCCTTTCATATGTCCATCATGGCTCCCATGTGGCATCAACCTTTCCATGGTGCTTCCCAAGAACCTTCATCATCTCATATTCTTCCATCTGAGTTCTTACTTACATTGGTATATCATACCCTCATAGGTGACTCAGGACATTTCAGCCTCTCAAAAGCTGAATAGGTTCAGGGCTCAACACATGGCTTGGATGCCTCACATAGTGCTCTAGATCGGACTCATGGAACACATTACACATCATGTTATCCTAAGGGGCAAGGCTAAACACAACCATCTCCACCAATCCATCTCAAATGGACCCATATATCAGGGACTCAGCTATCTCAACTGTAGCTTAGAGGGGTCGGATTTTCACATCACATATTCTCCCATAGTGAACTGCATGTCAGTCTGCTTTGCATCAGCTCGTGACTCATGTCACCACTGGGCCCTCTCTCAGCCCTTGCACGATCAAAGCGACTTCATCTGCACACATTGTGGTTCTTTTCTGACCTTCATGAGGCCTCCTTCACCAACATCATCTTAATGAAGCAGTGACTGACACAACCTCCTTCTTGCATCCTGATAAAGGCTATGGTGGTTAACATCACATGTTATGAACTGTCTCTTTGTATCACCCTAAACAAGCACACTTGCTCTCATCAGACCCTCTAGTCTGGATCAAACTAATCATTAGTTGGGGTGATAAACTATACTATCATCGAGTTCTTTAAGCATCTACTCCCACCTCATGGAAGTGAACCTTCAGGTCATACTCAAGAACTTTTGAACTCGCATCATGGTGTAGTTGAACCATCTCTCTCTTATGCAGTTCAACAAAATTTGTCTCTTGACAGTACTCCTTTCTTTCTCATGTTATCTAGGTAAGGCGATCTACCATAACCCATATAGCATCTTGACCTTCTAGGTCAAAGGGAGACTTACCACAACATCCATAGTGATGAACTCTCATTCCCTCTCAGGGACTCTTTTATCCTCTATATCGATACACTGGGTTACTGGTGTTCCTCCTTCACCTCCTGGCTTGCATGGCCACATGCTACATGCAACTTTGTTTTAAGCATCCAGAGTGCTACCATCACTTACTATCTTTGTAGTACCAAGGTATATCATGACCTCCTCAAGCTTGATACCTCGAAAACCCTAAACCATTCTCAAAAGGGTTTTATTACCTTCCTATCCAAAGAAGTGTATCTGAGGTTCTATCACCATCCTTTTATTACATCAAGGACTAAACTGGCTAACCAAACAACCATTAACTTGTTCAACATATCTTGTTACATCCGTGTGTTATCCAAAACACATCCTCTTTCCAAACATAGGGTTAGTCGAACAACCTCAACTTCTTCTAGCTTCTAGCTAACTAGACAGCTATATCTCAACCAGAGCATTCATTACCCCTTCTTATCCTTAGGTGTTAGGTAATGTTGAAGACTTACACCTCCATGTATTCTACTTATCATCTCATCTCAAACTCTAAGTCTATCTTCATCAAGAACACTCTGAGCTCCTTCCACCTAGTGATCAAACTCAACCTTGTATAACTTGCAAAAATCCACAAAGCTTCTACTAGGAACATCCTTACAAGGTGATTATCTTAATACTTTTATCGTTTGTTCCTGTCCATGTATCATTCATTCCACCAAAGTATGTTATCATCTCTACAATGTTCCAACTCGCACCATATTTTATCCTTGGTGTATGGCATGCATATTGTCCCATCTCTCCCTCTCATAACGAGAGGAAATAAGCATTTGGCGGCCGTCCAAACACAAAGTTCTTCCTGTTCCAAGAGTAGAGATGATACATCCACATCGCCAGTACACCTTCATTTCTAAGTTGAAACGTGTAACTTATGTCTCTACATCACAAACATCATGATATCAAAGTTACTTCCATGGAAAACCGGTCTCGAACCGACTTGGGTCACCACACAATCCTTGGTCATCTCCTCTAGGTCTAGAGGGTGCCGACACTTTTTGGGGTCATCCCTTTTCCCTTATGCATCCAGAGAGTGCCCTACTCATCTGCCCTT
Organism: Alisma plantago-aquatica; assembly: GCA_963693085.1. Lineage (NCBI taxonomy): Eukaryota > Viridiplantae > Streptophyta > Magnoliopsida > Alismatales > Alismataceae > Alisma > Alisma plantago-aquatica. The sequence continues at coordinate 757,291,235 of OY856412.1, forward strand.
TGGGTCCCATGACGTCATGAAGGTGATCAATCTCCTACCCATGGCCCTCGGACAATGATAGTTGTTACCTCCCGACCATATGGTCATGTGCAACTAGGGAATTAGGCAACTCCTTCTTCCATCGGTCTTATCCCTACCTGACCCTAGGTTAGACTTAGGATTCTATTATAGTACATGTCCAACTTAGAACCTTACCCAAGTATTCATCATCTCTCTTCCTGCATTCATGGGCTGATTTTCATCCTTTCATAGGGATCATGGCAACCTGCCTACCTTGGTCAAGCCCCATACCGGTTATCTCCATGGTAACACATCCACATGCACATAGAGATGGTTATCTATGGGTCTATAGGTTCATTCTCATGCCATGTACTCTTCACTTAGCTTCTCAAGATCCTATGAAACCTCTTTAGGTTACTTTAAAACCAACAACACTGGTATACACCCTACCAAAGGGTCCCTCTCCCAGGATGGGAGGAAACTACAATTCTTGACAACAAGGTCACAACCGTCCTTTGAGTTTACATTCACATGAGCATTCTCAATCCAGCAACTACTAAGGCACAAGCGTACCTACTAAACCATGCTAGGTCACACTTGTTCTCATCCTCAACCTTAGACCAACTTAGTTGTGAGGGGTTCATCACACATACCTTTAACTTAAGGGGTTTCTTTTTCCTCTACACATGCTCGAAGCTATAGAGAATCAAATCCTATCATGAGCATCGGGTACCCTGCTTCCCCTCTTAGGCCTAGAAACCCTAGGTCCACCATTGGATGTCCAACTGCATGCCCAACCTCTTAACTACGAATCAAGCATGTCCAAGGTATGTCATCCTTTCATTCGAGCAACAACTCAGAGTTGAGTCCTCTTCCAGGACATCCAACTAGGTACAAGGCTTCACAACTTGCTACTTCATCCTCTTCAAGTTTAAGAAACTCTTCTACCTATCTCAGAAGGTAAACACCTATACCACAGGCACATAGGTACCAGAAGCATCATCCTCTCTTTAGGGTTTGGTTCCTCTAAAGGTAACCAAGATATCATCAACCTCCAGGGATCATGCATGAGGCTACCACTATCATCCACTTAGGTCGCATCATTCTCGTCTCCCCATTATTCCTCACATCTCAGGGTTTTAGGTTTCCAACCTTCTTGCTTGGTTCCTTCTTTCTCTCTCTAAATCTAACTCCACATCCAGTCATACTACTAGTGGTCATCTCTCCATGAAGGATCAAGCTCACAGGCATACCTTTACGTAGGTGAAGCCTATGCTCAAACTTATGTTTGGCTTAAGATTATACTTAGCCCTTTATTCTCATCCCATAAGCATTCCATCATGCATACTGGCCAGGGTTGCAACCTACTGCCATCCACTGACGTACTCTGGGTGCAAGCTATACCCTACCTGCATAAGCCCATAGGGTTCTATAGGTTCTTCTCTAACTTCATCTATGAAGGAGCTACCCTTTGCTCTAACATGCACGACCCTTTCCCGGGTTGCCAAAGATGCTAGGTTATCCAACCTCTCATGGTTCGTTTGGCAATCCAAAGGCATATCTATCCAAACACCCAGTCAACCATGTCATCTAACTCATCATGTCATCTCTTTCTCTAACCTTCACTTAGGGTTAGGGTTAACATCATCCTTAAAGGATGTGCTAGGTCTCTACTTTAATGGAGATCTCTACCTCCAAGACTCACTTTCTCTACTCATCCTCCTGACAAGAAGGTCTAGCCTCAGGTCTCTCCTGAGGGAAAAGACAACTTATGTGATACGACCTAAGCATGTATCTATCCTTTTACGCTTACTCTATTAATCTTATGTCCATGACATCTTATTTACATGCTTTTTATTGATTTGGTGGAGGATTCCTTAATCCTTATCAACCTTACCCATACCTCAAGAGGGTGAGGAGGCGAGAGGAAACCATAATCCTAAAGGTCCTTGTCAGAATCTGAGTTGAGAAGGGATGAACAAGAGGAGAGAGTCCTAAAGGTATCTTATTTCGAGTCATATCCTAAGACATCGGGCAGGCAGTCACACAATCCGGGAGTCCTCGTCTTCCGACTAGCAGTGTGGAGGAAAATATTGCCAGCCCCCGGTTGTGATCCTTTTCTAGACACCTCTGCCTTTCAGATAATCCTCTAATAACTCCCTCGGTTCTGTGGAATTTATAAAATTTAATAATTATTAATGATTAGATGAGGAACCTCACTCTGATACCAATTGTAATGACCCCGCCTCTCGGTAACCCCCAATTAAGGGAGACTGAAAGGTCGGTGTCGTTATCCAATTAACAGGATCAAAGGTTCGACAAATAATCCATAACAATTATGAAATTCTACTAACTAACTGGAATTTGGTATAAAATTAAAACTTTACTTACCTTTGAAAACTTTGGAAATCTATCTATCCAGGTCTTGAATTATTCTATCTAATCCTCCTTGCACTTTATTTCTTATTTCCACAATGTGTCACCTTACTGTTTGTTCTTTCAATTGTTGTTCCTAAAACACCGACAAACATAAATGTTGGTCAGTATATCAAAATATACTGGTATGTGGGAACAACCAAAATCTTGCAAATAAGGATAACAATCTAATTATCATAATCAAGTTAATTAACAAACCAATTTACACTTTTCAGTATGACATTCTCCACCGCATTTGCCCTAACCCTAGCATACCCACCTTAGGGTTTCCTTTACCAATGACTTAAGGCCACCTTTTCAATCCCGAGCTTGGTGCCTGGGGGTCACCACTCATGGTGCCCACTAGTCATGCAATATCATAGGCCACCTTCTCATTCACGAGCTTGGTGCATGGGGTCACCACTCAAGGTGTCCATTGGTCTACCCATCTGGGCCTGACCTTTGGCATCATCCATCAGGGTGGCATGTAGGTGCGAGAATACATACTTCTATTTTTAATGTGATAATCATAGTGACTTTATGATTTGCAAGTATGAACATCCAACAAATAATTTTTATTCAATGCGAATAACCATCCGAAAAATACTCGGGAAACTAAGGCGGTTATTCATAATTAACCACATTTATGTACATGAAGATTTTATACAAAGTAGTCCAATCAATCAAGACATCCAATCAAGGAAGTACAAAAATCTTGAAATTACATGTAATACCTTTTTATCAAAAACTATCCAAACCATCCTGCTACTTATGGTTTCTATTTCTTTTTAGGATGTCTACCTCTTTTAGGGTTTACTTTGCAATTAGGATTTTACTTCACCTTACTCTTTTAAACCCTAATTTTCTCATTTAACTTCATGAAAGTTATTAAGGTTACCTCATAATCTTAATTTCATACTAAAGCATCAATTAAGTCCATTAAGCCTCTTTTCCACTAAAGCTACCATTTTTATCCTTTTATTCCATGACAAGATCATTATGTTCATTTATCATCAATTCATAGTTCATTATGGTTTAATTCACATACAAACTTTACTTGTCATTAATTCTACCTTTATCCGTTAGTAAACCCTAATTTCTACATTAAGGGTATTTATCCACAATTAGAAACCTTTATACTCAAAATAGCTTAGAACCATGTAAACGGAGTTCTATAAATATATTTTCAGATTTAACTCATTAAAACCCATATTTACCCAAATTAAGGTTTCTAAACATACACAAGCATTAACTATCCCTTTTATTCTTAATAGGTTAATATTTCTCAGAATTAGGGTTCCTAACCAAATTAACCTGAAAGAGTCATTAAATCTGAGTTTCATATCCAAATAGGGTTTTACCATAATCTAATACATCAAAGGAGATAACTTGGTATACTTTTTTAATTGAGATCAAAATCAAGTTCCAATTATATTTTTATTGGATTTTTCACGTCTTTCTGATCAACTTTCGTGTATAACTTGTAATTATCAGATAATTCTACATTTAGTTATGATTTTCACAAGAAAAAGTACCTTTAGGCCAATGGAAAAGTGCCACGCATCCTTCCGGTTTTCTTTTCCAGTGATCCGGCCTTTACCGTTTTTGTCCCTACTCCCCTTCTCACATGCCAGGGGTAAGTGAGACTTTTTCTCTCTCTCATCTTCAACCTTGCGCGTGACCAGCTAACTCGTGAGCCAGCGCCAGACTCCGGTCAACTTCATCATTGACTTTGGGGTCTCGTCCACCAGCGAGCAAGCCAGGGGCCAAAAAGCTCCACCGCCACCATCCAAACTAGTAGAGCTCAATGATTTCATGCCCGCATCATGCCTCTACTCCCAACTAATTGCTGAAACTTTGGCGGTTTGACAGGGGAAAGAAGGGCAAGGTCGGGGTGACTTGCTTGATTGAAATTGCCAAAGGCTTTGACGATGTTCTCCGAAGATACTAGGGTAGGTTTTATGACTGCAGATACCCCTGAGAACCTTCCCCTATATATAGGGTGGGATGCAGGCTCACTAGATTTGGGAACTTTCCCATTAGGTGACCAACCCTCTTCAAACCAGGGTTGATCCCCTGTAATTTCCTCTTCCGAGTTCAAAGAAAGCAACGACAGCTTTGCACATCCATTGGGTTGTGAGAAAAATGGAGAGGGAAAATACTCTATGACTCGTAGAGTCCTAGTCCCAGTGGGACTTAGACAATGACTGCCTGACGTTGGATTAAGATCCAACGGTCTAAGTTTCATGCGTTCAAATAAAAAGGAAAACCTTTTTCCTATTTCAGAATAAATCCCAAATTCGGCAATATCTTAAGAAATTCGTATCTCCCAAACCCTTGCTCATTTTTAACTCTTATTTTAAGGGAAGGTTCCTCTTGATATTACCTAGCTTCTTACCAAAATTGGGAAACAAAAAGTAATGGATGAGAAGGTTTCCTTCTCTCCCAAGTTATATATCCAATTAATCAAAATTAATTAGTATTCCTTTTCCTTTTGCCATTATCTTGTTATTTTGGGTCCCTTGGACCTCAAGAAATCCTAAAGGCACGGATTCCCATCTTGGGTAAAATCTATTTGCCTTTATCCTCTTTAAAATATCTATTTCCCATATTTCTCTTTTGTTTATCAAATTCTTTTCCTTTTCATTTCTCTTTTCAAGAATTTCTCTTTATCTCTCTTTTATTTTCCTCATTGGTATTCCTTTTATCATTAGGAATCCTTGGAATACGAAATTCCACCAGGGATAACTCAAATACACCTCTTTCCACTTGTTTTCCACCTATTACCATTATTTTCAATTTATATCTTGATAAGGAAATATTTAATTGATCTTTTCTTTTATTATTGCATTCTCTATGCAACTTTGGACTCCTTGGAAGCCAAGGAACCCAAGAGGCAAGAAATCTCTCTTTGGATTTGCCTTCTATAGGTTTCCACATCTTTCTTTCCTTTATTTCTTTATTTACTCAATAATAGAGTTTCTTTTGTTCTTTCTTTGTTACTGGGCCCAATAGCCAATAAAGCCCATGAAACAAACATCAAGGCTATTGTAAACGAAACTCATTTATTCAACACAAATTATATCATCATTTGTTCCAATATCTCTAATATGAGAAATTACATTTCTCACCAAAGAAACCCAAAAGTTGGGGTTGTAACATGTTAACTCTTGGTTACGTCCATGAGGTCCCTCTCATATAAAAGGGTTAGCTAAGCTTGAGCACCCTTACGGACCCTTCCGACGGGAAGATGGACAAAGGCCTTAAACATGCTTGATATTGTTGGTATAATGGAGTGAAATGACATTAAATATGGTTTTGCATTTGTTAAACAATTAACATGTTTATTCTTGTTCGTTTAGTCTTGAAATCTTTTCAAAATTATGCAAAGCTTATACATATATGTATCTTTCTGCCCCATACTCAACACCTCGTGTGTTGACCCATTTCTCGTATTTTTGTTTTTAGGTCCAGAGATGGCTAGAAGGTGGTTGGGCTTGGTGAGCTTTGCTAGGTGTACTTGTTGTAAGATCCAGATATAGTATACATAAGCAAACTTGTACAAAGTGACTCTTGAATATGTAATTCAAATCATGTAATATAATAATGTTGCTTAATATATCTTGTTGATTGTTGAGATTATGTTGGTTCTTGTATCTTGTTATCTGTTCATGTGTGCTAAGCTTTACGCTTCTGCATTTCGCCTTTGCTATACGTTTGGTTCATGGGACTGGGATTTCGGTTCCGTGACAGATGGTATCAGAGCATGAACAATAACTACACCAAACATTGCTCACATGAAACACAGACTAAACTCACCCTACACCTCAACCCTAGAAACTTAATGAAATGTCCTTTGTGGATTAGGTTGACTTAGCCTCTAGGTTAGAACCTAGATGTTCTAGAACTAGGTGTAGACTTGTGTAAATTACCTCCCTAGACATGATTCATGACATGTGCTTAGGATGTCTAAACAAGTATGCACCATGTTCTTGCTAGTTCTCTAGGTGTCATGATACTAGACTACCTAATGAGTGTGGTAACTCGTTTTGGTTTTGGTTTTATTCAGATGGAGTATGGGGGTTTTCATCGCCAGTTTAAACGTTGGAGAAAACATATTTCAAGTATTATTATACGTACATATGAAAAATGTTACCACATGCAGAAAGGCAGTGAGTTTCCATGCAACCTAAGAGAAATGGATGTAACATCAAGTCTAGATGAGAGAGTTTAGATGATAGTGATAGTCTCTAGAGTTGTCTAGAGCCATGATATAGGTTAGGCAAGTGAGTAACCTAGAAACCTAAGATGATGATAATGATATTGATGATGATGTTGATGTTAATAAGACCCAAATTTGTCCTTGAGAAATTCAAATAGGTTGACGATATGGAATGAACTTGGCCATGCAACCCTAGCTAAACCTAGCACCTTATATGATACATACCAATTGGTTGATGTGCTAAACATAGCTAGTGGGTTGGCATGTTTTCTTGTACCTAGTCTTGTGCTTGTTGAGATATGATATGTGATATATAGTTTGAGACCAACACGGACCTCAATCTCTTTACAAAGGAGGACCTCTAGCATGGGACATATGAATAGGGTGACCTTTTGATATGAGTCGACCCACCTCGGGAGAAGGTTAGAGTACCTAAACTCCAAAATATTTGAAATGTTGAATAATATGAATGATGAAATACTTGATGATGAGTCCCTAGCTAGAATACTTCTAAGTATATGAGTTGAGTGACCTAGTGGACGGTTTCCTTGAAAATGTTGAACCCTAGATGTCCTATGAAAATATCTAACCCTATGGAAAGAGGCAATTGAAAATTTGATGCTTGATATATATAGGTGAGGGAGATGTCCCAAGAGCCTAAGATGATGTACATGACGAGCCTCATAGTTGGGTTAGTGATTATATATAGAGGAATCTAGTGGTTACCCTTAATTCTCAGAAGATGGGTAGAAATTTGTGCTACCGGTAGAATATTGTGGTTAACATGTTTTGTTGGACATATATATATATATATATATATATATATATATATCTTAGATTGAGTGGTCTAAGCTTATGGAGATCCTTTGAGATACAAGTGAGATGACTATGAAAGCTTGATAATATTTTTGCTTCTCAAGGTAAAGCATGATGTATGAAAAATATCTCACTTACGTTTAAAAACTTGAATATGCATGAGAAGCCCCGCTCATACGCTTGACCTAACAAGAAATCATACTATACATAAAAGATGTAACTTTTAAATCATGGACTTGATTGAGGATGCCTAGAAATCTTTGCTTGAATAATCAACGGTATCATTCCTTATCTCATACCCAAAAAAAAACTAATCTAGAGATACTAAGGGATGTGTAAACCCTAATGCCATGATGATGTCATAGTATGATGGAACCATAAGTAATATGCATATAGTCGATATGAGTACACCCTTGATGAGGATAACCTAGTGTGCATCCATCATGCGATATGCCTTGATAACCATGCTTGAATGACCAGATCCGATGGGTCCTAACTTGACTCTTAACTTTAATCATGGATGAATTTCGAGGACGAAATTCCTTGTAAGGGGGGAAGGATGTGACAACCTCGATTTTCTCTCTCCTATATTGTACTCCTCCTCTCTCATAAATTGTATCTCTCACTCATTTTGATATTAAATACATAATTGGATGGTTGTGATATTCCAATTTGTCGACTACCATGGTCAATTCTAGAATGTGCGACTTTAATTTGTACTTTTAACTAAGCATCTTGCTATATCATGTCACCTTCTTGTATATAATTATGAACACCAACACCATGATCTTTTGTATTTTAAATATGCACCACATTGTAGTGGACTCAATTGAGAACCCAACGATGCAAGAATCACCCCAATCTGATGTCTATAGCCCGAGTTCATGTCTTTTAAAGTTGGATCAACTTATGCATGTTTTATTTCGTTTTTGTTGAGTTTTGAGCCTTAATGGGCCGATTTTGAGGGGTGCATGGCCCAACAGCCGCCACCCTCTTTGGAAAACCCTAACTGACCTCTCATGTTGTCCGTTGGATCTGAGACCATGTTAATCTAATGATTGGGGACTTGTCTCCCCATCTCTTTATGCGCCATCGACGCAGATAGGGCTGTTGGTACCCAAACCCCTCACGGTGCCCAACCAAGCACCTCCTCTCACCGATTTCAGTATATGATGCTTCAATCCTCTCTATTTCTCTATGCCACTCATTTTTCCAACCATGTTCCCTCTCTTTTGTACCCTATTGCGCCACCATCCTACCCTTCTTCAACCTCCAGCCCGGCGGCGCCGCCGCAGCACCACCTCGGTGTGTCCAGCCGTTTGGGACTCCTAGGCTATAGACAAGGCCAGATCTACCTCCGTCGGGCCCTTGTGGGGACGCACAGCAACATCCCCATGTTGATCTTTGACTCCTTTACGTATGTATGCCGCTCCGGCGAGCCCAGCCGCGGGGTGGCTGCCAGTTGCTCGAGCCATGAGACACGAGGGTAACACAGGACCAGGGCCACAGGATCGTGAAACCCTGATCTCAACGGTCGTGATGAAGGCCCCAACGCTCCACTGGGCTAGCAGCCTCATACTTGGACCCTAACAAACCTATGGCCTGTGTCCAAGTAGCAAGCGGGCCTACACCCAGATTCTTTGAATATCAAGGTATTCATGTCACATACTAATATAGTTTGAATGCAAGATCTACAAAAATCATAACTTCCTCATTTTAAGGCCAAATATAGCAAAATTATATATGAAACTGATCCTCTCGAAAAGATATACAACATGAGATTATTTTCAGACCATGAATCTTCTTCTAGTGTACTCATATTGCTAAATATGTAACCTTTGACTACTTTGAATATGCTTAACACATGATTATGATTAATGATTGGATCTTGATGCTCAATCTACCCCGATCCTTAAATCAGTATCTTTTATGCACCCTTGAACTAAATGAATGTCATACTCCCCCTAATGCTCATACATGACTCCTTTTGTACATATGTGCCCACTTTGGACTTTAATGATGAACATTGCCCTAAAATTGGTAATCTTGTTGCTAATGGACAACCACCTAATCTTGTTATATGTTTCTTATGGCCTAATGTTGCTGATCTAAATCATCTTTTAGATCTAGACCTCTTGACTCAATGAATCATGATCTAGGGTGCCCTATTGTGAGTCTTTTGACCCTAGAATACATGTAAATGCCTTAAACCTTGACATGATCACAAAAAGTGCATGGAACATCATAATGATATGAAACTTGAACCACACCATCATGATGACCTCTAGATCAGTACAAGATCCTATAATGAACCAATAAGCAACTTGGAACCCATCTTGGCCAAAACCCTAAAATGCATCTAATTAGGGTTAATGATGAGAATCTAATGCATATATGTAATCTTATTCTTAATCAGGTTTGGCATGTGGCTAGATGGTGAAGGATATGTTAGGTTATGAAATCTCTAAATCAGGTATGGGCCTTATCTAGTTATATGACTATCGCTTTCTTGCTTGAAAAGACATATATTGTATTCTTGTTTGTTTACTTGCTCAAATATTGTCATGTAGTATTTCTATGTCTTACTCGATGTTTGCCTCATCAGTTTTATAACTTGAACACATATATAGATAGAACTCCATTATAATATTGTTGATAAAGGGTTAACTCTTGGTTACATCCATGAGGTCCCTCTCATATAAAAGGGTTAGCTAAGCTTGAGCACCCTTACGGACCCTTCCGACGGGAAGATGGTCAAAGGCTTTAAACATGCTTGATATTGTTGGTATAATGGAATGAAATGACATAAAATATGGTTTCGCATTTGTTAAACAATTAACATGTTTATTCTTGTTTGTTTAGTCTTGAAATATTTTCAGAATTATGCAAAGCTTATACATATATGTATCTTTCTACCCCATACTCAACACCTCGTGTGTTGACCCATTTCTCGTATTTTTGTTTTTAGGTCCAGATATGTCTAGAAGGTGGTTGGGCTTGGTGAGATTTGCTAGGTGTACTTGTTATAAGATCCAGATATAGTATACATGAGCAGACTTGTACAAAGCGACTCTTGAATATGTAATTCAAATCATGTAATACAATAATGTTGCTTAATCTATCTTGTTGATTGTTGAGATTATGTTGGTGCTTGTATCTTGTTATCTGTTCATGTGTGCTAAGCTTTACGCTTCCGCATTTCGCCTTTGGTGTATGTTTGGTTCATGGAACTGGGATTCCAGTTCCGTGATAAGAACATACATGTTCTTTGTATTCCTTCTTAGATTATTGATTGTTCTATTGTTCAGTAACAAGTGCCCAGTAGTGTTGAATTTGCTTAATTCGCTATATACATATCATTGGTTGATGTTCTATTTTCAAAGATGGGATCTTTTATGGAAATGCCCCAATGTCTCATGGTCTTTACTTATTAGATCCAAAGATACATGTTTATAATATTAATACCAAAAGACAAAAACTCAACAACTCAAATAAAAAATACCTTTAGAATTGTCATCTAAGGCATATAAATGAGAACCACATATATAGACTCCATAAAGATGGTTATCTAGACTCTTTTGATTTGGAATTAATAGAGACATGTGAATCTTGTTTGTTGGGAAACCTTTCACTGGTAACAATGAGAGGGCTAGTGATCTATTAGGACTCATACATATTGATGTGTGTGGATTGTTTAGAACAACCGCTAGAGATGGGTATCAATACTTCATTACCTTCACTGATAACTTCAGTAGGTATGGCTATGTTTATTTAATGAAACATAAGTCACAAACTCTTGACATGTTCAAAAGTTTATGAATGAAGTATAGTTTTAACTTGTTAAAAGTATTAAGGAACTTCATTCTGATTGAGGTGGAGAATACTTAAACCAAGAGTTTGAGAACCTTCTTAAAGCCCATAGGGTTGTATCATAGTGAACTCCACCTAGAACACCACAACATAATGGTGTGTCAACAAGATGGAATCGCACATTACTGGACATGGTGTGATCGATGATGAGTTTAGATAAGCTTCCTACTTCCTTCTAATGGTATGCTCTAGAAACTGTCGCATTTATACTAAACTGAGTACCATCTAAATCAGTTCAAAAAACACCATATGAGATATGGACTAGGAAACGTCCCAATATGTCTTTTGTGAGGATTTAGGGATGTGAAGCTTGTATCAAAAGAATGTTTTCTAATAATCTTGTCCCTAAATCTGATAAATGTTATTTTGGTGGATATCCTAAAGAGACAAAAGGATATTACTTTTATTTCCTATCTGATAACAAAGTGTATGTTGCCAGGGATGTTGTATTCCTTGAGATGGATTTCATTTCCAAAGGAATCAGTGGGAGGAAAGTGGAACTCGAAGAGATTTGAGATCAACAAGAGAGCCTAAACTGATAGATGAACAAGAGGAACAAAGAGAATTACAAGGTGTTGTGGAATCTCAAATTCCTCAAGTAACATAGGAACCTCATAGATCTAATAAGACACACCTTGAGCCTGAAATATTTGGATATCTCGTGACTCAGGAAGACAGTGAATTGGTCATAGATGATGAGCCAATAACCTATAAAGATGCTATAGAGGGACCAGAGTCTGAGAAATGGCTTGAAGCAATGAGATATGAGATGGAATCCATGCACACCAACAAAGCATGGACTTTGGTGGATCCACCTGAAGGGGTAAAACTCATAGGGTGCAAGTGGGTCTCCAAGAAGAAGACTAACATGGATGGTCAAGTACAAACCGATAAGAGAAGATTGGTTGCAAAGGGTTTCAAACAAGTTCAAGGTGTTGACTATGACGAAACCTTTTATCCAGTGGCCATGGTTAAGTCCATCAGGATCATGCTTGTTGTTGCAGCTTATCACAACTATGAGATTTGGTAGTTGAATGTCAAAACCACATTCTTTAATGGGAATCTTGTTTAGGATGTGTATATTACACAACCTGAGGGTTTTATAAATCCAAACTTTGAAAATAAAGTATGTAAGCTATAAAGGTCAATTTATGGATTGAAGCAGACATATAGGAGCTGGAATCTTTGTGTTGATGAATTAGTCAAAGAGTTTGGCTTTATTAAAAGTGAAGATGAACCTTGTGTGTAAAAGAAGGTTAATGGGAGCTTAGTGGCATTCCTCATATTATATGTAGATGACATATTATTGATGGGGAATGACATCCCTACTTTACAAAAGGTAAAGACATGGCTTGGAAATACATTTTGTATGAAATACTTGGGAGAAGCAACCTACATCTTGGGGATAAAGATCTATAGAGATATATCCAATAGGATTCTTGGACTAAGTCAAAGCACATACATTGACAAAGTGTTGAAGTTGTTTAGTATGGAGAACTCAAAGAGAGGAAACTTGCCCATGCTACATGGAGTTCCCATCTCTAAGGGTCAAATTCCCAGTTCTTGTGAAGAAAGGGTACACATGAGTTTGATTCCATTTGCCTCAACAATTGGATCAATCATGTATGAAATGTTGTGTACCCATCCAGATATCTCGTATACCTTGAGCATGATGAGAAGATATCATTCAAATTTAGGTGATGCTCACAAGACAACCATGAAGGACACCCTAAAGTAATTGATAAGAACTAAGGATTAGTTCTTCGTCTATGATGGAGAGGAAGAGTTGGTGGTAAGAGGTTACACTGATGTAAGCTTGTAGACTGACAAAGATGATTACAAGTCATAATCAAGATTCATGTTTTGCATCAATAATGGACCTGTAAGATGGAAGAGTTCCAAGCAAGTGATAGTTGTCGATTCTACAATAGAGGTAGTGTATATTGTTGTATTGAATGCAAATAAGGAGGTTGTATGGATCAAGAAGTTCATTATAAAACTTGGGGTCATTCCAAGCATCAATAAGGCAATCGAACTATATTGTAAAAACAATGGAGCTATTGCACAAGCTAAGGAACCCAGATCACATTAGTGCTCAATGCATACACAAAGGCGGTTCCATGTCATATGAGAAATCATACAACAAGGAGATGTAAAGATTTACAGAGAACCAACTGTGAATAATATTGTTGACCCCTTGATCACAATACTTTCATAGCAGAAGCATGATGGACATGTTAGATCACTTAAAATATGATTCATGGGTGATTGGCTCTAAGTGAAAGTGGGAGTCTATTGGTATATATTCCCAGAGAGACAATCATGTGATGATTGTAAGAGCATAACTTGTAATTTATTTGATTAATAAATAAAGGCAAGCTTCCAATTTATTCTGTTTAATTCAATTATGAGATAATGATGTAACATTATAAATGTCTAAAGAATAATATTACTCAATGACATATGTCTTCAAGTATGTGACTTGGAGAAATGATATCATATGAATGTTAAGAGTTCATATATAATCTCATTATGTCCCTGATCAGTTGTTATTGTGGAACGTTGATAGACAATAATAACACATAAGATCATAGTAAGAGTTGGTTGATAATAGAATCTCATTAGTCATGATCTCGCAATATCAAACCAAGCACATAGACACATTTTATAGAACAGTTGATCGGCCTAAATCACGCGTCCAAAAGGAGCGGATTTGGAGTAGTCGGACTTTTAAATAACCCGACTCTTAGGCCCTCGCAACGATGGTGGGGTATGAAGTAGCGATTAGGGTCAAACCACAGGAACAAGGGTGGTCGTGCTAAGAACGCGGAATCCACACTCTACACTCCGGTAAAAGAAGGGTGAGAATAAAGTTCCCAATGGAACGGTAGGCGAAGATCGGTTAAAAATGAAAGAAAACTACCTCCAACTGGAGTTACAAGGAAGATTAAGGTTTTGACAATCATCAGTTTTTAGGGGTTTTGCACAACAGAACCAGAGGAGATAACGCTATTGCCTCGGTAAGGAATGAAGGAGGAAAACTTCAGCATAAGAAGCAGCAACAAGAAACATCTAATACCCCTTCTCTCAAAGAGGGTACCTCCAACTAAGCATCAACACGATCTCTCAAGGGTGATGGACTTGAGTTGAAGTAGAAAGATAATTGAAGCAACCCCGACCTTGGGTACTCTCGTACTCCCTGATCGGACCAAACACTAGAGTCACAACACCTCTCTCGAGGGAGTTGCAATGGGAAACACGATTCGATAGCTAGTCAAAACATGATCCAAGCATATAGGCTAGAGTTTGGATGCTAAGCAAAGTAATCATCCAACAAAAAGGGACCAAACATAGAGCAACAAGCATTAAAACTCCTCTTTTTCCACTAGCATAAGCGTTGTATAAAAAGGTTTAGTTACATTGCGTAAATAAAGAAAGTAAATGACAGAAAAGAGGGAAGATAAGTATTGCCTCCTTGATGTAGGAGGGAAACACACAGCAGCAGATCCCTGAGGCGCCTCTAACCTGATACCGGGTGGGAGCCCTGCTCGATATTCCTATGTCAGGTGGCATCCCCTGTCGGGTGATAGGCCGCGACAGACAGACATATCGATCAAAGCACTCTGCCCGATATAGTCGTATCGGGATGTCACCCTCTCGGACGACACACTGTGACGGGTTGTCCGCATCAGGTTTGGTATCATGTCAGGTTAGAGAGGTATTAGGTTCTTATGTTCCTCATATCGGGTGTAAAGGGTGAGCCGTCTCGGGCGAGAGCCCATCTAGGAACTCGGCACATCGGGTGGCCTTCTTGGTCGATATCAGTTGTTGTGACTACCAGGATGGATTCTAAGTGAACCACTCCCGCCCCTCTCGGGTTGGGGAAGTGCTCACCTAGTATCGCTCGACATGCCTCTGGGACGCGACACACTAGCTCCAGGTGCTTTCCAAAGTTAGCTTTTGTGAGATTCCGACCCGTCCTATCAGAGTCATGTAGCTACTATTTATAGGCAGTAGTTGGAAGAAGATGCGGATCTCCGGGCGCCACGTGCTCTTCATCGACTCCCTTTACGTGGCTTCAGGGATGGACGACACCTAGGTATCGCTTGGCACACCTTGGCTATTGTGTGTCGGGTTGCAGTGGTATCGGGCGGCTGTGATGGACATGCGTTTTTCCGGTGAGTGGCTAGTGTCGCTCGATATGTCCGTGTCGGGATGACTGGTCATGGCGTGATAATGACTCTCTGTCGGGTAGTAGTGTGTCACTCGTCAGATTCCGCATTGCACGATACGCCATTGTCGGGTTACGCCATGTCGGGCAGCGACCGTGACGGGTATTGGATGTGTCGTGCAGCTGGAAAAAGGTCGATTCTTTGTAAGTGGGCTGGGACGGGCCAAATTGCTGATTTTGAGTGGAAAAGCGAGGAAAACTCTATGAAAGATGATAAAAATGAGTTAAGAGCATAGTGTGACTCATTTATTTAATAACATGACAAAATGAAGAGGAAAACAGTTTAAAAGGACAGTTTTGACAACTAAATATGGGCCATAAATACCACAAAATTGGGTGTTATCAACTCCCCCAAACTTAGCATTTTGATTGTCCTCGGTTAATTTTAAAACTTTGTTTTGCGATACTACTTCTTAACCCAATATAGTTTTCAGACAAGGGGTTTGAGCGAGTATCGAGATGTATTAAAGAGAATACTACCCGGTCACAAACAACGGACTTCATTTTTCCTGCTTTATTTAAGCAAAATTTTCTCTTCAGCTTCGCCGAGACTTGGGTGCATGATTTCAAAGTTAGCTTTCACACCAAATAGCTTTTGGGAACAGAAAGTTGTGTTTTTGGGTAGGTCTTAGGCTTTTTGGGTTTTTCTTGTTTCCCATCAGTCCATCCAAGTACGGGTCCGTTAACGGGAAAGTGGTCCCTACAGTCCAAGCCAGATGGCTTTAGAGTAGTGATTTCACATCCTACGTACCACTGCCCCAGATCTACCATGCCTAAAGATGGGTTCTTTTGGAAAGACAAGTATATATATATATATATATATATATAGGCACAACTCTCATGCTTTTATTCACTCTCATAAGGCTTTCTCTCTTTTTGGGATTTTGTTGGATAAGGGAGAATAAGAGAAATTTTTACTGTTTGGGCAGCTTTTTCCTTCGCATACACATATCTTAGCTGTTGCAAGATTATTTTTCAAAAAATTTTGGCGTGGAAAGTCGAAGTCTTTTGTCATTTGAGACTGCATTTTCAGAAAGACATAACAAAACATGCACCTCCTTAGACACAGAGAAAACAAGCTGGAAAGAAGTTGTATCAGGTTTTTACTATAAAGTGTCTTTGTACATATGTATAGAGATGAAATAAGCAAAATTTTTGTATCAGGCATGTATGTGTATATGTACACATGTTATGTTATAAGAGGAAGAACAAAAGGTGAAGTTCAGAGGGCTTTTAGTACCTCCCGTACTAATACATAGATCCCCCCCAAACTTACTCGACACTCTATTCCAGAGTTGTGAAGTAGATAAGGTAGGGTAATGTTAATTTAGTGAGGGTTAGCATGTGAGAGCGCCTTTTCCAGATAGAAGCTACCACACATATTCTTCGTGTTTGCTGTGGTAGTCGATGTGGTGGAGCTGGTCAGGCGTCTCTTGGTTTGATATCCATTCCAGCACGAAGATGCCGCAGTCGTTGGATAGTGGAATTTGTTGTGGACTGCGGTGGCAGAACTGAAGCTTGTGCCATTTGCTCGATGTTGTCTCTAGGAATGGTTGTATCAGCGTCGCCACCTCCTCAAAGTATTTTTGTACTAAGTGCTCGAGGGGTGTCAACGTTGTTGATGTACACTGTACTGGGTGATCTTTGTTGTTGTATGAGCTGTTGTAGAAAATTCCTACTTGTTGGTGAGTGTACATTGTCAGGAGCGTCCAATGGTTGTAGTGCAGGATAGGTAGGTAGATGGTGTGTGGAATCCTACACTGCAACTCTGCCAGAAAGGATTGTTTCACTCCTAACTCATCCGCAAGGCAGATGTCATTGAACAGCATCGGATGGGCTATGTATGTGTGTTCAAATTTCCTTGTAATATCTGGATGTAGGCGGTTGCCACTGATATCGCCATACATCCTCTTTCTTTCACCACATCCCTTAAGTCATCAACTAGGACTATGACCTTGCCTGCCTCGTAGATGATGTTTGCGGGTGTTGAATCAGCTAACTTCTGCAGGATGTCGTTGACCTGTTCCGATGTTAAAGTTGAGCATGCAGAACGGTTGAAGTTACTAATCAATTGTTCTGAAATATCAGGAGAAGCGGGGCCTTCTTTAGAGAATAATTCTTGCAAAATCTCCATCTACTTCCCTGCTCCGTAGACATCTATACTCATCTCGGCTTCTCCCTTTGTAGGGTTGCTGGGAGCAGAGGATACGTTTTCCTGATCACTATCCAACAGCTTTTCTGGTATGTCTGCGTCTCGGAAATAATGCATGTCCTTGATCAGCAATAGTGCATAGATGCTTCTGAGCTGGTAGAAGTTTTGGCTCTGGAGTTGTCTTAAGAATATGAAAATATGTATCATCTCCATGGCTCGCAGGACTATAAAGGCGTTGTTTCCACTTCCCTCTTCTTCTTGAACTGGGAAGTCCCTTAGTGTGAAGAAATTCCAGACGTCGCTGTGGCATTGGATTCCATTCTTTATAACGCGGTGAAGACACAGCGGGAGCAGCCTCAGATGTTTGTCCTCGGGGTGTACGAAAGTGTTACCTATTCGTGGGACCTCTTTGTTGCAGCAGCTAAGCAGTTGGATGTCGTGATTACGGAGGTCAGCAACTCACAGGAACCAACTCTTTCGATGTTTGTAGGGGGGAGCACCAGGTTTGGGTTGTTCTCTTCAATATGCTCCAACATACTGGCCACCTGTGTAGATTCATACAACCCCTTCATCAGTCTTCTCGCCAAGGCCAGGGTGGCATTGTAGATCGTCTATCGGCCTGTCCTAGCACATGTGTTCTCTATCACGGCACCTTGTAGGACCCTGAACAACCTTTTTCTGACGACGGATGGGGAGCAAAATATGTTTCTTAGCGCTCCCCGTTGTACTGAGAAGTAGTCATCGCCCCAGATGACTTCTTCTTCATCAGTCTGTGACCTCAAGACCTTGTTTAGTAGCTTCTGGTCCCTGATCGTCAGGTATCCGATGGCCCTTCTGTCGAAGTCTGCCATCTCAAAAGAAGGTATCTCTGACGGCACAGAAAACGCATCTGTCGTCGAGCTTCTTCCTCTGGGGGGGTGTCTTTTGTTGGCAGCATCGATGTCCCCCCCTTATCCCACTGATTCATCAGAAGAATCCTCCCCGATGTTGACTGATTCGTCATTGTCTTCAGCTTCATCTAGGGAGGCCGAGGGAGTGAAGTCTTATATGCTTCGGGAGATCTCCTCTCCTGCTGGAGACCCGTCGGCGGACTTGTGCGTTGTCTCTTCGTCGGGTGTTGTTGTGACGTCCCCGGATTTTCTAAAACTTAATCTGATGTGCGACGTCCAAATTGAAACCCTCACCTCAGTGAGAATTCCAATTTAAACATCCCACACCAGGCTAAGAAGAAGAAAATCGAGGGAGTCAGAAGGAACATACATCAGTAGCACATGTACATGAACAATAATAAAACCATACAAACATGTTCACCATTCAACATATAATTACAACATGAATTGTTACAACATTTGATATTACATATTGAACAACAAACTATACATATACATGTACTACAACTAAACAACAGGATCTTAAGACAACAGGTCCACCTATACATCAGCTCTCTACACAACTCTCTCTATCCTGGATCTTCAAGAGCATAACCGCAACCTAAACAAAAGATTACATGTGGTACACGTCAGCACAATATTTCAAGAATATTGTACTGAGTACGCCTACGTGTCTTTTATATACCTCTCATCATATCTTGGCAATAAGATAAAACTAATATACTTGGCAGTAACAAAAGAATATAAGAAAAGTGTATACTTGCACAAAGATATTCATTAACAAAAGAGAACACATATTTTAAGCACATTTCCATTATATATCCATGCATTTTCCACCTGAGGGAATAATGCATCATCTCTGCTACCAACGAGAATGAGATGTAAGGCCTTATGATCTACTACCAAAGAGTTAGATCATTGTACAATGTGATCTGCTACCAAAGAGAATGATCACTTTCAAGCACTATGCTACCAAAGAGAATTAGTGCTTTCATATAATGGAACAAATATATTATGTTTGATGTGTTCATAGCCATAAGTATGGAAAGTCATGCAACATATCATACAAGAACAATCATTTCAATCAATACCATATGCCAAGTATTTACTAGTCATATAACACAAGTATATTGTATAATAAGCCAAGTAAGAGGTAATGGCGTACCTTCCAAAGAGATAATCTAATCACCACATATTCCTGATGTCAACTATAAGCTTGGTCAAACTTGATCAACAAGACCATATACTATCATCAGGTTCTCATCTTATTATATCTCATCTTAACCCTAATCGTGTTCATATTAGGGTTTTCTTATCTCTTTAGGATATTCTCATGATTACTTGCATTCTTGTCCTAGATTTATCTTACTGATGTCATATTCCAGATTACATCTCATTATCAAAGTTCATCATCTGAACATTAGGTTCCATATATTTTTGTGTGTCCATTAATCATATCTTATTTGCATTATACATATTAGGGTTACAACCCATGTATTTAGGGTTCATCTTCATGTAACATGAATTCTGTGTACAAAACTGATCTCAGATCTACATATTATCTTCCAATTACTGATATGAACTTATTCTGTAAATTTTGTCATTTATTGAGCATGTATGCATTTAATACATTTAATTTGGGATTATATATCACATGAAGAGTCATTATCATGTTTCTATGAATTCCATATATAACTGATCTCAGAGTTACATATTGCCTTCTAATTACTGATATGAAGGTATTCTGTAATTACCATGATTTATTGAGCATGCATCTATTTATTGCATTTTATTTAGGGTTATAGGTCCTAATTAGACATATTAAGCAAATTACATGATTTCATACATCATCATGATCATTCCTGGCATCAGGTGCACTATAAGCATTATTATAGACCTATTGGCATTTTTCCACAATTTTAGAACATCATTTGATATTTATTATCCATTAAACAAGTATTACACAAATTACATGATATCACTGATATTAGTTCTTCAAAAGTCTGATATTATGCTTCCATTGTATTCTACTCATTTTTCTGAGAATTTCGATACCTTATTTGTATTTTTCTGACATGCGGGCTATTTTCTATGAATTAAACAAGATCTATAGATTATTACCTCTCCGAGCCTATGGGGATGCGCCACGTGTCCGGTAAGTTGGGCGCTGCTCCTCATCTGGGCCGGCGGTCTTCAGCACTTGGACCGAGTTGAGCCGGCCGGTTTATCCGGTTCTCAGGGATCGGACCCGGTCCTCCCTTCTTCTCCTCCTCGCGCGGTCAGGGAGTCCACGGGACTCTGTTTCACGGAGCCGCCGCCGCACGGCTTGGCTCCGGCGAGAGATCGCCAACAGCACTCTCCTCTGAAGGCCCGCCTAGCACCTCCATCAGGTTCTATCTTCCCTCCCGGAGCTCCGCGGCTACTCCACTCCTAGGGCTCACGCCTGGAGCTCCATGCCCACGAGCTCCCCGACCATGGCAGCCACCGCGGCACTAGAAAAGAGGGAAAAGGGCTCCCCACCCTCGAATCTCGTGGATGAGGCACCGAACACCTTTGTCGGAGCTTCACGGACCTGGAGGGACCCTTGGATTGTGTTTCACAGCCTTGGGTTGATATCCCCAACTCCACCTTCATCTCCGGCGAGGTGCTCTTCGGCCGCCATTGAAACTACCACGATAGACCACCGGAACTGCGGGGTTCGACTCCCCCGAACTCGTGCTTGCTTCGGTCGTTCTTAGCTCCAGTCATCATCCTCTCTAGATCCATATTCCGCCTTTGGCCATGGCCTGCAGGTTGCTGTGGAGAGGACCCAGAAGTCGGGCTCCCGTTCTATCTACTGGAGCGACCACACAGCTCGTTTTAGGGGTCTCCGCACTCCTCCACTCGAGTTGAGAACAACCAACCACTCAATTCCTCCCTTCAAGCCACGACCGAGACGTGGGGGTGCTTTGGACTCAACATCGCTGACTGCTCCACGTTCTCCTTCAAGGCCGGAGCTTGGAGAAGATCTCAGGGCCGTCCAAAAAGCATCTAACGGTTGTACAAGGCCTTTACAAGACCAAAACCGGGGTTCACTTAAGCTAGCACTCCCAGTCATTGGATTAGACATAAACGGCCAGGATCTGGCCACATAGTCCGCCCTCAATCAAAGGGGTGCGTGACATTGATATTCATTAGCAACTTAGGTTCCCAAATCATCAAATATACATATTATTTCCCAAACTTCAAACCTTATTATCTCTCTCTAGGAGGACCCAATTGCCACCAAATTTTAACCATAGCTTCCTTGCTATTAAAGGTGCCTTGTACTTGAATTTGGTGCCAAAACTTAATTGTTAGACCATCCAATAAAACTCCTCAAGAAGGCATATAAAGAGAGTTATTAATCATTATATAAATCTCATTTAACATCTCCACTTTACTAAAATACTTGAAACTCTTAATATAACTCAAGATATGGATTCTAATATGTTATTGGAGATTTATGGATTTCCAAAACCCACTCCATCACATCCTACACACCTTAACAGATATTTCGTCCTCGAAATTAAGCTCAAGAAATCCACTTTGTCACATCATGTGGCCAGATCCTGGCCGTTTATGTCTAATCCAATGACTGGGAGTGCTAGCTTAAGTGAACCCCGGTTTTGGTCTTGTAAAGGCCTTGTACAACCGTTAGATGCTTTTTGGACGGCCCTGAGATCTTCTCCAAGCTCCGGCCTTGAAGGAGAACGTGGAGCAGTCAGCGATGTTGAGTCCAAAGCACCCCCACGTCTCGGTCGTGGCTTGAAGGGAGGAATTGAGTGGTTGGTTGTTCTCAACTCGAGTGGAGGAGTGCGGAGACCCCTAAAACGAGCTGTGTGGTCGCTCCAGTAGATAGAACGGGAGCCCGACTTCTGGGTCCTCTCCACAGAAACCTGCAGGCCATGGCCAAAGGCGGAATATGGATCTAGAGAGGATGATGACTGGAGCTAAGAACGACCGAAGCAAGCACGAGTTCGGGGGAGTCGAACCCCGCAGTTCCGGTGGTCTATCGTGGTAGTTTCAATGGCGGCCGAAGAGCACCTCGCCGGAGATGAAGGTGGAGTTGGGGATATCAACCCAAGGCTGTGAAACACAATCCAAGGGTCCCTCCAGGTCCGTGAAGCTCCGACAAAGGTGTTCGGTGCCTCATCCACGAGATTCGAGGGTGGGGAGCCCTTTTCCCTCTTTTCTAGTGCCGCGGTGGCTGCCATGGTCGGGGAGCTCGTGGGCATGGAGCTCCAGGCGTGAGCCCTAGGAGTGGAGTAGCCGCGGAGCTCCGGGAGGGAAGATAGAACCTGATGGAGGTGCTAGGCGGGCCTTCAGAGGAGAGTGCTGTTGGCGATCTCTCGCCGGAGCCAAGCCGTGCGGCGGCGGCTCCGTGAAACAGAGTCCCGTGGACTCCCTGACCGCGCGAGGAGGAGAAGAAGGGAGGACCGGGTCCGATCCCTGAGAACCGGATAAACCGGCCGGCTCAACTCGGTCCAAGTGCTGAAGACCGCCGGCCCAGATGAGGAGCAGCGCCCAACTTACCGGACACGTGGCGCATCCCCATAGGCTCGGAGAGGTAATAATCTATAGATCTTGTTTAATTCATAGAAAATAGCCCGCATGTCAGAAAAATACAAATAAGGTATCGAAATTCTCAGAAAAATGAGTAGAATACAATGGAAGCATAATATCAGACTTTTGAAGAACTAATATCAGTGATATCATGTAATTTGTGTAATACTTGTTTAATGGATAATAAATATCAAATGATGTTCTAAAATTGTGGAAAAATGCCAATAGGTCTATAATAATGCTTATAGTGCACCTGATGCCAGGAATGATCATGATGATGTATGAAATCATGTAATTTGCTTAATATGTCTAATTAGGACCTATAACCCTAAATAAAATGCAATAAATAGATGCATGCTCAATAAATCATGGTAATTACAGAATACCTTCATATCAGTAATTAGAAGGCAATATGTAACTCTGAGATCAGTTATATATGGAATTCATAGAAACATGATAATGACTCTTCATGTGATATATAATCCCAAATTAAATGTATTAAATGCATACATGCTCAATAAATGACAAAATTTACAGAATAAGTTCATATCAGTAATTGGAAGATAATATGTAGATCTGAGATCAATTTTGTACACAGAATTCATGTTACATGAAGATGAACCCTAAATACATGGGTTGTAACCCTAATATGTATAATGCAAATAAGATATGATTAATGGACACACAAAAATATATGGAACCTAATGTTCAGATGATGAACTTTGATAATGAGATGTAATCTGGAATATGACATCAGTAAGATAAATCTAGGACAAGAATGCAAGTAATCATGAGAATATCCTAAAGAGATAAGAAAACCCTAATATGAACACGATTAGGGTTAAGATGAGATATAATAAGATGAGAACCTGATGATAGTATATGGTCTTGTTGATCAGGTTTGACCAAGCTTATAGTTGACATCAGGAATATGTGGTGATTAGATTATCTCTTTGGAAGGTACGCCATTACCTCTTACTTGGCTTATTATACAATATACTTGTGTTATATGACTAGTAAATACTTGGCATATGGTATTGATTGAAATGATTGTTCTTGTATGATATGTTGCATGACTTTCCATACTTATGGCTATGAACACATCAAACATAATATATTTGTTCCATTATATGAAAGCACTAATTCTCTTTGGTAGCATAGTGCTTGAAAGTGATCATTCTCTTTGGTAGCAGATCACATTGTACAATGATCTAACTCTTTGGTAGTAGATCATAAGGCCTTACATCTCATTCTCGTTGGTAGCAGAGATGATGCATTATTCCCTCAGGTGGAAAATGCATGGATATATAATGGAAATGTGCTTAAAATATGTGTTCTCTTTTGTTAATGAATATCTTTGTGCAAGTATACACTTTTCTTATATTCTTTTGTTACTGCCAAGTATATTAGTTTTATCTTATTGCCAAGATATGATGAGAGGTATATAAAAGACACGTAGGCGTACTCAGTACAATATTCTTGAAATATTGTGCTGACGTGTACCACATGTAATCTTTTGTTTAGGTTGCGGTTATGCTCTTGAAGATCCAGGATAGAGAGAGTTGTGTAGAGAGCTGATGTATAGGTGGACCTGTTGTCTTAAGATCCTGTTGTTTAGTTGTAGTACATGTATATGTATAGTTTGTTGTTCAATATGTAATATCAAATGTTGTAACAATTCATGTTGTAATTATATGTTGAATGGTGAACATGTGTGTATGGTTTTATTATTGTTCATGTACATGTGCTACTGATGTATGTTCCTTCTGACTCCCTCGATTTTCTTCTTCTTAGCCTGGTGTGGGATGTTTAAATTGGAATTCTCACTGAGGTGAGGGTTTCAATTTGGACGTCGCACATCAGATTAAGTTTTAGAAAATCCGGGGACGTCACAGTTGTAGAAGGCTCACTCGAAGAGGATGACATCCCAGAAGAAGAGGGTGCAGATCAGGAGGGTTGAGAGCTTGAGCCAGGGGGTGAGCGAGACCTCCTTGGCTGTCCTGCGTGTGGGTGGCCGTCTCTCATGTTTAACCTTTCCTCGATCATGTCGAGGCACTGGAGGGTCTGCTTCAACGTCTCGCTTAGCACCTCTAGTTGGCCAGGCAAGCCAATTAGGGTCAGCAGTTGCCTCTCTTGATCGTTCAGTCTCTGCTAGAAGATAGAAAACTTATAGGTAAGTGAAATAAAATTAGCTGAATGGCTACCTGTTACCTCCCACAAGCGGTCAAGTTCTTGACCCATCATCTGTCCAGCGACGGAGGGGCTATTTCAGACCTCCCTCTCGTCCTTCTAACATCCCTTGCGTGTGAAGATTGACCAGACGAGTGTGCAGTCTCACTTAGGGTTGACTTCATTTATATTGTCCACTGGGGTGTTGCTTCGGGGTGAGGCGTCAGCACTGTCTCAGCCTCGCCTACTTGTGGTGGTGGAGAGGGGCACGGTGTGGGTGGATGCTGCTCCACCTCCCTATTTTCGGAGAACTCCTCCGTAGCTACAACAGGAGATGCCGGCAGCGGCGGCGGCATGGGCTGCACAGCCCCAAGCTCCATCTCGAGGATCTTGGCGAACACCCCATTACTGGCGTCCGGCTGCACCTCTTCTTCCGCCACTGCGGGCACCACAGAAGTTTCGAGAGATGTAGCTGTCTCTTCCGCAGCAGCTCCCATCGGGGCTACTATAGTTGTCTCAGCCCCAGTTATCCCGGCGACCTCCATGATAGTCGTCTCTTCTTCAACCGCGGTAGATATCATTGTGGTAGCCATGGCCGGTATGGGAGAAGCGACGACAGCTATATCGGTGATTGTCGTCGGTTCTTCTGGGGCGGTGAGTGGCTCGGCAGGGGCTGAGGAAGATTTGTCCTACCGTGCGTCGAGAGGAATTGGTTCTCCTCTTACATCCACCCTCTCCTGTATCCTTTTGGTGGTGGCATAGCTGGCTTCGACGATGATGGCTTCTAATTCGTCCTTTGTGAAGACCAGCTTCTCTGCGTCAAAGTTGGCACAAAGTGGGAGGGGCAGGAGCATGTCTGTCCTCGCGAATTTGTAGAAGAGGCGGCTTCTCTCCTTCTTTATTATGTTTGCCCTCGTGAGGAACTTCAGATCTATTCTGTCGTCTCCCCTTGTTCTTGACAAACTGCGCGGCTCCCTGAGGTAGCCTAATCTTGTCGCTATCAGATTCACAATTCCTCCCATGTTGTAGTCCTTGGTGGCGTCCTTGACTGGATGTAGTCGGTTGATTAGGAATCGCCCCAGGTTTATCATGCGCCCCTCCATCATGTGCCACATTAAGTGGAGCTCTTCAATGTAGCAGTTGCTGGACTCATACTTACTAAAAAGCAGGCACGCCATGATTTGGTGTATTATTCTCCAAAAATAGGAGTGCACTGCCGCCACCTTGGTTCCCGGCTTGAATGTTGACTCGCCAGTCAGCCTCTTCCAGACAGCAATTGGGTTGAAGTCGTCGCTCCCGCCTATCTTGGCTCCGTTATTCATCCTCACTTTCTCATCTTCAGAGGAGGAGAACATCTCGTTGAGCAGCTTCTCTGAGATCTCATGCTCAGAGTTGTACAGTCGTCCTCGTAGTTTGTCCGCCCCGTCAAATATTTCGATTTCTTCTGGTTTGTTTTGTACCCGGCAGAGGGACGACATGAACTCCTTGGTGAGTTCTATATAAGATGAGGTGAAGCTGGAGCATATCTTCTTCAGCCCAGCCACTTCTAAGACATTTTCCAGCCTGTCAAAAATGCATATTTGTTGGAAGGATTGCTCGTGGTAGAAATGGATTGGCATGTAGACCTTGGCCTCTACTTTAGTGTATCGTTGCCTGTTTTCATCGTCTTTTGGCACAAACCAGCCCGGTGAATGGACTAGTGGCGCTGGTTCGGCCGGCGTGGTTGGGACTGTGGCCTCCTCTGTCCTGGCCCATTTTCTATCCCAGATGTTTCTGCAGTGTCGGGGTTTGGGCACTTCTGCCCAGCTGTTGAGGCTTCTGTAGTGGCCTCAGGGTTGACTCTTCTTCCTTGTTTGTCTACTTGGATGACGGTTTGCTTGGTGTGGGCCATTTTCTATGATTTATCAAACAAAAGTTAGTAATCGTTAATCTTGCTAAATGATTCACCTTGCCCGATATCAGGTGGCTGAGTTGTGTCGCCCGATAACGGTTTGGTGATATTGAAAACTGACTTTGATTACAATCAGTAAAACCCGATAGAGTCAAATCGATATCAGTCATGGTTTAACACTTAGGTCGCCCGATAGAAATTGTTACCCGATATCAGCTGATATACAGACTTGCCCGATACGTGCTAGGATGGAAACATCGCACGGTACACATATCGTCCAACAAGCTCAGTATCGTCCGATAAAAGGGTGGCTCGATAATAGTGTTGCCCGATATGATACGATTTAAAACTCCTTCGTTAACCAATCTGGACGATATGGTGGCCCTGCCCGATATGCCTATGTCGGGTAGAACGGGGTTGAACCCATACTACCTTAAGGTTATCGTGCAACACCCAATACGATATCTCGAAAAAGAAAGGAGTGTCGCGCGACACGGTCAAACGATAGAAAACCCGATACGGGGTGATGCCCGGCACAATTCTGTATCGTGCGATACATAAGAACTAAGGCCATATGCCTGATATAGCTAGAGTACAAGGCGTGTCGAGCGACACTAAACTACCGACTTCGTGCTTGATAGATCAAAGTCATGCGATACGAAGCGCCTGATACAAAGTGCTTGATACATGTTGTGTGATACGAGCAGTGTGTCGTGCAACCAATGTGATAGGGATATCAGGTTATACCTTTAGGTTCCTACACGACACGGGAGCAGAAGCAAAGACGCCCGATATGAGAGCTAGAGCGAGAGTTTAATGCACGACACGGGAGTTGGTGGAAAAGTAAATGCCACTGTCCGACACAATAAACCAAAGTTACTATATATATCAATCGAGGGTGGGGGAAAAACGGGTAAAACAGGGGCACGTGTCTCACAAAGAGACAAATCATTCCCGAGACAAGCATTAAAATCAGTCTAATCGATCACGTGGGAAATCATTTAGGCTTCCCAATCACAACTTGATTAGGGCGGAAAAGTGTATTGTGCGGCATGGCATGTCGCGCGACACGGGAGTCTAACGCCCGATAGAGGAGTGTCGGGTAAACATCATGTCCACACCTGATACCTTCTGGGTAACACTTAGCCCGATAGAATGCTACACACGCAACCCGTGCTTGCCTGACACACTTGTTTTTTCACGGACAAGGAAAAAGCGGAATGCCCGATATGGCAAAAGAACTTGTTATCATGGCAAATTGCGTTCTTGATATAGGTCGATAAGAGATGAAAAACTAGAACTGAAGAAGAAGGAAAAAGCAATTGATGGGTAAAACATCATTGGCCTGAAGTGAAACTTCCAGCCTCAGATAGTATTACTCTTCAATGCTTTTAAAACTAGGCGGTGGCCCATAAAATGAGGGAGTTTGAGCATGAGGCGCATGCACTGACTCAGGCCTTATTACAATCATAATGTTCATAATGTTTTTCATGTAGGAAAGAAAATAACATCCTATTCTAAGAAAAGTAAAGATTTGGGCTGCCTCCCGAAGAGCGTTGTAGTTAGCATCATCAGCTTGACAGTTCAGATCCTTCACTTTGTGCCTTCAGCTATTTCAACATCCTACAAACTTATCTCTAACCTTCTCACGAATGCTTCATCTTCATAGTACATTTTTACTCTATGGTCGTTCACTGGAAAAACCTTTGCTGGATTGTCTTTATCATACAGCTCCATCATTCCTGATGGATATATCTTTGCCACAGTGAAGGGTCCAGACCACCTCATTTGTAGCTTACCTAGAAAAGGACGAATAGAGGATTTAAATAACAAAACTTTATCACTTTCACTCACATACTTTTTCTTCAGGTGGGCATCATGCCACACCTTGGTCCTCTACTTGTAGATCCTTGCATTCTCGTATGCATGTATTATCATCTCTTTGAGTTCCTGTAACTGTAGATATCTCTTCTCCCCTGCCTTCTCCAGATCCATATTTAGGAACTTGATTGCCCAAAGAGCCTTGTGTTCAAGCTCTAAGGGTAGATGGCATGATTTCCCATAAATTAACTTGTAAGGGGTAGTACCAATGGGTTCCTTATATGCAATTATGTAGGCCCAAAGAGCGTCATCGAGCTTCATTGACCAGTCTTTCCACGTGCGACTGATAGTTTTTTCCAAAATCTGCTTAATCTGTATATTCAAAACCTCCACTTGCCCAGAAGTTTGAGGGTGATAGGGTGTGGCGACCTTGTGCTTGACCCCATACTTCCGCAAAAGTGCTTCAAACTGCTTCTCCCCGAAATGCGATCTGCCATCACTTATCACAGTATGGGGTACTCCAAAGTGAGGGAAGATAGTTTTCTCAAACAGCTTGATCACATATTTGGAGTCGCAAGTTTGGGTGGCAACAACTTCCACCCATTTAGACACATAGTCCACCGTGACTAAAATGTATTGATATCATTTTGATGGGGGAAAAGGACCCATGTAGTCTATTCCCCAGATGTCAAAAATCTCGACTTCGACCCAGTTGGCCATAGGCATCTCGTTTCTTCTTCCAATGTTTCATGTCGATTGGCATTCTTTACAAACTTTTACATAATTTCTAGCATCCTTGAACAACGAAGGCCAGTAAAACCCTGATTACAACATCTTAGTGGCGGTCCTTTCACTTCCCATATGTCCTCCATATGGTGAGGCATGGCATTCCTTCAAAATTTTTAGCACTTCTTCCTCAGGAATACACCTTCTATACAGGTTATTTGTGCATCTTCTAAAGAGAAGGGGATCATCCCAATAATAATTCTTTATATCAGAAAAGAGTTTCTTCTTTTGATTGTATGTTATTTCTGGAGGTAACTCCCCACAAGCAAGGTAATTGCAAATATCTACAAACCATGGCAAACTCTCATCTTTGGCTTCTACCATTAGCAAGGCATCATCTGCACAGTTATCGTTGATAGGTGGTTCCTTGTTGTCTTCGACTATAATCCTTGATAAGTGGTCGGTGACTATGTTTTCCACACCTTTCTTATCAATGATCTCATGATCGAACTCCTGGAGTAGTAAAGCCCACCTTAACAGCCTGGGCTTAGTATCCTTTTTCTACATAAGATATCATATCGTCCCATGGTCGGTGTAGACCCTTACCTTTGTTCCAATCAGATAAGATATGAACTTGTCGACGCGAAAATGATCGCAAGCATTTCCTTCTCTATTTTCATGTAATTTACCTACGCTTCGTCCATAGTATGACTGGCATAGCAAATGACATGGTGCCTTTTGTCCTTCTTCTGTCCCAGGACTGCTCCTACGGCATAGTCATTGGCATCGCACATTAGCTCGAAAGGTAGCTCCCAATCCAAAGCTTGAAGGATAGGTGGAGAAATAGGTGCATCCTTCAAGGCCTGAAAAGCATTTAGATAATCGTTAGAGAAATTGAATTCAGCATTCTTAACTAGAAGATTTGACAAAGGTTTTGAGATCTTCGAGAAGTCTTTTATGAATCTTCAATAATAACCAGTGTGCCCAAGAAAACTTTGCACTCTAGTTACAGACTTAGGCAGAGGTAGTCTAGATATGGCTTCAACCTTGCTCACATCTACCTCAATGCCTCTCCTCAAGACTTAATTTATGGCCTAGCACTATGCCCTCTCATATCATGAAGTGGAACTTCTCCCATTTGAGGACCAAATTCTTCTCTTTATAGCATTACATGACCAAAGATAGGTTTTTCAGACAAGCATCGAAGTCTTTCCCATAGACAGAAAAATCATCCATGAAAACTTCCACGATGTCCTCCAGAAAATCCAAGAACATCGAGATCATGCAACGCTGAAATGTTGTTGGAGCATTGCACAATCCAAATGGCATCCTTCAGAAGGCATAAGTACCATAGAGACAAGTAAAAGTGGTTTTTTCCTGGTCGCCAGGTAAGATAGGGACTTGATAAAACCCAGAAAAACCATCCAAAAAGTAGAAATAATCATGATGCGCTAATCTCTCCAGAACTTGGTCAATGAAGGGAAGCAGATAATGATCTTTCTTCGTGGCTTGATTCAGCTTCCGATAATCGATGCACATTCTCCATCCAGTGACAGTCCGGACCGCTACTTCATCGCCTTTGTCACCTTTCACAACCGTCATGCCTCCTTTCTTTGGAACCACATGGATGGGACTCACCCAGTTGTTGTTGCTGATTGGGTAGATAATTCCTACATCTCTCATCTTGATCACTTCTTTCTTCACAACCTCTTTTAGAATCTGGTTCAACTTTCTCTGGGGTTGGGACAGGGGTTTAGTTGATTCTTCCAAGTTTATGCAGTGCATGCATAGTGCAGGGCTACGTCCCTTGATATCTTCTACTGAATATCATATAGCCTGCTTATGGAGCCTCAACTCCTCGAGAAGCCTTTCCAATTGTTCCTTTGTCAGACAGACATTAACTATGACTGGATTTCTCCCTTCTTGATCTAGAAATTCATACTTTAAACCTTCAAGCAGATGTTTCAGCTCTGGCTTAGTCTTAGGTGCCTTTTCTTCTGGTGTCACTTCTAGAGAAGCAAACTTAACTGTCTCTATTACCTCCTCCTCATCGCTTAGATCTTCATCAAATCGATTTAGATAGCCGAGGATATCGATGACCTTAGGATCTTCAGATTCAGAGTCTTGATTGCTCAACGCCCTCATAAGAGGGTCTACCATCGTGATATCCTCTTCTACTTCTTCACAAAACTGGTTGTAGCTATCCACGAAATAAGCAGATTCTAGCAGGGATGGTCCTTTCATAACATCTTTTACCTTGAAATCTAAGTGATCCTTTCCGACCCTCAGAGTGATGATTCCTTCAGCAACATCAATCAACGCTCTTCCTGTAGCCAAGAAGGAGCGCCCAAAGATGATAGGACAGTTAGGGTCCTCCACAGTGTCAATGACCACAATGTCACAAGGAATGAAGAATCTTCCTACACGGATCGGAACATCCTCAACTACTCCCACAGGTCTTTTGAAAGTATGGTCTGCCAATTCGATCCTCATGTTAGTCCTGACCATATCAGTCAAACCCAACCGTTGTGTGAGGCTTAAGGGAATAAGGCTGATGCTAGCCCCAAAATCAGCAAGACCTTTCCGCTCGATGTTATCTCCAACAGCAAAAGGAATAGTGAAGGCTCCTGGATCCTTCTTCTTGGTAGGTAAATTCGCCTTCACGAAGGCAGAAGACATACTAGCAAGGTGCACTGTCTCAATCCTTCCTCCTCTCTTCTTCTTGGTGATCAAATCCTTGAAAAACATGGTGTAAGTCGGCATTTCCTCTAAAGCATCCAGAAATGGTACTTCGAGGTGAAGCTTTTTCACCGACTCCATAAACCTTTCGTATCGCCTTTTAAGATGTGCCTTTATGAGTTTGTAAGGGAAAGGCAATCTTGGAGAGTAAGGACTTCTTTTACCAAATAGGTCCTCCACATGTTCTGATTCTGGCTCCCTGATATGAGCTCTTTGGTTCTCTTCCTATGTTGGATTCTCTATTGCAATCCTTGGTTCAGGTTCCTCAGGTCTGGCCACATCAAGGCATTCTACTGTCTTCCCTGATCTGAGTACCGCCATTTTAGAAGATTCAGTGTTGGAGGGTATCTTACCCTAAGGATTCTTTATTAACTCGGCCATTTGAGCCAAATGTTGGTCTATCTGGCGTTGGTGTTTTTGCATATCCGACATTTGAACCTGCATCGTATTTAGAACCCCTGAGTTGGACAACGCACTTTGTGCCAGCTGGTTGTTTATAGTATCCTATCTTTTGACAAAGTTGAACAGTTGGCCCACCAAGTCCGGTTGGTTCGAGTTCTTGTCCTGACTCTGCTCCTTAGCTTGACCCTGGCCTTGGCTAGGGTTAGCTGTTTGGCAGTTTTGGTACTTCCCTTGCCCTTGGAAGTTTGCCTTGTTTGATTGGAAATTGGTAGTTCTGGTGAACTGACCTTGTCCACCTCTTTTCTCGAAACCTTGCGGTTGCTTGGGTGGATTATTCAACTGATGGAAGTTTTCCGCCGCATCCTTGTTGCCATAGTTAAAACCAGGGTGGATCGGTCTTTTGAAGTTGAAAAAAGAGACGTTCTCAGCTTCAGATTCACTATCACTTGACTCGTCGGGTCAGGTGTAAATGCAGTTATCAATACCGTGTCCACCTTCTCTGCAGGATACACATTTCATCACTTTCTCAACATGTTTCTTTCCTTTCCCTCCTGATTCTTTTAACTGTCTGACGTCAGTGGCTATCTTTTGGATTTGAGTGGTGATAGCTTCAAGAGCTTTGGATTCGACTGACGGTCCTTCATTAGCGGCCTTCTTAGCATATCCTCTATCAGACCTGTCATAGTCGGTACCGGCTTGTAGTTCAGCCATGTTTTTGATGATCTTTTTGGATCTACTGGGCTTCTTCCCCAGAAAGTCGTTTCCTGTGGATGCATTTAGCGATACCCTTTCTTCAGGGGTCAGACCATTATAGAAGGTGGTTATCATGAAACCCTTTTTGTAGTTGTGATGAGGGCAGTCTCTCTAATATGCCTGATACATTTCC
This sequence comes from Alisma plantago-aquatica, assembly GCA_963693085.1. Lineage (NCBI taxonomy): Eukaryota > Viridiplantae > Streptophyta > Magnoliopsida > Alismatales > Alismataceae > Alisma > Alisma plantago-aquatica. Next base: position 757,325,049 of record OY856412.1, read on the forward strand.
CAGGCTTCATGAAGATTCTCATTTGGCTTTTGCATGAATGACGTGATCCTTTTCCTGTTCCTGACAGTTTTCTCTGTAGGGTAAAACTTGTTCATAAAAGCGTCTACAAGTGTGTTCCATCCATTCAGAGCTTGATGTGGTAGCCCGAGGTACCAGGATAGGGACTTGTCCTCTAAAGAGAAGATGAAGCCCTTGTAATAAATGACTTCTTGTGGAACTCCCCGCATTTTGATGGTGTCATAGATATTCTTAAAAGCGTCAAGATGATGGTAAGGATTATCGTTCTTTGAATTCCCTCGAAATATCTTGTTCTGGATCATAGATATGACATATGGTTTCAATTCAAAGTTTGTTGCATTGAATCTTGGGATGACAACATGACATCTTGAGTTATTGGCCTTCGTGGCAGCCAACTCCCTGAAGGTCTTTTCTTCTTCGTTAGAATCTTCATTGTCATTGTCCCCATGGTTCTGCTCTTGATTATGTTGATTTCTTCTGTGTCTAAGGCGATGACGATGTCTCTCGTGATGATGATCATCCTCAAATTATCCTGACTCGAGTTCTTCATTATTATAACGGTCATTGTTCCCACGCGGAGGTGAGTGGTGTCCAACTCTAGCGTTTCTCTCCTCCTCAGAAAGAGGTGGTTCCATGCGAGGTGGCATGACCAGCGGTGCTCAACTGAGCAGAGTGCTTTTTCCCTGAGTACCTGAATAGAACATTTAATCAAGTTAGAAAACTTGTGTTAATGAAACTAACTACTCTATATGCATTTCAGGTTAGAAGACTAAAAGAAACGGTGTTGTCAAGCTTATTACTAAGCTTGAGGCATGGGAGTGTAGTCAGTGGATTTGGGTTTGTTAACAGTACTGTTTCGCCTTGTCCCTGGAAACGGCGCCAAAAAGTTGACCGGCCTAAATCGTGCGTCCAAAAGGAGCGGATTTGAAGTAGTCAGACTTTTAAATAACCTGACTCTTAGGCCCCCGCAACGATGACGGGGTCCAAAGTAGCGATCGGGGTCGAACCACAGGAACAAGGGTGGTCGTGCTAAGAACACGGAATCAACACTCTACACTCCATTAAAAGAAGGGTGAGAATAAAGTTCCCAATGGAACGGCAGGCGAAGATCGGTTAAAAATGAAAGAAAACTACCTCCAACTGGAGTTACAAGGAAGATTAAGGTTTTGACAATCATCAGTTTTTAGGGGTTTTGTGCAACAGAACCGGAGGAGTTAACACTATTGTCTCAGTAAGGAACGAAGGAGGAAAACTTTGGAATAACAAGCAACAACAAGAAACATCCAGTACCCCTTCTCTCAAAGAGGGTACCTCCAACTAAGCATCAACACCATCTCTTAAGGTTGATGGACTTGAGTTGAAGTAGAAAGATAATTGAAGCAACCCCGACCTTGGGTACTCTCATACTCCCTAATCGAACCAAACACTAGAGTCACAACACCTCTCTCGAGGGAGTTGCAACGGGAAACACGATTTGATAGCTAGTCAAAACATGATCCAAGCATACAGGCAAGAGTTTGGATGCTAAGCAAAGTAATCATCCAACAAAAAGGGACCAAACATAGAGCAACAGGAATTAAAACTCCTCTTTTTCCACTAGCATAAGTGTTGTATAAAAAGGTTTAGTTACACTGCATAAATAAAGAAAGTAAATGACTGAAAAGAGGGAAGATAAGTATCACCTCCTTGATGTAGGAGGGTGACACACAGTAGTAGATCCCAGAGGCACCTCTAACCCGATACCGAGTGGGAGCTCTGCCCTTTACGCCTGTGTCGGGCGGCATCCTCTGTCGGGTGATAGGCCATGACGGGCAAACATATCGATCAAAGCACTCTGTCCGATACGGTCGTATCAGGATGTCACCCTCTCAGACGACACACCGTGATGGGTTGTCCGTATCGGGTTTGGTATCGTGTCGAGTTAGAGAGGTCTTAGGTTCTCAGGTTCCTCGTATCGGGTGTAAAGGGCGAGCCGTCTCGGGCGAGAGCCCATCTAGGAACCCGGCACATCGGGTGGCCTTCTTGGTCGATATCGGCTGTTGTGGCTAGTGGGACGGATTCTAAGTGAACCACTCCCACCCCTCTCGGGTTGGGGAAGTACTCACCTAGTATCGCCCGGCATGCCTCTGGGATGTGACACACTAGCTCCAGGTGCTTTCCAAAGTTAGCTTTTGTGAGATTCCGACCCGTCCCACCAGATTCCTGTAGCTGCTATTTATAGGCGGCAGTTGGAAGAAGATGTGGATCTCCAGGCACCACATGCTCTTCATTGACTCCCTTTACGTGTCTTTGGGGATGGAAGACACCTAGTTATCGCCCGACACACCTTGGCTATCGCGTGTCGGGTTGCAGTGGTATCAGGCGGCTGTGACGGACAGGCATTTTTCCGATGAGTGGCTCGTATCGCGCAATATGTCCATGTCGGGATGATTGGTCATGGTGTGATAACGGTTCTCTGTTGGGTAGTAGCGTGTCGCTCGTCAGATTTCACACTACGCGATACACCAATGTCGGGTTGCGCCATGTCGGGTAGCAACCGCGATGGGTATTGGACGTGTCGTGCAGCTAGAAAAAGGTTGATTCTTTGTAAGTGGGCCGGGACGGGCCAAATTGCTGATTTTGAGTGGAAAAGCGAGGAAAACTCTGTAAAAGATGATAAAATGAGTTAAGAGCATAGTGTGACTCATTTATTCAATAACATGACAAAATGAAGAGGATAACAGTTTAAAAGGGTAGTTTTAAAAACTAAATATGGGCCATAAATAACAAAATTGGGTGTTATCAATAGTGTATCAAATAGACCCACCATGAGACTGACACATGGAAACCATTACCATGGTAGTCATAGTCAGCTCTCATTGTGATGGTGATTTTTGTGGTTCTCCAACCTAAAATAACTACACTCATCACATGTCATTTGGTATGATTTGACATCATCAAATGCAATCTTGAAACATGGGTTATTATAAAGGTGGTGATTGGGTGACTATTACACATGGTGACTGACTACGAGTGATAGTAATGGGATTTGTCCCTCCTATGGAGTATGATATCCTAGGCCTCTTGATTAGCGAGACTGAAGAAAGCATGGACATGCACATGTGAGTCAATATGTGATATTGAGCTTACATATATCTTAGATAGTATTCTCTGGTTCAAGAAACATGATTGAATGTTGAAGAGGGTAACTACTCCATGCCTTGAGTTCAATTTGGATATTAGAGACAAAGGGATTATACAAACATTGTAACACCAATCACATATTGTAGGTTGAAGTTGTTCCCCAACCTTCCATTTATTTGGGTAGCAATGATGTGTTACTAGGCACCGCTCATTAGTTGTGATGTCATAAGTTATTATGAGACCAATAGGGTCACACACATAGGTCTTGACCTAGAAGAGGAGTTTAATCTTGCATGGTGATTGAATTGATTACTAAAGTGTTTAGGAATTCAAGTCACACAACAAATCAGTTGGCTACACTTCCAGACAATCCTCTCACCCAGTGGGATGGTCGTTTGGAGTGCCAGTCGATTGGCTCAAATGTTGATATGGTCATTTGGATTGATAGGCTGATTAGAAATTAAATTGTCTAAGTTCTGCCCAAACCAAGGAATGAACCAACCGGTTCATTCTGTTGAAACGATTAGCTTGGCTCGGGTTACTAGACAATTGTTTGGGTGAGCGAGACACTCGTATTGCATGTGTGGGATCGCTCAGTTCATGGCAAATTCAATCACAACAAGGAATTAATGCTGACATCATGGCGTGCATTAATTGGATTTGAAATTTCCAAATTGATATGCGATTGGGAAACTGTGAAATGATCACCTCACAGTGTGAGATGACCATCTCACATGCCAGACGATCGTATGGGTTTCCAGACAACCATTTTGGTGGTTGTAGGTTGTGAAAATTCAAAGATGTTCTGGTCCCTTCCACTCTGCATCGACTGTGAATCATGTCCCTAACCCCGCCTATAAATAGAGGGGTACTGGGGGCTTCCCACAACACAACACAAATAATTGAGAATTAGTTGATCTGATAATTGTTATCCTCTCTAGTTGTGGTAACCAATAGAGAGCCCAAGAAAGTCCAACCCGACTAGGGAGGGATAGAAAGGGAGAGAACAATTGAGGATAATTGTTGTGGGAGAGCAAGTTGGTGACTAATACGTCAATGGGAGGGACAACTCCTTCCTGTCTATTCTAGAAGGACGACATGAGTTCTAGGTAGTCCATGTGAACTATTCTAGAGGCAGGAGTCCTTTGGCTACTTCTAAGAGGGCAACTTCAACCTACAGTCTGTGGTGAGACTGCATGATTTGCTACAGACATTGTTCTAGTCTGTTGTCTATGGTGAAGACCAAGAGCTACACAGAAACTATCCACGAGCAACTAGACAATAGTTGCACATCTACAATGATGAGGAGTTGTCACTGGACTTGTTCCAGGACCACATATATCCTCAAAACCATCCTTCCCATGTTATAGTTATTGATGTGATCTGCTAGTTTATGGGGAATATGGTAGATAAAAAAAATTATGCTGCCTATTCTATAGACATATTTCCCATACAGGACTTTCTCTAGGACCAAGTATGAACTCATTAAACCGTCCTTTCCATTACATAGTTGTTGACACAATCTTACTTTTCTGGGGAATATGGATAGATAATTTTTTTTTCCGCTACCTAATATGTGCCCATATTTCCCTTCACCAACATGAACCAATACATATTGAGAAGAAGTATCTAACTAATCCACCTATACTTACCTTTAATTCCTTCGGTAGATTTTATTTGACCCATCATGTCTTGATATCTTCATATTTTGTATTTATCTAAAATGACATGAAACAAATCACATATTAGTATATTGTTATACTATGTATGTGGGGTGCAAGAAAAAGTGTAGAAGTACTATAACAACATATATTCAAACAATTATTTGAAAATGAGATTTGTCATTTTTATCACATATTCTAACCCACACTTGATATGCTACATTGGGCGTGATCACGGTCTGATCCTGGCTCATGTGCATCACCCCTTGATGCCTATCATCCTAGAGTTCTAAACATGATATCTTATCTTATGTGATATTGATAGTGACATTATAATTGAACAAAATGTAAATAAACATCCAACAATTTATTTGAACAACCGTCGATAAATCCTCGAAAAACCTTGGCAATCAATATTGTGTCTAGTCATAATCGCAACCACATACTTCTTGTAGAACCGTGCATATCATGCAGTTATTCTATAAGCATATCATCCAATCAAGAAAGCAAAGAAGAATCCAAATAGATCAACATTTATTCTATTGTATGTAAATCCTAAAGTGTCACCAACACATTATCCAAATTAATCCCTACTCGGGTCCTAATCCAGGGTTTTAGGATTGTCTCATATTTGGATAAGGAATAATGATACAAATCCTAATTCCATCACACACAAACATTAGGAAAATCCTAATTATAACAACATTTGACTATGTGCCTTAATATCATGTCAAATTATGATATTTAGCTTCCAAAACACTAATTCATCATAGATATGGTTATTCACTTTAGAAACCTAAATTATCATCATTATGATCATGATAATCTTGGATTACTATCATATTCAACAATATCAATTTACATCTCAAAGAAACATATTAAACATGGTTAATAATCTATTTCATCTAAACTAGGGTTTATATACCTTAATCACTCATTAATCATGCATTGGTCCTACTTTTAGAACTATGATCACAATTAGGTATCAGTTATATTTAATTTGTATTCCCCTCATTTTCCTGATCAATTTTGATATATAACTTGTTTTAATCTGAGTTACCAATCAATTTCTATAATTTCTATAAGATAAACATTTATTGACCAATAGAGAAGTGCAACGCCAACAATTAGACTACCATCAAAATTATCCACTAATGTCCATGTGGTTAGGTGAGAAAATGGGCTCACACCCAACTGGTGTTACATGCCCACGTGGTTGGGGCAAGTCATGGGTCAAAAAGGCGAGATTAGCCCTTACCTGCTAGAATTGTGCCTGGGGGCAAAAAAGTCTTTTCTTGGGGTTCTGACTCTTACCTCCACTCATATCGTGCTCACAAACTACGTTCTTAAGTGAGTCAACCTGGTCGTTGACTCTGGGAGTTTGGGTGCGAAGGGGTCAACCATCAATATTGCATCCCTCATAAGGCCTCGATGAACCTGAGGGTGATCTTGGATGTGTCGGAGAGAGCAAGGACATGGGTAGGTGAAAGAACATCCATCAATGGAAAATAGGGAACTGAAGAGGAATAAAGATGGTTGTTGGAGTGGTTTCTTGTGCTCTATGTTTGTGAAGATTATCCCCTGGGTTCGTGAGAGGATCATGATCCTTTTATAGGCTACGATATCAAGGGAAGTGAGGGTTGTACCCCATCTCAGTAACCTGGCTAGATCTAGGATTGAACATTTTCCAAAATGGAAACATTAGCAAAGAAATAGTGGCTAGATAGATTCGTCTCTATCCCCCAATTACAAATGGTTTAATTTCATAAAGTTTGGTGAAGGGGAGAGAGAGAAGCATAATATGTGAAGATCACATCTACTATTATCTAGTTTTCCCTTTTCGGTCTGGGGTAGGTGATAATTTAGATGTCTTCGATTCCCAATTGATCGGTCCCAAGGCCCCACATTATAAAAAGGGTCAGCCCAAGGTTCTGGTCATATTAAATGTGACATATTATTTAGATTTATCTATTAATCATTCACTTTAGGAAATCTTATAAAATTCATAACTCTCTCCTCTCTCCTTCAATTGGCTCCAAATTTTTATGAAATCTTCTAGTAAACTAATCTCAAATTGGTCAAGATTGGGTATTGAAGGGATGCTTCTAGATGCCTTTTATCTCTCTCATAAAATGAATAATATTTACTTATTTCAATTAGGTCCCTCATCCTTCTCAATTTTCTATAGGCCACTAGGAGCTACCTTTTGATATGAAACTTGGAGAGTAACTCATTAAAGCCTTTTCAAACTTAAATCTAAGTTTTGGGATTTATTGGGATGCCTTTTATGCACAAAACTTACTCTTTTATTATATCCTTATATTAATTACACACACCACATGGAAAGTCACTTTCCTCTCAAAATCTAGATTTCTCTTAGTGTTGTTATTATCTTCAAGTATACCAAAAGTTAGACTGGTATTCTTATTTGATGCCCAAGACTTGGATTGCAAGTCAGGGTCATATAACTACCCCATTAATTATCTAAGATACCACATATCTTATTTTATTTTTGAAACCTACCAATTATCTCATATTTTAGTTATCTAACAACTGCAAAAACTATTGTCTTTTATTTTAGCACAAATTCCTTTTTTATTTATTTAACTTATGCCACAAGAATCTATTTGCAAAACAAATAGTCTCATGTTCCTCACTTGGGCCATGGGTTGAACCCATGACACCAAGATCAGTTTATTATTCCACCAATAATATAATTAAGAAATTTGTTTATCAAATCAAACTTACATATTTCAAATTCACCAAAATCCGAGGATATGATACTTACTCTCATTATTTAAAACCAAGGCTTTATCCTTCATCACCAACACCTGACAAACTCAGGGAGCCAAACATGAGGTTCTCTGGTGACTGGAAGCCTCCAACACTCCCAAACACCATAGCCTCCTCAGAGTAGAAAACTATGCCTAAGTTGATCGGACAAACAACTGACAGTGCAAGGAATTCCACTGATAGAGCCAGGATCTAACTACGGCGAAGAACATGGAAAATAGAAGATGAAAGCCATGGCATTGCTCAAGGTTCATAAATAAGGTAAGAAGGGGGAAACATGCTACCTACAACACAAGGTGAAATTGAGGGATGTCAGGGTTTCTGGGAGATAAGAGGAACTGATCCAGAACTTTTATGGTGTCGTGACAGGAAAAGTCACTGAGTCAAAAAGCCTATAGGGCAGCAACACAAGGATTTATTGGGGAGACCAATAATGAAGATCGTAGGAAAATCAGGGTAGAGGGGAGCATTTTTTTTAGAATGCCCATATCATTTTGGTGTGTTTCTTATATAGGAAAAGGGATCTGAAGAGTGTGATTCATGGAGGAAGTTAGAACAAGGAATGGACAAAAGGAGTCCTATTGTCAGTCGCTTCTAGGGCAAGAAGTCATATGGTGCTTGGGATCAGTTAAAACACCAAAGAGCAAGGAATGTGATGGCGTGGAGAACACGATGAGAGGTGAGAGAGATTAGTGAAGGGAACAACTGTAAAGGGTAAGATCCAAGAGGGGATCCACTCTTCACTGAATTAAGAAATAAAATCAACCTATTCCCAAAAATTTAGGAGACGATGGATATTATTTATTTTTCTCAAATGGTATATACTACTAAGCGAGATAATGAATAAGAAGTGGAAATAAAAATATTAGAAAGTTATAATGTATATCATTATACAATTGTTCCTCACCATAAAAGGTGGTAGATGAAAGTAAGAAGGCACACATCTAATAAATCTATTAACATGCAAGACTTGTTGCAGAGTGCAACCCAACTATTCCAAGCTATCCTTAGGTCCAAATACCTTGTGTTCATTCTTCGCGCATCCTTTTGTTCTAATGTACCTTCACCTGGGTGAAAGGGAACATCACTAAGAACATAGGAAGCAAAATATGGGTCAAAAAATGCTGAGTATGTACATCTAATAAGAACTTTGGGCATTATATTGAGTTAGAAGTACAAAAAAAGATGTTCCCACAAGAAGGGGCTATTTAAAATTATGTAAGTTTAAGAGAATTATAATAAGAGAAATGAGGCATAATAAATTCATATTTCAAGCATGATAATAGAAGTGTATTTCCACAACAATTATCAAAAATCTCAATACAAAACAATAATTTTTGCATGCATAATAATGTCAACTAAATATACCTAAAACAGGGCCAAAACACCATTGGTTCATGGCCTAAAAAGAAATGGTGGAAACCCACACCCCGGGGGAATACATGCACCTTTATAAGGGGTCCAAGAACACATATAAACAAAGTAGTTCAACAATCACAAGGATATAATGAGTCAAAATTAAGAAATGTAAATGTCTAAGATATTCGATTTCTAAAAGAATTAACAGTTCAAGAGATGTCACATTAAAAGAATGTAGGTTTCAATCAAATAATGCTCAAAATAAAATAGAGGATGTACATACATGATGTTCACAGTGAAAAGTTAACTTGATTTATATTCTTGGTCCCAAAAGTCAAGTATTCATCCTAGGAACATATTATGTATGTAGAAACCAAAACTAACATGTGTATACATTCCTATTATATATTTTCATATTTTCCTTGTTCTAGGTCCGATCAAGTAATGGCATATTAGGATTTCTTATCCTATTAAGTGAACATACAATTCATGAGATGTCTAATTTAGTTTTAATATTCATCTTTGGTCGCATAGGTCTAAGTATGTCTAGGTTACATATATATGTGTTTAGTAGTGTATATTCCTTCAATATAGGTCTTAACATAATGTTCTCTCTTTATTACCATGTGATTGTATATTATTACTAGAATCATGTTAAGCATGGATATTAGCATGTAATGGACATCTTATTATTGAAGTCTAACATGTTCCAAATACAAGTCATATTTGGATAAATGGAAGTGAGTATACTCCATTCCAACACACCATTCTGAAAATGGCGGATCTATATAAATATTTTCTCCAATTCTATTTTCATACCATCTTATATGTAGTAATTTTTGAATAGTTGGTCGATCAGATCAGACCATTATTATAGATAAGTTTATATGTATTAGTGTCTAATATCTTAACCATTAAGAATTCTTTTTCAAGATAGAATAACAACATTAATATCCTAAATCCAATGATATTTTCCATGATGCCTATAGTGTATTTATATTCTTAGGATTTTAAACTCATGGAAGGCATTAGAGGAAGTTAGACTATAGTCATTATTTGAATGTTGTTTCCTTAAACCGTTATTGTTTGCATACAAACATACAACAACACATTAAAATTATTTTATAGATATTTAAATGTTCCAAGTATAAACCTAGTTAGTATGTATAACATGTATATAATTATATGTACTCATCTCAGTACTCACTGCTAAAATATAAATTTTGTTTACACTAATATCCTTAAACATACATGAACACTAATATTAACGTGATCGCACTACGGTAACATGCATAATATAAGATATAGTTTATCCTCATTAATTACCTTCTTAAATTCAAAAGAAGAGAAGACTTATATGACACGTGGGAGCTACTAATCTCAGATATTGCAAGTCTGTCAACTATCTTTCTTGGAAGAAGAAGTTGAAGGAAGTGGATAAGGAAGTTCCCATGATGTATAATGATGAGGTGGACAAAGGATGTGAAAGATCCACTATAGAGGGTGGCAGTTGGAGTAGTTGATGGCCCTTGTAGGAGGGGGGTAGTAGCACTAGAATCATGAGGAGGTAATGAACCTATTGTAGAGGAGGAAAGAGGCATGACGCGACTAGTTCTCATCCTAGTGGTGGCGGTGGTCATGATGGTTGGAGGAGGGAGAAGGCACTACCACTCTATGAACCAACCCACACTCTTCCAATGAAACAACAACAACATGGTATTGCAGGTTTGTGTGGGTGAAAGGAGAAGAAAAGGTGCCATAGGAGGAAGACAATTGATGGAGAGGTGCAGAGATGTCGGTGGTGTGGGTGGAGGTCATGTTGCTGCTAGATATAGAGGAGGTGGCAAACTTGGTGTCGGAAGAAGATTTGCAGTGCAATCATTAGTCTCCAGTACTGACCAGACGCGACCTACTGAGCTACATCACCACCTCCAGTCATAGCGCCTGGTGGTGATGGATCATGTCTTCCGTGCATAGGGAACAAGGAGGAGGGCAAGCATTGATGACTAGGGTTTGGAAAAGACAGATAGAGGGAGAAAAAGTTGTGGGGTGAGAGGAGGTTTTGGTGACAATCTTTTACTTAGGGAAACATGATTGAGTCAAGGGAGGCGCCATGTATAAGAAGGTGTTCGCATGTTGCATGGTTATATGGGATCGAGGAAGGAGGAATGATGGAGGAATGGGAAGGTATTGTAGAGAAGGAGGCAAAGAATCGGAGGGCAAAGGCCATGCAGTAAGACCAAGTGACACAAGGGGGAGGGGAGACAAAGTCGTGACGGTCGTTTCTACGTGCAAAAGAAGCGGTATCGAGGTCGGGGACATGTCCCCTTCCGTTGGATCTGTGAGAAGGGATGGAAGACATCCGATCGTGGACTACCCAACGCTAATTAGGCATCGGGCCGTGTTAGTAAAAATCCACAAAACCTTATCTATTAGAGTGTGACATGTAATTTGACTTATTCCTCTTCATACTATATCTCTTCTTTTAATTAATCAAATTTGGGGTATATGCATCATTTGATTGATTTGAACACTTTTATATAACCTAATCATGATGTGGGACACCAAATTTGAAATTAATTTCACATTTTAGAAATATTTAATATTAGATTTCATTATTTGTACATTAAATATACATTTTTTTATGTTTACTCATTTCATTTAGTCATTTATGACTCCATATTACAAATTAATATGATTCCCTTAATTTTAACTTCTAGGAATATCTTAGAGTGTCAAATTTAATGAATCTTATTTTCAGAATATTTATTCATTAATTCTTGTATTTTCCATGTATTATCGTTACCTTATCTTTAGATCATCATATATATAAAGGTCATTTATATATCCATGATACAACCCGACTCTAAGGATTCCTAATATAGCTGCGAGTTAGGATAAAAGATATTATATAACACATGACTGGATAGGGGCCTTGAAGAAGGGAGACTTAACATATACATATATATTCGAGTTTGTTACAACACTCCACCCTTAAGGAGATTTCATCCCTGAAATCCATTTGTAACTAGTCATGCATACAAAATTATATTTCTAAACCCACCCAAGGGTTTCTAATTCAATTACAACAGTTAATCATTATAACACCCCGTATTACTCTTATAGTCCATTTCCCAGGTGAAACTATAACACTCTATACATAATATTATCACTATTCTTTTCACATTGGCCGCCAAATTGGGGATATTATACCAATTTCTAGGATTAACTCATCAATAAAGTACTTACTATGGTGACTTCACCATCTACTAAACATTGTCAACATCATTTTTTTAATTACATGTTTTTAGTCACTACGTTTATCTACTACTAATATATTTCCATCACGTAGGCACTAATGATCAATTGTCTAAGTAGGTTTTGTAATGGTATCATTTAGGTCGAAACCACTAATTTGTAGGGATAATCTTGTTTAGGAACAATCTTTACCCACACATATTTTCATGATTTCTATTATAAACATTATTATATTTCTTCCTAATTTATCTACATACCTACTAAGTAAGGCGTACAAGGCTCCACCCCTTAAAAGGATTTCTATATAACTTAGCTAAACATTTGGAGGGACAATAAGGGAGGATAAATTAGATCTTATATATCCAAAACTTCATCTTCATACTCCTAACACCATGCTTAGGCCTAGGGCTTCAATGTTGATCATGCTAGTTAAAGGTTCCTTCACATAAAGGGTTTCTCCACTACTAAAGCTTTCTTGTGGTGGTGACTTGGTTCCAAAACCATCGATAAAATCTGAAAACTTTTGTTAAATCCTAATGGGACACGACATTTACCATTCCCCATATCACTCTAATCATAATTTGCATTACCTCATCTCAAGACATTGGGGATTCATATAATCATCCAACATCATATGTAGATATTTAGGTGTCTTTTTTACTTGTTGATTTACTACTATAGTGTATCCACACATGAAGGTGATATATAATGTTAAATTTCCCATCATCTCGTTCACTAGGTAATCTTATTACACCATATATATGAGAGTGGTGAACTCCTATGGACATTCTACTAAATAATAGCTCCCATCCACTATTGTAGATGCTTAAGTCATAACCAACTTAATCAGGATGGTATCGAGCCCTTAGATAGATGACATTGGGACATAGCTATGTTGAAGTACTCCATGTTGAAGGCAATACATGCCTAACCAAAGTTTTTCTCTTTCAAACTATGACCTAATATCAAGGGAATCCTCTCAACTCTGGAATTTTCTCAGAATTTTGTGATTGTCATTCATGCATGCTCAATAACCACAGTTGATGTATTCAAGGCATACTTGAAAAAAAGGAAAGGGGTCCAAGGTGAGAACTGGGGTTAAGCCCATCTAGCTCTCACTTCATAGCGCTCAATCTAACTACCTAGAAAACTAGAAGTAGCATTCAAACTCTACAAGAGTCAACTCCTATGAGGTGACACTTCCACCTCCATAAAGAGGGGAGATATGATTAGGGTGATTGGAAACCGAATCTCAACCAGATAGGTAGTTTAGGGAGTGGAAGTGACCAATTTTGTCAGGGATTGAAAATCATAATTGGTATTGTACTACTAATAAATGGGTATATCAACTACCTTTAAGGGTCACCTACCTAATTAAGGCTCAACCTAGGATAACTTGAAATAGTCAAGTAACCCACTGCTTAGGCTCTTATACCATTTTGTAAAGAGTGGGACCCGAGAGGGGATCCACTCTTCACTGAATTGAGAAATAAAACCAATGTATTCCCAAAAATTTAGGAGAGGATGAATTTCATTTTTTTCTCTAATGGTATATATTACTGAGTGAGATAATAATAAGTAGAAGAAAAAAACTATTACAAAGTTACAATGTGTATCATTGTACCATTGTTTCTCACCATAAAAGGTGGTATAGGAAAGTAATAAGGTACACATCTAATAAATCTAATCACATGCAAGACCTGCTGTAGAGGGAATCCTAGCCATTCCCATCTATTCTTAGGTACAATACCTTGTATACATTCTTCATGAATCCTTGTCTTCTAATGTACTTACACCTGGGTGGAAGGAAGCATCACCCACGACATAGCAAACTAAGCATGGATCAGAATACACTGAGTATGTACACATAATAAACACTTTGGGGAATATATCGGGTTAGAAATACAAAAATAGATGTTCTCATAAGAAGGGAATATTTAAAATTAAGTAAGTTCAAGAGATTATAATAAGAGAAATGAGGCATAATAAATTCAGATTTCAAGTATGAGAACAAAATGTCTTTCCATAATAGTTAACAACAATTACAATTTAAAACAATACATGTTTGTATGCATAACAATGTAAACAAATATACCTAAAATAGGGCCATAAAACCATAGGATCATGGCATAAAAAAGGTGGAAACATACACCCCTGACAAGATACAAGCGCCTTTTATTAGTATATTTGTATATAAGTACCACTATTCTAGATATTCTAGTCAAACATGTAGCATGCATAAAATAGAGTGGCAAGACTATCCTTTCAGCAAATTTCTCATAAAAAGGAAAACATAGCAAGTGGGGTCCAAGAACCCATATAGACAAAGTAGTTCAACTACCATAAGGATATAATGAGTCAAAATTAGTAAATATAAATGTCCAAGAAATTAGATTTCCAAAAGAACTAATATCGTAAAAAATGGCTCATTAAAAGAATGTAGGTTTCAATGAAATAATTACCAAAATAAAATAGACGATGTACATACTTGATCTTCAGACCTAAAGTTAACTTGATTGATATTCTTGGTCACTGAAGTCAAATATTCATCCTTGGAACATATTATTTATGTTAGTCAAACCAAAACTAACATGTGTATGCATTCGTATTATATATTTTCATTTTTTCCTTATTCTAGGTCCAATCAACTAATGAAATATTAGGGTTTCTTATCCTATTAAGTGAACATACAATCCATTAGATATCTAATTTAGTTTTAATATTCATCATTGGTCACATAGGTCTAAGTATGTCTAGATTACATATATGTGTGGTTAATAGTGTAGATTCCTTCTATATAGGTCTTATCATAATATTCTCTCTTTAATACCATGTGATTGTATATTATTACTAACATCATGTTAAGCATGGATATTAGTGTATAATGGACATCTTATTATCAGATTCTTGAATATGTTCTAAATACAAGTCATATATGGATAAATGGAAGTGAGTATACTCCATTCCAACACACCATTCCGAAATGATCTATATAAATATATTCTTCAATTCTATTTCTCATACCATCTTCTATGTAGTAATATTCAAATAGTTGGACGGTTAGATCAGACAAATATTATAGCTAAGTTTATATATATTACTATCTAATATCTTAACAAATTAAGAATTCTTTTTCAAGGTAGAATAATGATATTTATATCCTAAATCCAATGATGTTTTCCACAATGTCTCTAGTATATTTATATTCCTAGGATTTTAGACTCATGAAGGTATTAGATAAAGTTAAACTATAGTCATTATATTAATGTTGTTTCCTTAAACCGCTATTGTTTGCAAATTAACATACAACAATACATTAAAATACTTTTATAGAGATTTAAATGTTTCGAGTATAAACCTAGTTAGTATGTATAACATGTATATAATTATATGTACTCATCTCAGTCATGACTGTTAATATACATACTTTCTTTACACTAATACCCTAGCACATACATGAACACTAATATTAACGTGATGGCATTACGGTAACATGGTAAATATAAAATATAGTTTATCCTCATTAATTACCTTCTTAAATTCAAATAAAGGAGAATTTCACTAACCTATACGACATGTGGGAGCTACTAATCTCAGATGTTGTAGGTCTGTCAGCTATCATGCTTGGAAGAAGAATATGAAGGAAGTGGAGAAGGAAGATCCATTGATGTCTACTGATGAGGTGGGTAAAGGATGTGAAAGATCCACTATAGAGGGTGGAGGTCGGAGTAGTTGATGAACCTTGAAGGAGGGGTAGTGGAGCAAGAATCATTAGGAGGTGATGAGCCTACTGCAGAGGAGGAAAGAGGCATAAGGCGGCTAGTTCTCATCCTACTGCTGGAAGTGGTCATGATGGTTGGAGGAGGGAGAAGGCACTATCACTCTATGCACCAACCCACACTCTTCGATCATAAAAATGATATGGTGTTGCATGTTAGTGTGGGTGAAAGGCGAAGAAAATGTGCTTGAGGACAAAGGGGTCTATGGAGAGGTGCAAATATGTTGATGGTATTTATGGAGGTCATGTCACTGCTAGATCTAAAAGAGGTGGCAACCTCAATGCTGGAAGAAGATGTGCAGTGGGATCATTGGTCTCCAGTAGGTGGAGGAAGCCTATGAATGCTTTTAGTTGTATTGAGTCCACTGGACAAAACTCGACCAATTAGAGTTTATAAGTATGGTGATGAGTGATGTGTATTTTACTACGCGCTAAAACGCAAGTATACGTGTCGAGTAGTACAGGCCTTTGTGAGGCCCGAGTCAAACACAGGGATACTCAGAATTGTTGGAAACTCCTACTAACTATTTGCGATCAGCTAAGCCGAATAACAAATTGGGGTTTGTTGTCAAAATTAAAAGAAAGTAAAAATAAAACAAAGCAACCAATCGATTAAATGTTAATTTAATCAATTCAAAAGAGTATCTTTAGGATTGTGGTTTCACCGCGGGTTATCATTGTATTAGGTTTCATATAATTTCTCAATCTTCTCTCTCTATCCGGGTAGTGTCCTGAAAACAGAATTACCCACTGTCGTGGTGCAATTCACTACTTAGGTTTAGGTTGATTCCACCGTCGTAGTAATCTATTCCCTAAACTAAGTGCATTACGAACGATCTCTCAGTTTCCACCATTAATTTTACACCACCTTTGTCAAGGGATTTATCGATTAATGTAGATTCCGTCTCTTTTCAACCGTTAATCCTTCTTTCAAAGTGATTAAGGGCATTAGGTTATTATTATGGTGATCAAGCATAACAATATATGGAGAAAACGAAACTATACCACGGATTTAAGAGAGAAAATATGAATTATTAATATAAAACTGTCATACAATGCATTCCCGGGCTACTCCCGGTCCTAAAGATGGAGGGGATTAGCCCCGCATGTTCACCTCGCACAAATACATGGTAGAAATAGGGGAAATCATATGAAAAACGTGAATGAAATGGGAAAACCCCTGAACGGAGGAGAACCGGTTGATCCTTTATGTAGAACACGAGCTTTTCCGCCTCTCGGTGGTGAAATCCGTCTTCGGCAGCGTCCGGATCGACAGGTATGAACCTCTGGCCTCCGTTCTCCTCTCTCTCGCTCCCTGGCACTTGTGCAATGGCAGATTAGATGATGATCTCGTCCGGGCGGCCGTCATTAGGTATAAGTCCCTAATTAGGTCGTCAATTAACTCCAGCCGTCCGATTGAAATCAATCTGAATCCAACGTATATCTGACGGTGTCGATACCATCGACGCGGGTCGATGGTATCGACCCATTGTAGTAGCGACAACCTTCTTGTCTTTTCGTCCGAGTGCCTGTGGCCATCTCGATACCATCGACTTGGGTCGATGGTATCGACCTCTCTATAGCGTCAGTTTTGTCATTTAGCGACGTTGTAGCCTCACTGCGTCGATGGTATCGACTTGGGGTCGATACTATCGACAGCTTCCTCGCCAGCAACCTGAAGGGATCTCGATGCCATCGACTTGGGTGTCGATGGTATCGACTCTTTGCTGCTCCTTTCGGCTGGCAACCTGTGGCCTTGTCGATGGTATCGACTTCTGTCGATGGTATCGACGGAAGCAGATACTTGTTTTTCCTGAAATTCCAAGACAAGATCAAATAAATCCACACGAATTATAATAAAGTGATGATTAATGCTCAAAATGATAAAACTAAGGGGAGTTGACATAAAATGATGGAAAAGACCAAAATAGGTGATTATGCAATATTAACCATAAAAATGACTAATAAAAGCACAAAATACATATCAAAAAGGTCTATAAATGTGACTCAAAATCATCGCATCAAACTCCCCTAAGCTTGAACATTGCTCGCCTTCGAGCAACTAATCCTTAGAATAGAATTGCAAATGTCAACTGAAAAACAACATACCAACCCAACATCCCATGTAACTCCCACTGAACGTTCTCAAACCGGCCTTCTCTAACCACAGAACGGTAATTACCCTAAAGGCGACAGTAATCATCAATAAAAGAAATTAACCCCCAAACCGATTAACACTATCACATAAGGCAGTTAACATAATAAAATTTGCCGATTTCAGCATTGGTGCATCTTGTGATCGCCTATACTACGTTGCTCGCCCTCACTACCATCTACATGGAAGCAGTTCTTCTGATAATCATTAGTGAGGAGAATTTCACGGTGGCCTACCAATCCGAGCAACGGGTGGATGAAAATAGGTGGCTCATGAAAGAACTTGGAAGTATTGTACAGTTTCAACATGCATAATACAAAAATGTCCTAAATGATGCCAATGCACATTAGAAATGCCCTAATGCCTAAAATCGGGTGAAAATGATGTGTGCACTAACCTTCCACCTCAAAATGAGATGGATATCTAGTCAAACTACATCATGTACTAAATTTCTTGTGATGCGAGTGATATCATGTTCCTTTCTCCCTCTTATTTCACTTTCTTCTAAATTCTTTTTTTTTCTTTTTTTTATATATTTTGCAGATTTTTAGAATTTTTTCTTCAGCCCACATATCCATAATTGCTTAAAGATAAGTTTATTGGCTATTTTCTTCATGCTCAGAATTTTTTTTTTCAATATTTAGAAGGTATGGAACTGTTTAATTCACCATTGGGGAAAATTGAGATACATGATGTACTTTATGTATGAAAATCATGAGTGCAACTACATGGCATGCACCTAAAGGTAATGTGCATGAATCCCTATATTTTTTTTCTTTTTATGCAAAAGTATGGAAAATATCAATGCAAGTCCTATCTACATGCTATGCACACAAGAAGGAATTAAAAC
The DNA here is from genome assembly GCA_963693085.1 of Alisma plantago-aquatica. Taxonomy (NCBI): domain Eukaryota; kingdom Viridiplantae; phylum Streptophyta; class Magnoliopsida; order Alismatales; family Alismataceae; genus Alisma; species Alisma plantago-aquatica. The sequence goes on from OY856412.1 coordinate 757,344,044, forward strand.
TGCACTTTACTTCCAACTCTTAGGTGGATTATGGAAAAATGAAGTGGAATGATCACAAGATTAGATGACTGAACCTTAGAAAGATATTATGTGTCCCTCCTTACTGACCTGTGTAGTAGTTTAAAGGGTTCTCTCTCTTATATCCAATTAAGGTCTCATTACCATTTGGTTAGGTTAGGCTCAACAACCATTACTGTCCACTTTTCATGAATCATTAGGAGTACATATGTGAAATGTTGTTTTAAAGTTGACATAATCAATCATTTTCGTAGGATGTGTTCCCCAAGGTCAACCAAAGCAAGCTATCCAAGACACAAAAAAATTTTAAATTTCCCTTAAATTTCCCATGAACTAACAGCCAGATGACAAACTTGTACGACATCCACAGTTACACTAGCTAGATAGCACGTGGATCCTACAAAAACTAAAGATGCAAGAAACAAATAACAATGCTAAAAACTAAAAACAATAAAAGATAGAGATGTTCCAACTACCCCCCTAAGCTTGAATCTGACTATGGCCTCATAGTCAAAAACAAACTTAAGAGTGGAATAGAGATACCCGATCACTCTTGTGGAGGTGGAGGTGGCTGCGGAGAAGTGGGGTCCGAAGACGGGAACTGCCCTTGGAAGTTCGGCTCATACGGGGGCATTGGTGGAGGCTGTGGATACCCACCAAAATAGCCCTGACTCCAGTAGTTGTCGTAGAATGGCTGCTGCTGCTCCATCCTATGCAGTCGATCATGGATGCTTTCTTGATTGGCGAAAAGAAGGCACTCATTCTCGAAGATCGCCTGTTGGTTTACGAAAAGCCGGTTGGTGGTGTCTTGGATACCGGCATATGCAACAGTGTGGATGTGCTGCGTCTGCTGAATGTCTTGGAGCATGCTGTACATGCCCTACATAGAATAAACATCCTCGCTCTGCTGCGAGGGCTGCGGCGGTGGAGATGGAGGATGTGATGATGATGATGCACCTGGATGCATCTGAGGACGCTTTCAGGGTGCTACTCGTGCGCGAAGAGGTGTAAAGGCCTCTTCTTCCTCCTCGGCCTCGTCGTCCTGTCCGTCGTCGCTGCCTTCTTCCTCATCGGAGTCGATGGCTATGATTGGCCATCTGAAATGTTGTGCGCCCTCGATGTTGAAGATGGGATCCGGCAGTGCGCACTCCTGATATGCTTGATTCACGTGGCAATGTGCAAATGCCGCGCCATCCCAGAGAAGAATTAAGTTGGCCCGGTGAAGGTGTTGCAAGTTGACCTTGCTTCTTGTAGAAAGAGGAGTGAGGGATTGGAAATTCAGTCTCAAGTACGACGCCAGTTTGGTGATGAGCCCACCGAAGTGAATCGGCGCTTTCCTCGTACTCCTTTTCACATCCATCACAGGCTGCAAAAAGAATGCACCCCAATTGCATTCTTGTCTCTTCAGAAGCTTGTATAGAAAGAAGAGATCGGAGCCTTGAAATTTGCTAAGGGCCAGATCACCCCGCGCAAAAATAGTAGAACTCAGCATCCGATGCAAGACCCGGACGAAGGGGTGCTCGAAGTCGGCTACCGCAGCGTTGTGGTAGCTAACCGACCTCCCTTGTGGCACCGTCACCAACTCGGAGAAGATCATGTCATAATCGGTGCGGTGGTCCGGCCTCCGGTGGTCATACTGGGAATGGTTCCATTTGAAAATTTTGTTGAACTGCCGTAGCGTGAGGACGTAGTCGTGGTTGTACAGCCGGAAAGATACCCGGCCCTGGATCCACTCTCGGTCAGTAGCATTGATGTCGTTGGGATAGATGCAGACGTCCAACGACGCCATGAACTCGGCTACCAGCTCTTTGTATGTCGGCCAGTCACTAAAGAACGGCTTGCCATCTTGATGAAACTCCAGTTCGCCAGGCCTTATGCGAGTGTGACGGGCCTGTCCGTTAAGAACATAGGCCAAGTTGGCCTCGAATCCCAGATCGTGCACCATCTCTCGGTCCACATACCGGGTGGGCTCGATCTTCCTCCTCATTATCTCCTCGTAGATCTTTCGAATCTCCAGGGAAGGATCGATGAGTCGGGGACGAGCAACTGATGCCGTTGGTGGTGGAATGAATTCCGTCAGAGTTGCGTGTGAGGACGATGCTCCGGCTGTATGCACCATGGTGGCGACGAGAAAGGGGTTGAAGAAGAAGATCTCGGGGAAGACTAAGACTTGATTCTCCGCTCGGTGAAGATCTTTGCTCGATGTTGCTGCTCTTCGATCTTGGATGGCTCGGGGGAGTGCTCGGCGCAAAGGAAGAAGATCACTCTGAAGGTGTGACGTCAAATGACGTAATGACTCTCCTTATATAGACTTGGCCGGCGCTACTGTTGACCCGTCGATACCATCGACGCGTGTCGATGGTATCGACACGTCTCGATGCTATCCGCCCCCCCTCGCGAGTATCGACGGCTGACGATTGCTGGATCGTGAAACTCGTATTGCTGACCTGTCGATACCATCGACACAAGTCGATAGTATCGACGCAGCACCCGAATTGATGACGTGGACGCCGCGATCGCCGTCAATTTCTTTGCGCGGATCGGTGACATGGATGGTCGATACCATCGACAGGAGTCGATGGTATCGACTTAGCTTCATTGCGACACCGCCACTTTTTCACTTCAACCTGCGACCATGTCGATACCATCGACGAGGCCGTGGATGGTATCGAGTTGACTGAGACAAATCGCTCTGAACTTCTCCAGAGATCTCGATGGTATCGACGGATGGGTCGATACTATCGACTGTTGTTGGGCGAACTGCCTGTAGGTGGGTCGATACCATCGACGTGACCGTCGATAGTATCGACTCAGAACGAGCCTTGCAGTTTTCAACCTGAACCTATGTCGATACCATCGACCAGTGTGTCGATGGTATCGACTCTGCCTCTGCCTGCACAATGAACAAACGGATCAAGGTATCTTCTTTACACTAAAATTTTAACGAAATTAAAGCAACCTATGATTATAATTAATTATCCTAATGTACCGATGGTTGGGTTGCCTCCCAACAAGCGCCCTTATTTAACGTCTTAGGCTAGACGGCCTCCGAGCGTCTCATTCGTCCGCAAGTGTAATGAGTTTGACCTCATTCGCTTTTCTCTTGTAATTCTCACCAAAATACAGCTTTAGCCTTTGTCCATTCACCAAGAACGTGGCATCTCCATCACGCACCAGAATCGCACCGTGCGGTTTTACCTCTTCCACCACGAACGGTCCACTCCACCGGGATTTCAGCTTCCCGGGATGCAACGTGAGTCGGGAGTTAAACAACAGAACACTATCTCCCTTCTTAAACGTGCGCAGCTCGATATGGCGATCGTGGATCACTTTGTGCGCTCCTTGTATATTCGGGCATTCTCATATGTCGTCATGCGCAACTCGTCCAGCTCATTCAACTCAAACATCCTCTTTCTCCCAGCTTCATCATAACTCAAATTTAGCCTTCTAAGCGCCCAATGGGCCTTGTGCTCCAATTCCACCAGAAGGTGACAAGCCCGGCCATACGCCAACTTAAGAGGCGTAGTGCCTATAGGTGTTTTGTAAGCCGTTCTATATGCCCAAAGTGCGTCCGGTAGTAGGGCACTCCAATTCTTCCTTGTGGATGCCACTGTTCGCTCTAGAATCTTTTTGATTTCACGGTTTGAGACCTCCACTTGGCCTTGAGTCTGTGGATGATATCGGGTGCCAATGTTGTGCTTGACCCCATATTTCTTCAATAGTGTCGAGAATTTCTGATTCCGGAAGTGTGTACCCCATCGCTTATTATCATTCGGGGTATCCCAAACCTGCAGAAAATATTTTCCTTCACAAACCTGCACACTACAGTAGAATCATTAGTCCTTGTGGGGATTGCTTCCACCCACTTCGACACATAATCAATAGCTAGCAAGATATACAAATTGGAGTTCGAGGACACAAAGGGTCCCATGAAGTCTATGCCCCACAAATCAAATACTTCAACTTCCTGAAATACATTCAGGGGCATCTCTTGTCGCTTTGAAATGTTACCTGCTCGCTGACACGGGTCACATTGCCTTACAAAATTGTAGGCATCCCGAAACAAAGTTGGCCAATAAAGGCCGCTTTCCAACACCTTAGCTGTTGTTCGCAAACTGGCATGGTGTCCTCCCGTCGGCGATGCATGGCAATGGTGGAGAACACTCTCATACTCCATCTCAGGCACACACCTGCGTAAGATACCGTCCCTGCATTGCTTCAAAAGAATTGGATCATCCCAAAAATAGTATCTTAAAGAATGAAAGAATCTCTTTTTCTCTTGATATGACCAGTCTTCCGGGATGATCCCGCAAGCCAAATAATTAACAATTTCAGCAAACCACGGTTCTTTAGAATTAATTTTCAAAAGCTGTTCATCAGGAAACGTCTCAGTTATGGGTATGTGCAAATCTTTTTCATTCACCCTTTCTAACCTAGACAAATGATCAGCCACTACATTCTCAATTCCAGACGTATCCTTGATTTCAATGTCAAATTCTTGTAAGAGCAAAATCCACCTAATGAGTCTAGGCTTTGCGTCCTTTTTCTCCATCAAGTATTTTATCGCAGCATGGTCGGTCCATACAACTACTTTAGATCCAACTAAATACTGCCAAAGTTTTTCAAAAGCAAACACGACGGCAAGTAATTCTTTTTCAGTAGTTGTATAGTTCAATTGAGCATCATTCAGAGTTTTGGAAGCATAGAAAATCACAGCGGGCTTATTATCTACCTTTTGCCCCAAAACGGCTCCTACTGCAAAATCCGAAGCGTCACACATCAATTCGAAAGGTTTTGTCCAATCTGGCGTTTGAACAACCGGGGCCGAAATCAATTTTTCTTTCAAAACTTCGAATGCGTGAAGACACTTATCGTTGAAATCGAAAACCGCATCTTTCTCCAACAGTTCGGATAAAGGTTTTGCAATTTTAGAAAAATCCTTAATGAATCGCCGATAGAACCCGACGTGTCCCAAAAAGCTTCTCACCCCTTTTACAGAATTTGGTGGGGGCAACTTGGAAATCACCTCAATTTTCACAGGGTCTACCTCAAGACCTTTGCTAGACACCTTGTGTCCTAGCACTATTCCCTCTGTCACCATCATGTGACATTTCTCCCAGTTAAGGACCAAGTGTGTGTCCTCACAACGCTGCAGCACCTTGTCTAGGTTATAGAGACATTCATCAAATGATGCACCATAAACCAAGAAGTCATCCATAAAAACCTCAAGATAGCGCTCTACCATGTCAGAAAATATGGCGAGCATGCAGCGTTGAAACGTCGCTGGTGCATTACATAAACCAAACGGCATTCGTCGATAAGAAAAAGTCCCATAGGGACATGTGAATGTAGACTTCTCTTGATCCAAAGGATCAATCGAGATCTGGTTATACCCCGAATACCCATCCAGAAAACAAAAATGCGACCGACCGGCAAGACGTTCTAAAATTTGATCAATAAACGGTAAGGGAAAATGATCCTTAAGTGTGGCGGCATTCAGACGACGGTAGTCAATACAAACTCGCCACCCGGTTACCAATCGGGTGGTGACAGGTTCATTCAACAAATTTTTAGTGACAGTAATTCCCCCCTTCTTAGGGACTACCTGTGTGGGACTCACCCACGTCGAGTCTGATATGGCATAGATTATCCCTGCAGCAAGAAGTTTGATGACCTCCTTCTTCACAACCTCCATCATGCTCGGATTTAAACGTCTTTGAGGCTGAATAACAGGCTTGGCTCCCTCTTCGAGCCGAATCTTATGTTGGCAAAGAGTAGGGGAGATCCCCTTGATGTCTGCAACAGACCACCCAAAAGCTCCACGGTGGTTCTTGAGCACTATCAGCAGTTGCTCCTCCTCATCCGCACTCAAATAAGCAGATACGATCACCGGTAACTTGTCCTTCTCAGCTAGAAAGACGTACTTGAGATGTGGGGCAGCGGCTTCAATTCCAACTCTGGCGGGCTGATAAAAGATGAATGCATCGGTGGGGGAAGTGCACCTAAATCTTCATAGTGCCTTGTATAGAAGCATGGAAGCATCTGAAACATTTTAGCGCACTCCTTGAGTGATTTACTCCGCATCCAATCATAGGTAACATTCAACATACAAGCCTCTAACGGCAATTCCGGATATGCATCAACAATCGAAATAGCAATTGCATCATCCTCCCATGAAGGCGGAATGTCCTCATTCTCATCATTCGGAAATCCAACAGCTTTGCACAAAGAAACAACCTTAGTTTGCTCCATGATATCCACAGCTAAGTTTCGATTATCCATCTTGCTCATCACATGAGCCATGTCCAAAAATGGTTTCCCAAGGCAGAGTGAGATGTTGTGATCCATGTGTTTCACCATATTACATTGTTCTTTTGCTTTAGAAGACGCAGTGCTAGAGGGCATGACCATCTCAAAGCGGTCATCTGCTATGCCTAAGGTCAAGCGACCTCTCCCCATCTCTAAGATCATGTCGGCTGTAGCTTGGAATGGACGTCCAAGTAACAGCTCATTACCATGCTCGTCCTGCATCTCCATAACCACAAAATCATCCGGAAAGACAAATCGATCCACCTTCACTAAGACATCTTCGCAGATTCCATAAGGCTTCACCACAGAGTTGTCGGCCAATTGGATAGTCATATTGATCGGCCGTGACTCCTTTAATCCCAGCTTTTTAAATGTCGAAAGGGGCATCAAATTGATGCTTGCCCCTGAATCACATAATGCCTCTCCAAATTTAAACTTCCCGATATAGCAAGAAATGTTGAAACACCCGGGATCCTGTCTCTTTGGCGGTAGAGTGCCCATAATGAAGGCACTCACTTGCTCCTTTAGCACAACGACCTCAGTATCTGGTATCTTCCTCTTCTTGGTGATGACATCTTTTAGAAACTTCCCGTATGAAGGGATTTTCTCAATAGCTTCCAATAACAGAATATTGACCGAAAGCTTCCTAAAGCTGTCCAAGAATTTCTTGAATTGTGCATCTACCTTCCTTGCCTTTGCACTATTCGGATAGGGGACCGGAACGGCTTGTGCCCTTTGATGAGGTGGCACATAAGGCGTCATTTTCTGCGGTTCCTCCTCAGCAACCTGTTCATCATTACCATCCATGGCTATGTCTTCAACCTGCCCTGTGACTGGTGTGGGCTGTTCCATAGTGGTTTCACCTTCAACTTTATCTTGCAGTATGCTTGTTTCATCCATTCTTGGATTCAACACCTTCTTGCCGCTTCTCAGTAAAATGGCCTTGGCTTGCTGGTTTCCCCCGGGAACATTGGTGTTCCCATTACCATCCACGGCTATGTCTTCAACCTGCCCTGTAACTGGTGTGGGCTGCTCCGTAGTGGTTTCACCTTCAACTTTATCTTGCGGTATGCTTGTTTCATCCATTCTTGGATTCAACACCTTCTTGCTGCTTCTCAGTAAAATGGCCTTGGCTTGCTGGTTTCCCCCGGGAACATTGGTGTTCCCCGGAAAACCTGGATGTGCTGGCTTCTTCAAACTAGCAATTTCAACTGCCATCTGCGCCATGGAGGTCTCTATGGTCCTCATTTGAGCCCCATGGCTCTGCAATGTCTGCCCAAATTGATTCATAAATTCACCTTGTTGCTTGATTTGTTGCCCGAATGTGTTCATTAACTCTTGATTTTGCTTGATGACCTGATTGAGCAACTCCGTGCTCTTATCCTCTGTAGCAGGTGTAGGCTTGGCTTCCGGATCCTGTAGAAAATTATTCGGATCCTTCCATGAGAACTTTTTGTCCTTTCTCCATGAGTAGTCATTGTTCCTGTACCCTTGTTGTTGTCTCATGTACTTGACTTGAGCCTCATCCTCGGACTCATTTTCTTCTTTTTGCAGTAACTTCTTTGCGAGAAGATCCATCTTCTCATTCATCTCTCTCATTGCCTTTGATTCACTAGCGACTCGTGCTTGCTCAACTGGGCCTCTCTCTCTTTCTCCCCAGGACTGCTTTCTCGCCATGTTCTTGAGTATTTCCCAGCATCTAGTGTCAGTGTTATTCAGAAAAAATCCCGACCCGGCTGAATCCAGATTACTCCTATCATGCTCGGAGAGAGCAAAATAGAAGATTTTCACATGTGTCTCTTTGTCCAGCCCGTGATGCGGACATCTCCTCAACATAACCTGAAATCGCTCCCAGGTCTCAGAATATGTTTCACCCGCCTGTTGGGTGAAATTGTGAATCTTCCGGATCATGTCGTTAGTCTTCTCAGGAGGGAAGAACCTCTCAAAGAAGACTTCCACCATATGGTCCCAAGACTCAACGAACTCATCGTCTAGATTATGTAGCCACTCTCTTGCTGCTCCTGCCAAGGAACTTGGGAATAGCTTGAGGTACAAAGCATCTTGTGGAAACCTGTCTATCTTTACCATGTCACAGTTTTCAACGAACTGGCTGATGTGTGCAACAGGATCCTCATTCTTCAGCTCATGAAACGCATTTGATTTTACCAAATTAATCAACGCTGGATCGATCTTATATGTCGGTATGTTGATCGCCTGCTTTTTTATAGGCCCCTTTGAAGCTGATGAGGAAGAAGCTTTGATCTTCTCCCATATGGTCTGTGGCTCGGCCATGTCTTCTGGTTCAGATTCAGAATCTATCTCTTCTTGGTACTCGTGCTCAGAATGCTCCTCGTCCTCAGGTCCCGGAAACGGAACCTCGGGTGTGCGATTGTCGTAGTCTGTACTACGTGTATGCACCATACACAGTACCTGAAATAAGAAAATTCGAGTTCAGTATTATGCTTAGACGAGTATAACAATTATAGTGTAATGTAAAAATATTTGAATTTGAATGAGAATTAAAAAGAAATTTGTGGCCTAGAGTGGCCGCTCGTAGCGCTCGAAGTGCCAACAATTCCGCCGTATCCCCGGCAACGGCGCCAAAAACTTGACGTGTATTTTACTACGCGCTAAAACGCAAGTATACGCGTCGAGTAGTACAGGCCTTTGTGAGGCCCGAGTCGAACACAGGGATACTCAGAATTGTTGGAGACTCCTACTAACTATTTGTGATCAGCTAAGCCGAATAACAAATTGGGGTTTGTTGTCAAAATTAAAAGAAAGTAAAAATAAAACAAAGCAACCAATCGATTAAATGTTAATTTAATCAATTCAAAAGAGTATCTTTAGGATTGCGGTTTCACTGCGGGTTATCATTGTATTAGGTTTCATATAATTTCTCAATCTTCTCTCTCTATCCGGGTAGTGGCCTGAAAACAGAATTACCCACTGTCGTGGTGTAATTCACTACTAAGGTTTAGGTTGATTCCACCGTCGTAGTAATATATTCCCTAAACTAAGTGCATTACGAACGATCTCTCAGTTTCTACCATTAATTTTACACCACCTTTGTCAAGGGATTTATCGATTAATGTAGATTCCGTCTCTTTTCAACCGTTAATCCTTCTTTCAAAGTGATTAAGGGCATTAGGTTATTATTATGGTGATCAAGCATAATAATATATGGAGAAAACGAAACTATACCACGGATTTAAGAGAGAAAATATGAATTATTAATATAAAACTGTCATACAATGCATTCCCGGGCTACTCCCGGTCCTAAAGATGGAGGGGATTAGCCCCGCATGTTCACCTCGCACAAATACATGGTAGAAATAGGGGAAATCATATGAAAAACGTGAATTAAATGGGAAAACCCCTGAACGGAGGAGAACCGGTTGATCCTTTGCGTAGAACACGAGCTTTCCCGCCTCTCGGTGGTGAAATCTGTCTTCGGCAGCGTCCGGATCGACATGTATGAACCTCTGGCCTCCGTTCTCCTCTCTCTCGCTCCTCGGCACTTGTGCAATGGCAGATTAGATGATGATCTCGTCCGGGCAGCCGTCATTAGGTATAAGTCCCTAATTAGGTCGTCAATTAACTCCAGCCGTCCGATTGAAATCAATTTGAATCCAATGTATATCTGACGGTGTCGATACCATCGACGCGGGTCGATGGTATCGACCCATTGTAGTAGCGACAGCCTTCTTGTCTTTTCGTCCGAGTGCCTGTGGCCATCTCGATACCATCGACTTGGGTCGATGGTATCGACCTCTCTGTAGCGTCAGTTTTGTCATTTAGCGACGTTGTAGCCTCACTGCGTCGATGGTATCGACTTGGGGTCGATACTATCGACAGCTTCCTCGCCAGCAACCTGAAGGGATCTCGATGCCATCGACTTGGGTGTCGATGGTATCGACTCTTTGCTGCTCCTTTCGGCTGGCAACCTGTGGCCTTGTCGATTGTATCGACTTCCGTCGATGGTATCGACGGAAGCAGATACTTGTTTTTCCTGAAATTCCAAGACAAGATCAAATAAATCCACACGAATTATAATAAAGTGATGATTAATGCTCAAAATGATAAAACTAAGGGGATTTGACATAAAATGATGGCAAAGACCAAAATAGGTGAATTATGCAATATTAACCATAAAAATGACTAATAAAAGCACAAAATACATATCAAAAAGGTCTATAAATGCGACTCAAAATCATCGCATCAATGAGGCTACACTGAAGAGAGAGAAAGTGCATTATACTTCAATATTAAAGGATATCAAACTAACTATCATCTTAAAAAGAGTAAGCATTGCTTAATTCATTATACCTTTCTTTAAACATTAGATTTAGGTATACTAGTGACATTAGGTTCTACTTGATGCATGAACTTTAACTTTTAAAAAAATAGGGTTTCTAATCAATGATTCATTCATATGTTTAAACTTTGAGGATGTTAAAAGCTGCAACATCCAAATCTCAAAAACTAAATCGAAGAAGTAGAAAGTTTACCTATTGAAACTACCATCGTTTTCAGTTCGGAAAGTGAATGACACCAACCATATTTGAACAAACATTGACGGCTCCTGTAAACAATGTTTGGCTTGCTCGCTGGAGGTGAGATGAATCCACGATCCCAGGTTACAAAAGAAAAGTGACACCAACCATATCGGCAGTTTTCGATGTAAACGTAATAGTTGGAGAATATTTGTCTGAAAATACTACACGACACTAGTTCAAGCTTACAGCAAGAGTCTACATAATGAATTTATTTTATATTTCAGGACGACTTGTAGATAGAAGCTTTTTCATGTGTTCTTGGCCAAGATAAGGATTGGCAAACATAATGAAGTAAATTACCACAAAAGTTTCTAAAAAAATGTTTGACAAAAAGTTAATAAGCTATAAATGAAACATGATGAAGCAAGTAACGACAAAGATTTCTAAAAGACTAAATTGCCACAAAGAAACATTCATTTAAACCTAACTTCTAAAACGCACAAGTCAATGTAAAAAGTGTGATTTTTAAAAAGGGCCGTAAACACAACATAACTCGCATAAAGTCTCTTAGACAGCAGCATTAACATACCAGCCAGAGTTTACAACAATGCTAATTGATGATTAACTGAGCAAGACATCTAGCTCAAGTCGAACCATCAAGACATTTAAGATGTATTAATAAGGATTTTCTGTATTAATAAAGGATAACAATATGTGCTTTCCCTTTTTCTATCTCTTGTTTTTGTCCTTTTTCGTTTGTATACAAAGGGGGACTGGAAAGAAACGGCTACCCAGGATAAGAAAAAAAATAAGAGAAAGAAGAGAAGCAACTCATCGCCCGATACAACACCGGAACACAGGTCAACGGCGAGGTTGCGGAGGGTGCTAGGCAAACGAGCAGACAGTTTCAGACAACCCCAAAACGACGACGACGACACAAGCTTCTGCGTTTCTGATCCATTATCCGAATTTTTACTTGTAGTGTAAGCTCCTCCTGAGCATGTCCCCGAACTTCCTGAGCACGGGCTTACGCCTCCTATTTGCCGACGCAGGGGAATCCACCTCCAGCTCCGGGGCTCCTTCCACCAGCGCATCCTCTTGCGGTACCGCCGGGACTTCTTCTACAGACACGGCGGGGTGGTCGAAGTCCAGCGACTGCGTCACAAGCCCACCGCCGCCTTCCTCGGGCGCCGTGGCCGCGCGTGCGGGCCAGGGTCGCCGGAGTGATATGCTCCCCATGGAGGGGAACCTGCGGTGCTTATCCGCCATGATGGACTCGGGCTTCGGTGCGGACGCCGGCACGCGGAACGATACCGAACCCAGCGCGATGGGACCCGAGTGGTGGTGTCGCCTGCGGTGGATACCCCGGGGCTTGCCGTCGGCCATGATGCTGTTCTCCCTGAGACCTCCCGCCACGTCGTCTTCGTCGTCGTCGTCATCATCGCCGCTGCTCTGCGCGCTCTCCTCATCCCCCTCTGACTGCCAGTGCTTCATCGCCGCAGGCCTAGGCAGCGACAACCCGCGGAGGGGCCCGTTTCCACCGCTGGGAGGCAAGACCGCGGGATTGCTGCCGGTGCTGTTGTTGGTATCGTTCAGCTGAAGCCCTGACGCGGCGGCCAGCATGTGTTCCAGCTTCTTGACGCTGCAAACTGCTGCGGCCTCAGTGACCTTGATGCACTCCAACTCCTGTTTCATGACCCTGAGCGCCAGCTCTTTCTCTTTAAGATCATCCTTCATCTGCGAGTTCTCCGCTCGTGCAATCTCCAACGCCTCCTTCACGACAGTCGCCTCGTTGACGGCATGCTTCATGATGTCCCTCGCCTTGGACGCCTCCTCTCTCGAGCCCTTATGCGCCTCGAAGTTCAGGTCGCTCTCTTCCTTAGCCCTCGCTGCCTCTTCCTCCAACACGCGAAGGCAGTCCATGAGCCCGCCTTCTTTGGCCTTCCACGCCGCAGCGGACTCCTCGAGCTCCATCTTCAGCCTGCGGTTCTCGTCCATCTCGGACTCCAGCCGGGACTCGCACGACTTGAGCAGCGTCATGACGTGGTCGGCCTCCACGCGCGCCGAAAGGTGCTCGGTCTGCGTCGCTGAGAGGAGCGACTTCATCTGCATGTTCTCCGTCGCAACCTCCTTGAGCGCCGCGGCGAGGTCGTCCATGGCTTTCTTGCTCTTCTCCTCGGCCTCCATCGCAGACCGCAGCTCCGCACGCAGGCGCAGCACCTCCTCGGACGCCTGCTGCTTCTGTGGCGGCTGCGACGACGACGGCAAGTTGTCACGGAGCGCCAGCTTGGTCTCCTCCACTTCCATCTTGGCCTCCTCGAGCTGCTTCGTCATCGACACCAGCGAATCGAGCATCTTGTTCTCGGATTCCCTCGCCCTCGCGACCTCATCCTCCAGCTCACGTATCCTCCTGGAAGCGTTTGCGGCGTAGTCACCGCCGGATGCGATCTTCCTCAACTCGCGGCCCACCTGGTGGCCGTTCGCCATCGTCTTCATCATCACTTCCTCCTGCTGATGCTGCTGCGGCATGTCGCGAGGATACGCCCTGCAACGGTACGCTCCGCCCGCCGCCACCAGCGCCGCTTATTAACCGCGTTCGCCGGATGAACTGGTGGTGAGTGGAGGGAAAACGGAAAAGTCTCGGGATTCAGGGATCGAAACAAAACAGAGACCTCTTTTAATTGGCAGTTACCAGGAAAAAGCAGAAATGAAAACAAAACGGTCGGCTTTGCTCTAGGATCTCAATTGGGATTGAGGTGAAGATGGGAGAAGCACCGCTTTGATGGCCGGCGAACTTTCTCAAAAGTCTGGCCTTTGAATAACCCCCCTGTTCGGCATGGACAGGGGGTTAGAGGGGCGAGGGATTTCTTCGATCCAGAGGGCCCCCGAGTCTGGAAGCACCCGGAAAACCCAGACGCCACGAAAAGAAAGAGAGTTTAGAGAGAGAGATAGGGAGGGGAAGATGAAGAACGATCACCAGAGGCACCTAACCGGTATTAACCTGGGTCAAACCCCGCCGATGGAAGAAACCGCCACCAAAGGAATTGTGGGGTGGGGGGTTGACTCGATCAAAGGGGAATGGTGGGGAGAGAAGGTCAGGAGTGGAAGAAAAAGGAGTCTTCTCTTGGGGACGTGCGTTGCTTACCTAAGACTTGAGCGAACGGGCGGCGGAGGAGGAAGGAGGCATGACATTGACTGAACAGGAATGGAACTGGTTGGTTTGCTAATTTCGTCGAACACCCATCGCGCGCCGCCGTCCTCAGGTGGAGGGAGTGGTCCAAAATGAAACAGGGGATGGAAGAGGGGAGAAAAAATAGAAAGACAAAGAAGCGGTACTTGGCTGTTCGTGCGGGTTGTCCGTTGCTTGTGAGCGGAGGTGATGGGAGAGAGTGTCTGCCGTCACCTTTTCGTTGCGTTTTAAGCAGCCCACAAGCAGATGAGCGAGTCCACCGCGGGATTGGGGTAGGTGTGTGTAGCCGAAACGGGCCGCTGCCGGCGCCGGCCTGAGCTCCTCTCGGGAATGAGAGGCCGCCTTGGGTTGCTCGCCTGCCGAGAGGCTCAACGTCGGTGGATCGCCGTAATAATATTTATTTATATATAGAGATTGAAGTAGATCGGCAGATGAGTTGTTGTTCCGGTATTAGTCGGCATTTTAAGCAAAGTGTAGCCTTTCGTGATAACCTTCATGCATGGTTTAGAGTTGGAATGGCAATGATGGCATATCCAAAGATGTGTTGTTGGATATCAACTTCACAATGGACAAGTAGGGAAAGCCAATAAATTGGGAATATACTATTTTAGAACATTTTAATTGAATTGAGAAACTGAATTGAATGATCACCAATTGAGGAAATTAATATACAATGTACAAACTTGCGACGAGGTCGTAACATCACCAATTAAGTTGGATTTATCTTACAACTCACCCACTCCATGAATGTCATGTTACATGACATATTTACATAGATTGTCATACCAAAGAACTCTGTATATGATATACTCTTTCATCTGTCAAAAAAAAAAAAAGAGGAGGAGAACTGGGGCAGCAAACCATGAGACTGAAATGGCAGGTCGACATTGGAGCTCTTCAATTGAAGCATACAAGGGACACATTTATCGTCGTTGAGTCAGTTTGGCCAAATGATGCTAAGAATTATTGGATGAATTGAGCAAGATGGTGAGCTGCCATTTGGTGTCAAAGTTTACAAAAATATTGTCCAAGTCACCACCAATTGTGATTCAAATTGTGATGTGCAACTCGTGATTCCATAAAACGTCATCTTACTTGTCATATTCACATAACCACAATGCCCATGACAAAAAAGTAACCTTCCAATTGGACACACTCCTCCATATGGAAAACTTTCACGACTCAAGACTGTTACACAACATAGAATGATATTAAGATGATAGATCGACAATGTAACTCATCACTCAAGACTGACACACCATATCATAATGCAATTATATGGATATATCCAAAGATGTGTTGTTGGGTATTAAACTTCACCAATACATGCAGAGAAAGCTAATAAATTGGTGTATACTTTTCCTTTCTTTTTGAATATATGGAATGATTTGAGCGAGTTAATAGATGACATTCAATGTGAAAATTATAACACGATTGTGACCACCAAAAAATCCAAATTTATTAAATAATTCACCCACTCATTAAATGTCAATTTACTTGTCATTTACAAATAATCCGGATTTATTTAACAATTCACACCTATGATGTTCAATCTTCATCTTGATGAAAAGAAGAATTAGGACATTAAACAATGGAATTAAGATGATTGATAAACGTAGGAGCTCTCCTATGCAAGCATAGGGGGCACATGTTTATCGTGGCTGAGTCGAATTGGTCAAGTGATGTTAAAAAATATTGAATGATCACATGAAGTAGGTGGATTGGTATTTGGTGATGAAATTATTAAAAAAAATCCATCTTCAACATCACCAATCAAATTCCAATCATGATTCCATGAATTTCATCCCACTTGACATATACACATAGACTGTAATGCACATGCCAAGAAAAAGAATCCTTCCAAGACGACAGTTTCCCACTTATGGAAAATAAAAGGTGTCGACACTCGAGACTGAGACATCATAGCATGAGATTCAGATGATAGATCGACATTGTATCTCATCACTTCTACCCAATTGGACATATTTCCTAAGGTTCAGATTTTACTAGTTGGGTCGATAAATTGTGAGATAATGCCAAGGTTATTGAAATTTAGATTACAAACGGGTTGGGATGCAATGTTAAAAGCTTCTGAGGATTGTTGAATGCATTGATAATGTAACACCCTCAAAATTTTAAACTTATGAATGAATCCCTATTTGAAATCCTAATTTTGAGATTTTAAATTTGATGCTTCAATTAACCCTAATGTGATTATAGTATTCTAAGATGTTATTAAAACATGGTTTCTCTAAAGTCATGGATAGTTGGACATTATTAACTCAATTGTAATTTATTTCTCCATTATAACCCTAATTAGTCAATATGTGACACATGAGTGTTCAAAGTGCAATTGGCCTAACTATTATCCAAAATTGGCCCTAATTAAAAGCATATAAGTTTATTTAGATAAAAAGTAACTCCCTTAAAAGTACATGCCACAAGTTCTTGCTCGACAATATGAAATAACTAAACACATGTTTATCCTATAAGGGAAATCATTGGTAGTTGTAACTCTTAAAACTAAAAACTAAGTTGATATTAAGATTCCTCATAATTAAATTAGGCAAGTCACAAATTTTTGTCAATTTTGAACATTTATTTATGTCCCAATTTTAATTTAGAAAATAATACCAAAATCTTAGGAGAACTGTGATTATACGATCCTAGTATCACCAGAACTATGCTTTAATTCATCCAACAACTATCACACAGACTGTGTCCCATTCTGGGTTGGACATTTGGATATTACGGGTAGCCAAGATGCACAAGTCATCTCTTTCACCTGAGTCCTAAGCCTTGTGGACTCCAATAGGATGTGACTTCCTCTTAACCAGCGATATCCCTCACCATCAAATCCTAGAATGAGAGTGTGGTGCCCAACGTCACGCCAAATGAGATTACTCAAAACAAAACACACGGTCAACTACTAATTAGCCATACACCAGATGACATGGTAAATTAAAACAGATTCAAACTTTACTATCATGTTCCGAAATATTACATAAACGTCCAATAACATGTACACAAATGTTACTGTTTCACATATACATGACATATATACAACCACAAACACACTATCAAAACCACGCGTTGATATACATCATATACATAACATTCCCTTCCTGGACTTAAGAGTACATGAATGACACTAGGACTCTACAACTACTATCATGTTCCAAAATATTCATGACACGGTAAATTAAAACAAATTCAAACTTTACTATCGTGTTTTGAAATATTACATAAACGTCCAATAACCTGTATACAAATGTTACTGTTTCACATATACATGACATATATACAACCACAAACACACTATCAAAACCACGCGTCGATATACATCATATACATAACATTCCCTTCCTGGACTTGAGAGTACATGAATGACACTAGGACTCTACAACTATTACTATCCAACCTTCTGCCTCTACTTCTCTCCAAGTGCTCTTCTTCAGCACCAAAATCTTGACCACACCACTGATGACCACCCAAAATGATGTGGTGAACCATGAGGTGAGATCCATGCCCCAGCGGGACATATAACTCTCAACGAACATTTATTGATCTACATCATATTATATGTTTAAATAAGTTAATTAGATAAAACAAGTTAAACAGATGAAGTAGATTAAGTAACTAACATAGGTTAAGCTACTAAGTAGGAAAAGTTGTCTCTTTCTATACTGTTAATTTCTCTTACCGCATTATATAACAACTAAACAATATAAGAAACAAGGCAAGGGTTAACATCCAATGTGAAGTGTGTTTAACCCTAAATAGATATACTACATGGCTAGATTACATCTTTTATTAAGCCCCAAGAAATTGAGGTATACCACTCAATTCCAACTGACCACTACTAAGTCAAAATCAGTGCCATACAAGATCTATAGGAGAGCCAAAATCCTAAGATCCCATCCACCCTCAGTCAGTACAAGTCAGCCACAACAACATATAAAGTCAAGCTACAAAATAGCCTAGTCATCCCTTAGTATATAGGTCACGACACTAGTGAACAACCTAGTCTGTCCTTAAAAGGTCACATCATTAGTGAAACCAGGGTATACTGAACCCAAAAAACTGAGGTACAACAACAATTATCCTCAACCACATCACATATACTGAATCATAATCATCTGAGATATGGCCTCAACCGTTCTCATGCCAAGGTATGACCACAATTGTCCTTATGAACATGCATATACTCTACAATATACGAATTTGAGCTTCCACTAAGGAACAAATCTTTTCACCACCCTACAAGTCCTGACACTGGAATGAATCTATGGCACAAGGCAACTATATGATTAGGATTTCACTTGATTCAATTGGGTGATTTAAGGATGCATCAATCAAGTTACATACAAACCATAAATGAATTCTACAAAACATGGGGTATATTACAACTTCAGAAGATATAAAACATATGAGATATAATGTTGATCACAAAATCACACGGTACTACTCCATTACCATACATGAGACCATACTCATCATCATATCATGACAGATTAAAATTTCATGTCACATCATGAAGAGGATAACACCTTATTTATGGCACATAGCCATGTCTAAGGTTATAAGACCATTCACATTGCTCTGTGCAAGAACGTCATTATCTTTCCATGCCTCATCAAGGCTCATCATGCCATCACCATACATGTAATACATAAGTTTGACATAACATTGCATTTGGAAACTATGATGTCCATAGAAAATTAGGGTTACAACAACATTAGGAGAGAGAAAACATTCCATCATCATAAAAACTATTCAAGAGATCCAAACATGATCACAATTTACTTGCATTAGGGTTTGGTTCAACAAGGTAAGTAGATTAGGGTTTCAAAACAACAATTAAAGGTAAACCCTAAATCTCATTATATCCTTCAATCATGAGAGACACTACATCAACCATCACCATCGTGAAGTCAACATAACATGACAACCATGTAAAGTAGAAAACTTCATCGACCGCTTAGGTTTAGTGGTGTCATGGACCGCTGAAGACCAACATGGTTGGTAACAGAAGAGACTAAAGTCTACCACCTTCATCGACCGAAGATAATATGGAACATTGGCAACCAAAGGAAACCTAACACCTTGGCGATCAAAGAGAGTTCCACCATTTTCATTAACCTCATAAAATAAAAGCTTGGTGACCACTTAACATCAAGGTAATCATCGACCACATAGGATCAAACTCAACGACCTCATGGGTAAAAAAATTAGTGACCAAAGAAGATGATCATCTCATCGACCATATAAGAAAATCATGGTGACCACTATCAAGAGAGAGAAAACCTTGGCAACCACATAGAATCTAAAGTAAGTTGATCATCATCAACAATCTGAAAGGTCATCAAGGTGTAAACCACAAGAAGAAGATCAACTTCAAAACCCTAATTAACAACCATCATGAGAGAAAGCAAAACCATGATGTGTGAGATTGAGAAAACCAATGTTTCCACAAACATGCATGCATCAAAACTTCCATCACCAAAGAAGGATTTCATGCACAATGATTAAGGTTCATCTAAGGAGGTATATTACTCAAGAATCACCATGTAAACATAAACCCTAGAAACAAGATACTATCTCTCTACTTGTAACCACGTTTTAGAGCAAGATTATGTACATGGAAGAGAGAATTAAGAAATAACAGTGGAGAAAGTTACATAACTCACCTTAGAGATGATGTAGAAGCTCCAAACAACAAGGCAACTTGAAGGAAAAGGGGAATAAAACCCTAGCTTGAGAACTATCTCAGTCAAGCTAGCTCCAACTCCAATAAACAAGCAAAACCCTAGGTATAAAGGCAAAGAAGAGAAGTTCTTTAGGCTCTAACTCAAGCACTACCCTGGAATACCATGGGTTTGGCTAAGAAGAGAAAGAATAAGATAGGGAAACAAGTAAAACGTGGATAAAAGATAGGGATCTCACTTACCAAGACCAAGAAGAAGAGAAAGCTAGCACCAAACGATCACAAGATGGGTTGATCCAAACCCTAGCTTAACATTCAAGGTGGATTGGCCACCTTCTCCTTCTTTGGAACCTCCTTCTCCACAAATCACCAAGGGGGACGAGCTCCAAGAGAAACCAATGAAAAAGAGAGAGGAAAATAGGTTCAAAATAGGTCATTGGCACGAAAGGAGGGGGATTTATATAACATAGGGTTGGAGAGAGAGAAAGAGGGTTAGGTGTCATGCTAAACATTCCATGTGTCCAAGAGATCTCGTACACGCAAGCACCATACTCAACCAAGCAACAAAGGGTGAAAAAAACAAGAAAAACCATCCACCAAACTTGTCCAATAAAACTCTTCGACCGACGGGAAACTTCAGCGACCAAACTTGATCAAAACTCAACGATCGCTAACCCTAGGGTTTCTTGGTGACCTAGAGGGGTCATGAGCCTCATCAACCGTCAAGACTAGGGACACACTCCAAAACATCATCAAATGTCAAATAACATGGCCAAAGGAAAGCTTGTCTATCATAAAAACATAAGGCCATCGATCAAACACATATCAAGGTCAACCATTAGCTTAGGGCATCCAAGTAAACCCTAATTCTCAACAGGAGGTGTCACCACTCAACACAAGGTGTGACAAGGCACCCCAAAGCTCAACTATAATGAACATGATGTCAAAACATGTAAACAAAAACTAGCATGTGACAAAATTCAAGAAAAACCCTAGAGATGGGTAAATTGCAATTAGGTCTAAAACAAGCACATAAAAGCATAACTAGGTCAAACAACATCCAAACTAGACCAAACTTGAAGCATAAGCTAGTCACATGATATCAAAACACATCATAAGGGTTTTATAAAGGTTTTAAGCATATATTTGTACTAAGAAAGCATGTTCAACCAAAAATCTAGGTTAGGGGTCTTATAGAGAGAAAAAGCAAAACACGTTCCTCGCATATCCCAAGATGATGTCATCACAAATTCTCTAGGATTCAATGCCATTCACACTCCAATCAACAACCAAAGTCCATGATCCAACTAAACTCGACCCCCTCTAGCCTTCAACACATCTCTATACCTTCATATATATAAGTAAGATTTTAGAATCCAACTAGACACATCTAGGAACATCAAACCACCTCCAACTTGCCTAAATAATCTTCCACTCATCACAACCACGAGCCCCCAAATGATGCAAATCATTTTCATCGAGGTGGTGACTCTTGCCTTCAAGACAGAAGTTGAAGCCATGAATCATTTTCATTAGACTCCATGAAACCTGTCCAATTCTCAATTTTACACCATTTTGTAGGTATTTGGCTTCCCCTTATTTTCTTTGTTTCGATGAGTGGACCTTTTTTGCCAAAATTGGAGGCGGTTCCTTACACTTTTTCTATGAACAAATTTGATTTTGTGTGAAAATGCACATGGTGCTCTCAGATTATGGTTTGACTTCATGTTTATCTAAATATTTACTATCACCTTATTTCTTAGATGGTGAAGTAGTACCTGGTCCCTTCACCTCTTGTCCCAAACCTAAGGTCAACTTGACTAAAATACCTTGACGAAGACAAATGTATATTCTTTTGACAAAGTTTCCATAAACGTTAGTGTCCCATCATGAATCTTATCTGATGTTCAAACTATAGATGTTTTGGTTGATTACCATTTTGAAAAATATGATGAGCAGTTGAATTACAAGACTGCCCCAAATCTACATTTCTTTTGTCAAGCAGGTGCTATCGACAAAAGCACATTTCCTTGTTGGATTATGAGAAAGGGGCCACATGTTTCTTTCTGAGTGATGTTGGGTAGGTTGTACCTTGCGATGGATAACCTACATCCACCTTCCAAAAGTAGTTCCAGTTCATCTTCTGAAGGAAAATCTTCCCATTACAATCAATGGCATCACTACTTGGTCTTTCGATGGCTCTACTGAGCATCGTGAGACCATTTGTCTTCCAATTGCCTCACTGTAGATCAAGAACCCCTCATATTCCACACACCACCATTTACTCTTCACCTCCATGGCGGCCATGACTTAACTCCATGACGGATGGGAGAGTTCCAGACCCTTCCCCACACCTATAAATAGAAAAAAAGACCAACAAAGAAAGCATCCACCATTTATGCCTTAAGGCTGACACATCCACTCCAGATGTTCTATCTCCACAGTCTTCGACCTTCACCATTAGTTGAAAAACGTCAACTAAGGAACCTTCCACCTTTTCCATTACCTAGGTTCTAAGGATCAGACCTTGAAAGAGGCTTTTTCTACAACACCTACTTCCATCAGTAAACGACCTCTACCATCATCTACCTACTCTCTTTTACCATGACAGTCCCAACACCTAAAGAAGGAAGAACAATGCTCTGCTTCCACCTCCGACAAATGCCATGGTGGTCCTATTGATTCCTTATCCACCATCAGTTTGAAGACATGCATCCACCATAGATTTTCTTCCATTTCTTTATCGTGATCATGGATTTCTACCTCTCTTCTTTTGTGCTTTCTGTGGTTTTTGCCATGAGCCATTAATCCTCTCACTGTGGGACATGAACTAGCCCTATTTCTTGATTTTTCTTTCCTTACTGCATCTACTATTGTATGGACCAATGAATGCTTTGAATCGGTCTAATTTATTCTTATATTCTTGTCTGATCATCAAGCTTATATGTAAATCATATCTTAGGTGTAGAGAACTTCAACCCTAAGATCTAGGATACCGACTTATTCATTATAAACCCTTGATGAGAATTTCGAATAGGTTCTTACTAGGGTGATACCTTTATTATTTCTAAGTAGCGTGACAACAAGCTTAGATTGATACCTGACTAGGTTTTAATCATAACATTGAAAGGTGGATTTTTCTAGCCTCTGCATATGTATATCCTTTCTAATGTGATGCATGAGAAAGTGAATGATATGTAGCGGTGGAGAAGCACATTTTCACCCTAGTGTTCCCATCTATTGATTTATCAACCCTTAATTTCAGCCTTTACTACTTGCAATCTTAGTTTAATAACAAAATCCAAATCGTGTGCTAAGCACTAGTTCTTGTGCGGTTATCTTGATCAGTCGCTTCTTAAAAACATTCTCCTTTGGGTTTGATCCTAACTATACTACAATAAGATCCGTCCACTTATGGGTGGTGATCATTGTACTTATTTTAGGTAAAAACTCTAGGTATTTCACCCCTAATGAATTTGCCAGTGTAATAATATCGACGTCAAATATTCAAGATCTAGAGAGCATTCATCAAGATCCTGAGAGAAATTCCACATATCAAGCTTTAGAGAGCAATGTTATTTATCAATCTCCCAAGATCAATGAGCACTTTAGTGCATGTATCTTCAAGCTCCTTAGAGCAAGGCTATGGAATAAAGACGTCAACTCAAGATAATAATGTCATTGATTAAGAGAAACAAGATGAAGATAAATGATATGGGAAGTATTTGATGCTTACACATTTTTAAACCATGTTTTTTTAGAAGTATTTCATATTTCAAGTTCTATAATGTTACTCAGTTCCACTTATGCTAATGTGTTTCCATTTTGCTTTGCATGGATGGGGGCGCAATGCCCACAGGTGAGGAGCAATTAAGGACTAAAGAAGAGCAAGCCATTGATTAGAAGAATTCAAATGCAATTTGGTGGGGTGACATCTACCTTAGATGATCCTAATGTTTAGAATGTTTCCTTTTATGTGAAGTTATTCTATGATTAGGTTTTAGCCTTGATGATAAATTCAGTTGTAGTTTCTTATCAATGAACTATGTAGGAATCTTTTTAAGACAATGTATGGTGATTTTTATTTGTAATGAATATCTTAATGTAGCACCCCCTTCAAGATAAATGCTTATGTCCAGTTATATTATGTATTTAAAAAGTGGGGTGCTACATTAGTTGAATCAGAGAAAATAAGTATATGTCCACCATATAATAATCTGATTCATATGTTCTAACCCTAGGTACAGAAAAAGTAAGTGAAAGATATTTAACTTCAAAGTAGAAGTTTAGTCAGGATACATAAGTTTAAATAAGAATTAGGGTTGTGTCTAGATCGTTTGGACTTCTATGTTAAGTCTAGAATTTTATATAGCATGCTCACTCTCTTTCCCACATGTTTGTGGTATGGGATACAAGCTTGTGCGGTTTTGTAGAGAGGATGTTATATGCATCATGGTCATATTTTTCCCTTTCGAGTGCATGGATATTGGACATGTGCATGAGGGAGGTACTAAGATAAGTGTCATAAGACATGTCACCTATGAATGTATGACCGTCCAACAAATATCCAAAGGCAACAGGGGAAATAGGCATCAACATTAAAAGCTTGAGACATATAGTAACATAAACCTGATTAGATAGATAGTAAACAAGTATGCATACAAATGGTAAAAAATTTCATGCACATGCTAATAAACAATGTTTTCTAAGTTTTATGATTTTGTGTTCATCATGTATCATTGCCATGCTAATGGCTTATGAAATTTCAAAAATCATGTTTAAGAATAAGAAATCATGTTATGTCGATATAGTCTCTCAATCATTTTATGTGAGCCTTAGCCAACCTTATCATCATTGCAAGTGAATTCATGAGAGTGACTATTATCAACTAAAGGGAAAAAAAATTGGTCTAAAATGAAATCATGTCAAGTTAGTAAAGTTCTAATGTAATCATGTTAGCCCTGCATAGGTCATATCATAAGTATGATATAGAGACTTTAAGATAGTATTAGAGAGTTTGTGTACATAGAATATATGAATCCCTAAGGTGGGTAGTAGTTTGAGGAAATTTTGATGAAGACATTTATTTGAGGTGTAGCATCCTTAAAATTTTAAGATGATGAATGAATCCCTATTTAGAACACTAAATTTGAGATTTTTGATGCTTCAATTAACCCTAATGTGATTATAGGATTCTAAGGTGTTACTAAAACCCAGTTTCTCTAAATTCATGGATAGTTTCACATTATCAACTCAATCGTGATTTAGTTTACCATTATAACCCTATTTAGTCAATATGGTGACACATGAGCGTTCAAAGTGGAATTGGCCTAACAATTATCCATAATTGACCCTAATTAAAATCATATTAGTTATTTGGATAATAAGTAACTCCCTTCAAAGTATGGGACACAATTTCTTGCTAGGCAATCCAAAATAACTAAACACATGTTTATCCTAGAAGGGAAATAATAGGTGGTTGTGACTCTTAAAATTGAAAACTAAGTTGATATTGAAAATTCCTTATAATTAAATTAGGTAAGTCACCAAGTTTCACCTGATTTGAGCATTTTCCTTCTGCCCTAATTTTAATTTTAAAAAGGAATGCCTAAAATCTTAGGAGAATCATGATTATACAAACTTAGTATCACTAGAACTATGCTTTTAATTCATATAATAAGTGTCACACGGACTGTGACTCATTCCGGGTCAAACATTTGGATCTTGTGAGTAGTCAAGATGCACGAGTCATGTCTTTCACCTTAGTCCTAAGTCTTGTGTACTCCAACAAGATGTGACTTCCTATTAACCAACAAGCTCTCTCACCATCAAATCCAAGTAAGAGAAAACAAACCAATCGTCATCCTCACATCTCCCTAAATGGCGTCATCCTAAACTCTTTGGGATTCCATGCCATTTACACTCCGGACAACCACCAAAATCCATGATCTAGTAGAACTCGATCCCCTCTGTCCTCCGACACAACTCTAGACCTTCATCTATATAAGTAATGATTCAGAATCCAACTAGAGACGTCCAGTAAAATCAAACCACCTCCAACTTGCCCTGATCATCTTCTACTCATCACAACTGTAAACCTCCCAATTGATGCAAATCATTTTCATCAAGGTGGAGACTCTCACATTCAAGAGGCCAGTTGAATCCATGAATTATTTCTATTATCCTTTGGGAAGCCTCTGTAGTTCTCAATGTTTCCCCCATTTTGCAAGTATATAGTTTCTCCTCTTTTTCTTTATTTTGATGCTTGGACCTTTTCTTCCTAACCTGGGTGAGATTCCTTACACTTTTGCTATGAACGACTTCAATTTTGTGTGAAAATGATCCTGATTCTCTTGGATTATGGTATGCCTTTGTGTTTATCCGAATCACTTCCTCTGCATTCTTACTTTGGTGGCTTAACAATGAGTACCTAGTTCCCTTCCCCTATGGCCCCGAACTAGAGGTTATATTGACCTGAATACCTCGACGAAGAGGGATGTATCTTTTTTTGACAAAGTCTGCAAGGAAGTTAGTGTCCCATTGTGAATCTTCTCTGTTGTTCAAACTCTAGATGTTTTGGTTGATTGTTGTTTTGACAAAGATGACGAGTAGTTTAATTACATGACTGCCCCAAATCCATGTTTCCTTTGTCAAGTGCGTGCAATGGGAAAAAGTGCCTTTCCGTGTTGGATTTTGGGCAAGCACATGTACATTTATTTCTGAGCACTTAGGGTCCGGTGGCTGACCTTGGCTGGGCCACAACAATGCAGGACCAACATCATAGGTGTTGTTTTATCAGATAGAAGGGATCCATATGTCTTTTCCTTGATTAATAATTGGTCAGTTCTTTGAAAATTCATAGTGATTGAATGAATGGTTTAAAAAATAGGAATAAATAGTTGTTGGAAAGGTTTTTGAATAAAGAAGATGATTTTTGAGATTTGAAGCCCTGATTGCATCATTGTTGACCATCTTTCCTTAAAAGACCCAAAATTGGGATTTAGATGACAATGAAGGCAAAGATTAATTAGAACCATGTTAATTTTAGGTTTTAAGGGCTTATACAAACCTTAGGAGATGTAAGAGGATGTCTTATCCAATCTAGAAGTGGGTCATGTACTCTGAGTATCAAGTACCAGTCAAGGGATTTTTATTCTCTTATGGTTATGAAAATTAGTTATAATGATATTACATATATAGTTCCAATTGACATTTTTAGGAAAGTGCTTAAAATTCAAATTATAAAATTTTAGTACATTATTATTATCTAAGATCATAATGATAACATGCACATCTCTCTTAATTCAGATTTAAAGTTTTAAGTGATTATGTTCAAGTAATGTTAAGTACAAGATAATTGGTTCACATTATTCCTTCCAAGTTATTCTCCTTTTGGCCATAGATCAAGCTCTTGAGAGCAATGTCATATACAAGCTCTAGAGAGAATTGTTATTTGTCAATCTCCTGAGAGAAACAATCAAATTGGTGCAAGTATATTCAAGCCATGAGAGCAAGGTTATGATAGAAAGACAACATAATCAACTCAAGATAATAATGTCATTGATTAAGAGAAACAAAATGAAGATAAATGATATGTGAAGTATGCAATGTTTACACATGTTTCACCCATGTTTTCTCAAAAAGTGTAGTAATATTTCAAGTTATATATGTTACTCACTACCACTTACGCTAACATGTTTCCATTTTGCTTTGCATGACTGGGGGTTCGATGCCAGCAAGTGAGGAACAAATAAGGACTAAATAAGAGCTAGCTAAGGATTATAAGACTTTCAAGTGCAACCTGGTAGGGTCCCATCTACTTTAGATGATATTAATGTTTAGAATGTTTCCTTTTATGTTAAGTTATTCTATGATTACATGATTAGATCTTAGTCATTACAATGAAGTTAGTTGTTGTTTCTTATCTAATGAACTATGTATAAATTTTTAACAGTGATTTATGTTGACTCTAGGTCTAAATTGACCAAACCCTTATTTTGATGATGACTAAACCATTCCACTTAATTGTGTATAATGCTTCTACTTGAGTGATTTTAGATTAGGTATAGACACACTCCAAATGTCCTAACTTGCACATCTCAAATTTCCATTAGAATCATGTTGTAAATCACTTGTAATGATTGTATGACTTGTAATTAAGCTTAGAAAAAATGAGGTGCACTTAAAAAATGAATATTTAAGCACTTAAATATCATTCTGGAAAATTCATTATAGGAACTTTATCGGTCGAGTTTCAATCACGACCGGTCCTTAATGGATTTTGAGAATGATATCAATCAGTTGAGTTGTCCATCCACAAAACTTTAACGATGACCTCTCTGCCCAAGATTGACTTAAGTGGATCGATCAAGTTGCCACCACAAAAAACTCAACTGATGGTTTAAATTGGTCTTGTCGCATAGTGGGATTGGTCAAGTTATCTTTATTGAAACTTGACCAAATTTACTGTACAGAAAAGTGTGAAAAGTGTTCGTAGCTGCTGGAATGTTGCAAAACTAAAAAAATATCTGTTGCAACATCCCAAATGACTAGTATTTGTCCTTAAGTGTTCCCAAAGGCTTATAGGCATCCTCAACTATAAATAGGACCCCTTAGGCTTCATCCCATGGTTAGACAAGCACTATGAAGGTCCCTATTCTATAGTTGAGTGCATCCTACAACCTCCTCTCTCTCTCTCTAAGCTTAATCATATGATCATCCATTATAGTGAGTAGGAGATTTATAAGAGAGCTAGTCCTACATGTATATCTTGTTAGGCTCTCACTTCCACCACCTACCAATCTATCTTTCAACCTTGAAAACAAAGGTTCTCTCTCTTGGCTAAGAGAGGTGAAGAATAACAAGGGAAGTAGTCCCTTAGTGAAGAGGTTCAAGGTCAAAGACTTAGAGCAAGAATGGGTAAGTCCTTGGTGAAGGCTGAAGACTCCTTGGTCAAGTGGGTAAGTCCTTGATGAAAGCTTCTCCTTGGTGAAGGTAAAGTCAAAGGTAAAAGATCCAAGAAGAGTGGGTGATTCCTTAAAGGCTGAAGACTTGTGCAAGAGTGGGTAACTCCTTGGTGAAGGCAGAAGACTCCTTGCAAAGTAGGCAAGTCCTTGGTGAGGTAGAAGACTCCTGGTTGGATAGGTAAGTCCTTTGGTAGGGTATCCTTGTCCAAGAAAAGGAAGGTCATATGTTGTAATTCTTATAAGTGAATATAAGGAGTAGACATGGTTAAGAAATCCTAGAGGTTGACCTTGAAGACTCCTAGTTGGATAGGTAAGTCCTTTGGTAGGGTATCCTTGTCCCGGAAAAGGAAGGTCATATGTTGTAACTCTTATAAGTGAATATAAGGAGTAGACATGGTTAAGAAATCCTAGAGGCTGAGCTCTCTAGGTAGTGGACTAACATACTTCTAGTTTGAAGTATGAAACCACTCTACATAGCTTGTCAATTGGTGCATGTTCAATCTCTCTCATCCTTGCTATGTATGTTTTAGTTGCACTCAAATTACTATATTAGAAACCTTATCTTGTGATATATCTTGAAGGTATAATGAATTATAAGTTATATTCACCCCCTCTAGAGCATCCAATTACCCATCCTAGGATCCAACAAGTGGTATCGGAGTGGGTCTTCTCCCAACATACTTCCACAAGTAGGAGAAGATGGGTGATTACCAAGGTGGGAGATACCTCATCAACATTCCAATCTTTGATGGGAGTAACTTCTTCTATTGGAAAAGAAGGCTACAATTCTACATCTAAGGATCAAGTCTTGAGCTATGGAAAAAGGTAGACCATCCATACAAGCTACCAAAGACAAAGATAGAAGAATGGGATGAAGCTACTTTGCACAAAGCAACCTTGAATGCAAGATCCATCAACATCATCTATGCCTCCATGTCCCCCATCAAGTTCAACCAGATTTCATCTTGTGAGACAACCTATGAAGTATGGGGAAAGATATGCATCACTTATGAGGGTACTCAACAAGTGAAGGAAGGAAAAGTCTACATGCTCAAGGGTCTTGTTTAAAACTTCAAGATGGGAAAGATGGAGACGATAGTCAAGATGTACTCAAGGCTCAATGCCATTGTGAATGGTCTTGCCATTCTTGATCATCTGATGGCTAGAGGAGAGATCAACTCTAAGATCCTTAGAGATCTTCCCAAGAGGTGGGAACCCAAGGTGAATTCCTTTGAAGAATTAAAGTATCTTGGTGATATCCCCATTAAAGAGATCACATGAAATCTACAAGCCCATGAAGTCAAACTTGACAAACAACATGAAGAAGAAAAAGAAGAAGAGAAAGAGCTAAAGATAATGAAGAAGGATGAAATCAAAGATCAAATTGAGTCTATTTTTGGTCAAACTTCTCCATTCTCTCAAGTTGAAGAAGATGCCATGTACTCCAAGGGTAGACTCTAGAAAGGAAAGTCTTTCTCGTACATCTAGTGCCTCAAGTGTGGAAAGAAAGGTCACTTCATGTAGATTGTCTCCAAGGTAAAAAGACCCATCATCACAAGAGAAGAGAAGAGAAGTACAAGAAGAAGAAGAAATGACATAAAATCTCAAGCGACTCCTCCAACTCAATCTCAAGTAACTCCTCCAACTCAAGTGAAGAATCAAGTGGAGGATCTAGATCAAGCTCTAGTGATGAAGGAGAATGCCATTTTGCTCTTATGGCTTCAATAAGTGAAGACTCAAGTGAGGTAAAGCTAAACTCTTTAGATAAATAATCTTTAATTGCTATCATTCATTCTACTCATGCCTCTATTGAATCCTCTAAAAGAAAAAGAAAAATCTTGCTAGAATTGTTGATAATTTGCATGTAGAAATAGATGATATTGAACAACTAATACTTGCTTTCTTGATGATAAAAATGCTTGTCTTAGTCAAGTAGATTCTCTTAAACTTGAAAATACTATCTTTCTTGAAAAGATTAGATTTCTAGAAGCTCAACCTATTATGAGTAGCTTTAATGAAGAGCATACTTTAATTATTGATTCTCTCATGCTTGCTATTAATCTTCTTAAATCTGGAAACAAGAACAAAGATTTGGCTTTGCAAGGTCTAGAATTTGAAAATAGGATCTATAGTTATAAGATTGATGTGCTTGAAAATGAAAATGCTTCCTTTCTTGATGAAATCAATGTCCTTGAATCTTGTTCTAGTTCTATAACTAGAGAGAATTAGTGTTGTTGCTCTTCACATTGAAAGAGATTCTTTTTTGACCAAATCTCTTTGCTTTGAAAATGATTCTTTGCATGTGAGAGATAATATCAATCATTTGTCTTCTACTATAACTTCTCTTATGCATTATAATCATAGTTTGAGATCTTCTTTGAAAAGATTCTTAGTTGGAAAAAAGAATATTAATGATATCCTACACCATACTACTAAAAAAATTGGTAGACATGGTTTAGGGTATGATGGTAGTCAAAGGAACAACAAAGGTAAAGGACGTCCCATCTTCCATGGAGAATCATCTAGTTCCAAGACTACATGCACATGTTACTATGGCAATGATCTTGGTCATTATTCTAATTGTTTCCCTTTTAGGAAATCACCCAAGAGTAATAGGACTTGGGTTTCTAAGGTAACCCATGTGGACCCAAAAACACGATTGGGGACCATTTCATCTTTCTTCTTGCAGGTCACTTGCTAATGGATTGACATAAGCTATTTGAATTGAATTAACTTCTCAATCCACATGAAAGAAGAAAGGTGAGATGTGTATGGGGTGGCAACAAGTGGAAAAGGAATGGTAAGAATAGAGGTAAAGGTTTTCTTCCGCATATCAAATCCTAACTTGTTTTTGTCAAGTTAGTGTACACTATGCATATGGTTTTTGAGTCAAAAGTGGTAGTTTGTGATTCTCTTCACATCTAGCTCAAAATTGTTTCTAATGCTTTCATAGGGCATTATTAACTTGCTTACAAATGTTTGGATATGGCTTATATTTTTAACATGCCTCTTAATATGCTTTTATGATATATATGTGCTTCTTGACAACATCTGTATCGGTCAAGTTTGTCATGTTAGAAACTCGACTGACAGACACCCATATGTGTTGCCAATAACTATTGTCAGTCAAATTGCCAAAACACAGAACTAGACCGACAACACTGTGCACATAATATACAATTGGCTTTTTGGATGAGAATTTCCCTCTCAACTAGAATTTCTCAACCATTAGCTTTATTCATTGTCACTCCTCTTGGTATCTTCATATATGCATATTTTCTTGATTTTTAAATTGCCTATCTTGCATACTACTCTATATTTCTAATTTCTATATTTTGGTATCCCACAAGTGGTATCCTTATATCATGCAATTACCCATCTTGAGTTATTATGCAGGTTTTGATGATGATCTCTTAGGATCTATTGGCTGTGTCTTAAATTGCTTATGTTGTGCTCTAACTTACTACATCTATCTAGTAGTATATCTTGTGATGCAACCTGAGTTTCTTAGTGGTAATCATCTCTTGATAATGATGCATACTTGCTAGTGATTTATATCATTTCATGCTTCTAAAACTGTATATATTCTTATTTGGACATATCTCTACACCCACTCATGGCTTGCTCTTTAACTTGTGCATATCTTTCTATGATCTAGATCCTACTAGTAGTCCTAACTTGTGATAATATATACTAGTTGTAACGACCATCATCAAACTGACAAATAAATCGTTACTAATTAAGAGGAATAAACATAAACAACAGATTAACAAAAATCACTAAAATTTAAAACCATTTTTTTGCAAGGAGATCCTTGTCCAAAAAACGTTTACTGAAATATACAAAACCCATACATGTCATGATTTACATTGTACAACATCTCATCTTGAGGACAACATATAACAGTTGATCTATCAAAACACATACTGGAACAACATAAAACCTTGAGGCATTCAAGCCAAAATCTCAGATCATTCATGAAACCAGTATGAACCAACTCCAAGGACCTGAGAGTACATAGATGACACATAGGACTTCTATCTACAAGACATGACAGACAGTACACTCAACCTGAGCTGTCACTACTGCCTCAGCTATTGTTCCTCCTCTGCAGAAAGATCTTTGCCACCTCATGTATGTCCACCTAAAAAAATGTGGATCCCACGGGGTGACGACAATTGTCCCAGTGAGAGATATAACTCTCCGCCGACCATATTATTATCATAGATTAAGCATTTATAAACTGAGCAGAGGTTCTTTTTATATTAACATGCAGGATAATTCACTGTATGAATAGAATGAAGTAATCTCCTTTCTTAAGGAGAACATTGCATCTACCCATGGTAGAGTTATAAATCATCTATCTACTTTGCAAGAAATGTAAAGAAACATAAATATCATCTATCAACTAATATGTATAACTAAATTGTGCATCAAACAATATTTCTCGTACTCAATCCTTAAGAAGATATGCTACATGGATGAACATGTTTTAACAATCACGCTTATGCCCTGAGGAGATGAAGCATACCCCGTTCATCTCCAACCGACCACAAACTTCTCACAAGTCGGTACCATACAAGGTCAATGGGAGAGCCGGTTTCCATGACCTCACTTGTCTCGGTCAGTATGAGACCAATTAAGCTTAGCAAGACATCTTGTGTCGGCTACAAATAGTTGTGCCAGGGTACGTAGGCATCCTAGCTTAGAGCTACAACATCAACTGCACTCTCTTAGGGGATACATCTACTAACAACCATCCCCATTTATGAAATTACTGAGTCATGGCGACACAAGCACCATACTCTGAGCCACGGGCCAGTTTACCGTGCTCAACATAGAGTCTACGACTGAAGTCACACTCGAGCTAGGATATGACATATAGCCAAATCCCCATTCATTTCGGGATCATAAGGGGATCGACTCACACATGGCCATCCATAATTACACCCCCACATACTCAAAAGTATGTATTTCAGAAAATTTCAGAATTAAAAGTAGATCATTAAGTATAGCAATTTAGGTGATGAATAATAACATGATAGAGTTCAAGTTATATAACCCGCCTTAAGAACAACTTCAAAGCTACAAGCTCCAAAGATCCAAGTTCCTAAGGTTGAAGATGACTTATCAAAAGTCCAATGCTCGTTCACAACTCCTTCATATACAAGGAATCACCATGGATAAGCAATTGGTGAAGAAGAAAAGAAAGGAAGATCATAACCCTAAAATCATGCTTCAATCCAAGGTTGAAGATGATCATGGCCTCACCTTAGGGTTGAGTATTGATCTCCTTCTTGCTCTTTAGAACCTTTGCACGATACCACACTACTCATGCACGATATGCCATCACTTGTGGCTGATATCCCCCTCACTTGTGGTCAAAACACTCCACTATGGCCGATATCACCTTACTAGGCCGAAGCCACCTTACTTGGCCGATATGAACTTGCTATGGATGATACCCAAGGCCATATGCACGCTACCACTTCACACCTGCACTATAAAAGTACCCTATGCTTGATACCTTAGGAAAGGAGGGTGTTAAGATTCGAAAAATTCCACTAGTGGGTGAAAAGAGGGGTATATATACTTGTTGTTCATGAACAAGTGTGAAAATGAGGTGCCATCAATTTGAGCTACTAGGTGCCACGTGTCCATGCATGGGTGACACATGTACATGCATGCATTAACATTTATATTGACATGAAAAACTCTTGAGGATAATCTAGGGATGGATTTTCGTCCATTACTTATCCCTTTGAATAAAATATATCAACAAAATCACCACTTTATTCACAACCTGATACAACTTTTCTAAGGAAGTTGTAAACCGATACACTTCACCTCCTTGAGGTGATTTGCACGTCATGGGCTTTTCCAAGAGTCTAAAAAACAATATGAGACTCCTCCTTTGTATCCTTGGCCGATAGGCACTCATATATAATCTTTTCAACTTGATACAACCCAAGGTAGGGTTTCATATTCAACCCTTTTCTTGGTCATTTCATCACCAAGATTACCATCACTCATAATTGATTCAAACATTTTGTCTCCTTCTTTATATCTAATCTAAATGATATATAGAGGACGTAGTAACACTCTAGAGGTGATAATTTGCATATAAACCCCACATTTTGGGTAAATTACAATTTGTACCAAAATTGGTGCACAAGGTACTAGCATTATTCAAACAAGTTCGAACTTGGAATTTAGACTTTCCACAAGCCACCACTTAGCATAATTATCTCTGTTATGATGCTAAAGAACTTAATGCACATTCAACATGTGACATATTGCAATATAACCCCTCATCTTGGGTAAATTTCACTTTGGTCCAAAACAAAGGAACATTGCTCAAACAACATTCAATCAGGACCAAACTTGGAACATAAGTGTGCCACATGATAAAAAACACCTTAGAGGATTATATTAAATTTCTAATCAAGTTACTTAGACAAAAAAATAGGGTTACCTTATAACCCAGGTCAGGGTCATTACACTAGTAGTTCATATACATGTAGTTCTTGCGTTATTTATCTTTTCATCAAGTGGTATTCAACTATATACTATGCTTGTATCTTTTTTTCATACATACTCAAGCTTATTCCTTAACTTGCTTAATTATCTTGAGTTGCTTGCATAGAATTGTGACACATGATATATAGAGCTACATTGTATGTAAAAAATTGGAGCATCATTGGAATTCATGTAGATTTTGTTGTAGTGTCATATTTTGATGCAAGAATAGTGTTTTTTAATGTAGAAATGGCCTTCTAAGAAAGACTCATTGCTTTGCCATGAGACATGACACTTTTTGAGTGAATCCCGTCTTCTTGAGGGTCAAAATTGTAATTCATTATTTTTTCTGCACCACTTTATTTTTCCTTGATATCTTCTTGAATTACATATAGGGTTGTTCAAATGCATGTCTTGACTTGATTTTATTTCTATGCTTGGACAAGCTCCCAGTTTTTCTCTTCTAATCTCATTTTATAACATTCATTATCTCCTTTATTTTAACAAGTGGTGTTTCTTATCTCTTCATACCCCCACCTTTTTGAAATGACAAAGGGGGAGAAAGCATCTCTTCTTCTGTAAAGCAGGAGGAGAAACCATGTCTCACATGAAGAGGGAGAAGTATGAGTATTCTATAAATGTTATGAAAGCTAACCATTATAGTATTCTATAAATGTTATGAAAGCTAACCATATAGGAGGAATAGCATCAATTGAGGGGGACTATGAGAACTCTACTAGCATAAATTCAGGGGGAGCATATGAACTCAATTCTATTGAAACCCCTAGGTTTCTCCATAGGTATGCCTTTACT
Source organism: Alisma plantago-aquatica (assembly GCA_963693085.1). Taxonomy (NCBI): domain Eukaryota; kingdom Viridiplantae; phylum Streptophyta; class Magnoliopsida; order Alismatales; family Alismataceae; genus Alisma; species Alisma plantago-aquatica. The sequence goes on from OY856412.1 coordinate 757,380,065, forward strand.
TAAATGATTTTAATATTTTATGCAATGCTTTGTCATTTTAAAAAAGGGGAAGAATGTTGACTATAGGTCAATGTTGACTCTAGGTCTAATTTGACCAAACCCTTGTTTTGATGATGACTAAACCATTCCACTTAATTGTGTCTAATGCTTCTACATGAGTGATTTTAGATTAGATATAGACACACTCCAAATGCCCTAACTTGCACATCTCAAATTGGAGAAAAGACAAGTCAAAATCAATGCAAGTTTAATTTCATGGAATATGATGTAAATCCATTAGAATCATGTTGTAAATCACTTGTAATGATTGTATGACTTGTAATAAAGATTCAAAAAAATCCGGAGCACTTAAAATGAATATTTAAGCACTTAATTATCATTTTGGAAAATTCATTACAGGAACTTTATCAGTTGAGTTTCAATCTCAATCAATCTTTAATGGAATTTGAGAATGATATCGATCAGTCGAGTAGTTCATCCACCCTGTCGATGAACTCTCTGTCCAAGATTGATTTAAGTGGATCGGTTGAGTTGCCACCAGGACAAACTCGACCAATGGTTTAAATTGGTCTTGTCACATAGTGGGATCAGTTAAATTATCTTTATTGAAACTCGACCGAATGCAGTGTACAGAAAAGTGTAGAAAAGTGTTTCTAGCCGTTGGAATGTTGCAAAACTTGAAAAAATATCTATTATAACATCCCAAATGGCTAGTATTCACCCTTAAGTGTTCCTAAAGGCTTCTAGACATCCTCAACTATAAATAGGACTCCTTGGGCTTAATCACATGTTTAGAAAAGCACTATGAAGGTCCCTATTCTATAGTTGAGTGCATCCTACAACCTCCCCTCTCTTTCTAAGCTTAATCACTTGCATTGTCCATTAGAGTGAGTAGGAGATTTGTAAGAGAGCTAGTCCTACATGTATATCTTGTGAGACTCCTACTTCTACCATGTCCCAATCTCTCTTTCAACCTTGACGATGAAGGTTCTCTCTCTTGGATAAGAGTGGTGAAGAAGAACAAGGGAAGGAGTCCCTTGGTGAAGAGGTTCAAGGCTGAAGACTTGGAGTAAGAGTGGGTAAGTCCTTGGTGAAGGTTGAAGAGTCCTTTCTCAAGTGGGTATGTCCTTGGTGAAAACTTCTCCTTGGTGAAGGTGAAGTCAAAGGTGGAAGATCCAAGAAGAGTGGATGATTCCTCAATGACTGAAGACTTGTGCAAGAGTGGGTAAGTCCTTAGTGAAGGTAGAGTACTTCTTGTAAAGTGGGTAAGTCCTTGGTGAGGTAGAAGACTCTTGGTTGGATAGGTTAATCCTTTAGTAAGATATCCTTGTCTCAGAAAAGGAAGGTCATATGTTGTAACTCTTATAAGTGAATATAAGGAGTATACATGGTTAAGAAATCCTAGAGATTGACCTCTCTAGGTGGTGGACTTAAATACTTCTAGCTTGAAGTATGGAACCACTCTACATAGCTAGTCAATTGATGTGTTCAATCTCTCTCATCCTTGATATGTATGTTTTAGTTTCACTAAAATTATGATATTAGCAACCTTATCTTGTGATATATCTTGAAGGTCTAATAAATTTTGTTTAAGTGTAGTCAACTCTATTCACCCCCATCTAGAGAATCCAATCACCTATCCTAGGTGTAAGGCCCCTAAACTTGCTTTATGAGTTGAATAAGCTTAATTACCGTACTTGAATGACTATAACCCTAATATAACCGTCTGATATGGTTTGAAATCATAATACAAGCTTAAGTTTCAAATTTGGTCCAATTTGGACACTGTTTGAGCAAGTTATGCAATTTTATGTACATTTTAGACTTATGCAATTTACCCAATTGAAGGATTTTCTTTGCAATTTGTCACATACATTATTTTCCTTATATTTTATATTATAATTCTTGAGTATTTTGACCCATGGGGCTCCTAGTTGAGCCATGGTTTGAAGGTGTTTTCTTCAAGGGTATTTTGGGGTTTACCACATCATGGATGAGCTACTTTTAGTAGCTATCAACTAATGAATTATGTGATTGGCTAGGAAATTCGACAAAGGAAAGCTAATAAGGTCTATATTGATTGTGGTAGAGCTTCTTGTGTGTGTGCTTGTATATTCTTAATAATTTAAGGCCATGGACACTTGGATAGATACTAGAACTTCAACTTTTTCTTTTTCTTTATCTTAAAGTGTCATATACTTATCCCCAAGCACCAAAACAAGCCATTTGCTCTCCACCACTTCCCTCCTTTTATGACCTTCATTCTTCTTCTGTGTTGTTGTGAATTTTTCTGCCCAAGGAAGAAGAAAGTGGGGATCTTCTTGGAAAAAAAATTCTAGGATTGCAATTGATTTCCTTTTTGGGTCTAAAAAACTTCCTCTTAGTGATCTTAACCTAAAAGTATATGTAAGGACCCTGACTTGCGTTTAGGGTTTACCCTATTTGTTTTGCTTAACCTTGGTGGTTTGATGCTTGCTAATCACCTTTGAGTGGCGATTAGGGTTTTTGTTGTGCTTTGTTGAGAGTTCGAGGGGCTACTTGCAAATAACCCAAGTCTAGAGTTTTGTGTGCAAGTTTGCTATCTTGTGAGATGTTTTCCCCTCTTTGCTTCCTCTAGGGTTGAGAGGAAGGCTTGGACTTGTTGTTTGAGTTTCTTGGGCCTTGCTTAATCTTGTTTGGGCCTTGAGGTGCTTTGTTTGGGCTTGCTTGAGCCTTGTGTCAGCCAAGACCAGCTTGTGTCGCCCAAGGAAGAGTGTGTGTCGGCCTAGAGGTGGTGTGTCGACCTGGAGTAGTGTGTGTCACCCAGAGGAGCTGCTAGTTGTCTCACCCATGTTGCTTGGTCCAACCTTGACCATATTTGGTGGACACTTGGTGTATATCTTTGACAAGTGTCTCTTTGTGTGCTAGTGTGTTGGCTTGAACCCTAGGACAAGTGTCCCTTGGGTGGATGACACTTAGCATGGATCTACCTTGGTTTCTCCTCCCCTTCTTTCTATATAGGTAGCTCTTTCCCTTGCCTTAGCTTCCTTTTCTCTTTTGGTCTCTCCTCCACCTTGAGTGCACGACACTCCTCCCTCTCTTGCTTGTGTCGGCCGAGACACTCTCCTGGAGTTGCAGTGGTGGCTGATACCCTCTCTTGGATCAGCTTTGGTGGACGACATCCCTTGGAGCTTGAAGTTCATCTTCTTCCTTGGAGCTTGGAGCTTAAGGCGGGTTGCATAACTTCTAACCCTAACTTCTTTACCTCTTGTTCTTGTTCTTGTTCATAGATTAGTAGCTTAGAATTGTACCTTGCTTGAGTTTCCTTTGGTGGCCGATATCCCCTTAAGGTTTAGGGTTTCTAGTGTACCTTGTGATCTAGGGTTTGTGCTCCTTTGAGTTGGAGGTTGATGGTGACCTAGGGTTGGGCGATATCCCTTCTTTGTTGGTGTTGGACGATATCCTTTTGAGTTGGACGACATGGCACCTTTGTCTTTGAGTTGGATGATATGGTGTTCCCTTTGATGGATGATATGTAAGCCTTTGGTGGACGACATGATGTGTTCTTGAGGTTGGCCGATACCCTTGCCCATGTGTTGGGAGATAGGGTGAGCTAGGGTCATGTTGGCCGATATGATGGTGACCCTTGTTGAACGACATGGTCCTTGTGATAAGAAATCCCTTTGTTCTTGGTGTTGGGTGACATGGTGAGTGCTCTTGTGTTGGGCGATAGGTCAAGCTAGTGAGGAGTTGGCCGATATGGTTGAGTTGGCCGTTGGATGTTGTTGGGCGATACATCTTGAGGTGTTGGCCGATATAGCCTTGTCAAGCTTGATGGTTGTTGGTGTCGGACGACATGGCCATGTATGGCTTGTTTCCTTGTCTTGAACGATAGACCATGCATGTTGGCCGATAGCCATGTTGACCGATAGGCCATGCATGCCATGGTGGCCGATAACCATGCTGGTCGACACCCATGATGACCGATAGCCAAGGTGGGCGACAACCTAGGGTTGGGTATGTGTCGGCCGACAAGCCTTGATAGGTTTTAGTGAGGGCGGTGATGAGTTATGGTGAGAGTCTTGTAATCATATAGTAACGGTCCTTTGTGATGTGGAAGTGATTAGTTATGCACCAATAAACAATGGTGGTGTCTTGTTAGTGATAACAACAATGAATATGATGCCTTACAAACAATAATAATGCTAATGATAGTAACAATGATGATAATGGTAGTTGCATGATGATAATGATAGTAATAATGTTGATCATAATGATGATAATGGTAGTAGGGATGATAATGAGGAAGGTCATGGTAATAAGATGCATGATGTGATCCTTATGTTTATTTGTTAATAATAAAGAGGACGATAGTAATAATGTTGAATAATAATAATGATAATAATGATGATAGTGACATAATGGTAGTGGTAACAATAATACTTGTTCTGTATGTTTGAACATCTTGATTATTCATATAGTTCTGAGATAAGGATAAGTATAGATATGGCTTGTTGATGATGTACTTTATACACTTGATCAACAAATAGTGTAAGAATGATAAGTAGAAGTATCTTGAATAGCATTTCATGATGGTAGCATATTCCTTATGATTGAATCTACGATTATTGTGTACTCTAACCATGCAGGTGATGATTAGCCTTGAAAAGGGCTATGAGACACGTGTGATGAGTAACATCACTTGGTAATTACTCTGGTTAATAAAATGATATGTATAATGTGTTAAGTTCCATGATGATGATGTGAGCCTTGAGAGGCATTGACAGTACATGATGAGGGATTGAGATCCCATGGTATGTGATGATCCTCAAGATGGATCTGGATGGTTGGCAAGAGGCCAAGTGGTAACATGTGATGTTGGATCCTTGTTATGGATTAGGTTGATGTGATTAAATAATAATATAATGTTTTTTACTTTCCGTTATATCTTGCATGTTATACAACTTGGTTGAATCTTGCAATCCATCTAAAAGATACTAATTAATCACAGTGAAATATATCATGTAGTTTGCCCTGGCCATAGATCCATCATCGTCAGGACTTGGTGATGGTGAAACAGGTTCTCCTACGGGTTAACCTGGAAGCGCATATTGTTGAATATGTGTAGGTAGCTCCTAGCCTGAAAATGAGGAGGTAAGAGTGTAACTTCAGTTACAGACTCAGATACGTATGAAGAGCATGGTGAATAGGCCCATGGCTCAGGATATGTGATGTGAGGAGCATGAATGCGTTCATGGCTCAGAGCACGGTGAACAGGCCCGTGGCTCAGTTTTACTAGCGCCGAGACCTGTACCAAGGCGGGCTAGAGTGAGGGTAGCCTATGGAGCTGACCCTGTGGCTTAGACCACTTCAGCATGTGACTGTGGTCCTGCTTGTGTTGTACTCGTGTACTGACCACGAGGTGGGAGGTCGTGGAGTCCGGCTCTTCCATTGACCTTGTATGGCACCGGCTTGGGTTTCGTAACCGAAGGTTGTATTTGAACAGTACGGTTCAAATCCTCAGGGCATAATAATACGTAACACAACCATTTAGTATTTACTGCTTAAGATAAACACGTAACATTGGTTGAGGCCTTGTTTGTGTAATATCTTTGTTATATCTTGCAGGTTATGTGACAATATGTCTTATCTTGATAAGCAGGTTATGTAACATTATATCTTGTTCTGATAACCATGTTACATAGGGATACATATTATCTTGCTAATCATATTCCTTGAGATATATCTGGTTATATGCTTTTGTATAGCGGGTAAGCTTGTCGGTAAGAATAATCTGTTTTATATAGACTGCTTTTGTTATACCTGTTATTAGATATCTGCTGTTATAGTATATCTTGCTGAGGTTCTGTAGTTGCGGTAGGGAGTTATGTTTCCCGATGGGACAATTGTTCAATTGTCTCACCCCGCTGGTTTAACCCCTTTTTAGGTGGTTGAGGTAGATGTGGTCGTGGTGTTGCGGCCGAGCAGCTTGAGGAGCAGTAGAAGGCAAGCGATGGATATGCAATTGTTTTGGATGTTTTGTAGTAGAGTCTAGAGTCATCCCTGTACTCTCAGGTCCTTGGCAATGTTTTGACGATGTTTTACGATGAACGATCGATGACGTTTGTATATCCTGCTGTTGGCTGGATGTGGGCCTTTGTGTATGTGAACAGGTGGTGAACTCATGTGATGGATGAGCAGCTGTTTCTGTAAGTTGTAGACACACATCAGATCTCGTATATATATATATATATATATATATATATATATATATATATATATATATATATATATATATATATATATATATATATATATATATATATATATATATATATATATATATATATATGACATGTTTCTGTGCAGGATGAGGACTGGAAAGTAATAGTTTCACAATTTATCTATTTTCTGCAATCGGTTTTAATTAACCCGTGTTTTCATAAACTGTGGTTATGGTGATTTCCGCACGTTTTCGCGTAACACCTCATTATCTGTATGATAATGGGATGTGTTGCCACAAGTTTTGGTATCAGAGCTTTAGGTTCGCTGAGTCTACAGGGATTTAGGACTAGGTTGAGTTGTTCTTATGATTGTCTAGGTTTTCTTACAATATCTTCTGCCCTCAGCGGAAGAAAAGTCAAGATGTCTGGAAACCATGAAGAACACTCTGCTGAGTAGAGTGATGCTGCATCGGTTGATGGAGCAGATGGACATGCACATGTAGATCGGGTGCCTGAGGTCCCCCAACCTAACCCAACCATACTTGAACATCCTACTTACCAACAGCTTATGGGGCAGTTAATGGCTACGATGAATCTCATGGTTGAGCGATTACCAGTGCCTCCTCTGCAAGCACAGGTTCCCCATGGAGAATCATCGGGTATTGGGAAGACCTTCGAGCGGCTTCGCCGAGTTGGAGCTTCGGATTATGCTGGGACGGCTGATCCAGCGGATGCAGATTTGTGGTTGACAAGTCTCGAGAAGGCTTTCCGGATTCTTGACATCCCCAAAGCGGACAAGGTAAAGCATGCTATCTACCTTCTGAAGGGTAGTGTTGGTCACTGGTGGACCATCGAGGAAGAGAAGTGGCCTGGTGAGGTGATCTGTTGGGAAGTGTTCCGATGCGAGTTCGTCACCAGATACTTTCCAAAGACGTATCTGGATGAGAAGGTGAGTCAGTTCGAGAATCTGAGGCAAGGAACGATGAACATCACCGAGTATGAAGCCAAGTTTATGGATCTGTTGAGGTTCTGTTCTCACATGGCGGCAACAGATGAGGAACAGATCAGACGTTTCGAGAAGGGTTTGGGTGCTGAGTTGAAGACCCTTGTATCTGTGTTGGAAAACCGAGAGTGGTTTGCTACGTTCGTGGAATTAGTTCGACGGATCGAGAGGATAGTAAGGGAGAAAAGAGAGTCTATGTCCCTTAAAAGACCTACTCAGTTTCAAGGACGGAGGTTTGGTGGCCTTAAGAAGCCTAGGTTTTCAGCACCGTCAGCAATGAGAAGCGCTGGTGTACCATCTTAGTGGTCTCTGAGTAAAGGGAAAGGTTATGTTTCTTCACCGTCTAAGGTGCATAGTTCAGCTTAAGTGGCAGTAACAGGGCCAGCTAGGCCACAGTTTGAGGACAAGTCATGTCATCTTTGTGGACAGGTCGGGCATTGGAAGTTCAATTGCCCGAATAGAGATGTTGAAGTGATACAGCAGCCGAGGCAGAGTTTTCAGAAGTCAGAGAGACCATAGGCTAGTGGTAGCAGAGGACGAGGACGCGGTCAAGCATCTCAGGCAGGATCGTCTTCTCAAGGAAGCAGAGGTCGTGGACAACAAGCAACGGCTCGATTCTATGCCATGAGTCAGCCGGAGGTGGTAGTCAACCCATGAGTGGTGATAGGTCAGATGGAGTTATTTCATTATGATATGTCTTCTTCTTGCTTTATATCTGTTCTGGTTGACCCGGGTGCTACACACTCTTTTATCGCCTATAGTGTGCTTGAAAACTGTCGTTTACCTGTTAGTTGTAAGAAGGATAGCTTGTTGTTAGAAACCCCTCTTAATGGTTCCTCTTTGCTTCGAGAAGAGTGTCCATCTTGTGTTTTGTCTTTCTCAGGACATCGTATTCAAGTGGATCTTATACCACTTGATATGCATGGTTTCGATGTTATCCTTGGGATGGATACCTTAGAGAAGTATAAGGTTGTCTTGGACTGTGGTTCCAAGCAGGCAATGTTTGACGTCGCTGGAGAGAAGTGGACCTTCCAGGGAGATAGGAAGATCCTTCCAACGTGTTTGGTATCATCTATGGTGGCAGATAAGTTGTTACGATAGGGATGTGAGGCGTTCTTAGCTCACGTGGTGGATACCGTTGTGGTTAACAAGGCGAAAGGTCCTAGCCTTGAGGAAGTGTCAGTGGTTCGAGAGTTTGCAGACGTGTTTCCTGAGGAGTTTCCTGGTGTTCCTTCACCCCGAGAGATTGATTTTGAGATCAATCTGGTTCCAGGGACACAGCCAGTTGCACAGTCAGCATATAGGATGGCTCCAGCAGAGATGGCAAAGCTGAAGAAGCAGTTGCAAGAGTTGTTGGAGAAAGGTTTTATCCGACCGAGTACGTCACCGTGGGGTTCTCCCGTGTTGTTCGTTAAGAAGAAGGATGGTTCGATGCGGTTGTGTATAGATTACCGGTAGTTGAACAAGGTCACGATTAAGAATAAGTACCCGTTTCTGAGGATAGATGATCTGTTTGATCAGTTGTGTTGTGCTACAGTGTTTTCGAAGATCGATCTACGGTCTGGATATCATCAGTTGAGGATAAAAGTGGATGACATACCAAAGTCAGCTTTCAGGATGAGGTATGGTCATTTCGAGTTCGTGGTTATGCCGTTTGGGTTAACCAATGCACCTGCAGCTTTCATGGATCTGATGAACAGAGTGTTCCGTCCGTTCTTAGATCAGTTTGTTGTAGTCTTTATAGATGACATTTTGATCTATAGCCGGGACAGGCTAGCACATGAGCAACATCTTCGTCGAGCGTTGACTCTTCTTCGTCAACATCAGTTGTATGCCAAGTTCAGTAAGTGCGAGTTCTGGTTGGAAGAAGTGACTTTCTTGGGTCATGTGATATCTGCTAAAGGAGTCAAAGTAGATCCAAAGAAGGTGGAATCCGTTGTGGATTGGGAACAACCGAAGACACCGACAGAAGTTCGTAGTTTCCTTGGTTTGGCAGGATACTACCGGATGTTTATCAAGGACTTCAGTGCGATCACTTTACCGATGACGAAGTTGACCAGGAAGGATGTACCTTTTGTTTGGGATGATCGATGTCAGCAAGCTTTCCAGAGTCTGAAGGAGAAGCTGACCAGTGCTCCAGTGTTGATCTTGCCAGAGCCTGGGAAAGGCTATGTTGTCTTCTGTGATGCTTCCCAGAAGGGTTTAGGTTGCATGTTGATGCAGGAAGATCATGTGGTTTCTTTTGCCTCGCGACAGCTCAAGAAACATGAGGAGAACTATCCGACTCATGACCTGGAGTTAGCGGCTGTGGTTCATGCGTTAAAGATTTGGAGACACTATCTGTATGGGGAAGTGTGTTAGATCTTTACGGATCATACGAATCTAAAGTATATCTTTACGCAACAAGAGTTGAACATGCGACAGTGATGATAGATGGAGTTGATTAATGATTACGACTGCACTATCGAGTATCATCCTGGTAAGGCAAATGTGGTAGCTGATGCACTTAGAAGAAAGTCTTCTTCTCTTTCTTTAAAGAAGGCACAGTTGAGTTCTCTGGTATGCCATAAGCGAGATATGTTTGTTTCTCTTCGACAGATGAATGTGTAGATGGAAGTCTCTTTGTTGTCTGGTCTTTCGCACAGATGCAAGTTAAGCCTACGTTAAGACAGCAGATCAAGAATGCACAGCAGACAGATGATGCGGTACAGTTGATCAGATCAGAGTTCGGCAGCGACAAGCATGATGGGTTTCATGAGTCCGAGGATGGACTAGTTTGCTATCGTGATAGGATGGTGGTTCCAGATGCTGATGATCTGAGGAAGTTGGTGCTTGAGGAAGCACATACGTCGATGTATGCTATGCATCTAGGTATCACCAAGATGTATCATAGTCTGAAGGACTTGTATTGGTGGCCCGGTTTGAAAAGAGATGTAGCCGAGTTCGTGGCGAGATGTGCGGTGTGTCAGCAAGTGAAGGTTGAACATCAGAAGCCGGCAGGTACGTTGCAACCTTTACCGATACCGCAGTGGAAATGGGATCACATAACCATGGATTTCGTAGTTGGTCTACCCCGGACAACTAGGAATCATGATTCCATTTGGGTGTAGTGGACAGATTGACTAAGTCTACCCATTTCCTACCAGTGAAGACGACGTATACAGCTGAGAAGCTAGCTTGAGTATATGTGGATGAGATAGTACGTTTGCATGGTGTGCCAGTGACGATAGTTTTTGACAGAGGTCCTCGGTTTACAAGTCATCTTTGGGAACAGTTGCACAAGGCGTTGGGAATGCAGTTAAGGTTCAGTACAGCTTTTCACCCGCAGACAGATGGACAGTCTGAAAGGACTCTTCAGATTTTGGAAGATCTTCTTCGAGCTTGTGTTTTACAGTTTTTAGGCAACTGGTATGTACATTTGAGTTTGATAGAGTTTGCCTACAACAACAGTTATCAGTGGAGCATCGACATGGCTCCATATGAGGCTTTGTATGGAAGGAAGTGCAGATCTCCTTTGTGTTGGTATGAATTAGGTGAGTATCAGCTTTTGGGTCCTGAGTTAGTACAACAGACGACAAAAAAGATCAAGGTGATACCACAACAGTTGAAAGTGGCACAGGACAGGCAGAAGTCTTATGCAGATAATCGCCGACGACCTTTGGAATTCCAGGTAGGAAACAAAGTGTACCTTAAAGTCTCTCCGTGGAAAGGTGTGCTAAGGTTTGGACGGAAGGGTAAGTTAACTCCCAGGTACATGGGACCTTACCCAGTTAGAGCACGTGTTGGCAAAGTAGCTTATGAGATAGAGTTGCCTCCAGAGTTGCACAGGTTGCATCCAATGTTTCATGTCAGTATGCTGAAGAAAAGTCATCCAGATTCAGGTACAGTGATACAGCCAGTTGAGGTTGAGCTTGATGTAGATGTGACCTATGAGGAAGGTCCTGTGGAAATCCTTGACAGAAGGATCAAGAAGCTGAAGAGGAAGGACCTGGTTCTTGTGAAGGTTCTTTGGCAGCGTCGTGGCGTTGAGGAAGCCACGTGGGAGCTTGAGGAAGAGATGAGGAGGAAGTATCCCTCACTTTTCTCTTCAGATTTCGGGGACGAAATCCCTTAAAGGGGGTTAGATTGTAAGGACCCTGACCTGCGTTTAGGGTTTACCCTGTATGTTTTGCTTAACCTTGGTGGTTTGATGCTTGCTAATCACCTTTGAGTGGTGATTAGGGTTTTTGTTGTGCTTTGTTGAGAGTTCGAGGGGCTACTTGCAAATAACCCAAGTCTAGGGTTTTGTGTGCAAGTTTGCCATCTTGTGAGATGTTTTCCCCTCTTTGCTTCCTCTAGGATTGAGAGGAAGGCTAGGGCTTGTTGTTTGAGTTTCTTGGGCCTTGCTTAAGCTTGTTTGGGCCTTGAGGTGCTTTGTTTGGGCTTTCTTGAGCCTTGTGTCGGACAAGACCAGCTTGTGTCGCCCAAGGAAGAGTGTGTGTCGACCTAGAGGTGGTGTGTCGACTTGGAGTAGTGTGTGTCGCCCAGAGGAGCTGCTAGTTGTGTAGCCCATGTTGCTTGGTCCAACCTTGACCATGTTTGGTGGACACTTGGTGTATATCTTTGACAAGTGTCTCTTGGTGTGCTAGTGTGTTGGCTTGAACCCTAGGACAAGTGTCCCTTGGGTGGACGACACTTAGCATGGATCTACCTTGGTTTCTCCTCCCCTTCTTTCTATATAGGTAGCTCTTTCCCTTGCCTTAGCTTCCTTTGCTCTTTTGGTCTCTCCTCCACCTTGAGTGTACGACACTCCTCCCTCTCTTGCTTGTGTAGGCCGAGACACTCTCCTAGAGTTGCAGTGGTGGCCTATACCCTCTCTTGGATCAGATTTGGTGGATGACATCCCTTGGAGCTTGAAGTGCATCTTCTTCCTTGGAGCTTGGAGCTTAAGGCGGGTTGCATAACTTCTAACCCTAACTTCTTTACCTCTTGTTCTTGTTCTTGTTCATAGATTAGTAGCTTAGAATTGTACCTTGCTTGAGTTTCCTTTGGTGGCCGATATCCCCTTAAGGTTTAGGGTTTCTAGTGTACCTTGTGATCTAGGGTTTGTGCTCCTTTGAGTTGGAGGTTGATGGTGACCTAGGGTTGGGCGATATCCCTTCTTTGTTGGTGTTGGACGATATCCTTTTGAGTTGGACGACATGGCACCTTTGTCCTTGAGTTGGACGATATGGTGTTCCCTTTGATGGATGATATGTAAGCCTTTGGTGGACAACATGATGTCTTCTTGAGGTTGGCCGATACCCTTGCCCATGTGTTGGGTGATAGGGTGAGCTAGGGTCATGTTGGCCGATATGATGGTGACCCTTGTTGAACGACATGGTCCTTGTGATAAGCAATCCCTTTGTTCTTGGTGTTGGGTGACATGGTGAGTGCTCTTGTGTTGGGCGATAGGTCAAGCTAGTGAGGAGTTGGCCGATATGGTTGAGTTGGCTGTTGGATGTTGTTGGGCAATACTTCTTGAGGTGTTGGCCGATATAGCCTTGTCAAGCTTGATGGTTGTTGGTGTCAGACGACATGGCCATGTATGGCTTATTTCCTTGTCTTGAACGATAGACCATGCATGTTGGCCGATAGCCATGTTGATCGATAGGCCATGCATGCCATGGTGGCCGATAACCATGCTGGCCGACACCCATGATGACCGATAGTCAAGGTGGGCAACAACCTAGGATTGGGTATGTGTCGGCCGACAAGCCTTGATAGGTTTTAGTGAGGGCGGTGATGAGTTATGGTGAGAGTCTTGTAATCATATAGTAACGGTCCTTTGTGATGTGGAAGTGATTAGTTATGCACCAATAAACGATGGTGGTGTCTTGTTAGTGATAACAACAATGAATATGATGCCTTGCAAACAATAATAATGCTAATGATAGTAACAATGATGATAATGGTAGTTGCATGATGATAATGATAGTAATAATGCTGATCATAATGATGATAATGGTAGTAGGGATGATAATGAGGAAGGTCATGGTAATAAGATGCATGATGTGATCCTTATGTTTATTTGTTAATAATAAAGAGGACGATAGTAATAATGTTGAATAATAATAATGATAATAATGATGATAGTGACATAATGGTAGTGGTAACAATAGTACTTGTTCTGTATGTTTGAACATCTTGATTATTCATATAGTTCTGAGATAAGGATAAGTATAGATATGGCTTGTTGATGATGTACTTTATACACTTGATCAGCAAATAGTGTAAGAATGATAAGTAGAAGTATCTTGAATATCATTTCATGATGGTAGCATATTCCTTATGATTGAATTTACGATTATTGTGTACTCTAACCATGCAGGTGATGATTAGCCTTGAAAAGGGCTATGAGACACATGTGATGAGTAACATCACTTAGTAATTACTATGGTTAATAAAATGATATGTATAATGTGTTAAGTTCCATGATGATGATGTGAGCCTTGAGAGGCATTGACAGTACATGATGAGGGATTGAGATCCCATGGTATGTGATGATCCTCGAGATGGATCTGGATGGTTGGCAAGAGGCCAAGTGGTAACATGTGATGTTGGATCCTTGTGATGGATCAGGTTGATGTGATTAAATAATAATATAATGTTGTTTACTTTCCGTTATATCTTGCATGTTATACAACTTGGTTGAATCTTGCAATCCATCTAAAAGATACTAATTAATCACAGTGAAATATATCATGTAGTTTGCCCTGGACATAGATCCATCATCGTCAGGACTTGGTGATGGTGAAGCAGGTTCTCCTACGGGTTAACCTGGAAGCACATATTGTTGAATATGTGTAGGTAGCTCCTAGACTTAAAATGAGGAGGTAAGAGTGTAACTTTGGTTATAGACTCAGATACGTATGAAGAGCATGGTGAATAGGCCCATGGCTCAGGATATGTGATGTGAGGAGCATGAATGCGTTCATGGCTCAGAGCACGGTGAACAAGCTCGTGGCTCAGTTTTACTAGCGCCGAGACATGTACCAAGGCAGGCTAGAGTGAGGGTAGCCTATGGAGCTGACCCTGTGGCTTAGACCACTTCAGCATGTGACTGCGGTCCTACTTGTGTTGTACTCGTGTACTGACCACGAGGTGGGAGGTCGTGGAGTTCGGCTCTTCCATTGACCTTGTATGGCACCAGCTTGAGTTTCATAACCGAAGGTTGGATTTGAACGGTACGGTTCAAATCCTCAGGGCATAATAATACGTAACACAGCCGTTTAGTATTTACTGCTTAAGATAAACATGTAACATTGGTTGAGGCCTTGTTTGTGTAATATCTTTGTTATATCTTGCAGGTTATGTGACAATATGTCTTATCTTGATAAGCAGGTTATGTGACATTATATCTTGTTCTGATAATCATGTTACATAGGGATACATATTATCTTTCTAATCATATTCCTTGAGATATATCTGGTTATATTATTTTGTATAGTGGGTAAGCTTGTCGGTAAGAATAATCTATTTTATATAGACTGCTCTTGTTATACCTGTTATTAGATATCTGTTGTTATAGTATATCTTACTGAGGTTCTGTAGTTGTGGTGGGGAGTTATGTTTCCCGCTGGGACAATTGTTCAATTGTCTCACCCCACTGGTTTAACCCCTTTTTAGGTGGTTGAGGTAGACGTGGTTGTGGTCGTGGTGTTGCGGCCGAGCAGCTTGAGGAGCAGTAGAAGGCAAGCGATGGATATGCTGCTGTTTTGGATGTTTTGTAGTAGAGTCTAGAGTCATCCCTGTACTCTCAGGTCCTTGGCAGTGTTTTGACGATGTTTTACGATGAACGATCGATGACGTTTGTATATCCTGCTATTGGCCGGATGCGGGCCTTTATGTATGTGAACAGGTGGTGAACTCATGTGATGGATGAGCAGCTGTTTCTGTAAGCTGTAGACACGTATCAGATCTCGTGTGTATATATATATATATATATATATATATATGACATGTTTCTGTGCAGGATGAGGACTGGAAAGTAATAGTTTCACAGTTTATCCGTTTTCCGCAATTGGTTTTAATTAACCCGTGTTTTCATAAACTGTGGTTATGGTGATTTCCGCACGTTTTCGCGTAACACCTCGTTATCTGTATGATAATGGGATGTGTTGCCACAGTACAAGTATTACCTTATTTCCTCCATTTATTTCTTTGCTCTTCTTCCTCCTATATCTCTCTAGGTCAGAACCCTACTATTCCATGGTGAAAGTGGCCCTAGAATTCAAAAATCTATCCCTCTTGTTTCTTTTTCTAGGGTTTTGCTTCTTTGTGGAGAGAAGTGCCTATTTGGCCAAGTTCAGATCTGAATCTAGGGATTTCTTGCCTTATTTGCTCGAGAGTCTTGCTGTTTGGGATCTGAACTACTCTATAGAGGTGAGTTATATAACATTCTTCACTTATATTTCTTACTAGAAGCTTGTTAGTTCATGTTTATGCTTTAATGTGATGATCTAAGCATAAAGAAACCATGCTTGTTTAGAATTACGAATTTTTGTGGTGTTCCCTATTTTGTTCCAGTTCTATATGAACTTGTAAACATGTGTATGACCTTTCTAAGGTGTAACATGATCTGGTACATGTTGATAGAATCCACCTATGGTGCTAAGCACAAAATAGTTGATGGTTCAAATTAGGGTTTTCAAGCTATTTCCTTCCCTATCACACCACCGATGGTCATACCATTCAATAGCCAATGGTGTTGCTATCTTAGCAATTGATGTTCATGATCAAGGATGTCAAATTTATGGTGACAATCTATGGTCACCCCCTTAGGTCAAATTTTGGCTCAATTAGATGTTTAATTATCATCTACTAAGTATTCTAATGATGTTATCAATCGATGATGACATTAGCTTAATATTTGATGGTGTTAACTGAATGCATTACTAATCTAACAACCAATGGTGACCTAATGATCACAATTAACGGTGGATCATGTCATAATCATATATTATGAGTTAAGAATGTAATTTTAGATTTGACTAAACCTTAAACTAATGGTTCCTTGGTGCAATTTATCTAATGGTTAGACCTATACTTCAATTGATAACCTTGAACAATGAACCTGATCTAATGAATAATATTGGATGCTTCCACATCCAATAGATTAGAATAAATCACATGGTATTATATGTGGGTCCTAGTGATGATAATTTTATGGTCCAATGCCATTAATTTTTAGTCTTACCTTTGCCATCATATAGTTATATTTGATAAATCACTATAATAAGTGGATGTGTAAATCCCATGTGATCTAGATTGTTATACCTAACCATAATGTAATTATATGATGTTAATTGGTTATAATAAGACCTCTTGAATGATTAATGTGATAATGAATTGCACTCTTCTTATGTTGAAACCACAATTTAGTACTATTTGAATATCATATTTCCTTACCATGTTAATATCTATGGACACATATGTGCTAATGATCTTTTGAGCCTTGTTCAAGGCATGGAATGATGATGATAACCTTACTATGAATAATGTGATGGTCTTAATGACCTTTGGGCATGTTTGAAGCCATGATTGAGGTGAAATCCTCTTCATGTTCCAATAAGGGTTAAAACCCTAGAACTTGTGATAAGATATTGGTATCTTGTAAAAGTATGATGATAAGTTTGGTCCATTAATTTGCAATGAATGATAGCATGTGGTAGTGTGATTAATATTTATATCTCAAATGGTTTATATCTTTTGAAGTTGTTATACATATACTCTTGTTAGAAATGAATTAGGGTTTGAATGTCCATTTGTATGATTTAGCCTTAATTCACCCAATTGGCATAACTAATTAAGTGAAATTCTAATCATGTAGTGCCCTGTGCCATAGATCTATCTGAGTGTCAGAAATTTCCAGATAGTGAAACGAGTATTCCTAAGGGATGCTCGGAGCATATACTGATGAGTATGTGGGGTGCTTTTCATCCTAAATTCAATTGTTAGGGAGGATGACAGTGATCATACCTAGCCCTTAGTTTGAGAAAAACTACGGTTGTGTCTCAATATATATATATATATATATATATATATATATATATATGATGAGGCTATGGTTGTACCTCAGATGGTAGGGTATGCGTACCCACCTCCTTTCACTAGTGACATGACCTATACCAAGGACGGACTAGGTTGTTAGCAGCTTGACCTTATGTGTCATTATGGCGGACCCGTACTGACCGGGGGTAGAAAAGATCTTAGGAGTCCGGCTCTTCTTAGATCTTGTATGGCACTAATTTCAACTTAGTAATGGTCAGTTGGGATTTGAGTGGTATTTCTAAAATCCCTCAGGGCAATGTAATAAAAGAAGTGATACCAGCCATGTAGTATAATTGCTAGGGTTTAATACCTTATCACATTGGTTGATTAACCCTTGTATTGTCTTTACACTACATAGTTCTTACATGATGCAAACTTATGAAAATTGCACAATTCTACTTGATGTTACAATTTATTTGCTTAACTGCTTAGTATGCTTAAACTGTTCAATATATTCATATTGCTTATTCAATACCCTAACTACTCAATGTATTTAATGTTAATTAATATGTTATAATCAATATATGTTGGAGAGAGTTATATCTCTTGCTGGGACTGGGTCTCACCCGTGGGTCACCACATGTTTTTTAAGTGGTCGTGGGCAACGAGGTCGAGGTAGTGCTGTGGAAGAGAACCAACCTGGTGATCAATAGATTCAGAAGGTTGATTAGTTGTAGATTTTAGTAGTAGAGTCCTAGTTTCGTCCATGTACTCTCAAGTCTGAGTATGGGATGTGTTTTCTAGATGATATACTCATATCGACACTAGATTTTGGTAGTGTGCCAATGCTTGTAAATATATGGCATGTACATGTGAAATATCTTTTATATGCAGGATGTGACCGAGGTCTTTGGACCCATATGTAAATAATTGTTACAGTATATGAGAATGGAATGATGGACCTTTTGTAAATGTTCTAGAGTTTATTTACATTGTTGGAATTGGTTTTAATTATCCTACATTTTGGAATTGGTTTTAATTATCCTACATTTTTGACTATGTGATTAATTAGTAGTTGATCGTGTTTTGTGTTTTGAGTAATCTCGTTTAGCGTGACGAGGTGTCACACTAGGATCCAACAATTTATCTATTTATTTGTAACAAATATCTGAGTGTGGCATCTCCCTTCAAGATAGATTCTTCCACCCAGTTTGTGTATTGAAAAAGTGGGGTGTTATTGATAATGCTAATGGATTGGTACACAATGTGACATTACAACAAGATTGTTAAGGATATCACCGATTTGGTCACTTTGTTTTCACAACCTCATGATTACATAAATTTCATGATATTTTCCAACCTTATTCAAAATAACCTTCCATTATAATATTCTCCTTCATATGAAAAATATTGAAGGTGTCAGTACTCAAAATCAAAACACTTAAATATGAGATTGAGATAGTAGGTTAAATATTAGATCTCATTAATTAAGAAATGCTTAAACACATTTCCTATGTTGAGCCAAACCATTATAATAAAACCACATGTACACAAGTCTTGGGTCATATTTTAAAAAAAGACATTAGGTTTCAACTAGGACTTAACCATGCACATAGTGCATCACAATTATATAAATATCATATAAAGCCTAGTTAGTTTCACTTGCAAACAATATTTCATACTTATACTATATTAAATTGTTAATAATTTTAATATATGAAGAAACCTCATGAGTTTAATATTTTAAACGCACTGCAGACATATGATAAAGTGATTGCTCAGTCAAAAATCACTATTCCATAAATTGTGTAACGAGTGGGACCTAAGAGGGGATCCATTATTCACTGGAATAAAGAAATAGAATCATCCAGTTCCAGAATAGAGAAAGGAGGAATTTTATTATATCCCAAATGGTATATGTGTATCACAGAGTATGAAATTTTGAAACCAACAGAAACCAAACTTTTACAAATCTACATGGTAATTCATAAATTGTTCATCACTATAAAAGGTGAAATTAAAAAAAAGAAGTATATATATATAATACCATGTAAGACCAATTGCATAGGGAAATCCATCCATTCCAAGTAGTCCTTTTCCTCTAATATACATACACCTGGGCAGAAGGGAACATCACCCATAAAATAGAAAATAAATGCATGTATCAATGAACACTGAGTATGTGTACATATTTGACTTCTGGGCATTACACTGGGCTACAAGTATACAAGAATGTTCCCATAAAAAAGGGTCCATATAAAAGTAGACAAGTTCAACAAGATTGAAATCAAGAATTCAAGTATACAAGAATGTTCCCATAGAAAAAGGTCCATATAAAAGTAGAAAAGTTCAACAAGATTAAAATCAAGAATCAAGGCATAATATTTATGGAGAGCAATATTTGAGATAAAATACACATCTATTGTAACTAACATTTAAAATTTTTAGACAAACAATATATTTGCATACATAAATAATGTAGAATAAATATACCTAAAATAGTGCCATAAAACCATAAGATCATGGTCCAAAAATTAAGGGTGGAAACACACACCCCAGGCAGAATATGTGCATCCTATATAAATGTATGATTGTACATAAGTACCACTATTCTAGATATTCTAGTCAAACATGTAGCATACATTAATAGAGTGGCAAGACTAACATTCAAGTCATAATTCACATACGATGTTAAAATCATATCAAAAGGGGTAAAATAATCCATATAAAAAGAAGAATCAATGTCTATAAGAGTCATAATATTTTATATTTATAAATATGGATGTTCAACTTTGAATTTCTAAAGGGATATTAGTCAAATAAATGCCTCAATATATGAAATCAGATCACAGTCATGGTAACACTCAAAATAAAATAGGGATTGTAAAAACCTAATCTACACATCTAAAAGTTAACTCAATTGATATACTTGGTTCCTAAAGTTTAGTATTCATCCTAGGAACACATGATGTATGCTAGTCAACCAAAACTAACATGTGCATATTTTCCTAGTGTATCTATACATATTGTTCTTACCCCAATATGATCACACACATGTATATTAGGGTTATTAATATTTAATTAAGTGAATATATTACCCTTAAATATATAATTTAATCTAGCATTCACCTTCAGTCATATAAGTCTATGCATGTCTAGGTTACATATATTTTTGGGTTTTTATTCCTCCAAATTAGGTCTCAAAATGTTATCCACCCTATGATTCATTGTTATTCTTAGCATCATATTTAGCATGCTTATTAGTGTATTTACACATTGCATTATATAATTCTTGAACATGTCTTAAATACAAGCATGTATTACAAAATATTATCATTTACTACCACTAATACGTTGTCATATATTTCCTAATATGATACCAATATATATAATAGATTATTCAACATTATTCATGAATTTGAGTATGTTGTACATCATACATTCTAGTTATTATTTTATACTATATAACATATATAATGGTACAATATTGTTAAGATGATTATAAATAATTGAGATGTAAGAGGAGAAGGATTGAGTTGCTAATTATCATGTTAGAGTGGGTCATCAACGACATCAAACCATGCCTTGACAACAAAGAAGGAGGTATATCAACTCTTTGACTACAAGGAGTTGTACAAGGTGCATCCATGCTTCGATCTGGGTTGCCATGCCTCCAAGAAAAGATATGAGGTCAAATCTATGTAAGGTAGAGTTATCTCATTTGTCTATTATGGACGTTGGCACTGACAACATGTTTGGTTGGGGCAAGTTTTGATCTCACTTGGGCTACTGTGAACAAGGGAAGTAGTGGATACAATGGTGGTAGGGTTTAGGTAAGAATTTAATGATAAACTAGGTATTGTAGTAACCTCCTCTGAAGGATTCAAACTGTGATGATGATGAATATGAAGGCCTCAGGGTATGGGGCAATGGCAGGATGCATGACCGTAGGCAGAGGAAATTAATTTGTGAGTTCTGAAACCATGTGTATAGTTGCACCTATTCATAACTGAAGATGAAGGTGAGGTACTAGGTTTCCCTCTGTGCATCATCAGAAAAAATGTGAATAAGGTTAATAGGGTGATGGATCAACTGACCAAAAAAAGGGTGATGGATCAAAAGTCAAGGTTAGTATTGGGATCTTTTGTTGATTGTGGACTCAAGGTAGATTATCATGGCATATGAAGTAGGGTCATCTTCCTGGAGGAGTTGACTTATGCAGGTTTGTGGTAGTTGGTTGTGACTACTTCCTACCACCATGGATGTGAGGAAGTAGGTAGCTACTATTTCTAGCCACCATGGTCACGAGGAAGTCAGTGACAACTATTACTTTTCGCCATGGACATGGGGTCCTAGGGGATAGGGAGACAAGGTCAAAATGGGGAGAAGGGGAAGCATGAACTACACTAGTTATGGGATTTCTAGGTCTGTTGGTGTGTGGAAGAAGGTGAATAAGGAAGAAGA
Source organism: Alisma plantago-aquatica (assembly GCA_963693085.1). Lineage (NCBI taxonomy): Eukaryota > Viridiplantae > Streptophyta > Magnoliopsida > Alismatales > Alismataceae > Alisma > Alisma plantago-aquatica. The sequence continues at coordinate 757,401,746 of OY856412.1, forward strand.
TAACCTACAATGGATGGGGTTTTCCATGTGGTAGTGGAAGATCTTGAGGTGATTAATAGATGCTTTCTAGGTGGCTTGGTCACCTGTAAAGCCTACACTACCTGCAACAGTTCCTAGTAGTGATACTAGGGATGCCATGACTTATAGGCTCAAGGAAGAGTGGTGTCAAGGTATGTGGTTCAGGTAGCGAGGAAGGGAAAATGAAGGAGAAGAGAAGGGTCATCACAGCTGGCGCTAGTAGTAATAGGTCTTAACAAAGGTGTCATGTTGTTGGATATAAAGAAGAAGAAGAAGGAAGAGAAGTAGTTATGTTTTCTCTATCGGTGCCAAAACAAAGGAGAGGAGACAATTGAGGGCAGCTAGAGGAAGGAGGGATGATGGAGAAACAAAATTGGAGAGAAGAGGAAGGAAAAAAAAGAGAAGAAGGGGAGTTAGAGAAGAAGAATTAGTCCATAATAGTTGTGATCTGTAGGACCAAGGACACATTGATCTTGTCAAAGGAGAGGGGTAGCACTTAACATCACAAGCATGATGACACTAAATGATATATACCATGGCTTTATGCAAATAAAAGTTAATATTTTAAACTAATTAAATGAATGGTCAAACAAAGTTAGATGGACACAAAAAATTGTGGGTAGGCTAATTAAGGCTTGAGGAACTCTATAACATAAATAATATCTTTTAACATTTTTGCTATTTTATTTCATCTCATGTAATCTAAGTACTCAACTGATGAACTCAATGCATTTATAAATCAATTTGGTACACCATTTGATTTAAATTAGAATGACTATATAGTACAAATTAGATTTAATAATTATTAAATGGTGAATTTTTGCCAAACTCCAAATAAATACTTAGATACCTAATTGATCCTAAAACCTCAAGAAATACTATTTATCAACTTATTATGATTTTAGACTCCAAACTCTCCCAATTTAATCTATTTAAGGAATTGAACATGAAGTCTATCATAATCAAATAGGGTCCCAGCAAAGCGTAGGGTTATGCTATATAGTTGTATTTGGGTATGTTAGAAATAACACATCTGGTGACATATTTGTTTCATTTTACTAATACCCACACAAAAATTCCACTTTAGTAGTGTCTTTAATTTTATTAAACTAGAGGAAAATGATTCCTATCTCCACCATGATCCCTAGTGTATACTTAGTGTATGGAATGCTTGAGGAGTAGGGTTGTCAAAAATAAGTTTCAAGTCAATTCCACATCTTTAAAAAACTAGTTGATGTGGAACATCCCAACCTAGAACCATCCTAGAATTGAATTATTTCACAAGGTGAGTATACCCAAAACTGGAACCAATTTCATACTATGTAACCCAAGACCAAACCTAGATTTTATATTTCTCATGGTATATAATATTTTATACCTGATTAGAGATTGGTCTGTCTAAATTCGTCATCCCAAATTGAAAGAAATCCACCAAGAACCAACATGGTTTTTGTTCAGAAATCAACTTCCAAATAGGAACCATCCTATATTGACAAAATCCAAAACCAAAACCAAAACAAAACCATATTTTTCAGGTCAGACAAGATGGGATTCATAGATTTAGATACAATTTAACAGCCCTAGTGAAGAGTGGATTTGTAGGTTGAAACCTCACCTTAATAAGCTTATTGGTCTTGAGAAAATTTCCTTCATCAAAGACATGAAAATTAGATATGCATACATCCTTGTTAATGAATTCATCCATACCTATAATTTGTATGGTGTACCTATTCTCACTCTCAAATTGGATTTTGAGAAAGTTTTTGACAACATTAACTGGACCATCCTAATTAAGACCCTCAAACCCTTTGGATTACTTGACCAATGGACTAAATGGATTTTTAGATACATTAAATCCTATTACTCACCAACTACTTAGTGGTTCCTCTTTCAACTACTTTTATATCTTCAATGGATATCATCAAGGTGATACTCTCTCTTAATCTCTTTTCATCCTGGATACATGTATCCTCCCTATCAACTAAATCACCTTAGACATTGATATCTTATATAGAGTCCATTATTTTTTTTGCATAATGATAACATAATACAACTACTTTCTTTCTGAAACCTAACGAGAAAAGCTTTATCAGTTTCATCCATATCACTGGTATTTTTTCTCACATGTTGGGATTTCACATCAATTTCCATAAATCCTCACTGATAGGTGCACATGTTGCTGAAGTTGGTCTCTATATATTTGAATATCATTTAGGTTGTCAAATTGAGACCTTCCCTATCAAGTACCTTGTCTTACCCCCTTGCCTCTCAAATTGTGTTCCAAATTATGGGATCTCGTTATGGAAAAAACATTAGTTGTACTTAGTTTTTGAAATTTAATGTTGCTTAATAGGGTAGGCAAACTCGTTATTTGCATTGATTCCCTCATGTTGTCTTCCTCCTACTTTCTGAGTTGTATACCCATACCTCATTATGTTGTTAATTGATTAGATTCTATAATATGAGACTTCCTTTGGGGGTACTCGCTAGTAGAAACTCATATTTTTAGTTGAAAGTCCTTATGTAGACCTCAAAACATTGACCTTTAGGGGGATCATTGAGCTCAGAACCCACTCTATCTGCCACTTTAGGAGATTCCTAGATACTTCTTTTGAAAAAACACAAACTATCTGGTCTAGCCCTGCTATGTTGAAGTATTACTCTAGATGGAACCCTTAGAGTACCCTAAGGAGAAAAACTGTGTACCCATTTGGGTTTTACTATCATAGATATTGCTTCGTCCAAATCTCCATCATCACTCACATTTCGCTTTCCTGAGATTGAACTTTTCAATTGATACATGGCATACAAATGGCTTACTAAACAACCTTTCACCTAACTTTGCTTCCTACTTCTTACCTCTATATATCTAGTTGTTTATGTTGGACAAAACTCTTTAAACTCCTCCAAATCCAACTTTATTGAAAGTTTGATACTCAACCACCACTTTTCTCAGATGGACATGATTTATCTTGTCAATCAAATATACTCTTTTCCATTTAATCACGTTTCATGGATATGGAATCATTCTTCTAAATCTCACAAGCTTATAAATTTTTCATTAAATATGGTATCTATGAACCCCTCAGGTGAAAAATCTAGGGAAAATATTGTGCTTTGGTTAACGCATATGATACCATTGGGAGAGATACATAGAATACAAATCCCTACTTTGTATAATATATTTATTGGTCTCCTTGCCAACTCCAAGATGTTGTTTAGCCTATCCAATGTTCTCATACTTTCTCATGTCCTTATTATATGTTATTATACTCTAAAAATCAAGATAGCATTCAACATCTATTTTTGGAGTGTAATTTTTCCACATGCATTTGTGCTACTTTTTTTTCCTAATAAAAACCTTACTTTTCTAAATGTTAAAGGTATTATGCAGACTAAGCTTTTCCATTCACGTACAGTTTTCCCTGATTATAAGGATGCCATCCCATCCTTATGTTTTACAAACCTTTGAACCATCTTGTGGAAATGTAATAATAGATTCTATTACAATTCTTTCACTAATTCATTCTCTCTGTGTGCTTCCATATCCTTTCCCACTCTTTGAATATCCTCTCACAATCAACTTGGCCTCAACTCAAAATGAGAAGAACATAAGATTTTAAGTATTTGAACTTCTTGTTGAAGGTGGTCTAGGTGCTTTGAAGGGATTGGTCTCCTTTGACTTCATTCTGGTATGATATGATGACTTTTAGAATCTATTGAATGATAGGGCAAGTTTGTTGAATGATTTGAGAAAGTTGAGACATTTTTTGTAAAGTCTAAAAATTGTAACAAGATTGTAACATCACCAATCAAGTTAGGTTTAATTTAAACTCACCTACTCCATAAGGTCAAGTTTACATGCTAGATTCACATAGACTATCATACTTGTTCTAGAGAACTCTACATATGATATCCTCCTTCATATAAAAAATGAATTGGGACACTACTTCATGGAACTTAGATGACAGGTCAACAATGGATCTCTTCTAGTCAATATTAGGTGGGACACATATTTATTGTGGTTGTGTTGATTTTTCCAAATAACTCAAAGAATTATTATATGATCTGAGTAAGGTGATGGATTGGTATTTGGTGTTAAAAATTACCAAAAAAATCCAAGTCATCACCAATGAATTCATATTGTGATCTACAAGTCATGATTCCATAAATGTCATCTCACTTGTCATATTAGTATAGACCGCAATACACATGCCACAATAAACCTTCCAACATAACACACTCCTACATAGGAAAAAGACTTGTCAATTCTCAAGACTGAGACACCATATCATGAGATTTAGATGATAGATCAACATTGTTGCTCATCACTCATGATTGAGACACCATAGCATAAAGTATTTATGATAATGATGTATTCAAAGATTTGTTGTTGGGTATGTAGCTTCACAATGGACAATTTGTTAAGCTAATAAATTTGTTATAATTTTTTTAGACCATATCAAACAATTAGACAAAGTTACCAAACTAGAAAATAATGTGAAATTTACAACGAATAGTGTGACCACCAATTAAGTCGAATTTATTTTATAATTCATCCACTCTTTAAATGACCCTATAATTTCACGTATACTTTTCATACATATGCCAAGAAAATAAGATATTCCCCTTCATATGGAAGAAAAACATATTAAGGACAATGAACCATGAGATCGAGGTCACAAATAATCATTGGAGCTCTTCAATTCAAGCATAGATAGGAAAAATTTATGGTGTTTGAGTCATTTGGCCAAACCATGATAAAACTTATTGGATGATCTGAAAAGATGGTAGATTGGTATTTGTGTTAAAAATTATGACACGATTGTCCAAGTTACCACCAAATGTGATTGAGATTGTGATCTACAACTTCTGATTCCATAAGTGTTATTTCACTTGTCATATTCACATAGACCGCAATGCCCATGCCCAAAAAAAACTTACAATATGACACAATCCTTTGTTTGGAAAACAAAAGGTTTTAGTATTCAAGAATGAGGCACACACCATGATATTAAGATAATAGATCAAAATTTTAGCTAATCACTCAAGACTAAGAAACCACAACATAATGGATTGGAATTAATGATATATCTAAAGATGTTTTTCTGGTATCTACTTCTCAATGGACAAGTAAGGAAAGTCAATAAATTTATGTATCCATTTTTTTGGAATATATCAAATGATTATTATCAAGTTAGAAAATTGGCATATAATTTGAGTATTGTAATGTGATTGTGGCAACCAATTAAGCTGGATTTATTTATTAATATATGCACTCATTAAATGTAAAGTTTACATGTGATATTCACATCGAATGTAGTACTTATGACACAAAACTATGCATATGAAACCCTCCTTCTAGAAGAAAAAAAATCAAGACACAAAACCATGAGGTTGAGATGATACATTAATGGTAGATATCTCCAATTCATGCATAGGTGGGACACATTTATCGTGGTTGAATCAGCTAAGTGATGCTAAAAGTTATTGGATGATATCAGCAAGCTGATGGATTGGGATCTATTGTTAAAATTAAGAAAACAACCATCCAATTGACCACCAATCACGATTCAAATTGTGTTTTACAACTCATTATTCAATTAATGTCATCTCACTTGTTATATCACCTAGTCCACAACACCCAATCCAAGAAAAAAACCTTCCAATGTGAAACACTCCTTCATTTGGAAAAGAAAAGGTGTTAGTACTCAAGATTGAGACAATATGGCATGATATAAGATGATAGATTGACATTGTAGCTCATCACTTAAAACTGAGACAACATAGAATAATGGAACAATAATAATTATATATAAAAAGATGTTTTGGTAGGTTATTAGCCTCTCAATAGACAAATAGGGAAAGCCAATAAATTGGTATATACTTTTTTCCAGAATGCATCAAATGTATTGAGCAAGTTGTAGTATGGAATACAATGTGGGAATTGTAGTGAGGTTGACCAACAATTGAGTCATATTTATTTGACAACTCACCCACTCATTAAATGTCAACTTTACTTTCATGTTCAAATAGACTCTCATACGTATGCCATAAAACTTATACATATGCTATCCTTCTTCATCTGGATAAGAAAGAAGTCAGATACAAAACCATGAGACTGAGATGACATATTTATTTGGTGTGGTTGATTCAGACAAATGATGCTAAGAATTATTGGATGATTTGAGAAAGATGGTCGATTGATATTTGATGTTGAAAATTACAACAAACTTGTCCAAGTCACAGCCAATCATGATTCAAAATGTGATTTTTTTGACTTGTGATTCCATTAATGTCATCTCATTTTTCATCTTTGCAAAGAACACATGGTCCTTTACAAAAAACTTTACAATATGACACCCTCCTTCATTTGGAAAACAAAAGGTGTCAGTACTCAAGAGTGGGACACGATATCATGATATTAAGATGATAAACTAACATTATAGCTCATCAATTAAGATAGAGACACCCAACATAATGGAAAGATAATAATGATATATAAAAATATGTGTTACCGAGTATCTATCTTTACAATGGACAAGTAGGTCAATATAATAAATTAGTATATAATTTTTTTCTCTAGTATATATCACATGATTTGAGAAAGTTAATAAAATGGAAATAGATGTGATAGTTTTAATGGAGTTGTTACTACCAACTAAGTCATATTATGTAACATACTCGGGTTTAGGATCATATCTTATCCCCACATTGTTCTAAACCCTTCTCAACTTTATTAATATCTAATACTTTTTCCCCAAATTTAAATGTTTATGGATGAGACAACTAGGTAAATTCAATACTATGTTCTAATGTGAAATTCACAAATCAATGAGTCTTAAACTTACTTTGATGCTCTAAAATATTACCAAGTCTATTCGAGGAAACAAAATAGATGAATTATGAATAAGTTTATCAAATTGACTAATAGGAGAGAAACCCATTAAATGAGTACTTTTGGTCTACACAAGGAAGTAGAATATAAAATCATTTTAGAAATAGAACTTGACATCAAGTTTGGGTTCGTCATTCCTTAATTAGCCAATCAATCAATTTTCAAGCTTGATAGACTTTTTTTACTCCTTTGATTAAAATAGAAATAGAAAGGTTATAAATACCTAATCAAATTAATATGTATTTAATCATTCAAACAAAGTGGTCAAAGTATAACACTTGATTATCCACTTTTCACCTTATCTTAGATCTCTAATGATGTGTCCACCATGATTTGAACAACCATAAGTACTCCTTTTAGAAAATTTGATATACAGAGAAACAATACATATTACTTCTCCATAAGTTCTTCTATTTAAATTATAATTTAATAAATATATTTTACACTAATTCTAAAATCAATGACTTATGGTTGGGTCAAACTAACCCACAATGATCATGATATAACTGGATCATGCCATATAATCAAGAATTTCAACTAGGAGTACAATAATCAGGGGTATTTAAATGGAACTCAGATACAAAATTCAGAGGATGATAATAGGACTTTCAAATGATGAGAATAATGACATATATCTTAACAATAACTTTAGACTCCAAAATTCTCAATGTTACAACTCTTCCATCCTTCAAAGAGATTTCTTCCCTGAAATCAAGTCCTTCATAATAATTATCTTCGAAGTAGGGTGTGATCCATAATTTTTTTTTCATACTTGTCTTTCTTGCTCAAGTGTCATATTAAACTAAAATATACAATTCTAATTATCACATAAATTAGCATTAGTTTTCATGACGGCGACAAAAAATTTCTCGTACTATTACAATGAGTTGATCTAGGTTCAAGATCTACCTCTAAAATTTAAGTTTACATTGAATTTAGTACTTAATGATGACTAGTCTGTAACACTTGTAGTATAATATTTAAATGAGACAATTGAGATATTAAAAATTTTAAGACTTAGTCCATTATTATCAAAAGTTTGAGTTACATGACAAGCTTATTCATCAAGTTATAGTTCTCAAAGTAAAGCTCAAAACCTTATACAAAATCTTTTTTTCAATACTTTCATTAGTATTATTTATGTAACTTCTATTGGGTACATTTTTTTCCTTTTTAAGTTGGCTAGGCTTTATATTAATGTGATGTCTAGGCCATATTAGCTATCCAAAGTTTTACATGTATATCAAAGTTACAAGTTATAAAAAACTAGTTTCTTTATTTTTATCCTAATTCAACATATTATTAATTACATTTTAACCAGATTGAATATCATTCTTTGCCTTTCTATATTTACCCTTGATTTCCTAGTTATATTGATCAAATATTGACTTTATTTTAAGGGATATTTGATTTCTATTTAATAAAACCATTCCAATATTGTAATTACATTCTTTAAAATAGAACATATTATTTATCTCTTACATTGTTAGATTTCTAATCTATCATTTCTATGGGTTATTTTTGTAAGATCTATTGTCACAGACACTTCTCTGAGTAGGTATGGAGTGTATAAATTGTATTACATTTTTGTATTAAGTGGGGATTCCTTATGTCTTACCATATTATTATTAACTTTCTCTCTACTGAAAATTATATTACAAACAATTCCTTTTGACATCTTGAATTTTGTTAGAAAATTAGTCCAAAAATTAGGGTTTTCCAACTAGTCAAACTTGCCTTCGTCAAGTCATCATTTTTTTAAAGTGAGGAACCCCAACACTAGCGGACAAGGAGCAATAATGCTAGAAATTTCACTAAATATTCTTTATACACCTCACCTCACTTCCACGAAATGGTGATGGTTATCCTCTATTAATTGGTCCTTTAGGCATATTTTAAGTAAAAGTATTTTCCCTAAGTTTCATCATTCTTGTCAATTATTTTCAATATCAAATCTATAATTGTTAGATGTGCCTATATATACATGAAAAAAAATCTTAGGGTTTATTCGATTTATTCATAATATCTTCATGTACATTCTTTAATAATGTGTTTCCCAAACTAAAGAGAAAATTGGGGTGCTCTATCCATTTGTATACCTATAGTGGTGATTGTGGTGTTCCAAGGGGAACACCATAAATTTACTCACATATCACAAACTTTCTTGATCAACAATAATTTTGAGCATGGATAAGGGCTACAAAATCCATTAGTTGAGGTATATATGTCCTATAAATAGAAATCCTAGGGTGCATGCAATATCATCTATATCTCTACTCCTATCATAGGAAAATACTATAAGTTGGGCTAGTAAAAATAGGGTTGGTAGTAAACTATTTGCATAAGTCATAACTATTCCATTTATATTCCTAACTGACAATAATATTCCATGAGACATGCACAGTTTTGACTTTTTATACTATGATACCATGTTGTAAAAACTTGATCCTTTGGACAAACTTTTATTCAACCATTATTTAAATTAGAATATTTAAAAATCTTTGTACATTCCTACTTTACATCATAGTGCATGAAAGCCTATATAAAAGGACTACAATATAATACATACATGAGTCCTATCTACTCTTCAACCAACATAACACATCTTCATCACATATCTTTTAAGTCTTCCATCGATTGTCTATCCATGTATATCCCATAGGGATAAATCCAACAATGACATGGACCAAAGAGGAAAACAAGTTATTCAATGTCGATACTTAGTCCTCATTATTGAGCTATTTAAAAGTTAAGGGATTTAGCCTACTAGGATGTAGGCAATATTTCTTGGTGGAATGCTTGGGTAGCAAAATGATCTTACTTGTCAATGTTAACATTAGTAAGTAGGGGCAAAGTTTAGAAGGACAACTATTGTGAAAGCAACATTTTCAAGCATTCAATGTTTCAAATTTTGAAGTATTCACAATAACAATTATTTAATGGCACTTTCATCTCATATTAGGATTGACTAAGTGTTGTGTGTTCAGTCATATATAATAGAACAACATTGTCTCCTTCTATGTGACCAGTAACTAGGGGACCAGTAGTCCATTACCCATTGTATAGAGTTGGGGGACACGACCCACCAAAACAAGGATCTAAAGCTCTATTGATAATCAAATTTGTGCCAATATCATTTTTCAATCAGTCAATATTTTATCACTTTTTGTGACCTTCTAGAGGCAAGGAATGACCTAATTTTTTATGCACCGTAATACGAGAGTATATGCATGCAATTAAAGAAGGAATGAATAAATCAACAATGGAATAGAGAATCCAATATCTTTATTTCAATCAAGATTACAAAGTTTCTCAAAAATCAAGTTTCTAAGAACTCTAAAGTTTACACACACCACAAGTCAAATAGCTCTAATAATTGATGTAGATACAACTACAAAGTAGGACAATCTTATTACTAATTGGCTTGGAAATCAAATATTATTAAATTTACGATTTTTGTTATAAGGTTTTCCAACTAGGATCACCTATTCATTTTTTTACTACTTTCATGATTTTAGGGTTTAGATCTAGGTTCCATATGATCATTGTTACCTACTTAAGTATATAATTGTAGTATTAAATAGTCATAAGATAGTCTTACATTATATTGTTTTGTGGAATGCTACACCATGTGTCCACTACGTCATATTTCTAATCTAAATCTTTTGTTTGAATCCAAGGTTCTCTCCTAGATGCCAACTTTATCAATATAGCTTCATATTCTTTTGAAAACTTCACTTTTTCTAATATAAAGATAAACATGTCAAAGTTATCCTTATATATAAAATAAGAAATAATTGTGAGCTTATGTCTTCTAATATTAAGTACCCATGAGTGCCAACATATGTTATTGCCCAAGTCTCAAATATGCAACGAATATACTATATGGATGCCTGGAAATATAACAAATTCATATATAATTAAATTCGATATGTCATCTATATATCAAAATATTATACTATTAATGATCATATTTTATAAAATAACTCTACATACACATATGCTTTCTCTTATTTTACAATCACAAAAATGAAAGTTATGTAATACGAACATACAATATGTTATCATATTGAATATTACAAACTCTTATACATTAACTAAAATATGTTTATATGTATATTGGTTGGATTGATACTTACAAAAGGAATAAAGAGTCTACATTGATATTGTGCTTATATTTTTAATTCTCAAATATTAACAGTTTAATTATATAGTAGTCATGGTAACACAACAAATACAAGCTCATTATGCTAATATATATAGTAAAGATCATATATCTATGTAATAACAATAACGTTCTAATCTAACAAATTTTTAGGATGACCTATGCAATTGATATCAAGGTTATTCAATCCCTTTTATCTTTTAGTTTGTCTCATAAAGTTAAGTCTAGAAAGAATACACATGCTGACTTACAATTGGTGTATCTAAATTTTCCACCATGATTGATCCCAAATTGGATATTGGATGGTGAGTATGTGGTGCACTCCTATCTATTGTTTCTATGGGTTGAGACTAGGGATCATCTCATGGAGCCTCACTCAATGAGGACTAGGTCTAGGTTGCAACAGAATATGGCAGTGTGATCTACAAATTTGAAGCCTAATCATGGAGGAGATGATGAGACAATGTTGAGGAGATTGTTGGTGAAGAGTTCATGAATTTGACTCGGATTTTGGCTTTGTATTAGTATGATGTAGACGATAATGGTCAATTATGTATATTTCAAGTCTCTACCATTCTGGTTGGATGAATTGCCATCATATAAAATATTAGGAGTAGTGCTAGTGATTCCTTGAAGTATCAAGGACGTGTGATGGTAGTGCCATGTTTTAATTGTCTATGAAATGTTTTAGATACTGGCCATGGATTGACTTCATTTTCTTGGTGAGGAGGAGGAGCCTTCATGGTGGTTTTTCAATTTAGGTAATGGTACTACTTCTAGACATGTTGTTGGGTTGAGAGATTTGATCTACACATACAAGTGCTTGTTGGGCCTTACATAAGTCTGGGAAATTCAAACTCATAATTATGGGATGGGGGAATGGCCATTTCAGTTCGTTATAAAAATTGGGAATGTATCAAGATGTCAATTATTTTACTTGGTGAGGAAGATGAATATGATTTTTTTAATCGTTTTAATATAAAATAGTCATGCTATTGGCCTTGTCGTCCGGTGATTCAGTAGATGGCCAGTTAAATAGCATATATATCCTTCATACTAATTGTACAATAGTGCCTTCTTATAAAATGTTGTCTACCATCGTCATTGTTTGTATTGTTATATTGTAAATCAGTAACATTGACATGCAATGTGCTAATGATACGAGTAAAATTCATCTAATATATATATATATATATATCATTCATGCATTTAATTGTTCAACCAAAGTAGTCAAATTCTAAACTCGATTCCACACTTTTTACCTTAGTCTACCACTCCAAAGAGCTATATATCATGATTTTAACAACCAATTGTACTCTTTTTGGGAATTTTGGTACATGGATCAACAATCTTATACTTCTCCATAAATGCATCTATTTGAATTTCTAATTAACAAAAATATATTTTAAAATGATTCCAAAGCAAATGACTTACGATTGGGGAGTGGTCATGATCAAATTGAATCAGACCTTAAAATCAAGAATTTCAATTATGTGGACAATAGTCAAGGCTATTCAAATGGAACTCATGTAAAAATTAAAAGGGATTGTAATGATTTTTAAATAATGAAAACAATGACATATAGCTCAATAATAACTCTAGAGTCCAACATTTAGTATGTTACACTATTCTAATGCTTCATAGCACACAAATTGATCCCATCGATGGATCCATGCACACACATCTTACCATGAAATATTGATGGTAGTTACCATTTTCTTTTGTTTTTATCTACTAGAGGCTTGTAGTATGGAGTGCCCCATCCAACCTAAACATTTGAACTACCATTATGATTCAGGTACTTATGTTTAAGGGATCTCCCCTACCATTGGTTACTTTCAACACCTTACCAATGGATGAATAACCAATCATGATTTCCCATTGTGAGCTTATTATTTATTTAATTACCATGTTTCTGTTCCTACCTTAATGTCTGAACACAACTATGTTAACCTATTTTAAGTTATCCTTACACCCCTTTTATGTACTTTCACATTTTACCTTGATATACAATATCATTGTGCGTAAAATGATATTTATTAATTATAGATGCTAAGTGGTATAGTGTACACTCACTAGAATAAATATCAATAGTTTACATCATCAGCCTCATATCATCATCATGATCATCATCATCATCATCATCATCATCATCATCATCATCATCATCATCATCATCATCACCATTATCATTGTCATTATCAGTATCATCATCATAGTCATCATCATCTTCAGCATCATCGTCATCGTCATCGTCATCGTCATCATCATCATCATCATCATCATCATCATCATCATCATCATCATCATCATCATCATCATCATCATCATCATCATCATCATCATCATCATCATCATCATCATCATCATCATCATCATCATCATCATCATCATCATCATCATCACCATCACCATCATCATCATCATCATCATCATCATCATCATCATCATCATCATCATCATCATCATCATCATCATCATCATCATCATCATCATCATCATCATCATCATCATCATCATCATCATCATCATCATCATCATCATCATCATCATCATCATCATCTTCGTCGTCGTCATCATCGTCATCATCATCATCATCATCATCATCATCATCATCATCATCATCATCATCATCATCATCATCATCATCATCATCATCATCATCATCATCATCATCATCATCATCATCATCATCATCATCATCATCATCATCATCATCATCATCATCATCATCATCATCATCATCATCATCATCATCATCATCATCATCATCATCATCATCATCATAGTCAACATTATCATCATCATCACCACCACCACCACCACCATCATCACCACCACCATCATCATCACCGTCGTCATCATCATCATCATCATCATCATCATCATCATCATCATCATCATCATCATCATCATCATCATCATCATCATCATCATCATCATCATCATCATCATCATCATCATCATCATCATCATCATCATCATCATCATCATCATCATCATCATCATCATCATCATCATCATCATCATCATCATCATCATCATCATCATCATCATCATCATCATCATCATCATCATCATCATCATCATCATCATCATCATCATCATCATCATCATCATCATCATCATCATCATCATCATCATCATCATCATCATCATCATCATCATCATCATCATCATCATCATCATCACTGCATCATCATCATCATCATCATTGTCATCCTTGTCATAGTCATTGTCTTCATCCTCATCATCTCCATCATATCATCATCATCATCATCATTGTCATCCTTGTCATAGTCATTGTCTTCATCCTCATCATCTCCATCATATCATCATCATCATCATCATCATAATCTTCATCAGGATCAATTCTTACTATGTTGGGGTCAGCTACATGGATCCCTTTTTCCAATCATCTCTATTATGGGTCATACTCTAGTCAAGATGCCAATATTCAAAACTCTCTTTATACTCTCTTCCCAAGTTATTTTTTCCACCATTGCTTCTTATAATTTTTCTTGATTCAATAACCGTGATTCAAATAGGTGTGTTTCTCAGTCTGCATTACACATGTACATACCAACATAGACGACACTCAGACAACTTGTCCTCAATGATCATCACCCCCCCACTTGGTTCCTGAAATAGTCATTCCTGGAATGATCTTTTCATATCTTCCCACTCATCCATATGAACATACACATTTTTTCCATATTCATATTGTTGAGACCTTCTTTCTTCACTACCCAACATTTACCCCTATATAAGCATTTTTATCCATACATATGTTCTATAAAAAATTGATTTTTATTATGAGAAGGATATTTTAATCAGATGTTAATCCATTTGCACTCCTCAGTTTCAACCATACTATTGTGATCCTATGACTAAAATGTTCTTGAGCATTACCCTCCTTTTCAATAATAGAACACCAGTAGAAAAACTTATCACATTTTGGTACATACATTCCATACAACTTGACCCCATCATTCACAACTCTATATTGGCTAAAATTGCAAAGAATATTTTGGTTATGCTTCTAGAGATTATAAATGCATTAAATTGCAATGCATTTTTCCAAACTTAAACTTTGAAAGTAAACATATTATATAAAAATTTTGTATAATGTGCATCTTGTCACAAACACACACATACATGTTAAATATATAAAAGTAGAGACATAAAAAAAAACTAAACTTGTCTGAAAACCATCGATGTGTAAAATATAATCCAGATCCAAGACCTGAGCACATTGGGATGATTTCAAAAGACACAAATCAACTCCCGCTTCAGATGTGAAGTTATCTACTTCTTAGGTAGGTTGATTTTGGATACTTATAACATGTGGTTAGGCTACTACTCAGAACCTAAACATATTTTTGCAACTCATATTAGACACACAGTGGTATCATGTGATAAAAACCCAAAAAGAGATCAAACATGTCATCATTATTAAATTAGTACAAATAGAACTAAAAATTATTTAAAATAGTTGGATTTCAACAAGTGTTACAAAACAATAAGCAACTAAAATTGATATGTTAACACTAAGAAATTAATCAAAGTATGGAAAATTAACATTAAAACACATGTAAAAGAGATTCACTATTCTTGCAATTTCTACTCAAATGATCTACAATATTTTACTTTGTCCTGATTATCATGAACTGTACCCACCAATCAATATCTATATACATCAAGTCTAAATAACCAACAATAAGATCATAAAGTTTCCTAGAATTCTACGACCATCACCACTACCTTAATTCATACAAGTTTGCCACAAATGGAACGTATGGGATCAATGACATGCAGACTATAAGTGATTAGGTATGTAACTAGGATACTCTAGAATGACACCTAAAATATACCAATGAAGATTGATCGGATAATGATGAACATCAAACCCCAAGGTTAAAATATTTCTTGATTACTGATTCAAGTTAAGGATCGCCCCTCATTATGTGAGGTCCATCATCAAATAATCCTTTTTTTGTAAAATACAATGTCATACCCCACACAAATGAGGCCCCATGCACTCCTCGATTCCCAAATAAAGATTGATCTAATGTATGCCATCCAAGAACCATATCCATTATTTAGGCTTCTACAAGAATATGGTTCCCTCTTTAGAACATGGCCATCATGGGAGATCAAGATGCTTAGAGCGCCTAGATCTACTATGATTAGGGCCATGATTGATCATTATTTCAAGCTACTCATGTTCTCAATAGTCACAAGGAGATATGATTACTAGGTGAAGTCACAAGCTTTTAAGGCATTTCCAACAAAAAACCTAAATTCATGCATAATTCAATTAAACATGAAATTTCATTAAACTTAGACTAATTTATTTATGTTTTATCATATGAAAATAAGTCATAATCAATTATTCAAATTGATTTTGGGCGTTGTGTGGGGGGTGGTTCCTAACATATTCTCCACGTGTAACTCACTACCTTACCCAATCTTTGGTCAACCTTGTATGCCTTATCCGCTTGATTTTTGAAAAACTTTATGGCTTCCGCATTTTCCATTGTAAGCAAAGTGGCAACTCTATCTTCAAATGACCCACTATTTGGTATCCAAAACCCACCAAAAAATAGTAACAAGACTAGAAATTTCTTTTAAACTCATCCCATGTACCAATTTCTCCTACACCATGTGGCTATTCTAGCTGACACTAGTTACTGGAACTACCTTTCAAAAGGTAAACTACATGCTATACCTCCTCTTTTGGTACATGCGCTAGTATAAATATCTTTTCTGTTTGAAGTTATAAGGCCTCTAACCTGGTTTAATCGCTTAACATGCTTGCTTTTCATAACTAGGTGCTCAATTATGCTAATTGAATATTTGATTATGCTTGTTACCAAATGACCAATTTGCATCTCTAATTTAGGCCATTTTGCACTATGGTCGCATTAAATTTGAAATTTATCCCTTAATTAAGGTGAAATTAGAATTTTAATGCAACCAAAGTGAAAATTGGCTCAAAGTATAAATTTGGTGTAACCAATGTGTAAATTGACACAAATTAGAAATGTAACTTAGTCAAAAGATTTTGAAACACAATCAAATGTTCAATTAGGTAATTAAGCACCCGATTATGAAAGCAACCATGTGTAAGGAGTGGGACCCAAGAGCGGGGATCCACTCCCTACAAAAAAAAATTGAAGAATAAAACATCCATTCTGAACACACTCAAAGGTATGCTAGAATAGGTGTAAAATTTTCAAATTTCAATAGATGGAATTTGAAACAACCAAAGTATAGATGAGGAATTAAACAAATGACTATATTCAATTTTCACAAAATATTACAAAAGTACATCATAATATCCCATAAGGGTTTACATATATGATACAACAAAAGGATCTAAGTAGAGGGAAGTCTAAACTACTTCAAATATGTCTCCAAGCAACATCTCCAAGAGCTAGGTCCATGTTGAAAGCTATGTTCTCCTTGGTCATGTTCAACACCTTGATATAAACATGGGTGGTTGGGAAAACACCTAGCGAAAGGGAAAGGAAAACAAATCATGTGTCAACAAATATGAATAGGATATCAAGGATAAGAAAACATGTAAATAAAGGCTAGTTTTCATCATAAGATGAAGATTTGAAGAGTATGAGGCTATTTTCAAATAGATGTGTGCCATAAACAAAATATAATAAAGGGACAGCATGCATGATAATTATGACTACCTTAATCAAATAGGGTTGAGGAACCTACCGTACCTAAACCTATAGGTGAGGGGAGAATTAATACATTCCCAGTCACCTACACATATTTTTATGGGGGAGAATAAGACATTCCCCATGGTGAATTAATACATGCCCTATCTATGGGTGGTTGTACATAAGCACAACTACTATAGCAAAATAGTCCATAAAATCAACATGCTAGAAAAGAAATCATGGAAAGTAAAAGCATCATATATTTGAAACATGGAAGTAGGGTACAAGACCCAAGAAAAAGAATATCATTCCTGATTTTGAGGCAATTTAACAAAAGAAACATAAATAGAGGAAATAGGGTTCATTAAAGCCTCATTAGGGAAATATATGATTTGGTTGAAATTATCCTAATATGGGGTGTAAGGAATGCACATACCTCCTCTTTAGATCCCTATTAACCACTTTCCAATACTTTAGTTGAGTTCAGGGTCCACGTCTCTTATTTTCAATATATAACCATGTATTAGGGTTGTACATATGTATTAAAGTAAAGAAACCCTAACTTTTGGATTTTGTAGTGCACAAAACTATGACTCAGGCCTTAAAAACATCACCAATGATCTAGTTAGGTTCTTTTGATTAAGAAAACATATAGTTTTGCATATTTTGGAATTATGAAGGTTAAAGTGTATTTTTGGTGGTTTTTAGGTTTTTTTATTCATTTTATAAAACTCTTTTTTACAAAATTCAAAAGCAAGCCTTGGAACTATTTTTATTAGAAAGAGCACATTTTTCTGAGTTTAGAGCATATTTTCTTTTTATTTTTGGACAAGGGAATAAATAGTTGTGAATTTCTCAAAACTGGCCAATAGGAAATTGCCACATCATCAAACCGATTGAGATAAGCGGGGGGGGAGGGAGAAAACACCATTTGACCCAATATCAGGGTTAGAGATGCAGAGGTAACCAAACTAGATCTTCTAGAGAAGGTAAAACAACAAGAAACCAAAACCCTAGAAGAACATGGTAAATAGAGATGAAGATCATCGATTTTAAACATAGAAGCATGAGTTTTAAGCATGTAGTAAGCAATATATGAGAAGGGGGTTATAACACTCGCCTCTAGGAAAGTGTGGAGGTTCAAGAAGCAAGGTTACTGAGCTAGAGAGGTTGGTTTCTCCAACAAAACTCCTATCTCTAGCAAGAAGCACCTTCTCCACTTTAGAGGTGAAAAACCCTAGCAAGGAGATGAGGTGTTTAAGGACTGTAGGTGGGGTTTCACCATAGAATGCCATGGTTCCGGCCTCAAAGAAGGTGGGAGGAAGATGAACAACATGAAAATAGGGAAGGAAAGGGAAGCGAAGGAGGAAACTTACTAGTTTTGGTTGAAATCACCAAGAAGGAGCTTTAGAAACCCTAAATAGAGCAAATTTGGAACCCTAGGAGTTTTCTTCACCAAGGCATGCACCCTCTTTTACCTTGGGACAGAAACTTCATGGACAAACATAGTAGAAATGATGATATAATATAGAGGAAAGAGAATGAGAACAAGAGTTTTCGATTTGGGAGGTAGGAAGGGGTAGATATGGGTTTATAAAGAAGGGGGCAAGCATGAGGTGTCTATGAGACTTTCCATGTGTCCTTAGCCTAGGGCTTCATGGCCATACAAGAGGACAAATCATAAGGCTTCTTGAATATAAAATGTCGGTTCTGAAATCCCATGGGGACTTCTAGGCCATCCTCACTGACCTCCAATCAAAGAAATAATCCCACCGGTTCATAGCTTTTAAAGATAAGCTCATTTATAAAGAGGGTAATCCCTAAAATACCCTTGGAGAGAAACACCTTCAAACTGAGGTGCAACTAGGTGCCCTATGGTTCCAAATCTCTAAAGGGTAAGGTAATATATAATAATTATCATTCATGTGATAATTTGCAAGGAAAACCTCCCAATTGGGTAAATTGCATAAAAGTCCAGAATGTTCCTAAAATTGCATAACTTGCACAAACAACATCTAAATTGAACCAAATTTGAAACTTAGGCTCATTTTATGATTTCAAAACATATAATAAAGTTAAATTAAGGTTTATATCACTTATGGTAAATAATCTTGTTCAATACATTAAGCAAGGTTTGGGGCTGTGCACTTCTAGCACAAATTGATTTACTATTGTTCCATTTAAGTGGTGATTTTGCCTTTTAGATCCTTAAATAAGATTTCACTGAGATATTTTTTCATAAAACCTTACATTGGTATAATTATTGAACAAATTTTCAACAAACCACTATAAATTCCACTAATTAAACATAACGGACATAAAGGACAGAAATGAAAGGGAAACTTGAGAAAAAGGTTACATAGAGATTACATGTAGGATTCAATATGTTACACCATGCCTAGATGTTAAGCCAGTTTAGGGACCTTAATTACTTTCCCTTTGTGGAGTTAGATACCCAATAACACATCTATAAGCATATCATTATTATCATTCAATTATGCTATAGTGGCTCAGTCTTGAGTGTTTGATGAATGCATATTCATCCTAGTTTTACTTGTATTTTTTAATTACTTTTGCATTAATTTCCATAATTTTACTTTAGAACTAGATTACATTTAGGTTTTATTAATTTTACATTAATTTGTATGATTTTGATTCAAATCCCTGGTTTTCATGGTAGGGTTTGAGCTTCATATCTCATGTACCAGGATAGGAGATAGCTTTCATGCTAATCGACAAAAAGATACAAAATTTTTTGATAGATGGACCAAAAGTTTAGTGATTTGTGACTTCACATATGATGATTCCATTGGTCTATGCTTCATAGGTGCAGACTCTACAATATAAGATAATATGCCCCTGAGGGGTGGGTTCTCATTGTAGTGGAGTCTTGTCAGCTTGTTTAAACTTTGCCTTTATATTGGTTGACTGCCAATGGAAAGTTCTAATCAACAACTAATGACAACCCCACCCCACACATGCCTTCTGATGGAATTCTAACACCCTCCTATTGATGGTCATCTTCTAATCGATGTTTTGCACTCACCTTCCAATGAAACTCCTAGCTCATCAACCAATAGAACTCCAATGCTCACCTATCGATGGTTGTATTCTAGCTAGAGCCATGCATGCCTAAACCGAAAAAATTATTTACTCTTCTTGTTAATGGAAAGGTTGACTCCAACTTTTGATGGAATTCTTTCTCACTCCTTTGTATGGAACATCTAAATTCCCAACGAATGAATACTTTGCTTGCCCACTGATGGTCTTATGGCCCCTTTGTCTATCTACATAAATATTGAACATTGTGAGACTCATCATCTTCCTCATGTAGGTCGCCTCTTCACCTTCATGGAGGCCTACCACTTAAATGCAATATGGCTAGAGAGATTTCCAAACCCTACTATTCTGGTTGTAAATATAAGACCATGGCATCCATTGAAGGAATCTACTCTAATGCCTCCATACTGCCAATTTCATTCCTCAACATTCACCTCCATTTCCCATCAGGGAGTATCCTTGATGGATGAATGTCAATCGACAAAGCCTCCATCTTCACTTTTTTAGGGATTCAAGGTTTAGGGAGGTTTTCCCATGACACCTATCTTCCTCTGTGGATGACCTCCACCATCATCGACCTACTGCTCTTCCCTCATAGTGATCAAATCCAACCTTGGTGAAAGAAAACAATGACCATGAGGTCTTCTCTGACAAACATAAGAGGAGAAATTCTATTATTGTGTCAAACACCATGATCTCTGGCCTTGAATATCAGCACATGAACACAACAACTGCCACTTTGTTGTATACTGCGACGATGTCTTCCTTACATTTTTTACTATTAATACTGTTACTGCTATGATGAGTGAATAAACCTCTCACTAGGGTGTGGGGAGTAGCCCTGCTACCTAATTTTTTTCTCTTTACTGTGTCTACTATTGTATGGACACTTATATTCTTAGAATTAATCATTTTACGCTTGTGTTTTTTTTTGGATCACCAAGTCTATATGTTAATATATATTGGGGGTAGAGAACTTTGAACCCATGATCTAGTAAGTCAGTTGATTCTTGTTAAACCCTTGATGAGAATTTCATGTAGGTATTTTTTGAGGCAATAGATGTATGATCTCTTTGTAATGCAAGGACAATCTTGGAGTGATAACTTACTAGATTTTAATCCTAACTCCAAAAGGAGGATTGACCTGGTTTCACTGTATGCGTTTTCATGCTTAATACAATGCAGTGAGAGAGGGAATGATAGGTTGCAGTGGTGGAACCTATACCATCCTAGTATTCCCATCCATTTGATAATACACCATTAATTCATCCCATTTTTTATTTGCAATCTAAGTATAATCAATGACCATTCTAACATTTGAGCTAAATAGAAGTTCTTTCTCAACTACTTAGATTAGACTGATTCTTAAAAACATTGTCCTTTGAGTTTGATTATGAAGTTTACTATGATAAGATCCATCCTCTTGTTGGTGGTGATATTGTACTTAGTCTAGGTGAAAATCTAAGAGCTTTTCCCTAGGTGAATTTTCTTGTGCAATAATTAACACATCAATGATTAGCTACAATGTTGATGTATTGTCTTACTATCTTATTAGGGTGGCTAAATCTCAAGTATTTGCACCTTTTGTTTTCTAAAATAAGGAGTGTTCCATATTGGAAAGTTTGTTTTTGAATGGGCACTACATTCTATGTGAATATGAAAAGTGCAATGATATTTATGAAATCATAAGTCATAAATCAAAATTTTAACCAATTGGTGGTGAACTTGACAATTTTTTAGAATTATTATGACCAAATATTAATCCACTAGCTTTCTAAGACCATCCAATAATTATTAGCATCATTGGGCTAAATCAATTCAGACATATTATTTTTTTCCCACCAATTCTTAAATTGAAGAGATTTAATGTTGATCTATCAACTCATTCTCATGGTTTGGCATCTTGATTCTTTTTGTCTTCCAAATAAAGGAGGATGTCATACACAGAGATATTTGGCATAGGAATGTAAGTGTATGTGAATAGACATACAAACTTGACATTTCATGACTGGATGAGATGTTAAATAATTTTGACTTGATCGGAGGTCACAGTTAGGTTACAATTTTCACATTGCATGACATTTTGCTACCTTGCTCAAATCATTATATATAAACCAAAAAAAGGTATACACCAATTTATTGGCTTACTAGTCAACTGCGAAGTTGTATGACCTACAAAACATTTTTGGATATATTATCATTATGTTCCATTGTGCTATGGTGTCAATTTTGAGTGATGAGCTACAATTTTGATCTAGATCTTAGGTATCTCAGTCATGAATACTGACAACTTATGTTTTCCTAATGAATATGTGTGTCATATTAGAAGGATTTTTTTGGCATCGACATTGTGGTCTATGGAAATATGACATATGAGATGACATTTATGAAATCACGAGTCATAAATCACAATATGAATCTCTATTGATGGGGGTCTTGGACAATTTTATTGTAATTTTTATCACAAAATATCAATTCTTCAACATGCTCAGATCATCTAATAGTTCTTATTATCATTTGTCCTATTCAACTAAACATTGATAAATATGTTCCACCTGTGATTGATTTGAAAAGCTCCAATACTTATCTGCCATCTCAGTCTCATGGTTTTCTATAATGATTCTTTATTTATTTAGACATTAATATGTTAATCCTAATATCATGCTAGAGTTTGATTAAGGTTTTTTTTGCATGGGCATTGAGGTCTATGTGAATATGACAAGTGAGATGACATTTGTAGTATCATGAGTGGTAAATCAAAATATTAACCATAATTGGTGGTGACTTGGACAATTTTGTTGTATGATTTACCCCAAATCACATCTTTGGATGTATCATCATTGTCATTATATTATTCTGCCTCAGTCTTGAGTGATGAGGTACAATGTCGACTTAACATCTTAATATCACATTATGGTGTCTCAATCTTGAACACTTGACACCTTTTGTTTTCCAAATGAAGGTGTATGGCATATTGGAAGGTTTGTTTGGAATGTGCATTGCAGTATACATGTATATGACAAGTAAGATGTCATTTATGGAATCACGAGTCATAATCACAATTTGATTGTTGTTGGTAGTGACTTGGACACCTTTTTTGTAATTTTGAGCACCAAATATGAATCCACCAGCTTGCTAAAATCATCTAGTAATTCTTAGCATCATTTCACTAAGTATACATAACCTTGACAAATATGTCCCACCTTTGATTGAGCTAAAGAGATCCCATGCTGATAAGTCATCTCAGTCTCATGGTTTGGTAATCTAATTTTTCTCTCTTCTAGATGAAGGGGGATATCATATGCAAAGTTTATGGAATAGGCATGATAGTATATGTGAATATGATAGGTAAACAAGGCATTTAATGAGTTGGTTAGTTGTTCAAAAATCCTCATTATTTGGTGGTCACCAATCCATTACAAGTTCCAATTTGTATGTCATTTTGTTAACGAGCTCAAATAATTTGATATAATTTGGAAAAAATTATGCACCAATTTATTGGATTCCCCTACTTTTCAATTGTGAAGTTAGTTACCTAGAAACAGATCTTTGGATATGTTATTATTACCCTTCCATTATGTTGTAGTGTCTCAGTCTTGAGTGATGACCTACAATGTCGAACAATCATCTTAATATCATGTTATGGTTTCTCAGTCTTTAGTACTGGAACCTTTTGTTTTCCAAATGAAGGAGTGTGTCATATCAGAAGGCTTTTTTTGTTATGAGCATTGTGTTCTATGTGAATATGGCTAGTGAGATTATATTTATGGAACCACAAGTCATAAATCACAATTCTAATTGTGAATGGAGGTGACTTGGGAAACTTTGTTGTAATTGAAAGTAACAAATACCAATCCACCATATTGTTTAGCTAATCTGATAATTCTTAGCATAATTTGGATAAAATGGCTCAATCATGGTAAGTGTGTCACACCTATGCTTGAATTGAAGAGGTTGAGTTCTAATCTAACATCTCATTCTCGTGGTCTGTGTCCTAATTTTTTTCTTGATGAAGCAAGATATTGACGTGGTCTATTATCGCACTAACAAATTCACTCGGGGTTGAAGTCCTTGAGTTTTTAACCAAAAATTGTGCAATAATACCACCCGCAAGAGGACGGGTCTTATCGAAGTATAGTTAAGGATCGAATCCTAAGGGACAATGTTTTAAAGAATCGTTTCAAGTTGAGTCTAGCTCAAGTAAGACTAATATTTAGAACAAAGGGGTGATTTGAGGTTAATTAAACTAATTGCAAGAAATTAAAGAGCATGATTTCAAGTTGAATCTAGACTAATGATGGGGATCATTGGGGTGGTCCCAGGCTTCACCACCACTACACATGCAAACATATCCAATCACAAACATCCAGGCAAGATCTAACCATCCAAATAGAGCTGCTGCAAACCCTCCGTTAGGATGTTTAGGTTCACGTAAGCATCACCTTAGGCATCAGATTTCTCATCGCCATCCAGATCACATACTTACGGCTCTGAAGATACAGATATCCAACTGAAGTTGCAGCCCTCTGTTAGGATGTTTAGGCACACAGAAGCGTCATCGTGGGCTAGATGGCTCGTCCCCTCACAGATCACATACTTACGACCTCAGGGAATCCCATCTGATTTCTCATCAAGGAATCAACCACGTTAATCGACATTTGAATCCTACATATTGAAGTTCTCGCAACATAGTAAAGAACTAGATAAATGCAAGCAAGTGATCAATCCACAAACACACATTGACGATTAACAACGAAATGAAAATTTATATACATGCCATGGAATGTTTAACAAAAGGACATATAAGCATGGGCAGTGTGGCTAGTCCCCACACCCCAGTGAAATGGAACTACTCGCTCATGATGTGAGGAACATAAAGAATAAGAGAGAGGGAAGATTCCACCACGAGCATGATGTAGAAGATGGTCGTAGCTCGGTGAAGATACGGTCTTCTATGCCACATCAAAGCAGATATGTACAAGGAGTGAGGTACTCCACGTCAGACGGGGCAGACCTTCTCTCTCCACCTTCCTTCTCTTTTTGACCTCCTCACTCACAGTAAGAGGAGAAGCAGTCGGATTGACATCGGTGTGGATGGCAAGGAGGTGGTGTTGCGTCGATGAGGCAGAGTGATAGTGGTGTGGATGGCAGGGAGGTGGTGCTACATTGATGAGGCAGAGTGACAGCAGGGGACAGGAGCTGATATCTCAGTCCAACAACCTTTGGGCATGGTGTGGGAACCCCCCTCAAATGAGGACTCTATGGTACTATTCATAGGCTAGGGTAGAGTCCTACTCGGTTTGGACTGCTTCTGCAATTTTCATAGTTTGGGGGACCTTTTAATTTCTCATGGTTTGGAAATCGAGAAACTTCCTCACGGTCTTGAGGACCAGTCTGGTGTCTTCACGATCCTGGGTCTCATGGTCTTGGAGACCGATTACTACTTTCTCACGGTTTTGCAGACTGATCTTTCTCTTCACGGTCTTGAGGACCATTAGAACTCCTTCACGATTTGGGACTGCTAGCCTCCCTCACAGTTTTGGTGGCCATAGGGTTCTTCACAATCTTTGGAGACCGCAAGGACTCCTTATAGTTTTGAGATCGTGGAGCCTCCACACGGTCTTGGGACCATGAGGAGCAGACCGCGAGCGTTGGGGTCGTGAAGGTGGATGGGTGACGTTGCACAGATCACGAGCATTGAGGTGGACGTCACCATGGTGAGGATGCGGTGTAGAGGAAGATGGAGGTCGTGACGCGGAGGTGGAAGAAGGTGGTCGCGAGCATGCGCAGGTCTGGAGGATTAGGGTTGCAGGTGCGTCAGGATCTGTTGGTGAAGACGACGAGTTGCAGGTCGCGTTTTTGGTGAGAAGAGGGTGATCGGCGGTACTATCGGTCTTGGGGGCAACCTTCCTCACGATCCTGGAACCGTGATGGCTCTCGCAGTCTTAAGACCGTGAGGTTTCTCACAGTTTTGAGACTGTGAGGGTTCTCACGGTCTTAAGACTGTGAGGGTTCTCGCGGTCTTGAGACCGTGAGGAGGGTCGAAGACCAAATGAGCAAACCGCTAGGGCAAAATTGAGAGACCGAAACCAAGAGGGCAGGTTGCATGGGTGAAGCCCAGAGAGAAAACCGAGACTGGTCGTTGATCTGCGATCGGACGGAGGGGAGATGGTTGAGAGTGGAGGTGAGGGTGGAGATGGATGTAAGGGCTGAGATAGGAGGATGTTGATTAAGATGGAGGTGGAAGGTGATGGTGAAGCACACCAAGGTGGTGATGGTGGTTATGATGGAAGTGGAAGGTGAAGTAGATGGAGGGTGTTTGAGGAAGGTGGATCTAGGGTTGAGTGAAGGTGGGACCTAGTTGAAGATTTAACCTCATTGTGACCTGCATGATCTGGATGAAATTCATATAAACCTAGTTAATAATCTTGATAGTTAAATCAATTAAGAAATCTTGCATTTTGCAAGATTTAGGAGATGAAAGTGAAAGTATTGAATTTAATTGGGACCAAGATGGTGACTGAATATCATGATGAATATGGATTCATCAAAACACCTCGAACTTAAACGTTGCTCGTCCTCGAGTAACAAAAAATATGAAACAGTCACCAAATGAATACTTTCAACTCGTGTGATTGCCTCATCTTCACATCACGATTGTTTCCTTTCTGCTCAGTATGACTAAGCATGTCAACTTCATGAGATCACCGAACATATCTTACCATATCTTCATTCTTGAGTTTGTTTTCCAACATAACTTACTCCTCACATTTTCTAACAACAAGAATTTCTAAGAGTTTCATACGAGTCCAGAGACACCCACAAAAAAACAAGTGTGCACCTGATCTGACACTGGTGTTTTTCAGGGTAGGGGAGGCATTCATTGTGCCTTTAGGTGGAAAAGGGAGCGAAGGGTGGTATGGAAGGAAATTGTATATCTCTCCTCTATTCGACTCGAGATTTATTATATGGTTGCAATTACATTGATTGCATTTTTTGTGCAAATCTCTCCTCTATTCGACTCGAGATTGCATTTTTTGTGTGCACATTGGCATATTTTCTTGGTGGTACACCCCTATTAATTAGCGAGGGGTGTGGAAGAAGCAGATATAGAGAGAGGTGGTGTGCCGCCCCGAACTTAGGGTTGGGCACTATTTTGGCTATTTTTGTTTCTTTTTTATGGATGGAGGGGTACGAAGAGGATGATAGAAGTGTAGAAGAGAGTTCTGATCAGAATGCAACTTGATTTACAATTCAGTGCACCGAGTCTTTCTCTTTATCATACTCTGCTCAAATAATGACTTGATGAGGATCCGATGGGGGTTCCATGTTATTGTTCCACTTGTCGGTTAGGAAGCACGACGTGTTTGATGCCTATCAGTTTGACATACACTTGCCATTTTTGCAAAAGGATTGTGATGTTAGGATTCATAAGCTTCACAAGATGATTTCAATCAATAAGCTAGTTTCAAAAAGTGGTCCTCTTGAGGATTTTCTTTGAATAAGGAGGGTATAATGATTCAAAATGCATAGAGAGAGAAATTAGCAGACTAGGTAATGGCTTTTATTGAAACAGAAGGTATCAAAACTTCATCAAGTTTCTATACAATTTCTTTGAAAATTTAAAAAAAATTGAAAATTTTGATAAAAAAATGCAACGATGAAATCTTAAGTCTGAAACATATGGGTTTGGGTGGAAAGTAAAGTACGTACCGCCCACCCTCCACCCCAAACTTAGATATTTTCTCATCCTGAGAAAACAGTAAATCCTAGATGGAGGGGAAAATTCATGTCGGTTGGACCACTAGATGTGGTTGCGTTCCAATCAATGCGCGTCCTTCATCTGAAAATTTCAAAAAAAAATGAAGACTAATCAGAACTTAAGATAGCATCGCGTGATGCAATTTTTATTCAGTGTGAAATTTTCTAAAAAGTAAAAACCAAATTAAGAAAATTTTCTAATTCAAAATTAAAAGAAAAAAACAAAATTATTGACTGGGTTGCCTCCCGACAAGCGTCTTTGTTTTACGTCGATGGCTCGACGTGAATCCTTCAATATTCTGGTGGATACGCAAGATTGGTAAGATCTAGCATTACTTCGGTGCCTATGTCGGCTGAGGTGAAATATCTCTTTAAGCATTGGACATTAGTGTAAGGACCCTGACCTCCATTTTGGGCTTACCCTGTTTGCTTTGCCTAAACCTTGTGCTTAGATGTTTGCTAATCACCTGAGTTGTGATTAGGGTTCTATTTGTGCTTTTTTGGGAGGTTGAGGTGCAACTTGCAAATTACCCAAGTTCTAGGGTTGGTGTGTAAGTTTGTCACCTTGAGAGATATCTTCTCTCTCCTTGCATCCTTTAGGGTTGAAAGGATGGGTTGAGATCCTTGCTTGAGTTGTTTTGGTCCTCATTTGAGCTTGTTGAATCTTAGGCTTGTTGTTGGGCTTTCTTGGGCCTTGTTTGAGCTAGGTGCCACCTCCTTGCTTGGTGTGTCAGGCAGTGGTGATTCAGTTAGGGAGATGTATCGGCTAAGGGTGTTGGTGGGTGTGACGGGTTGCCATGTTGGGCGACACACACCCCTCCACCTAGCATCATTTATGTCACCCCTTATGGACACTTGGTGCTTGTTGCTAGCAAGGTGGCAAATGCTTTGGACATGTGGAGGTGGATGAGCTAGAAGGTGGTTTTTCTCCATGGACAAGTGTTCTTAGGGTGGACGACACCTTGCTTGTTCCTACCCTTCACCCTCCTCTATATATCTCTCTCTTTTCTCTTACTTGGGATCTCTTTGCTCCTTAGCCGTTTGCTTCCCCTTACTGGCCAAGAATGAGAAGAAGGAAGGAGAGGAGGTGGCTGATATAGCTGTTGTTGTTGCTGCTTTCTCCTTGGTGGTGGTCGATACATCCTACTGCTTTTCTTCTCTTGTTGGTGGCCGAAGCTTGGAGCTTGGAGTTGTGCTTAAGGTGGGTTACATAACTCCTAACCCTAACTATACTACTTCCTTACCATCTTGCTTTGTTATATGCTATCTTGATCAACCTTGTTATCTTGCTAGATATGTTCTTACCTTAATGGTCATGTTGTTGCCTGATATGTTCCTTAGATCATGTTGACCGATATATGTTCCTCAGAATAGGTTGGGTGTTATGGGTAGTTACCCTTGTGTTGGTCGATCCTGTAGGTTGTAGAACCTCAAGCAATACCCCTCTCTTGTTTAGTTGAGAGGTGAGTTTAGGGTTTCTTATCCCAAAGAGGTATGGTGGTGTGTCTATGAGGCAATACCCCTCTCTCTTTGGTTTTGAGAGGTGATCCTGTAGCCTAGATGTTTTTGGTGATATGATGAGTTGGTTGGACGATAGGGTGTTGTTCTACCCTGGTTTCCTGATATGCTTGATGTTGTGTAAAACCCCTCTCACTTGGTTGTTGAGAGGTGAGCCAACGCTCTTGGTATCCTTGAGCGATATGGTGTGGATGGTTTTGGTGAGGTTGAGACCTTCTAACCCTAGTAAACTGTTATGGTTAGTAGGTGTGGTGACCGATATCCCTTCCCTACCCTAGGGTTAGGGTTTGGACGATATGGTTGGTTGACACCTAGTTGATCCCTTAAACGCTATGGGGTTTGTGTTGGGTGATAGTGTTGGTTGGTGCCTTGCACGCCATCCTCCTGGATGGTGCTGCCCAACACTCTATTGTGACACGTTGCCCATTATGACATTAACCGTTATGGTGCTTGATCTTTGCCTTGGGCAATAGAGTGGTGCATCAGGCGTTGCACAGTGTTGCCCGTCACGGCCTTGAGGTGTTGCCTGACATGGTGTGTTGTGTTTTCTATTGTGATGCATTGCTGAAGGGCATGGCCCGGTACAGTTTTTCCCGTCATGGGGCGTTGCACGTTGTGGTTCTTGCTCGGTATGTTGTTGTGATGCTTGGGTGATACAAGTTGCTCGCTATGCTGATGCACATTATAGCTTGCTAGGTGCCTTACCCGATATGAGTGTCAACCCAAGATACATGTTATTTAATATCCATGTCAGCCCCTTTATGTAGTGTTAACTAAGACAATGGTGATCATTACACTTTTGGTGAGGGTTGTCCCTTACCTGATACATCTATAGTGAGGGTTGTACCTTGTGTTCAATTGGTAACCCTAATGCTTGTTATGCTTTGGTACATGAGGCTGTTATGCTTTGATATAGATATAATAATGCTATGCTTTGATACATTCATCTATGTTGCATGGTTGATTCTTATAATAAAGTAAGGACTTGTAAATGTTCCTTGTACAAGTACCATTGTTTCTTTATGATTATGCTAACTATGCCGGTTCCATGTGTATGGATATGAAATCAGGTAATAGCCATAGTGATGGCATGGCAATGATATGATGTGGAATATCAAGGGTTATGATGAACCCAATGATATATGATGGGTGCTACCCATGGAATGGCATTGTGTGCCTTGACGATGGGAATGAGTCCTTGTGATGTTGATCCTTGAGATGGATCTTGATGATTGGCAAGAAGCCAAGTGGTAACATGTAATGTTGGATCCTTGTGATGGATCAGGATGATTTTGATGGCTTTGAAAATAGAAGTGACAGTGCGACACATGATAATGAGATCTATGTTGCTTACTTGTGCTATAGTTTACATGTTTCATAACTTGGTTGAATCTTACAATCCACTTAAAATGCAGTAATTAATTACAGAAGAACCTTTCATGTAGTTGCCCTGGCCATAGATCCATCATCGTTAGTAGATGGTGATGGTGAAATGGTTTCTCCTGCGGGTTTACCTGGAGTGCATATTGTTGAATATGTGGGGTTTCTCCTAGCTGAAAATAGGAGGAATAGAGTGCAATTACGGTTGTAGACTCAAGATGTGTATAAGAGCATGGTGAATAGGCCCATGGCTCACTGTGATGGAGCATGAATGCGTTCATGACTCAAGAGCATGGTGAATAGGCCTGTGGCTCAAGGTATGCTAGTGCCGAGACTTGTACCAAGGTGGGCTAGAGAAAAGGGTGGCCTGTGGAGCTGGCCTTGTGGCTGAGGCCACTTAAGCAAGAGACTACGATCCTACTTTGGATATCATGCACTGACCATGAAGAGGTGAGGTCATGGAGTCTGGCTCTCCCAATGACCTTGTATGGCACCGGATTTGGGCTTCACAATCGAACGTTGGATTTGAGTGATACAGATCACTTCCTCATGGCACAATAATTTGTAATCCAGCTGTATAGAATATATATTGCTTAGGGAAAAATACGGAACATTGGTTGAGGCCTTGCTTTTTGCCCTAGTTATATCTTGCATTTAATTATACGTTCCTCATATCTTATGATAAGTTCTTATATAACTTGTCTTGTCAATCATGTTCCATATAGTTATCTATTTATATGCCTCTTAGATATTCTGGTAAGATGTTATAAAGTTAGTTCTATTCAGTATGTTGCATATATGATCTGCTTATATCAGTTACCTGCTTTATTTGTTCTAGCTCTCCTTTGAGATTTTATAGTTTCAGTGGGGGTTATATTTCTTACTGGGACTGTGTGCCTCTTCCCATTGGTTTAAAACCTTTTTAGGTGATCGAGCTAGACGTGGTGGTGGTCATGAGGTTGCGGCTGAGCAACAAGAAGAATAGTAGAAAGCAAGGTTGGATATGTTGTTGTTGTTGTTGGGTGTTTTGTAGTAGAGTCCTAGAGTCATCCCTGTACTCTCAGGTCCTTAGAGGTGTTTTGACGAAGTTTCATGATGTATGATCTTGTATGGCTTTCTTATCCTATTGTTGACCTGGCTAGGTCTGTTATGTACATAAACAAGTGATGCATCCTTTATGGGTAAAGGACAGCTGGATCCTATGAACCATGGATATGTGTTAAGTTGATGTATATTTATATAACATGTTTCCTTGTAAGATAAGGATCTGGATGTAATAGTTCCTTTATGATCTACTTTCCACAATCAGTTTTAATTAACCCGTGTTTTTGGTAATATGATGTTTATGATGGTTCCACACGTTTTCGCATGGCATTTCGTTGTCTCTGTGATAGAGGGATGTCAAAATTAGCCACAAATTATCCTGACTGTTCACTCCATAAAATGAAAGCACCATGCAGGTACATGCTCTTGGAAATGTAAGGTCCAGACCAGTGAGAATGAAGTTTTCCTAGGAACAACCTTAGTCTTGAGTTGAACAGAAGAACTTGGTCTCCCACTTGTATGTCCTTTCTTTTCAGATGACCATCGTGCCAAAGCTTGGTGCGTTCTTTGTAGATTCATGCATTCTCATAAGATGTCATCCATAGTTCATGCAGCTCCTAAAGTTGCAGAATCCTGGGTAGGCCAGCTTTCTTCAGGTCAAAATTTAGTTGTTTGATTGCCCACCATGTTTTGTGTTCGAGTTCTACAGGCAAGTGGCATGACTTTCCATATATTAATCAAAATGGTGTATTTCTAAGAGGAGTCTTAAAAGTGGTTCAGTAGGCCCACAAGGCGTCAATGATTTTTATTGACCAATCTTTTTGGTTGCGGCCTACTGTCTTTTCCAAGATAGCCTTGAGTTGATGGTTAGAAACCTCTACCTGCCCATTTGTTTTTGGGTGGTAGGGGGAAGCTAGCTTGTGTGTTACACCATATTTTCTTAAAAACACTTTAAAGCTTCTTTCCAGAAAATGAGAACCTCTGTCGGATATCACAGTGCGTGGGACTCCAAAATGGGGAAAATAATATCTTTGAACATCTTGATAACTGGTTTGGAATCGCTAGTTATGGTTGGTATGGCCTCTACCCATTTTGAGACGTAATCCACCACGACTAGGATGTAGGAAAATCCATGTGAAGATGGCAATGAACCCATGTAGTCCATACCCCAAACATCAAAAATCTCGACTTCTTTCCATAGATTAAGTGGAATCTCATCTCTTCTCATAATGTTACATGTTCTCTGACATTTGTCACATGCTAGAACAAAGTTGTAGGAATCCTTGGATATGGTTCGCCAAAAGAAACCACTTTGCAAAACTTTCAAGGTAGTTTTCTTAGAACTCATATGGCCTCCAATTGGGCCTGAGTGACATTGCTCCAGAATGAGTTGGGTTTCTCCCTTAGCAATACAATGTTTGTAGAGACCATCAACACAAAGCTTAAAAAGGTACGGTTCATCCTAGTGATACTACCTCACATCATGCATGAATTTCTACAGTGCATTTCTAGTGTATTCATGGTGGATGACACCAGTGGCAAGGTAGTTCACATAGTCTGAGTACCAAGGGGAAGCTTCTGAGACTTTCATAAGCTTGTCGTCTGGAAGAGAATTGTTAATTGGGATCTTCTCAGTTTCCAGAGTGTGGATACGACTGAGGTGGTCTACCACAACATTCTCTGTACCTTTCTCATCTCTTATCTCCAGATCAAATTCTTGCAAGAGGAGAATCCATCTAAACAGCCTGGGCTTTGCATCTTTCTTTGCTACGAGGTAACAGATATCGACATGATCTGTGTAGACAATGACTTTAGAACCAATGAGGTAGGATCTGAACTTGTCAAAAGCATACACGACTGCAAGGAGCTCCTTCTCAGTAGTTTCATAGTTCCTCTAAGCTTCTCTATATATTGGCCTAAAACAGCACCCACCGCGTAATCACTAGTATCACATATAATTCCAAATGGATGATCCCAATCAGGAGCTCTAATTCTGGGTGTTGTTGTAAGGGCATGCTTTAGGTTGTTGAAACTCTTGACACATTCTTCATCAAAATGGAAATCAGCGTCCTTTAGCAAAAAAAATTGTCATCATCTTGGTTATCTTGGAGAAATCCTTTATAAACTGTCTGTAAAAGCCTGCATGACCAAGGAACGCACAAACCTCTCTTACATTTTTCAGGATAGCGAGTTTTGAAATCACGTCAATTTTCACTCTGTATACTTCGATACCTCAGCTGCTGACTCTATGGCCAAGGACAATGCCTTCTTTTACCATAAAGTGACACTTCTCACAGTTTAATACAAGATGTGCTTCTTCACACCATTTAAGGACAAGGGAGAGGTGCTTCAGGAACGAGTCGTACGAATATCCATATACGGAAAAATCATCCATAAAAACTTCCATGATAGTTTCAGTGAGACCAGCAAATATAACCGCCATGCAACGCTGGAAAGTTGCAGGCGCATTGTAGAGGTCGAATGACATCCTTCTAAAGACATATGTTCCAAACGGGCAAGTAAAAGTTGTTTTCTCTTGGTCATATGGATGTATAGGAATTTGATAGAATCCAGAGTAACCATTGAGATAGTAGAAATATTCTTGGTGAGCCAACTGCTCTAAGACCTGATCAAGAAAAGGCATTGGGAAATGATCATTACGTGTCGCCTTGTTCAACTTCTTGTAATCAATACACATCCTCCAACCAGTGTCTGTTTGAAGGGGGATGAGTTCATTATCTTCATTATGTATCATAGTAGTTCCACCCTTCTTAGGGACAACATGCACAGGACTTACCCATGGCGAATCGGAGATCAGATAGATGATACATGTTGTGAGCAACGTAATAACTTCATGACGAACAACTTCTTTCATATTCAGATTAAGCTTCCTTTGGTGTTCAACAGTTGGCTTATGGTCCTCCTCCATGGGGATTTTGTGCATGCACAATGCTTGACTGACCCCAGTGAGATCACTCATCTTATAGCTGATGGCTTTTCTTCTTTCCTTTAATTCCGTCAAGAGTTTATCTTCTTATTCTGTCGTTAGATCTGAATTTATTATGACTAGGCAGACTTTAAGGTCATCTAAAAACACGTACTTCAATCCCTTGGGTAGGGGTTTCATTTTAGGGGCTTCTGGTTTCTCGTATGGTTCTTCAGTAGCATTTATAGCCTTGAGTTCCTCAAATTTGGCTTCAGGATCTTCTCCAGCAGTGTCGAGGTAGAGAACACAATTTTTCACTTGTTTGTCAACTGAACTATCTACATTTGGATTAGTCAGAGCCACTCCTAAAGGATCTTCTTCTTCATAATCCTCTTACGTGAGGAGTGACATCTTCTCTATGCAATCAATCAAGTAGACTTCTTCTTGCATGTTTGGTCTTCGCATACTTTCAAAAACTTTGAACTCGAGAGTTTCTTTACCTAGTTGAAGGAGCAAGGTTCCTGCTACAACATCAATCAGAGCTCTTGTACTGGAAAGGAACGAATGGCCAAAGATGAGAGGGTATCTGACGTATTCTTTTATGTCCATGATGACAAAGTCGCATGGAACATAAGAGTTTTTGCCTACTTTTACTGGGACATCCTCAATGATTCCCAAAGGGAGAGTCATAGAATTATCTGCAATTTGTATGGTCATGTCAGTCGAGAGAAGCTCAGCAAATCCTAGCCTTTTGCAAAGGCTAAGTGGCATGATGGAGATGCTAGCACCAAGATCGGCCAGTCCCTTTTTACATGAAGAGTCACCGATATGGCACGAAATCCTAAAATATCCTAAATCTTTCTTCTTCTTTGGCATCTTGCTCTGGATAATGTCAGAAGTGGTTGTTACTAACTTGACTATCTCGTATTCTTCAGTTATATATTTCCTTGTCAGGAGTGACTTCCAATATTTCATCCAGGTTGGTATCTCAGCCAGTGCATCTAGAAAGGGTATATCAACATGAACCTTCTTCATAGCTTCCTTGAATTTGTTGAAATGAGTATCAAGCTTGGTTTGCTTTAAACAAGCAGGGAAAGGGGGACGAGGCTTGTATACTGGTACAACTAGCTCTGTTGTTTCTATTTCTATAACACTAGGTTTTTCATAACTTTCCTTGTCTGTCTTATCAGCAGTTACTGGCCCTTTTAGTTGAGACTCAGGTGTTGTAGAGTCTTGGACAATCACAAAGTTGTCCTTGTCTGTAATAACCACATGCGTCTTGACAGAAGGATCAGAATAGTCTTTTCTAGACTTGTTGGTGACAGCCTTCAGTTGCTCTGGGTGCTTAGGATTGTTCTCTAGTTGGCCAGCAAAGGCTCCAGCAGGTGGCTTCATGCTAGCTACAAGTTGAGCTAGTTGAGATTCAATATCATTCTGATGGGCTTACTGCAGCATCTTCTCAATGGCCGACAACTTGTCATCAGGAGATATAGGGCTGGCTTGTTGCCCTTGTTGTTGGTTTTGGTAAGGGACTTGGTTGGGATTCTGGAACTGAGAATTGTTCTGATAATTGTTATAGTTCCTATTAGGGAAGTTACCTCTAAAGTTTCCTTGATTTCTGAAGTTTTGTTGTTGGTTGTATTGGAATCCCAGCGGAGCTCGTTGTTGGTTGTTTGAACCAAGTTGCTGGGAGTTTTCCGCTCCTGAAGGATTTCCATACTGAAAACGAGGACGGTTCCTATTCTTAATTAGATTGTAATATCCTTGACCATGGATGGTGTTGACAACATTAAGATTTTCCATTTTATCATTATCTCCTTGGCCATAAACGTTGCTTAGAACAACATCATAGAGAACATTGCAGGCTAGTGTAGAATGATCAATGCCTTTACATGCTTCACTGAACAGTGAAGCTGACTTGATCTATTCTTGTTGTTGAGGGGGTGAGTGTCTTCTTTCATAGGCGGAAAGAGATGATTTGAGATGGTCTTACTTGGCAACTAGGAGCTTGAGGGATTCAGCGATAGACTTGTACTCAGGAATAGCTACAGCCATAGCTACCTTCAACACTCCTTTACCTACAGATCTACCCCAATTATCTTTATTTTCATCTCCAAGGGTGACAAGCTTCCATGCGTTGTCATAACTCTGACGCATGAAGTTTCCTCCGGATGAGAAGTCTAAGAACCTCTTGATGTCATCATCCACACCCCTATAGAAGATCTCGATGAGTTGATTCTTAGGCATGACATGGTGTGGAAACTTGCATAGAAGCTCTTTGTATCTTTCCCATGCTTCAACAAGGGATTCTCTATGGACCTGAGTGAATTGAGTTATACGTCCCCTAATTTCATAGGTGAGAGAAGGAGGATAGAACTTCTCCAGAAAGACATTTTGAAGTTGTTCCCAAGTGGTGATGGGTTTGCATTGCAAGGAATTGTACCAACTTATAGCTCTATTAGCAAGAGAATACTTGAAGAGACAGAGTCAGATGGCATCGTCGGATACTCCATTTTGCTTTTTCATGACACATAGATCAATAAACCTCATAAGGTGCTCCTGACTATCTTCTCCTTGTTTACCATAGAATGGGCTGTTTTGAAGCAAGGTGATCCAATGTGCCCTTATCTCAAAATTTGGAGCGTTGATAGGAGGAGGTTGCACTGGGTGATGAACGTCAGTATCTATAGGGATTGAGAATTCTCTAAGGTCCTTCTGTAGTTTTACTACTTGCGTTGCTGCTTGTACTACTTGGATTTCTTCTTGAACTGCAGCTTTAGCTCCTTGCATAAACCTTTCTCTTTGCGCATTAAGGGCTTGAGCTACCCTTCAGGCTATTTCCTCCTCTTGTGCCATTCTAGCTTGGTTCTCTTGGTTCTGATGATGAAAGGTTCTGTCTATCTCAGGGTCAAAGCTAGCAGAGAGTGAAACTGTTTGAGCGGTGCATACACTAGTCTTCAGGGGTACCTGGGATGGAAAGACTTTTCGGAAGTAAGATTGATGGAGTAGAACCAAATTTAAGAGATTGATCGATAGTATCAAAAATAAAAGAAAATCCTAGATTAGCCTCAAAAGAACTAGATTTGACTAGCTGATTTTGTTGTCCCCGGCAATGGTGCCAAAATTTGACGTGGTCTATTATCGCACTAACAAATTCACTCGGGGTTGAAATCCCTGAGTTTTTAACCAAAACATGTGCAATAATACCACCCACAAGTGGACGGGTCTTATCGCAGTATAGTTAAGGATCGAATCCCAAGGGACAACATTTTTAAGAATCGTTGCTAGTCGAGTCTAGCTCAAGTAAGACTAATATTTAGAACAAAGGGGTGATTTGAGGTTAATGAAACTAATTGCAAGAAAGTAAAGAGCATGATTTAAAGTTGAATCTAGATTAATGATGGGGACCACTGGGGTGGTCCCGAGTTTCACCACCACTACACATGCAAATATATCTAATCACAAACATCCAGGCAAGATCTAACCATCCAAATAGAGCTACTGTGAACCCTCCATTAGGATGTTTAGGTTCACATAAGTATCACCTTAGGCATCAGATTTCTCATCGCCATCTGGATCACATATTTATGACTCTGAATATATAGATATCCAACTGAAGCTGTGGCCCTCCGTTAGGATGTTTAGGCACACATAAGTGTCATTGTGGGCTATATGGCTCGTCCCCTCACGGATCACACACTTACGACCTCAGGGAACCCCATCTGATTTCTCATCTGGAGTCAACTGCATTAATTGACATTTGAATCCTACATATTGAAGTTCTCACAACATAGGAAAGAACAAGATAAATGCAAGCAGGTGATCAATCCGCAAACACACATCGACGATTAACAACGAAATGAAAAGTTATATACATGCCATGGAATGTTTAGCAAAAGGACATATAAGCATGGGAAGCGGGGCTAGTCCCCGCACCCCAGCGAAACGGAACTACTCACTCATGATGTGAGAAACTAAAAGAACAAGAGAGAGGGAAGATTCTACCATGAGCATGATGTAGAAGATGGTTACAGCTCGGTGAAGATACAGTCTTCTATGCCATGTCGGAGAAGATCTAAACCAGGAGCAAGGGACTCCACGATAGATGGGGCAAACCTTCTCTCTCCACCTTCCTTCTCTTCTTGACCTCCTCACTCGCAGCAAGAGGAGTAGCAGGCGGAGTGATAGCGGTGTGGATGGTAGGGAGGTGGTGTTGCGTCGATGAGGCGGAGTGACAATGGTGTGGATGGGAGGTGGTGCTGCGTTGATGATGTAGAGTGAAAACAAGGGACAAGAGATGAGATCTCAGTCCAGCAGCCTTTGGGCATGGTGTGGGTGCCCCCCTCAAATGAGGACTCTATGGTCCTATTTATAGGCTTGGGTAGAGTCCTACTCGGTTTGGACTGCTTCTGCAATTTTCACAGTTTGGGGGACCATTTAATTTCTCACAGTTTGGAAATCGAGAGATTTCCTCACGGTCTTGAGGACCAGTCTGGTGTCTTCACGATCCTGGGTCTCACGGTCTTGGAGGTTGATTGCTACTTTCTCACAATTTTGCAGATTGATCTTGCTCTTCATGGTCTTGAGGGCCGTTAGAACTCCTTCATGGTTTGGGACTGCTAGCCTCCCTCACGGTTTTGGTGGCCACAGGGTTCTTCATGGTCTTTGGAAACTACAAGGACTCCTCGTGGTTTTGAGACTGTGGAGCCTCTACACAGTCTTGGGACTGTGAGGAGCAGACCATGAGCATTGGCATTGCAAAGGTGGATGGGCGATGCCGTGCAGATCGTGAACATTGAGGTCG
Organism: Alisma plantago-aquatica; assembly: GCA_963693085.1. Taxonomy (NCBI): domain Eukaryota; kingdom Viridiplantae; phylum Streptophyta; class Magnoliopsida; order Alismatales; family Alismataceae; genus Alisma; species Alisma plantago-aquatica. The sequence continues at coordinate 757,442,003 of OY856412.1, forward strand.
ACGTCGCCATGGTGAGGATGCGATGCAGAGGAAGATGGAGGTTGCGACGTGAAGGTGGAAGCATGTGGTCTCTAGAAGACACATGTCTGGAGGATTAGGGTTGCAGGTGCGTTGGGATCTGTTGGTGAAGATGACGAGTTGCAGGTCGCGTTGTAGGTGAGGAGAGGGTGATCGGCGGTGCTATCAGTCTTGGGGGGCTTACCCACGATCCTAGAACTGTGATGGTTCTCACAGTCTTGAGACCGTGAGGGTTCTAGCGGTCTATAGACCATGAGGGTTCTCGCGGTCTTGAGACCATGAGGAGGGTCGAAGACCAAATGAGAAAACCGCTAGGGCAAAACCGAGAGACCAAAACGGAGAGGGCAGGTTGCATGGGTGAAGCCCAGAGAGCAAACCGAGACTGGCTGTTGATCTGCGATCAGACGAAGGGGAGATGGTTGAGAGTGGAGGGTTAAGATGGATGTAAGGGCTGAGATAGGAGGATGTTGATTAAGATGGAGGTGGAAGGTGATGGTGAAGCACACCAAGGTGGTGATGGTGGTTATGATGGAAGTGGAAGGTGAAGTAGATGAAGGGTGTTTGATGAAGGTGGATCTAGGGTTGAGTGAAGGTGGGCCCTAGTTGAAGATTTAACCTCATTGTGACCTGCATGGTCTGCATGAAATTCATATAAACCTAATTAATAATCTTGATAGTTAAATAAATTAATAAATCTTGCATTTTGGAAGATTTAGGAGATGAAAGTGAAAGTATTGAGTCAAATTGGGCCCAAGATGGCGACTGAATATTGTGATGAATATGGATTCATTAGATATCATATGTACAATTCTATGACATATATAATACACTCTATTTCAATATGATGGGTAAGCTTGACATAAAATGAGTGAGTGATTTGTTAAAGAAATCCGACTGTATTGGCATTTTAATAGAATTTCATATATAGATGGATATATTTGCATACAAAATCTCATGTAGATCAATAGTACAAAGATATTAACTTGACTCAACATAACCAGGGGTGTATCAAACCAATTAGAAAACTAGAAAAGTAAATAATGACCAAGATGGAAATGTAATGTTGTGATATGGGGGAGGAACTCCTAGACAATGAGACACAATCTAGATAAAAACAACAGAAATGTAGGAGCAATGAAGTCTAGTTGTGATGATCATTAGAAGTCATTGCCATCTGCCATGATTTCTTCCAGGGTGAATTTTCTACCACCACCATTGTTGTCTCTTTATTGTGGGCTTCATTCTCTCTATTCTACTAATTGTGATGACCTACAATGATAGAAAAAGAGCATATGTTTGTTCAATATCTGAAAAGATTTTGTTGATGGTGTTTCTGTGGCTGTTTTGTTTATCCAAATAATGGTTTCCATCAGGGTTTTGTGGATATGTAGAGGATGTTTCAGTTTGTAGTAATTGGTGAAGTTGTGAAGGTTGATGTCTTCATCTATGGTAGTATGAAAGTATTGACTTCTGATCTAGATGGTGATGGGGCAATGTATGAAAAGTTGTGAGATAATTTTGGAGTTTTCATTGCACATATAGCATCTTGTTTGTCCTGAGAAATCTTGTTTCATAAGGTTTTAATAAGAGCCATAGGATAATTTTGAATTTCAGAGGTAAGTTTTCATTGCACATATAGCATCTTGTTTGTCCTGAGAAACCTTGTTTCATAAGGTTTTAATAAGAGCCATAGGATAATTTTGAATTTCAGAGGTCTAGTAAGATTCCAAATGTCAGTCAAAGGGTATAAGAGTTCTCTACATGTAACAAAGAGGAAAACTTGTGGTGGTTTGTAATATTTTCCCAATGTCTAGGAGATATGATTTGTAGTGTGAGACTCCAGGACATGCAACATGTCTTTTATAGTATCAAATAAGTGGTTAATGAGAGTATATTTGAGATAGTTGTTTGGTGGTCATAATCACAATACAATTCTCACATTATATGCCATTTTAATTAGCTTGCTCAAATCATTCAATGTATTTTAGAGAAAGGGATACACCAATTTGTGGGTTTCTCTACTTGTCCATTGTGAAGTTAGATGCGCAACAACACATCTTCATATATTTTTTGATGTGGGGGAATCCCTTCTAGGAAGAACCAAAGTGAACCCACTCAAATAGAGTAATCCCAAAGACCATACATTTGGTGGAAAGTCACCCCTATACTACATCCAGTAGTGTGAACTACCATCACAAAGCTAGCTCTTGGCTGATGTGTTTGCAAGACATTCTTTTCTTAAGTGTGGTCATACATCTTGAGAACTATGATTATTATTGTTCCATTATTCTTTGATTTCTCAGTCTTGAGTGATGAGCTACAATGTCAATATGCCATCTTAATATAATGCTATGGTGTCTCAGTATTGAGTATCGACACAAGTGTGATGGCATTTATAGAATCATAAGTCATAAAATCACAATCTAAATCATGATTGGCGGCAAGTTGGACAATTTTTTCATAGTTTTTGACATGAAATACTAATCCATCAACTTTCTAAAATCATTCAATAATTATTTTGTTTTTCAATCTCATATATGATCAATGTATCATCTTTATATCATGCCATGGTGTCTCAATCTGGATTATTAACACCTTTTGTTTTCCAAATGAAGGACTATGTCATATTGGATGGTTTGTTTTGTAATGTCCATTATGGTCTATGCAAATATGACAAATGAGACGAAAATTGTGGAACCATGAGTCATAAATAGAAAATTTAATGGTGACTAGTAGTGTTTTTGGAAATTTATTGTAATATTAAATGCTAAATACCAATCTACTAGCTTGCCTATATCATCTTCTCAGTATCATTTGGAAAAATCTACTCAACCACAATAAATGTGTCCCACAACTTCTTGATTTAAAGAGCTCTAGTGTTTGTTTTTCATCTTAGTTCCATGCTTCACTCTCTTGATTATTTTTTCTATATGAAGGAGGATATAATATGCATAGTTCTATTGCATATATATCACAGTATGTGTGAATATGATAGGGTAAATTATTACTTAATGAGTGGGTTAGTTGTTAAATGAACATGTAAGGAGTGGGAACCGAGAGAGTATCTACTCAAAGCATATGATACAAACAACCATGTAAAGATAAAGTAGTGGAAAAAATATTGCAAAGTTACATGATAATTCATATACAATTGTTCCTCACCATAAAAGGTGGCATGATAAAATAAAAAGCTATACATCCAATACCGTGTAATGCCAATTTAAGAGGGCAACACAATCATTCCAAGCTATCCTAAAGTCCACGTCCTGTAAGTGATGTTCCGTGTCATTATTGTATAATGCTCCTACATCTGGGTGGTCTTAGGAACAACACCCAACAAAAGAAACAAAAGGTATGTGTTAGAACACTTCTGATTATATGTACATAAATAATATTATGGAATTAGCATGGGTTACAAGTAAAAAAAGAAGTATTCCCAAACAAGGAGAGGGTTATGAATATATAGATACATTTTAAATGAAATAATAAAAATAATGATACATTAAAGAGTAATAAAGAATCACAAAGTGTATTTCCATTATCAATGCATAATATCACAAACAAACCAATTGCATGCATATATGAAATAGAACAAATGTGTACAACAGGGACATAACACCATTGGATTATGGAATAAACAAAAATAAGGTTGGAAACGTACACCCCGGGTGGATATACACACGCCATAATATATTATTGGTTGTATCCATGCACCACTAATGTAGATATATAGTCTAACATCCAACCTATGTTATAAAATCTGATAAATAATATGTGTATTTAGGGATTTCCAAATGGAACAATAACAAAAATCAAGTAAAGGATTGCCTCATTTTAGGAAATTAGGAATCATAGCTAGTTAAATGCCCAAACATAAATAGGGGCTTGCACATACCTGAACTTCATGACTAACCCTAGCTCTAGGTGTGAAATCCATCATTTGTCCTTCTCAACAAGTATTTTATACACACATTATTCAACAATTTCTGATTCATAATCGAAAAAATATCTAAACTTAATGTTTGTTACCTAATGTGGAATTAGGGTTTTAAATCTTAAGAATACCCATATGTATATAGTTAAGGATGGGACTAGCCATTATTTATCAAATTACCCTTACTACGAATATCTAGGGTTAAAATCACATACCTTTATACATAATGGTCATTACCATACATAGATATCAATATGTATATAAATAAAATTATATACCATAGGGTTATGTGGTCTAAAGAAAATTCAAATATGTCCGACCATAGTAGCCCGGGTGGTAAGAGCTCGGTAAGTCCCAATGAAGGACCCAGGTTCAAACCTCACCAGAGACAATTTGTGAACGACAATGCACGCTGATTAGGCACGAGATGGGGGTGACCGGACCACACCCTCTCATACCTCGAGAGTTTACCATGTTGGCTTCACCCATTTATGTCATAAGCTTGGTATTTTGTGAAGCTAAATCAAAATAGATCTCTAAGTAGGTTGGCTCAAGAGCTAGTACCCAATCTGATCAAAATGGTCATTGAAAGGGCTAGAGTTGCACCTTTAACAACCACCATGAGAGTTGACATGTTGGTCTTCTAACAAGGTCTGGAGGTCCATGGGGTCAAAGGGCTCATGATGGCCTAATCTAGTGCGAACCATGGGTAAATAGTAGGTTTGTGAACTTTCAATGTCGTCATATTGAACATACATATTAAACGAGGGTCTATGCATGTGTAGAGTCATATGAGGGGAAGATATACTAAGTTAAATTTGTTCACAGGGGAGTTTACCATATTGGTGGTGTAGTCTGGATACCAAGGTTAAAGGTAAGTACGTGGTGATGGGCTTCAAGGTTGTGAGATTTGTCAAATTTTAACCCTATCTTGATGACAAGGAAGGAGATGAAATGCAAATTGATTGCAGGGAGCTTTGGAGGATAAAACACTAAATATGATTGTTGAGGGGTTTCATGAAAGTGGGAAACATGTATGAAAATTTTTATGTGTGTTTTAGAGAATCAAGTTTCATTGGAAGACTAATGGTTGAGGATAGAATATAGTTCTACAAGTTTTTTGTAGGATGATTTGTAGGTCAGCTGCTTTGTTGTAGGGTTGTTGATGGACACATTTGAGAGGTCTTACAGTTGTGGGTGGTGGCACAAGGAGGGAGAATGAAGCAGGATAGTATTGTAGAGAGAGATGAGAGGCATCATCAAAACAAGATGTTAGTGGTTGACGGTTTTATGTCATACACCTAGGCGACAAGAGAGGAATAAGAAGAAAAGGAAGAAGAAGAAAGAAGAGGAGAAGTAGACCATGGAACCTATAGTAGAGATACTAAGGTTGAAGGAGAGGCCCGTGGCACTGGATGGCAGCGTAAGGGGGATGAACCAATATATCTTCCCCATGCGTCCATTTCATAGTGGTGGTGGACATGTTTATAGATCTTAGTGATGATAGATAGACATAAATAGGGAGGAGAGGAAGGTGCATCTAGGGTTGGGAAGATAGAGAGAATAGATATAAGGACAAATAAGTAAGAGGTGGAAGAGAGTACAAGGTAGAAGAAACAAATGCGGAGTAGATAAATACCCGAATGTGCAACATTTGTGTAAGGGAAAGTAGACACAATCACATGGGGTTTCTTCCAGACGTGTGACCATGGATAAATAAGTGGATGAAATGTTAATAATTTGATTTTAAACTTAGGTTAGTCATAACCTTTCTCTTTATAATTTGATTTGAGAAGTAAAAAAAGTATGTCTCGCATGCAAACTGATCAATAGGATAATTAAGACATTAGGAACCCAAATTTAATGTCAATTTCCCCTTCCAAAAGGGTTTGATATTTTGTTTCCTTGTTTGGATTATTAGTACTCATTTATGTGTTTACTTTTTTCTATTAGTCAATCTGATACACTTTTTCATAGTTCATCTATTTCCTTTCCTCAAATAGCCCCAATAATATTTAAGAGTGTTAGAGTAAGGTCAAGACTCATAGATTGGTGAATTTTCCAAATTGAACCCTAGTATGGAATAAATTTGATTACTCATCCAAACATATTTTAATTTGAGAAAAAGGTTCTAGATATTAATACAGTCAAGAAGGGCCTAGAACAAGGTATGTTAGACTTTGATCCTAGATTTAAGTTTGTTAAAGGGAATTTTGTCCCCAAAATTCATCTAGTTATAGCTGGGTATATATACTAAGTTATTCTTCCCAACTCAAAAATAGATTTCTAATTCAATATTATTGTGAATCATAGAATTGTACCACATATCAGACTTAGTCCAAATCCAAGGTGAAATTATATCACTCCATACATCAAGTATCCATTCGTCTTGTCACACTAGTACATATCTGATGTTTAATGTCACTTTCGATGGCGTCAGTTCCTTAGAAAAACTGACACCAATCTACCAACAATGTCAGTTCTTCATGCCAACTGTCACCATATGTGAAGCCTTTCTGATTTAGAAAAGACACGAGTAGCTCTTTCACTTTAACATCAGTTATTATTTTCATAGAAATTGACATCTAAAATTTCCCACGAAATATAATTTTTTAGGGAAATTTTGCCTCCAAAATTTTCAATCCGGCATTAGTTTTGTATATAACTGACGACAAAGTGTTCACTCCATGACCCCATGAAAAATATTATCCCCACATTAGTTGTCAAGTCTATGAAATAACTAATAATGAGATTGCACCATGTCCCCGTGAAAATATTTTCCTCCCAAATTGCTTCTTCGTAGTCAGTTTTTCATGATAATCTGACAACTATACCCCTAACCCCGGGGTAATTTATTTATTTGGATATGTAGTTATTTGTCTATTTTTTCTGACCTAACCGATGACTATGACCCTAAATCGTTGTCTATTTTTTGTTTGGTTTAGGAATTAGTTGTCGGTTTTATATTCATAACCAACGACTATATCCCAAACTCAAGGATTTTTTTTTTGTTTGGATATATAGTTAGTCGCCATTTTCTACATACTTAACCGACGACTATGGTCCTAAACTGGTGTCTATTTTTTATTTGATTTAGGTGTTAGTTATCAATTTTGTATTCTTAACCGATGATGATGTACTTATTCATCAATTTTTTACAACAACCTATGACTATGGGTAACTTAATAACACCCACGTGAAACACACTTTCTTCCCATTCTCTATTTCATCGTGATTAACCTAGGTCTGTGGTGATTTTCCCCTCCATAGATCTTCCTCTCGCCACTACTGCTCCATTGCTTGTTGGCCGCCACTCTTGCTCCCACCTTCGTTTCTACCACTCTTCCTCTAGTCCTCGCCACCACCATTTCTCACCTTTTATCGCTTGGGAGGACGTCGGAGCTTGATAGGATGTCAGAGCCATTGCTGCTACTCTTTTCCACCACCATCACTACTGCTGTGTTGGCTGCCACTACTGCTAATCTCTGCTTTGCATCTACCCCCTCCAGTTGTTGTGTTGGCTGCCTCCCAAGTCCAGTGGACAGGAGCTTGCCAACACCAATACCGCCTCCACCCTCCCCCAAAAGAGGAGCTCTCTTCTCAGCCCTGTCGCTATGCTACTATCCTTAGATTTAGGTGATTGTCTTCCCTCTCTCTATCAACACTAATACTCTCCCGCTCAGACTAGAACTCCTGACCATTACCCTCCTATAAATAGAGGGGTAATTGAGACTTTCTAGAGACACAACAATAAGCTATGACAATTGTTGTCTTCTCTTCTTATGGTAACCGACAGAACCCGAGTAAGTACTACTCATCAAAGGGAGGGATAACAAGGGAGAGACAATTGGGAGAGCCAATTGGTGCTAATACACTAACTAGAAGGGACAACTCCTTCTTATCCATTCATCTAGAATGACAGGAGTTCCTGATGCACCATGTGGAATACTATAGAGGCAAGGAGGTTGTTTCCTTCCTCTAGGAGGATGAAGTCAACTATTATTAGTAGTGATCAACCAAGAGGTCATTGATGATATTGTCTAGGTGCAACTTGAAGAAAGGTGCACACTTCTACTATAAGTAAATTTTCATTGGACTTGCTCCAGGACCAGGTATAACCTTGCAACCATCCTTCCCATTACATAATTTTTGACACGATCTATTGTTAGGAGAATATGGTAGTCAATTTTTTTTTCTGATGCCATATTTTGTGTAGATTTGTGTTGCATAAGGTTTTTGAGGAATGATTATGTGGATAGAGGTTTTAGAAGGAATATGAGCTTTAAAAATAATTACCAGTGAGGGTGGCTAATGCAGGTATGGTCGAGTGTACATAGGGATGGTAGGGATAAGTTATAGTAGGCATCAATGATGGGGGAGGGTTCACACATCCTTTGGCATTGCATGGTTTTTAAGGGATGGGAGGAGGGCATGTGGGTCTATGAATATCTCGATGTGTCATGTCATGAGATACTTGGTGGTTAGTGCAATGATGCTTGAAGGATTTTTAGTATGATTTTTCTTTTATACATGTTTCTTGTAGGGTGCCTTGCAGGGGAAACAAAATATGTCATGATATATTGGGGATGTTTGCCACATAAGGAGTGAGGTTTTTCATGGGGAGGGTGGGAAAATGAATTGGAGTGACTTTCTATATGTGGATAATTAGAAGATGGATTCAATAAAATAGGAAATTTTAGGAAAGGCTAATTAAGAGATGACTATATGAAATAGAAAGGTGAGGAGCGAGTCGACATCTAAAAGATGTGTGCACTAAAACTTCACATATATAGAATATCAAATACGGTGGAGCTATAAAGTGAGAAAATGCATTTTTGACCTTAATATGTGGGCACTAAGGTTGCAAGTGATTCATTTTCTTATAACAAATAGTGTCACATTAGCTAGATGAAGAGAAAACATAGTTTTTAATAGCTAAAGAAAACATGCTAAGCAATGAATTAAACTACAATAAGGGTTGGGAAGTAAGCAAACAAATTAACCAACAACAAGTTGTATATGAAAGACAAGTATCAAAGGCAATCTTCATTGTAAAGGTTGCTTCCATATTCCAAGGAGACGAAGTCATTATCAAAGTTTTGGTGTCCATCTAAGGAGGAGAGGTAGAGAAAATCTAGGGGTGGATGATGTTCATATTATTGATAATAAAAGTGTTCTTCAAGGGGAGCTCGGGATCTATGGGTTCCCTAGGTATGGGAGGGTCAATCATCTCATGAAGATCGTTTGTGTGATATGTTGGCAAGTCAACCAGAAGTGTGGAAGGATGACATGTCGATGAGGAAGATATGAAGTCGGGTTCACAGAATCTCATAGGACGACAAATTGAGTTAAATCAATGATCATAGTATTTTCCCAGAATAAGGTTGTAACCTGGTAGGCTCCCCCTGGAATGAATTAGTAGTAGGTTTGAGGGAGGGATTTACAAGATTGATTGAATTATAAAGGTATGAATACACTTGGTGTAGATAGTGGTATGGAGGTAGCCATGGGCCTATAGGTCCATATGGTTGGGGAAAGCCAAGTGAGAGTAAACAAATGAGTATTGTTAATGTTGAAAGCACCCCTTAGCTCTGCTCTACAAGCTAAACAAACATAACTCACAACTCAATCAATCTTGATGAGCATGATATAGGCTAAAATATTGAAGGAGAAATCTACCCATCCTAGGTCTTGATTTTGCACCATGTCTTTGCACCTGTGTGAAAAGATGAGGAACATTTTGATTAAGATGTGATTGTATAACTATCCATATAAGGTTCTAGGTTGAGAGCTCTAGAGATAATAAGTAGTAGGACTAGGGCTCTCATAGCTGGCTAAAAGCACCTGTGAGGTGTTTTGAGGGTTTATGGGGATGGTGCTAAGGATGGGGGTTTGGATCATGTATTGTTCAAGTTGTTTTTGGGTTTTGAAGCCCCACTTTATCCCACATTGTCAGTTTGATTTGTGCATTCACCATATATATATCATTTAAAGCTCTAAGGTGAAAAAATCACAACATTGAGCATTCAAGGTGACAAACATTTTCTTTTAATGAACCAAGTTGATTGAAGGGGTATTAAGACAACACTTGAGGATGAAGGGGAGGGTGGGATAACAACATTAAAGATAGGAAAGAGTCTTTTTCAAAAACAATCATGGGAATTCTATTCATACCATTCACCAGTAGGTAACACAGAAAGGGGAAATACAATATTGTGGATTCCAACCTCTACGAAATGGAAGCTCGACAATCAACCCATCTATGTGCATTAGGATCCATACTCTAAAAAATTAGATCACTCAAACAGTCCTCTCTAACTCACACATTGTGTATCTCTATCATGTATCACCTTGCATTGTGTATGTTATTGTGCCTTGTATGTTGGATGGCATTCTAACTTTCTTGAAGGATGCAACATCCCAGGTTTCTAATCTATATACACCTGTAATCGGAGGTAAAATCCCCGTGAAGTGGTAGAACATGTCCCTATTAGCGAGACTAGCTACATACTCAACAAGCCTATGTGCCATCATGTTTGCTTCTCTATACACAAACCTACACAAGTTACCCACACTATGCAAACAGAGATGATTTAAAGTGCAATTTAAACCTCCAGGACGAGGGCCTCCATTGATAATCTTGACCAATCTTAGGTTATCTACTTCTACTGAAAGTACATCATCCCACCAAGGTCCACCACAACTCTCTAAACCTACCTCTGGGGTAGCTAGGTTGCATGCTAGACTATCACTCTCCTGGTAAGAATCAGTGAATCCACTTACAACTAAGAGTTCAAGGTTCATCAGGATGCCTACTATCACCTTTCCTCTCAGACCTTGTATGTGGGTTTTCCAACCTATAGCCCTATGTTTAGCTGAAGTTGACCTAACATAGGTTTGGATCTTACCTCCTTAAATATATGTATGTCTATCCTAATTTCCTTCACAAGACCGCTCTTTTTCCAACAAGATTCTATCTTCACATATCCCACAAGCCTCATAAAGGAGACATGTCACATAGTTAGTCCAAACATTCTTTTGGCTCTCTCCCAAATTCTCCCACTGTTCGTCTTCTTATCGTCAAAACTGCTCACACATTGCTAACTCGAGATGGTCCAAAGCACGATTAGGACAACTAATCCTCTTACTGAGCCAAGCCAACTTTTATCACTTGAGCCCACCCAAGTGCTCCTAAGGATTGCCGCTATTTATACGTAGGTGGGAAACACATGGCATAGGCGGTGAGAAGAGAAGAGGGGGTTGGGAGCTAAGGAGGAGGACACAAATGAGAAGCGCACCATCTTTGTGGTTGTCAATTTGGACCCTGATATCGATTTCTCCTGCTCATTTTTTCCTTGCATAGATAATAATTTCTCCTGCTCATTTATGTTAAAACTGTAAGCATATCACAATTGAAAATCAAACACCATATCCACTGTGATGTTTAATATAAGAAACTATATTTTCACTATCAAAAATCATGGTTGACTGCACCACACTACATTACATTGGGAGTAAATTGATCATTGCTCTAAATAACATTATACATGATATTTGTCAAGCAATTGTACATAATAAATAAATAACAACAGAAAAATATGCATCAACAATCTCATGTTCACATAAAAAATACTAGTATTTTATTCACGTGAATGTACAAACACATATAATCTATTGCAACGACACATATTTTCTCATTCAAAGTACAAACATCATCCTCTTCTAAAATATAATATGTCCTTCACTAATATACATTCTATTTTCTTTTCAAATGACATTATCTTATTTAAAACGGTTCCTCAAGTCTCTCTCTCCCCCTATTAAGTCCTCTTCATTTCAGGAATTCAAGCTATGATTATTCCTCTATACTTATTTATAATGAAAGAAAAACAAAACAATATTAAAAATGAAGTGTATTGATATATATTCTAAGAGAAATGAAAAAGTCAAAACTTTTTGTGTGAGATGATAGTTAAATATTTATATAATTATAAAGAAAGATGACTAGTAATAACAGATTTAATGATCTCTTCTTGACTCTCTCTTTCATGTCTTTCTAATTACTTTCACCTTTTTTTTTCTTAACTTAATTTTATCTCTACTAGTAACTACATCCATTAATCAACACATAATAGTTTGCTTATAGTAGTCATAAACTAAATTCTCATCTTAATCACATATCACATATTTTTTAATTATTATATGTTACTATTCAAGATTGGTATGAAATAAGTCAATAAATCTACACAAAATGCATTAAATGAATCCACTTACGATAATAACTATCTACCACCATCATACATATGACTACATAAATTAGTAAAAATATACATAAATATGAAGTACAATATATATATATATATATATATATATATATATATATATATATATATATATATATATATATAACACATGAATGTTAATATTTCCAAATACTAAGGGCGCGTATATGTTTGGCAATTGTACAAAGAGGACAACATGTGTTTAACATTGCTAGAAAAATAAAAGTTCTTACTTATTTATACATTAAATGTCATTTCAAAATAGAGATCTAGTAATTTAATGAGAACAAAAATAAATAATATGATACAAATATTATTCTACATATATTTATATATATTAATAAATTCATTGTGGGATGGTTTTCATCCAATCACTATTCTAAAACCATAAAAGCACCACACCGCGGCGGGTCTAAAAGTTTAAAACCATATCTGCGCCATAACCGTTTCTATGTGGTTATGGAATGTCAAATATGATATGGCCTTGGAGGGGAATTGCTGTAGGTGTGAGCAATGCCCAGATTTCATGACCAACATGGTTGGAGATGACGCAACATTGCACCATTGTAACTCTGAATATTCTGTTTTACCTATAATGGGAGTACAGGATGAATAAACATCTCTCGGGGTTTCTCGAAAAATATATATATAATATGGCTATCTAGGGATATGATGTATTTATAGCACCATTACTATCCCTAAGCAGTACTACTTCGGCCTGCTAATGGTATTCCAAAATTCATTCCTCTGTAACAATACAAGAGATGGCCACATTTTTCAACCGAAGACCATTTCTTTCTTGACCCCGCGTACGGCTTTTTCTTTATATTTTACTGCCGTCTTGGATTAATGGCGACGGCAGTCTGGATCGGGTGAGCACACCAACATTACTCTCTTCGAGTCACAATCGGATCTCATCGAAGTCAGAGCTCAAGCACATGCTATGATCCAGGTCGGTCTATGTCTTCCTGGAGGTCCATTTAAAAAGAAAAGATCATTTGAACGATTCAAGATCATGTGGCAATAATTATGATGCCTGGGGGGTAAAGCTCGTGGTAGGGAACAGCAGATAATTGGTTGCTAGACAGTAGACCGTACACTCCTCACATAAAATGGTTTTGGCAAAACCTAGCCAATAAGACATGGTCACGGGATGACAGCTTGAGTGAATAAAGTCAAACGTATCTTTTTTGGGGGAGGAGGAGAAAGAGACAAACGAGTTGCACTGCTTCAACTTTGGAAAACATATCCGAACTTGGTTACTGAAACAGAAGGTGAATTTAATTTGATTTCGCAAAGGATAAGCATTACAAATTTGCAGCAGCATGGAAAAATGTCTAAGCTCATGGCCGGTATTGATTTGGACCATTGTGTAAGGAAAAAGAAATAGATGGGAAGGGAGAGGGAGGAGGAGGTAGTGGGCTATAAAAAATAAGACGAAGACTGCGGTTGTTATATGGTGAATTATGGAGAGGAGAATGATAGTGAAATAAGAATTATTATTTATAAACTATTGTGATAGAAAGGGAAACTATTGCACGGTAAATTCATAGTAAAATTTTGTCTATTTTTGTCGCATTGAAAAACATAATAGATCATGGTGCAATAAATTTATTTACGACTCCACTACTTGCTTAGACATATACATAAAAACTTTTTAACAAGTAGACTTCTTACTTGTATAGTGTGTTTTAATAAAGAATTTTTCCCATTCCGTTCCTATACCCATGTAATAAACTAACATTCTTAAATTTCTAATCATCTTTATCCCCTTCACCGTGTACATGTTACCAAATAACATATTTTAACAATTTTTCCTTTCCCATTACCATATCTTTCCGTCACTGTTCCCTTAATTATCACCATCTATTTTTTTTATCAAGTATCAAAATCAGCCTAAGGGACAAGGGAGGTAATGAGAGGAGAGAAAAATAGGGGAACAAGGAGGGATATGTGGGTTGAGAAAAAGAGAAAAAAAAAGGAATGGATGAGGGAAGTAGTAGAAACAAAGAGAAAAAAGAGAGGAGGGATTAGCAGGAAGAAAGAAAAAGAGAAAAATAAGAGAAAGGGAGGACAACAACGAGAAGAGAAAGAAAAATAGAGGGAGTGAACTAGTGGGGGAGAGAAAAAATAATATTGATGGAGGAAGAAGGTAGTAGGAAGAGAGACAAAAAAGCAGGGATAAGGGAAGTAGTAGAAAGAGAGATAAAAAAAAAGACAAAATTAATGGGAAAATGGAGAAAAGGAAGGAGGGATGAGAAAAGTAATGGGAAGAAAGTACAAATAAGAGACAAACGGTAAAAATAGCAATGTTATGAAAAATAACACATTATGCATATGTTATCCATAACAATGATTGGATATAAAAGATATAGATAGAGTGAGTGTGACACCTCATGCTACAAATCACGAGATAACTCAAATCTAACAATGGATACAAACTTAAACAAACAGATAACCTGAAAACTCTAGAAATTAAAATCATTTCATCACAATTCAAATAGCAAAAACCTTTGCGTATGAGTCCTTTCATATCACAAGGTACTTACCATGTATGCCATCAGTATGTTACAAGAAAACATGTCCCAATATATATATATATATATATATATATATATATATATATATATATATATGGCTCATCTTTAATACCAGCGCACCCTTCCTGATTTTTTTTTATCTGTGTGTGTGTATTTGTGTGTGTGTGTATGTATACATATATATATATATATATATATATATATATATATATATATATATATATATATATATACACACACACACACACACACACACACACACACACACACACACATATATATATATATATATATATATATATATATATATATATATATATATATATATATATATATATATATATATATATATATATATATATATATTGCTCATCTTTAATACCCGCACGGATAGCTACCCGCGCACCCTTCATGATATTTAAGAAAAAAAATTATAATTGTAGAGGAGCATTTTATCTAGCTCCCCAAAAAATTTGATCTAAAAATAATATTTTTTGCCCCACCAAAATAAAAAAAACTCGTTCATATATTTACTGACTGTATATTTTCTGTGCAATTACTTTTTTGTCACATAGTTACTTTTTATATCAATACAATTACTCTTTTTATCAGAAGAGTTACTCTTGTGTACCATATAGTTACTCTTTTGGATGTGCGAGTAGCCAGTGGGTAGTGAAAATCTGGTTACCCACGCAGGTAACGAATGAACATCCATATATATATACATATATATATATATATATATATATATATATATATATATATATATATATATATATATATATATATATATATATATATATATATATATATATAGTCACACACATCCATTGTATTCATGCATGAAAAGGATAGACAAGCCAAACCACATATCGAAACATGTCTATAAAACACACCCAAAAACCATCCCAAGGGCCTGAGTGTACATGGACGACTCTAGGACTCTAATAAAAGAACCACCAGCAACACTTCCAACCTTGTCAGCTACTGTCCTTATTGCTGCTGCTCAACCTCTGCTGCACAAACTCTTCCTCCTGGTACACATCCACCTAAAAAGATGTGGGAAAACCCACAGGGTGAGATTCCAAATCTTAATGGGAGATATAAATCTCTACCAACACTATTATTAGAACATGTAAGATGATTAAAGAATAGCAGTAAAGCTACAACCATGATAAGCAAGTAGTCATCACTAACAGAATAAGCAACTACAATTAGGTTATGAAACATCTTATCATCATAAAAGGAATATGAAGAACATGTATATTCACTACTAGCAATAATATACAAAGCAAGCAATGCCTCATATAATATTTTCATATATGAACCTAAGAAAGTATGCTACGCGGATGATTACATGTTTTATTATGCCCTGAGGATTTATGTCATACCACCCAAATCCAACCGACCACTGCTAAGTCGAAATTGGTGCCATACAAGGTCTATGGAAGAGCCCGAATCCACAACCTCACCCCCTCGGTCAGTATGAGTGAACTTGTAGTGATATCACCAGTCAAACTGCTATCAGTGACATATAGTTTAGTTGTACAAATCTAGCTCGCCTTGGTACTAATCATGACGCTAGTGAAACTAAGCTATGACCCGCAGTCACACTCCTACAAGTGTATGGCCCACAACTAATCATGTATCATGAATGTGTAAGATGGATCCAGAAGAACTTGATGATAAAAAATGAGTTTGGAGTGACAACTTGGAAACTATGGCAAGGGAGAAATGAATTTGTATTCCAGAACAAAGAGGGTGATACCAGAGGCATGGTGCGCAGGGTCAAAGCATATGTGATGGATATTGCTAGAGCTCAAAGTCTGGGTTGGGTACTTATAAACTGAAAAATGAAGAATGAACTCAGATAATGGTGTGTTGGGAATGCCCAAGTGCAGACTGGTTCAAATCCCATGTGGATGGAGCAAGGATATCACTGAGCTGTGGCACGAAGCCGCACTCCTACCAGGATATGGACCGCATCCAATCATGTATCACATATCCTAGACGTAAGGGGATATTCATCCTCACCATCACATATTCAAAAATATGCACTCTAAATTAAACTCTTTTCACCATTCAACAAGTGCTGACACCGAATGGATCTATGTCACAGGGCAAAGCTACATGATTAGGTTTCACTTGATTAGTTAGGTCATTTAAGTGCCTTTTAGCATCAATCAAGTTACAACGTATAAAATCCTAACAAATTCTACAAAGATAATGGCATAGTACTCTTCCCACAGATGAAACATATAGGGTGTGAACTTGTCACACTATCACACATGATGTATGTATTATTGTCATTTTGCAACATCATCAACAAAGTCACATGCCATGGGATATCAATCCCTCAACTCCATCAATAGGAAACATACTTTTATGTCAGAACAATAACCACTATTAGGTCATACGACCCAAACACCATATTCCTGTATCACCTATAAATTGATATGCCTCACAAGGGCATATTCAATCCTATCTCACATCATAGCGATCATAGCACATACTAGCTATGATAATCAATTTTCACAACACCTGAATGGTTAGAAGATCATAATCAAGAGAGATAACCACATAACATCGAAGCCATCCATGGTAAGGATATAAGCAAGACTTATTCACTTTTAGGGTTTAGGGTTTCCACTTTGTCAATTAGGGTCCACAAGGTTAGGGTCAACCAACAGCCATAGAACCACTACCCTCCACTATCATGGATTGTGTTAGGATTAAGTAACACCATCAAAGAAGATTGGATATCATAGATAATAGCATATCACATATGCTTCATGATTAACATTAGATGTTTATGCATGTTTCATAACCACCTACCATCACCACGTGTTAACCACTGAGGCACATAGGTTGCGACCACCCTCCATAGTATGTCATGACCGAGTCATACACCATGGGTATCTCAACCTTCACTCCCTCACTATGTCGCGACCACCTCCTACATGTCACTTCTTCAACATTAGGGTTAGGGTTTCTCTTCACCCTTCAACCATGTGTTGCGACCAAGCTCCTCAACCACCTCTATGCCATGACCGTGACGTATCAACACCACCATGTCATGACCATGGATACAAGGGCTATCTCCACAAAGCTAAGACAAGAAGATAAGAGCTCCAAGGCTGCTATGCTCCATAGGTCTCAACCCAACGTCATTGTGTCAAACATCATCACAAGAAGGGACATCTCAACTAAAGCAAACTAGATCACAACCATCTCAATGGGCTATGTCACGACTATGACACCCATACCCATGTCTTGACCACCAAACCTCCTAGGTTGTGACCACACCAAGGGTAAACACCTAGGTCATCAAAACAGGATCAAAACTAAGCAAGAACCATGATCATCATGAAAGGAGACTCAAGCAAGATGATCTCCACAAACCCTAAGGCAAAGGTCCAAGAAGAGCATGGCTAAAGGAAGAGAAACCTTATCCAAGATGACAAAAAATGAAACTAGCCTCTCACTTACTTCTAGGTGTACAAAAACCAAGCATGGAGACTAGGTCAAGGGTCAAACGTGGGGAAGGAACTCCATGTCATCACCTCTACTCAAAACTGATACAAGAAGGTAGGGTTTCAGTTTACCTCCAAACTAAGCATGATAACTCTGCCAAATGAAATCTAGGGTTAAGCTTCATATGCTAGCATGATGTAGGAACATCTTAAAGAGGGAAAAAATAGCAACACATCATAACAAGAAGTGTAATAATAGAGAGGGTTTAGTGTTATATAACCCGCCTTAAGAAGATCGCCACCAAAGATCCAAGCTCCAAGATCAAGAGCTCCAAGAACATGATCCAAGGGTTGAAAAAGTTCCACCAAAAGCTTCACTCTCATCCACAAGATCACCTCAAGAAGGGAGAAACACCAAGTTCAAAGGATATCTCAAGAAGAGAGACCAAAGCCCCAAAACCAAACCAAAGAAAGAAGTGAGAAAAGAGAGAAGAAACTCTCTCTCTCTCTCTCACTTGAGTGTCACCTTGTCAAAACATGGCCTAAGGCTGAGAAGAAGGAAGAATATAGGGTAGAAGATCTAAAGGAACACCAAAGAAAGAAGATAAAACACTCACCAAAGTTAGAGATGGCCAAGGATCACCACTACCACCATATGCAAGGGATGAACCACCTCCAAGACACCAAGAACACTCCTGCTTGCTCCACTGAGATCCAAGGATGAGCATAAGGGAAAGGAAGAAGAATATGATAGAAAAGAACCACTTTCATGTAGAGAAGAGGGTTCATATAGAAAAGGAGGAGGAAGGTAAGACAAAGGATGAGGTGTCAACAAGATAGAGCTCCAAGGAAACATTTGTCCAGTAAAAGGACCAACATGCAACCACATGCAACACATAAGGTCCACATGTAAGAGATGGTGATACTCCCTAAGTTGGATCTCGACCACTTAAGAAACCAACCCTATGTAACGACCAAGACACACCTAGGGTTCTAAGGTCATGACACACCACAACATCACCACTAGATCATGACACCAAGACCACTCCATGAAGCCTAGGTCGAAACACACCTCTCCAACCTCTACCTCAACCTAAGACAACCTTGGTCACAACCACCACACCAAGGGGGAAGTGGTGCAACCGTGATACCCCAAAACAAGCCCTAGGTCATGACCTAGGTCAAGGCAAAGCAACAAGGTCACAAGGCTAAGGCATATAAACCCTAGAAAACCCTAATCTCCACTAAGGGTGATACTACTCAACCAAAAGCCAAACAAGGCACCCAAAGCACCACACTCTCCCTCGTGAAGCCAAGAGAGAGAAGAATCACTCTATAGGTGAAAAATTTCACATCAACCCCCTATTTGGTAAATTGTAATTTGCACCAAAACTAGCACAGAAAGCACAAACATCAACCAAACAAGCTCAAACTGGATACTTAACCTCTCTACAAGCCCTAATAATATCTCAAAAGATGAGACAAAGGTTTTAAGAACATGATTAGGCCAAAGCAAATAGGTTTACCCCAAAACTTAGGTCAGGGTCCTTATAAGCCATAAACCACTAACAAGGATTTTCCCCCCAAAATCCTAAGTGAAAATAGAGGGGTACTTCCTCTTCATCTCTTCCTCGAGATCCCACATGGCTTCCTCAACACCAAGGTGATGCCACAGAACCTTCACAAGCACTATGTCCTTCTTCTTCAGCTTCTTCACTCTTCTGTCAAGGATCAACATTGGGCCTTCAACATAGGACATATCCTAATCAAGCTCCACCTCTATAGGTTGTTACATCAACTCTGTATTAGGATGGAACTTCCTCATCATACTCACATGAAACACTGGATGCAACCTGTGCAACTCAGGTGGCAACTCCAACCTGTAGGCCACCTTCCCAATATGTGCCACCACTGGGTAAGGTCCCATAAACCTAGGAGCCACCTTACCCTTTTTCCCAAACCTTAGAACACATTTCTAAGGAGAGACCTTGAGGTACACTCTGTCTCTCACTTAGAACTCTAAGGGTATATGATAGTTATCTGCATATGACTTTTGTCTATCCTATGCTACATTCAACTGTTGTTGAATCACTTTGATCTTTTTTGTCATTTGTTGCACAAGCTCAGGACCAAGAAGCTGGTATTCTCCTATCTCATACCAACACAATGGATATTTGCAACGTCTCCCATACAATGCCTCATATGGTGCCATTTTGATGCTACTATGATAACTACTGTTGTAGGCAAACTCTATCAAACTGAGGTGTATGTCCCAACTACCCAAAAACTGAAGAACACAAACTCTCAATAGATCCTCTAAGGTTTGAATGGTCCACTCAGACTGACCATTTGTCTATGGGTGAAAGGCAGTGTTGAACCTCAACTGTATACCCAAAGTTGTGTGCAGTTGCTCCCAAAAGCGACTTGTGAACTGAGGACCTCTATCAGACATGATCGTTGCAAGAACACCATGAAAACACACTATCGCATCAATGTAGATCTGGGCAAGCTTCTCAGCAGTATACATCATCTTCACAGGAAGAAAATGTGTTGACTTGGTCAACCTATCAACAATCACCCAGATGGAATCGTGGCCCTTGGCTGTCCTAGACAGTCCAACCACAATTTCCATAGTCACATGATCCTATTTCCACTATGCTATGGGCAATGGTTGCAACGTCCCTACAAACTTTTGATGCTCAACTTTAACCTGCTGACACACAGCGCATCTCACAACAAACTCAGCCACGTCCTTCTTCAAGCCAGGCCACCAATAGATATCCTTTACATTATGGTACATCTTGGTGCTACCTAGGTGCATAGCGTACATGGATGAGTGGACCTCTTCTAGCACCATATTTCTCATGTCATAAGCATTGGGAACCACTACTCTACCATGCTAACAAATCATCCCATCATCTGATTCATGGAAGCCATCATCCTTCTCACTGCCAAACTCTAACCTAATTTGTTGTATCATGATATCAACCTATTGTGCCTCTCTAGTCTGTTGTCTAAGTGTGGGCTTCACCTGCAACTATTCTAACAATCCTGCTAGCAAAGAAACTTCCAGCTTAACATTCATCTGACGTAGGGAGATCAACATATCTCGCTTGTGGCACACTATAGAACTCAACTGGGCTCTATCCATAGGTGAAGATGAAGAATTCTTGCTCAACGCTTCTGCCAAAACATTTACTTTCCCTGGATTATAAGCAATCATGCAATAATAATCCTTTATAAAATCCATCCATCGTCATTGCATCATGTTCAACTCCTGTTGTGAAAAGATGTACTTTAGGTTCTTGTGATCTGTGAAGATATAATACTTCTCACCATAATGGTAGTGCCTCCAAATTTTCAAGGCATGGATTACAGTAGCTAACTCTAGATCGTAGGTCAGGTAATTCTCCTCATGTTTCTTAAGTTGTCGGGAAGCAAAAGAAACCACTTGCTTGTCATGCATGAGCACACAACCCAAACCATTCCTGGACGCATCACAAAAGACTATATATCCTTTGCCTTACTCATGAAAGATCAGAACTGAAGCACTTGTCAACTATTCCTTCAATGTCTGAAAAGTACACTGGCATTTGGCATCCCAGATGAACAACACATCCTTCCTTATCAACTTTGTTAGGGGCAAAGTGATAGCACTGATGTCCTTGATGAACCTCCTGTAATAGCATGCAAAACCCAGAAAACTGCACACTTCTGTCGGCATCTTTGACTGCTCCCACTCTTTCACTGACTCAACCTTCTTAGGATTCACACGAACTCCCTCAGTAGAACATGCCCCAGGAAAGCTACTTCTTTTAACTAGAACTCACACTTGCTGAACTTGGCATAGAGTTGATGCTACCTCAGTACAGTCAACGCCTGATGAAGGTGTTGTTCATGCTGCTGAATGTCACAACTGTATATCAAGATATCATCTATGAAGAAAACCAAAAACTGATCAAGAAATGGCCAGAACACTTTGTTAATAAAGCCCATGAATGGTGTCGATGCATTGGTCAACCTGAATGACATACCCACAAACTCATAGTGACCATACCTCATCCTAAAAGTCAACTTAGGTATGTCATCCTCCTTGATCCTCAACTGGTGATATCACGACATCAGGTCTATTTTCGAGAACATTGTCGCGCCACACAACTAATCAAACAAGTCATCTATCCTTTGCAAAGGATACTTGTTCTTTATCATCACCTTATTCAACCATCTATAGTCTATGCACAACCTCATATACCCATCCTTCTTCTTTACAAATAGCACTGGAGCACCCCATGGTGACATAATCGGCCTGATGAAACCTTTGTCAAGCATCTCTAGCAACTGTCTCTTCAACTCAGCCATCTCTGTTGGAGCCATCCTGTACTGTTTTTGAGCTATCAATTGTGTGTTGGGAACTAGATTGATCTCAAAATCAATCTCTCAGGGTGGGGAAAACCTAGAAACTCCTTAGGAAACATGTCCTCAAACTCTCTGACAACTAGCACCTCCTGAATACTAGGACTCCTCACCTCAATATCCAGCACATGTGCCAAGAATGCCTCACAACCCTGTCTCAACAGCTTCCCTACCACTATCGCCGATACCAGACATGTTGAAAGAATCTTCATGTCTCCTTGGAAGATCTACATGTCACCACAATCTACAAGCATTGCCTGCTTGGAACTACAATCCAAGACCACTCTATACTTCTACAAGGTTTCCATTCAAAGGATTACATCGAACCCATGCATGTCAAGTGGTATGAGATCACTTGAATGTTGCGCCCTAAAAAGCAGAGGATACAGGAAGGACACACCTCCCAGAACACTACAGAACCAACTAACAGGGTTTCTAACAACAAATTATCCTTCTTACAACTAATAAGTAAAAGACAATTGTCAAGCACTTCACAAGTGATAAAAGAGTTCATTGCACCCGGGTCAACCAAAACATATACAAAGCAAGAAGAAGACAAATCAAAATGAAATAACTCCATCTAACCTATCACTACTTGCGGGTTGACCACTACCTCCAACTAACTCATAGCATAGAATATACCCATTGCTTGTTGTCGCCCCTATCCTCTACTTCCCTGAGCAGACGATCTGGTATGTGATGCTTGGCCATGTTCTCATCCTCCTACACCACTATTGTTCTATCTCTATGAGCTCTACTACCTTGGTTGCTGGGTCACATCATTGTCCCTCACTGGACACTCTCACTTCATATGTCCTGTCTGCCCATACTTGTAGCAAACTTGGGTCTGAAACTGTGGCCTAGATGGACCCATCACTGACACTGGCATGGTTCTATGAGTTCTCGTAGGTGGAAAGCTACAACCTCTGCCTTTACTCGATGACTACTGTATCGGAGCACAAAATCTTTGCGATGCTGGTGGTGTAGAAAACCTTGGCTTCTTAAAGCCTCCTGACGACTACCCCTAGAACTGTACAGACCTCTTCCTGGCACTTGTCGCTCGTTTCTCTACCACGAACCACTCTATCCTCTGAATAGACAAAATGTGGCAAACCTTTCTCGATTCTCTAAAGCAGATGATAGGGTGGACAACTTAGCGTTCAATCCCTTCTCAAAATGGTGAATCCGCTCATCCTCCATAGTAACCATGCGAGGATAGAACTGAAGAAGATCCACAAACTTAGCCTTGTACTCATGGATCGTCATGGGTTCTTGCCAGATCTTCTCAAATTGACTGATCTTCTCATATAGATAGGTCTGTGGAAATTACCGATTGGTGAACTCACGTCAAAACTCCTCCCAACCTACAGCCACTCTAGGTCTCTTCTCCTATTCTATGGCCCACCAATGGCCAGCTGTGGCACCACATCCCGCTATCACACAGACAACGAAATTCCACGCAAAACATGTGGAAACACCATAAACCACATATTACCGAAAACACGGATTAATTAAAACCATTTATGGAAAATAGATAAAAGAGAACTATTACATCCAGATCCTCATCCTGTAAGGAAATATGTTATATAAACATTTACAAGCCTTGATATATGTCCACAACTTAAAGGAACCACTTGTCCTGTCAGCACCAGAGTTCATCACTTGTTTATACATACATAACGGGCTACATCAGGCCAGCAGCAGGATATACAAGCTACATCAGCTATACATCATAAAACATCGTCAAAACACCTCTGAGGACCTGAGAGTACAGGGATGACTCTAGGACTCTACTACAATACAACCAAATAGTAGCATATCCATCTCTTACCTCCTACTGCTCTTCTTGCTGCTCGGCCGCAACCTCATGACCACCACCACATCTAGCATGATCACCTAAAAAGATTGTAAAGCAATGGGGTGAGACACACAGTCCCAGCAAGAAACATAACTCCCCTCTGAAACTATAAAACCTCAGAAGGTTAAAGTAGGTAAAGCAGATAACTGGTAAGGACATTTAATAAGAGCAGCATACTGAGCAAGACTATTATTACCATCAATCTTACCAAGATGTCCGGGAGCCATATAACCTAATTTTCTTTATGGAACATGATTGACAAGATAAGATTTATAAGATCTTACCACATAACATAAGGAATGTATAAGTAACTACAAGGTATAACAAGATCAACTACACAAGCAATGCCTCAACCAATGTTCCGTGTTTTGCCTTAAGCAATAAATACTATTCAGCTAGATTACATATTATTATGCCCTGAGGATGTGAGTCGTACCGCTCAAATCCAACCTTCGGTTGTGAAACCCAAGCCAGTTCCATAAAAGGTCAATGGAAGAGTTGGACTCCACGACCTCACCACCTCGTGGTCAGTGCACGAGTGCAAAACAAGCAGGACTGCAGTCTCATGCTTAAGTGGCCTCATCCATAGGGTCAGGCTACCCTCTACCTAGCCCACCTCGGTACAGGTATCGACGCTAGTAAAACTGAGCCACGGGCATGTTCTTCGTGCTCTGAGCCATGAACGCATTCATGCTCTCTTATCACACATCCTGAGCCATGGGCCTATTCACCATGCTCCAACATATTGAGCCATAGGCTTGAAACCTCGCTCTGGAGTCTACTACAACCAAAGTTGCACTCTAATCCTCCTCATTTTTGGCTAGGAGAAACCACACATATTCAAAAATATGCACTTCCAGGTTAACCTGCAAGAGAACCTATTTCACCATCACCAGCTACTGACGATGATGGATCTATGGCCAGGGCAAACTACATGATATGTTCCACTGTAATTAATTAGTATATTTTAAGTGGATTGTTGAGGAAATCGAGTTGTAAAACATACATAGCATTAAATTACATTATTAATGTCACCATCACATTATCCTGGGATCTCAATCCCTCATCACATGAAGCCACTGCTTCTCAAGGCATCATCATCTTACATCATCACCTGGGATAACAATCCCTCATCTCATCATCAAGAGGATAACACCTCACGGGGCACTTAGCCCTCATCAGGTCCTCATACCTATCTCATCATACTAGTGATGCATGTTATCTCATCAACAAGAATTATCATCATTCAACATTATTCAAACACATATACCTCATGGCTCTTACCTGGATATTAATTCACCTAATACACCTGCATGGTTAGTATGCATATCAAGAGATATAACTTAAATCACCAAACATAGATCTTTATGATTATCATGCTATTAGAGTTGTAGATGCACGATGTTTAGAACAACCATTCATGGTCATAATCATATGAGACATAATGATATATCTATTACATGGAGCATAAAGTAGTATCTTGTAATCTTAATTAGCATCATCTTTAAGCATCAAGCATTGCACTGGTTCACAACCCATCATCCATATAATATATCAACAACATAGGTGCGATTACAAGACAACACATCACTAGCTAGGGTTTCCAGGTTAAACATAACCCTCACTAAAGGTACCAGCTACCCTTTCTAAAAGTGTGACGGGTAGCGCTCCCCTTACCACAGGTGGTATCGGGTAGGGTAACAACCCTCACTAAAGGCCTGTCGGCTAAGGAACATAGCCACATCTATCAGTCAAATCAAACACAAGAGTGTACCGGTCAACAAGGCCTAAGGGATGTCGTGCAAACAAAGGTAACATGAATGCATCGTGCAGCTGGGGTCAGGAGGTGTATCATGCAGCTGAGCTATGTGTGCATCGGGCAGCTAGTTGTCTCAACTAAGACCCTATCAGCTAGCTAGGGTTACAGTTGTATCAGGCAACCATCTCACCACTGCAATGGCTAAGATCGTGGCACCCAAGACAATGCTATAACGCCCACCATGTACACACCAAACGATACAAGGCACCATAAGGAAGCCTATCATCCAATAAGATCAAGCACACCATATCGACCACCACTAAGGCAAGCACTAGGGTTTCACCACTCAACACTATATCGGGAAGCAACCTTACCAACCTGTATCGCCCAAGACACAAAACAAAGACACCTACAAAGATAACAACTAAGCACCATATCGGCCAAGGGGATAACACCTACTAGGAGAAAGGGTCATCTGAGTCAAGGAATATCGCCCTCGCCAATAAGATCAAGATGGTCATATCGGACACAAAGCCAACCAAACTCAATGTGACCATATCAGCCAAAGCTAAACCCAAGGTGTGGGGTGTCGGGCAACATCACCACAAAGGTGTATCGTGCAAGGCACAAAGGTTCATCTTGGCTTGGTCATTACTAACCTCAAGATCACCATCATCAAAACCCTAATAGATCAAGAGAATTGGCTTGCCTCTCAACAATCAAGAGAGAGGGGTTTTGCACAACCTCCATCACATATCTCGGGCAACATGATAGATCATTTCCATATCGACCAAGCTCCCAACCTCTACTAGGTCAACATCCAACCAAGGCTCACCTCTCAAATCCATGGTGAGAGAAGAGTGTTGCCCAAGCAACTAGAGTATAGACTCACCTCTCAACAACCAAGTGAGAGGAGTGTTGCCTATACCACTAGAGCCGAACTCACTTCTCAAGACCAAATGGAGAGAAAGGAGTTTTGACCAAGAAACTCTATACATATGGTTTGGCTACCAAGGTCAAGAACACATCTATAACATGAACATATATACACAAGATCAAAGATACCAACTAGATCAAGAAACATATCTAACAAGAAGCATATCCAACAAGATACATGGTCGATCAAGGTGAAGCATAACATGCAACAAGAAAAGGAAGTAGTATAGCTAGGGTTAGGAGTTATGTAACCCACCTTAAGCAAGCTCCAAGCTCCTAGCACCAAGCTCCCAAGCTCAAGCACCACCTTCAGCCACCTCAAGAACAGAAACAAAACTTGTAACCACCATGGATGAAGAGCAAGCAAGAAAGAGAAGAAGAAGAAAGTGATAAGGAAAGATGGAAGATGCTCACCACAAGAAGAAGAACAAGGAACCCTAGGGCTCGGCCACCACTAGAGGAAGAAGAAGACTCCAAGGAGAAGGAGGAGGATCGGCCACCAACTTGCAAAGGAGATGTGTCGCCCACCAAGGAAGGAAAGGAAGCAACACCAACTAAAGGGATCCTAAGCAAGAGAAAGGAGAGGCATATATAGAAGATGGTGAAGGAGAAAACAAGGCAAGGTGTCGCCCACCTAGGGATACTTTTCCATGGGTAATGCCACCTCCTTATCTCACCCCATACACATGTCCAAGGCAATTGCCACATGCAAGCATCATGCACCAAGTGTCTACAAGGGTGGTGACACAAACAAAGCCAAAGGTCAAGGATGGTCAAAGGCCAACACACCTCATGGGCGATACACGCTCTTGCCCGACACAACCATGGCTGACACAAGGCTCCCAAACATACCCTTGCCTGATACAAGGTCCATCAAGGAAAGGCAAGGCCCAAACAAGGCAAAACAAGGTCCAACAAGGCTCAACCAAGCCCAAGGCAACTCAAGCAATGAGCCCAACCCTTCCTCTCAACTCTAGAGGAAGCAAGGAGAGAGAGAAATACCTCTCAAGGTGACAAACTTGCTCCAACCCTAGACTTGGGTTATTTGCAAGTAGCATCTCCAACTCTCAACAAAGCACTAGCAACCTTAATCACCACTAGAGGTGATTAGCAAGCAACTAAACACCAGGGTTTAGGAAAAGCAAATAGGACAAGTCCAAAACAAAGGTCAGGGTCCTTACAAGCCATAAACCTCTACAAAGGGATTTTTCCTTGAAATCTAAAGAGAAAAGTGAGGGATACTTCCTCCTCATCTCTTCCTCAAGCTCCCATGTGGCTTCCTCAATGCCACGATGATGCCAAAGAACTTTCATAAGAACCAGGTCCTTCCTCTTTAGCTTCTTCACTCTTCTGTCAAGGATCATCACTGGACCTTCTTCATAGGTCACATATTCATCAAGCTCAACCTCATATGGCTATATTACCGTCCCTTTGTCTGGATGACTTTTCTTCAGCATGCTGACATGGAACACCAGATGTAACTTGTGCAACTCTGGAGGCAACTCTAACTTATAAGATACCTTGCCAACATGTGCTATTATTGGGTATGGCCCCATATACCCGGGTGCCATCTTACCTTTCTAGCCAAACCTTAGCACACCTTTCCAAGGTGAGACCTTGAGATACACTTTGTCTCCCACCTAGAACTCTATAGGTCATCGGCGATTGTATGCATAAGACTTCTATCTATCCTGTGCCGCTTTCAATGGTTGTTGTATCACTCTGATCTTCTTTGTTGTCTGTTGCACTAACTCATGACCCAAAAGTTGATACTCACCAGACTCATACCAACATAAAGGAGATCTGCACTTCATTCCATATAGAGCCTCATAAGGAGCCATGTCAAGTCTCCACTGGTAAATAATGTTGTAGGCGAACTCTATCAAACTGAGATGCACATCCCAAATACCTAGGAACTGCAAAACACAAGCTCATAGAAGATCCTCCAAAGTCTAAATAGTCCTTTCAGACTGCCCATCTGTCTACGGGTGGAAAGCGGTGCTGAACCTCAACTGCGTTCCCAACGCTTTGTGCAACTGTTCCCAGGAATGACTCGTGAATTGGGGTCCTCTATCAGAGACTATCATTTCGGGCACGCTGTGCAAACGCACTATCTCATCTACATACACCTGAGAAAGATTCTCTATTGTATACGTTGTCTTTATAGGTATGAAATGGGCAGACTTCATCAATCGGTCCACTATCACCCAAATGGAATCATGATTCCTAGCTGTCCTTGGCAGACCAACCACAAAATCCATGGTTATATGATCTCATTTCCACTGCGGTATCGGCATGGGTTGCAACGTACCTTCCAGCTTCTGATGCTCAGCCTTAACTTGCTGGCATACCGCAAACCTAGCCACAAACTCAGCTACATCTCTTTTCAATCCAGGCCACTAATACAGGACCTTCAGACTGTGATACATCTTGGTGACTCCTGGATGCATAGCATACATCGATGTGTGTGCTTCCTCGAGCACTAGCTTTCTCAGATCATCAACATCGGGGACCACCATCCTACCATGGTAACAAACTAGTCCATCCTCAGACGCATGGAACCCATCACGCTTTTTGCTGCCAAACTCTGCTGATCAACTAAACTAAAGCATTTGCCTATTGTGCATATTTGATTTACTATCTCAGCGTAGGATTTACTTGTATTTGTGCCAATAGTCCTACCAGCAAGGAAACTTCCATCTGCATATTCATCTTCCGCAAGGAGACAAACATATCCCGTCTATGGCATATCAAAGAACTCAACTGTGCTTTCTTCATGGGAAGAGAAGAAGACTTCTTGCTAAGCGCATCAGCTACCACATTTTCCTTACCAGGATGATACTCAATGGTACAATCATAATCATTGATCTGCTCCATCCTGCGACGCTGTCGCATGTTCAGCTCACTCTGCGAGAAGACGTACTTCAAGATTTTTATGATATGTAAAAATCTGACACACTTACCCATAAAGATAGTGTCTCCAAATCTTCAATGCATGAACCATCGCTGCCAACTCCAAATCATGTGTCAGATAGTTCTCCTCATGTTTCTTAAGCTGTCGTGAAGCAAAAGAAACCACATGATCTTCCTGCATCAACACACATCCTAAGCCTTTCTTGGAAGCATTGCAGAAAACAACATAGCCCTTCCCAGGCTCTAGTAGCACCAATATTGGAGAACTAGTCAGCTTCTCCTTCAAACCTTGGAAAGCTTGCTGACAATGATCATTCCAAACAAAAGGTACATCCTTCCTGGTCAACTTTGTTAACGGTAACACGATTACACTGAAGTTCCTTATAAACCTTTGATAGTATCCTGCTAAACCCAAAAAACTACGAACTTCTGTTGGCATCTTCGGTTGCTCCCAATCTGTAACTAATTCCACCTTCTTAGGGTCCACTCTGACTCCTTCTGCAGATATCACATGACCCAAGAAAGTTACTTCTTTCAACCAGAACTCACACTTACTAAACTTGGCATACAACTGATGTTGGCGAAGAAGAGCCAAAGCTTGTCGAAGATGTTGTTCAGGCTCTTGACTGTCCCTACTATAGATCAAGATGTCATCTATAATAACTACAACAAACTGATCTAGAAATGGATGGAACACCCTGTTCATCATATCTATGAAAGCAGCAGGCACATTGGTTAGCCCAAACGGCATAACCACAAACTCGAAGTGACCATACCTCATCCTAAACGCTGACTTTGGTATGTCCTCATACTTAATTCTCAAATGATGATATCCAGACCGTAGATCAATCTTTGAGAACACTATAGCACCACACAACTAATCAAACATATCATCTATCCTCGGCAATGGGTACTTGTTCTTGATCGTGACTTTGTTCAACTGCCGGTAATCTATACACAACCGCATCAACCTGTCCTTCTTCTTTACAAATAGGACTGGTGCACCCCAAGGTGATGTGCTCAGTCTGACGAAACCCTTATCCAACAACTCCTGTAACTACTTCTTCAGCTCTGCCATCTTGGTCGGAGCCATCCTGTATGGTGTCTGAGCAACTGGCTATGTTCCTGGTACTAGATTGATCTCAAAATTAATCTCTCAAGGTGGGGGAACATTGGGGAACTCATCTGGAAACACGTACAAAAAATAAATGACAACAGGCACCTCCAAAAGGCTGGGACTTTTTTCCTTGGTATCCACAATGTGAGCTAAGAATGCCTTACAACCTTGCCGCAACATCTTCTCTGCCACCATAGCTGACACCAAACATGTCAGAAGAATCTTCCTGTCTCCTTGGAAGATCCGCTTCTCTCCACTATCATCAAACACTACCTGCTTGGAACCACAGTCCAACACAACCTTATACTTCTCTAAGGTATCCATCCCAAGGATCACCTCAAATCCATGCATATCAAATGGTATAAGATCCACTTGTATACTGTGTCCCGAAAAAGATAGAACATAGGATGGACACTCCTCTCAAAGCATTGAGGAACCATCAAGAGGGGCTTCTAACAACAGGCTATCTTTCTTACAGTTAATAAGTAAAAGATAGTTTTCAAGCATAGTTCGTGTGATAAAAGAGTGTGTAGGACTCGGGTCAACCAGAACAGATATAAAGTAAGAAGAAGACAAATCAGAATGAAATAACTCCATCTGACCTACCACTACTTGCAGGTTGACTATCGCCTTCGACTGACTCATAGCATAGAATCGAGTCGTTGCTTGCTGTCATCCACGTCCTCTACTTCCTTGAGCAGACGATCCCGCTTGCGACGCTTGACCGCGTCCTCACCCTCTGCTATCACTGGGCTGATATCTATCTGACCCTTACTAATTCTACCTCAGTTGTTGTGTCACTTCGACATCTTTCCTTGGACAGTTTGACCTCTAATTCCCGATCCGACCAAAGATGACATGACTGGTCTCGCTGTTGTGGCCTAGACGGCCCTGTCACTGCCACTGAAGCTGTACTATGTGCCTTCGACAACAAAGAACCATATTCTCTTCCCTTACTCAGGGACCACTGTGATGGTACACTAGAACCTCTTAACCCAGAAGGTGCTGAAAACCTTGGCTTTTTAAAGCCACCAGACCTCTGCCCTTGAAACTAAGCAGGCCTCTTCTTAGCCATGGATTCTCTCTTCTCCCTGACTGACTATTCTATCCTCCAAAAAGACTCCACAAACATGGAAAACCACTCCCAGTTCTCCAAAGCAGCAACATGTGTCGTCAATTCTGCGCTCATACCCTTCTCAAACCGTCTGATCCGCTCATCATATGTCACCTCCATGTGAGGACAAAACCTTAGCAAGTCCATGAACTTGGCTTCATACTTAGTGATGTTCTTCGTTCCTTGGCACAGACGCTCAAACTGGTTGATCTTCTCATCCAGATACATCTTTAGAAAGTATCTGCTAACAAACTCTTACTGGAAAACCTCCCAACCGATCACCTCACCGGGTCGCTTCTCCTCCTCGATGGCCCACCAATGGCCAACACTACCTTTTAGAAGGTAGACAGCGTGCTTGACTTTGTCTGCTTTGGGGATGTCGAGGATCTGGAAGGCCTTCTCAAGACATGTCAGCCACATATCTGCATTTGTTGGATCAACCATTCCAGCATAATCTGAAGCTCTGACTGGGTGAAGCCTCTCAAAGGTCTTCCCAATACCTGATGTTTCACCATGGGGAGAATGTGCTCTCGGCAGAGGAACTGTCAATCTCTCTACCATGAGATTCATCGTAGCCATCAACTGCCCCATAAGCTACTGGTAGGCAGGTTTTTGAGAATGGCTGGGTCAAGTTGGGGGACCTCAGGCACCTAATCTTCATGTGCCTGCACTCTAGCTCCATCAACTAATGCAGCCTCGCTGCTCTCGGCAGCATGTTCTTCATGATTTCCAGACATCTTTGAGCTTTTCTTCCGCTGAGGGAAGAAGATTATTGTAAGAAATTCTGGAAATCTCACAAGAACAGACACAAACCTAATCCTAGATCCCTGTAGACTCAGCGAACCTAGAGCGCTGATACCAAAATCTTGTGGCGCCACATGCTGCTATCACACAGACAACGAAATGCCATGCAAAATGTGCGGAAACACCATAAACCACATATTACCGAAAATATAGTTTAATTAAAACCGTTTGTGGAAAACAGATAAAAGAGAACTATTACATCCAGATCCTCATCCTGTAAGGAAATATGTTATATAAACATTTACAAGCCTTGATATATGTCCACAGCTTAAAGGAACCAGCTGTCCTATCAGCACCAGAGTTCATCACATGTTTATATATACATAACGAGCCACATCAGGCCAGCAATAGGATATACAAGCTACATCAGCTATACATTATAAAACATTGTCAAAACACCTCTGAGGACCTGAGAGTACAGGGATGACTCTAGGACTCTACTACAACACAACCAAAATGGCAACATATCCATCTCTTACCTCATACTGCTCGGTCGCAACCTCGCGACCACCACCATGTCTAGCGTGATCACCTAAAAAGGTTGTAAACCAGCGGGGTGAGACACACAGTCCCAGTGAGAGACATAACTCCACGCCAAAACTATAAAACCTCATAAGGTTAAAGCAGGTAAAGCAGATAACTGGTAAGGACATATAATAAGAGCAACATAGTGAGCAAGACTATTATTACCATCAATCTTACCAAGATGTCTGGGAGGCATATAACCTGATTTTCATTATGGAACATGATTGACAAGATAAGATTTATAAGATCTTACCACTTAACATAAGGAACGTATAAGTAGCTGCAAGGTATAAAAATATCAACTACACAAGAAAGGCCTCAACCAATGTTCTATGTTTTACCTTAAGCAATAAATACTATTCGGTTGGATGACGTATTATTATGCCTTGAGGAAGTGAGCTGTACCGCTCAAATCCAACCTTCGGTTGCGAAACCCAAGCTGGTGCCATAAAAGATCAATGGAAGAGTCGGACTCCAAGACCTCACCACCTTGTGGTCAGTGCACAAGTGCAAAACAAGTAGGACCGCAGTCTCATGCCTAAGTGGCCTCAGCCACAGGGTCAGGCTACCCTCTGCCTAGCCCACCTCAGTATAGGTATCAACGCTAGTGAAACTGAGCCACATGCATATTCACTGTGCTCTGAGCCATGAACGCATTCATGCTCTCTTATCACACATCCTGAGCCATGGGCCTATTCACCATGCTCCAACATATTGAGCCACGGGCCTGAAACCACGCTCTGGAGTCTACAAACAAAGTTTCACTCTAATCCTCCTCATTTTCAGCTAGGAGAAACAACACATATTCAACAATATGCGCTTCCAGGTTAACCCGCAGGAGAACCTGTTTCACCATCACCAGCTACTGATGATGATGGATCTATGGCCAGGGAAAACTACAAGATATATTCCACTATAATTAATTAGTATATTTTAAGTGGATTGTTGAGGCAACCATGTTGTAAAACATACATAGCATTAAATTACATTATTACTGTCACCGTCACATTATCCTGGGATATCAATCCCTCATCACAGGAAGCCACTGCCTCTCAAGGCATCATCATCTTACATCATCACCTGGGATAACAATCCCTCATCTCATCATTAAGAGGATAACACCTCACTTGGCACTCAGCCCTCATCAGGTCCACAGACCTATCTCATCATACTGGTGATGCATGTTATCTCATCAACAAGAATTATCATCATGCAACGTTATTCAAACACATATACCTCTTGGCTCTTACCTGGCTATGAATTCACCTGATACACCTGCATGGTTAGTATGGATATTAAGAGAGATAACTTAAATCACCAAACATATATCTTTATGATTATCATGCTATTAGAGTTGTAAATGCACGATGTTTGGAACAACCATTCATGTTCATAATCATATGAGGCACAAAGCTATATCTATTACATAAAGCATAAATCACTATCTTGTAATCTTAATTATCATCATCTTTAAGCATCAAGTATTGCACTGGTTCACAACCCATCATCCATATAATATATCAACAACATAGGTGTGATTACAAGACAACACATCACTAGCTAGGGTTTCCAAGTTAAGCATAACCCTCACTAAAGGTACTAGCTACCCTTGCTAAAAGTGTGACAGGTAGTGCGCCCCTTACCACAGGTGGTATCAGGTAGGGTAACAACCCTCACTAAAGGCCAGTCGGCCAAGGCACTTAGCCACATTTGTCGGCCAACTCAAACACAAGAGTGTATCAGTCAACAAGGCCTAAGGGATGTCGTACAACCAAGGTAACATGAATGCATCGTGCAACTGGGGTCAGGAGGTGTATCGTGCAGTTGAGCTATGTGTGCATCAGGCAGCTAGTTGTCTCGGCTAAGACTCTATCGGCTAGCTAGGGTTAGGGTTGTATCAGGCAACCATCTCACCACTGCAATGACCAAGATCATGGCACCCAAGCCAACGCTATAACACCCACCATGTACACATCACCAAATGATACAAGGCACCATAAGGAAGCCTATCATCCAATAAGATCAAGCACACCATATCGACCACCACTAAGGTAAGCACTAGGGTTTCACCACTCAACACTGTATTGGTCGCAACCTTACCAACCTGTGTCACCCAAGACACAAAACAAAGGCAACTATAGAGATAACAACTAAGCACCATATTGGCCAAGGGGATAACACCTACTAGGAGAAAGGGTCATCTCGGTCAAGGCGTATCGCCCAAGGTCACCAACAAGATCAAGATGGTCATATCGGGCACAAATCCAACCAAACTCAACGTGACCATATCGACCAAAGCTAAAGACAAGGTGAGGGGTTTCAGGCAACATCACCACAAAGGTGTATCATGTAAGGCACAAAGGTTCATCTCGGCTTGGTCATCACTAACCTCAAGATCACCATCATCAAAACCCTAATAGATCAAGGGAGTTGGCTCACCTCTCAAAAATCAAGAGAGAGGGGTTTTTCACAACCTCCATCACATATCTTGGACAACATGATAGATCATTTCCATATCGGCCAAGCTCCCAACCTCTACTAGGTCAACATCCAACCAAGGCTCATCTCTCAAATCCATGGTGAGAGAAGAGTGTTGCCCAAACAACTAGAGTATAGACTCACCTCTCAACAACCAAGTGAGATGAGTGTTGCCTATACCACTAGAGCCAAACTCACTTATCAAGACCAAATGGAGAGAAAGGAGTTTTGCCCAAGAAACTCTATACATATGGTTTGGCTAGCAAGGTCAAGAACACATCTATAACATGAACATATATCCACAAGATCAAAGATACCAACTAGAGCAAGAAACATATCTAACAAGAAGCATATCCAACAAGATACATGGTCGATCAAGGTGAAGCATAACATGAAACAAGAAAAGGAAGTAGTATAGCTAGGGTTAGGAGTTATGTAACCTGCCTTAAGCAAGCTCCAAGCTCCTATCACCAAGCTCCCAAGCTCAAGCACCACCTTCGGCCACCTCAAGAAGAGAAACAAAACTTGTAACCACCATGGCCGAAGAGCAAGAAAGAAAGAGAAGAAGAAGAAAGTGCTAAGGAAAGAGGGAAGATGCTCACCACAAGAAGAAGAACAAGGCACCCTAGGGCTTGTCCACCACTAGAGGAAGAAGAAGACTCCAAAGAGAAGGAGGAGGATCAGCCACCAACTTGCAAAGGAGATGTGTTGCCCACCAAGGAAGGAAAGGAAGCAACACCAACTAAAGGGATCCTAACCAAGAGAAATGAGAGGCATATATAGAAGAGGGTGAAGGAGAAAACAAGGCAAGGTGTCGCCCACCTAGGGACACTTGTCCATGGGAAATGTCACCTCCTTATGTCACCCCATACACATGTCCAAGGAAATTGCCACATGCAAGCATCATGCACCAAGTGTCCACAAGGGTGGTGACACAAACGAAGCCAAAGGTCAAGGATGGTTAAAGGCTGACACAACTCATGTGTGATACACTCTCTTTCCCTACACATCCTTATGGCTGACACAACCATGGCCGACACAAGGCTCCCAAACACACCCTTGCCCGATACAAGGTCCA
This sequence comes from Alisma plantago-aquatica, assembly GCA_963693085.1. NCBI lineage: Eukaryota > Viridiplantae > Streptophyta > Magnoliopsida > Alismatales > Alismataceae > Alisma > Alisma plantago-aquatica. Next base: position 757,479,245 of record OY856412.1, read on the forward strand.
TCAAGGCAAAGCAAGGCCCAAACAAGGCAAAACAAGGCCCAACAAGGCTCAACCAATCCCAAGGCAACACAAGAAACAAGCCCAACCCTTCCTCTCAACTCAAGAGGAAGCAAGGAGAGAGAGAAACACCTCTCAAGGTGACAAACTTGCTCATAAACCCTAGACTTGGGTTATTTACAAGTAGCATCTCCAACTCTCAACAAAGCACAAGCAACCTTAATCACCACTAGAGGTGATTAGCAAGCAACTAAACACCAGGGTTTAGGCAAAGCAAATAGAATAAGCCCAAAATGAAGGTCAGGATCCTTACAACAACACTCCCTTTCATAAGGTACACTGCATGCTTAACCTTGTCTGCCTCCGGGATGTTGAGGATCTTGAAAGCTTTCTCAAGCTTAGTAAGCTACGGATCGGCATCCACCCGATCAGCCATCCCAACATACTCCACCAACACAATGAAGCCACTCAAAGGTCTTCCCAGTACCCAAAGATTCTGCATCTGAAATCGGTGCCCTAGGCTCAGGTGTAGGAAACCTACTCATATGCGTCATTGTAGCCATAAACTGCCCAAAACGAGACTGAAAGGTAGGGTTTTCGATCACTGCTGGGTCAAACTGGGGATCCTCAGGTACTCGATCTTCTAATACCTGGTTCCTTGCACCACCACTTGGTGCAACAACACTACTCTCAATAGTGTATTCTTCATGTTCTCCAGGCATCTTTAAGCTTTTATTCTTCTTCTGCATAAACAAAAATCACTATAAGACATAGTGAAAGACATGAGAATAGACACAAACCCTAGTCCTAGGTCTCTGTAGACTCATTGAACCTAAAGCTCTAATACCAACCTTTTACTTATGACTCCTCATGCCACAAACCATGAGATAACTCAAATCTAACCACCAAAACAAACTTAAATAAAGAGATTATGAGAAAACTCTAGAAACTAAAACCATTTCATCACAATTCAAATAGCAAAAACCTTTGCATATGAGTCCTTTCATGTCACAAGATACTCACCATGTATGCCATCATCCTGTTACAAGAAAAACTATCCCCCCCCCCACACACACACACACATATATATATATATATATATATATATATATATATATATATATAGGGCAACGATCTAGTGAGAAACATATCTTGGTGAGAGAATGAGTGGAATTTGAATAACTCTTCAAATAGATAAAATTTTCATATTCCAACCATAGATATTACAAGTATACCTTAATATTTTCCTTCCTATAAAATTTTATCACCATCCAATTTTTAGACCATACACATCAACCAAATACTTTTTGACGCTCTATATTGATTTTCAGGCTGACCGTTGGATGTAAAAAGTGTATATTGTACATATGGACGTGTAAACAATGTCCGATTGCAATGGTATTTTGTGAGAAGGTAAATGAAATGATGTTTTTTCCATCTATATGGTTGGATTTTAAATAATAATTATGAGTTTGTAGTTATTCAAATGCCTCTCATTCTCTCACCGTAGGATGTTTTTCACTAGATCACTACCCTATATATATATATATATATATATATATATATATATATATATATATATATATATATATATATAAAGTCAGGCTAGAATACACTCGAGTGTATAGATCACGTTGTACACCCCAATGGTGTTTACCTATCTAGAATACGTTTTTCCAAAAATTTAATCCATTGATCTTCATGGTTACAATAATAATAGGCCACAAACAAAATTTGAGCTCATTTGGATGAGTGTAATTCACTCATCCAAGGGCAACAAAATGGACACACAAAACTAATTTGAAATGTATGATTTTTGCCTCCTTTGGATGCTCAACCTATAAGTGTCCAAATGACCTGAAATTTATTTTATAGTATGTTCTCAAGATACTTAAGAAGATCAACAGTTTATACTTCTCAAAAAATTACTGTATCTTTAAAAACGACTGAGGTGTACAATGCCTCTAGTACACTCGAGTGTACACTAGCCTGACTCTCTCTCTCTCTCTATATATATATATATATATATACATATACATATATATATATATACATATACATATATATATATATATCCATTGTATCCATGCATGAAAAGGACATACAAGACAAACCATGTATTGAAACACATATACAAAACACACCTAAAAACCAACACAAGGACCTGAGTGTATGGGAACAACACTAGGAATCTAACAATAGGACCACCAACATCACTTCCAACCTTGTTAGCTACTATCCTTCTTGCTACTGCTCAAACTCTGTTGCACGATCTCTTCCTCCTCATGCACTTCCACCTTAAGAGATGTGGGGAAACCCATGGGGTGAGATTCCAAATATCATAGGGAGTTATAACTCTCCACCAACACTATTATTAGCACATGTAAGATGATTAAAGAACAATAGTAAAGATACAACCATGATAAGCAAGTAGTCATCACTAACAATATAAGAACTACAATTAGATTATGAAACATCTTATCATCATAAAAGGAATATGAAGAACATGTATATTCATTACTAGCAATATTGTACAAATCAAGTAAGGCCTCATCCAATATTTTCATATTTGAACCTAAGCAAGTATGCTACGTGGCTGATTACATGTTTTATTATGCCATGAGGATTGGAGTCATACCACCCAAATCCAGCCGATCACTGCTAAGTGAAAATTGGTGCCATTATTAGCAATATTGTATAAAGCAAGTAAGGCCTCATCCAATATTTTCATATTTGAACCTAAGCAAGTATGATGCGTGGCTGATTACATGTTTTATTATGCCCCAAGGATTTGAGTCATACCACCCAAATCTAGCCTATCACTGCTAAGTAAAAATTGGTTCCATACTAGGTCTATGGAATAGTCAAAATCTATGACCTCACCTCCTCAGTCTGTACCAGTGAACCTACATCGACATCACTAGTCAAACTGCTACCAGTGACATATGGTCCAGCTTTACAAATCTAGCCCGCCTTGGTACAGGTCACGACGCTAGTGAAATTGAGCTACATCCCACAGTCGCACTCCTACCAAGGTGTGGCCCACAACCAATCTTGTATCACATCATTGAGCTACGACCCAAAGCCACACTCCTACCAGGGTATGGCACGCAGCCAATCATGTAGCCTTGCCATGTGCCATAGATCCATTTATTTTCATTTGCAGCAACATCAACAAAGCCACATGTCCCGGGATATCAATCCCTCAACTCCACTAGTAGGAAACATACTTTTATGTCAGAACAATAACCACAGTTAGGTCATAAGGCCCAACCACCATATTCTTATATCACCTATACATCGATATGCCTCATAAGGGCATATTCAATCATGTCTCACATAATTTCCATCATAGAACACACTATCTATGATAATCAATTTCCACAACACTTGCAAGGTTAGAAGATCATAATCAAGTGAGATAACCACATAACATCAGAACCATCCATTCTAAGGATATAAGCAAGACTTGTTCACTTTTAGGATTTAGGGTTTCCACTTTTTTTCGATTAGGATGCACAAGGTTAGGGTCAACCAATCGCCCTAGAACCACTACCCTCGAACCATATTGGAGTGCGTTAGGATTAAGAAACATCATTAGGGAAGATTGGATATCACACAAAACAGCATAACACATATGCATACATGATTAATATTAGATGTTCATGCATGTTTCATAACCACATACCATCACCACATGTTAACCACTTAGTCACATAGGTCGCAGCCAACCTCCATAGTATGTCACACCCGCGGCATACACCATGGGTATCTTGACCTTCACTCCCTCACCATGTCACGATCATCTCCTACATGTTGCTCCTGCGGCATTAGGGTTAGGGTTTCTCTTCACCCTTCAACCAAGTGTCGCAATCAAGCTCCTCAACCACCTCTATGTTGTGACCACAACGTCTCAACACCACCATGTCGTGACCACAACTCCAAGGGCTGTCTCCACCAAGCTAAGGTAAGAAGCTAAGAGATCCAAGGCTGTTATTCTCATAGGTATCAACCCAACTTCACTAGGTCAAACACCATCACAAGAAGGGACCTCTCGACCAAAGCCAACTAGGTCGAGGCCATCTCAATGGGCTATGTCACGACTGTGACACCCATACCCATGTCTCGACCACCAAACCCCCTAGGTTGTGACCACACCAAGGGTAAACACCTAGGTCATCAAAAAAGGCTCAAAACTAAGCAAGAACCATGATCATCATGAAAGGAGATCCAAACAAGTTGATATCCACAAACCCTAAGGCAAAGGTCCAAGCAGAGCATGATTAAAGGAAAAGCAACCTTATCCAAAATGACCAAAACCAAAACTAACCTCTCACTTACTTCTAGGTGTACAAACACCAAGAATGGAGACTAGGGCAAGGGTCAAACATGTGGAAGGAACTCCATATCATCACCTCTACTCAAAACTAATATAAGAAGGTTGGGTTTTAGTTTACCTCCAAACCAAGCATGATAACTCTCCAAAAAAATCTAGGGTTGAGCTTCATATGCTAACATGATGTAGGAACATCTTAAAGAGGGAAAAGAGTAACACAACATAATAACAAGTGCAATAATAGAGAGGGTTTAGTGTTATATAACCCACCTTAAGAAGATCACCACCAAAGCTCCAAGCTCCAAGATCAAGAGCTCCAAGCACACAATCCAAGGGTTGAAGAAGCTCTACAAAAAGCTCCACTCTCAGCCACAAGAGAACCTCAAGAAGGGGGAAACACCAAGGTCAAATGATAGATCAAGAAGAGAGAGAAAAACCCCAAAATTGTACCAAAGAAAGAAGGGAGAAAAGAGAAAAGAAACTGTGACATCTTGCCATCACAAAGACAGCGAAATGCCACGAGAAAACATGTGGAACCATCATAAACAACTTATTACCAAAAACATGGGTTAATTAAAATGATTGTAGAAAACATCATAAGAAAGGAGCTATTACAACCAGATCCTCTTCGTGATCAGTGCACGATATCCAAAGTAGGACCGCAGTCTCTTGCTTAAGTGACCTTAGTCAAAGGTCAACCCCACAAGATACCCTTTCCTCTAGCCCACCTTGGTACAGGTCTCGACGCTAGCATACCTTGAGGCACTGGCCTGTTCACCATGCTCCTGAGCCATGAACGCATTCATGCTCTATCACACTGAGCCATGGGCATGTTCACCATTCTCTTATACATGTATAGTGTCTACAACCGAAGTTGCACTCTATTCCTCCTATTTTCGGCTAGGAGAAACCCCCCATATTCAACAATATGTGCTCCGGATTAACCCGTAGGAGAACCCATTTCACCATCACCAGCTACTGACGATGATGGATCTATGGCTAGGGAAAACTACATGAAAGGTTCATCTGTAATTACTTAATGCATTTTAAGTGGATTTTTGGGCAACCAAGTTTTATTATGCAAACCATAAACAAGAGTAAACAACATAGATTCCATCATTCTATATCCCAATGTTACTGTCTTTCTCAATTCTATCAACATCATCATGATCTATCTCAAGTATCTTACATTACATATTGGCACTTGGCCTCTTGCCAATCATCATGATCCATCATAAGGATCTAATATCACAGGGATTCCATCCCATCATCAAGCACATGTTACCATCTCATAGGAAACACACATCATGCATTCTTATAGTTCTTATAACACATCATTTTAACATCAAGCAAATGTCACCAATGACATCATCACAACTCATACTTGATCACACATCTCAATTGATGAAACATGCATGGTTAGTATGCTCAAGAGTAGATAAACACTTCATCATTGAGATATATTTGTGCAAAATTAGATGACCATGCATATACATAACATCCACATATAAGAATTCCAAACGATATTAGGGTTACAAACCAATTATAGAGTATAACCCTCACAAAAGCATATCAGGTAAGGGATGACCCTCACCAAAAGTATATTGGGTAAGGACAAACCCTCACCAAAACATGTCGCACAAGGGACTAACCCTCACTAAAAGATCATGCTGCAACCCAACCTTAAGGTATCAGATAAAAGGAAACTAACCACATCTAGTTGTGTCAGTCAACACTATCGGCCAACACCCATATCGAGCAAGCCACAAGCAAACTGATATTGTGCAACACCATAATGTGCAACCTGCATCATGCAACACAATAACATGCAACCTGCATCGTGCAACACCATAACATGCAACGTGCATCGTGCAATGCCCCATGATGGGCAATGCTCAAGTGGTTAACACAACATCTCATCAGGTGGGCACTGTATCGTGCAACACCTCATACCGGGCAATGCCCAAACTAAGGGTCAGCCTTATTCTCTAAGGGAAACGAGCGTCCTATTGCCCACATGGTCATCATAACATCAAGCACCCTATCGGGCAAGGCATCTCCAAGTAGGGTGTCGGGCAGCACCATCCAAGAGGATGTCGTGCAAGGCACCAACAAGCCATAACGCCCAATACAGACCACCTATCGTCCAAGGGAAAGAAGACCATAACACCCATCACTATACCAGGAAACACTCTCAAGGAACCATATAGTTTAACTAGGGTTAGGATAACCCTGTCGGCCAACTTCACCATATTGCCCAAGGCATCAAGAGTGTTAGCTCACCTTGAAACAACTAGGTTGATTGAGGGGTATTGCTAAAATCTAGCATATCAGGATGGAGCTAGAGCTCACCTCACAACTCAAGAAAGGAGGGGTGTTGCTCAAAGCCCACCCTCAAAGGCATGGCCACTTATGTCGCCCAAGGTACCAACAAGGACATAACATGAAACTAGGGTAGAACCAAGGTCAACACCTCTATTGGCCAAACCAACTGACCTTGTCACCCAACATCATAGGCTCACCTCTAAAAAACTAAGTGAGAGAGGGGTATTTCCTCAAGGACGCACTACCATACCTCCTCGGGTTAAGAAACCCAAAGCTCACCTCTCAACTAAATGAGAGAGGGGTATTGCTTGAGATTCTACAACCCAAGAGATCGGGCAACACAAGGATAGCTAACACATATCGCCCAACCTGATCTACGGAACATATCGAGAAGCAACATCACCAACTAAGGAAAAAGCACTACTAGGAAAATATGAATAGATGATCAAGATAAAATATCTAAGCAGCATATAAAGGAGATAGAATAGTTAGGTTAGAATTTATGTAACCCACCTTAAGCATAACTCTCCAAGCTCCAAGAACTGCCTCCAAGCTTCGAACACCAATTAAAGAAGAGAAGAAGCAAGAACAACATGATGTATCGGCCACCACTAAGGAAGAAGAAAGCAGCAAAAAGGTATATCAGCTACCTCCTCTCCTTCTCTTCTTCTCATTCTCATCTAGTAAGGGAAGAGAAGCAGTTAAGGAACTAAAGGGACTACTAGCAAGCAAGGTGGGTGGTATATATACAAGAGGGTAAAGGGGGAGAGCAAAGAAAGGTGGTGTCCATTAAGGACCATTTGTCCAAGAGTCATGCCACATGCTAGCACCCCAACACCACTTGTCCAAGGTCTCACCACTTGCTAGCAACAAGCATCATGTGTCCAAGAGAGGGTGACACAAACAATGCTAGGTGGAGGGGTGTGTGTCGCCCAACATGGCAACCCGACACACCCACCAAAACTCCTCTGGCCGATACACCTACTAGCTGACACACCCCAAGCACCTCCTTGCCCGACACACCAAGCAAGGGGGAAACGTACCAAGCCCAACAACAAGCCCAAGCTTAAACAAGCAAGCCCAAACAAAGCCCAAATAGCTCAAGCAAGGCTCCCAACTCATCCTCTCCCCCTTGAGGATGCAAAGAGATACAAAGAGATCTCTCAAGGTGGAAATCTTTTGCACAGAAACCCTAGAACTTGGGTAAACTGCAAGTTTCACCTCAACCCCACAACAAAACACAACAAACACTAATCACACCCCAGGTGATTAGGCAAGCCTCTAAACACCAGGTTTAGGAAAACAAAACATGGTAAGCCCAAAACGAAGGTCAGGGTCCTTACAAAACATAAACCCCTACAAAAGGATTTCACCCCCAAAATCTGAAGAGAAAAGCAAGGGATACTTCCTACGCATCTCTTCCTCAAGCTCCCACGTGGCTTCCTCAATGCCACGATGATGCCAAAGAACCTTCATGAGCACAAGGTATTTCCTCTTCAGCTTCTTCACGTGTCTGTCAAGGATCAACATTGGACCTTCCTCGTAGGTCACATCTTCATCAAGCTCAACCTCAACTGGCTGTATCACTGTCTCTGTTCCTGGATGACTTTTCTTTAGCATACTAACATGGAACACTGGATGAAACATGTGCAACTCTGGTGGTAACTCCAAGTTGTAAGACACTTTTCCAACACGTACTATCACTAGATATAGTCCCATATACTTGGGATCCAACTTGCCTTTCCTTCCAAACCTTAGCACACCTTTCCATGGAGAGACTTTGAGATACACCTTATCTCCCACCTAGAACTATAAAGTTCAGTGACGATTATCTACATAAGACTTTTGTCTATCTTGTGCCACTTTCAACTATTGTCATATCACTTTGATCTTCTCTGTCGTCTACTGCACTAACTCAGGACCCAAAAGCTGATACTCACCAGACTCGTACCAACATAAAGGAGATCTACACTTCTATCGTACAATGCTTCATAAGGTGCCATGTCGATACTTTGCTGGTAGCTGTTGTTGTAAGCAAACTCTATCAGACTGAGATGTACATCCCAACTTCTTAGGAACTGTAGAACACAAGTTCTTAGAAGATCTTCCAAAGTCTGAATAGTCCTTTCAGACTATCCATCTGTCTGCGGATGAAAAGTGGTACTGAACCTCAACTGCGTTCCCAATTCCTTATGCAACTGTTCCCAAAAACAACTTGTGAAATGAGGACCTCTGTCAGAGACTATCGTTGCTGGTACACCGTGCAAATGCACTATCTCATCAACACATACCTGAGCGAGCTTCTCTGCTGTGTAGGTTGTCATCACATGTATGAAATGTGCAGACTTCGTCAATCTGTCCACTATCACCCAGATGGAACCGTGATTCCTAGATGTCCTCAGAAGACCAACTAAAAAATCCATGGTTACATGATCCCACTTCCACTGTGGTATCGGCATGTGTTGCAACATACCTGCCAGCTTCTGATGTTCTACCTTAACTTGCTGACATACTACACATTTTGCCATGAACTCAACTACATCTTTCTTTAATCCAGGCCACCAATACAAATCCTTCATATTGTGATACATCTTGATAACACCTGGATGCATAGCATACATAGACATGTGTGCTTCCTTGAGCACTAACTTCCTTAGATTATCAACATTGGGAACCATCATCCTGTTATGGTAACAAACTAGTCCATCCTTAGACTCATGGAAACCATCACGTTTCTCGCTGCCGAACTCTGATCTGATTAGCTGCACTATAGCATCTACTTTCTATGATTCTTTGATTTGTTTTCTCAATGTAGGCTTCACTTGCATCTGTGCCAAAAATCCTACCAACAAAGAGACTTCCAACTATACATTCATATACCACAAAGAGACAAACATATCCCACCTATGGCATATCAAAGAACTCAATTGTTCCTTTCTCGTAGGAAGAGAAGAAGACTTCCTGCTAAGTGCATCTGCTACCACATTCTCCTTACCTGGGTGATACTCTATGGTGCAATCATAATCACGGATTAACTCCATCCAGCGCCGCTGACGCATGTTCATCTCATTCTATGAGAAGATATACTTTGGGTTCTTGTGATCTGTAAAGATCTGACACACTTCCACATAAAGATAATGTCTCCATATCTTCAACACATGAACCACTGTTGCCAACTCCAAATCATGCGTCAGATAGCTTTCCTCATGTTTCTTAAGTTTTCGAGAAGAAAAAGAAACCACATGATCTTCCTACATTAGCACACAACCTAAGCCCTTCTTGGAAGCATCACAGAAAACAACATAGCCTTTCCCCTATTCTGGCAACACTAACACTGGAGCACTTGTCAGCTTCTCCTTCAAACTCTAAAAAGTTTGCTGACACTGACCATCCCAAACAAAAGATACATCCTTCCTGGTCAACCTCGTTAGTGGCAACGCTATCACACTAATGTTTCTTATAAACCTCTGGTAGTATCCTGCTAAGCCTAGAAAACTACAGACTTCAGTTGGCGTCTTTGGTTGCTCCCACTCTGCTACTGACTCCACCTTCTTGGGATCCACCCTGATCCCTTTTGCTGAGATCACATGACCCAAGAAGGTCACTTCCTTTAGCCAAAACTCACACTTACTAAACTTGGCATACAACTGATGTTGTCGAAGAAGAGTCAACGCTTGTCGAAGATGATGGTCATGCTATTGGCTGTCTTGACTATAGATCAAGATATCACCTATGAAGACTACAACAAACTGATCTAAGAACAGACAAAACACTCGGTTCATCAGATCCATGAATGCTATTGGCACATTGTTTAGCCCAAACGACATAACCACAAACTCATAGTGCCCATACCTCATCCTGAAAGCTAACTTTGATATGTCATCCTCCAAGTAAAGGATATCCAAGCCGTAGATCGATCTTTGAGAACACTGAAGCACTGCGCAACTGGTCAAATAGATCATCTATCCTCGGTAAAGGATACTTGTTCTTGATCGTAACCTTGTTCAACTATCGGTAATCTATGCACAAACGCATAGATCCATCCTTCTTCTTTTCGTAGGTGATGTACTCGGCCTGATGAAACCTTTATCAAGCAGCTCTTGCAACTTTTTCTTCAATTCTGTCATATCTACTGGAGCCACCATGTACGGTGTCTGAGCAACAGGTTGCGTCCCTGACACTAGATTGATCTCAAAATCAATCTCTCGAGGTGGAGGGACATCGGGAAACTCATCGAGAAACACATCTGCAAACTCTCTGATGACATGAACGTCCTGAAGGCTAGAACCTTTTGTCTTGGTATCCACAACATGAGCCAAGAATGCTCTACAACCTTGCCGCAACAACTTCTCTGCCACCATTGCTAACACCAAACACGTCGGAAGAATCTTTCGATCTCCTTGGAAGATCCACTTCTCACTATCGTCGACAAACACCACCTGTTTGGAACCACAGTCCAACACAACCTTATATCTTTCCAAGGTATCCATCCCAAGAATTACATCAAACCCATGCATATTAAGTGGTATGAGATCCACTTGTATGTTGTGTCCCAAAAAAGATAGAACACAAGATTGACACACTTCCTGAAGCATCGTAGTACCAACAAGAGGGGTTTCTAACAACAAGCTATCTTTCTTATGACTAACAGGTAAAAGATAGCTATCAATCATACTACGTGCGATAAAAGAGTGTGTAGCACTTGGTTCAACTAGAACAGATATAAAGCAAGAAGAAGACAAATCAGAATGAAACAACTCCATCTGACCTGCTACCACTTGTGGGTTGACTATCACCTCTGACTGGCTCATAGCATAGAATCGAGATGTTTCTTACTGTCGCCCACATCCTCTGCTTCCTTGAGCATATGATCCCACTTGTGACACTTGGTTTCATTCTCACCCTTTGGCGCCATTAGACTACTATCTATCTGATCCTTCCTAACTCTACCTCAGTTGTTGCATCACCTCAACGTCTCTTCTCAGGCAATTTGACTTTAGATGCCCTATCTGTCCACAGAGAAAGCACAACCTATCCCCTAACTGCAGCCTAGATGGCCCTGTCACTGCTATGGAAGATGTACTATAGGCTCTAGATGGCAAAAAACCATGCCCTCTTCCTTTACTTGGTGACCATTGTGACGACACACTGGAACTTTGAATCATAGAAGGTGCAGAAAACCTCAGCTTCTTAGGGTCATCAAACCTCTGTCTCTGAAACTAAAAGGCCTCTTCTTGGATATAGCCTCTGTCTTTTCCCGGACTGACTGCTCTATCCTCTGAACAGACTCCACAAACATGGCAAACCATTCCTGGTTCTCCAAAGAAGCAGCAGGTGTTGTCAGCTCGGCACTCAAACCCTTCTCAAACCGTCTGATCCTCTCATCATCTGTTGTCTCCATGTGAGGATAGAACCTCAATAGCTCCATAAACTTGGCTTCATACTCGGTGATTCACATGGGACCTTGGTGTAAATGCTCAAACTGGTTGATCTTCTCATCCAAATATGTCTTTGGGAAGTATCGACTGACAAACTCCCGCCAGAAAACATCCCAACCGATCACCTCACCAGGTTGCTTCTCCTCCTCGATGGCCCACCAGTGACCAACACTACCTTTTAGAAGGTAGACAAGTTCTTGACTTTGTCTGCCTCGGGGATGTCGAGAATCTGGAAGGCCTTCTCAAGACCTATCAGCCATAGATATGCATCCGCTGGATCAGTCATTCCAGAATAATCCAAAGCTCCGACTCGGCAAATCCGCTCAAAGGTCTTCCCAATACCCAAAGATTCACCATTGGGAACCAATTCCCTTGGCGGAGGCACAGGTAATCTTTTCACCATGTGATTCATCATAGCCATTAGCTACCCCATAAGGTGTTGATAGGTAGGGTTCTCAAGAATGGCCGGGTCAAACTGGGGGACCTCAGGAACCCGATCTTCATGTGCCTACACACTAGTTCCATCAACAAATGCAACATCACTACTCTCGGCAGCATGTTTTTCATGATTCCCATACATCTTTTAGCTTTATCATCAGCTGGGGGCAGACGTCATTAAAAGCGAATCTGGAAAAATCACAAGAATACACACAAGCCTAGTCCTAGATCCCTGTAGACTCAGCGAACCTAGAGCTCTAATACCAAAAACTGTTGTGACATCCCGCCATCACAAAGACAATGAAGCGCCATGTAAAAACATGCAGAACCATCATAAACAACATATTACCAAAAACACGGGTTAATTAAAACCGATTGTGGAAAACATCATAAGAAAGGAACTATCACAACCAGATCCTCTTCATGGTCAGTGCACGATATCAAAAGCAGGACCACAGTCTCTTGCTTAAGTGACCTCAGTAATAGGGTCAGCTCCCGCAGGCTACCCTTTCCTCTAGCCTGCCTTGGTACAGGTCTCGACGCTAGCATACCTTGAGCCACAGGCCTATTCACCGTGCTCCTAAGCCATGAACACATTCATGCTCTATCAAACTGAGCGACGAGCCTGTTCACCATGCTCTTATACATGTTCTGTGTCTACAACCAAAGTTGCACTCTATTCCTCCTATTTTTTGCTAGGAGAAACCCCACATATTCAACAATATGCGCTCCAGATTAACCTGCAGGAGAACCCATTTCACCATCACCAGCTACTGAAAATGATGGATCTATGGCCAGGGCAAACTACATGAAAGGTTCATCTGTAATTACTAAATGCATTTTAAGTGGACTGTTGGGAAATCAAGTTTTATTATGCAAACCATAAACAAGAGTAAACAACATAAATTCCATCATTCTATATCCCAATGTTACTGTCTTTCTCAATGCCATCAACATCATCATGATCTATCTCAAGGATCTTACATTACATATTGCCACTTGGCCTCTTGCCAATCATCATGATCCATTACAAGGATCTAACATCATAGGGATTCCATCCCATCATCAAGCACATGTTACCATCTCATAGGCAACACACATCATGCATTCTTATAGTTCTTATAACACATCATTTTAACATTAAGAAAATGTCACTAATGACATCATCACAGCTCATACATGATCGCACATATCAATTGATGAAACCTGCATGGTTAGTATGCTCAAGAGTAGATAAACGCTTCATCATCGAGATATATTTGTGCAACATTAGATGACCATGCATATACATAACATCCACATATAAGAATTCCAAATGATATTAGGGTTACAAACTGATTATTGAGTATAACCCTCACAAAAGCATATCGGGTAAGGGATAACCCTCACCAAAGGTATATAGGGTAAGGACAAACCCTCACCAAAACATGTCAGGTGATGCGATGATTCTTAGTCGCATTTGTAGACCTATTTCATATGTGTTTTATGCTTTAATTAGTCATTTTCATGGTTAATATCGCATAATTCATCTATTTTGGTCTTTGCTACTATTTTATGTCAAATCCCCTTTATTTCATCTTTTTGAGCATTAATTGTCACAATATTATTATTTGTGTGAATTTATTTGGCTTCATGTTTGAATTTCAGAAAAAATGAGTATTTGCTTCCGTCGATACCATCGACGGAAGTCGATACCATCGACATGGTCACAGTTTGCTAGCCGAAAGAAGCAGGAAACAGTCGATACTATCGACTGGGAAGTCGATGGTATCGAGTCATCTTCAGCGTGCTGGCAAGAAATCGGTCGATAGTATCGACACCAAGTCGATACCATCGACGCATGGAGGCTACAGCGACACAAAATGATAAAACCGTCACTACAGGGTAGTCGATACCATCGACCCAAGTTGATGGTATCGACACCACATCAGGCACTCTGATGAAAAGAAAGAAGGGCTGCCGCTACCACACTGGGTCGATACCATCGACCCGCATCGATGGTATCAACACCGTCAGATATGCGTTGGATTGAGATTGTTCCCAATCGGATGGCCGTGGTTAATTAGCGACCTAATGAGGGAGTTATACCTAATGACGGCCGCCCAGATGAGAGTAGGATCTCATTAGCCATTGCACGAGTACCGAGGAGCAGTAGAGAGGAGAACGGAGGCTAGAAGCTCATACCAGTTGATTCGGACGCCACAGAAGACGGATTTCACAACCGAAAAGGCGGGAGAGCACGTGTTCTAGGCAAAGGATCAACCGGTTCTTCTCCGTTCAGGGGTTTTCCCTTTCATTCCACATTTTTCACATGTTTTCCCCTATTTCTACCTTGTACTTGTGTGAGATGAACATGTGGGGCTAATCCCCTTCGTCTTTAGGACCGGGAGTAGCCCGGGAGTTCATTGTATGACAGTTTTATAATAGTAAATCATATTTTATCTCTTAAATCTATGGTATAGTTTCGTTTTCTCAATATATTGTTATGCTTGATCACCATAATAATAACCTAATGCCCTTAATCACTTTGAAAGAAGGATTAACGGCTGAAAAGAGACGAAATCTACATTAATCGATAAATCCCTTGACCAAGGTGGTGTAAAATTAATGGTGGATACTGAGAGATCATTCATAATGCACCTTGTTTAGGGTATAGGTTACTACGACGGTGGAACTGACCTAAACCTAGGTAGTGAATTGCACCACGACAGTGGGTAATTCTATTTTCAGGCCACTACTCGGATAGAGAGATAAGATCGAGGCATTATATAAAATCTAATACAATGAAAACCCACGGTGAAACCGCAATCCTAAAGATACCCTTTTGAATTGATTAAATTAACATTTAATCGATCGTTTGTTTTATTTTGTTTTTGTTTTCTTTTAATTTTAACAACAACCCTAAATTTGTTATTTGGCTTAGCTGATCACAAATAGTTAGTAGGAGTCTCCAACAATTCTGAGTATCCCTGTGTTCGACTCGGGCCTCACAAAGGCCTGTACTACTCGACGCGTTCACTTGCGTTTTAGCACACGGTAAAATCGTGTCAAGTTTTTGGCGCCGTTGCAAATTGTTGGCAATTTGAGTGCTACGAGCGGCCACTCTAGGCCACAATTTTTTTTTGAAACAACGTCAAATATTTTCTTTTTATTGTTCGTTAATTTTGATACTCGTCAAAGCACTGTACTAAACTTAAACTTTCCTATTTCAGGTATGTTGCATGGTGCAGATGCGTAGTACGGACTACGCGAATCGCGCACCCGAGGTTTTACTTCCGAGACCTGAGGACGAGGAGTATTACGAGCAAGAGCACCAAGAAGAGGTAGATTCTGAATTTGAACAGGAAGAGATGGCCGAGCCATAGACTATATGGGAGAAGATCAAGGCTTCTTCCTCATCAGCTTCCAAGGGGCCTATAAAGAAGTAGGCAATCAACATACCGACATATAAGATTGATCCAGCGCTGATAAATCTGGTGAAATTGAATGCTTTTCATGGGCTGAAGAATGAGGATCCCGTCGCGCACATCAGCCAGTTTGTTGAGAACTGTGACATGGTCAAAATTGATAGGTTTCCACAGGATGCACTGTATCTCAAGCTTTTCCTGAGTTCATTGGCGGGAGCCACGCGAGAATGGTTACATAATTTGGATGATGAGTTTGTGGAGTCCTGGGACCATATGGTGGAGGTCTTCTTTGAGAGGTTCTTCCCTCCTGAGAAGACTAACGACATGATCCGGAAGATTCATAATTTTACCCAACAGGCCGGTGAGACATATTCTGAGACTTGGGAGAGATTTCAGGTCATGCTGAGGAGGTGCCCACATCACGGGCTGGATAAAGAGACGTAGGTGAAGATCTTCTATTTTGCTCTCTCTGAGCACGATAGGAGTAATCTGGATTCAGCTGGGTCAGGTTTCTTTCTGAACAATACAGACACCATATGTTGGGAGATACTAAAGAATATGGCTAGAAAGCAGTCATGGGGTGAGAGAGAAAGAGGCCCGGTAGAGAAAGTCCGAGTAGCAGGTGAGTCCAAGGCAATGAAAGAGCTGAATGAGAAGATGGATCTTCTCGCAAAGAAGCTACTGGAAAAGGAGGATATTGAGTCCGGGGATGAGGCTCAAGTCAAATACATGAGACAACAACAAGGTTATAGGAACAATGCTTATTCATGGAGAAAAGACAAGAAGTTCTCGTGGAAGGATCCAAACAATTTTCTGTAGGATCCGGATGCCAAACCCCAACCAACTGTGGAGGATAAGAGCACAGAGCTGCTCAATCAAGTTATAAAGCAAAATCAAGAGCTAATGAATACATTTGGCCAGCAAATCAAATAGCAAGGAGAGTACATGAATCAATTCGGGCAAACATTGCAGAGCCATGGGGCTCAAATGAGGACCATTGAGACATCCATGGCACAGATGGCAGCCGAGATCGCCAGTTTGAAGAAACCAGCACATCCGGGTTTTCCGGGGAATACCAATGTTCCCGGGGGAAACCAACAAGCCAAGGCTATTCTTCTTAGAAGCGGCAAGAAAGTGTTGAATCCAAGAGGTGAAGAAACAAGCACACCACAAGCTGAAGGAGAAGGTGAAACCAATGAAGAGCAGCCCGCACCAGTCATAGGGAATGTTGAAGACATAACCGTGGATGATACTGAAGAACAGGTTGCAGAGGAGGAACCTCAGAAAAAGACGCCTTATGTGCCACCTCATCAAAGGGCACAAGCTGTTCCGGTCCCATATCCTAATAGCGCTAAGGCAAGGAAGGCAGACGCACAGTTCAAGAAGTTCTTGGATAGTTTTAGGAAGCTTTCAGTCAATATCCCTTTACTGGAAGCCGTTGAGCAAATTCCTTCATACGGGAAGTTTCTAAAGGATGTCATTACTAAGAAGAGGAAAATTCCAGATACAGAGGTCGTCGTGCTAAAGGAGCAAGTGAGTTCCTTCATCATGGGCACTTTGTCGCCAAAGAGACAAGATCCAGGGTGTTTTAACATTTCTTGCTATATTGGGAAGGTTAAATTTGGCGAAGCGTTATGTGACTCAGGGGCAAGCATCAACTTGATGCCCCTTTCGACATTCAAAAAGATGGGATTGAAGGAGTCACGGCTAAGCAATATGACGATTCAATTGGCGGACAACTCGGTGGTGAAGCCTTATGGAATCTGTGAAGATGTCTTAGTAAAGGTGGATAGGTTTGTCTTTCTGGCTGATTTTGTGGTTATGGAGATGCAGGATGAACATGGCAACGAGCTGTTACTTGGACGTCATTTCCAGGCTACAGCCGACATGATCTTAGAGATGGGGAGAGGTCGCTTGACCTTGGGCATAGCCGATGACCGCTTTGAGATGGTCATGCCTACGAGTAATGCGTCATCTAAAGCAAAGGAGCTAAAGCAAAGGAGCAATGCAATATGGTAAAACATCTGGATTGTAATATTTCACTCTGCCTTGGGAAGCCATTTCTGGATATGGCTCATGTGATGAGCAAGGTGGACAATGGAACTTTGGCTGTGGATATAATGGAGCAGACCAAAGTAGTTTCTCTGTGCAAAGCTGTGGGATTCCCTAATGATGAGAATGAGGACATTCCGCTGTCTATGGAAGATGATGTGATTGCTATTTCTGTTTCTGATGCATACCCGGAATTACCGTTGGAGGCGTGCTTGTTAAATATTACACATGATTGGATGCGGAGCAAATCACTCAAGGAGTGCGCTAAAATGCTTCAGATGCTTCCATGCTTCTATGCGAGGCATTATGAAGATTTAGGTGAACTACCCCCACCGCTTCAATCATCTCTTATAAGCCCGCCGGATCTGGAATTAAAGCTGCTGCCCCCACATCTCAAATATGTCTTTCTAGCTGAGGAAGATAAGTTACCAGTGATCATCTCTGCTTATTTGAGTGCGGATGAGGAGGAACAATTGTTGATAGTGCTGAAGAACCACCGGGGAGCTTTTGGGTGGTCCGCCGCAGATATTAAGGGGATTTCCCCTACTCTATGTCAGCACAAGATTCGGCTTGAGGAGGGAGCCAAGCCCGTGATTCAACCTCAACGACGTCTTAATCCGAGCATGATGGAGGTTGTGAAGAAGGAGGTCATTAAACTTCTTGCTGCAGGTATTATCTACGCCATATCGGACTCGACATGGGTGAGTCCCACACAGGTAGTCCCTAAGAAGGGGGGAATTACTGTCACCAAAAATTTGTTGAATGAACCTGTCACCACCCGATTGGTAACCGAGTGGCGAGTTTGTATTGATTACTGCCGTTTGAATGCCGCCACGCTAAAGGATCACTTTCCTTTACCTTTCATTGATCAAATTATAGAGCGCCTTGCTGGTCGATCACATTTCTGTTTTCTAGACGGATACTCGGGGTACAACCAGATCTCGATTGATCCTTTGGATCAAGAGAAATCTACGTTCACCTGTCCCTATGGGACTTTTTCTTACCGCCGAATTCCGTTTGGTTTATGCAATGCACCGGTGACGTTTCAACGCTGTATGCTCGTCATATTTTCTGACATGGTAGAGCGCTGTCTTGAGGTTTTTATGGATGACTTTTCGGTGTACGGTGCATCATTTGATGAATGTCTCTATAACCTAGACAAAGTTTTACAGCGGTGCGAGGACACACATTTGGTCCTCAACTGGGAGAAATGTCACATGATGGTGACTGAGGGGATAGTGCTAGGACACAAGGTGTCTAGCAAAGGTCTAGAGGTGGATCCGGTAAAAATTGAGGTCGTTTCCAAGTTGCCCCCACCAAATTCTGTAAAAGGGGTAAGAAGTTTTCTGGGACGCCGAATTCTATCGGCGATTTATAAAAGATTTTTCTAAAATTGCGAAACCTCTATCCGAGCTTTTGGAGAAAGACGATGTATTCGATTTCAATGATAAGTGTCTACATGCATGCGATGTTTTGAAAGAAAAACTGATTTTTGCACCGGTTGTTCAAACGCCGGATTGGACAAAACCTTTCGAATTAATGTGTGACGCTTCGGACTTTGCGGTAGGAGCCGTATTGGGGCAGCGGGTGGACAATAAGCCCGCCGTGATTTTCTACGCTTCGAAAACCTTAAATGATGCCCAATTGAATTATACAACTACTGAAAAAGAATTACTCGCCGTCGTGTTCACTTTTGAAAAATTCCGGCAGTATTTAGTTGGATCTAAAGTAGTTGTATGGACTGACCATGTCGCAATAAAATACTTGATGGAGAAAAAAGACGCAAAGCCTAGACTCATTAGGTGGATTTTGCTCCTACAGGAATTTGACATTGAAATCAAGGATAAATCTGGGATTTAAAACATTGTTGCTGATCATTTGTCTAGGTTAGAAAGGGTGGATGAAAAAGATTTACATATACTCATAACCGAGACGTTTCCGGATGAACAGATTTTGAAAATTAATTCTAAGGATCCTTGGTTTGCTGAGATTGTAAATTATTTGGCTTGCGGGATCATCCCGGAAGATTGGTCATATCAGGAGAAGAAAAGATTTTTCCATTCTTTGAGATACTATTTTTGGGATGATCCAATTCTTCTTAAGCAATGCAGGGACGGTATCTTGCACAGGTGTGTGCCTGAAGTGGAGTACGAGAGCATTCTCCGTCATTGCCACGCATCACCTACGGGAGGACACCACGCCAGCTCGCGCACGACAGCTAAGGTTTTGGAAAGTGGCCTTTATTGGCCAACTTTGTTTCGGGATGCCTACGAGTTTGTGAGGCAATGTGATCCTTGTCAGTGGGCAGGTAATATCTCAAAGCGACAGGAGATGCCCCTGAATGTGTTTCAGGAAGTGGAGGTATTTGATTTGTGGGGCATAGATTTCATGGGACCCTTTGTGTCCTCAAATTGCAATTTATATATCTTGTTAGCAGTTGATTATGTGTCAAAGTGGGTGGAAGCAATCCCCACAAGGACTAACGATTCCACTGCAGTGTGCAGGTCCGTGAAAGAGAACATTTTCTGCAGGTTTGGGGTACCCCGGATGATAATCAGTGATGGGGGTACGCATTTTAGGAATCATAAGTTCTCGACTTTATTGAAGAAATATGGGGTCAAGCACAACATAGGTACCCCATATCACCCGCAGACCCAAGGACAGGTGGAGGTCTCCAATCGCGAAATTAAAATGATTTTGGAGCGTACGGTGGCATCCACGAGGAAGAACTGGAGTGCCCTTTTACCGGATGCATTGTGGGCTTACAGGACGGCTTACAAAACACCTATAGGCACCACACCTTTTAGGTTGGCGTATGGTCGGGCTTGTCACCTACCAGTAGAGTTGGAGCACAAGGCCCATTGGGCGCTTAGAAGGCTCAATTTAAGTTACGATGAAGTGGAGAGAAAGAGAATGCTTGAACTGAATGAGCTGGATGAGTTACGGATGACGGCATATGAGAACGCACGGATATACAAGGAGCGCACAAAGCTGATCCACGATCGTCACATCCAGTTGCGCACGTTCAAAAAGGGAGATAGTGTTTTTTTGTTCAATTCACGACTCAAGTTGGATCCCGGGAAGCTCAAATCCTGGTGGAGTGGGCCATTCGTGGTAGAAGAGGTCAAGCCACACGGCGCGATTTTGGTGCGTGATGGTGATACCACATTTTTGGTGAATGGACAAAGATTGAAGCTTTATTTTGGCAAAAATTACAAGAAGAAGGTGAATGAGGTCAAACTCATCTCACTTTTGGATGCATGAGGTGCCGAAAGCCGTCTAGCCTAAGACGTTAAATAAGGGCGCTTGTTGGGAGGCAACCCAACCATCGGTACATTAGGATAGTTCATTTACATTCGTAGTCTAATTTGTTTTTACTTAGTTTTTCATGTAAAAAAGATACCGTGATCATTTTGTTTGATGTGCAGGCTGGGGCAGAGTCGATACTATCGACACACTTGTCGATGGTATCGACCATGGAACAGGTAGACGACTGCAGATTTCACACTGCGTCGATACCATCGAAGGCCTCATCGATGGTATCGACACACCTACAGGCAGATCGCAATATTAAAGTCGATGGTATCGACATGCCAGTTGATGCCATCGAGATCTCTGAAGATTTATAGACAAAATTGACTCAGGAAAGTCGATACCATCGATGGCCATGTCGATGGTATCGACACGACTTCAGGTTGAGACGCAAAGCAGAGGTGTTGCAACAAAGACAAGTCGATACCATCGACCCTCGTCGATGGTATCGACCTTCCACATCACTGATCCGCGCAAACAAATCAACGGCGGTCGCGGCTTCCACGTCATCGATCCGGGTGCAGCGTCGATACCATCGACTCGTGTCGATGGTATCGACACGTCAGCGATCTGGGTTTCAAGATCCAGCCATCGACGACCGTCGATACCAGTGAGGGGGCGGATAGCATCGACAAGTGTCGATACCATTGACTCGCGTCGATGGTATCGACGGGCCAACAGTGGCGTCGACCAAGTCTATATAAGGAGATTTATTACGTCATTTGACGTCACACCTTCAGAGTGATCTTCTTCCTTTGCACCGAGAAATCCCCCGAGCCATCCAAGCCGACGAAGAGCAGCACCGAGCGAAGATCTTCACCGAGCAGAGATCCAATTCTCCAATCTTCACCGAGCTCTCTTTCTCTAATCCCTTTTCTCATCGCCAACATGGTGCATACAGCCGGAGCTTCTTCCTCACGCGCAACTCTGACGGAATTCATGCCACCACCACCAGTGTCAGTTTCACGTCCCCGCCTTGTCCATCCTTCCTCAGAGGTCCGAAAGATCTATGAGGAGATCATGCGGAGGAAGATAGATCCCACCCGGTATGTGGACCGGGAGATGATCCGAGATCTCGGATTCGAGGCCAACTTGGCCTACGTTCTGCATGGGCAGGCCCGTCACACACCCATAAGGCCTGGCGAACTAGAATTTCACCAAGATGGCCAACCATTTTTCGGTGACTGGCCCACGTACAAGGAGTTGGTAGTGGAGTTCATGGTGTCACTGGATGTCTGCATCATGCCCAACGACATTGTAGCTACCGATCGCGAGTGGATCCAGGGCCAGGTGTCGTTCCGGCTATTCAACATCGACTACACCCTCACGCTCAAGCAATTCAACGCGATCTTTAACTGGAACCATTTGCAGTACGACTACCGGCGGCTGGACAACCACACCGACTACGACGCCATCTTCTCTGAGTTGGTGACAGTGCCGCAAGGCAAGTCGGTGAGCTACCACAACGTCGCGGTAGCCGACTTCGAGCACCCTTTCGTCCGGGTCCTGCACCGGATGTTCAGTTCCACACTTTTTTCTCGGGGTGATCTGGCCCTCAGCAAATTTCAGGGGTCGGACCTTTTCTTTCTGTATAAACTCGTGAAGAAACAAGAATGCAATTGGGGTGCCTTCTTTCTACAACGAGTTTTGGATGTGAAGAGGAGTACGAGGAAAGCGCCGATTCACTTCGGCGGGCTCATCACCAAGATGGCTTCGTACCTTGGCTTGAATTTCCAAACCCTTACTCCTCTATCTACTAGAAGCAAGGTAAACTTGCAGCATTTGCACCGGTCCAATCTATTGCTTCTCCGAGATGGCGTGGCGTTTGCACATTGCCACGTAAATCAAGCATATCAAGAATGTTCTCTTCCTGATCTCGTTTTCAACATCGAAGGTGCACAACATTTCCGATGGCCAATCATAGCCATCACAGACTCCAATGAAGAAGGCGGCGATGACGGAAATGATGATGAGGTTGAGGAGGAAGAGGAGGCATTTACACCTCTTCGAGCACGAGTGGCACCACGGAAGCATCCTCGGATGCATCCGGGTGCATAATCCTCATCACATCCTACTCCGCCACCCCCACAGCCCTCGCAACCAAGCGAGGATGTCTATTCCATGCAAGGCATGTACACTATGCTGCAAGATATCCACCAGACACAACAGCAGCACATGGCGATGTATACCAGTATTCAAGACACTACGAACCGGATACTGGACAACCAAAGGGAGATGTTCGAGAATGAACGTCTTCTCCTCGACAACCAACAATAGATACATAATCGGTTGCAACGGATGGAGATGCAGCAGGAGCCCTTCTACGACCATTATTGGAGCCAGAGTTATTTTGGAGGTTATCCACAACCTCCACCTAGGGCCCAGTTTGATCCAAGCTTCCAGGGGGAGTACCCTTCTTGGGACCCTACGGCTCCGTACTACCCGCCTCCACCACCACAAGATTGATCCGGTGTCACTGTTCCAATCTTTAAGTTTGTTTTTGACTATGGGGCCATAGTCGAATTCAAGCTTAGGGGGGTAGTTGGAACAGCTTTATCTTTTAGTGTTTTTAGTTTTCAGCTTTATTATTTGTTCTTGTTATTTGTTTCTTGCAATGTTAGTTTTTGTAGGATCCACATGCTATCTAGTGTAATCGTGGATGTCATAAAGTTGTGTCATCTCATTAATAGTGCATGGGAAAATCAAGGGCAATTTAAAAAAAATTTGTGTGTTTGAAAAGCTTGTCTTGTTTAACCTTGGGCACATATCCTATGAAAATGATTGGTTTTGTCAACTTTAAAACAATATTTCACAAATAGACTCCTAATGATTCATGAAAGTGGACGGTAATGGTTGTTTGAGCCTAATCTGACCAAATGGTAATGAGACTCTAATTGGAAGTAAGAGAGAGAAACCGCTTGACTACTACACAAGTCAGTAAGGAGGGACACATAATAACTTTCTAAGGTTCAGTCACCTAGTCTTGTGATCTTTCCACCTCTTCACTTTTCACAATCCACCGCAAGAATTGGAAGTATTCTAAAGTTTTAACCTCGTTGATTGCATTGCACGTAGATAGGGCTTGCATTAATTCTTTTTCCATATGTTTTGCATAAAAAGAAAAAAAAATTAGAATAGTGATACATGCACATTACCCTTAGGTGCATGCCATGTAGTTGCACTCATAATTTTCATGCATAAAGTATATCATGTATCTCAATTCTTCTCAAAATGGTGAATTAAATTGTTCCATACCTTCTAAATAGTGCAAATTTCTGAATATGAAGAAAATAAGCCCAATAAAATATTCTTTATCAATTATGGATATAAGGGCTGGAAAATGAAAAAAAAGAAAAATCTAAAAAATCTGCACAATGGAAAAAAGAGTTATTTAGAAGAAAGTAGAATAAGAAGGAGAAAGGAACGTAATATCACCTGCATTTCAGGATAATTGAGTACATGATGTAGCTTAACTAGATATCCATCTCATTTTGAGATGGATGGTTAGTACATGCATCATTTCACCCAATTTTAGGCATTAGGGCATTTCTCATGTGCATTTGCATCATGTAGGACATTTTTGTATCATGCATGTTGAAACAGTACAATACTTCCACTTTCTTCCATGAACCACCCATCTTCATCCACCCGTTGCTCGGATTGGTAGGCCACCGTGAATTTCTCCTCACTAAAGTATATCAGGAGAACTACTTCCATGTAGATGGTAGTTAGGGCGAGCAACGTAGTATAGGAGATCACAAGATGCACCAAGTCTGAACCGACGAGTTTTATTATGTTAACTGCCTTATGTGATATTGCTCATCAGTTTTGAGGTCGATTTCTCTTATGGATGATCACTGTCACCTTCAGGGTAATTATCGTTCCGTGGTTAGAGAGGGCCAGTATGTGAATGTCTGGTGGGAGTCATATGGGATGTTGGTTGTGGAGTGTTGTTCTTCAGTTGACATTGGCAATTCTATTCTAAGGATTAGTTGCTCGAGGGCGAGCAACGTTCAAGCTTAGGGGAGTTTGATGCGATGATTCTGAGTCGCATTTGTAGACCTATTTCATATGTGTTTTATGCTTTAATTAGTCATTTTCATGGTTAATATCGCATAATTAATCTATTTTGGTCTTTGCTACTATTTTATGTCAAATCCCCTTTATTTCATCTTTTTGAGCATTAATTGTCAAAATATTATTATTTGTGTGAATTTATTTGGCTTCATGTTTGAATTTCATGAAAAATGAGTATTTGCTTCCGTCAATACCATCGACGGAAGTCGATACCATCGACATGGTCACAGTTTGCTAGCCGAAAGAAGCAGGAAACAATCGATACTATCGACTGGGAAGTCGATGGTATCGAGTCATCTTCAGCGTGCTGGCGAGAAATCGGTCGATAGTATCGACGCCAAGTCGATACCATCGACGCATGGAGGCTACAGCGACACAAAATGATAAAACCGTCGCTACAGGGTAGTCAATACCATCGACCCAAGTCGATGGTATCGACACCACATCAGGCACTTGGACGAAAAGAAAGAAGGGCTGCCGCTACCACACTGGGTCGATACCATCGACCCGCGTCGATGGTATCGACACCGTCAGATATGCGTTGGATTTAGATTGTTCCCAATTGGACGGTCGTGGTTAATTAGCGACCTAATGAGGGAGTTATACCTAATGACGGCCGCCCAGACGAGAGTAGGATCTCATTAGCCATTGCACGAGTACCGAGGAGTAGTAGAGAGGAGAACAGAGGCTAGAAGCTCATACCAGTTGATTCGGACGCCGTAGAAGATAGATTTCACCACCGAAAGGCGGGAGAGCACGTGTTCTAGGCAAAGGATCAACCGGTTCTTCTCCGTTCAGGGGTTTTCCCTTTCATTCCACGTTTTTCACATGTTTTCACCTATTTCTACCTTGTACTTGTGTGAGATGAACATGCGGGGCTAATCCCCTTCATCTTTAGGACCGAGAGTAGCCCGGGAGTTCATTGTATGACAGTTTTATAATAGTAAATCATATTTTATCTCTTAAATCCGTGGTATAGTTTCGTTTTCTCAATATATTGTTATGCTTGATCACCATAATAATAACCTAATGCCCTTAATCACTTTGAAAGAAGGATTAACGGCTGAAAAGAGATGAAATCTACGTCAATCGATAAATCCCTTGACCAAGGTGGTGTAAAATTAATGGTGGATACTGAGAGATCGTTCATAATGCACCTTGTTTAGGGTATAGGTTACTACGACGGTGGAACCGACCTAAACCTAGGTAGTGAATTGCACCACGACAGTGGGTAATTCTGTTTTCAGGCCACTACCCTGATAGAGAGATAAGATTGAGGCATTATATAAAATCTAATACAATGAAAACCCGTGGTGAAACCGCAATCCTAAAGATACCCTTTTGAATTGATTAAATTAACATTTAATTGATCGTTTGTTTTATTTTGTTTTTGTTTTCTTTTAATTTTAACAACAACCCTAAATTTGTTATTTGGCTTAGCTGATCGCAAATAGTTAGTAGGAGTCTCCAACAATTCCGAGTATCCCTGTGTTTGACTCGGGCCTCACAAAGGCCTGTACTACTCGACGCGTTCACTTACATTTTAGCGCACGGTAAAATCGTGTCATCAGGTAAGGGACTAACCCTCACCAAAAGATCATGATGCAACCCAACCTTAAGGTGTCAACTAAAAGGAAACTAACCACATCTAGCTGTGTCGTCCAACACTATCAGCCAACACCCATATCGGGAAAGCCACAAGCAAACTAATATCGTGCAATGCCATAACGTGCAGCCTGCATCATGCAATGCCATAACATGCAACCTGCATCATGAAACACCATAACATGCAACCTGCATCGTGCAATGCCCCATGACGGACAACACTCAAGAGGTTAACACAATATCTCATCAGGTGGGCACCGTATCATGCAACACCTCATATCGGGAAACGCCCAAACCAAGGGTCATCCTTATCATCTAAGGGAGATAGACATCCTATCACCCACATGGTCATCACAACGTCGAGAACCCTATTGGGAAAGGCATATCCTAGTAGGGTGTCGGGCAGCACCATCCAAGAGGATGTCGTGCAAGGCACCATCCAAGAGGATGTCATGTAAGGTACCAACAAGCCATCATGCCCAACACAAACCACATACCATCAAAGGGAAAGAAGATCATAACGCCCATCACTATATCGGGAAACACTCTCAAGGAACCATATCGTGTAACTAGGGTTAGGACAACCCTATCGGCCAACCTCACCATATCGCCCAAGGCATCAAGAGTATTATCTCACCTCGCAACAACTAGGTTGATTGAGGGGTATTGTCAAACTCTAGTATATCGAGCAGAAGCTAGATCTCAGCTTACAACTCAAGGAAGAAGGGGTGTTACTCAAAGCCCACCCTCAAAGGATGGACACTTATGTCGCCCAAGGTACCAACAAGGACATAATGTCCAACTAGGGTAGAAACAAGATCAACACCTCTATCGGCCAAACCAACTGACCTTGTCGCCCAACATCATAGGCTCACCTCTCAACAACTAAGTGAGAGAGGGGTATTGCCTCAAGGACGCACTACCATACCTCCTCAGGTTATGAAACCCTAAGCTCACCTCTCAACTAAATGAGAGAGTGGTATTGCTTAAGATTCTACAACCCAAGAGATCGGCCAAAACAAGGATAGCTAACACATATCGCCCAACCTGATCTAAGGAACATATCGGGCAACAACATCACCAACTAAGGTAAAAGCACTACTAGCAAGATATGAATAGCTGATAAAGATAACATATCAAAGCAACATGTAAAGGAGATAGAATAGTTAGGTTAGAAGTTATGTAACCCGCCTTAAGCACAACTCTCCAAGCTCCAAGAACCTCCTCCAAGCTTCGGCCACCAACTAGAGAAGAGAAGAAGCAAGAACAGTAGGATGTATCAGCCACCACTAAGGAAGAAGAAAGAAGCAACAAGGTATATCGGCTACCTCCTCTCCTTCTCTTCTTCTCATTCTCGTCCAGTAAGGGAAGAGCAGCAGCTAAGGAACTAAAGGGACTACTAGCAAGAAAGGTGGGTGGTATATATACAAGAGGGTAAAGGGGGAGAGCAAAGCAAGGCGGCGTCCACTAAGGACCACTTGTCCAAGGGTCACGCCACATGCTAGCACCCCAACACCACTTGTCTAAGGTCTCGCCACTTACTAGAAACAACCACCATGTGTCCAAGAGAGGGTGACACAAATGATGCTAGGTGGAGGGGTGTGTGTCGCCCCACATGGCAACCTGACACACCCACCGAAACTCCTCTGGCCAATACACCTCCTGGCCGACATACCCCAAGCACCTCCTTGCCTGACACACCAAGCAATGGGGAAAGGTACCAAGCCCAACAACAAGCCCAAGATTAAACATACAAGCCCAAACGAAGCCCAAATGGCTCAAGTAAGGTGCCCAACTCATCCTCTCACCCTAGAGGATGCAAAGAGATAGAAAGAGATCTCTCAAGGTGGCAATCTTGCACAGAAACCCTAGAACTTGGGTAAATTGCAAGTTGCACCTCAACCCCACAACAAAATACAACAAACACTAATCACACCTCAGGTGATTAGGCAAGCCTCTAAACACTAGGTTTAGGCAAAGCAAATAGGGTAAGCCCAAAATGAAGGTCATGGTCCTTACAGAAACTCTCTATCTCACACATGTGAGCATCACCTTGTCAAATCATGGCCTAAGGCCTAGAAGAAGGAAGAAGATAGGGTAGAAGTTTCAAAGGAACACCAATGAAA
This sequence comes from Alisma plantago-aquatica, assembly GCA_963693085.1. Taxonomy (NCBI): domain Eukaryota; kingdom Viridiplantae; phylum Streptophyta; class Magnoliopsida; order Alismatales; family Alismataceae; genus Alisma; species Alisma plantago-aquatica. Next base: position 757,508,358 of record OY856412.1, read on the forward strand.
GAAGATAAAACACTCACCAGAGTTAGAGATGGCTAAGGATTACTACTAGCACCACATGCAAGGGATGAACCACTTCCAAGGCACTAAGAGGACTCCTTCGTGTTCCACTGAGATCCAAGGACGAGAACAAGAGAAAGGAGGAAGAAGACAAACAAAAAGAACCACTTGCATGGAGAGAAGAGGGTTCATATAGGAAAGGAGGAGGGAGGTAAGACAAAGGATGAGGTTTCAACAAGATAGAGCTTCAATGAAACACTTGTCCACTAAAAGGACCAACATGCAACCACATGCAACCACATAAGGTCCACATGCAAGAGATAGTGATACTCCCTAAGTGGGATCTTGACCACCTAAGCATCCAACCCTATGTCATGACCACAACACACCTAGGTTTCTAAGGTCGTGACATACCACAACATCACCACCAGATCACGACACCAAGACCACTCCATGTAGCCTAGGTCAAAACACACCTCTCCAACCTCTTCTTAGACCCAAGACAACCTTGTTCATGACCACCACACAAAGGGGGAATTTTCGTGACCACGATTCCCCACAACAAGTCCTAGGTCACGACCTAGGTCATGGCAAAGCAACAAGGTCACAAGGCTAAGGCATACAAACCCTAGAAAACCCTAATCTCCACTAAGGGTGATACTACTCAACCAAAATCCAAACAAGGAGCCCAAAACACCACACTCTCCCTCATGAAGCCAAGAGAGAGATGAAACACTCTAGAGGTGGAAAATTTCACATCAACCCCCTATATTGGGTAATAGCAATTTGCACCAAAACTAGCACAGAAAGCACAAACATCAATCAAACAAGCTCAAACTGAAAACTTAACCTCTCCACAAGCCCTAATCACATCTCAAAAGATTAGAACAAGGTTAAAAGCACATGATCAAGCCAAAGAAAATAGGGTTACCACAAAACTCAGGTCAGGGTCCTTACAGTGAGAAAATGAGAAAGAGATAAGACAGGGGATGAAGGTGATAGAGATGAGAAATAAAGAGTGGATGGGTAGGAATGAGAGAGACTTGATAAAATTCAAAAGAGGATGTCAATGATTGAAGATTATTGTAAAATGGAAAATACATTGTAAAATTCATGAAATACAAAATGTATAACACGTTATAATTATATAACATGTGATTGTATATAAAAGATATTCACTTGAACACAAAATGTGATGATAAGTATATACATTTTATTTGAGTATAACAGCAAAAGTTGCGTGAAAAAAAGAAAGATAAAATTAGACAACAAACATGACATGCAAATACCTAGCATGACTATGATTTAGTTCTATTAATAATGACAAAGACAATAAATATAAAAGTTTAAAGCAATAATAAAATCATTTATATAATATAGATGTACAAAAGATAAAATAAAATTACAAAACAAACATGCCAAAGAACTAAATAATTTAGTTTTTAATGTATTCATTGTATATTGGTTCTTTATGCATTCTAAATTTTTTTTATTTTAGTATACATTTTTTAATGATTGTATTTATATATCTCTTTTCATCTTGCTATTTGTGTATGTTGGAATATGTGCTTATTCCTGTCAAATACATAATTATTATATATTTATTTATATTTTTATAATGGGTTTTTGTTTCTTAATATCGTGTGATCTCCCTACGTGTATTGTTTTCTCTATAATACTTCCCTAATCTATCTTCTTTTTACTTCTCACTTTCTTTCTTTTCTATTTTTCCCTCTTTTTCTATTTTCCCAACCACAAAAGAAAAGGAGTTAACTTTTTTCTTCTCCCATTCCCACCCCTCTTACTCTTATTAGTATTCATCATCTCATATCTCTCACGTCATTTTTATTCGTAGCACAATGCAAACTACAAAAGGTCTCTCTTTTATATGTAAAATGTTATTTCAATTGGGGCCTAATAGCTATGTATTTCAAATACTACGTATTTGAAGTCTTTGAGGGTTTCCTTAGTTTTTTTCTTCTATTCGCCTAGAATTTCAAATAGTTATTATTTTAATGATATTATAAAACAAAGAGTGTGGGAGGTATCACATATAAGTATTTATATTTTTAGTTACAAATTAATCTTTTATTCTGATAGAATAGTTTTACACGAGTACAAAAGAGTTTGGATGATTTTTTTATATTTAATTTTTTAAATCACTAATGGCTCCATTTGTATTTTAGTAAAGCTATATGAAAGATCGTAAGAGAGGTTAAATGTAATTTTTCTTTTAGTATTCATATGTTAGATTGTCATTTATCGTATTATATAAAAAAGATCACACAAAGAGTTGCATGTAATGTTTACTTTTATTTTTTTCAATTATATCCAGTAAGATTATATGTACCATTGTAGTGGGGAGTTGGGTCCTACCTATCTCTGCACTCACCTTGTCTTTTTGTGATTTTTAGTGTTAGGAGCTTCCACCCTAGACCAAGTCACAACCATATTTGTTTTGATTTAGTCTTTTCTTCAATGACGCAACAGGAACACCAATGAATTTTTTTAACTCTGGATAGGCCTACATTGAGAAAATCCAAATTCAACATATTTCAATTCAGACATTAACTTCATATATATATATATATACATATGAATATATATATATATATATATATATATATATATATATACAACCTTGATATGTTACAAGGAAAAATAGTCATGTCACCCACGATATGACTGTTGGAAAAATGATTACTAACTTCCAACCCATGACAAACTCACAAGCTTTTTTTTCTTTCGTCACTGATGCACTAGGAATATCAAAGAATTTTGTACTCCAGTAGACCTTGAGAAATTTCAAAAATAAAATTTGACACAGTTTCAATTTATACATCAACTTCATGCTTATTTAAAGAAGATACTAGATATGTTGCAAAAAAATAGTCATGTCACCTACATACCTTTAAAATGGGCCGAAGCCCACCCCCTCTCCAAACAGGTGCCAGAGCTCAGATGACCCAAGAGGTTGGTAAATACAGCTGACCCGAGCGGAATCGAACCAGCAACCCTTCATGAGGGGTGCACTGACTTGACCGCCCGGGCTACGCTGGCCGGGTATGTCACCTACATACGTATACACACATACATGTATATATATGAGTGTGTACATAATTATTGACAAAATGATTATTAACTTTCAACATCGGGCCAATTTGCAACCATTTTTTACCAAGTGATAAACCCAGAGGTAGAATCGTTCTTGATGTCTGACCTAGAACGAATCTTGTATTCTATGGAAGCTATCAAGTAGGCAACTGAAAAGACATACAACATAGTGCATGTTTGGATTGTACTATAAGAAATTAAATATATTTTTTACATTATGTATGTAATTTGTCATCCTGATACCAGTCGAAATGATAAAATCTAAACCATGAACCAGTTCAATTTTAGTTGCACATCAACTTTCAAACTCAAATTGACTCGGACTGTCAATCCAGTATCAATTTGGATTAACAAAGACCAAACAATGAAAAAGAAAAAAAATCTGATATTAGTTCAGCATCAACTTTCAAACCTGAGCTAATACGAGCGGGCAACATTTAGACTCATGATTGACTTTTCTAGGTCGATCAGATTAATTTCACGATCAAGTACTAAACCGCCAAACAAAATGGTTATACACTTAACTTCATTTTGAAGTGTGGCACAAACATCCGATGGAAGAAATAGTTTTTTACAGAACACATATTGTGAGAGTGGCGCCCACCTTTTATAGGTTCGTAAGATAATAAAACAAAATTCATTTACACGACATGTTGGAAGACGAATTGTCTAAATTTGTTAACAAACAATAAACCAACCTGGTTTAATTTTACACACCAAGTTCCAAGCTTAAACTGATTCGGACTAGGCGACTGATTTTTCGGTGTTGACAGGATAAATTTCACACTCGGCACCACACCGCAATACACAATATTATTCTACACCCGACTTTCACTTTGACGTGTAGCACAAATGCCAATGGCATTGTGACACCGGCATATTGTGCAACACCTACTAGTAAAATATTTTTTAAGCTTATTCGTCAAGCTAGCATGCGCACAGTAGACAAAAAAAATTTGGTGCCTGAACTAGCAAACAGTTTCAAGTTTATTGAAGAAGTTAGCAAGCACAAAGCACACAACACAAACACGTTACCTAAGCTAACATATACACATTTGAAAAAGCAAAACATAAAGACAAAAAATGAAATACGTGCAAACATAAACCCATTTGTGAAAATAAATTCTTGTTATGAGAGAATGACTGATATATATATATATATATATATATATATATATATAGAGAGAGAGAGAGAGAGAGAGAGAGAGAGAGAGAGAGAGTCAGGCTAGAATACAATCGAGTGTACGGATCGCACGAATACACTCAAGTGTGTTTTCATGTCAAGACTATTTTTTGAAAAATGTAAACCGTTGATCTTCACCGTCATACTATAACTAGGCTACATACAAATTTTGAGCCCATTTGGATGAGTGTAAGTCACTCATCCAAGGGCAACAAAATCGACGCATGAAACTAATTTGAAATGCATAATTTTTGCGGTCTTCATAACATGAGCTATACATATCCAAATGTGCTCAAATTTTACTTATGAGTTGTTCATGAGATGTTTAAGAAGATCAACAGATTAAATTTTCAAAAAAAATATTGCATCATAAAAATCTACTTGAGTGTATTCCGCTTCGGATACACTCGAGTGTATTCTAGCCTGACTCTCTCTCTCTCTCTCTCTCTCTATATATATATATATATATATATATATATATATATATATATATATATATATATATATATATATATATATATATATATATTCAATGCCCGTGGGTAGTGGCAGAGTCAGGAAATTGGCTTAAGGAGGGCACCATGTAATTGAGAACATTCAAGTGATATCATAGGGCACTGAAGAAAGATTTGCTTGTATTTAACCCATGTTTACATAACATACTATAGAGATTTTCTTATTGAGCCAGGGCACATGCCTACCTTGTTGTCCATGTGGCACCACCACTGCCAGCGCAGGTAGCTACCCACTCTACATTTAATTACTTTTTTAAAAGTTTCTTACTTTACTCATAAAGAGGGTTACTTTATCTTGCAAATTATTACTTTTTATTCTTATATAATTGTATTTGTTACATCTATAATGAATATACAATTAGGTATTTATTCCAGGATTTTGGTTGTATGTTTACACAGTTTTACTTTTTGAGTCGAATAGTTACTTTTTTTGTCAATATAATTCTTTTTTTATCTAGTAAGTTACTTTTATGACCGAATAATTACTTTTTTGGAGGCATGAATAGCGAATTCTAGGCTACTCGAGCGGATATTAAAGACGGATCCTTACACAATAAAAATTCTGGAATAAATATGTAATTATATATTTGTTATATTTGTTATAAATGTAACTATTTATGTATGAAAAGTAACAGTTTGCAAGGAAAAGTAACATTTTATATGTGTAAAGTAAGAAACTCTAAAAAAAGTAACTAAATGTGGAGCGGGTAGCTACCCGCACGGACATTGAATGAACATCATATATATATATATATATATATATATATATTATTTTGTACCAGAAACATAACATAATAAACTTAAATAATCTTAATGGGCTTAAGTAGAGGAAGACCAATTAGCTATTGATGAATGCATATTCCTCACCTTTTCGTTGTGAATTCTAATTTAGTTTGAGTCATTTGAATTGCTAATTGCATCATCCTTTGCTTAGTTCGTCAATTTTGCTCTTGTTCCCCAATTACTAGGATTTTGATTAATCTTTTTCTTCTCATCCATATGAAAGCACATATCATTTTTAGAGCATTCCAAAAGTTCTTCACCAAGCTCATATTCAATACTGGAGAAAGTTCTGATGGGATCTAGCACATTAGTGCTAGTAGGATTGCACCTAATACTAGAGAAAGTTCACATCAAAGCTTGAGCTAACCATCAGATTCAAGTGGGTAAATCTCGATGGTCTGTCACCCAGATCCGAAGATCAATCTACCTATTCTAAGGTTTTCTTAGATAGTTCTTTGGATCAGGCGATCTTCCTTCACAATCGCCTAACCAGAAGATCACACAAAATGTCAATGACTCTATATTTTCCAATACCAGGAGATTGAGTAATCTACCACCTAGATCTTGCAATCATCCTATCACACAAAACCAAGAAGAAAAGCCAGATTGGGCAATCTCCACAGAAGATATAATGGTCCCATTAAATAATAAATTGTTCCTCAGGAGTCAGTAACTTTAGAGATTTTGGATCGAATTTTGATTAGTCAATCACCCTTGTAGATTGCTTGATCTTCCATATTCTCCAGAAGGCTTATCAGGAGATGATTGGCCGATCTTCCTCCTTGATTAGCCGATCAAAAGAGCAACAATCATGATAGAAAGTGAGAAATCAGGCAATATCCCTCGCCGGTCACCCGATCATCGGGGTAGACAATGTAAGATTTTATAGCTGCAGGTATAAAGAAAATAAGATACATATATGATGGTACGATCTAATCATCATTCATTATATTCTCACTCAAGCTAGATCAAGAAGCAGAAGGATACAATGAGAATCAAGAATCCTCTTGGAGATCTTTGGATTTGTCCAAGTCAGAGCAGATTGTAGTATCAAGAGATCTTTGGCTTCTCTTCTCCATCACTGACATATTTTCTCCTCCCTCTTCTTGTATATGAGTTCTTATTCCAAACATGAGCAAGTAGACCTTCTTGCCGTGGCTTGGGGAGTAGCCCCATCGCTAGTACTGTATCTTGTCATTATCAAACTCAATTTTCTTCATATGATTAAAATTTTCTCCATTCATTTGCTTCTTTCTATTCAAATTGATTACTCTTATACTGTATTTGATATAATCCTAAGCTTAAAGATAAAAAATTAGGATTAGACTATCGATTTGATGTGTGGGGTTTTAGATGTGATTGCAAGATGGATCCTATAGGATGATTGAATTGTAAACGGTGGGTAACAAGACCTCAAGCCCACCTATTTAGTCATCATGAATTTGTATTCTAAAAGGAGATGATCTCATTTGGTCCTAGTTTGAATGTTGAGTAGTTTATTGATTTATAATGACCAGATAGGTATGTAGGCAGATAGTAAAACCCAGACATCCAAGCATATAATATTATTGAATTAATATCATAGTTTAATCATCTTTTGGTTTGAAATCTTTAATTCAAATCTTAGTTGATAATCATTCTCAAACAACATATCTAAATATTATTATCAATAATTTGTTGAAAGAGATCTCTTAAAAACATTGTCCTTTGAGATTTGACCCTTTACTATACTGTAGTTGATCCATCCTCTTGCGGGTGAGTTAGTTGCAATTATGTTCAGGCTTCAAAACCTAGGATAATCCTTCTTATGGAACTTGTGTGTGTAAATAACTCACATCAAATTTTGGCGTCATTGCCACAAACAAAGGAATAGTATTTGAACCCCTTTTTAAATAATGAGAATTTTTCTTTTCAACTGATAGTCACTCAAATATTATATAACTATATCTCCTCAAATTTTGAGATTATTGAGTCTCTTTTCAGGTATTAAAGGTGTACGTGATGCTCATAAAGTTTTGACTCTACACCATTTGATTATGACCCAAAATTGACTAGATCTTTCACTATTTGACCAAGTTTTAAGGAACAAAATGGATAAGGAAGAAATCAACTATCGAGTGAACCAAGCTTTAGCGGCACAGAGAGAGGCTCTTGTATAAGAGACAAGGGAATTCATGGTTGTTGAACAAAGAGTTTGGAATATTGCATTCATTGAAGAAGAGCGGTTGTAGTATCTCAAGGACTTATTAGTCCCTAATCCCACTAACACACAACATCCAATCATTCCTCCTGCCATCATTGCATTGCAGCTCAAGATCTACACGTAGTGGATCACTTTTTCCCAAAGTAGCACTTTTAGCGACAATAAGGGTGATAATTGGCAAGATCATCTCCGGTGCTTCTCTGGCCTTTGTTACTTGTACAAGTACCATGCATTTTTGAAGACACCATCAAACTTTGACTCATTTAATATTCTTTGACTTGGTACAATGCCATGGTGGGAGATGGCATCACCACTCGGGAAGGTTTCCGGTCCAAGTTTCTAGATAAGTATTGTCCCCATCCCTCACATATCAAATCAGGGTGTTGATCACATCGTTTACCATAGTCCCGACGAGACCCTAGATGAAGCTTGGAACCAATTCTAGGACATCCTCTATTACTTTCCACATCATGACTTTTCTTAAATCTAGCTGATTGAGATGTTCTACTAGGGTGTTCACAACAACACCAAGCAATTTCTTGATTCCTCCTCTGGACAAAATTTTGACGCCCCGCTACACACAAAGTGAGATTACTCAAAACATAACCGCGTAAGAAAGGTTAACAAATAGATTACAAAAAACACTAAAAATTAAAACTATTTTCATAAAATAGCCATACAGCAAGAGCCTTCACATATAAGACCTTTCATGCCTCAACACATACACAAGGCATACTGTCAACCTGTAACTAAAGAACTGTTCCAGAACATATATACATGATTCCACCATATCTGGTATACAAAGGGCACATAAATAAAGCACATTCACAAAACATCTACAAAATATTCCCATGGACCCCGAGTGTACAAGGACGGCTCTAGTACTCTATCAACAAAACACATCTACCAACACTTCCAACCTTATCAGCTACTTCTCCTCTTGTTGCTCCTCAACCTCTACTGCACGATCTCTACCTCTTCATGCTCATCCACCTAAAAAGGGTGTGGGAAACCCACGAGGTGAGATTCCAAATCACAATGGGACATATAACTCACCACCAACTTTATTATTATCACATATAAAATAAATTAAGCAATAATATAATTACAATTATGTGAAGACAGTAATGATTATTAATGGGAAGAGAATTTGTTGTATGATTTATGAAACATCTTAATAATTTAAAAGAAATATGAAAAACATGTATATTTTCTATCAACAATATTGTATAAAGATCAAGAAAGGCCTCATCCAATGTTTTTGTGTTTTGATCCTATGCAATTGTACTACACGGATGATTTCACATTTTATTATACCGCAAGGATTTGATTCATACCACCCCAAATCCAACAGACCACTTGTTAAGTCAGAATCGGTACCATATAAGGTCTAATGGAAGAGCCGGAATCCACAACATCACCACACATCTTGGTTAGCATAAGAGAAAACACTACAGAGACATATCAGTCATCTGCAACAATGACATACAGTCAATCAGGGATTGGCTCATGCATGGCCATCCACACATATAATCATAAGTATCCCACCTTGGTATAGGTGTGACGCTCGAAGAACAAGCTCACACATGGTCGTTATGGAGTGTCTCACGCATGGCCATCCATACCACAACGAGATCTACTCATGTATGGTCATCTCATACATCCTTTATTTAAGGATACAACGAATTACTCGAATTGTACCCCACATATTCAAAAATATGTGCTCTGAGTTAAACTCGTTTCACCATTCAGCAAATAGTTGACACTGAATGGATCTATGGCACAGGAAAAACTACACTATTAAATTATACATGGTTAATTAGATCAATTTAAACATCTTTAAGCATCAATCAAGTTACAACATACAACCTCTAAACAAATTCTACAAGATTAGGGTTTGAGGCATCACTAGCACACACTGAAACATATAAAAATCACATCATTACTTTATGATTGTTATTCACCATATGTTCATCACAAGGACCAATGTCCATCACACAGATCAATGTCCATCACAAGGACCAGTGTCCACCACAAGGACAAAAAGCTTGGTGTAGCAACCCCTCATCTGAGCATGGAGGAATTCATCTCATACAAGGTAATAAGCCAACATTAGGTCATAAGACCATTCATCTCCTCTTGAAAGGATATCCAAAACACTTTATGACTCACAAGGCCCATTCAAACATGCCATAACATCATAGCTCATACATGGCTATGCATAACATTGTTTCACCTGCATGGTTAGATATTCGCAACAAGAGAAGTAATACATCATCAATGCTATCATCTCGTACGATCCATGTCAAACATTTTACATCATTACAATTAGGGTTTCACTTTAGCCGTTTAGGGTTTACAAGGTTGGATTAACAACTACCCTTACATCATCACTTCCTTATCATCACTTTGACTTAAAATTTTCAAGGATCGTGATGAACTACCACAAGGGTAACGGCCAGGGGCGTCACTAATCGTGACGACCACCCAAAGCTTATCGGCCTACTTTATGTGTCAGCCTCCACAAAGCATATCGGCCTCAAGGCATATCAGCCACTCAAACATGTCGGACACTTCATATTCAACCTCAATATGATGTTACTAACAAGGTAAAAGAAAGGTGCAACACATGGAAATAAACTCTTATAATAAAATAGGTCACAAAACTAACCAAAAGAACTACTAACATGCAAGCAATAGCGGGCCAAGAAGAAAGAACAACATAGCAAGTAAAAGGTGATAATAACAATGAGGGTTTAGAGTTATATAACATGCCTCAAGGATCACCACCAAGCTCTAAGATCCAAGGTCAAGCTCCAAGCTTCACGAGCTCAAGGAAGAAGAAGATTCTCCAAGCTCGATCACCACAACACCTCCAAGAGAGAAGAGGGAACCATAGTTAAGAGAGCATGAGAGGGAAAAAGAAGCAATCAAGGTCCTTGGCCAAGAAGAATAAATAAGGGGAGAAACAAGAGCTAAGAGTCATGGCTTACCAAGGTAGAAGATGAAAATAGCACACCACAAGCATAGGCTTGCCCACCAAGCTCCAAGGGATAGGAAAGCAAAGATGAATAAAGGATTCTCTTAGATGGAGAGAAAGAAGTATATATACAAGAGAGATGAAAGAGAAAACAAAGGAAAGGTGTCACCACCAAAGAACCTGAGATGACACATGTCCATGAAGAAAGGCCACATGCAACACCATGCAACAAGGTGATAAGAATTATGCCTCGCCCACTAAGTCACCTTCCTAGGTCATGGCCGGTACACATCTCCTCCTTTTTATACAAACCAATAGGGATGAAACCCTAGAGCCACAAACTAATAGGGTTCATCTAGAGATACCCCAAAATGATAGGATGTCCCTCAAGACACCCACAACCGATACAAGGCCCCCTCAAGGCTCTCAAGCCCGAGACAACAGACCTAGGTGTAAGATGCACCTCAAACATGAACCCAAAACACCAGCAAAGATGTCAACACTCAACTAAGGCTCAACCAAAGTGTCCATATCTTTCTCTTTCCTCTAGATGGTTCCAAGAGAGAGAATGAACACACTAGAGGTGCAAACTTGCACATCGATCCCTATCCTGGGTAAATTGCAAGTTTGCACCAAAACCTCTCCACAAAACATAAGCATCAACCAAACAAGCTCAAACAAGGAACTTAAGCTTCCAACATGCTATGATTATATCTTAAATGATTAGAGCAAGGATCTAAGCAACATCCTTAAGCAAAACAAACAAGGTTACCCCGAAATGTAGGTTAGGGTCCTTACAAGCCATAAACTCCTAACTGGGATTTTACACCCAAAATCCTAAGAGAAAAGAGAAGGGTACTTCCTCCTCATCTTTTCCTTGAGCTCCCACGTGGCTTCTTGAACACCATGATGATGCCAAAGAACTTTCGCAAGCACAAGGTCCTTCCTTTTCAGCTTATTCACTCTCCGATCAAGGATCAACACTGGACCTTCTACATAGGTCACATCCCCATCAAGCTCTACTTCCACTGGCTATAACACTAACTTTGTATCTGGATGACACTTCCTCAACATACTAACATGGAGGACTGGATGTAACCTGTGCAATTCAGGTGGCAATTCCAACTAGTAAGCCACCTTCCCAACACATGCCACAACTGGGTAAGGTACCATATACTTGGGAGCCAACTTACCCTTCTTCCCAAACCTCAGAACTCCCTTCCAAGGAGAGACCTTCAAATATACCTTGTCTCCCACTTGGAACTCCAAGGATCTATGATGATTATTTGTATACGACTTATGTCTGTCCTATGCTTCCTTCAATTGTTGTTGTCTCATTTTGATCTTCTTTGTCGTTTGTTGCACAAGCTCAGGACCCATAAGTTGATACTCTCCTATTTCATACCAAAACAATGAGGATCTGTAATGTATCTCATACAACGCCTCATATGGTGCCTTATCGATGCTAATCTGATACCTGTTGGTGTAGGCAAACTCTATCAAACTGATATTTACATCCCAACTTCTTGAAAACTGAAGAACACATGCCCTCAACAAATCCTCCAAATTTTGGATGGTCCTTTTAGATTGACCATCTATCTATGGGTGGAAAGAGGTACTAAACTTCAAATGCATACCCAAAGTTGTGTACGTACGCTCCCAGAAGTGACTCATAAACTGAGGACCTCTAACAAACATAATAGTTGTTGGAACACCATGCAAACACACTATCTCATCAACATAGACTCGGGAAAGCTTCTCTGTTGTGAACGTTGTCTTCACGGGAAGGAAATGCACTGACTTGGTCAACCTTTATCATCACCCAAATGGAATCATAACCTTTTGCTGTCCTAGACAGACCAACCACAAAGTCCATAGTTACATGATCCCACTTCCAGTGCGCTATAAACAACGGTTGTAATGTTCTTGTAGGCTTATGATGCTCAACTTTAACTTGTTGACATACATCACATTTTGCAACAAACTCAGCTACGTCTTTCTTAAATCCTGTCCACCAATACATATCCTTTAGGTAGTGGTACATCTTCGTACTACCTAGGTGCATAGCATACATAGATGAATGAGCCTCCTCTAGCACCATATTCCTCAAGTTATTAGCATCAGGAACCACTATTCTATTATGGTAACAAACTATCCCATCATCTGACTCATGGAAGCCATCACGCTTCTCACTTCCGAACTCCAATCTAATCCACTATATCATAGTATTTGTCTATTGAGGTTCTTTGATCCATTGTCTTAGCGTAGGCTTCACCTGTAACTGTGCCAACAAACCTGCTAACAAAGAGAATTCCAACTTGACATTCATCTGACGCAAGGAGACCAACATGTCTTGCTTGTGGCACATCAAAGACTCAACTGACCTTTATCCATGGATGAGGATGAAGACTTCCTACTCAACACATATTCTATGACATTTTCCTTTCCAGGATGATAATCAATCATGCAATTATAATCTTTGATCAACTCTATCCAACGATGTTGTCTCATATTCAAATCCTGTTGTGAAAAGATATACTTTAGGTTCTTGTAATCTGTGAAGATCTGGCACTTCTCCCCATACAGGTAGTGCCTCCAAATCTTCAAAGAATGAACTACTACATCTAGTTACAAATTATGGGTCAATGAATTCTCCTCGTGTTTCTTAAGTTGTTGAGAAGCAAAAGAAACTGCTTGCTTGTCCTGCATCAATACGCATCCCAACACATTCTTGGATGCATCACAAAAGATGATATACCCTTTTCCTTGCTCAGGAAAGATCAGAAATGATGCACTTATCAACTTCTCCTTTAATGTATGAAAAGCACATTGACATCTATCGTCCCAAATTAATGGCACATCATTCCTCGTTAACTTTGTTAGGGGTAGGGTGATAACATTGAAGTACTTGATGAACCTCTGATAGTATCTTGCCAAACCTAGAAAATTTTGCAACTCATTCGGTGTCTTTGGCTGTTCCCACTCTATCACAGACTCTACCTTTTTAGGATCCATGCATACTCCTTCTGTAGATATAACATGCCCCAATAAAACTACATCCCTTAACTAGAACACACACTTGCTAAACTTAGCATAAAGCTGGTGTTGTCTCAACACTATCAACGCCTGATGAAGATGATGTTCTTGTTGTTGACTATCATGACTTTATATCAAGATTTAATCTATAAAGACAACAGATCAAGGAACAGTCATAACACCCTATTCATCAAATCCATGAACACTGTTGGTGCATTGGCCATCCCAAACAACATAACCACGAACTTGTAGTGACCATACCTCATCCTAACAGCTGACTTTGGTATGTCATACTCCTTCATCCTCAACTAATGATATCCTGACCTCAGATCTATCTTTGAGAACACCTTTACGCCATGCAACTGGTCAAATGGATCATCTATCCTCGATAAGAGATACTTATTCTTTATTGTGACATTATTCAACTGCATGTAATTTATGCACAACCTCATAGATCCACCCTTCTTCTTCACGAACAACATTGGAGCACCCTAAGGCAATGTACTCAGCTTGATAAAACCTTTGTCAAGCAGTTCGTACAACTATCTCTTCAACTCTTCCATCTCCGTCGGAGCCATCCTATACGGTGTCTGAGCTATAGGTTGTGTTCCAGGGACCAAATTGATCTCAAAAGCAATCTCTCGGGGTGGGGGAACATCTGGAAACTCTTCAAGAAATACATCCTCAAACTCCCTAACCACCGACACCTCCTGAATACTAGGACTCCTTGCCTCAGTATTCATCATGTGTGCAAAAAATGTCTCACAACCTTGTCTCAGAAGCCTCCTTGCTACCATGGCTGATACAAGACACATTGGGAGAATATTCCTATCTCCTTGGAAGATCCACATCTTACAACCATCCAAAAATGTCGCTTGCTTGGAACTACAATCCAAGACCACTATATTCTTTTCCAAGGTATCCATTCCAAGGATCACATCTCATCCATGCATGTCAAGTGGTATGAGATCCACTTGAATGTTGTGTCCCAAAAAAGAGAGGATACAGGAAGGACACACATCTTGTAACACTACAGAACCGACCAATGAGGTTTCTAGCAACAAACTATTCCTCTTATGAGTAATAGGCAAAGAACAACTACTAAGCACTTCACATGCAATAAAAGAGTGTGTAGCACCCGAGTCAACCAAAATAGATATAAAGAAATAAGAAGACAAATTAGAATGAAATAACTCCATATGACCTATCACCACTCGTGGGTTGACCACTGCCTCCGGCTAACTCATGGATTCTAATCTAGTCATCACATGTTGTCTCCCCATCCTTTGCTTCCCAAAGTAGACGATTGAACTTGTGATGCTTGACCACATCCTTGTCCTCCTACACCACAGTTCTATTGTCTTTGCAAGCCTTGCTGGCTCTGTCTCGGTTGCTGGGTCACTTCATTACCCTTCACTGGGAAGAATGGTTTGGTATGGACAACTTGTCCACACGTATAGCACATTTTCCCCCATACCAAGGTCTAGGTGGTCCTGCCACTAATGCTGATGCAACACTCTAAGCTCCTAAGGGTGGAAAACTATAGCCTCTTCCCTTACTTGGTGACCACTGAGTCAAAGTACTGAACCTCTGCGACGTTGGCCGTGTAGAAAACCTTGGCTTCTTGAAACACCTGACGACTGCCCTTGAAACTGTGCAGACTGATTCTTAGTTCTTGCCTCTCTCTTCTCTATCACAGATTGTTCTATCCTTTAAACAGACTCCACTAATGCAACAAACCTCTCTCAATTCTCCAAAGCAGCAACTGGGGAAGACAACTCATCATTCAACCCCTTCTCAAAATGACGAATCCTATTGTCCTCCGTCATAGCAGTGTGAGGACAAAACCTCAACAAATCCATAAACCTTGCCTCATACTCATTGATCATCATGGATCTCTATCAAATTCTTTCAAACTAACTGATCTTCTCATCAAGATACATCTGAGGGAAGTACCGACTAACAAATTCTCATCATATTTCCTCCTAATCAACCACACCATCGGGTCTCTTCTCCTCCTCTATGGCCCACTAATATCCAACACTCTCTCTTAGGAGGTATACTACATGCTTCACCTTATCCTCTTTAGGGATACTCAGGATTTTCAAAGCCTTCTCAAGCTTAGTCAGCCATAGATCTACATCAGTTGGGTCAGCTGTTCCTGCATACTCAACCGCCCCAACACGGAAAAGATTCTCAAAAGTCTTCCCAATACCTGAAGATTTAGTATGAGGAATATGTGCCCTAGGCTGAGGTGCAGAAATCCTGTCCGCCATATGAGTCATTGTTGCAGTAAATTGCCCAAAGAGCGATTGAAAGGCATGGTTTTCTATCATGGCTGGGTCAAATTGGGGGACTTCAGGCACCTGATCTTTTATGCCTGGTTCCTTGCACCACCACCTGGTACATCAACACTTCTCTTGGCAACATGTTCTTTGTATTCTCCAGAAAACTTCAAGCTTTCTCTTCTTCTTCTACATAAGTAGAAATGACTATAAGATAGATTGGAGGACACTAGAATAGACACAAGCCCTATCCCTAGATCCATATAGACTCAATGAACCTAAAGCCCTGATACCAACCTATCTGCGATGCCCCGTGCCACACAAAGTGAGATTACTTAAAACATAACCACAAAAGAAAGGTTAACGAACAGATTACTAGAAAAAAACTGTAATATAAATTTTGAAAAGAAAAAAAAATGAAATGATTTTTTCATTCAAATTTCAGTAGAGTATCAGTCTTTCTATTAATTTGATATGGATATTTAAACAGAATCCAATGCATGGAATCGTTAGATTATCCTCCCTTACTTTGTCCTAGAGTTCAATTTGATTCCTTAATTTTTATTTTTTAATTGATTTGATTTGTTGAATTGTGAGAAACCTTTAACTTAATTTGAAATTTCTAGATTCCATACTAAAATGAAAATAAAAAAGACTTTTCCTATAATATTTTATTCATTATACTATATCGAACTTGACGAGTCTTTTAGAAAAGAATAAAAAAGAATAATAAGAAACACTAAAAATTAAAACTGTTTTCATAAAATAGGCATACAATAAGAACATTCACATATAAGACCTTTCATGCCTCAAAGCATACACAAGGAATACTGTCAACCTGTAACCAAAGAACTATTCCAGAACATATATACATGATTCCACCATTTCTGGTGTACAAATGGCACACAAAGAAAGCATGTTCGTGAAACATCTTCAAAACATTCCCAAAGACCCGAGTGTACAAGGATAACTCTAGGACTCTATCAACAAAAGACATCTAACGACACTTCCAACCTTATCAGCTATTGCTCCTCTTGTTGCTCCTCAACCTCTACCTCATTGTGCTCGTCCACCTAAAAAGGGTGTGGAAAACCCACAGGGTGAGATTCCAAATCTCAGCGGGAGATATAACTCACCACCAACTTTATTATTATCACAGATAAAATAAACTGACCATCAATATAATTACAATTATGTGAAGCAAATAATGATTATTAATAGTAAGAGCATTTGCTATCCAATTTATGGAACATCTTAATAATTTAAAAGGAATATGAAGAACATGTATATTTTCTATCAATAATACTATATAAAGATCAAGCAAGGCCTCATCCAATGGTTTCATATTTTGATCCTATGCAATTATACTACACGGCTGATTATGTATTTTATAATGCCACAAGGATTTGATTCGTACCACCCCAAATCCAATCGACCACTTGTAAAGTCAGAATCGGTACCACACAAGGTCTAATGGAAGAGCTGAAATCCACGACCTCACCACACCTCTTGGCCAGCACAAGAGAAAACACTATAGAGACATAATAGTCAGCTACAACAATGACATATAGTCAATCAGGGACTAGCTCACGCATGGCCATCCACATATATAATCATAACTATCCCACCTTGGTACATGTATGGCGCTAGAAGAATAGGCTCACGTGTGGCCATTCTAACAAAAGAGTTGCTCACGCATGGCCATCCATACCACAATGAGATCAACTCATGCACGGTCATCTCACACATCCTTTATTTATAAATACAAGGAATTACTCGACTTGTACCCCACATATTCAAAAATATGTGCTCTGAGTTAAAATTGTTTCACCATTCAGCAAATAGCTGACACTTAATGGATCTATGTCAAAGGGAAAACTACATTATTAAATCCCACTTCATCAATTAATCAATTTAAAAATCTTTAAGCATCAATCAAGTGACAACGTACAACCTCTAAACAACTTCTACAAGATTAGGGTTTGAGGCATCACTAGCACACACTAAAACATATAAGGATTACATGATTACTTTATGCTTGTTATTCACCATATGTTCATCACAAGTACCAATGTCCATCATAGGGATCAACGTCCATCACAAGGACCAATGTCCATTACAAGGGCCAAAATCTTGAGGTAGCAAGCCCTCATCTCAACATGGAGGAATTCATCTCATACAAGGCAATAAGCCAACATTAGGTCATAAGACCATTCACCTCCTCTTGTAAGGATATCCACAACACTTTATGCCTCACAAGACCCATTCAAACATACCATAACATCATAGCTCATACATGGCTATGCATAACATTGTTTCACCTGCATGGTTAGATATTCACAACAAGAGAAGTAATGCATCATTAACACTATCATCTCATAGGATCCATGTCAAACATTTTATATCATTACAATTAGGGTTTCACTTCACCCATTTAGGGTTTACAAGGTTGGATTAACAACCACCATTAGATCATCATTTCCTTATCCTCATTGTGTTATGAGACATAGAAGTGTGCTTATCATTATCAAATAAAACATGTTATGAGAAATAAAGCATATCTCTCACATCACACGTACAACTACTCCATTGGATAACACACCCTACCATGTGGCCCTAGCATCAATGTGGTGTATCTCAACCACCCCTCATTGTATCAACTAAGGTTAATACATAGGGTATCAGATTGTCCTTCAAAGGTATCAGGCATCCATGCCAAGGTAGGGTATCCTTCTACCTGACCAAGGTGCGTATTGGTTTGGGTACCACCATAGGTGTGTCGGGCACAACACCTCAAAGAGAGGATGTCAACCACATGGTGTATCAAGTAACGCCTTCAAGGCAAAACGGCCATTAACATCGCAGGTTAACAAAACCACATGATGGTCTATAGGTGTGTTGGGCAACACAACCCTAGGCATATCGGTAGCAACACCTCCACTGTGATGGCTCAACAACACATAGATATCAGGGATCAGGGTATATCGGCTACCTCTCCTATTAGTAACATCAAAACAAATGTGACAGTCAGTAGGAACATAATAAAGAGACGATCCTATTAGGATTCAACAACACTTCAAGCAACATGTTGATGGACGTAATGCAAAGTCATGATGGCCTATTGCATATCAACCATCACTCATCATATCACGATCCAACACCACATCGGTTCAACAACCACCAACAAACTATCACCCTCATCTAACATCATCCCACTCATTCCTAATGTCATGATGATCTAGGAAGAATCTAATCATGCCTACCTAAACCTTTCAAGGATCATGATGACCTACCACAAGAGTAACGGCCAGGGGCGCCACAAATTGTGACGGCCACCCAAAGCTTATCGGCCTACACTATGTGTCAGCCTCCACAAAGAATATCGGCCTCAAGGCATATCGACCACTCAAACATGTTGGCCACTTCATCTTCAACTTCAAGACAACGTTACTAACAAGGTAAAAGAAAGGTGCAACACATGGGCAACAACTAAGGCATACTCTTATACTAAAACATGTTGCAAAACTAACCAAAAGAACTAGTAGCATGCAAGCAATAACGATCCAAGAAGAAATAACATAATAGCAAGTAAAAATGATAATAACAAAGAGGGTTTAGAGTTATATAACCCACCTCAAGGATTACCACCAAGCTCTAAGCTCCAAGTTCAAGCTCCAAGCTTCACGAGCTCAAGGTAGAAGAAGATTCTCCAAGCTCGATCACCACAACACCTCCAAGAGAGAAGAGGGAACCATGGTTAAGAGAGCATGAGAGGGAAAGAGAAGCAACTAAGGTACATGACATAGAAGAATAAGGAAGGGGAGAAAGAAGAGCTAAGGGTCTTGTCTTACCAAGGTAGAAGATGAAAAGAGCACACCACAAGCTTAGGCTCATCCACCAAGCTCCAAGGGAGAGGAAAGCATTGATGACCAAAGGATTATCTTGCATGGAGAGAAAGAAGTATATATACAAGAAAGATGAAAGAGAGAACAAAGGAAAGGTGTTAGCACCAAAGAACCCTATATTACATATGTCCATGAATAAAGGCCACATTTAACACCATGCAACTAGGTGATAAGAACTACGCCTTGTCCATTAAGTCACCTTCCTAGGTCATGACCGATACACATCTCCTCTTTCCTACACATATCATTAGGGATGAAATCCTAGATCCACAAACTGATAGGGTGCATCTAGAGACACCCCAAAACTAATAGGATGTCCCTTAAGACACCCACAACAAATACAAGGCCCCCTCAAGGCTGTCAAGCCCAAGACAACACTCCTAGGTGTAAGATACACCTCAAACATGAGCCTAAAACACCACCAAGGATGTCACCACTCAACCAAGGCTCAACCAAAGTGTCCATCTCTTTATCTTTCCTCTAGATGGTTCCAAAATAGAGAAGGAACACACTAGAGGTGGCAAACTTTCACATAAACCCCTATCTTGGGTAAATTGCAAGTTTGCACCAAAACCTCTCCATAAAACACAAGCATCAACCAAAAAAAGCTCAAACAAGGAACTCAAGCTTCCAAAATGACCTAATTACATCTCATATTATTAGATCAAGGAGCTAAGCAACATACTTAAGCAAAACAAATAGGGTTATCCCAAAATATGGGTCAGGGTACTTACAAAAACTTCATGTTTCAAAACTTTGGCAATGCTTGGGAAGTCATCAAGAGAAGTTTTGAAACCTAATCCGATGTGAGAGAGGACAAAGAGGCATCCTTAGGGTAGGAAGGATGAAGATAGTTCCAAGCTCAAGTCAATTGTTGAATCCCTCAAGAATATTTTCTTGAAGTAAGAAATCTTAGAGTTCTCTTTCAATGCATACAAAGGAAGAGGGAAACCACACCAGCCACAACAGTTGCAGCAGCAAGTACAAGTCTATAGATTTTTTCTGTGAAGCATGCAAAGTCAATGAACACTCTACACTTAGTTGTCACTCCTCTATAATTTCATGGTGAATGATGCTTTAATACAAGCTGAAGATGGGAAGAAGATGGATGACCACAACTCCATCCACAAAATTCTTGGTCAAGCCTACTACAATCTAAGCTTGACTAGAAACCATTGCAATTTATAGTATGACAATCTAGGGTGCAGAGAAAGTAACACAATAGTGATCATCTCAAGTGAACATCCAAGGTCATTCCCCTCTCAGGTTCCAATACAATAACCAACAAAATTTTAGGAACTAGGAAAATTTCTGGGGTAATTTTAAGAACCGTGGCTACAATCATGGGAAACAATTTTAAAATCAGAATCAAGTCCCATAGATATTGCAGCCCACTCCTTCCACATACAACAAATTTTCAGTGATTGATGAAATCCCTGCCAGAAGGGATGAAGTATGATTTTCTTGATGAAAAGGAAACTTTCTTGGTGATTATAAATCCAAATCCTACACATGAACATGAAGACAGGCTGATGAAAGATTTAAGAAAAAGAAAGGTAGCCTTGGGATATAAAATGATTGATTTGATAAGTATTATCCAAGCCATATGTACGCACAAGATTCTCATGGTGAAGGATGACAAATCATCTAGATATACTCAGTGCAAGTTAAACCCCAACATGAAGGTAGTCTGTCTAGAGATTGCAAAAATTCTCATTGCATAAATGGTTTGCCCCATCTTAGATTCTCCTTGGTTCATCCCCATTCAAGTTGTTATCGAGAAAGGTGGCACTAATGTCCTGAAGAATGAAAGAAACAAACTAATACCTACATGTATTTTCATGGGATGGAGTGTTTAATTATGTCCCATTCCTTTAGCCAATTTAGCTCTTAATATAGGATCATTCAAATCAGGTTTTTTTGTTATTGGGATAGGTGAATTTCTTTTAGTTGTTGAATCTCTATTTGATCGATCAATTTGTATGTGTGTTGCGTCAAACATGAAATTTGTGATTTGTAGTAAAACACCTATTTTCCTGTTGAGACCCCATTTTATTTTAGATACTTTTTCAAATCATTGTTGATACTAAGTAGCAGTCCCAAATTTGTATCCTATTTTAAAATTGGTTTATTCTATGAATAGACTCTAGTAAGTTGTCCAAGAAAATTGTTTTTTCTAGACGCCATGAAAGGATTTGAAAGATGAAAATAAGATACCAAAATCTACATTGAAAATAGAAAGTTGAACAAAGCCACAAAGATCACTTTCGTCTTCCCTTTCTTGATCAAGTCCTCAAATGCCTTCCACTTCAATATTTTTTCATCTATCTTGATGATTACTCTGATTTCTACTAGATCCCTATTCATTCTGAAGATAAGAGAAGATCACATTTCCCTTTTTGCACATATGCCTTTATGAGGATGTCCTTCGATCTATGCAACACTCCCACTGCTTTCTAGCATTGTATGGATACCATTTTTTCAGGCTGGACGAAAATTATTATGGATGTATCCATGGATGATTTTTCCATCTACGGTGATTCTTTTGGTTCCTTTTTTCATCACCAATCCCTTGTACTAGCAAAACATGAAGAAGCACATATATTGTTGAATTGGGACAAATGCAACTTCATGGTGAAGGAGAGCATAGTCCTTGACCACTTGGTGACAAATACAAGGATAGAAGTTGACATAGTAAAGATTGAAGTAATTGTGAAGCTTGTACTGCATACTAATGAAATGGAAGTCCATGCTTTCTTGTGAAATATTGCATTCTATCATCATTTCATCAAGGAATTCTTGAAATTTGCCAAATATTAACCAATATCCTGTTGAAGAATGTCATTTTCTCTTTTGATGATACTTGCATGGATAGTTTCAACACATTGAATGCCACCCTCACCACCACCTCTATCATTCAAGCACCAAACTGGTCTCAACCTTTTAAGATCATATGTGGTGCTAGCTATTTCATGGGGTAGTCTTGGGACAACACATTGACAAGAAATATCACGTCATTTATTATGCTTTCAAGACTCTTGATGAGGCACAGAGGAACTACACCACCACTGAGAATGAGATGCTTGCTATTGTTTATGCCTTTGATAAATTCAGATCCTACCACATCATCTCCAAGGTGATTATCTATATCGACCATGCAATTATTCAATATTTGATGACAAATAAGGACGCCAAGCCTAGATTGATTCGTTGGGTCCTCTTGTTGTAAGAATTTGATCTTGAATTATGGGACAAGAAAGGAAGTGAGAATGTGGTGTTTGATCACCTTGATTGTATTCATCTGCTTGAAAATGACATCAACCCCATTGATGACTCCCTCCCTGACGATCAACTCATGAAAGGCTCCTCTAACATTCCATGGTTCGCGGACCTTGTGAAATACCTTGTTGGAGTCCTACATCCTGGGTACACATGTCATGTCAAAATAAGTTTCTACATGATGTGAAACATTAATATTGGGATGAGCCATATTTCTTTCACCTTGGTGTTGCCTCTATTGTCACTATGCAACTGAAGAAGAAGGACATGTCATTCTTGAACAATTCCATTCAATACCAATAAGGGGAACATGCTTGCCAAGAACACTACTTTGAAAGTTATCTATTGTGGGTTCTAATTGGCTACCATTTTTAAGTATGCCTATGGGTACATTATTTCTTATTGATCAAATCCAACAATTGGGAAACATTTCCAAGAATGATGAAATGTCGTTGACATATTGGCAAGAGGTCGAGATATTTTATGTTTGGGTTGTGTACTACATGAATCCATTACCTCCTTATGTCTATTCTTACATCCTTGTCGTAGTTGATCATGTTTCCAAGTGGGTTGAGGAAATTTCCAATGGTAAAGTGACTCAAAGCCCATGATGAAATTATTCAAAGATATAATCTTCCATAGGATCCCATTCCCCAACATAGTCATCTCTGATCGGAGGGACACATTTTAGAAAAAGTTTGAACTCTTGCTGAAAAGATATGACATTCATCCAATACTGCAGAAAGGGGATATAGCATCGGTTATTTTTGGCATTCTGCATTAGTTTCGAATCAAGACCAAGTGGGAAACGATAAAACTCAACCATTTTTTGTCAGTTATGCTAATCAGTGAAATAAATTTATGTCGTTGGTTATTTGTTAGGTAAGAACCAACAACGTAACTCACAACGGGCAATGTATTGTGATCTTCTTAGAACTTTCCTTGTTAGTTTTTAGGAAAACAACTAATGATGTTACTATTTCCTCGTCAATAGTGTGATGACAAATAATCGATACCAAATTTCCTAATGTTGGTTTTGTCAGTGAATGAATAGGGAAATTTTGGGTGTATACCTTCAGTTGTTTGTAAAATAACTGACAGAGAATGTGTATATAGTTGGTTATTCCCAAATAACTAACGATAAATGTGTATGTTTTTTATATAACAAGTTTGTAGACCTATTGTCCAACCTACTAGCATGTCTGAAGTCTTGTTCTTCATAACTAAAAGTTCTGAGGAACAACAGGCTCTCTACAAGCATCACGGCTTAACAATAGGCCAACACACCTATAAGAAAACTATAAAATTATACATAGTAACAAGCCGCATTGTATCATGTTTTACAATTCAAATTGCACACAAATCCATGAACTCATAGCTCAATTGTTTCCATCTTATCCACACTTGATATTCATACATATATGCACAAACAAACATCATTCTTTTCCTCATATATTACATTCAAATTCACACACTCATATGCACTTAACATTCAATTCACACTCACAAAATACATATCAACATCAACTGCCATCTCATATTTTAAGTCACAATGTTACATATCAATCAATTCATACTCACAAAACACATATAAAAAATCTGACA
Organism: Alisma plantago-aquatica; assembly: GCA_963693085.1. Classification (NCBI taxonomy): domain Eukaryota; kingdom Viridiplantae; phylum Streptophyta; class Magnoliopsida; order Alismatales; family Alismataceae; genus Alisma; species Alisma plantago-aquatica. The sequence continues at coordinate 757,533,243 of OY856412.1, forward strand.
TCAAAATTCAAACTACCAAAAAATATCAATCAATCATCAAATTTTTCGTTCAAATCCTCGATTCCGATGAAGCAGGCTGCCACTGTCCATGTATGTCATTTAGCTTCTCCACTATTCAGTCTTCTCAAAACATTGCAAAATAAAATGAGACTTGTAATTAGATTTGACTATTTGTAATGAGACTACTTCATTAATATGATTCAAGACTACTAACTAACATTCTCTATACATTTGATTTATTCCATGTGATTTACAATCACATGCATATACAACATCACGTAATATGTGCATGCCCAACCATTGTCTTGTATAGAGGCCTATAGATTTACAATTACATTAATAAATGTAATTTAGTAGAGTTGGTCATATATTATGCAATTGGAATGAGAAGACTATAAATCAACACTCATCCAAGTTACATATTTCTTTTTCTTATCTACCTTCCCTCTGCCACACTATAATGGAGTGAACTTTTGGAGTATGCTTAATATCATAAGTAGACTCATGTGCTTGCACCTTTTTTTTTAGATTTTAAGTGTTTCAATAAAGTTTAAGAGTTGATTTGATGTTGATATCATGATTATGATCAATAAGTTTAAGCCATGTTGCAATAATTAGTTGAGTGGTCTAATATCGGTATTCTAGAATCAAATTTGAATATAATGTATCATGTGTTATTATGAAGCTATGGTTAATGTTTCATTAGGCTTTGATGCTATGACAAGGAGACAATTAGATTTGAAGTAGGTTAAATGATTAATATTTTGATGTATCATTGAGTAAGGTATTTATTACAATCTAGTATAAGGTTTAATCAAATGGACATGTGACATTGTGTGTCTAAAGAGCTTTGAGCCACGAGAATACATGGTTTTTCTTTAGGTCCTTGGACGTTGGTTATAGATTGGTGTGTAAATAACATAGATTTGGATGGTTGGTGATGTATCTAATGGCCATATTTTGTCTTGCACCTGTAAGTATTGGTTTCTGAGACATGGGGTGACCACCATTTAAGTTCAACACCAAAATCTTCAAAGACGTGCAATAAGAAGATAAATCAACGAGTAGTTGGTGTTTCCTTCCCGAGCACATCCTTTTTGACCCATCTATCATGGGTTTTGGTAAGGTGTAGAGGGAGAACAAACACTCCACATCCATCGTCCTTCCACCACCAGTTGCGGGTGGTGTGTGGAGAGAAGAGGGAGATCCACACACTATTTCTCCACACTTCCCAACCATGGAAGCTAGTCGTAACCAAGAAGAGGAAGTTGCTTCAAAGCCTTTGGCAAACAAAGGGAAGGAAGGAGAGCACCATAACGCCATCGTTCAGATGCCAGAGATGAGGTCCTAGTAACTCCTTTCCCCCTTGTCTTGTCCTCACAGAGGCAGGCACAGAATAGCTCCACCGATCCATATTTCCAACTTCCTTTGAAGCTCCATGAGTAGCTAGAATGGTGAGGGATGGTGCTCTAGATATTTTGGTGGAGATTCTCATTGGATAGTATCATGCAATATTCTCATCTTCTTGTTGTCTTCTCCCAGCCACGGCAATGGCTCACGCCTAGAAGAATAGAGCATTGTTGGAGCAGTGGGAAGTGAGGGAACCTAACTAGCAAGAGAGGTCAGTGATAGAGTAGAGGGTCCAACAAGCTCCTCAATGTAGTTGATCATGATGAAGAGGAGGCTTTGGAGTTGGATCTCATTAGCAGAGACCCAGCCACATAGGCGGTCATGTTGCGGAGAGAAAGGGAGCCGCATATCGCGACTCGTGATCTGAACTGGGAGAGAGAGATTCATAGAGTAACAGAGAAAGAAAGAGAGACGCAGACCAATTCCGATCATAGACCTCCCAACTCAAGCGGACCAAGCAATGAGCTGCACCAACCCTAATTGCCACATGGCAGTGTGTAATTGGCCCAAAAAGGTAATTTTTTTAGTAAATGTACATATCTTCAATAAATCATAGAAAATAGCCCGCTTATCAAAAAATACAAATAATATACCAAAATTCTGAGAAAAATGCGTAGAATAACATGGAACCATCATATCTGTATTTTTATGCAGAAATCATAGTAATATCATGCAAGATTTATTATACTTGTTTGATGCATAATAAATATCAAATGATGGCCTAAAATTATGATAAAATGTTAGTAAATCGATATTCATGTTTATAATCCATTTAAGGTTAGTGATTATGATGTTGATGCATGAAATCATGTAATTTTCTACATATGGCTAATTAGGGCTAATAACCCTAAATAAAATGCAACAAATACATATATGCTCAAGAAATGATGGAATTCTACAGAACACCCTAATATCAGTAACTAGAAGCTAATGTGGAACTTTGATATTAGTTATATGCACAGAATTCATGTTATATGAAGATGACCCTTAATACATGTTATGTAACCCTAAAATGACTAATGAATGTGACTATGATTATTATGTGTGCATAATAATGTGAAACATGGTTATTAGTTAATAAGACAATCGTATGGAATATTACATCAGTAATCTAATTCCAAGACAAGAATGCAAGTGATAATGGAAATATCTTAATGAAATAAAAAAAAACCCTAAAATGGGCATAATTAGGTTTAATGATGATGAGAACCCGATGGTGATATGTAATCTTGTCTTAATCAGGGTTGACCAAGGATATAGTTGACTTAGGAATATGTGATGATTAGAATATATGTGATCAAGGTACACCATGCCTCTTACTTGGCTTATTATACAATATGCTTGTGTTATATGTGTAGCAAAATACTTGGTATAAGATTTTGGATGAAATGATTGTTCTTGTATTCTATATTGCTTGATTTTACAAACTTATGACTATGAACACATGAAACATAATATATTTGTTCCATTATATGAAAGAACTATATCTCTTTGGTAAACATAGTGTTCGTGAGTGATATATATATTTGGTAAGAAGATCACATGTACAATGATCTATCTCTTTGGTAAGCATATCATAAGGCCTTAATGCATCTATCCCATTGGTAGGAATATGCACGAGCACATAGTGGAAAATGTACCTAAAATGTGTGTTCTCTTTAGGTAATATATATCTTTGTTCAAGTATGCTTCTATTATATTTCTTTTCTTACTGCCAAGTACTTGTTTTATCTTATTGCCAATCTTAATAATGAGAGGTATATAAAAAGACATTTATGCATACTCAGTACAATATTCTTGAATATTTTGCTGACGTGTACCACATGTAATCTTTGTTTTAGGTATGTGGACATATGATCTTGAAGGACCAGGATAGTTGAGAGTTGTGTGGCAAGCTGATGTACAGATGGACATGTTGTCTTAAGATCCTGTTGTTTAGTGGTAGTACATGCTTATGTAAAAGTTTTCTATTCAATATGTAATATCAAATGTTGTAACAATTCATTATGTAATTATATGTTGAATGGTGAACATGAGTTGTATGTTTTATTGTTGTTCATGTGCATGTGCTACTATTGTTTCCTTCTGACTTCCTCATATTGTCTTCTTCTTAGCCTTGTGTGGGGGTGCTTAAATTGGGATTATCACTGAGGTGAGGGTTTCAATTTAGACATCACAGATCAGATTAAGTTTTAGAAAATTTGGGGACGTCACAGGTGGTATCAGAGCATGAACAATAGCAAAGCCTGACATTTTCTCATTATGAAACTCAAACTAAAGCAAACCTTGAACTTGAACATCATTAGGGTTAGATTAGTTGTCTTTTTAGAGACTAGATGTGACTTAGCCTCTAGGTTAGCACCTAGAAGTCCGAGAACTAGGTCTAGACTAGTGCTTATTTTATAGCAAGTCCTAAGATGACATTATTTCCTTATAATGTGGCAGTATGGGACGCTACATCATTTGGAAATGATGTGCATCATGGAAAGAGAAATTCTAGACATATAGCTCTCGTTGTCTAGGGTACTATGCTAGTCTACACTTTGTTCCACCCTTTTTACTAGTCTTCATGGCATTGTACTTTCTAGTATGTGTGGGACACTCATTTTCTAGATTTCGTTTTTTATTCCAATTGGATCAAGACTCAATACTTTTCTACGACGCTTGTTTTATCTGAGAAAAACTATATCATATTTTATTATATATGTAAGTATTACAAAAATGTGTCCCCACACATGTATGAGTAGGTGGTGGTCATGCAACCTAAGTGAAAGTGTGTGACATCAGTCTAGAAGAGAGGGTAGTTCTAGAGTAGATGTCTACAAGAGAGAGTAGTTCTAGATTAGATGTCTAGAACCTTATTAGAGTATGTGATAGATGGAATAGATGAAATATGTTTAGGTGATATGATCTAAGTTTGATATAGTGATATAAGTTGGTTTTGAGGATCTGAGTTAGTTTGATGATGCAAAGTAAGCTTGATGATGCAAGTATGTGTGCTTTTTCTAAGATAAGATAAGCTAAGTTAAGATAAGTTAAGACAAGGTTGTGAGTTAGCATGAGCCTCAATCTCTTTTACAAAGGAGGACCTCTAGTGTTAGGACCAGTTTTAGGGTTAACTCCAGAATGAGGAAACCCAGAGGGAGAAGGTTAGAGAACCTAAACTCCAAGATATAAGAATTATGAGAAATATGTGATATGATATGTCCTAAACTAGAATACTCCTAAGTGAATAAGTTGAGTGTGTTATGCATGATTCCTACAGTTTTGTTGAACCTTAGATCTCCTTGGGAGGACTAAACCCTAGAGTCAAAGAGTGGCTAGTTATATATGCATATATGAATAAGGAAATATGAGAACCTACCATCTGGGTGAGGGAGAGAGTCCCAAGACCCTAGAGGAGGTAACTATGTTGGTTTCTATAAAGCCTCAATTTCGAGTTGGTGGTTCCTTGTAGGAATCTAGTGGATGTGTATAAGAGAGAGTTTTGGGTAAGCATGCCTCATGGGTAGAGAACCTGTGACAGAGTATCATGTTTTGGTTTGTGCTATGTGGCTACATCTTGTAAAGCTATCTACAAGTGCTAATGAGGTAGACCTGATAACCCTAGACCAAAGAGGGAAGATAAAGTTTTTTTCTTATGAGATACTCACATAGATGAGTTTTCTTAGAGAGGCTAAGCATGAGACAACCTTCAAGATAAGGGTTAGGAAAACCTCATATGGACTAGATAAAGTTTTGGTATACATTTAACAAGCCACTCGTATAAGTTTCTTTAGCACAACCATGATATTATATGTATAGAATAATGTGATCTAATCTCTAGATGTAATATATGGATATGACATGATGGAAAACCTAGTGTGGTTGATAGATATCTATGTATATATGGTTAACCACATATATTAATAATGATGATAATGTGATATAGTTGATTAATAAAGTGATAGGATCACTAATAAAGTTTGTAACCAAATATGAAAGTGAAACGAGCTCATATTATTGATATTCCTTAACTGAGATGTTAATTTTAGTGTTTAACAAAGATGTTGAATATAGTTTGAAAATCTAGCACAACATAATGATGATGGTGACGACTTGCTATGATATGTGTACGATGTGGTGCGCCAATGTTGGCGCTTAATAAAGATATTGAATATGATTTGAATTTATCCTATGAAATGATGTTAGCACACTAACAAGGCATGTATGGAAAAATGGGTAAATTATAATTACCCCCTTCATAAAATGTATGAGCTGATGTTTAAAATCATAATGTTTGATGTAAAAAGATGTAAATCCTAAATATAAAAGATGTCATGACATGAAGTGAACTCTAAACCCTTGTTTCAATCATATGTGGGTGATATTTCACCCGATATGCTCTAGAAATCCTCCTAGGAGTGGTACATATATGTTCCAAAGATCTTATTTGTGGATATGTTGCACCTAGAGTGGTTCCCTACATGTGGATGAAGACCCCTTTTGGGATTTTCCTTACAATAATATAATGGCTTAATTTCAATGATGAAATTTCTTTTAAGATGTATATGATGTGATGAAATGGATTTTGGCTTAATTTTGAGGATAAAATATCTTTTAAGGTGTGTAGGATGTAATGGAGTGAACTTTTGGAGTATGCTTAATATCATAAGTAGATTCATGTGTTTAAGCCTTTTTTTAGAATACTAAGTGTTTCAATAAAGTTTAAGAGTTGATTTGATGTTGATATCATGATTATGATCCATAAGTTTAATCCATGTTGCAATAATTAGTTGAGTGGTGTAACATACTAGATCTTGGACCCTACCCTAGAACTTTGACCTTATGGTCTTAGCCAAACAAGGTTAAAGGTTAGACCTAAATAGATGTTTAGTATGATCATAATAAGCTAATACATGAATGTATCACCCTAATGTAGCATAATATTTTCATATTAGTCTTAGGTTAATAATGGATACATACAATATGCCACATAACTCATTTTGGTGGTAATATGAAGATAAGGAACTTAATTGGATGAATAATTTAGATAATGGGTCGTTAATGGGACATATGACATATCTCATAATAATAAGTCTCAAAATTGGAAACAAACTTCAAATTCATAATCTACATATCAAAATTAGCCAACATGTCAAATTTCATCTAATTTGGACAACCTTGAAATATTAGGATAAGTTTAGGAGAGAGAAATGAGTAAAAGGCATAAGTAATGAATAATTTGATTATATAACTTCAAAATATGTAAATAATGGCAAATTCATATTCAACACATCAAAGATAATTTATGGATGAAGTTTCACCAAATTTGTATGTTGTTTGTGCAAGTTATGCAATTTTAGGTACATTTTGGACTTTTCTACAATTAACCCAAATGGGAGGTTTTCTTTGCAAATTTTCACATGCATTATAATCCTTATATATTACTTTACAATTCTTGAGTTTTTGAACCATGGGACGCCTATTTGCACCCTGGGTTTGAAGGTGTTTCTATCCAAGGGCATTTTAGGGATTACCCTCTTCTAAAATGAGCTTATCTTTAGAAGCTATCAATCAATGGAATTATTTCTTTGATTGGAGATCAGTGGGGATGTCCTAGAAGTATCCATGAACTGACATTTGATATTCAAGAAGCCTCTATGAGTTGTCCTCTTGCATGGCCATGAAACCCTAGGCTAAGGACACATGAAAAGCTCCATGGACACCTCATGCTTGACTTCTTCCTTATCCATAAAGGTTTTCATGTCCATGGGCACCCTTAGCATTGGAGACATGGAAAGATCCATGGACACCTAGGTCATGCTTGACTTCTTTTGTATCCATAAAGGCTTGCATGACCATGGGCGTCCTTATACATGGATACATGGAAAGTCCCATAGATACCTCATCCTTGACCCCTTTCTTTATAAAGTCATATCTACCTCTTCCCACCTCCTAATTCAAAAACACTTTCTCCCCTTCTCTTTCCTCTATATTAGATCATCATTCCTACTCTATTTGTCCATTAAGGTGTTGTCCCAAGGTGAAATAAGGTGCCTACCTTGGTGAAAATGGCTCCTAGGATTCCAAATTTGCTCTATTTAGGGTTTCTAAAGCTCCTCCTTGGTGATTTCGATCAAAACTATTAAGTTTCCTCCTTTCCTCCCCTATTTTCTTCCTATTAGTCTTCCTCCCACATTCTTCCAGGTCTAAACCATGGACTTACATGGTGAAACCCCACCTAGAGCCCTTAAACACCTCATCTCCACGTTCTTTTTCTAGGGTTTTTCACCTCTAAAGTGGAGAAGGTACTTCTTGCTCGAGATAGGAGCTTCATTGGAGAAACCAACCTCTCTAGCTAGGGAACCTTGGTACTTGGACATGTGCACCTTCCCTAGAGGTTCTTTGTATAGCTATACTTGGATCTAGAAGTGACCTTGGACTGTTAGACTCTGACGTTAAGGTATGTTTGCAGACCTAATTATTTATATTGAGAAATTTCTCTCTCTTATTGTATGCTTTCAAACCAAATTTTTCTGGTTGAGCAATTATCTTATATTATTCTGTCTCTTGGTCCTATGGACATTAGCCTACACAATATCTCGTTCTTTTGGAAAATATGCTTCATGCAAAGTATCTTAATTGTTACTGATCTTGTGATCAAGTTTAGACATTCTCTTACTTCTTTATTATGCTTTGTTTGTGCTGTAACTCTACATGATGATATGTGATGTTTTTTTCCCACTTGTGAGGTGGATGTATATGTTGGTCACTTTTGTGGTGATTGCTTTGTATAATATGACTATACTTTCTACTTGCCTCTCTATTCTTGACATCCTTTATTCCCTTAAATTGTTCAATTTTCCTATTTTATGGACATACCACCCTTTGTTGATGTCATCTACTTTCTCTTCTTGTTGGGGTATGCTTCCAACCCTAGGTGGAGGACAATGAAGACATTGCATGATGTGTGGATATAGCTTAATGAGTTAAAGCTTGGAGACAATCTTGATATGGTTTCGATTTCCCTATACTTATATCCTTATGTTGTATCTTACATCTAAACCCTTATGGGATATTATGATGTATTTTTGTAATATTTTGTGAAAATTGAATATACTCATTTGTTTAATTCCACAACTACACTTTGGTTGTTTTGAATACCGGTTACTGAAATTTGAAAATTTTACAACTATTCCAGCTTACCTTTGAGTGTGTTTGGAATGGATGTTTTATTCTTCAAATTATTTTTTAGTAGGGAGTAGATCCCCTCTCTGGTCCCACTCCTTATAGAATGGTATCAGAGCCCATAGTAGTCAGAATCTAACTATTTCATTTTTGTCTCCCTGATTAGAACCCTTGACTTTGATAGTCACACTTTAGGTGAGATGTTTCCCTAGAATTTTCCTAAGTAGATCATGAGATGGTGAAAGGTTGATGTTTAGTGAACCCTAATGTGATGAGGTTAGATGATCTTACCTGACCACTTAGATGGATGATGATTTGTATTTCTTGATTCCATACAATTTGATTTGAGGATGCAATTAGGTTATGAGCAGATAATAGGGTAAGGAGGTCTTGTTATGAATAAATTATGACTTGGTTTCCACATTGATTTGAGTTCATCTTTGTTTTATATCGCATGCTTTTCTAAATAAAAATATATTTTTAGTTATACATTATGTGTACAATTTTTTTTGGATTTTATCGAAGTGTTTCTTGAACTAAGTCACAATGAAGAATTTTTTGAAGTATGGACAGTGAACCCCTAGAAATAGTTGGAACCCTAGTTTTGTATATGAAGTAGTGACTAGGGATATGTATGATGATATAAAGGTGTAGTTGACCTACCCTATGACTTTTGGATGTTTATGTAGGGTTCTTAGGTTAGAGACACAACGGACCTAAAACTCAACCCTAGACGGTTCTGACTTGTTAGTTGTATACATGAACAACATAAATCTCTAAAACATTTCACAACTAAAAGGTATGTGGGTAACCCTAAATGTTGTTTCAGTTTGACTTGTTAGGTTGAACCTTGTAAGGGGTGGAGAGTAATTGGTTGTTAATGTTTGGATTAATAGATTTTGAGGATGAAATCATTTTAAGGGCTGGAGTGATATAACATACTAGATATTGGACCCTACCCTAGAACTTTGAACGTATGGTCTTAGACAAACAAGGTTGAAGGTTAGACCTAAATAGATGTTAAGTATGATACTAATGATAAAATACATGAATGTATCACCCTAATGTAGCCTAATATTTTTACATTAGTTTTAGCTTAATAATGGATACATAAAATATGCCATATAACTCATTTTGGTGGCAATATGAAGATAAGGAACGTAATGGGATGAATAATTTAGATAGTCCATTAATGGGTCGTATGACATATCTCATAAAAACAAATCTCAAAAGTGGAAACAAACTTCAAAGTCGTAATCTATATATCAAAATTATCCTACATGTCAAATTTCATCTAATTTGGACAACCATGAAATATTAAGATAAGTTTAGGAGAGAGAAATGAGTAAAAGGCATAAGTAATGAATAATGTGATTATATAACTTAAGAAGATGGAAATAATGGAAAATTAGTATTCAACACATGAAAGATAACTTGTGAATAAAGTTTTACCAAATTTGCATGTTGTTTGTGAAAGTTATGCAATTTTAGGCACATTCTAGACTTTTCTACAATTGACCCAATTGGGAGGTTTTTTTTTTTTGCAAATCGTCACATGTAATATAATCCTTATATATTCCCTTACTATTCTCGAGCTTTTGAACCATGGGGCGCCAAGTTGCACCTTGATTTGAAGGTGTTTCTCTCCAAGGGCATTTTAGGGATTACCTTATTATAAATGAGCTTATCTTAAGAAGCTATCAACTAATGGGCTTATTTCTTTGATTGGAGGTCGGTGGGGATGGCCTAGAAGTATCCATGAACTGACAAATTGATATTCAAGAAGCCTCTATGAGATGTCCTCTTTCATGGCCATGAAACCCTAGGCTAAGGACACATGGAAAGCTTCATGGACACCTCATGCTTGACTTCTTCCTTATCCATAAATGTTTGCATGTCCATGGGCACCCTTAGCATTGGGCACATGGAAAGTAACTGACATCTCATGCGTGAATTATTCCTTATCCATAAAGGCTTGCATGACCATGGGCACTCTTATACATTGACACATGGAAAGTCCCATAGACACCTCATGCTTGACCCCTTTCTTTATAAAGCCATATCTATTCCTTCCCACCTCCCAATTCAAAAAATCTTGCTCCCCTTCTCTTTCCTCTATATTAGAGCATTATTCCTACTCTATTTGGCCATGAAGGTGTTGTCCCAAGGTAAAATAAGGTGCCTACCTTGGTGAAGAAGGCTCCCCGGGTTCCAAATTTTCTCTATTTAGGGTTTCTAAAGCTCCTCCTTGGTGATTTTGACCAAAACTAGTAAGTTTCCTCCTTTCCTCCCCTATTTTCATCATGTTAGTCTTCCTCCCACCTCCTTCCAGGTTAGAACCATGGCCTTCCATGGTGAAACCCCACCTAGATCCCTTAAACACCTCATATCCACGTTCTTTTGCTAGGGTTTTTCACCTCTAAAGTGGAGAAGGTACTTCTTGCTCGAGATAGGAGCTTCATTGGAGAAACCAGCCTCTCTATCTAGGGAACCTTGGTACTTGGACCTATCCACCTTCCCTAGAGGTTCTTTGGAGACCTAGACTTGGATCTAGAAGTGACCTTGGATTGTTAGACTCTGAAGTTAAGGTATGTTTGCAGACCCCATTATTCATATTGAGCAACTGATCTTTTTCACTCTCTTATTATATGTTTATAGACCTAATTATTCATATTGAGCAATTTCTCTCTCTTATTGCATGTTTACAAACCACATTATTCTTGTTTATCAATTATCCTATATTCTTCTTTTTCTTGGTCTTATGGACATTAGCCTACATAATATCTTGTTCTTTTGGAAAATATGCTTCATTCAAAGTATATTATTTGTTATTGATCTTTTGATCATGTTTGGACATTCTCTTACTTCTTTACTATGCTTTGTTCATGTTGGAACTCTACATGATGACATGTGATGTCTTTTTCCCACTTGTGAGGTGGATGTATATGTTGGACACTTTTGTGGTGATTACTTTATATAATCTGACTATACTTTTTACTTACCTCTCTATTAAACATTCTATTTGAATCAATAGCACTAGAGTAGTGTAATTGCATTGGTTTTTGGGCATACTACCCCTTTTATTATTGGGATGGAGGTGGTGGTTCCCCATACCCGGGTTTCAATTTTGTGAGGCTTGACCCATGTTTCATATTTGGGAGTTTGGCAGTGCATCATTCTCTATCAGGTTTCAAGTTTGTGAGACATGGACAATTTTGTCTTTATGTTGTTCTAGGGATATATTTATCTCACATGCATGTAGGTTGATGATGATTTTGGGGTGTGTGCCCTAAATTCCTTATATATGCTAGTATGGCACAATTTTATTTGTTTGGTTATGGCAAGTATCTCTTTTGTTGTTGTTCCTTCCTTTTATGCCCTTTTGGGTAGTACCTTTCTCTTTCATGGGAATAATTTATTCTTGATGTCCTTTATTCCCTTAAATTGCTCAATTTTCCTATTTTATGCACATACCATCCTTTGCTAATGTGATCTATTTTCCCTTCTTGATGGGGTATGCTTCCAACCCTAGGTGGAGGACAATGAATACATGGCATGATGATGTGGATATAGCTTACGGAGTTAAAGCTTGGAGACAATCTTGATATGGTTTAGATTTCTGTTTACTAAGATCCTTATGTTGTATCATACATGTAAACCCTTATGGGATATTATGATGTACTTTTGTAATCTTTTCTAAAAATTGAATATAGTCATTTGTTTGATTCCGTTGTTACACTTTGGTTGTTTTATATACCATTTATTGAAATTTGAAAATTTTACAACTATTTCAACATACCTTTGACTGTGTTTGGAATGGATGTTTTGTTCTTCAATTTTTTTTGTAGGGAGTGGATCCCCTCTTGGGTCCCACTCCTTACTAGTGGTCTAATATTGGTGTTATGGAATCAAATTTGAATATAATGTATCATGTGTTATTATGAAGCTATGGTTAATGTTTCATTACGCTTTGATTCTCTTACAAGGAGACACTTATATATGAAGTAGGTTAAATGATTAATATCTTGATGTATCATTGAGTAAGGTATTTATTACAATCTAGTATAAGCTTTAATCAGTTGGACATGTGATATTTTATGCCTAAAGAGCTTTGAGCCACAAGAATACATGGCTTTTCTTTAGGTCCCTGGATGTTGGCCACCGATTAGTGTGTAAATAACATAGATCTAGATGGTTGGTGATGTATCTAATGGCCATAATCTCATCTTGCACCTTTAAGTATTGGCTACTGAGACATGGAGTGACCACCATCTAAGTTCGACACACGATCTCCAAAGATGTGCAATGAGGAGTGAAAATAACGAGCAGTTGGCGTTGCCTTCCCAAACACATCCTTGTTGACTCATCTATCATGGGTTTTGGTAAGGTGTAGAGGGAGAACAAACACTCCACTCCCATCGCCCTTTCACCATCAGTTGTAGGTGGTGCATGGAGAGAAGAGGGAGATCCACACACTATTTCTCCACACTTCTCCACCATGGAAGCTAGTCGTAACCAAGAAGAGGAAGCTTCTTCAAAGACTTTGGAAAAGAAAGGGAAGGAAGGAGAGGAGAAGAACGCCATCGATAACACGCTGAAGATGAGGCACCTAATAACTCCTTTCCTCCTTTTCTTGTCCTCACGACGGCAAGCATAGAAGAGCTCCACCAAGCAATATCTCCAGCGGCCATTGATTCTCCTTGAGGAGCTAGAGCAGTGAGGGATGGTGCTCTGGATCTTTTGGTGGAGATTCTCATTGGATAGTATCAGGCAGTAGTCTCATCTTCTCGTCGGCTTCTCCTAGACACGGCGATGGCTCGCGCCCATAAGAATAGAGCAATGCTAGAGAACTAGAAGTGAGGGAACATGACTAGCAAGAGAGGTCATTGGTAGAGTAGAGGGTCTACAAGGTCCTCAAAGTAGTAGATCGTGATGAGGAGGAGGCTTTGGAGTTGGATCTTGTCTTTGGAGACCCATCCATGGAGGCGGCTGCGTTGCAGAGAGCAAGGGAGTCGCATATCCTGACTTGCGATATAAACTAGTAGAGAGAGAGAGTCAGCGACTAACAGAGAAAGAAAGAGAGACGCAGACCAATCCAGATCACAGACTGCCCGACTCAAGAAGACCAAGCAATGGGTTGCACCAACCCTAATTTCCACCTGGCAGCATGCAATTGGCCCAAAAAGGTAAAATTTCAGTAAATGTACTGATCTTCAATCAATCATAGAAAATAGCTTTCTTATCAAAAAAATACAAATAATATACCAAATTCTCAGAAAAATATGTAGAATAACATGGAACCATCATATCAATCTTTTTATGCTTACATCATACTAATATCATGCAAGGTGTATTATACGTGTTTGATGTATAATAAATATTAAACAATGGCCTACAATTATGATAAAATGTTAGTAAGTCCATATTCATGTTTATAATCCATTTAAGGTCAGTGATTACAATGTTGATGCATGAAATCATTTACTTTGATACATATGGCTAATTAGGGCTAATAACCCTAAATAAAATGCAATAAATACATACATGCTCAAGAAATGATGGAATTCTACAGAACACCCTAATATCAGTAACTAGAAGCTAATGTGGAACTTTTATATCAGTTACATGCATAGAATTCATGTTATATGAAGATGATCCTTCATACATGTTATGTAACCCCAATATGACTAATGAATGTGACTATGATTATTATGTGTAGATAATAATGTGAAACATGTTTATCAATTAATGACACAATAATTTGGAATATTACATCAATTTTCTAATTCCAAGACAAGAATACAAGTGATAATGGAAATATCCTAATGAGATAAGAAAAACCCTAAAATGGGCATAATTAGGGTCAGTGATGATGAGAACGCAATGGTGATATGTAATCTTGTCTTAATCAGGGTTGAACAAGGATATAGTTGACTCAAGAATATGTGATGATTAGAATATTTGTGATCAAGGTATGCCATACCTCTTACTTGGCTTATTATACAATATGCTTGTGTTATTTGTGTAGTATAATACTTGGCATATGATATTGGATGAAATGATTGTTCTTGTATGCTATCTTGCTTAATTTTCCATACGTATGGCTATGAACATATGAAACATAATATATTTGTTCCATTATATGAAAGCACTATATCTCTTTGGTAACTATAGTGCTAGTGAGTGATCTATCTCTTTGGTAAGCATATCACATGTACAATGATCTATCTCTTTGGTAAGCACTCGATAATGCCTTAATGCATCTATCCCATTGTTAGGCAGATGCACGAGCATATAATGGAAAATGTGCCTAAAATATGTGTTCTTTTTTGGTAATACATATCTTTTTTCAAGTATGGTTTTTTTATATTTCTTTTGTTACTACCAAGTACAAGTTTTATCTTATTTCCAAGCTTAGTAATGAGAGGTATATAAAAAGACATGTAGGCATAATTAGTATAATATTCTTGAATATTGTGTTGACATGTACCACATGTAATCTTTGTTTTAGGTATGTGGACATATGATCTTGAAGGACCAGGATAGTTGAGAGTTGTGTGGAGAGCTGATGTACAGGTGGACCTGTTGTTTTAAGATCATGTTGTTTAGTGGTATTACATGCTTATGTAAAAGTTTGTAGTTCAATATGTAATATCAAATGTTGTAACAATTCATTATGTAATTATATGTTGAATGGTGAACATGTGTTGTATGGTTTTATTATTGTTCATGTGCATGTGCTAGTATTATTTCCTTCTGACTTCCTCTGATTTTCTTCTTCTTAACCTAGTGTGGGGTGTTTAAATTGGGATCCTCGCTCTGGTGAGGGTTTCAATTTTGACGTCACACATCATATTAAGTTTTAGAAAATATGGGGACGTCACACACACAGAATGCTTTCACACCCCTATAAGTTAAATTTACATATATGTTGCATTATCAAACTGTCATTATGATGCCAACATTAACAAATATGTTGGGCACTGAGAAACTATACTTAGGCATGAATTGCCAATTTCATTGGGTGTCCCTCATTTGGTGATAGTTTTTCACCAGAAGGATCAAAGAGATACACCCTCCAAGTCTCGAGAACGATCACTAACAATTGCTAGTGCATACCTTTGAGTGAATAGAAGGCAAATAAAATAAAAAGTTAAACCTAAAAAAAGTGTATTCATAGGTTTGACATATAAACAACAAAGAAAAAAACTTACTTAACGTTGAAGGGAGCTAAGATCACATTCTTAGAAGAACCAAAATATTGCATCGTGGTAGTCACATATTCTTTGATGCCACTCAGATCTCTAACTACATCAATGAATAATGATGTCATTAGAAATCTCACATTTCCTATTCCGAAGTCACGAGCAGTGTAATACAAATGACAAAAATATATTATATAACCAATATCAGTTTATATGTAGGAAAAAATTAAACAATTTTCACATATGATGGGGCATATATACTCACTGTATCCAAAGTTCTATCACTGATGTGTTCAGCCAATCATACTTAAACACCTCAGAAACATCTACCAACACTATAACATTGTCCCACTGTACACCTACCATATCCTCTTCAAGGCTGATCACAATGGTATTTGTTTGGTCTATAGTGTCCAACCATCGTGTCAACGTCTGGCAGTTAGGGCCTAAGGAGTCAAACAACTCATGTGGAATTAAATGAGGGGTCTAGGCTCGTATGGAATAGGTGTACCCTCATTCTTGGAAAGACACGTATGATTCTCGCATGATAGTGATCAGTGGGAAGAGGAATACCATGAACCACATCAGAGATAAAAGCCTCAGCATCTACCACGATGTTGCCTAGGGGTTCGTCAATGGAAAGACAATATTTTCTGGCCACCTACATTTTTATGAAACACAAAAAATAATTTAACAAGCATAAATATTGACTTGAAGGATTATTCTATCACAAGGCAATATAAATTGACTTGAAATGAATATTACCCCAGTTGTGTTGTGTAGGTCCAAAGGACTACTCCCAATGTACTATGTGGGCGAGTGATGAACATATTTTGTGACCATTAGAGAAGCTAGTTTTTGCATCGCCTCAGAAGCTATATATTTCTCCAAGGTTGCAGTTACAATTCTCTGAGCATAAAATGCATCCACTTCCCCTTTATTTGCTTGTTTGTACTCATGTTGGGATGCGCCAAAAAAGATTTTATCCCATACCCAGCTCCAGCTCCCTAACACATATAGAATGTTGTTCTGTCCCTAGAGCAACCATCAATTCATCATGTGTGTCATGAGGGTGAACTTTCCCACCTTTTTGTAGGCATCTAGCTTCAACTAATTATCATAAAAAATGGACTAATCCTTAAAACTTAACAATCTAGTGAAAAAATAACATGGTCAATTATTATGAAACCAAGAAATTTACCATTTTATCTACCACATCCTGTGTTGCTTGGACAGGGATTTCTCCATCTTTATTTCTCCTTATTAAGGACCTAGATATTCTTGTATATAGTTGAAGCATGCATCTCTATGTTAATTGTAACAACATGTTAAGCCTGGTAACTGTTTGCTAGAATGTCGACCATTTTGGCCCAGCTAGTTTGTCAGCTCGTATGTATATATACTAGACTGATGTTCAAAACTAAATAAGGAAGAGAGTTGTGAAATCATTGTATTCCACCTCTTCCCCATTTCTAAAAGTAACACAAATTTCTCATTGCTTATTTCTCTCTCTTCCTTCTCTTCTCATAGCTTTTCTACTCTCAATTCTATAATCTATTTGGGTATCAGAGCTAGATATCCTTCCTTTGCATCTTCTTCTTCTTCTTCTTCAAGTCTCATCTCAATCTCATTTTTGCCATAGTTGGAGCATTCTACATCGACATGTGAATCAAATGAGATCAACGCGGACTCAATGGCGGCAGAAGTCTAGTTCCCCTTCTCGTCAGGCATCAATGTAGAAAATTTCATCTCCATCAAGCTCAACAACACAAACTACCTGTACTAGGAGGTCCAAATCAAGATGCTTATTGAGTTTAATGGCTTGGAATCCTTCATTGATGAATCTATCAAATCATCAAAGAAGTTTCTATTTGATGACGAAGGTAATGCTACACAAAACCCTAGCTACATGAATTTGATGTGGGTCTGACCGCCTCATCAAGGGATGTATCATGAGTACTCTTATGAGGAAGTTTTAGGTGTTTTTGTTAGGCTTACTACCTCTCTTTAATTTGGAATGCACTAAAGAAAAAATTTTGTGAGTCTATTCAGTCTCGAGGTTTTGATTTAATTTCCAAGATTCGTCGTATTCAAAAAGGAAATCGCTAGGTGTTTGAGTACCTTCATGATTTTAAATCTATATGTGATCAGCTTCAAGCTATTTGTAAACATGTTTATAAGGATGATAAGGTTTTCTTTCTTCTCAGTGGATTAAGACCTAATTTTGAGGTGTTCACTGTGTCAATGATATGGCCTCGTATTCCAAGTTCTAAGGAAATATGGTCTTTGTTGAAAGATCATGATATGTGCAAAAGTACTTTAGAGTCTTCTTACTCTATTGTTGGTACGAAATTTGTCAATCAGAGAACCTCTGCAGGTAGAGGAGATTTTCATAATGGTCAAAATCATTTTGTTAAACAACCTGGGTAGGGTTAATATCCTCTGCCTCTGTATAATCAGTATTCACAAGCAAACTCATCTAGTTCAGGAAGTATTCGTGGATCTTACCCAGGGAATCCTAATTTCTCATCTCAGAATTGAGGATTTACTCCTAGTGTCCATCAGAATGATCAAATTCGAAGGTTCCTTATATGTCAGATTTGTGGTAAGATGGGACATGATGCCTTATGGTGCTGGCATAGGTTTAATAATAGTTATCAAGTTGCTAAGATATCGTCCACTCTAGTTGAATAAGGCAAAGCTCTTGCTACCCTACGTCTTACTGATCAAGCTGGAAGTAATATTATTGAGTGGCATGTTGACACGGGAGCTACTGATCGCATGACTAATGATCCAGGTACAATATCTAGAATTGTTTCTTACAAAGGACATGACTTCATTATGGTTGGAAATTGAAACTAATTTCCTATCAGACATATTGGTACAACTTTTATCATTCATAAGTCACCCATCCATCTTGAATAGGTTCTTCTTGTTCCCAAAATAAAAGGAATATTCTATTTGTTTCCCATCTAACAAGCAAGTTTCCCTGCTATTTTCTATTTCTAAGTGATTGTTTCTATATCAAACATCTACAAACTCACAAAACCCTGGCCAACGGAGTTCTTAAAGATGGACTCTACGTCATGAACATATCACCTTCACCAACTATCAACAACTTGATTTCAATAGCTCTCTACTCTACCAAACTGCAAGCACTTTCGTTAGAAATTTGGCACAAAAGGCTTGGACATACAAATTTTCAAGTTCTTCATTTTCTACAAAATAAAGGATTGACAAATGTGGTAAATAAAGACTGTGAGTTCTATAATAGTTGTGCTATGAGCAAGAGTCATCGTCTTCCTTTCAATAGTAGTACAAATAAGAGTAGTTCATGTTTCACATTAATTCATTGTGACCTATGGATAAAGTCTCCAATATCGTCTATACATGGCTTTTACTATTATGATCTTCTTTTTTATGACTTCAGTGGATATTCTTGGTTCTACCATTGAAAAAAAATCTAATTTTCCTAGTTGTTTCATAAAATTTTATAAAATGGTTGAAACACTACTCAATGAAAAGGTGAAGTGCTTGCAATTTGATTGTGGTGGTGAATTCATTAATAAAATTCTTCAGGTGTTCTTTGAAAACTAGGTTATTCTTCATCAATATAGCTATTCTTATGCCCCTGAACAGACTGGGCATGTTGAAAGGAAACATAGACATCTTTTTGAGCTTGAACTTTCTATGATGCTAGATGCTAAAGTTCCAACAAAGTACTGGGTTGAAGATTTTTTGACTGCTTGTTTTATTATTAACAGGCTACATGTTAAAGGAACATATATGTCATCACCACTTGAGGTTCTTGATTCAAAGAAATCCGATTATCAACAACTATGATCCTTTGGATGTCTACGTTTTTCTTGCCTCAAGGATTGCAATAAACATAAGCTTGAGCCTAGATCTCTTCCTTATGTCTTCCTTGTCTATAGTGGTAATTTTAAAGACTATCGATGTATGCATGTTTCCACCAATAGAGTTTGCATATCTTGTCATGTTATTTTTAATAAACTGGTGTTTACCTTTATATCTTATGTTCATTCTAATGTTTCTATGGGAGAGTTAAGTGTCTTTTCTGAGTTTTTGACACAGACAGTACATAAATGTCTTCTCCTACTTCTACATCATCTAGTCCTCAAGATGTTGCTAGACTAGTTTTTGAATGAGACTACTCCTGTGGGGGGATCCTTTGTCTTACAATCCAAAAGTTTCGATAATACATCTCATTCTCTACCCACACCTTCAAATGCCACTCCACCTATTGTTCTATCTCCTACTACACCTCCACACTCTTCTCAGTCATCAACTCATTCTACTACTGCAAGTCTTTCTAATGAGGTATCTGAACATCCTATAATGCTTAAAAATGTTCATACTATGTTGACTAGAGCCAAAGCTTGTCAACCAATGCCTATCCTAAATATGCCTTGACTTTCACTAGAACTCATTATATTCCAAGGTTTATTGTCTCAACCTTAAAAGATCTAGGTTGGAAATCAGCAATGGAGTCAGAGTTACATGTTTTGGCTAGCAATAATACTTGGACATTGGTTCCCAGACCATTGTGTGGTAATAGTATTGGTTCCAAATGGTTTTTAAGCCAAAACTAAAAGTTGAAGGTAGTCTTGAACGGCTTAAGGCTCATCTAGTGGCAAACGAGTTCTCATATGTAGAAGGGATTGATTTCCTGGAAACGTTCAACCCTATAGTCAAAACATCTTCTATTAAGATTGTTCTTACATTAGTTATATCTTATGGATGGTGTGTTGAATAACTAGACATTTGCAATGCTTTTTTAACAATGATCTTGTGGAAACTATTCTTATGGAAAACCTCTAGGTTTTAAGAGTTCCCAATATCCAGATCATGTATGCCTCCTTTATAAATCTTTTTATGGCCTCAAATAGGCACCATGGGCTTGATTTTATAAGCTAAGTGAATTTCTTCTCTCTTATAGATTTCTATGCAGTATGGATGATCCATCTTTGTTTGTCTTTACACAAAAATTTACTGTTATGTATCTTCTCTTATATGTGGATGATATCATCCTAATTGGTAATGATACTACTCTTCTGAACACCTTCATTACCTTACAGAGTAAACAATTCAGTCTACAAAGCTGGATACTACACACTATTTCTTAGAGATTCAGTTGGATTTTTCTAAAAAAGCTAGAGAAATATATTACATATGTTCTAGATCAGGAAGACATGGTTGATTTCAAGCCTGTTTCTACTCCTATGCCTCTCAATTTCAATAAATTTGACACTGAAATGCCCTGTTTAGATCCACATCATTACTGCAAATTAGTAGGATGCTTACAATACATTACCATCACACGGCAATACCATCTTCAGTTCACTTTTATTTGGTAAAATGTATATTTTGATATCTCAAAGGCAATATATCTCAATGTTTATGTATTACTCCCATGCAATCTCCTCAATTAGTGGTGTACTATGATTCAGACTGGGCTGGGTGTGGCCTTATTTGATGACCCACTATTGGTTATTATATACTTCTCAAGTCTACCTACATTTCATGGAGCTCCAAGAATCATATGATAGTGGCACGCTCGATGACAAAAGTCGAGTATCATGCTCTTGCCTCAACAGTTGCTGAACTCACTTGGTTATCCTACCTTCTCCATGATTTGCACATTACTCTATCCTTTCCTTTAGTTTTCTTTTTTGATAATCATAGTACTTTGAAACTCAGTATCAATCTAGTCTTTCATGCTTGAACTAAGCACATAGAGATTGATTATCATTTTATCATAGAGATGGTAGCTCTTGGGCACATTATTACCAATTTCATTCTTACTCAACAGTTGTTGGCAGACGTCTTCACTAAGGCATTACCTAAAGATGGTCATTTCTTGCTCTTGAAAAAATTGGGACTTCGTTAATCTCTTCATCCAATTTGAGATGGGATATTAAGGATCTACCTATTCTTGTATATAGTTTACGCATGTATCTCTATGTTAGTTGTAACAACATGTCATGCCTTGTAATTGTTCACTAGAATGTCGGCCATGTTGGCCCAGCTAGTCTGTCAGCTCGTATGCATAGATATCAGACTGCTATTCAAAACTGTATAAGGAAGAGAGATATGAAATCATTCTCTTCCATCTCTTCCCCCTTTCTAAGTGTAACATAGATTTCTCATTTCTTCTTTCTCTCTCTTTCTTCTCTTTTCATATCTTTTCCACTCTCAATTCTAGAATCTATTTCTCCTCGCATCTATCCACTCAATATAGCAAGGTACCTGTCTAGAAGCACTAGAAGACTTAGAAGTATAAGGAGTAGAAGTAGAAGGCCCTTTTTGTTTCCCTTGCTCTTGTCCTTTCTATTTCTCTTGCTCTCCATATTCCCCTTTCTCTTGTTGTCATTGTATCTCTTGCTCTCATTGTAGGAGCTCTCCCAATAGGCAGCGTTTCTAATAACCACATGAACCCAACCGGTGGTTGTACACATTCTTGTCACGCCTCTCTTTTTGAGTGACCTGAAGGGCCTGATTAATTCATACAAGTGATATTGTTAAGTAACCAAGAATCATTAAAATGTAACTAATTCAATATCTGGAATGCATATGTTTCTCTCTACCAAACAAACTCTTTTCAATCATCTTGATTAATATAGTTTCATTTAATCTAGGGTTCCTTCTTGTCTCCAAAGACATAGTCTCTTGCGATATTATCTGGAAATGTCTATGTATTCTCCCGATGAGCCGCATAATAGACTTGCAATGCATCTTTTCATCAAGTTCATATCATCCCTAAATAGGTTCAACATTCAATACTATTTAGAAATGTTAAAATAACAAATAGGAAAAAGACTATAAAAATATAACTTCATTTATTTCACCTCTAACTCCCTCCAGATGAGGTCTTTTTAGACCGTACTCACTTGTCTCCAATCCTCAATAAGGAGAGATACTTTTCTTTGAGAAAGGACCCCACAATAGCTGAAAAACTCTTTAGCAAGTGGTGTGCCTACTTCATTGAATTCAATGACACCCTTCCTCCATTGCCTATTTCCAGCATCTTTCATCACAGTTATCCCTCTAATTCCCTTATGTTTTGGAGGGAGAGCACCATCAGCACCCTGGTTAGGATGCTCAACATCCTCAAGCTCATGATCACTTTGCTCCTAGTCAGATGTCATCTATAAAATTGAAAGAAATAAAAGAAAAAAGTTAGATCACATAAAAAAATATTCTGACCACATATAAAAAGTCAACAATATAAAATTTCAGATCACATATGAGCAAATAAATTACATAATGCAAAAAAAGTCAGATCACATATGAGAAGTATACCTTAAACTAATATCCCTTCTATGTGATCTTCACCTGTATAGTCATCAGTGTTAGATTAAACATTTACACTTGGTAAACCAACAAAAAATGGACTAGAGTCATCATACTTGTCATAGTACTCTTGTTCATCAATAGGATTTGAAATGAACCATCTTTGCCCATGAAGAATGACAGACCAATTTTCTTTTGCAGGATCGTTGATATAGAATACCAATTTTTCATGTGATGCCACGATGAAGGGTTCATCCTTCTCGCCTATCCATTCAAAATTCACTATTGTGAAATTGAGTTCATCAACTACAACTCCTTTATTGTTATCTAACCATTTACACCTAAATAATGGCACTCTAAACTCTGCATAGTCAATTTCCCATATGTCTTCAATGACGCTGTAATAAGACATCTTCCCTTCACGTGGACTCTTATCCTTGGCACTAGAAAAATACAATGAAGAGATGACACTTTTATCATCTTCACGTTTTGTGTAGTATGAAAATCCATTTATGTCAAACCCTTCGTAAGATGTAACGTGGATCTTTGGCATATATGCGAGCCATTTGATAGTTTTTGTAACATTATTTGGTGTTTGAGATAGTTAATTGAATACTTCACTGCCTAATAAATATCTGATTATGCTCTCTAGCAAGACACATTGAATTGGCTCGGGGATAACTTATCTTGAGCTCATTGGTGTGTTTGGCGACATAAATACCCACATCATCAATGTTGTGTAAAATATACAAGTGTGCTTGTTCCCACTTCTCATGACTGATATTTATCTATCTTTCTTCCAAAATACCTTTGTCGTAATAAACATCAGGATTCACAGCATTAGCGGTAGTTTTGTTGCAACTCAAAAAGTCATTGCAAATTTCCATAACCTCCATAGCAATATAGCTCTCAATGATACTCCCTTTTGGGCGACAATGGTTCTGAACATCACCTTTAAAAACACTCATGTATTTCTCAAAAGGATACATCCAATGCAAGAAAATTGGACCCAACATTTTCACTTCCCTAGTCAAATGGACAACTATATGTACCATGATATCAAAGAATGAAGGGGGGGGGGATATTACTCAAGTTGACACTAGGTAACGACCACTTCTCTTTGCAATTTATCTAGAATCTCATAATCAAATACTTTTTTGCATACAGTGTTGAACAAGAAGCAAAGCCTATTGATTGCAAAACTTACATGCTTAGGAAGGATAGATTGAATAGCCGCATAGGCAATATATGTTGCATTAGAGTGTGAAAAACATGATATTTAAGACCTATCAGCTTCAGATGCTTCATTGATACCAATCTACATATATTGGCTAAGTATTTGTGTGGTACCTTAACATTATGCAAGCACTCACAAAAAGTTATCTTCTCCTTTATAGATAAGGTGTAACAAGCAGGAGGTAGATATGTGTGGCGACCTTTGGTAACTTCTTTTGTTAATTCTTTCCTTATACCCATTTTGCACATGTCCATTATGGATTTGATGCCATCTTTAGTAATATCAAGCATATTCAGTAGAGTGTCAATAATGTTATCACAAACATTTTTCTCAACATGCATGACATCGATATAATGTTGAGCTTTCAAAGAACTCCAATAAGGAAGATCCCATAATATCGACCTATTTTTGAATAAAGACTTTTCATCTATGGGGGTAGTGCATGGTCTCTTACCAGAATGATTTACAATGTTGTTTACTCTTGCATAGACATCCTCCCCTAAGATAGGTTTAGGGGCACTTCGTTCCTCAATTGAGCTATTGGATGTTTTGTGCAACTTTCGATAAGGATGCACCTTTAATCGAAACCTTCAATGACCAAGATATATAGTCTTACCACCATGTTTCAATCTGATAGAATTTGTATTTTCCTCACATATAGGACATGCCTTGGATCCTTTGACGTTGTAGCCATACAAGTTCCCATAAGTAGGAAAGTCATTAATAGTTCAAAATAGCATATGACATAAATTAAACATCTCTCAGCGCAAAGCATCGTAAGTCATCACACCTTCTCCCCATAGTTTCTTTAGGTCATCAACCAAAGATTCAAGGTAAATATCAATATCATTGCCAGGTTGTTTGGGGCCTGATACCAGCAACGATAGCATGACATACCTATTCTTCATACACAACCATAGAGGAATATTGTATACAACAAGCATGATAGGCCAAGTACTATGTTGGAATCTTAATGGTACATATGGATTCATCCCATTAGTACAAAGTCCAAGTCTTAAATTCCTGGCTTCTTTGCCAAATTCAGGAGACAATAGATCAATCTTCTTCCATTACGGGGAATTCAATGCATGTCGTACCATATTGTCATTGTTTTTCTTTACCTCTACAAGCATTGAAACTAGGGTATTATAGGATGATACCACATCATCTTGGCAGGAGACTCAATTTTGGTCTTACTCGATGTCATCCTTTACTAGACAACCCACATTTCAGACATTCTTTCAGATCGATATAGTCCTTTTAAAATAGCACACAGTAATTCAGGCATGCATGTATCTTCTTAGCCTCCATTTACATTAGGCACAACATCTTTTTTGTTGCGTATATTGAGATTGGAAGCTCGTTGCATTCAGGGAATATCTTTCAACAAAGACAACAGAGAAGTGAAGCTTTTGTCGCTCCATCTATTGTTAGCCTTTAGAGTATATAATTTCATTGTAGTGCTCAACTTTGTAAACTTAGTACAACTGAAGCATAACAGTTTCTCAGCGTCATGCACAATGTTTCAAAATAAGGGAGGTGGGTGTGTAACATTTACCCCGCAAGTGTCTATCATTGCATCAACCATGTCTGGCAGAATATGTTCATTCTCATCAACATTGTCAGCAATTTCTTCTTGGACACTACTACCACTACTCACATCTATTGATCTTATACTAGAACTTGTTGGATGTAAGGGCTCTAGAGGGGGGGTGAATAGAGATACAAATTTTCTCACCAAACAAATTAGACCTTCAAATTATATCAATTAGGAGCAATAGCTTAATGGAAATTTGAAGTCCTAACTAACAAGCACAGCAAGGATGAGAGAGATTGATAGCAAGTACTTGACAAAGGGATGTAGAGTGGTTCCACACTTCAAACTAGAAGTGAGTCAGTCCACTACCTAAAGAGGTCAACCTCTAGGACTTTGCAAGTGATTTTCTCTATTAATCACCACAAAGATTATAGCAATAGACCACCAAAGGACTTACCCATTCAAACACAAGGAGATCTCCACCTTCATAAGGAATTTACCCACTTAGCTGGAATCTTCAGCCTTCACCTAGGTCTTACCCATTCAAGCTCAAGTCTTCAGCCTTAAGGACTTTTCTTCTCCTCTTGGATATTCTGCCTTTGCCTTCTCCTTCATCTGGAGAAGATCACCACCTCTTCATCAACCTTGAAGAGGACCACCAACAACTCCTTCTTCACTCGATGGAGCTTGCTTCCTTCAGCTTTTCCTCATGGAAGAAGGGGATAGGGAAGTAGTGGAAGATTGAGAGCTTTGCATGCACAAAGGTGGAGCTTGAAAAAACACTAGAGGGGGGTGAATAGGGTTTTAAAGTAAATTTAACAATTATTTAACTCAAACAACCACAAATGAAAAAGTAAGAAGGAGATAAGGGATTTAGAGTGGTTCCTACCTTAGCAAATACTAAGGCAGTCAGTCCACTACCCGGTTGCTTACCCAACTGGGATTTTGAAAGAATTAAATTTTTTTACCTCGCAAGGTCTTTACATAAAATTACAATTCTTTCACCAAACCCTTCAAATAGCCTTCACCTAGAAGTAATTGCACCAACCTTGAAGCAGCCTTCTTGAAGTAACTTCAAGCTCCCCCTTGAAGTAGCCTTCCTCTTGAAGTAGCTTCCCGTTGCAATAGCCTTCTTGAAGTTGTTCGAAGTCCAACTTCTCCACCGAGAAGAACCTTCTCCAATCCGCAGCCTCCAACCCTAGGAGTAGCAAGGAGAATATAAAGGATAAAAGGAACAAGAAGGAAAATGGAAATTACACTTAACCTTTGAAGCACAAGGCTTGATTTGCCTATATCAAGCGTGTAGATCTCCTAACCAATGTATATGGAAGTGTGATTGCTGTGGATAGGAGATACTAGCCTATAGGACACGAAATTAGAGCAAGGAGAAGAATAGCCAATGCAAGTATTGCTCAATTTCTCAAAACAGATTCACAATTGCAAGTGTAAGCTCAAGTGTATCACAAGTGAAGATTGGTAAGTTTAGGTGTCCTAAGGCATGTCCTATTTATAGGAATGACCTACAAGTGCTTAAGGACGTTCTAGACACTTTCTAGGGGGTTTTAAGTGCTTAACTAGCCGTTAGGTACACTTTAGTTGCTTTAGCAACGGCTAGTTAATTAATTCTGCAGTTGTTGTCAGAGTCCATCTCGGTCGAGGAATTGTCGACCGAGACACCTACTCGGTCGAAGTTTTGTCGACCGACAGGCTCTCTGGATCAAGTGTTTGCAACGTTCATCTCCAACTGCCAACTACCTTGTCAGCTGTGTCTAACGGCTACTTGGGTCTTTCTCGGTCGAGAAGTTTGTCGACCGAGAGTGTCTCGGTCGAGGAATTTGTCGACCGAGATTGACCCTGTTTCAATGTTTCAAATAAAGTGCTAAGTGTATGTATGAGTGTGCATATGTGACACTAATGAAGGGAATGATCTATCTAAGTGTAGTAATTGGCTAGGGAAGATCTAACGCTTGATTTACATGAAGTCTAAGTACTTGTACATTATATATTTGTACAAGTTTATAATTGATTACATTTCATGAAATTTATAAGCATTCAAGCATATAGATTCCCTATTGCTTTGTCATCCACCTCATTTCTGCAACACTCAAGTAGCACGTTAGATCAACAAGAATGAAATGTTTGTCATCATCGAAACAAAGGGATTTATCATAATGTCAATTTATCCAACAGAGCTCTCTTACAATAATCCTAACTCACTCACAAATCACAAAATGAAGTGTAAACTAGAGAGAGAAAGGGGCTCAAGGGGTGGTAGCACATTCAAATACAGCAAGGACCTTGTATGTAGTGAATGAGAAACCTTGGAATGGACTCCAAGTGGTCCTATTTATAGCTGGGGGTGCTCCCTTGAGTTGGGGAACACTAAGGGTCAAACTATAGTCGTTTTTACACAAGGCAACAGATCTATTTTTGTCTAAACAAGTCACCAATAGTTAGAATCACTTTTTTTGCATTTTCCGTACAGCACATTTGGTCAAGATTCAATAAAGGTAACTCGACCGATCAGCTAAAAGACAAACTCAATTTTCAAACTATCAGTCGAGTTTGTCCTGGGAAACTCTACCGATCAGTTAAAATCACATTTGGTCAGTAACCCAATCGATCAAGTTCTGTGAATGCACAACTCGACTGATGCACTCTCTAGAAAATTTATCCAAGGGATCGGTCGAGATTGTAACTCAACTGATCAGCAATCTATGATCAATTTTCTAAAGCCATTAAAAAGTAATTAAAACTTGGTACTAAGTGTCCCACATAATTTTTTCATCTTAGTTACAAGTCATATCATCAATACAAGTGATTACATAATTCTTCTAAGGTCATTTACATGGATTTCCTAATTACCACACTTACATTTCTCTTGACTTGAACTTTGACAATCTAGGGCTTGCGTAAATTGATTCTTTTCATGTACCTAACACCTGAGATCAATCTTGAATACACATATTAGATACATATGAATGGAATGGTTGAGTCATTATCAAAGTATGGACAATGTATAACGTCTAGGTCGAAATTCTCCCCTTTTTTGACAATGACAAACCATTCCTCAAACATATTGAAAAGAATATTGAAAGTATACCTTTGCCTTGTGAATTTGGGGGATTCAAGATTTAATCAATGTGAATTGCTCCCCATCAATCTATGCTTACTTTAACCTGCATAATTTCTCTTTTTACACAAAGCAATATAACATGCATGTACTACATGATCCTTTAGCAAGTCACATGATAAAGCATATAAAGAATAAGAAAAATGATCACTTCAACAATAATAGCAATATGATTGAGTTTCAAGACATTTAAAGTTATCTCCCCCTTTTGACATTATAAAAAAGGTAGAGGGTATAAGAGCATACAAATAGTCTTCTCCAAACACAACCAAGTAGATATTTAGTATGCAATCACATAACATATATCAAACAGAGACGAGAGAAACACCAAGCTAGGTCATAATCAAAATATGGTGAAATAAGGCACCAACTCATAATATATAACTGATGAAAGAGTAAGAGTGCATAAAAGAAAAATTATAACCCATGAAGCATGTTCTCGTAAAGACAATTACAAGCGAGATGCGATGAAAACTGAAGATAAAATAATACATCTTAGATAATGTGCCCAGATGTTTCTAAGATAAAATAGCCTAGAAAGATATATATGATCAACAAACTAGACTAAAAACTAAGAAACAACTACACATATAGACTATCTATGTCCACAACATCATCATCGTACTTGACATCAGGATCGTAGTCATCATATCCATCTGAAGGTGCAGCAGCAGCAGTACCTTCATCACCAGAGTCATCACCAGAACCATCACCATCATCAGATTCATCCTCACCATCACCATCATCATCATCAGCAGCAGTCTCAGCATCAGCCTGGTCAGGCATCTCCTCATCCACAGAAGGACCGAAGCCACGACCGGGCCAACGAGCGTTCTACTCATCCCAAGTCATACCAAGAGCATGAAATTCATTACCCTGAGGGAAGGAGGGAGTAGAATCACCCAGACTGGAAAGAAGGGTGGCCAAGGGGCTAGCAGGAAATGGCAGGAAGATGGGAGCAGAACCACCAACAACAGAGGGTGTGGGAGCAACATCGGAAGGCTCGGGGGTAGGGTAGAAGTGATGGTATGCATAAGATGCATAATCACTATAGGGGTAAGGCTGGTAGGTGGGGTATGGGTGTGCATAGGATAAGTTAATGTTTGACATGATTGAACATAAATCATGGTGCAGATGCTCCTAGACCTAGAGGTTGTATGCATGTTGGTGCATCATGTAACCCATGAGGACTTCATTGGATACACAAAATGAGGCACGGCTAGGTCGGGGTGGCTGAGGAGGTGGAGCTCAGGTAGAGTTAGAGGCAGGGGAAGCTGAGGCAGAGGCAGAGGGTGAAGCATCGGATGTGGTGGAGGAAAGGATAGGCACGGATTTCTAAATTGTGGTCTCACTGATGCACAATCCCTTCCTAGCAGGTCTATAGTGGAAGTCAGAGAAGAGTGATTTTTTAGTGGCGAACCAGA
The DNA here is from genome assembly GCA_963693085.1 of Alisma plantago-aquatica. Classification (NCBI taxonomy): domain Eukaryota; kingdom Viridiplantae; phylum Streptophyta; class Magnoliopsida; order Alismatales; family Alismataceae; genus Alisma; species Alisma plantago-aquatica. Next base: position 757,563,673 of record OY856412.1, read on the forward strand.
AAAGACCACAAATCATGGTGTAAAGAAGTGAAAACCACTTCTCTACTAAAAATTTGAACAATAAACCTCCAGTCCAAACACACTCAGAAGGTATGTTGGAGTGGGTGTAAAATTTTCAAATCTTTATATAATGGTAACAAAAGACCAAAGTATAGCAGCAGAATAAAAACATGACTATATTCAATTATAAAACAAAGGGAACATATTAAACATCTTAAACTTACTTCATAAGCATCCATGTAGAGGAAATATAAACCACCTCAAGATTGTCTCCAAGCTTCATCATCACAAACTAAGTCCAGGTCAACATGCCATGCCATCCATGTCCACCACCTAGGGTTGGAAGCATACCCCAGCAAAAGAGAAACAATAGGATACATCAGCAAAGGCTGGTATGTGCATACTAAAAAGAAAATTTAGCAATTTATAAAGAATAAGGACATCATAACAAAAGGCTTCCCATGCAAGAGATAAGTACCACCCAAATGGGTATCAAGAGAAAGGAATCATAACAAAAGGGATACTTGCCATAAAACAACATAAAAAGGATTGTGCCATAAATACTTCCACTACATAGTGGAAAACAAGAACAAGTAGGGCACACACCTCACAATCAATATCCTGCATGAATGTGAGATAAACATAGTCCTAGAAAAATATAAAATACAAAGGCGGCCAAGGCTTCACATCCTTGAAAACCTGATAGAGAATGACTCACCGTCAAACTCCCAATATATATAAAATTTGATCCAAGGCTTCACATCCTTGAAACTCGGGTATGGGGCACCACCACCACCATCCCATAAACAAAAAGGGCACACACCCAAAAACCAAGGTAATTTACATTATTCTAGTGTTACTGATTCACAATGCATGTAAATATAGAGGCAAGTAAATAGTTTAGTCAGAAGATGATACAAAGGTTGCCATCACACAATGGACAACACAAACCATATAAAAGAGACCAACATGCACCACGACACAAGATAGGATATCAAGGAAATATCTAAGTCTAAAACAAGCAAGATAGTTCACACGAACCATGATATCAAAAGATTAAGACATATTGTGTAGGCCAATTTCAAGAGAATGAAAAGATAGGTGAATTGCTCAATAAAGAATAATCGGGGATACAACATACCTCAATATCACACTCTATGTCCAAAGCACTTCTAGATCCAAGTCTAGGTCATCCACAAAGCCTATTAAACACATATACAAATTTTATGTCAATTTCATACACATTAACCAAACCCTAAAAACCACCTTTTAATTAGTGTGGGAATTAGGTTATTAAATCCATTTCATATTTTAGTTTATTCTATTAGGAATCCAAAACATATTTTATTATATTTTTCTGACTTATAAATATTTAGTTATGAATTATACAAGTTGTTATCTTAATTAATTAGATCCATTAAAATAACCTCTTTAAAACATGAGATTCATGAGATAAAATAGTACCATTAGAAAGCTTGCATTTTTCCAAATCCAACAAGTATTTATTTGTAATTATTGGACCAATAGATAATTAGTTATGAAATTTAGAATTTCAACCAATCAGATGTTAGATAATGCCACATAGGCGAGAAAGTCTATGAAAAATAGGCTGGGCCCACATGACTTGGCCCAATGAACTCCAGCCAAGTCAGCAGGTCAATGGCTCGTTTGACTTGTTCCAAAGTAAGATACAAGAATGCAAAATGACTTAAATACCCCTAGGCAGAAAAACAAATAAGAAAGGAAAGAAAGGGGTAGAAATGGGAAAACGCAATACCTCATCTTCTTCCTCGTAGACACCCACTGCGTAAGAACTGAGCAAGCAGGAGCTTGTAAAGGTTTTGGGCAAAACCGGCCAGTGCGACGATTCATGAAAACAAGTATACCAAGTTGAAGAACGGACCTTCACGAACCTGGAGAGCAATTCAATTAGGACTGAGATGGCGTGGAGAGGGAGCAGCAACCACCACAAGGTCATCTCGAAGAAGTGAACACCGGCGAGCAAACATACGTGTTCTTGAGCAATTGATTGATGGAAATCGTCGCACGGGTGCTAAGGCAGCCTGGGGTACCCATATATATAGTGGAGGGTGAGGGGAAGTCCAGGATGGATTGGGACCAACCATGCTTGTGACGCAAGGTTTGCAGTTTCACTATCCGAGAAGAAAAAGGTAGGGAAAATAGAGATGGAAGGATGCAAATTTCTCTCCTGAACGCATAGCAACAAAAATCACAACAAATCGATGAGAAAAAAGAGGGAGAAAGATCCAAAAAAAACTAGGCCCTGCATCCAAGGTTACTGTTCACACACGTGTCTCTCCTACCCAAGGTAGGAGATGATGCGTGCACCATCCGATCAAGATCGGATGGTCCTCATCAGTCGCAAAAATCAAAATTGGTAACTATAGTCAGAATAGGATTTGCATATATTATTAAATGAATTTATCTTTCTTTATTTGAGGGCCCAAACAATTCTCAAAATTAACCAAAATTTACATGATGAGTGATTTCTACCCGTAGAATCCAAATATGGAATTAGATTTACCTTTTGAGAATTTTTAATGAGTTAACTAATTTAAAACTTATTTTCTCTTTCCTTCTTCATTAATAACATTAGGATTACCCAAAAATTATAAAAAATTATCCACAAGTCATATTAAACGTGTTGGATACGAATTTATCAATATTTTTATTTTTTGAAGTTGTTTATTATTTTAAATAATGAGTTTAATGTTTTGCACACGTTCTTTCTCCTAAATTTATCTGCTCATCAAATATTTTCCAAATTGATTCAAAATTCATCCAAAGGTCTAATGTAACATGTAGAACGTGAATTTGGAATTATTGTATTTTTTTGAAGACTTTTATAATTTTATTTAATTCATTTAAATTTTACCACTTATTTATCCTTTTAATTTATTAGAGGCATCTAGAAACTTTCTAAAAATATAAAACTTGTCCTATAAGCAATAATAAACGTGTGGAATATGATTTTGGCATTAACTAATTTTTTTTCAATATATATTTAATATTTTTGGTCTTTAAATCATTTTCTCTCTCCTGAATAAAATAAAATATTTAACATGGACCAAATTAAATAAAAATTCACACATAGACTCATTTTGATATATAGATTTCGAATTTGGAGTTATTTTTCAAATTTGAGGATGTTAGATATTTTATTTCACGTTATTGGCTTATCTCCTGTTTTCTTTTAATAAAGACTTAATATATGCATTTATCTTCCAAATTAAGTGATACTTGGTCCTTAAGTTTCTTTTAGATCAAGAAAACGAATTTGCATATCAAATTATCTCGTGGTTTCCTATTTGTGATTTTGGAATATATTCCACATTATCTCCTATTATCCAATATATCTCATATTATCTCCAATTATTACATTTATCATCTCCTTTATGTATATTTCGAGATTTCCTTTCATTTTCATATTCTAAAAAGCACTAGAAAGTTCTAGGATGAAATATTTTATTGTTTTTATTACTTAGTGTACAATTTGCACTTCAAGCCCATTATTAAAAACCCACTTGAAGTATTTGTGCATATAACCCTATATGGGAAATATTTATCCGGTTAAGTTCTTTAATTTCTTATTATCATCCAAATGAGTCATTATTAAGTACAAAGTATTTTAGATTCTCTTAATTACACGTATTAGCTTATCCTTGTTTGGCTAAGTCAAAAGGGTAAAACTATTAGGGTAGGATTCTATTTCTGGTATGTCACACATGGCAGGATAAGGTGGATGGGTACCACGGGTGTTCTTTCCCGAGTCAAAGCAAGTCATATGATGTAGAATATATTCAGACCACTTGACTCTGACATTCTCAAGGATGCAATACATTATCACCACAGTTTTCTCTGCAATATCCGTTTGATTTTTCTTTGGATGGATGTTGTAGTTGACCACTAGGGCTAATATTCGCTTCCTGGGATCTAGGGAGGAGGAGGGTAGGGTTCTCCTCTTCTTATAGGGAACATAGGGTTTATTTAGATAGCAATGGATATCGGGAAGAGTGATCTCATTCTACTTGTAGAAACCCTCAGGGTCCAAAAGGTCAAAATACTCATTGTAATCCTTACACCAGGTGTCATTCTCATCATCTCCTAAAAAGAAAACATTCAGGATATCCTTAGAGATTTGAAATCTCTTCCCGAAAGTCATGGAAGTAAGGATCAATTGAGTATTTGAATGGGGTACAAGGGGGTCGTAATTCCAATGCAAATATGCATAGAATTCATGAACTGCTTTTGTGCTTGTAAGAGAATTGTGAAAGCAATCATGCTCGACAGCCAGGGTAGATAGGTGATGAATAGATAGCAACCTTGTCACTTGATTGATGATAGATTGATGCCTAGGACTAGGCTCAAACAAGGCTCTAAAAGAAAGAGGACTCCTAGGAAGAAGGTCATTATACCTATTAACAACCTCTATTGAGACAAAGAGGGTCTCATCAAATGGAATCAAGCGAGACAAAGGAGAAATAGATGGTGCATTGCTAGGGGTGGGTCTCTTTCTTCTATGAGAAGCCATGGAGGTGCAAAGAAGGAGAAGAAGAGAGAAAACACACAAAACAAACCACCAAAACCATTCACACGCTAAGGTAGAGCACGGTAGAAGGTCTAGGATGGTCTATCTAGGTCAGATTAGGGCTAGGATAGAGAAGGTAAGGTCTGGGGTAGAGATCTTAGGGCTAGAAGAAGGAAAACCGGTCGACTATTCTCTAGTTGAGAGGGAGAATAGTCGGCCAAATCCAATTTAAGTTGGCATCAGCCCACTGATCGGTTGAGTTCTAAGAGTTGGAAACTCGATCGATTGGTCCATACAGAATAGCTCTCGGCCATGGATCGATCGAGTTTGTCCTGGGGGAAACTCGACCGATGGTCAACCTGACCTAAAACCATAAAACTTAATTTCTAGACATTTGAATGCTAATTAAATTTATATTTCAAGTCCATTATGTAAATTAAACATACTTAGGCACATATCACTCATCATTGGGTACTATTTTGCGATAAAACAAGCGTTTATGAAAAATAACCAAAAACAAGAGAAAAACAAGGCAAAAAGAACATGAAAAAACAATTTTAAGCATATAAGCATTCAAAGATGATCAAGATAGATGCAAAACATATAGGATATATGACTACTAGCTAGAAGGCGCATCAAATTCATCCAAAGTAGCTGTAAGCAATTTTGATCTAATAAAATTAAATTGCTCTCTAGCTAGAGGTTTAGTGAAAATGTCCGCCAACTAATTTTCTGTGTCCACATGCGTGATACAAATATCCTTCTTGGAAATGTGATCACGAGGAAAGTGATTGTGAACCTCTATATGTTTAGCTACACAATGCAATATAGGATTGTAAGACAAGTTAATTGTACAAGTATTATCACAAAAGATAGGATAAGCATCATAATGAATGTTAAAGTCTTGAAGCATTTGCTTCATCCATAGGACCTAAGCACAACAACTCCCGACTGCAATGTACTCAGCCTCGGTGGTTGTTAATGCCACAATGCTCTGCTTCTTGGAGAACTAAGACACCAAGCATGGTCCTAGGAGGAAACAAGTGCCACTTGTGCACTTTCTATCAATCGAGCAGCCTGCATAACTGGCAACACTATAGGTAGTAAGAGTAAAGTCCCTCGACTTGGGATACCATAGTCCAAAATTTTGAGTTTTAGCTAGGTACCTTAGAATCCTCTTAACAGTTATTAGATGAGATTTCTTAGGATTTGATTGAAATACAGCACATAATCCAACACTAAACATTATGTCAGGTCTAGAGGAAGTTAAATAAAGTAAACTTCCAATCATACCTCTATAGAGATTCTCATCTACCTTCTCATCTTCTTGCTTCCTTCAACTTTTCTTCATGGAAGAAGGGGATAGGGAAGTAGTGGAAGAATGAGAGCTTTACATGCACAAAGGTGGATCTCTCTTACAATAATCCTAACTCATTCACAAATCACAAAATGAAGTGTAAACTAGAGAGAGAAAGGGGCTCAAGGGGTGGTAGCACACTCAACTATGGCAAGGACCTTGTATGTGGTGAATGAGCAACCTTGGAATGAACTCCAAGTGGCCCTATTTATAGTTGGGGGTTCTCCCTTGAGTTGGGAAACACTTAGAATCAAATTATAGCCCTTTTTGCACAAGGCAACAGATCTATTTTCATCCAAACAAGTCACCAACTGTTATAATCACTTTTTTTGCATTTTCTGTACAGTACATTCGATCGAGATTTTATAAAGGTAACTCGACTGATCGGCTAAAAGAAAAACCCAATTTTCAAACTATCAGTCAAGTTTGTCCTGGGAAACTATATTAATCATTTAAAATCACATTTGGTCAGTAACCCAATCGGTTGAGTTATGTGAATGCACAACTCGACCGATGCACTCTCTAGAAAATTGTTCCAAGGGATCGGTCGAGATTGTAACTCAACCGATCAACAGTCTGTGATCAATTTTCTAAAGTCATTAAAAAGTGATTAAAACTTGGTACTAAGTGTCCCACATAATTTTCTCATCTTAGTTACAAGTCATATCATCAATACAAGTGATTACAAAATTCTTCTAAGGTCATTTACATGGATTTCCTAATTAGCACACTTGCATTGCTTTTGACTTGAACTTTAACAAGCTAGGTCTTGTGTAAATTGATTCTTTTCATGTACCTAACACCTGAGATCAATCTTGAATACACATATTAGATACATATGAATGGAATGGTTGAGTCATTATCAAAATATAGACAATGTATAATCTCTAGGTCAACAGAACTATCACCTTTCCAGTACCATTTTGTATAGCCTTGTACAATCCCATTAAACATGACACAATCTTTTATCGTGTCAACAGTGTCAACTTTCAAGTTATTGTTGCAATTCTTATAGGGGAAATAGAACCTATCTTCAAGTTATTTTCTATATTCCTCCACACATCTTATAAACTCATCAAGACTATTTATAAACTTTGGAGTGTAGCGATTTGGTTTCAACATCCATGATCGATCCATTTCTATATGATTAGATGGGAGATGGGTAGCTCATCAGGTTCATCTAGTAAGTTTTTTTTGGGTCAACATAGAGATCAGATTGTATTCATCCTGCTCTCTACTGCGGGCCAAATGTTTGCAAAATTAACATCAGGATTGCTGGTGAGACACTAGGGCACATCAGTGTGAAAAGTAAAAGTAGTGCTAGCATGAGCAAAAAAGCGGGCAATACAATCAGCTACATGATTATGTAATCTAGGAATATGAGAAATGCAAGGTTGGCTGATGTCCTCCTGGAGATTCTGGAGGAGACGACGCATGCGAGGGGGGAACATGGTTGTTGCAGATGCACCCTCGGTGGTAATGGATATCGCTGTGGTGGCATCATATAGGATGGTAGGAGTATGCCATCCTATGATTTTGCAAAGTTCCAAGGAACAAATAATACCTTGTACCTCTGCATCCAATGCCAAGCTGACATGGTTGGGCAATCTGTGGCCTAGAAGAAAACTTCCATGGCTGTCAACAACATGAATTCCAATCCCGACACGAGATGAAACAACATTGTAAAAAGCATCAACAAACATGACAATGCTCCTAATAGATGGGGGGTTCCGGACATGGCTGCACACCACGGTGGGTGTCGAGAACAGCGTCGGGATTGTAAGTTAATTTGAGGGGGAAAACATGTTTGAATAATTCATCCCTAATAATCTAGTAGCATTCAGATTCATGAATGTGTACCACCTATCCCATTCTTGATCACTTGATATCACTAGTAAGTGTATGATGCGTGTTTGATTTCAATAAATTTTGGTAGCATTTCTCCACAGTTCTCCAAGTACACCAATGTAGATGGGAAAATACCCACCCACATATGTACCCAGAGAACTAAGGGGAAAGGTAGTCAAAATTATTAAAATCAAACACACATTATACACTTAAATCCTAAGTCAGATGAAGTGATCAAGAATAGTCTCAAACTGTGGACTATCCAAGGTTTACTCCTAAGAGTAAATCTCGGACAGGTTTCTAGGCCAAATTAGGGTTTATATACAAATTAGGGTTTATTCACAAATCAGGGTTTATTCACAAATTAAGGTTTATTCACAACTTAAGGATTTATTTACAAATTAGGGTCCATTCACAATTTTAGAGTTAATTTAGAGTCAACATAAATATCATTTTCATATCAAGTTAATTTACAATCATTTTTCATGCAAGCGTAATCATTACAACATAGATGAGATCATCATTAAATACTTATTAGATTGCATAATTTAGCATGAATCATCATTAAATACATGGTTACATATATGCATTCATCATAATCTAATTATTTTTCATCATAATTCATTATTATTTTTATTATTTTCATCAAAATATGGTTAAAACAAATTACAAATGTCCCCTCTTTTTTCAATTGACCCATAGAATAGATTAGAATTAGTATCACATAATCATCTCCATCTCCGTTCCCTGACATATCCCTTCCCCCTCTCCTCCTTTCTCCTCTCCTCTCCTTCCCATGTCATAGTACAATTTCTTCTCAAATATGAGAAGAAATCCTACTAGGGAAGGGGAAAGAGAGGAGAGTAGAAAGGAGGAAAGGGGGAAGGGAGATGGAGACAAAAAATTAGGATCATTAGTCAACGAGAAAGTAAGGATTTCAAGATAGGGGAAGGAGAGCAACCTAAGTCAGAGGAGGAGGAAGAGAATGCATCACCGGAGGAGGAAGAGAATGTGGCAGCAGAGGTAGTAATAACTTCATCCTTAGCTCTGGTTTCTCCTCGACGTCACCTCAGTCATCCTTAGAAGTGGCGGAGAGGAGGCAACATCGGAGGTAGCATCTTTGGTGGCGGCAAGTAGTGTTGGTGGTGACAGCAGCAGTGGTGGAGAGGAGAGAAATTGTCTGCAAAAGTGTAGGATAGATGAATCACAAGAAACGTGGGTAGGGGAAAGAGTGGGGTAAAGGAATTCTCACAGGGTTAAGTAAGATATTCCTCGTCAGTCATTTAGAAAGCCGATGATGGAATACATTCCCCATCAATTACAACACAAAAACTTTTTCCATGCATAAAACTTTCTCATTGGTTGTCAATGATTGACCGCCGCCTAACCCCCAACCCAGCAATACATACGTCGTTGGTTTCATATAAAAAAACTAATGAGAAATATGAATTGGGGTGGGAAAACTTCCGTGGGTCGCATGACGCAAACATCTTCCTCTTCAGTTACAAACAAAAGAACCATTGAGAAAGAGAAATTATTTTCTGCGAGATAGATGGTGTGTGTACCACTTTATCCAGTCAGTTGTTTTAGTCAGAACCGACTGTGCAGCTTTTTAGGAGGCAAATGAAATGCCTGCAAAAATTTTGCACAAAATACTATTTTCACAGGTGATATATAGTGCCAGCTTTTTTTGATAAGAGACCCATGGTAAAAAGAAAGTACAGTTCATATTTTCTTGACTGGTCAATCCTTGGTGGTTGTCTACTTATAACCAACACTATAGATACTACCGTCAATTTTCCTTAACAAATAACCTAAGGCATATCCCCATTTTGTAGTAGTTATCACTGTTATAACTTGGTTTTTCATATATTTTCACACATGTTTGATTTTAAATTGTGAAACAATAAATTCTTTATATGACTTGTTTGTAAAAGTATGGGTTTGTTTTGCAAAACCACCATTACAAGGATTGTCATGGTTCTACTGTCTTCCAATAATCCAATGATAAATATGGGGAAAAGAAAGAAAGAAAACCAAACAATAAATTAATTGTTGTTTTACATGTGGAATTATGTGGAATTTTCTAGAAAAGTGGTGTTAAAGGTCACTAATGGTTTGGTTTCATTTTCACATGGTTCCTAATGAGAAAATTAAACAAAATAAAGGATATGGAAAAGACATAAAGAGAGGGATTGATTTGATACCTTAAATAATGAGACAAAGGAGAAAAATTCAAGATTAAGAAAAGTATATTTTATTTTTCAGTTTTGGTCTCAAACCTTGTTCTCACTTAGATAAAGTCATTAAAAAAATTTGTTCAAAATTTGAGATTAAAAAGATTAAAGAATTGAGGGATATGGAATTTTATAGAAATCCTAAAGTGATTGATTAATGCACATTTATATTAAATGTCATGAAATCATGTTCATACTTGATATATATGGACCCTTTTGTTTTGTTGCATGACATGATAGCTATTGACCCTAGATCCTACAGTGATCAAGTTGTCATCTATCTATGCTAGTTTTGAGAGGTAGTACAATGAAACGGAGATATCGGTTCACACTTTCCTCGCACCCTGATTGATAAGGATTCCTAAAACCTATATCATTGAATCCATAGAGCGATTATGGTCTAGTTTATCTTAGGATTGACCTCCTTTTGCAAGATATAAAGATTTTCCCCAATTATTTACCCCTTTGCTAGCCAACCCAAGATGCAAAGACCTATATAAAGAGCCATAGACCCCTCTATGAGATCACAAATTCACTCTTGAGACTCCTCTTGACTTCATGTCTCTCTCTATCATCAATTCTTCCTCTAGTTTAATCCTTACCCTCTGCTCCTTTCTGGAACCTCTCCGGAGATACTCATCATCGTCCTAGCATCACTAATTGCCTTAAGGGAATTGAGCCCCTTGGCAAGTTCATCAAGGAAAGGTGGAGGTAATGGCCCTCTTCCTCACCGTGCAGGAGGTTTAGATCTCAAAATCAACTTCTGGATTGATTGATTCCTCACAATAAAGAGGTGGAGCAAGAGGAGGAAGATGACACTCAGCGAGCTCGCCTCGTCGTCCCCCTTAGCAGGGAGAATGAAGAAAAGTCACCTCTTCTCGGAATGAATTCATAATGTGATGGGTTTGTTTGGATTCCATTGACCATCTTACCCCAACTCCTCTTCTATCCAGGTAAACCCTTTTCGAACATTTCTCTATTTTCTCGCACTTATGAGCACACGACCATGCAAGCACACCAAGTCTAGCTGGCATGAGTCCATTGTTCAGCTCAGCTGAGTTGGAGAGGTCGAGACCTGAACTCATCATCTAAGTGACGGCTTGTGATTAATCAGAATATGCTTATTTTTCCAAAAAATTATAATAATTAGTAGAATGGTCCAATGATAGAAAATTTGTATGAAACTGTCTCTAAAAAATGTAAGGAATGCAATAACAATAAAATCAAGGCATAGTTTTGTCTCTATTATAAGCTAGATTTTCACATAAATTAATATGTGTATTTCAAAGCAAAGAATGAATTGTCATGGACATATTATAAAACTTGGTATGCCTTGTTTTTAGAGTGTGGATTTTATATGCAATTTCCCCTATGCAAATGTATTTCATATTTTTTTGTTACCAATAATCCAATTATAGATGTGGGGTAAATTAAGAATGGAAAATCCAATACTAAAGGGATTTCTAAAAATAATGGACATTTGGTATTTTAAATATTGAATTGTGTGGAATTTTATAGAAAATAGAGTTTTCATGCATCAATAAATAGTAATGGCTTTATGAAATATTGGTTAATGGAAATATAAAGATAATGGACAAGTTTACAAAAGAAAATAAGATTTGTGTTGTTTTAGATTATTAAAAGAGTAATTACCTAGACCAGTTTGACAACACATGTTTTGGGACATCTATTAATATTGTTTTGATCCAACTTTTGGTATGCATAAAGACAATAAGGAAAATATGATGATTCTAGAAGTTGGCAGAAAAAGTATATTCCATAATGGTATTGTTTTAATGAGATGACTAAAGGAGCAAGTTTGGACATCCTTGTAAGTCCCAACTTACTAGATTGGAAAGGGCTTTACACGTTTGCTTGAGGTAAGGATAATTGAATTGGAAGAATATATCGAAGAGAGATGTAAGATGAATAATCTAGAATTCTTTATCCAATAAAGTTTCATGTATTTCAATACATTCCTTAATGGATTTTGGTGTATCAACTAAGTGAAATTGGTAACAAATTATAGATATATGTGTTTCTATGTAGGAAAGACACTGAATATTTTTCTTGGAAAATAATGCATATGTTCCTTCTGGATATTTGTCATATCTAAGAGAGAGGGAGAGATTAGTAAAAGGAAAGTAAAAAGGAACCCTTGGGAATAAAACCATATATTTGTGGTTATGGAAAAAAGGAACCATATAATAAAAAGTAATTAATCGAGTGCCAGAGATGTGAGAACAAAAAAAAATCTTGGTGAAGGCATGGTATAAGTAGGTGGGTTACTACCCTTCTTGGGAGGAACTCTTTCTCTTGATCTTTTCATCATCTTTTCCCCCCAAACCTAGCTTTCCCGTATAGAGACTAGCTTGACGGTAGATTTTTCATGCATGATGTACAAAGGCAAAGCCAGACCTAGCTACTCCATGTCTGGTAGAGGAACTTGCACACCATAGAAGGGAAGGGGTGAATGCGAGCATGACTGTGGCGGGTGGTGCTTTCCCTTGTTTAAGTGGTGAGTAATTGTGACCAGAAAGTCTAAATTTTATTTGGTAGGTACCCTAATAGGAAGTGTATTCCCACATAGATACGAGTGGACTTGTATCTAAATGAAAGTGAGTCACACCACGGCTAGATTAGGGATTCATTTAAAGCTAGAGGGTTAATTCCTATTGGATTATAAGATATACATACTAGATGATGTGGATGATGATCCTAGTTCTATGAGATGAGTTAGTATGGTTTACAAGGACCTCAGTCGGTTTTGAGAATTTGACTTTAGTTTTTGGACATAAGATTTGATAACACAAGTGTGTGATGCTCTGGATAAGGATAAGTTATGAATCTACAAGAGCCTCAACCTCATCTAAAAAGGGTGACCCCTAGTGTTAGGACCAATCATAGGGTTAACTCCAGAATAGAGTGAGACCCAGAGGGAGTCAGGATCCTAGACTCTAAGACATGAGGAATTATATAGTAGGTTTGGTCCTAGAGTTGAGTTGATATATGCATGATTTCTAGAGGTTTGTCGTACCCCAGATGTCCTTGGAAGGACCAAACCCTAGAGACAGAGAAGGAGGTTTCTCATAGAGATGGGTAGATGATATGAGAACCTACTATCTAGGTGAGGGAAAGAGAGTCCCAAGATCCTAGAGAGGTAAGGAATGGTAATATGTTGTGAAACCTCATACTCGGGTTAGTAGTCCCTTGTGTAGGGTTCCAAGGGTTGCCTATGTGAAAGAGAATGTTGGATAAGAATGTTATGTGAGTAGGAATCTAAGAAGAAAATGGCATATCATGTTTGGTACGATACGTTCTTGGGTGGCTAGGACATGAAGTATGGATGACCAATGCTAAGGAGGTAAACCCAAGGTCCCTAGACAAAAGAGGGAAAGTGGTATTATCTAGTGCATACAATGCTCACAAAGTTGAGTGAGATCATAGAGATTGAGCATGGAACCCCCTCAAGTATTGAGTTAAAGAAAGCCCCTCTTAGACTTGGAAATATGTTTGATGGGCCCATCATACAATTTGGTTTAGAACCACCATACTATCATATATATGTATAAAATTGGTCCAACCTTGAGAGGTGTTGAATGAGTATGATATAGTGGAAAACTTAGAAATGGTTCAATAAGTTCTCTACCTATAATTGGTTAGCCACATGCATGAAATAGGATAATGTGAAGTGACTAGCTAATCTTGAATGAATATTTAAATAAGAACACAACCTAAAATGAGAAAGTAAAAAGGGATAATGCTCATGATAAATATTGAACATAGTTGTTGTTCACATAAGGGATATATGATAATAAATTGCCTTCTTCAGAGTACGCTTTAACTATTTTGGCCTACTATTTGGTATGGATTAGATAACATACTTAGCATATCACATTAGATAAAATAGTCGTTCCTATAGCCATGAACACATAATACATCGGTCCCATTATATCCAAATGCTTCAATTCATGGTAGTAAGGTACCAATTGTGATCAAACTCTTGATTGGTAGATCATGGGATATAATGATATAACTCTCACGTAGAAAATACATGGATGATATAATGGAAAATATGCCTAAAAGACATGTTCTTTTGTGATAATATAAATATTAGTAAAAGATCATTTTTGTTGGTTTCTAATAAATGCTAGTTTTATCTTGTCCTGGGATAGGGCCTTCTCTAGAAAGGGTGAATCCACAAATGAGTTTAAGAATAGAAGCAACATTAAGTGTCACTTAAAACCTTACAGAACAAGTGCATGAAGCATAAAATCAAATATATTGAGTATGATTCTTTGGACCCATGTATGACCATCTCTAAGGGACATGAGGAAAATTCACTATGGAAGTGACCAATAGAATGGGACCAGGCCCAGATGGGAAGGTCACAATGAGCCCAATGAATGGACATAAAGAAAACAATGGGTTCCCTAAGAGATTAAGGAAATTCAGGTGAAAGAATTATAAAGGATATAATGTGCTTGGATATTATCAGAGAAACCTCAAGAAAAATGTGTGATGAAATAAAATAAAGTTGTAACATCTCAATAAAACCCTTGGGAAGGGTAGGGCCATAAGTCAAACCTAAGATCTTATAGGATGATTAAAGATACATAAGATTTATGAGGATGGGGAATGATTATGTGCTAAGTGCATAAGGCCCCTAGTGGTCAAGAGGATATCATTCCAAAAGTACATATGCCCTAGATATCTTAACGGGTGATTGAGAGACATGAGATGTAGATGAAAAGAACATACAAAATCATAAGATGATGTCTGAATAAGAATCTTAAAAATATAATCGCACTCCATGTATATTCATGAAATAGAAAGAGATTTCTGAAACTATAAGGTATTTGTGATATGGGGTCATTGTTGAGAGTCACTCAACCAAAATTGAGATATTAGAAGATAATGCATTTCATCTTGTAATGAATGTGAGATATTAGATAGACACATGTTATGAAGAAAAAAGGGATATATGAGAATGAATGCCTAACTTGAAATTTAACGACATATCCTAGGGTTGGAGGTGTTACCTCACCCTTATGTGGAAATAAATGAACAATAGGTTGGAAATCTAGGGGAGAAGGCAATCACCAAATGAAATGGAAATCACAAAATGAAAATGTAGTTATCAAGAGGTGACATCATGTGACTACTAAGGATGTGTATACCTTGAATTGAATTCATGTACCAATCTTAATGGTAATGTAAGAAATTTTACATATCAATAAAAGATGTTAAAGTTGTCTAAGTAGGGTTGCTAACCCTAATGCTTGAAACTAAATTGAGTTATCATTCACCTTAAGCTTACTAGGTGTGAATTTAAGGGGGGGGGTTCCTTTTAAGGAGGGGTGAATGTTATATCCTCAATCTTGGTAAAATTGAATGATCTTAAGGTAAAAACATGATTTGATAAATAATTTTCTCCAATGGTATTATTCATGGAATAATATAATAACTTTGTGGCATGGGTGTAACCCATGGTCTAAGAAGATGTTCAAGATACTATTTGCTTTGCGAATAGGTCCTTATAGAACAAGTAAATGGAAAATAGAAGGAATTCATGCATAAATAGAAGACAATGACTATATCAAATGTTGATAACTAAAATATGAGATAATTGTCTCCTTTCCATCAGTTGGATGAACAAGTCAAATTTGAGGACAAAATTCTTATAAGCAGGAAAGGATGTTATAACCTAGATTTTTTATGAATTAATACATCTATTTAAAAGTAAATAATGAATTTTCATGGACATATTAGATAACTTGGTATGCCTTGTTTTTAAAGTGTGGATTTAAAATCACATTTCCCCTTTGCAAATGGATTTCATTGTTTTATTGTTCCCAATAAATGCAATTATAGTTATTGGGTAAAGGAATAAAGGAAAATCCAATACCAAAGGGATTTCTAAAAATAATGGACATCTGGTATTCTAAATATGGAACTGTGTGGAATTTTCTAGAAAAGAGAGTTTTTGTGCATTAAAAAATAGTAATGGCTTTATGAAATATTTGTTAATGGAAATTCAAAGGTAATGGACAATTTTATAAAATAAAATAAGATGTGTGATATTTTAGATAATTAAAAGAGTAATTATCTAAACTAGTTTGGCAACACATGTTTTGGGACATCAATTAATATTGTTTAAATCCAACTTTTGGTATGCATTCAGACAATAAGGAAAACATGATAATTCTAGAAATTTTGAGAAAAAGGACATTCCATAATGGTATTGTTTTAATGAGACGACTAAAGGATAAAAGTTTGGCGTCCTTATAAATCCCAACTAACTAGAGTGGAAAGTGCTTTATAAGTTTTCTTCAGGTAAGGATAATTGAATTGGAAGAATATATCAATGAGAGATATAGTATTTTTTTAATGAGATGACTAAAGGAGAAATGTTTGACATCCTTATGAATCCCAACTTACTAGAGTGGAAAGTGCTTTATCAATTTTCTTGAGAGATACAAGATGAATAATCTAGAATTATTTATCCAATGAAGTGTCATGTATTTCTTTACATTGCTTAATGCTTTTGGTGTATAAAGTATGTGAAATTGGTAGCCACTTGTAGATATATGTGTTTATATGTAGGAAAGACATTGAACATTTTCCTTTGAAAATCATGCATAAGTTCCTTATGCATATTTGTCATATCTAAGAGAGAGGGAGATATTAGTAAGAGGAAAGTAAAAAGGAATACTTGGGAAGAAAATGATATACTCATGGTTAGGTCAAAAAGGTACCATAGAACAAAAAGTAATTAACCGAGTGCTAGAAATATGAGAACAGTAGAAAATCTTAGTGAAGTCAATGTATAAGTAGGTTGGTTACTACCCTTCTCGAGAGGGACTTGCTCTCTTAATCTTTTCATTGTCTTTATCCCCAAACCTAGGTTTCCCGTATAGAGACTAGCTTCATGAAAGATTATTCATGCATGTTGTGCTAAGGACAAGCCAGACCTGGATACTCCATGGTCGGTAGAGGAACTTGCACACCACATAAGGGAAGGAGAAAAACATGAGCATGACTGTGGTAGGTTGAGCTTTCCCTTTCAGAGCGGGTTCTCAATTACCTCATGTTATACCTAGATGAGCAGGGTGGACCCTCTGGTCTCTAGCTGAGATTGGTGGGGACTGGGGTCTACTATCATGTCGAAGGTAGGCAGAGGTCCGCAACCTTCCCCTTCTGTTCCTTGAGCCATAGGAGCTGAGACTATCTATGTGGCAACCAAGCGGCGTATCCGCATGTGTCGTCTCCTGAGGGAGAAGGCTGCTACCATTGGGAGTCTCGTAGATGAAGAGGAATGTCTAGTGGATGTCTGAAGACTCTCATTCAAACCTTTTCCCGTCGACCTGATGTCCTAGTTGGGTCGAGAAGTCAAGAACTTGGGACCCTATAGATGGTGGCACAACCACCATAAATGGACATCCTAGTTTGGCTCTACATCATGCGGGGTCCCATGTGAAGGTGAGAGTCCAGTAGAAGGAAGTGGGAGTTGGGTCAGCCATGAACTGGCTGGCCCAGGACTACCCCAATCCCTGGGACATGCCCCTCTTAGCCAACGTGGCAAGTGGCCTCTAATAGAACCAACCAATGGCAATCTGCCATGTGGATCTATGGTTAAGGTATATTTACATATTATGACTAATTCATAGGAAGTGTTAGGAGTGCCTGAAAATAGCAAACTTATAAACCAAAATGATTGGGAGAATGAATAGAACACAAATAAAATGTAATTGAGACTTAATTATGCTTCATATTCCAAAGTTAGGGCTAATACTTGTTTAAGTAGTGATTAATACATAGAAATCCTAGATTTGGGTACTAAAATGTTGGAAACATCAAAAAGCCTTTCATTTATGTTGTTTCTGATATTGTTGCATGAGACAAGAAATCAAGAGGATTATGGTCATGATGATAATAATTAGAGTTGCTAATGTGTATAACCCTAAATATGAAGGATTAAGTGTAAAGATTTTAAATTTCTAGGTTGATAATAAAGTTAATACGATCTAAGTGTTCATTATAAAGGGATATTTTGGGTTTTATAATCATGATTACGCTTAGTTTGAATTAGGGTTTTGAAGCCTGATGCTAGTGATAATTTGATAACTAGGAACCCCAAACCCTAGATTATGACCAAGTTGGGTTTTGTCTGTTTAATATGATGGTGACACTTTAGGATTTATATATATGCAGATTAAAGTTGATTGTTTGGTTTTTTTGCTTGATTGGAAAATATGCTTGAAGTATATTATATATCACAATCTGCATGGCTCACCATCAAGGTATGTGGTTACAGCTATGACTACCCACATTAATTTGATGACATTTTTTTAGGATTATCAGATTGGTTGCAAAGTAATAGTTGGATGTTTATTTATTTCCTACAACTCATAAAGTCGGTATGGATATCACACTATATGGACATGACTAGGTTGAATCCTATGCCTCCTCTAGACATATGGAAATATAAGGTAAATGATGATTAAGCCCAACCCATGAGTGGGGAAGACTGATGTGGCACCAAGCACTGGGGGGAGAAGGTGGCTTATGTCCACTACAGAGACAAAACCCTAGAGGGGTTTTACAAAGGTTGGATACATCATGGTTGAGTAGTTATGATGAAAATGTTAACTTTGATTATGTAAACATGATTGTTGTGAATATATTGTTACATCTAATTGTGAATATTTTCCCCCTACATACTAGTATATCTCAATATACTAACCATGTTTTTATTCATGGAATTTTAGGTACATGTAAAATTTAAATATACTCAGAGACATGATAAACTAGATGAAATGACATGAAGACATTAATCTATGTGAGGAGTATTAGCTAGACACTTCTTCTCTTTGTACAGTTTAATGACAAAAATTCATGTAAATCTTTGGAAGAGCATTTTGTAAACATTATTTGAATTAATGGAAATTATTTGCTATTTTATATTGTTTGGTAAAATATGGATCCTTGGGAAATTTTAGGTAATGACTCTCATTTTTTTGGCCTTCTTTAATTGGGGGTTGTTGAAAAGTGAGATAGTTACATTTTTTATCAGAGCCCCATATTTTTTTAAATAATATTTAATAGTCTATAATTTAAGTAATATGTAGAAATATAAGGAAACTTGTTAATGTAAAATTTGATGGCAATGGTGTCTTGAAAGGATCATGGTTTTGGGGGCTAGAAATATTTTCCTCCGCACCATTAAGTTGGTATATGAAGATTCACTTAGCCAATGTGATACCGAACTTGCTAGAACCTAGGTTTAGCCTGAAGTAATGTTTCCTCTAAGTCTTCTCGTCTCTACTTTCATCCACTTCTCATACTCTTTCTTAAAAACCCTAAAAGATACTTCCCTCCTCATCTCAAGTTAGGGTTTTTGAGAATAAGTAGGATTAAGGCATCCTCTGCCAATTAATGAACATATAATGTGGAAATAATGATAAAGTAAAGAAAAGGGTTTCATGATTTTTTCCTTGCAAGGGTAAAACTTAGATGGAGACATGGTTAGCCTAGAAAACCCATAATAGACATAGAAAACCCCAAGGTGTTGGGTATGGTTCATAACCCTAATTGTAAATACTAAGCAATGGAAAGAAGAAAGAGGGAATACAATGAGTTCATCCATGCATGTGTATGGAGTAAATCATGTAGGATACAGATGCAAGGTCTGAACATACATATGAAACTTGAGAAATAAGTGAGTACATAATAAGGAAAATATGAAAACCCTTAGTGCAACTTTTGGGATTGGTGTCCCGACCTAGGGTGGGCCCATCCAAGAGTGGAGAAAAGATCTATGAGAGAGATAAACCATAAGGTTGGGTTGTAACCAAAAAGTCTAAACTCCTTTTAGTAGGTACCCTAATAGGAAGTGTGTTCCTACACAGATACGAGTAGGCATGTATCTATGTGAAAGTGAGTGACACAAAGGCTACGAAAGGGATTCGTTTTAATCTAGAGAGTTAATGCATGTTGGATTATGAGATAGACATACTGGATAATATGGATAATGAGCATAGTTCTATAAGAAGAGTTAGTATGGTTTATAATGACCTAGATCAGTTTTGAGAATTTTACTTTAGTTTTTGGACATAAGATTTGATAACACAAGTTTGTGTGCTTCCCCAGATAAGGATAAGATTGGAATCTACATGAGCCTCAACCTCTTCTACAAATGGAGGGGGCCTGATGTTAGGACCAAATATAGGGTTAACTCTAGAACAGTGACACCCAGAGGGAGACAGGAACCTAGACTCAAAGACATGAGGAAATATGAGAAATATTTGTATGATATGTCCTAAACCAGACTACCCCTAAGTGGAAGAGTTGAGTTGCTATATGCATGATTTCTAGAAGTTTGTCATATCCTAGATGTCCTGGGAAGGACCAAACCCTAGAGAGAGAGAAAGAAGCTTCTTATACATATGGGAAGATGATATGAGTACCTTCTAACTAGGTGAGAGAAAGAGAGTCCCAAGATCCTAGAGAGGTAAGTAATGGAAATATGTTGTGAAGTGTAACACCCGGGCCCACTGCCCAAGGCTCTAGTAGAGTTACAAGAATGACAACTGTCCCCACAGACCACCACTAGCCTTAATTGCGCGCTTTGTCCTCACTCATGTGCATGCCAGGATCAACTTCTTGACAGGTCACCCATCACAGTACTACTCCAAACCGAGCATGCTTAATTATGGAGTTCTTAGTGATGGGCTCCCAAAAAAGGAGGTGCACCTTGGTGATATGGGTAGTCCAATCATTCCTTTTAAGATCATGTTATCCAAGGCCTCAAATCCAGGGATGTTACAATCTCCCCCACTTAGACTCTTGACATCCTCGTCAAGGCTCAACTATATGGCCTCATAATCTAACCCCATTTTACTGTAGACCCAGAATGGCCCATGGACACCCAACTCCCGATCACGGAATACCAGCGCAAGGGTGGGTATGTCAACCATGGATAGCCCTTTCCTACATGCCTGGACCGTACGGCTCAAGACTAGCATGCCACTTGCCCATGCGGGCCCCACCTACTGGAGAAAAGATCTATGAGAGAGATAAACCCTAAGGTTGGGTTGTAACCAAAAAGTCTAAAATCCTTTTAGTAGGTACCCCAATAGGAAGTGTGTTCCCACATAGATACGAGTAGGTATGTATCTATGTGAAAGTGAGTGACACCAAGGCTACGAAAGAGATTCATTTTAATCCAGAGGGTTAATGCATGTTGGATTATGAGATAGACATACTGGATGATATGGATGATGAGCATAGTTCTATAAGAAGAGTCAATATGGTTTATAATGACCTAGATCAGTTTTGAGAATTTGACTTTAGTTTTAGGACATAAGATTTGATAACACAAGGTTGTGTTCTTCCCCAGATAAGGATAAGATGGGAATCTACATGAGCCTCAACCTCTTCTACAAAGGGAGGGGGTCTGATGTTAGGACCAAATATAGGGTTAACTCTAGAAGAGTGACACCCAGAGGGAGACAGGAACCTAGACTCAAAGACATGAGGAATTATGAGAAATATTTGTATGATATGTCCTAAATCAGACTACCCCTAAGTGGAAGAGTTGAGTTACTATATGCATCATTTCTAGATGTTTTTCATATCCTAGATGTCCTGGGAATGGCCAAACCCTAGAGAGAGAGAGAAAGAAGCTTCTTATACATATGGGAAGATGATATGAGTACCTACTAACTAGGTGAGAGAAAGAGAGTCCCAAGATCCTGGAGAGGTAAGTAATGGAAATATGTTGTGAAGCCTCTTACTCGGGTTGGTAGTCCCTTGTGTAGGATTCTAAGGGTTTCTTATGTGAAAGATAAAGTTGGATAAGAATATTTCATGAGTATGCATCTAAGAAGAAAATGCCATATCATGTTTTGGTATGATACGTACTTCGGTGTCCAGGGCATGCACTATGGATGACTAATACTAAGGAGGTAAACCTGAGGTCCCTAGAGAAAAGAGGGAAAGTGGTGGTATCTAGTGCATACAATACTCACAAAGTTGAGTGAGATCATAGAGATTGAACATGGTACCCCCTCAAGTATTGATTTAAAGAAAGCCCCTCCTGGACTTAGAAATATGTTTAATGGGCCCCTCATAAAAGATGGTTTAGCACCACCATACTATCATATATATTTATAAAACTAGTCCAATCTCAAGAGGTGATGAATGGTTATGACATAATGGAAAACCTAGAAATGTTTTACTAAGTTCTCTATCTATAATCAATTAGCCATATGCATGAAATATGATAATATTAAGTGACCAGATAACCTTGAATGAATCTTTAAATAAGAACGCAACCTAATATGAGAAAGTAAAAATGAGATAATTATCATGATAATATTGAGCATAGTTTCAGTTGAAATGAGGATTATGTGATAATAAATTTTCCTTCTTTATAGTACACTTTACCTATTTTGTCCTACTATATGATATGGATTAGATAACGTACTTGACATATGACATTATATGAAATAGTTGTTCCTATAGCCCTGAACACATAATACATCGGTCCCATTATATCCAAATGCTTCAATTTATGGTAGTAAGGTACTAGTAGCGATCCAACTCTTGAGTGGTAGAGTTCGATATATAATGATATAACTGTCAAGTAGAAAATGCATGGATGATATAATGGAAAATATGCCTAAAAGACATGTTCTTTTGTGATAATATAAATCTTAGTACAAGATCGTTTCTATTTTTTCTGATAAATGCTAATTTTATCTTGTCATGGGATAGGATCTTCCCTAGAAAGGGTGAATCCACAAATCAGTTTAAGAATTGAAACATTAAATGTAACTTAAAACTTGAGAGATTAAGTGCATGAAGCACAAATTCATATATATTGATTATGATTTTTTGGACCCATGTATGACCATGTATAAGGGACATGAGTAAAAGTCACTATGGAAGTGACAGATAGAATGGGACTAGGCCTCGATGGGAAAGTTGCCATGTGCCCAATGAAGGGACATAAAGAAAATTATGGGTGCCCTAGGAGATGAAGGAAATTTGGGTGAAAGAATTATAAATGATATAATTTGCTTGGATATTATCAAAGAAACCTTTAGAAAAATGTGTGATGAAATAAAATAAAGTTATAACACCTCAATAAAACCCTTGGGAAGGGTAGGGCCACAAGTCAAACCTAAAATCTTATAGGATGATTAAAGTTATATAAGATTTATGATGAAGGGGAATGATTATGTGATAAGTACATAAGTCCCTTGGGGGTCAAGAGGAGATCATTGCAAAAGTACTTATTCCCTAGATATCTTAAGGGGTGACTGAGGCTAGTGAAACATGAGATGTAGATGAAAAGAACATATGAAGTCATACGATAATGTTTGAATAAGAATCTTAAAAAGAGAATCATACTCCATGTAAGTGCATGAAATAGAAAGATATTTGTGAAATTAAAAGGTTTTCGTGGTGTGGGGTCCTTGTTGAGAGTGACTCAACTAAAATTTAGATATTAAAAGATAATGTGTGAAAACATTGTCTCTGTCCTTGGAATGGGATGAACTTAGTATTTGTACTGTAGCCAAATATTCATTTCATCTTGTAATGAGTGTGAGAGATTGGATAGACACATGTTATAAAAAAGGGATATATGAGAATGAACATCTAAGTTAAATTTAAAGGCATATCCTAGGGTTTGAGGTATTACCTCACCATTTATGTGGAAATAAATGAACAATAGGTTGGAAATATAGAGGAGAAGGTAATCACCAAGTGAAATTAAAATCACAAATGCAAATGTAATTATCAAGAGGTGACATCATGTGAATACTAAGGATGTGTATACCTTGAATTGAATTCAGGTACCAATCTTAATGGTAATGTGAGAAATTTTACATATCAATAAAAGATGTTAAAGTTATCTAAGTAGGGTTGCTAACCCTAATGCTTGAAACTAAATTGAGTTATCATTCACCTTAAGCCTACTGGGTGTGAATTTTAGGGGACACAATTTCTTTTGAGAGGGGTGAATGTTATATGCTCAATTTTGGTAAAATTGAACGATCTAAAGGTAAAATCATGATTTGAAAAACAATATTCTCCAATGGTATTATTCATGGAATAATAAAATAACTTGGTGGCATGGGTGTAACCCATGGTCTAAGAAGAGGTTCAAGAGACTATTTGATTTATAAATAGGTCTGTATGGCACAAATTCATGGAAAATAGAAGGAATTCATGCATAAATAAAAACAATGACTTTATAAAATGTTGACAACTAAAATATGAGATAATTGTCTTGTTTCCATATGTTGGATGACTAAGCCAGATTTTGAGGACTAAATTCTTATAAGAGGGAAAGGATGTCATAACTTGTATTTTGGCATGAATTAATACATGTATTTGAAAGAAAATAATGAATTGTCATGGACATATTAGAAAACATGGTATGCCTTGTTTTTAAAGTGTGGATTAAAAATGCAATTTCCCCTTTGTCAATGGATTCATAGTTTTATTGTTCCCAATAATCCAATTATAGATGTATCCCTTGGTCTGTTATAGTCAGAGAATTAACCAGCCAATCCAATAATTGTAGACCAATAGATTTGGGGAAATTAGTGTTGGTGCATGTGTTTGGTTGATCGAATGATCCACATGCTTGGTCAGGCAATCTACAATTGTCAGTTTCTATTGATGATTTTTACACCCTTTTCTAATTGACTGATCTTGAGGCTTGATTGGACAATCTAAATTCATTTCTGCATCCAATGGCCATTGTATTTTGGGCTCTTTTGTGATTTCTCATCTACTTAGGAGACCAGCCAATCTTCTTGGTGAATAAATTCACTGATGTATGCAGATTGGGTCATCAATAGGGGTGATCAACTTATCTACTAGGGGTTGATTTTCTATGACAAAATACACCCCAAAAATTGACCAATTTTCAATATAGATCACCCAATCTGGGATCAATAGGCTCTCTATTTTATAAAAGATGACATGCATAAATGTTTGATTGAAGATTGGATCAAGGGGCATTCAAATTGTGAAAATAATATAAGAAATTTAACTAATGCAATGGAATTGAAAGCTATCTAGATCAATAAAGAGTAAAAAATCTATCTATATAACAACCTGGTTGCCTCTTGAGAAGCGTCTTATTAAACTTTGTGGATCGACGCATGTTCCTTAGATTGTGACTCAAGTGGCTAGAGGAACTGGAGATACTTCCTTTGTTTCTAGATCTTTAGTGGTGATGTATCTCTTTAGTTGGTTGATATTTTCAACAAATTCACATTTATCTCATCCCACAACACATATATACTGCGTGGGTAGATTTTCTTCATGTGGTATGGCCCATGCCATCAAAATCTCTGGTCCTCTAGAAACATTCTTAAGTGGGAGTTGTAAAGAAAAACTTGGTCTCCCACTTGAATGACTTTAAACTAAAGGTGGTCATCTTGCAACATCTTTTTCCACTCCTTGTAGATGTGTGGGTTTTCGTATGTAGACACACGCACATCACCTTTAACTCCTATAATTGAAATAAGCATTTTGCTCTGGTGAGAGAAAGATCAAAGTTTAAGAACTAGATAGCCCAACTGACTTTGTGTTCCATTTGTACTGGGAGATGGAAAGACTTGTCCTAGATCAACCAAAATAATAAGATTTCAAAGGGGGTCTTCAAAGTGGTTTGGTATGCCCATAAGGCATCATTGAGCTTTAGTTTGCAATCTTTCCTAGTCCTTCCAACAATCTTCTCAAGGATGAACTTGATTTGTCGAGTGAACAGTTAAACTTGGTCATGTGTTTGGGGATGGTATGGCATAGCTACTCAGTGATTGTTATGACCCCCTCTCCCTGTTATCCCCTAAAAAAGAGGACTGAGAGGGAATGGGCCACAATCATAATTATGGGATCCATGATTAATAATTAAGCAATAATAATCAATAAATTTAATTTTATGGAAAATAGTTGATAACAAGGTAACCTCTCCTCAAGGGAATTACATGAAATATAAATATTTGCAATATAAATAAATTCTATGTAACTATAATTCCCCTTTTTATTTTTACTTTCCTTTCTCCTTGGTGTCATCTTCTTGCAAGTCCATCTTTTGTGTTAATAGGAGTTTAACCTAAAATGTCATGAAACAAAACAACGACTAGTATATTTCTATGTTGATATGTGGGGGAACACAATGTGCACAAGTATGTGTAACAACATGATAAACCATATTTGAAATCAACAAATTAATCCAAACACCTTTTCATTTCTTAACTTCTCAATCCTTAATCTATGTGGCATATCCACTCACTAGGGACACCCAATCATACCATCCTCACTCTCTGGGAGTATTTCTTTGATCTACCCACTCACAAGGCATGACTTCCATCCATACCCACTCAGTGGGGGTATTTATGATATCATACTCACTCTCTGGGAGTATATATTAGCCAACCCACTCATTAAGGGTGCTTTCCATACTTATCATGCATGCATTTACTCAGAGATTATATTATGGGCTTAAAAAGGTTATTTCTATATGTTGTGATACTCATATGGGCTTTATAGATCACAGAAGAAATAAATAAGTAGTTAATTTGCAATCCATTCATAATAGCCTCTAGAAAACCAAAGAAGTTGGTTAAGTCGACTCTTCATAGGTGTAACCACATACCTTTCTCAGGAGTAACTTGATGTCCAAGCAAAAGGCAACAAAAGCAACCAATCAAGCAACTACCATTGAAATAAAGCATAATACCAATGTATTATTGTTTTGTTCATAATATCTCATTAATACTGACTTCAAGTCCAAATTAGGGTTTCAGAATCAAATTAGGGTTTCATTAGGGTTTTGGCTTCCCAAACCCTAACTATCACTTTTAACGTGTTTTTGGTGTACAACCCCTAATTTTATCATCATACGTATTTTAACTCAAGTAAACCCTAATTTGTCAACTTATGAATTATTAATCTCAAATTAGATCCAAGATACCCCTTTTATCCCAAAAAAATCAATCTTTCACTATTAAGATCAATTAAACATGTTATGATCACCTAAACCTAGAAATTAGGGTTTTTATACATCAAACACATCAAAGATGGTAATTTTAGGCACTTCTAAAATTAGAGATAGAATAAAGCCTTGATTTAATTTTATTGCTCACCTTGCATTTTTTTAGAACTTTTCATATATTATTTGCTATCATTGGACCATTCTACTCATTATTATGATTTTTTGAAAAATTAAGCATATTCTAACCAATCACAAGATGACACCTAGATGAAGAGTTAGGGTCTCGACCTCACCAACTTAGTTGGTTCGACCAATGTTGGCATGTTTGCGTGGTCATACGCTCGTTAGTGTGAGAAAAGAGAGAAAGGTACGAAAAGGGCTTACCCAGATAGAAGAGGAGTTAGGGTAAGATGGTCTTTTTGCTGAGTGTCGTCTTCCTCCACTCACTCAGACTCTTTGTTGCAAGCATTCAGTTGACCAAGAAGTTGACTCTAAGATCTAAGCCTCTTGCACGGCAAGGAAGAGGGACATTACCTCTGCCTTTCCCTGGCAAACTTGTCAAGGGGCTCAATTCCCTCAGAGGCGACTGGTGATGCTAGGACGGTGATAAGTATCTCCCACGAGGTGTCAAAGAGGAGAAAAGGGTAAGGTCAAGACTATAGGAAGAATTGAGGATAGAGAGGGAAGTGAAGTCAATTGGATTCTCGAGAGCATATTTTCAATCTCATAGTGGGGTCATGGCCCTTTGTGTAGGTCTTTGCATCTTGGGTTGGCTGACAAAGGGGTAGAGAATTGGGGAAAATCTTTATAGCTTGCCAAAGGGGTCAAACCCAGGATAAACTAGATCAGAATGTCTCTCCATATTCAATGAGATAGGTTTTAGGAATCCATGTAGACCAAGGAGCGAGAAAAGTGTGAACCGAAATCTCTGTTGCGCTATATCTACTTCTCAAAACTAGTGGAGGTAGATGACAACTCGATCACCATAGGATCTAGGATCAATGGTTGTCATGCCATGCGGAAAATAAAAGGGTCTATATATATATATATATATATATATATATATATATATATGAACAAGATTTCGTGACATTTAATATAGATGTCCATTCATCAATCACTTTAGGATTTCTAGAAAATTCCATATCTCTCAACCCTTTAATCTTTTTAATCTCAGATTTTAAAGGAAATTTTGAATGACTTTAAGTGTGGGCAAGGTTTGAGACAAAAACTCATAAATAAAAGATACTTTTCTTAATCTCCAAGTTTTTCCTTTATCTCATTATTTAAGGTATCAAATTAATCCTTGTCTCTTTCTATCTTTTCAATATCATTTATTTTCATTACTTTTTTCATTAGGAACCATGTGAAAATGAAATCAAACCATTAGTGGCCTTTAATGCCACTTTTTTTTAGAAAATTCCACATAATCCCACACAGAAAACAACAATTATCATTTTTCTTAGAAACACATTTATTTATTTTTGTATTTTCTTTCTTTCTTTTCCCCATATTTATCATTGGATTATTAGAAGACGGTAGAACCACGAAAATCCTTGCAATGGTGGTTTTGCAAAACAAATCCATACTTTTACAAACAAGTCATATAAAGCACTTATTGTTTCACTATTTAAATTTAAACATGTGTAAAACTATACGAAAAACTAGGCTATAACATCCTCTCCCTCTTATAGGAATTTTATCCTCAAAACTCAACTAATCATTCAAAAAGTACAGGGTGAGACTTTTCCATGTCTGTCTTCAGCTCCCATGTGGCTTCATCCTCTCGGTGGTTCTTCCAGAGAACCTTTACCATTTCAATCTTTTTATTTTGAGTTATTTCACCTTAGTATCTAGTATCTTCAAGTGTGACTTAGGATATGTCAATCTCCCTTGGAGTTCGGTAGGTTTAGTATTCAACACGTGGGCAAGGTCCTTCACATAGCGCTTTAAATTGGACACATGGAACACATCATGCATCATGCTATGCTATGGCAATAAGGATAAACTATAAGTGACTTTGCCAATTCATTCTAAACTCTCAAACCGACCCACATACCGGGGACTCAATTTTTAGAAACACATGTTCACCTATAATAAAGTGCAAATCAGTCTGCTTCACATCAACATATGACTTATGTCAATCATGATCTCTCTTTAGCCTTTGCTTTATCAAAGCAACCTTGTCAACATACAACTATAGTTCTTCTAACCTAAGCAAGGTCCTCTCACTGACATCATCCTAGTGAATTAGTGACCGACACAGTCTCTCATAACGAGCTTCATGCGGAGGCATTTCAATATTGGCTTGGTAGCTATTATTGTAAGAAAACTCAAATATGGGTGGATATATTCCCATGATCCACCTCTCAATAGATCTTCTAATGCCTGGATTGTCTGTTTCAACTGACCATCAGTATGGGGGTGATAAGTTGTGCTAAACTTCAGTCTTGTACTGAGTTCCTCTTGAACTTGTTTCCACTACTTTGAAGTGAACTTAGGGTCACAATCAGAAATAATCAAACTCAGAACACCATGTAAGCGGACTATTTCTCTATTATACAACTCAGCTAGGTCTGACACCATGGTAGTGACTTTTAGGGCTAGGAAGTGTGTTGACTTGGTTAGGCGGTCCACCAAGACCCATATAGAATCATGTCCTTTTTTGGTCTTAGGAAGATCCACTACAAAATCCATTGTGATGTGATGCCATTTCCACTCAGAAATCTCAATCAATTGTAGTAATCCATTGGGTTTCCAGTGTTCAACCTCTTCATTCCAGGCCACTAAAAGTATCATTGTGGGTCTTTAAACATCTTAGTTGCACTGAGGTGCACTATGTACTTTGATCCATGTGACTCTTGCAAGATGTGAGTCTTTAAAGGTGAATTTTCAAGAACCCAATTTTAACTTTTATATCAGATTCCACCTTCAACACCCATTGAGAGGTGTGTTTTGAGGTCTCCCCATCAAACTTTTCATATTTTCTAGCTTTGCACTGGCTAGATTGACAGCTAACAACTCGATCAACATGTCAAGTTTTATTTGAATGTTAGCCAAATGGATTCATTTCTAATGGTTGTGGAGTTCATCTAGCAAACTCCTCCAATTCTCTCCACTAGGTAGATAAGATAGTCACACGTCCAAGCTATTTCTAACTAAGGGCATCTTCTACCACATTAGCTTTTCCTGGGTGGTAGGCGGTGGTGAAATTTTAGTTTTTGTGTACTCCATTCATCGTGTTTGTCTTAAGTTCAGGTCTTTCTGAGTCAGGAGGTACTTCATGCTTTTATGGTCAGTGAGGATTTTGAAGGTAGCTCCATATAAATAATTTCACCAGGTTTTTAGGGAATGAATAATTGTTGCTAACTCTAAATCATGTGTTGGATAGCTCACTTCATTTTTCTTGAGTTGTGTTTGAGGCATTGGCAACAACATGTTTATTCTTCTCTATCACGATAGAAGTCCCATCTTTGATGCATCAGTGAATATTATGAATCCTTCATTGTTCAAAGTTGGGGTCAACATGGGAGCTAAGGTCAGCTTCTCCTTCAACTCCTAGAATCATGTTTCACACAGGTCAAACCACACAAACTTATCATTCTTTTGGGTGAGCTTGGTGAGGGGAAAATAAATCTTTAAGAAAACCTCAATGAATTGCTAGTAGTACCCAATCAATTCCAGGAAAATGTGAATATTGAAAGGGTTTTTTGGTGTTGGACAAATATGTACATCTGACACCCTGACAGGATTTACTGAGATGGTCCCTCTGGATATAATGTGTCCAAGGAACATGAAACTCTCTATCCAAAATTTGCATTTCAAGAATTTCCCATAGAACTTCTACTTTCTCAGGATATCAAGAACCCTAGAAAGGTGGTCATGGTGTTGTTCTAGGTTATCAAATTAGACTAGGATGTCATCTATGAACACTATGACAAAGGAGTCAGGGAAGGGTTGGAACACATTGTTCACAAGATTCATAAACACACTTGAGGCATTGGACAATCCAAAAGGCATAACCAAAAACTCATAATGACCATAACAGGTTTCAAAGGTGGTTTTTGGAATATCTTCCTTCTTAACTCACAATTGGTGATATCCCAATCTCGGATCAATCTTTGAGAAGATATAGGCTATTTTGTGTTTGTTAAACATGTCATCTATATGGGGTAGAGGATACTTGTTCTTAATGGTAGCATGGTTTATCATTGTATAGTATATGTACATACAGAGCAATCTATCCTTCTTCTTCAGGAAGAGGACCAGTGCTCCCCGTGGAGAAGTGCTAGGTCAGGTAAAGCCTTTGTCT
Source organism: Alisma plantago-aquatica (assembly GCA_963693085.1). Lineage (NCBI taxonomy): Eukaryota > Viridiplantae > Streptophyta > Magnoliopsida > Alismatales > Alismataceae > Alisma > Alisma plantago-aquatica. Next base: position 757,594,999 of record OY856412.1, read on the forward strand.
AATAGTTCCTGTAGTTGCTTTTTTAGGTCAAGTAACTCAATGGGGCCATATTGTAAGGTGTCCTAGAAATGGGATTCATTATGGGAGTTAATCCTATTGAGAAGTCCACTTTTATCTATAGAGGTATTCTAGGAAAATCATCTTGGAACACATTTGCATAGTCCATGACTACCTCTATTTCCTCTAAGGGCCGCACCTTAGGCACTGCTTGGTAACTACTGCTAGGAATGTCTCACAACCTTTAGTTATCATTTGCTCTACCTTCTTGGATGACACATGCAGGATAGTGGTAGCATCCTTCCTACTCCTAATGGTAAAGGGTGGGTGACTTGGTCTCTCTATTCTTATTTTCCTTTCCCTATAGTCTATTTTTGCATTATAAGTATAAAACCATTCCATGCCAATTATTACATTAAAGTCATTCATGTCGAGGAGGATAAAACCCATAGGGACTTCATCATTCATATAGTTAATAGGTAAGACTAGTGTCCTCAAGAGAGAGGAAAAGATTTGACCACTAGGAGTAGTGACTTCTAAAACATATCCTAAATCCTTGAAGTCTAGACAAAGCATAGTTGTGAGATTTCTCAAATTAAAAGTATTGGTAGAACTAGAATCTAACAAGCTCTTACATTTTGTACCATGATATCAAGCATGTCTACATTAGAATCATGATAGCCAACTACTATGCATTTCATATTAAAGGATAAGAAAAGAGATTTAGGGGTGGTTACCCTCCATCGTACGGTTGGTGTTCCCCTGAGCCTCTTCATTATCAATGGCAAAGACTTGGGCTTGCCGACTCTATCCTGCATCTCGAGCCATTCCTGGTGGAGCAACAGTTATCAGTTTTGCTACTACTACTATTTGGGATGCCATTGGTTCCTAACCTGGTGGAGGAGGAGGACATAGTTGGCCACAAAGTTTCCCTCCTAATGACAACCACTAGTACATAACCGGCCTTTAGTGTCGGTTTTTAAGCGACACCTATGTGGGTGCCGCTAAAAGCCCAACCGTTAAGTGTCGGTTCTCAAACCGACGCCGCAACCCTTCGCGTGCCACTAAAAACGCGCCAGCAGGGGGTATAGGCGTCGGTTATTAGCTTTGAAATTGATGCCATATACCTTCGTGCCATAGAAAGGGCACCATCTGGGGCACTATCAGTGTCAGTTTATTAGTGATAACCCACACCATCTCACCCGCTGTCACGGCCATGCTGGCCAGTACGGCCGTGGTGTTTGGTCCGCTGCCACGGCCATGGTGTCTGGCCCGCTACCATGACTGTGCTGGCCAGCATGGCCGTGGTGTCAGGCCTCATTAGGTAAATCGACGTCGGTTACTAGTAGGGCAATTGACACTATAACCATTTGTCATCAGTTTTATACAAATAACTGACACCTATTTTATGTTTTTTTGTAAGTCTGCAGACCTGCTGTGTCTGGTCGCAGGATGAGAAACCTGCAGTTCAGTTATGAACTGCAGGTTTTACGACATCCATTGATATCAGCCGACAACAGGCCACAAACCTGCAAAATTAACAACATAAATGTTCACATATTTAGCAACCTGTAGTTCCATTCGATTTTCACACATGTAGAAACATTCATGTAGCAATCTGTAGTTCCATTCATTTTCACATTCACACATGTAGAAATATTCATATAGAAACCAACAGTTTCATTCATTTTCACTCACACACATGTAGAAACATTCAGACATGTAGAAACATTCACACATATTATAATTCAGAAATTTATTTACAAAATATCATTCTTTAGTCACTATTCGCTATCAACATCCCAATTATATGTTAAAACCCCCACTACTTGTATGGTTGTTGCCCATTCTTCTCTTACATCATTTAATTCTTCCATCGTATAGGGAGCATGTACATCTGGTAAGGCCTTTCCTATATTGTGGTCAGTTTTAAACACCTACAAAGAGAATGATGTATATATATAATTAATAATATATAAATAAGATTGATATATTTCATATTATCTAATGAGACTATATATAATACCTCAGGAATGGTATCGATGTCCACTGCAGCATATTTGATAATCATGTGTATAAATCGCATCACATAGTATGCACATACCCATCCGTTGTCTTGTGTAGAACACTATAAATTGAAACATACAAAATATTAAAAAATACAACTAATTAAGCATTGTTCACATAAATAATATATACATTGCAGTCGGGAACTTACTTCCACATTTTTCCAAAATATTTGCTGGTTCTTTTTCCTGGGGACCTTTCCTCCAGCCTTTTTGAACTCATCTAAACCCCTACATGTTAATGTAACACAGTACATTGCATAAATAAATAGTAATGTAATAACATATGTTAACGGATATGAAAATGAAATATTTCTCAACGGAATAATGCCATTTTCATTATGTGTCCATATTTTGAATTCAATTTAGTCCCCTTAGGATCTAGATAATAGACAGTGAACGTCTCAGGGACAATAACTAGTAACTCCCAATGTGTACCTCTAGAGGTAAAAAAGTTAAAAATTAATAACTCAAAATCCACAATAAAAATGTAATTTTCTTAAGTCCAAATTATAAGCAAAGTAAAGTTACTCCACATTGAATGGAGCTATTATCACCATCTTCTTATTTTCAGACAAATTTGTAAAAGCATCACAGCAGTATTGTTGAACTGACTAAGGGTCTTTAGCTACTAGACTAATCAAAGATGGAATCAAAAATTCTACATGTTCGAATGAAAAATCTGCACATATCTTGTCTAAGTAGCTGCAAAACATGTGTTATGCATGCATTAATAAATAAGAAACCAGATCACCAGATCCTACACAAGGTATATGGATGTATAAAGAAGATCTCACCTTAGCCATAGCTCTATCACAGATGTATTCAGTCAATCATATCGAAACAACTCCAAAATATCTTGTATAAATAGGTTGCTTTCGTATGATTGACCTGTAGTATCCGCATCTATAGAAATAGTTATAGGGCAATTTATATCATGTTCGCCTAACCATATGGCCATACCCCTACAGTTAGGACCTAACGGGACAGGGAGGTCCTGTGGAGCCCAACTTGGTAATGTAGGAGGTGGAGGTGGAGGCTTAGATGCTCTGAGTGTCTTCTTTTTAACCTGTATATATATATAATTCCAGATCAACTAACATCATATACACACACTAACAATTTAACGTAATGTAAATTTACCATACAGTTTCAGTATAGAGGACATCTAATTTTGGCCACAATATCACTCCGCCTTCTGCCTCACCAAGCGTTTCACAATCTGGGTGGGCATATGGCAATGGAAGATCCATCCAGTAGGGGAATATACGTAGCGGGTTCACACGAACCCAACCAGTTGGTAATGGAGACCCATGAAACATTTCCTCTGGTAGGGATGGGTAAGTCGACGCCTCTGCAATGACAAATTCTTTAATTTTTAGACGGCATGGCTTCAACCCCTACAAATTTTTGTGTGAAGAATATACATATATACATATCATCTTGAAAACATATCATCTTGAAAAGACTAGTTATTATGTCATAAAAATACTTACAGTGGATGTGCTAGGTGGTGGGTCTACAGGATTACTCCCAACCTCTGCAGTAGGAGTAGAGCGGGACGCCATAGGTACTGTCTGCTGAGTGGCAGTCTGAGATGCCTACCACTTGCTCAGTGCTTCTTTGATTTTTCTATCAACTAGCTTATCTACCTATACATGGATAAAATAAATGTTAGCTTCTGATTATTGAATTCTCTTTTATAGTAACATTATAAGGAAAGAATAGGTTACCTCTTCTTGTGAAAGTCCCGCTTTTGGGACATGTTTGCGTTGGGATGGCCCAAAGAACGTTTTGATGCCCACACCAGCGCTTGCAACCCTAACACGTCCAGGATGCTCTGGGTTACCCAGAGCAACTGTCAATCCATCCCTTGTGCCCTCAGGGATGAACTTGCCTTCCTCAGCTCGTGCAGCTCCCGCTAATCGCCAAAACAAAAATTTGTAATTAAGTAAACACCACAAATAATCAATATTCGAACGATTGCTGTAAGAGTTGTATTTTACCATTTTTGCAGCCGCCTCAGCAGTTGCGGGCTTCCTTATTTCTCCCTTCTTATTTTGCCTCCCAACTATCCAGACATCATGGTGAGGTAGAGGTGTGCTACCTATAGTAGAGGACTCCTGAGTAGCAGCAGATTGAGCAGTAGCCTCAGACTGTAGTCTTTGGCGAATGCCTGCATACCCCTTTGGACCCATTGTGTGGTCATGCACATTCAGTGCACGCCTTGCTTTTTGCGCCTCACTAAGGGCCTAGTCAGTATGCACATTAATTATTTGGTTAGTAACACTAAATGTTAATCTTGAATAGGTGAATACAATGTATATTAATTAAATTGGGGGTGACGCCTAATACCTTGAATTCATCAGTTTGTCTTGAAGCAACAAATGTGTTCCATTCTTCTTGGTCTAGGTAGTTCCACTATTCTGTGGCTGTCTTCTTCCTCATGTCACCTTCTTTTATGTATTCTTGGGTGAGATTTGTCCTATAGTTAGGACTCTCCTACAGTGTTGCATCACACATTTACGATGCAGCTTTTCATCCAATTCAAATATACTCTGCAAAATAGAATTGCTATTAACTAGTATCCAAAAAATTAGTAATCTAACAAATAGAATTGCAAATTAGTAATCAATAATAACGCATGCATAAATCCTTCCATATTACATCTTTCTTCTCCTTAGGAACTTTATGCGAAGAATCTATCTTACAATCGCAATGGCTACGAGTAACATACCCAAGATATGAAACAAATGAATTGTGATTCACTCCAATTCCATTTCCTGCATTATCAAAATCCACAAGTTTGGGTCCATTGCCCCTTTGGGCTATTAACTTCTTCATCATAGTGATGTCCCTTCTCTTGTCAACTTTTTGGTGTTTCTCATCAAGTGCCTCAAGTGCTTCAAAGGGTACATTTGCATCATCAACCTAAAATTTGACAAAATAAACACACTTACATGATATAACTAGAAATGGACATATAGATATAAATATATGATATATATTTTTAAAACTTACATTGTGAGGTGGCGCATTGATGTCCTCACCCTCACGGTAATCATCAGCACAGTCATCAGGAGAATGCTCAGCCATCTGAAAGTTCACATTCACATTGTAAAGTAATTCATATTGTAAAGATTACATTGTAAAGTTCACATTCACATTGTAAAGTAATTCACATTGTAAAGTTCACATTCACATTGTAAAGTAATTCACATTGTAAAATTCACATTGTAAAGTTCGCATACACATTGTAAAGTAATTCACATTGTAAAATTCACATTCAGAAAAATAAAACATATAAAAAAATATAAACATGCCTCTAATATTGTGATTTTTTATCAATTAACAATCCTTCATTGTGATCTCCGCACACATACAAGTCATCATTAGCTTCAATATATTCTAGTGTTGGCAACCCAACTGAGAATGGACTATAGTCATCATACTTATCATAGTACTCTTCTTCATCTATAGGATCTTCAATGAATTGTCTTTTACCATGAAGAACAACCGACCATTTATCATTTGCGGGATCATCGATATAAAATACTTGTTTCGCCTGTGATGCCAATATGAATGGTTCACCCTTCTCGCCAATCTTTTCGAAGTTCACTAAAGTGAAACCCAATTCATCCACTATAACTCATTTGGTGTTATCAACCCAATTACATTTGAAGAGCGGAATTCTAAAATCTATGTATTCAAACTCCCATCTGTCTTCAATGACATTGTAATATGACATTTTAGCTTCATGTGGACTCTTATCCTTTGCACTTGCAAAAAACATAATTGACGCTTGAAGGGTGACCCCACTGTTTTGGACGACACTCTTATCATCTTGGCACTTTGTGTAATATGTGAATCCATTAATGTCATACCCTTCATAAGACATAACATTCAATTTCAGTTTAAAGGCGAGGCATTTGATAGTTTCAGTAATATCATCTGGTGTTTGAGATAGTTGATGTAAGACTTTATCTTTGAACCACTTAATAAATGTCTTTTTATGCTCTCTAGCAAGCCACATTGTATTGGCTCGAGGATATTGTCTCTTGATACAATTGGTATGTCCCTCGATATAAACACTCACTTCGTCCATGTTGAGTAAAATATATGAGTGACCTTGTTCCAACTGCTCACGGTTGATTACTTTCACCTATGATCCCAAAATTCCTTTGCCAAATTGCTCCTCAATATTCTTGTCATTACCAGGAGTGTCATTACCACTGAAAAAGTCATTGCAAAAATCCATAACCTCTCTCGCCACATAACCCTCAATAATACTCCCTTCATGTCGATAACGGTTTCGAACATCACTTTTAAAAACGCTCATGTATCGTTCAAAGGGATACATCCAATGCAAGAAAATCGGTCCCAACATTTTCACTTCCCTAGTCAAGTGGACAACAAGATGTACCATGATATCAAAGAACGACGGAGGAAAATACATCTCAAGCTGACATAGGGTAACAACCACTTCTCTTTGCAAATTATCGAGAGTATCGGGGTCAATAACTTTGTTGCACAAACTGTTGCAAAAGAAACAAAGTCTGGTGATTGCAAACCTTACACGCTTCGGCAATATAGATTGAATTGCTATAGGCAATATTTGTTGCATTAGAGTGTGAAAATCATGAGATTTAAGACCTATCAACTTCAGATCTTTCATTGATACCAATCTACAGATGTTGGATGAGTAACCATGTGGCACCTTAACATTTACCAAACATTCACAAAAAGATTTCTTCTCCTTTCTAGACAATGTGTAACAAACGGGAGGTAAGTATGTTCTCTGATTTCCCATTTCACGAAATTCTGTTAATTATGACCTTATTCCCATTTCACATAGGTCCAGTCTGGATTTTATCCCATCTTTAGTCTTACCTGATATATTCAACAAAGTACCAATGACACTATCACAGACATTGTTCTCAATGTGCATGACATCGATATAATGTTTGACTGTCAAAGAACTCCAATAAGGAAGATCCCAAAATATTGACTTCTTATTGAATAAAGATTTGTCACTCCGTGTGGCCATATTACATTGTGATCTCTTACCAAATTCATTGACAAAGTCTTTTACTCTTTCATAAACAACCTCCCCTGGTATAAGTTTAGGTGCACTCTGTTCCTCATTCAATCCATTGAATGCTTTGCGCTTCCTACGATACGGATGGAATTTTGTAAGAAACCTTCGATGACCGAGATATAAAGTCTTACCACCATGTTTTAGTCTTGTTGAATCAGTGTTCTCTTCTCATATAGGACATGCTTTAGCTCCTTTGACACTATATCCAGACAAATTCCCATATGTTGGAAAGTCATTAATAGTGCAAAACAACATAGCATGCAAATGAAATGTCTCTCTTCATGAAGAATCATAGGTCATCACACCTTCACCCCAGAGTTTCTTTAAGTCATCAATCATAGGTTCAAGATAAACATCGATATCATTTCCAGGTTGTTTAGGGCCCGATATCAACAACGACAGCATTACGTACTTATTTTTCATACACAGCCAGGGAGGAAGATTGTATATAACAAGCATGACTGGCCAAGTGCTATGTTGGCTACTCAATGTCCCGTATGGATTCATCCCATCTGTACAAAGCCCAAGTCTTAGATTCCTGACTTCTTCACCAAATTCAGGGTACAATAGATCAATCTTCTTCCACTGTGGGGAACCAGACGCATGTTGTAGGATCCCATCATTATTTTTCTTAACATCTGCATGCCACCTCAAATTCTTCACATCTATCGGATTGGAAAACAAGCGTTGAAACCATGATATTATAGGTAGATACCACATCACCTTGGCAGGAGAACTAGTTTTGGACTCCCCCGAAGTTGTCAATTTATACCGTGACACACCACATTTTGGACAATCTTTCAAATCCACATAGTCCTTTTGAAATAACACACAATTATTTGGGCATTCGTGTATCTTATTTGCATCCATTCCCATTGGGCACAACAATTTCTTTACCCGGTATGTTGAGATTGGCAGCTCATTTCCTTCAGGAAGCATTTCTTTCAACAAAGACAACAATGACGTGAAGCTTTTGTTGCTCCATCTATTGTTAGCTTTCAGCTTATACAATCTCAACACAGTGCTAAGCTTCGTAAACTTAGTACAGCCTGTGTATAACGATATCTTAGCATCATGCACAATGTTTCTAAAAATAGGAGGTGGATCGGTGTGCTCTACCCCACAACTATCCAGCATCGCATCAACGATGTCTACTGGAACTGGTTCATTCACATCTACATCATCGGAGGCAATTTCTTCTTCCACACAAGCACTGCTATCGACATCCACTGGTTTCGGGTTTGAAATCTCTCCATGCCAGTGCCATTCTGTATAGCCTTGTATAATCCCATTGCACATGACATGACTTTTGATTTCGTCACTAGTGTTGACTTTCAAGTTGTTACCGCAATGCCTACGTAGACAGTAGAACCTATCTCCAGGTTGTTTCCTATGTTCCTCGGCAAATCTAATAAACTGGTCAAGACCAGAAATAAACTCTAGGGTGCAGTGATTTCAAATGGACATCCATGATCTATCCATTCTATGATCAAAGAGAAAACAAGTGTATATTACAACAAGATTAGGGTCTAGGGACATGTTTTGTCATTCTTATATATAATAAATGTGTACCACCTATCCCATTTTTGAACACCTAATCTCACTAGTAAGTGTATAATGTGTATTGGGTTTTGAAGAAAATTTCGGTAGCATTTCCCCACTATTCTCTAAGTACATATGTACTTAGAGAACAAACAGGGAAATGCTACCGAAATTTTCTTGAAAACCAAATACACATTATACACTTACATCCTAAGTGAGATTAGGTGTTAAAGAATAGTCCCAAACCGGGGACAATCCAATATTTACTCCTAATGAGTAAATCTTGGACGGGTTTCTAGGCTAACATATACATGTATTGTCATTCTATAACATTAATTTCAACATTTCGAGTGTCCATGCATGTTCATCATCAATATAAAGATTACACATAAATTACTATGACCTAGGGATGGAGAGATTCATAATTGATTTCAAAATTTCAAACTAGCTCATGCATTATCATCAATATACATTAGACAATAGGGATTCATGTAGATGTTAGGGTGACACATCACTACAAAATTAGAGATTTAACATTAGGGTTTTAATAACTTAAATAGATTGATCACAAGATTTCAGCAATATAGTTAATTTAAGATTATGGTGAAATGTGTATTAGGGTTTTAATATCTTAATTCAACATGCATCAAAATTTATAGAATTAGGTCAAGCATTAGTATTCAATTACAAATGTATATTCTTCTTCCTGCTCCCTCCTTACCAAATGGATAAAAGCAAGGCCACGACCGGGTGGGCTGGCCACGGCCGTGGTTGTGTTGGCCTACCACAGCCGTGCTGGCCAGCACGGCCTTGGTAGTCTAACACAGCCACGGCCGTGGCCAGCCCACATGGTCGTGGCCTTGCGTTATGGCCATTTGGAAAGGAGAGGGAGCAGGAGGAAGAAGAGGTGGAGGAAGAAGAAGGGTAGCGACCTACCTGGGTAGGAGAGCAGGGCGAGAAGAAGAGAGCAGGGGCAGGTGTCGGAGCAATGAAGCGCGACACAAGAGAAGGCCGGCGAGCAGGAGAAGGCCGACGAGCAGGAGAAGGCCGGCGAGCAGGAAAGTAGGAGAAGTTCGGCGAGGAGAGCAGCAGTAGCAATGACGTCGGTGAGGAGAGCAGCAGCAACAACAATAGCAACAGCAAGCGGCGGGCGGTGACGCAGTAGCAAAATCGATCGATGAAACAGAAGAAAGGGGAAGAGTCCGCTGTTGCAGGGCTATTAAGTTACTAAAAGGTGTCGGTTATCCATAAAAGTCGACACCTTTATTATTAAGCGTCGGTTATCCAAGACAACTGACGTCCAATTGAACATTCCTTTACCCTAATTTTTTTGGCGGGGACGGCGCGCACACCCTTATAATGTCGGTTATGCTAAGACAACTGATGCACATTTTGGAAATTTTAACGCAAATTTTATCTTCATTCAGTGCCGGTTATTAGGTAAAACACCGACGTTGTTTCTGATACTTTGGCACAATTTTTTTTTGCTCGAAAAATTTGGATTTCGCGGGCTACTTTAGGCGTCGGTTTCTTTTCTTCAACCGACACTGAATGAAAAGCGATACCCGTGTCTGGCTGGTCTTCAAATATAGACGTCGGATGTCCTTATTAACTGACGTTTAATGTTAACAGTGTCAGTTTTACTAAAAAACTGAGGCCTCTAAAAGCGACATTGAACGTTGTTTCTGTACTAATTAACAAAACCACACTCTCTTTTCATAGTGGCACTTGCTAGGGTGCCTCTTCTTGCAAGTACAACATTCAGGATGACGGTTCTCTTTATGAGGATTTCCTTTTTCTACCTTCATTTTCCATTGTTTTGTCCTTGCCCTTTTCTATGACCATTCCTTGGGGTAGAGACACCTTCAGTGAATCCTGGGTATCCTTTGGGCGGGTTATGTACAAGTATGACCATCTTCTCCATGTCTAGGGTGAAGTTAAGGGCCTTAGTGAAGCTTGGAGGTTTGCTTTCCATCACATGAGACTTGATCAAAGGGTGCATACACTCCACAAAATGTTCCACTTGCCTCTCTTCAATCATCATGTATCCAAAATGCTCTAGGAGCCGGAACTTATGAGTGAAATCTATAACTGACATGTTTCTTTGGTGAAAGAACATGAATTTATTTTCCTTCTCTTTCTTGGCAGAGGTGGGTCTAAATCTTACAAAGAAGATAGTATGAAAGTTTTTCCAGGCCATTTGTTCCTCATTCAGGTCTCGTCCCATGATATGATTTCCCCTCCATATCTTTGTTGCTCCTTGAAGAAGGTGAGTGACAAAGAGGGCCTTTTTGCTCGGTTGCACCTCCAGAATAAAAAATCCATTCTCTACTTCCAGGAGCCAGTGTTTGCTTTTTCAACCACCTCTATATTGTCTTCACCCCATAACTTTTCTATATTCATCTTGACAAAATCTAGAATGGTGGCTCTGAGATGAGTGCAGATAGATATAGGCTCACCATTCTTGTCTATGGAAATATCCTTGAGGGCCAAGATAGTAATGACCTTAGTGAGCTTCTTTTGTTGCTCCATCGAGATTGCACCAGGGGTTTGCACCACCACTTACCAAACTTCCGATCCATGACCAGTAATGAGGTCCTCCTTGGGCTTGGTCTTGGGCTTGGCCTTGTCTTCTGACATAGGTTCACCTTTCTAGTCATTCTCAAGGTTCGAGATGTTGAAGGGTACATTCTTAGGCTCAGGACCTTTTTCCTCAAAGGCCTCCTATGACCTCTTATGCTTCTTGGAGACATGTTCCTCCATAGCCTTCCTCTTCTTCTCTAAGGACCTTCTTTTCCTAAATGAGGGTCTACCCTCTGGGTGATCCTGGGAAGTGTCAAAGGGAATGGTGATGGTCTTGGTACGAGCCATTCTAGTTTACATAAATAGATAATTAACCTCAGTCTAAACTTTAGGGCATTAAAGCAATATAAATTATGTATATTACATCTTGATTACATGCATTTTATGATTTGTCAAGGATGCCTTAACCCTAATAATTATAACCCTAATTTCTCAGAAAGGGGTAGAAGAAACAACTTTCAAGTCCCTAGGTTTTTTGAGTGAAGTAAGTGGGTAAAGAAGGGATGAAATTAGATGAGAAGAACTCCTAAAGGTATTTTATTTCAAGTAAAATACTTTGACTTTATCCAGGAAGGATGCAGGGGTCTAGGAGTCCTCGTAATCCGACTAGTGGTGCTTACAAAAGTTTTACCAGCCCCTGGATCATGGTCCCTTCTAGACACCATCATCTTTAGAAAGTACTCCTAATAATTCCCTTGGGCTCTATAGATTTTTAAGAAATTAGTTAACTATTAAAGGTTAAATGGTAATCATGGGCTCTAATACCAAATGTTATGATCCCTCCCCCTATTATCCCCTAAAAAGGAGGACTGAGAGGGCAAGGGCCATAATCATGATTCTATGATCCAAGATTAATAAGTAACCAATAATAATCAATAAATTTCATTATATGGAAAAGATTTGATAACAAGACAACCTCTCCTAAAGGGAGTTACATGAAATGTAAATGTTTCCAACATAAAGAAATTTTATCTAAATAGAATCCTCCTTTTTTTTTACTTTACTTTCTACTTGGTGTCATCTTCTTGTAAGTCCATATTTAAAGTTAACATGAGTTTAACCTAAAATGTTGTGAAACAAAACAATGATTAATATATTTCTATATCAATATGGGGAAGAAACACAATATGCACATGTATGAGTAACAACATAATCAACCATGTTTGCAATTAACAAAATAACCAAAACACCTTTTGATTTCTTAACTTCTCAACCCTTAATCTCTACAGCATATCCACTCACTGGTGGCACCCAATCATACCATGCTCACTCTCTGGGACCATTATTTTGATCTACCTACTCATTGGGGGTGATTTCCACCCATACCCACTCACTGGGGGTAGTCGTGGTATCATACTCACTCTCTAGGAGTATTTATTATGCAACCCACTCATCGGGGATGCTTTCTATAATTATCATGCATGAATTTAATCAGAGATAATATTATGGACTTGAGAAAGTTATTTCTATATACTATAATTATCATATAAGCTTCATAGATCGTAGGAAGTAATAAACAAAAAAGTAGTTAATTTGCAATCCATTCAGAAAATCCTTGAGAAAACCAAAAAAGTCAGTTAAGTCGATTAGCCATAGGTGTAACCACATACCTTTCTCAGGAGTGAGTTTATGTCCAAGCAAAAGGCAACAAAAGCAACCAACCAAGCACCTACCCTAAAAATAAAGCATAATACCCATGTATTATTATCTTGTTCACAAACTCTCATTAATACTGACTTGGGGTCCAAATTAGGGTTTTGGGTCAAATTAGTGTTTCATTATGGTTTGGCTTCCCAAACCCTAATTATCACTTTTAAATTCCATTTTGGTTAAGAAACCCTAATTTTATCATCATATGCATTTTTAGTTGAAGAAAACCCTAATTTGTAAGCTTATGAATTATTAATCTCAAATTACATCAAAATACCCATTTTTACCCAAAAAGATCAATATTTGACTATTAAGATCAATTAAACATGTTATGATCATCAAAACCTAGAAATTAGGGCTTTTATACTTTAACCACATTAAAGTTTGTAACTTTAAGAACTTTTATCATTAAAGACTATAACGACCTCACTTTTCAGCAACCCCAAATTAAAGAAGGCCAAAAAAATGAGAGTCATTACCTAAAATTATCCCAAGGATCCATATTTTTCCAAACAATATAAAATAGTAAATAATTTACATTAATTTAAATAATGTTTTCAAAATTCTCTTCTAAACAATTACATAAATGTCTATCATTAAATTGTACATAGAGAAGAAATGTCTAGCTAATCATCCTTACATAGATTAATGTCTTCATGTCATTTCATTTGGTTTATCATGTCTCTGAGCATCTTTAAATTTTACTTGTACCTAAAATGTCATGAATCAAAACATGGTCAGTATATCAAAATATACTAGTATGTGGGGGAAACAAAATATTCACATATTGGAATAACAATATATTCACAACAATTATATTTACAGAATCAAAGTTAACATTTTCGTCAAAACTACTAACCCTGATCTATCCAACCTTTATGAAACCCCTCTAGGGTTTTGTCCCTGCAGTAGACATAGGCCACCTTCTCCCCAGGATGCTAGGTGCCATATCAGTCTTCTCACCCAAGGGTTAATCTTAAATGATCCTATGCCCCAGGGGCTTAATCATCATTTACCTTATATATCCATACATCCATATGTGGCATATGATTTGAGCTAGTCATGTCCATATAATGTGATATCCAAAGTGACTCTTTTTTTTTGGTAACCTAGGAGAGTCATAAGTCTTGTTTCAAGCCCAACCTGGGGAGCTCATCCCCATCCCATATGGAGCATAGCCCATTAAGTCGTACAGAGGCTGACTACGCTATCGGAGAAACAATTCCGAACAGCATCACCAAGGGGATTTGAACCCGGGACCCTTCATGAGGGGCACCGTGCTGCCACCACCCGAGTTGTTTCTCATCAGAAAGAAATAAATAAACATCCAACTATTCAATTTACAAACAATCTGACAATCCTCTGGAAAAACATATGCAAACTAATGTGGGAAGTCATAGGCGTATCCACCATACCTTGATGGTGTGCATGCAAAATATCATGTAGAATATACTTCAATATTATTATCCAATCAAGAAATAAAACCAATAAATCAACTATAATTGCATGTATATAAATTCTAAAGTGCCACCATCGCATTAAACATATCAAACCCAACTCGGTCCTATTCTAGGGTTTGGGTTTCCTATTTATCAAGTTATCACTAGTTCCATGCTTCAAAACCCTAATTCAAATTCAGCATAGTCATTATTATCAAACCCACCATATCCCTTTGTTATGAACACTTAGATCAGATTAACTTTATTATCAACCTTGTAAATTAGAATATTTACACTTAATCCTTCATATTCATGGTTATACACATTAGAAACTCTAATTATTATCATCATGACCATAATCCTATTGATTTCTCATCTCATAAAACAATATCAGATAATAGCATAAAATAAAGGTTTTTTTAATGTTTCCAACATTTTAGTACCTAAATCTAGGGTTTCTATGTATTAATCACCACTTAAACAAGTATTAGACCTACCTTTGGAATAGGAAGCATAATTAAGTCACAATTACATCTTTTTGTGTTCCTCTCAATCTCATGATCATTTTGATATATAGGTTTGCTATTTTCAGACACTCCTAGCACTTCCTAATAATTAATCAAAATATGTAAATATACCTAAACCATAGATTCACATGGAAGATTGTCATTGGTTGGTGCTATTAAAGTCCACTCACCATGCTAGACGAGTGGGGTGCATCCCAGGGATTGGGGTAGGCCTTAACCTGTTGGTTCATGGCTAATCCAACTCCCAGTTCCTTCCTCTAGACTCTCACCTTCGTAGGGGACCCAACGTGATGTAGAGCTCGGCTACAAAGTAGGTTGTTGCTTGCAGTGGTTGTAACACCATCTCCAGGGTCCCAGGTTCTTGACTTTTTAGTCCAACTAGGATGGAAGGCCAGTGGGAAAGGGTTTGGCTGAGAATCTTCAGACATCCACTAGACATCCCTCTGTATCTATGAGACTTCTGATGGAAGCCACCTTCTCCCTCATAAGACAATGCTCACGGATACGGCGCCTAGTTGCCATTTTGCCAGACTCAGCTCCTACAGCCTGAGGAAGATATGAGGAAGGTTGAGGACCAACGCCTACCTTTGACAGAACAGTAGACCCCAGCCCCAACCAATCTTAGTTGGAGACCAGAGGGTCCACCCTCATCATCTAGGTATAATGCAAGGCACTTGAGAACCCACTCTGAAATGAAAAACTCCACATGCCGCATTCATGCTCGTCTTCACCCCCTTCCTTTCTATGGTGTGCAAGTTCCTGTACTGGACATGGAGTAGCTAGGTCTGGCTTGGCCTTTGTGCAGTATGCATGAAGAATATGTTGTGAAGCTAGTCTCTATACGGGAAACCTAGGTTTGGGGGAGAAATATGATGAAAATATCAAGAGAGAGAGTCCCTCCCGAGAAGGGTAGTAACTCACCTACTTATACCATGCCTTCACTAAGATTTTCTACCATTCTCACATCTCTGGAACCCAATAATTATTTTTTGTTCTATGGTTCCTTTTTTCCCTAACCATGAGTATATGGTTTTATTCCCAAGTTTTCCTTTTTACTTTCCTCTTACTAATCTCCCCCTCTATCTTATAAATGACAAATATGCATAAGGAATGTATGCATGATTTTCAAAGGAAAATATTCAAAGTAGTTCCTACATAGAAACACATATATTTACAATTGGTTACCAATTTTACTTAGTTGATGCACCAAACGCCATTAAGAAATGTATAGAAATACATTCCACTGTGTTGGATAGAGAATTATATATATTCATCTTATATCTCTCTTTTAAATATTCTTCCAATTCATTTATCCTTACCTTAAGGAAACTCATAAAGCCCTTTTCGATCTAGTAAGTTGGGATTTATAAGGATGTCAAAACTTACTCCTTTAGTCATCTCATTAAAGAAATACCATTATGGAATATCCTTTCTCTCACAATTTCTAGAAGTCTCACCTTTTATGTATTGTATTTATGCATACCAAAAGTTGGATCACAACAATATTAATTGATGTCCCAAACATGTGTTTCCAAACTGGTCTAGATAATTACTCTTTTAATTATCTAAACATCACACATCTTATTTTCATTTGTAAACTTTTTCATCATCTTTATATTTCCATTAACCAATATTTCATAAAGCCATTACTATTTATTAATGCACAAAAACTCTCTTTTATAGAAAATTCCACAAAATTACATATTTAAAATACCAAATGTCCATTATTTTTATAAATCCCTTTAGTATTGGATTTTACTTCCATCTTTTACCATTAATAATATATTTCCTTTAATTGTGGACATGAATCTATAATTTCATACTAAATTGTTTGTGTTTGATCACCACAATCAATATATTAAACCATTAACTTTGGCATAGGTATTAGGGGATGGAAAAGTTATAGATTTACACACCTCATATTGTCTTGAGAAAGGGCTTATGGTTGTGAAAGAATAACCTAGAGTTCCCATTATTTCACCTAGCCAATTCTTAAACGGCTATGAAGTGGTGTTTGTCTTAGTATAGGTGGTGTATTATGCTGTGGGAGTGGAAATACTTGCTAGAGGTCTTTAGTCCAGAGTTAAGAGTAAATAATTATTGATGAAATGAAGTTGAATGAAATGTGTACTATGGTGAAACTATAACCCTAAGTAATACATCCACTCATAATCTCTACCACTTAATTAGATTTTAATTCTTACTCTTAGTTATTTATCTACCAGATAATCATAACTTTTTGGGCCAAGTTGATTGGGTTATAGTTAATAGTAGTTTTTGGAAAATGTTTCTGTGAGTTTGACACTCATGCCTCATAGGCCTATGTTATGCCACGCGTACCCTTGTGTTTTTCATGCACGGTTTTGGCGTCTTAAGCTTTTGTTGTTGTTGTCGGGGAAACGACGCGTCAACGCTATGAGTGTTGTGAACAACCACTCAGGCTAGGGCCATTCCCTTTTCTTTTATTTATTTTTTTCTCCTTTCATTGAATAAGAGCATAATAGAAGATTTTTTGTTCCATCTATCCATTAGTATTTGGTATCTCACATTACCATTTCTCAATTTTAGGTACTAGTGCATGGCTCATACTCAAATCACAAATTATGAGGAATCTACTTAACTAGGTACATGCCAGGAGGATATTTTTTGTAAGGTAAGAGATTTTGGAGCTTCAGGTGAGAATCTCATCCAAACTCCACCACACAGGTAGAGCAGTCACAAGAAATAACCATGAACCTAAATAGTGAAGAACATGTTAAGGAAGGGCCCGAGGAACAAACGGTCAAGGAGAAGATAAAGGAATCTTCAACCACAACTCAATTAGGTCTAATTAAACATCAAGTTTTTAATGTGGGCAGATAGAAGATTGATCCTAGAATGGTGTCATTAATCAAATCATAGTCATTCCATAGCCACAACATGGAGGACCTAATGCTACAAATAAAAAACTTTTGTAAAGTTGTGGCATGCTAAAGCTGGATAGGGTTCTGGCCATAGCGATTTATCTGAAGCTCCTCATGTATTCCCTATTAGATAAAGCAAAGGTATGGTTCCTTATCCTTTCACTGGAATCGATAGAAACCTGGGATTAGATGATTGACGCTTTCATTGAGCGATATTTTCCACCACAATAAACAAATGAACTAGTGGTGAAGACCCACAACTTCAAGCGACATGCATAGGAGTCGTACTCAGAGGCCTGGGCAATATTTTAGAACATGCTCAAGAAGGTCCCTCATCATGGGATTGATCTATATGCATCGAGTAAGAAATTCCACTATGGTATGCACAAAGGGGAGAGGACTAGTCTTGACAATGCACAAGTAAGTTTTTTCTCGAAGGATAAGGCTACAATATGTCATGACATTCTAAAGAACATGGCCAAGAATCAATCCTAAGGGAGGAGTGAGAAGCACCAGAAACAATTAAAAGTGTTATAGAATCATGGGAGTTCACATAACTCAAAACCCAATCTGGTCCACCCAAGTTGCTCGATCATCACATGTGTTCCTTTAAAAGAACATGGCCAGGGGTGAAGAGTTACCATCATCCTCAAGCCTCTCTCCCTTGACAAATCCCTAATATCCCACTATGACCGTGAAGAATAGCCCACCCCAGCACCAATTACTTGAAAAGCAACCCCACTCCCCAACCTCATGCTACTAGAATGTCTGATCTCACCATTGTTGATTGCTCAAACATTGATTTCAAGCAACCAGTTTCCTATCGCTTTTCTTCTTCACTATGTGGCAAAACCTAGCCCCAACCTTCACCATCAAAGAGATCGGTATGTATCTCTAACAATCCCCTAACATGTATGAGGTGCATGCACTCTCCAGGTGTTGCTTCTCCACCTTTTTCACGGTCACCGCTCAGTCAATCTTGCCTCCCCAGATTTTTTGAACCTTCCCTCTCTGAGAATCACTAACACTCTAGCCCCAACCTTCACACCTCAGAGATTGCATGATCCCCCATCCAAATTGCCCAATCTCACTCTCACAAAATCACTAACACTCTCTAGATTGGTTGAATACATCCAACTGATTGCCTGATCAATGATTCATAGGATCCATCCCCAGTTAAAGATCTCTCTATCCCTGTCTACATCACTCAATCTCCCCCTCCTACTAGTTAAGCCAACTGGCATTCTTCATATCAGTTCATCCTTTCTCCAAATAGACTGATCCCAGTGTCACAAAGTCCATCGCCTAAAAGTAGATTGCATGATCCTCTGTGTAGATCACCTAATCCGCAACCCTAGAGAAATCAAGAATGCCAAGAACCCTAGGGCCATAGATGAGCACCCATCCAAAGGGTTCGATCACAAATTCCTACAAAAATGTGTAGGGAAGTCTAGGTAACAAATAAGGTAGCAGAAACAAAATTTAAAGCATGATTTCCTAATTAGAAGATTGTGTCAACAACAACATATCTAGGAAAGAGGGTAACAAGAGTCATACCTAGTCCTGGAGCAAGTCCAGTGACAACTCTTGATGTTGTATTGTGCTTTATCTCTAAGTAGCAACATGCTTCTTCTTCAAGCAGCAGCATTCGAATAGTCATCAGAAGCCTCCTCCTAGTGTGACACCATGAACGGAAGTTGAAGGTGTCCTCCTAGTGGTAAAAATGCTCACCTCTAGATTATTCTACGCAGACCAACATTGAAGGAGTTGTCCCTTCAAATGTTAGTGTACTAGCACTGATTCACTCTCTCAATTATCTCTCCTATGCTATCCCTCCTTTGATGGGTAGGACTTGCTCGGGCTCTCTATTGGTAACCACAATTAGAGAGGAAAAAAATTGTCAAAGCTTATTGTTGTGTCTGGGAAGCCCCCAGTATCCCTCTATTTATAGGAGAGGCTAGGGTTAGGGTTTCCTATTGGTCTAGGAGTCGAAGAGATAGAATTCATATATTTTCTAGAAACTATGAATAGTGAACCAATCGGTTCATTGTCTAGCCTATCAGTTTAGAGGTGAACAAGTCAGTTCATGTACTTTCTATTCAGAATCAAATTGGCATTCAATATTCAATTAATGTAAAATCATGACATCAGCATCAATCTTGATCCAATCGAATTGATTATTGAACCAGACAACCCATATGATAAACCAGTCAATTTACATCATGAAATGGTCATTTCATAACATGAAATGGTCGCTTCATAAGTGAAATGGTTGGTTCACATGTCTAGGTTAGACAAATATTCAGCCAATTGTGTTTCCAATTGACCTGACACTCAACTGATCACTTCAACACTTGAACCAGTCAGTTCAGAGTCTATTCAGTCAATCTTGAACCTTTGTTGTCTAATTGAATGCCTAAACATTGTTAGTATTAAAGCTAAACATAATTCATGAATTAACTCCTATTCCAAGTGCATCCTATCCTTGTGACGCTATTGGTCCCAAACTAAGTTGGTAGTGAATGTCCATAACCAACTTATGACATCACAAGAAATGAGTAGTATCTAGAAACACATCATTGCTACCCAAGTAGTTTGCAAAGTTGGAGAACTACTTCAACCTACAACCATTGATCAATGTCACAGTGATCATATAGTTCCTTTTTCTCTGATATCTAGATTGAACTCGATGCATGGAATTGTCATCCTCTTTAACATTCAATCCATGTTCCTTGAACTAGAGAAAACAAGTGAGATGCTTGTGAGTTCACATATCATATATTGAGTCCCATGAGTATGTCCATAAGCTTCTCAGTCTCTCTTGTCAAGTGATAGGTCTTCAATCTCTGATAGGAGGGACAAATCCCATCTACGTCACTCACACTCAATCCCCACGTGTCACAATGCACCTAAGCATCACCTTTATGACAACCCTTATTCTAGGTCATGTTGGATGATGTCTAAATACATCGAACAACATGTGATGAGTGTAGTGACTTTAGGTCTAAGAACCACCATCACCACTATCACTATGAGAGCTTATTCTAACTACCATTCCATAGTATCCATGTATCACTCTGAAGGTGGGTCTATTCGATACATTGTTCTATAACATGTATTTGTGCATTTGACTTGATATCATATATCATGATTAATGAGACTTTGTCATTAATCAACACACATTCTAGTTGTATGTATTACTATCATCTATTTTCTTTCCACAGTAATATCTGACTAGGGACATAACAAGAATGTATATATTTTTACCATACATATGATCTCATTGTTCAGGTCATCAACCTGAAGGCATATGTTATCGAGTAACATCATTCTTTAGACATCTACTATGTTCGTGTCATCATCTTGTGATCGAGACAAACATAATAGACATAATTAACTCTATTATTATCAAATCAAGTATCTAATTCTACATTCCAATCATCATATGATTGTCTCTCTGGGCATACATACCAACAAACTGAACCCCTTCTAATCATACAAGGGCAAGGAGAGAGTGACCACAATAACAGCACCTCTACCCACTCTTTCTCTGTGAGGCCCACTGGTGGCATTCACATTCATGAGAGGCACTCCAATGATAACATGATACCCATCCATGACATGGAGGATGACAAGGTCCTCATTGAGGAGGAGATGGAGACCGACACAGTTGCAGTCGAGTAGGCCATTGCCAACGTTGGCTCTTAGCTGGGAGCCACATATGGCATCCAAGTTTCTTATTTTGCTCCACCTCCACTACCACCCTATAGTAGGGGTTATCCTCACCCATTTTCACCTTCCTTCCCTTCCTAGATTGCTCCTGTACCAGCCAAGTACAAGGCCCTTATCACCACCAAACACAAGAAGCAACTCAAACACATGGAGTCCATCAGTGTGTTGCTGACCCACTACACCTACCCAAAGATGTTGAAGAGGTTGGGAATCTTTGAGCCTTTGATGCTCATCCTCTTCCACTCACGTATCTCCCTCTTCCTATTCTACATACGACTTGTCTTCAAGGAGCCCAGCCAAGAATTCATGGCTTCTTATGTGAAGCATTTCAACAATGACATAGAATACAAATTCTCATTCTGTATGTTCAGCGAGGAGAGTTATTTAGATTATGGATCTCTCATGGCCCTCATCATTGATGTCGACAAGGATAGACAAGAGAAATGCATCACTGAGAACCATAGTTTCTCATCAAAGAAGTATAGAGTTGACAAATTTTGGGCGAAGATCATCGAGCTACTTTACTCCTTTCCACATGGTACCAAGCCATTATATAGTCAAAACCAGATGGTCAGCTACCTCCACAGCATTCTGGAATGCACCATTTGTGAGAGGAATGACACACCTAGTTTTGTTTAAATAGAAGACCTCTACTGCATATGGTGTTTGTTGAACAGTGATACGTATAATTATAGGACTGCACTCATTGCCCATCTACACATCCAGTAGTGTTGCAATAAATCTATAGAGTTCTTCCAAGGAGCTATGATCATCTCCAAATCCTCCCACCTTGGTTACTCCTATATCTTCTTCACTACAATGACAATGCAAAAGATATCTTAATTGATCGAAATCCTATACATGATGCTTTTGGAAAAATATGTGGGTGGCTAAGGATATCGGTATTTACTATTGGTCATTTAGGTATAGCTGAATGAATATACATCATCCCACTTACATCTATTTTGCAGTACAAATCTTATCTACAATCTTACTGACTTGAACATGCACATCCAGTGTTACATGAGGGATCAACCACCTATCAAGGGTGAAGTTCCTCGACCTTCAGCAGTAGTTGGACCATATATAAGGAACCCAAACCCACATGGAGAGGGAGCAGTAGAGGTAGATCCACCAAATAAACCACATGTACCTCATGTAACGAGTGCTTGAGGATTGGCATGTGGACCAAAGGGAGTATATGATAGAGTGAACTCATTGTGTTGATTATTATACTCCCAATATAGGGGAATGTACTACATTGATCTTCCTCTCAAGGATCCACCATAACATCCACTAAGTTGGGATTGGTCTAACCTACCAACTTGGGATTCATTTCAAGGACAACCTCCACAGAAGAAATCACCGCCGATTGACCATGGTGGTTGGTGGAATTTCTAGTTATTGTCTTCTCCTTCATTCTGGATTTTGAGTTTGCTCGAGGATGAGAAAATTTTTAAGTTGGGGATGGTGGGAGGGTGGTATTTCTTCTTTCCACCCTCATTATCTTTCCCTTTTTCTATAATTTTCTTTCTAGTTTAGCATGGCATTATTTCCCATTTTTCTTTTTAAAATTCATGTTAGTTAGATATGTTTGGCCATTATCTAATTAGTCTAGATTTAATTTATGTGTGTATGTTTAAATTAAAAAATCAACAGTGTACCCCTATATCTAAATGTACAAATCTTTTTTGCAAAACAAAACCTCAATGCCAATGCAAGAACCTATCATGTCCCCAATGACCATGAACAATATCACCCCTAGAAATGATGGCAAGCTGTATGGGATTGAAAGGAATCAAACTTCATTGTATCTCAAAATTGAGCAACATGTACTTCTTGTGGGACTATCATTATTTTGGAATTCATATGATGTGAATGAACAGGTTGTCAATGTTGTTCATATGCTCTAAATTCCCAAATATGAGATGCGCAAATTTATCCTTTTCTATACTTCTTCCACCATCTTCTTACCTCATCATCAGACAAAAAAAATATAAAGACAAAAAGAATATGCCAAACTTCAAGTTCCAGATGGCACTCCTCTCTATCTATCTACTTCTTCCATACCCCTCTCTATGTAATATGAGTATATTGTAATATAAATATGCCATTGTGCATACCAAAAAGAAAAGAAATTGCAATCAACATAATTGCAACAAAAATAAAGCAATATCAAATCAATAGAGGAGAGATTCACAAGATTCCCTTACATACCTCCATTCACTCTGATTTTCACCCATGCAACCACTCCAAAAATATTATCCATATAGCTGAACCTTGTACTTGTGCAAATCCCAAAGGAATATGCAAAACCTTTTCAGACAACAAGGATATCATGGTTGTGGTGTGCATATTTTGATATGGAAACTAGTTTGTGAGTGTGAAGTCAATGCATGAAATTGAATATGGAATTATATGATTCTAGGAAATTGAGGTTTCTTGTCCATGTTTAGTTAAAGGGGACCAAGTGATTTTATGAAACAGAGGATGACAGGATGGTAGTGTTATTTGTTAGGTTGTTTGATTGTGTATTGCTCAAGGATGAGCAACATTCAAGTTCATGAAATTTCGATGAATGCATATTCATCACCTTTTCATTATGGTTTCTAGTCTAGTTTTGATCATTTCAATTTCTAATTACATCATCTTTTGCTCAGTTCATCAATTTTTCTCTTCTTCTCCAATTACTAGGAGTTTGATCAATTTTCTTTCTCTTGTGTATATGAAAGCACATTTCAATTTTGGAGCATTCAAGAAATTCCTCGTCAAGCTCATATTCAAGATTGGTGCAAGTTCACGTCAAAGTTTGAGCTAACTGACACATCAGAGGATAAATTGGGTGATCTGTCACCCCTATCGAGTGATCAGTACATGCCCATTCTAAGGCTTTTCCTTATTGTGCTCCGAATCAGGCAATCTCCCTCCATGATCACCCAATCAAAATATCACCCAAAATTTTAGGCATTTTGTGGTTTTCTAGCACAAAGAGATTAGGTAATCTACCACCTAGATTGAGTGATATTCCTATAAAACAAATCTAAGAAGAGATGTCAGGTTGTGTGATCACCATAAAGATCGGCCAATCCCATTAAATCGTAAATTTCTCCTTCGACATTAGTATGTTTAGAGATTGTGAATCAACTTGACTGGGCAATCACCCTTGTAGATCACTTGATCCAACATATTCTCTAGAAGGCTTTTCAGGAAATGATTGGTCGATGTTCATCCATGATTGTTTGATCATAAGATAGACAGTCGTTCCCCCAAGTGATAGCTTGGGTGATCTCCCTTACAGGTCACCCTACCATCATGGCAAATGAACCAAGATGAGGATCTCCCTCATAGATTGCCTGATCATCAGGGTAGACAAACCAAGATTTCATAGTTGTCTCCCCAAAGAAAATAAGAATCAAATATGGAAGCCATACCTAATGATTATGTATTATATTCTCACTCAAGATAGAGCAAGTTGTAAATCAAGAAGAAAAAGGAGAGAGCAAGAAAGAAGAAGATCCTTGATGATCTCTTTATATTTGTCGAAGCTGAAGTGGACTGTAGTAAACAAAGACCTTTGGATGTTCTTCTCTTATCCATCACTAACATGATTTATCCTCTCTCTTCTTGTAGTTGTATTCTAATTTCAAACATGAGTGAGTAGACCTTATTGATGTGGCATGGGGAGTAGGCCCATATCTCGTACTCTATCTTATCATTATGAAATTCAATTTTCCTCATATGATTAAATTGTTCTCATTTGTTTGTTTCTTGGTATTCGAATTGGTCACTTTTATAAAATGTTTGATATATTCCTAAGCATAGAGACTAAAAAAACTTAGGATTATATTACCAAATGGATGTGTGGTATTTCGGATGTGATCACAAAAGGGATCCTTTAAGATAAATGAATGGTGAATTGTGGGTACCAAGACCTTGAGCCCAAGGGGATTTTGGTCCTTGTGAATTTGTATTCTGGAAGGATATGAATTCATTTGGTCTATTTGATTATTGAGGACTTTACTGATTTGTAATGACTAGATAGGTATGTAGGTGGCTATGGTGAAATCCAAATGTCCTAGTGTCTTTTATCATTAGATTAAACTCACAGTTTAATAAGATTTTGCTTTGGAAATTTCAGCTCATAATCATTCTCAAACAATCAGATCTAGATATTACACTCAACAATTTGTTTGAAGTAGTTTCTTAAATATTTTTTCCTTTGGGATTTAACCCTTTACTAGACTATAGTTGATCCATCCGCTTGTGAGAAAGTTAGTTGCAATTGGGTTAAGGCTTTAAAACCTAGGATAATTCTTCATTTGGAATTTTTATGTTCAAAGGACTCACATCACTATTACAAGATAAAATAAATAACATAAATACCACTAACACTCCTAATCAAGGTGGAGAGTACACATCATGTATACCCATATTATCACACATTTAGGAGAAAGATGAAGGTAGAAGAGGCTTAGTGAATATATTGGTCATCTATTCCCCAGTCTTTATGTATGATGTAATGATATTCTTGTCACAAACTAGGTCTCTCACAAAGTGGCAGTCAACCTCAATATGCTTGGTATGTTCATGGAAAATTGGATTATTAGCTATATGAATGTCTGCTTTATTATCACACTTAAGAGTTTTTCAATTGGAGAAAGGAAACCTAATTCATGAAGAATATATGTCACCAATTTATTTTCACAACATGTGTGTTTCATGGTACAATATTCGGCCTTAGTGATAGAACAAGCCATAACATACTGCTTCTTACTCGATCAACTCATGGGATGACTGCCCAATAGAACATAAAATCTAGAAATAGATCCCATATCATTCGTACCTTTGAGCCAGTCAGCATCTACAAAGTAGGTCAAAGGATATCAGGAGATTGTGGTTTTTTGTAAAGTAAACATCTTCCAAATGAGCTTTTAAGATGGTGTAGGATATGTTGTACTTGACTTTAGTCACACACAAGAGGTTTTTAGCCATGTGTTGACTAACAACATTAACATCAAAGGAAATATATGGTTGAGTAATTTTAATATAGATGAGTTTTCCAACTATGTGTCAAGATTGTTTAGGATCAGAAAAAGACCACCCCTTAGATAGAACTTTGTTGTTATGGATCATAGGTGAGAAGCAAGCTTACAATTAAACATACCAGAGTCCTTCAAGAGGTTAAGGATGTACTTTTTTTGAGGTAAATATGTTCCTTGATAAGAGCATAGAAGCTCTATTCCAAAAAAAGTAGTGAATTTATCCTAGATCCTTGGTATGAAAATGTTGCTAGAGCGCCTATTTCAATGATGAGATCTCATCGGTATCACTACTGGTGATAATTATATCATCAACATAGCATGAAATTAAAATATTCATCAAGGGTCCTATCACCATGATTTTCACCAAATAATTTATCCTAAAATCTATAAATCCTCAAAGCATTCTTTTCCTAATTGTAGTGACAATGGGCATCATCCCACAGATCCTTTATAACTTTATAAAACATGTATTTGAAGGCAGTAGAAGGTTTCATGTTGTTCCATGGCCAACTTTCACTTGGATATTTTCCCTCTCGATTCAGGGGTATCCTCAGTAGGTTTTTCTATTAATTGATCTTTTATCTAGATTACAAGATGGTTTGGATAGAATTCATCCAAAGTAGATCATTATCTCCATTCAATTTGGTTATGCAGATATGAGCACTATCATTATAGGTAATGGTCTGAGGTGAATCTTTGACGTTATTCCTACCTTCAGCAAGATGAAAACTGACGCCAGTAGGACAATGGATATTAAAATAGTCACACTAATAGAACAGTGGTGGAGAAGTATATCTCAATAGCATACTGCTACAACATTGGTGGATATTTCAATCACTGGAAATATCCACAGTGGGAATAATTTGGGGGAAAAAACACAGCAGAAGCACTACCACAAAAAGGAAGAACTGTTATAGGAAAGAAATAATATATATCTAACAATTAACGGTGCTCATCCATTTATGTAGGGAAAATACATGGGGATAGATGTAACAAAAAGGGAGAGGGTATAAGGTTGTTACAACCTCTTTTTTAGAAATGGATCCCTATCTTACCAAGATTAACACTTCACCATTTAGATTTAGTGGGTGATGGTGATAGTGAGGAGTATCAATCAGATTCTAATAGAAGTTTCTACTTAAGAAAGCATCTAATCAATGGGCCATGAGTGAAGCTCCAAATGGGACGGTGACCTACGACTCTTCTATTGAAAGATCAGGCAAACTAGAATAGAGACCCCTAGACACAACCACAATAAGGACAAGACATTGGGAATCACTACTTGGCTAGAGGGTGGCGATATCCAGGCTTAGGACCCAACTCACTAGTTGTGGTGGTGCACTTGCACACTGGTGCTAGTCGGCCCGCATGTGATAGTGGCAACTAGACGCACATGTTTTAAGTGGCATGGGAGGGAGGTAGAAAATGACGGGGTGTGGGGATTGGCGGCAGGGTGTGGGTTGTGGTGCGTGGGGGAAGAGGATAAGAATAACAAGAGTCAACATTGGGCAAGAGAGGATTGGTGCTTCTCTCTAAAACCCTAAGGTTTAGACTTCCCTTAATACCATGTGAAAAATAATTCTTAATAAGAAAGAATTAAGAGTAATAGAGAGTCATTTATTTAGCCTTGTCTCAAGGTATGATGTAACGGATATACAACATTACATAAACTAAACCATTGCTAATGGTCCTGAGTAGAGATAGCCCAATTAGCTAATACGAGAGAAAATGAATAACATAACATATCACCAACAAGTGTTGAAAAAAACTAAAAATCAAAAAGGCATAAGAAATTGTAAGCATTTGGAAGCAAATTGTAGAGTTCCTCTTTCTGTAGGGTTATTGATAATGTGTGTTTCTTATTTGTAAGTGTGATTTATATCACATAAGCATGCATTTTTCACGTTCCTATTACGTTAGTGACTTCAATTTACTTATATTTTACACTAATTATAGTTTAAAAATGGATTTTCATATTTAATGTTATTTTGATCTCATATAAGGATTCGGGTGCATGTTTTATTCTTTAGAAGTCATCTAGACTTCACCACCAATAACATAATCTATACATACCACATAAATTAAGATTTGCCCAAGTTTAGAAAAACATCTATGTCTTAATATAGACATGTCGTGTCCCAAACTCCAAACTTGGGATTAGCCTTTGGTACAAGTGACAAGACATGTCATTCTCAGACATGGCTTGTTGATCATTTCTACTTCCAGTGCAAAATGTAAATTCATGTGTTGTGGCATTACTCCAAAGGCATGTCATTTTGTGCATTAAATTTTTCAGCAAGTGCATCAATGACGCATTGTGTCATGTCATTGACATGTCACATCCTATCCTTTAACCACCACGCTAAGAAGTGACACATGACATTTTGACATGCCAAGTGTCAATCAATAACTTTTCAAATTTGAACAATCATGTGTATATGATATTTCAATTCACTTATGAGACACGCTATGTCGTTGTATTTTGAAACAAAAAATATGTATCAGTAAACTATTTTAACGGCATCTCATGTTTGTTTCTAGTTTGTTCTTAAATGAGTAGAGACCAGAGGAGATTCCCAAAGTATGGATCAAGGAAAAAGAAGAAAACATGAAGAATAGAAAAAATTTCTCCTTCTAGCAAAGGAGATTCAGTCGACTTCTCATTCATATTTGAGAATTTATTTTCTCCTTCCTTTGTAACATGAAGTATTCTTCTCCTCCTCTCCTATCTCACATTCTAGTTGGTCTTTACCACTTCTAGAATATTCACATGTCTCAACATGAATGCACAATGTTTATGGGTGACCTGTGTTGGCTTTACACTACAAATGATAGGCAACTCCTCATCATCAACAATTGATTCATCTATTTTGCATTTCTACTAAAATATAACTAAATTGTGTGATTCTTGCAATTAAGGAGTTATGGTCATATTTCATATTTCCATGTGATGTTTGATGGAAAATATGTCACTTTGTAGTAATATAGAGTATCATTTTTCACCTGAGAATTGATATGGAATTTGTATAATGATATCTCTTGCATTCATGTTTGTAATAATGAGTTATGTTGTTGAAAACACTAGAGAGAAATTTTCTATTGATTAGGTTTATTATTGATAAACATCATTGATCTAGTCTTAGATATGTGGTCTAGTTTATAATTTGGAGCGAACGAATTAATCATGATAGCAGGATAGTGTGTGCATTTTGGTATAAGATATTAATCTTTTGATATTTTTTTCAAGAACTCAACCTTAGGAAATTCATGATTTGGATCATTTAAGTCAAGAAAGCATTTAGTTGCTTAATATTATGGTAAATTGAGCTTAAATGGCTTAGATTCCTTGTCAATTTGGCCTCTTATGCTAAAGGAGCCTTCAAAATGTCTAAATTTGGGTTGATTGTAGTATAAGTAAATGATAGAGTATGAAAACATCAGTTATGCACGTATTGAGTATTGTACTTGTAAGTTACATGTACTCTTCTATACATATGTATATTGTTACAGCATAAAGTATACATCAAAATCTAACCATGAGAATTGATACTAGACCTGTGTCTTGTAATGGTCATACCCTGTAGTACATAGATACACTTAGTTGTATAGATAATATTCTTAAGAAATACACAAAGTATAAATAATCAATACACATAAAACTATGTCTTTAGCATTTAAGTATCAGTACTAGACTGTTAGTTTGCTTTTCGAGAAAATTTCACATGAGGCACATTCATATACAAAAAAGTATGGAAACCATACATGAACAATACTTAAACATAGTAAGAAAATAATATATATATATTTGACATCATTGGGTTGTTAAATTGGTATGTGTTCCATGTCTAGAGTGTATATTGTCATTTTCCTTATTTTTAGGGTGTTATAGTTGGTTTGATCAAGAATTGAAGGCAATGGCATCATACAATAGTCCTAGCATTATATGTTTGTGGTGCTTTTGTATTTGTTGTTGACATGTTAGTTCCTTATGTTAATGTTTTTCTTTAGTGTAAGGGAACAAGATATTTATGTTGTGCTAGAGTATATTCTATTAGAGTGTGACTTTGTGGGGTGAAATGTTTTGTTTGAAAGTAAGAGCACTAGGAAGAGAGCTTGTATATGGGTGTACTGTAATGACCTCACTTTTTAGTGTTCCTCAATTAAGACAGGACCTTAAAGTCGAGAGTCATTACCCAAAACTTCTAGGATCTAGATTCATAAAATAACAAATAATAGCAAATAATTTCCATTATTACACAAATATTGTTTACAAGATCCATAATAATGCTCCTCTAAGAAGTTATATGAGAAACTAATACATATGAGAAGAAGTATCTAACTAATCCTCCTTGACTTAACTTTAATGTCTTCAACTGATTCCATTTGATTCACCAAGTCTTCATATTTTCATATATCACAGTTACCTAAATTGGCAACAATCAAATATGCGGATCAGCATATTGCTACATTGTGTATGCGGGGTGCATACAAAAGTGTTCAAGTAAGATAACAATATATAATCAATCAATTACTTGAAAGAAAGAACTCTCATTTTCGTTACATAATCGAACCCATGCTTGATAATCTATATTGGGTATAATTATTGTCCCTCCCAGGGCTCATGTGCATCACCCTTTGATACATGTCATTCTAGGGTTTACGATATGATAACTTACTTTATGTGATATTCATAGTGACATTATAGTTAAACAGAATGTAAATAAACTTCTAACAATTTATTTCATCAATCTTTAAGAAACCATCAGCAATCTCCGAAAGTAAGTATGTGCCAGTATTCGTATTGTAACCACGTACCCCAATGTAGAACCATGTAGACCACGCAATCATACTTCAAGTACTTTAAGCATGTATCCAAACATCCAAGCAATCAACATAATCAACCAACATTATCTACATGCATGTATACTATAAAGTGTCACCATACATATTAACCTATTAAGTCATTCTGACTTTACATTTGCCCTAAACTAGGGTTTAGGGTTGTCTTGGGTTAGGATGAGTAATAAGGGTATCAAACCTTAATTTCATTACATCATGATTCATTAGAGTTATAAGCTTGTATTATGCACTAAGTGAAACTATAATTATCAGATCTATCATATCATTATGTTATAAACACTTAGATTTGATTATGTGCATTAATAACATAGGAAGTTATGATCATTGGTTTCAAAATCCTAATTATCCATCATCATTATAATCATCATCTTGGATCCTCATTATATTCAGCAATTATCATAACATATCTCAAATATATAGATTTATTGTTTTAAGCTTCATATTCATCAATTATAGGGTTTTATGTATTAACACTTCTTTATCATGTATTAGCCCTACTTTTGTAACATGAAGCATAATCAAAATCTAGAATTGTTTTATTTAGATTCTACTCATTCACCTGGTCGATTGGATATACACTTCCACTATGATCTAATATGTCATTTAATTATGACAGTATTTAAAAGCTTAACATTAGTGGACCAATCATGTGGTGCCACTTCAGTTATTTGCTATATAATACAACATGCCACATGTTGGGCCTGAGACAATGGGATCGCACCATCTCAGCACTCATGACTTGCGTGGAAGGGGTGTAGCATGGGGTTAAAAGACAAACATGACCCTTACCTACTAGTCTAGCTCATGGGGGTAGGGAAGTCTTTTCTCGTGGTTTCATCTTCTACCTCAAAATATCCCTTTGCTCACCCCTAGGTGATTCAACCAGTGAGTTGACTTCAAACTCCAAGGCATCAGAGAGTCGAGCAATGGTGCAAGAACCCCTGTTAGTCTCACTAAATTCATGGGTGGTCTTCTGCTATAGGATGGTGATCTGGTTCTATAGTCTCAAACCAACACCATTAAACTTAGAAAAAGGGAGTAGAGGTCCTGCCTAGGCACCAGAAATGGCAAACTGACCACCCTGATGCCTTCAGATCTGATGTAAGCTCCTCAACATGACCTTGGGTGGTCATCTTCTCTAGGACAACGTGCAATTGCTAATAGGGTGGTGCAAAGTTGGGTGTTGGCGCTTTGTCCTATTCAAGGCTAGTCACGCTTTAGAGGGGTTCTAGAGTTAGTCACATCCCCTTATCTGGTATATCCTAGTACATTATATACAAACTGAATACTAGAGCATCCTAGTTGGGCTTTTGTGGAGCTATGACTCCAACCAAACATTTGGGAAGTCTTGATTTGTCACAGTTATGGTGAGAAAAGGGATGATATGATTCATATTTGTCTCCAAGTCTAATGGAATCCTTTTTAAAAGAGGTCTTGGCTTATAGAGAGAGAGGTAAAGAGGGAAAGGTGAGTTACTATCTATTGGTTTCCTATTTGGACTGGATGTAGGATATAATAGAGAAGTCATTGATCTCATATCCAATGGTGTTGATGAATGTGACGTCTAAAGAGGGGTGCAGGTTATCACACCAAAGTCAAATATATTTAACTAGTTTCCAATATGAAAACATATATTACAAGTAGGTCCCTCCTTATTCATGATTTCCTATAGGCCTCTAGGAGCATCCTTTGGCTATGAAATTTGAATCATTATTCATTAATTCCTTCACAATCTTATATTTAATTTTGTGGGATTTATTGGAATAACTCACATATGAAAAACTTGTTCTTTAAGTATTTCTATAAGAAATTTCCCATATCATATGGAAAGTCCTTTTATCTAAATTT
Organism: Alisma plantago-aquatica; assembly: GCA_963693085.1. Taxonomy (NCBI): domain Eukaryota; kingdom Viridiplantae; phylum Streptophyta; class Magnoliopsida; order Alismatales; family Alismataceae; genus Alisma; species Alisma plantago-aquatica. Next base: position 757,628,286 of record OY856412.1, read on the forward strand.
CTAGAATCATCTTACTTTCCACCTTATCTCTAAGTGTTTCCAAAGTTATATCAAATTATTCTTTCTTATGCCAAGACTTGACTTGCAAGTCAGGGTCAGATAATTACTCCATTAACTATCTAAACAACAACATATCATAGAATATTTTGGAAACTTGTCTATTATCCCATATTTTGATTATCTAACAACTCATAAATCCATCCTTATTTGTTTGCACACGAAATTCTTTTATTTCTTAAGGATACACAACAAGGACCTATTTGCAAAGCAAATAGTCCCATGGTCCTCACTTGGAACATGCCATGGTCATCACTGGGACCATGGGTTGAACCCATGCCTCTAAGTGAATCCAAGAGAGCTTAATTATTCTATAAAATATGGAATTATAGAATTTGCTTATTAAATCAAACCTCATGTTCATAGAATTCAATTTACCAAATTTGAGGGTCTAACATGTATAGTATTAATCTCATCATATTTTGAAGTGTATAATACAACTTAATATAAAAATATCAAAGGGATGTGAATATCCTCTATTTATGGTAACATGCATAAACAATTCACTTAGATCACCAATTATCACCTGTCCGACCCATTTCCAAATGTTTGGTTTGCTTAGTTGCCCAAAATTACAAAATCTAATTGTAACACCTTAAATTTGCACACATGCACATGAGTAGATGTTGGTAAGTATGCACGGAGAGCCAATCATATGATTATTTGATGTCATATATTATAAACAATTTAATTAATAATAAAGTCAATCTTCCAATTTATTATGTTTCAATAAGTTATGAGACAATGATGAAACATAATGAATGCATAAAGAATGAAATTACTCAATGGCGTATGTCTCTCAGGTTGATGACGTGAACAATGTGATCATACGGATGTCAAGAGTATGTACATCCTTATTAAGTACTTAGTTGGATATTATTGTGGAAGGTTGATAGACTACAATAACACATAAGACTAGAGTGTGTGTTGGTTGATGACAGAATCTCATCAGATATGATATGTGATATCAAGCCAAACACATAGATACTTGTAAGATAATAGAGTATCGAACAGACCCACCTTGATGGTGACACATGGAAACCATAAGTGGTAGTTAGAATCACCTCTCATAGTGATGGTCATGATTTTGGTTCTTAGACCTAAAGTCACTACACTCATCACATGTCGTTCGATGTACTTTGACATTGTCCACCGTGACCTTGAATAAGGGTTACCATAAAGGTGATGATTGGGTGCATTGTGACACATGGGGATGACTATGAATGATGTAGATGGGATTTATCCCTCCTACTAGAGTTTGATATACAAGCCACTTGATAAGCAAGACTGAGAAAAGTATGTGCATGCACATGTGAATCCATATATGATATTGAGGTCACATATATCTCAGATAGTCTACTCTAGTTCAAGGAACATGGATTCAATGTTGAGAGGATGATGATTCCATGCCTTGAGTTCAATCTGGATATCAGTGACAAAGGAATTATACAATCATTGTAACACCAATCACAGATTGTAGGTCAAAGGTGTTCTCCAACTTTCTTAATTACTTGGGTAGCAATGATGTGTAGCTAGATATCGCTCATTGCTTGTGATGTCAAAAATCAGTTATGGACATTCACTGCCAACGTAACTTAAAACCCATAGGGTCACACACATAGGATACACTTGGAATAGGAGTTCATTCATGAATATATTTTAAGCTTGATTACTAAAGAGTTAGGTATTCAATTTAAATAAATATTGTTCGAATGTTGACTGACTGGACTATGAACCGAATGGTTTAAGTGTTGAACTGATCGGTTCAGGAAGTGAATTGATCGGCTCATGTCCATGAATTGACCAACTCAGGTTATGAACTGAGTGATGGGTGTATCAATTTGATTAACTCAAGGATTAGTGTTGGGGACATGGTGTGCATTAAATCGAATATTAATTGCCTATACAATTGTGATTGGTAAACATGATGATAACAATTAGTTCAAGGGTTGAACTGATCGGTCCACATGCCAACAAATTGGGTCACCTATGAACAGACTATTTTGATGCTTGCACATTGTCAAAATTCATGAAATCCCATCCCCTTCAACTCCCGCATAGACTGGGAACCCTAACCCTCCTATAAATAGAGGGGTATTGGGGGCTTCTCAACGATATAAATTAGCTCCAACAATTGTTGTCTTCTCTAGTTGTGGTAACTGAGAGAACCTGAGCAAGTCCTACCCGATAAAGGTAGGGATAGCAAGGGAGAAAAATTGTGGGAGAGCAAGTTGGTGCTAGTACACCAACTATAAGGGAAAATTCCTTCTTATCTATTCTTTTAGAATGACACAAGTTCCTAATGGTCCATGTAGACTACTATAGATGCAAGGAGGTTATTTCTTGTCACTAATAGGACAAGGTCAAGTTGTTGTCTATGGTGATTAACGAGGAGATGATGCAGACATTGTATGGGTGTGACCTGAAGAAAGTTGCATACTGCTTTGAGGGAATTCTCACTGGACTTTCTCCAGGACCAAGTATTACCTCGAAACCATCCTTCCCATTATATAGTTATTGATGTGATCATCTGTTATAGTGGAATATGGTAGATATTTTTTGTTTCATGTGCCTATTGTGATGCCATATTTCCCTACAGTAGAAGTGTCATTTCCTAACTAATATTATTGATTGGGTGACACATACGTTGGATATCATGCATCAAGAAACAATTGAAATATAACCAACACATGGCATACACTTTATTTCTCATTCTCAATAGTTTACATAAAAGGGGAACTAAATACAACTTATGACATGATTCAGAAACCTAAACATAAACAACTTTATCTTAAAATATAAACTTGACTAATGTGGATAAAGGAACCCCACCAGGGAACTCTCAATAACTATAATGTGTCCCTTTTACTAAGGTCTTTGGCTCTATATCTTCTCATGCTCCTCACATGTGTACATCCCGTTCCCAACCATGCATAAGGAAAAAGATAATCGATAAGTGGCATGAGTATGAAATATTGGAATACAAAAATGATTGTACATTATTCTTAAACATGATGCATGAAAACTAACATAAAAAATGAAGGAAACATGAACATGAATATATGATATTTCTTTAGGCTTAGTTCTTATTGTTTTATGTAACTTATGATGGATACATGTATTGTGATACCTAGGTCTCATGACTTGCACTCTGGTGCCTGGGTCATTTTATCTGAGTCAGCCTACATGAAGGGCTTGGGACTCATGACCAGTACTAAGGCATGGGTCATGTCTCTTGAGTTGATCTACACTAAGACCCGGGTCTAACTTCATAATCTAATGTTATCTTAATTCTTATCTTAACTTGAATCCTAATGCAAGAATCTTAATGGCTTCTTATCTTAAAATGTTATCTTTGACTTTTGATGAAATATGATATAATAAATCTTTATATGAACACTTTAATTTTAAACTAAACTAAGAAACTTATAGAACATATCTTTAACTTGAAATCTTAGGAATAAGATCATATGGAACATGAATATCTCACTTGACAATATTAAACATGTAAAGAAGCTAAAAATAAATAGTAAATATTCATGGGCATGGATAAATTACATGTATCACTAGAAATAGGGCACCTAAAGTTCTCCTGATCTAAACCCTTAAACAACCAGTAATAAAAATTCAATGCTTCTTAATTAGGACCATAAACCCTAATTATTCTCAAACTAAAACTTCATGAAACTCCAAATCATAACGTGTCCAGGAACATATTTTGTTGGATAGATCTTGAAAATAGATCGAGATTCATATATCTCTTCTCAGAGACATCAATTAGCTCTGACAATTGTTGTCTCCTCTTGTTGTGGTAACCGAGAGAACCAGAGCAAATCCTAACTGAAAAAGTGGGGGATAGCAAGGGAGAACAATTTTAGATGAGCAAGCTGGTGATAGTACACCAACTAGAAGGGACAACTCCTTCATGTTTGTTCTTCTAGAATGACAGGAGTTCCCAATGGTCTGTGTGGACTACTATAGATGTGAGGAGGCCATTTCCTACCGCTAAGAGGACAAGGTCAAGTTATTGTTTGTGATGATCAACTAGGAGATGTTACAAACGTTGTATGGGTGTGACTTTAAGAAATCCGCATACTACTCTGAGGGAATTATCGCTGGACTTGCTCCAGGATAAGGCATTACTTCAAAACCATTCTTCTAATTACATAGTTATTGACATGATCATATGTTAAAGGGGAATATGGCAGATATTTTTTGTATCCACTGCCTATCCTGATGTCATATTTCCATACACTGGATTAGAGTCTCGTCAATATACTATGTTTTGGGATTTAATCAATATGATCGGATTTTGGTTTTTTCCTTTAATTTATTGCATACGATGTGAGTATTTAAAATGATTATTATGCATATCCGATTAAATACCATAATTGATCACAAGCTAATATATATACATATATATACAATTTACATGTATCGTCCTAAAATTGGTTTTGATGGTGGACTTGTAGCATGGTTATGGCCAATAACCCAGATATTTGTGTATGGTAGTGTGTTTTATTTATTCCTATTTATATCTCATTTTGCATATCGAGCCTCTTCCTTCTTTCTTCCAACATGTAAAAGTATTATTCTTTCCTTCCTATGCTCCCCTCGAATGTAACTCAAGGTTTCTCAATTACCATGTAATAATTTTAATAGCATTAGAGTTTTATTCTTGTTACAAAAAAGAAGATGCTCAGTTCTAGACAAACCAACCATCTCAAAGACAAGATGACAGATTGAAGGACCGAGGAGGAGCCAGACCGATCAACTGATGGCCCAACCGATTGACTAGAGATGTCCAGAAGATGTTGGACTGGAGACCAACCAATCGACCAATGGCCCAACCGATCGATTGGAGATGTCCAAAAGATGTTGGACTGGAGACCAACTGAAGACTGACCAAGAGGTGAGTCGATTGGTTTAAGGGTTGAACCGATCAATCTGGATTGGCTCAAGCATAGATTTTCACCAGCAACAGGTTGTTGCATGCGATGTAGAACTTAGGTGGCAGTAATTCCTTGTGGCTCTAAGGAATTACAATAGTATGGTCATAACCATTGCTTATGTTTTAATTGCATGTTTTAATTTGTGGGACATATCACGTATCATGGTGATTGGATATGTATATATATAAATATAAAATCCCTCAATCAAACATATTAAGTCTAAGATGCTTTCCATCAAAAAAACACATGAAAATCTTGATCGATTATGCATAGACACTCGAAGTGTGGTACGCCATCCATCTCATGGAAGTTTTGTGGTAGTTATGTGGGCCTACCAAGAGGGGTGGATTTCTATCATGTTGGGTCTTAGATCAGGCTTAACTAGGTGTCCTTAATGAGATTAAGCACCTAGAGGCATGTAGATGATTATGGCAAAGAGTTGTGAATAACATCTAACCAAGAATTGCATAAGATGCAATTGGAAAAAGTTCCCTACCTTAATAATTGAGTATGGACACTGATGTTGACAGGGTAATAACTCAATTGTTTTGGATCTTGTCTCATTAGAAGTTTGTGTGCTACAATCTTCTGAATTGATAAATGAAGGTTATCAATTCGAACAAAATAATGAGAGTGATAATTGGTTAAAGGTCTGATTATATATCATCAAATTTTATTCAATCAAATCAAATCCAAAACATTTTGAAAAATTTGTCAATTTCTCTTGTAGAATCAAATGGCAACACACAACACCTTTTCTTTGTGATCAGTCCTTGAGAAGGACAAGTTGAATGGGAATTGTAATGACCCCCTCCCCTTGTTATCCCCTATGCATGCAGACTAAGAGGGAAAGGGCCATTACCATAAATATAGGATCGAGGTTTATCAGATAATCAAAAATAATTAATAAATTTCAATAAATTAAGAAAGAGTTGTACAAGATAACCTTTCCATTAAGGGATTACATGATATGATGTTCTACAATTTGAAACATGAAATAAAACTAACTAAATCCTCTAGAATTACATTACTTCTTTTTCCTTGTGTGTCTTCTTCTCTAGATATCCATTTTCTGTTATACTCACAGAAATGATAGAAAATTATCCTAAAACACCAAGAAAACAAAACTCAGTCAATATAACAAGTTATATTGGTATGTGGGGGAAATAAAATATATACATCTAGTTGTAACAACATATTCTCAAGAATCAATGGTACACCCAAATTAACATTTTCATTGTAACTTCTCAACCCTTAATCTATATGGCATACCCACTCTCTAGGGGCACCCATTTTCTCCATACTCATTCTCTGGGAGTATTTTTGTGATCTAGCCACTCACTAGGGGTGATTTACAACCATACCCACTCACCGGGAGCATTTATTATATTATACTCACTCTCTAGGAGTACTTATTGGCTATCCCACTCTCTGGGGGTGCTTTCCATAATCTTTATGCATGCATCTTAGTTAGAGACATCATTGAGGGCTTGAGAGAGTTATTTCAACATAATATGATATCCATAGTGACTTTATATATTGTAGGAATTAAATAGACATGCAAGCATTTATTCACAAGAAATCTGGGAAATCTTGAAAACCAATAGGAAACTAAGGTGGTAGTCTTAGGCATAGCCACATACCTTTGCCAGGAGTCACTACTACAGAAACGGCCTTTGGCATCGGTCTTTTAACCCCATTTGGCGTCGGTTTCCGACCGACGCCTATGTGGGCGCCGCTAAAGGTCGAACACTTCGGCGTCGGTTTTTTAACCGATGCCTATTTAACCTATAGGCGTCGGTCTTTTAGTAGATAACCGACGCCAAAAGGGTTCGCGCCACAGAAAACGGCATCATCTAGGGCACTTTCTACGTCGGTGATTTACTAAAAGACCGACGCCTATATTCCATGTAGCGTCGGTCTTTTAGTAGATAACCGACGCATAAAGTGTCCTAGATGACGTCATTTTCTGTGGCGCAAACCCTTTTGGCATCAGTTATATACCAAAAGATCGACGCCTGGTTGTTTAAATAGGCGTCGGTTCGATACGAATATCTGACGCCATTTCCAGGACTACTTTGGCCACATCAGGCGTCGGTTATCTATACATAACCGACGATGTAGGTCTTTGCTGACGGTTTTCTATAAATAACCGACGCCTATTTATATTTTTTTTTCATATCAGTTTGCAGGCCTGCTGTGGCTGGTCAGCAGGATGAGAACCTACAGTTCAGTTTTCTGAACTGCAGGTTTACGACATCCATTGATATCAGCCTACAAACAGGCCACAAACCTGCAAAAGTCACAAGGAAAATTTCACACAAGTACATACATTCAGACATCAATTCAATTCTCACATTCACACATATAGAAACATTCAAATAAATGTATTAACATTCAGAAATATTCATTTACAAAGTATCATTCATTATCGCTATCAACATCCCAATTATATCTTACAGTTGTCACTGCTTGTATGGCTTTTGCCCATTCTTCTCTTACTTCATTTAATGCTTCCATCGTATATGGAGCATGTATATCTTTTAAGCGTTTACCTATAGTGTGGTCAGTTTTAAACACCTGCAAAGAGAATGATGTATATATATAAGTAATAATATAAAAATAAGATTGATATATTTCATACTAACTAATGAGACTATATATAATACCTCATGTATGCTATCGATGTCCAATGCGGCATGTTTGATAATCATCTGCATAAATCGCATCACATAGTATGCGCATGCCCAGCCATTGTCTTGTGTAGCACACTATAAATTGAAACATACAAAATAATACAACTAAGCACAATTCACATCAATGATATATACATTGGAGTCGGGGAGTCGGGAACTTACTTGTACGTTCTCCCAATTTATTGGCTGGTTCTTTTTCCTTGGGACCTTTCCTCCAGCCTTTTTGAATGCATCTAAACCCCTACATGTTAATATAACACAGTAAATTGCATAAGTAAATATATAGTAATGTAATAAAAGATGTTAACGGATATAAAAATGAAATATTTCTCACCAGAATAATGGCATTCTCATTACGTGTCCAATTTTAGGGTTCAATGTACTCCCCGCATGATCTAGATAATAAACAGTGAATGTCCCGGGGACAATAACTAGTAACTCCCAATGTCTACCGCTAGAGGTAAGAAGTTAACAATTAATAACTCAAAATGCAAAATAAAAATGGAATTTTCTTAAGTCCAAATTATAAATAAAGTAAACTTACTTGACATTGAATGGAGCTATTATTATCGTCTTCTTTTGTTGACCAAAAATTGTAAAAGCATCTATACAGTATTGTTGAACATTATCAGGGTCTTTAGCTACCAAACTAATCAATGATGGAATCAAAAATCCCAAATGATCAAATGCAAATTGTTTGCAATGATCTTCGACTAAGTAGCTGCAAAACATATAGGCGTATGCATTAATATATAAGAAACCAGATCACCGGATCTTACACAAGGTATATGGATGTATAAACAAGATCTCACCTTATCCATGTCTCTATCATTGATGTATTCAGCCAATCATACATAAACAGCTCAATAATATCTTGTATAAATAAAGAGCTATCGTATGATTGACCTGCATAATCTGCATCTAAAGAAATAATTATAGGGCAATGTACATTATGTGCCCGTAGCCAACATGCCATTCCCCTACAAGCAGGACCTAACGGGTATGTTAGGTCAGTTGGAACCCAATCAGGTAATGCGGGAAGTGGAAGTGGAGGCCTAGGTGCTCTTGGTGTCTTCGTTTTAACCTGTACATATAATTTCAGATCAGTTGACATCATATATACACATTAACAGTCTAAATCAATGTAAATTTATCTTACAATTTCAGTCGTGTAGACGACATCTTCTTTGGGCCACAATATCACCCCGCCTTCTGCATCAGCAAGTCTATCAATATTCGGGTGGGGATATGGCAATGTAGCTTCTCTCCAATCAGGTAACACACGTATCGGGCTCACACGAACGTAGCCATGTGGCATTGGAGTCCCGTGAAACATTGCCCCAGGAAGGGACGGGTAAGCCTGCGCCTCTGCAACAACGTAGTCTTGCATTCTTAAGCGGCATGGCTTCAATGCCTACAAATTTACGTAAAGAATATTATACATATATACATATAATCTTGAAAACATAACAACTTGAAAAGACTAACTACAATGTCATAAACAATACTTACAGCAGACGTGCTAGGCGATGGGTCTCCAGGATTACTCGCAGTCTATGCATCAGGAGAAGAGTGGGTCTCCATAGGCGTATTGGAAGCCTGAGATGCCTGCCACCGCAGCAATTCTTCCTTGACCTTCTCAGCAACTACATCATTGACCTTCTTAGCAACTAAATCCTCAACTCTCTTATTCTCCTATACATGGATAAAAGAAACATTAGCTTCTTATTAATGAATTTCCTTTTGCAGTAACATTCTAAAAAAAGAATAGGTTACCTCTTCTTGAGAAAGTCCCGCTCTGGGTTTGCGCTGGGATGGCCCAAAGAATGCTTTGATGCCAACACCAGCGCCGGCACCTCTAACACGTCCAGGATGCTCTGGGTTACCCAGAGCAACTGTCAATTCATCCCTTGTGCCCTGAGGGATGAACGTGCCTTGTTTCCTCTGCTCGTGCAGCTCCCGCTAATCACCATAAATAGAAATTGGTAAGTTAACACCAGAAATAATCAATATTCAAACGATTTCTCTAAGAGTTGTATTTTACCATTTTTGCAGCCGCCTCAGCAGTTACAGGCTTCTTTATTTCACCCTTCTTGTTTTGCCTGCCAGCTATCCAGATATCATGGCGAGGCATGGGTGTGGCAGACTCCTGAGTAGGAGCAGACTCCTGAGTAGCCGCAGACTCCGCCTGTAGTCTTTGGCGAACGCTTGCATAGCCTTTTGGACCCATAGTGTGGTCATGCACATTCAGTGCACGCCTTTCTTTTTGTGCGTCACTAAGGGCCTAGTTAGTATTCACATTAATGATTTGGTTAGTAGCACTAAATGTTAATATTGAATAGGTGAATACAATGTATATTAATTAAATTGGGAGTGACGCCTAATACCTTGAATTCTTCAGATTTTCTTGAAGCAACAAAATTGTCCCAATCTTCTTTGTCCAAGAAGTTCCATTGTTCAAGGGCTGACTTCTTCTTCTTATCACCCTCTTTTATGTATTCTCTGTTCAGATTTGTCCTATAATTCCTAAGCATCTTTCCAGCGCGTTGCATCACATTTTTACGATGCAACTTCTCATCCAATGCAAACAGATTCTGTAAAATAGAAATGTTATTAACTAGTATCCAAAATAGAATTGAAAATAATAGAATTTGTAATCTACAAAATAGAATTGCAAATAATAATAACTCACGCATAAATCCTTCCATATCAAGTCTTTTTTCCCTTGAGGAACTTTATGCCAATTATCATACTTAACACCACAATGGCTCCGAGTGGTACACCCAAGATAGTTTACAAAATTATTGCGGTTCACTCCAATTGGATTTCCTCCATTATCAAACTCCACCACCAATTTGGATCCACTACCACTTAGCGCTAATAACTTCTTCAACAGAGTGATGCCCCTTTTCTTGTTAAGTGTTTGGTGCTGCGCATCAAGTTGCTCCAGTGCTTCAGTGGGTACAGGTGCATCAACCTAAAATTTGACAAAAATAAACACACTAAATTAGCCCAATATAGAAATATAGGATATATGACATAACTAGAAGATAATGAATTTTATAGAAATACAGGATATGTTTTTAGAACTTACATTAGTATCCTCGCCATGCTCGTCATGGACAGCATGCTCATCATGGACTTCATGCTCATCATGGACATCATGCTCATCATGGTCAGCCATCTAAAAATGTCATTTAAAAGGCAAACATTTAGCATTTGTATTAACTAGAAAAAGGCAGACATTTAGCATTTGTATTAACTAGAAAAAGGCAAACATTTAGCATTTGTATTAACTAGAAAAAGGCAAACATTTAGCATTTGTATTAACATACATGTCTCTAAAATTGTGATCTTTTATCAATTAACAATCCTTCATTGTGATCTCCGCGCACATATAAGTCATCATTAGCTTCAATATTTTGTGGAGTGGGCAACCCAACTGAGAATGGACTGGAGTCATCATACTTATCATAGTACTCTTCTTCATCTATAGGATCTTCAATGAACTGTCTTTTACCATGAAGAACAACCGACCATTTATCATTCGCAGGATCATCGATATAGAATATTTGTTTCGCTTGTGATGCCAATATGAATGGTTCACCCTTCTCGCCAATCTTTTCAAAGTTCACCAAAGTGAAACCCAATTCATCCACTATAAATCCTTTGGTGTTATCAACCCAATTACATTTAAAGAGCGGAATTTTGAAATCTATGTAGTCAAACTCCCAAATGTCCTCAATGACACCGTAATATGACATTTTAGCTTCACGTGGACTCTTATCCTTTGTACTTGCAAAGTACATAGTCGACGCTTGAAGAGTGACCCCACTATTTTGGACGACACTCTTATCATCTTGGCGCTTTGTGTAATATGTGAATCCATTAATGTCAAACCCTTCATAAGACATAACATTCGGTTTTAGTTTAAAGGCGAGGCATTTGATAGTTTCTGTAATATCATTTGGTGTTTGAGATAGTTGATGTAAGACTTTATCTTCAAACCACTTAGTAAAAGTCTTATTATGCTCTCTAGCAAGCCACATTGAACTTGCTCGAGGATGTTGTCTCTTTATGAAATTGGTATGTTCCTCGATATAAACACTCACTTCATCCATATTGTGTAAAATATACAAGTGAGCTTGTTCCAACTGCTCACGGCTGATTACTTTCACCCGTGATCCCAAAATTCCTTTGCCCTCCTCAATATTCTTGTCATTATCAGGAGTGTCATTACCACTGAGAAAGTCATTGCAAAAATCCATAACCTCTCTCGCCACATAACCTTCAATAATACTCCCTTCAGGCCGATAACGGTTTCGAACATCACCTTTAAAAACGCTCATGTATCGTTCAAAGGGATACATCCAATGCAAGAAAATTGGTCCCAACATTTTCACTTCCCTAGTCAAGTGGACAACAAGATGTACCATGATATCAAATAACGAAGGAGGGAAATACATCTCAAGCTGACATAGGGTAACAACCACTTCTCTTTGCAAATTATCAAGAGTATCAGGGTCAATAACTTTGCTGCATAGACTGTTGAAAAAGAAACAAAGTCTGGTAATTGCAAACCTTACATGCTTCGGCAATATAGATCGAATTGCCACGGGCAATATTTGTTGCATTAGAGTGTGACAATCATGAGATTTAAGACCTATCAACTTCAGATCTTTCATTGATACCAATCTACGGATGTTGGATGAGTAACCATGTGGCACCTTAACATTTACCAAGCATTCACAAAAAGTTTTCTTCTCCTTTCTAGACAACGTGTAACAAGCGGGAGGTAAGTATGTTCTTTTATTACCCATTTCACGTAATTCTGTTAATTCTGACCTTATTCCCATTTCACGTAGGTCCAGTCTGGATTTTATCCCATCTTTAGTCTTACCTGGTATATTTAATAGAGTACCAATGATGCTATCACAGACATTTTTCTCAACGTGCATTACATCGATACAATGCCTGACTATCAAAGAACTCTAATAAAGAAGATCCCAAAATATTGACTTCTTCTTGAATGAAGAATTGTCACTCTGTGTGGCCATACTACATTGTGATTTCTTACCAAATTCATTGACAATGTCTTTTACTCTTTCATAAACAACATCCCCTGGTATAGGTTTAGGTGCACTCCATTCATCATTCCATCCATTGAATGCTTTGCGCTTCCTACGATACGGATGGAATTTTGAAAGAAACCTTCGATGACCAAGATATACTGTCTTGCCGCCATGTTTTAGTCTTATTGAATCAGTGTTTTCTTCACATATAGGACACGCTTTAGCTCCTTTGACACTATATCCAGACAAATTCCCATATGCTGGAAAGTCATTAATAGTGCAAAACAACATAGCGTGCAAACGAAATGTCTCTCTTGCTGAAGCATCATAGGTCATCACACCTTCAGCCCAAAGTTTCTTTAAGTCATCAATCAAAGGTTCAAGATAAACATCGATATCATTTCCAGGTTGTTTAGGGCCCGATATCAACAATGACAACATAACGTACTTATTTTTCATACACATCCAGGGAGGAAGATTGTATATAACAAGCATGACTGGCCAAGTGCTATGTTGGCTGCTCAATGTCCCGTACGGATTCATCCCATCTGTACAAAGCCCAAGTCTTAGATTCCTATCTTCTTCACCAAATTTAGGGTACAATAGATCAATCTTCTTCCACTGTGGGGAATCAGACGCATGTCGTAGGATCCCATCATTATTTTTCTTAACATCTGCATGCCACCTCAAATTCTTCGCATCTTTCGGATTTGCAAACAAGCATTGAAACCGTGATATTATAGGTAGATACCACAACACCTTGGCAGGAGAACCAGTTTTGGACTCCCCCGAAGTCGTCAATTTATACCGTGACGCACCACATTTTGGACAATCTTTCAAATCTACATAGTCCTTTTGAAATAATACACAATCATTCGGGCATGCGTGTATCTTCTTGGCCTCCATTCCCATTGGGCACAACATTTTCTTTACCTGGTATGTTGAGATTGGAAGCTCGTTTCCTTCAGGAAGCATTTCTTTCAACAAAGTCAACAATGAAGTGAAGCTTTTGTCGCTCCATCTATTGTTAGCTTTCAACTTATACAATCTCAACACAGCACTAAGCTTTGTAAACTTAGCACAGCATGTGTATAACGGTATCTCAGCATCATGCACAATGTTTGTAAAGATAGGAGGTGGATCGGTGTGCTCTACCCTACAACTATCCAGCATCGCATCAACGATGTCTGCTGGAACTGGTTCGTTCACATTTACGTCATCGGAGGCAATTTCTTCTTCCACCCAAGCACTGATATCGACATCTACTGGTTTTGATTTTGAAATCTCTCCATGCCAGTGCCATTCTGTATAGCCTTGTACAATCCCGTTGCACATGACATGACTTTTGATTTCCTCACCAGTGTTGACTTTCAAGTTGTTACCGCAATGCCTACATGGACAGTAGAACCTATCTGTAGGTTTTTTCCTATGTTCCTCGGCAAATCTAATAAACTGATCAAGACCAGATATAAACTCTGGGGTGCAACGATTACGAATGGACATCCATGATCTATCCATTCTATGATCAGAGAAAACAAGTATATATTAGGAAACAAGTATATATTAGGAAAAGATTAGGCAGCATTTCCCCACTGTTCTCTAAGTACATATGTACTTAGAGAACAAACGGGGAAATGCCAACAAACACATTTGATGTCATTCTTATATATAATAAATGTGTACCACCTATCCCATCCTTGAACACCTAATCTCACTAGTAAGTGTATAATGTGTATTGGGTTTTCAAGAAAATTTCGGCAGCATTTCCCCACTGTTCTCTAAGTACATATGTACTTAGAGAACAAACGGGGAAATGCTACCAAAATTTTCTCGAAAACCCAATACACATTATACACTTACATCCTAAGTGAGATTAGGTGTTCAAGAACAGTCCCAAACCGGGGACTATCCAAGATTTACTCCTAATGAGTCAATCTTGGACGGGTTTCTAGGCCAACAAACACAATAATAGATATCTACAATGAAGTCAGACTCCATACAAACAGTATATAATTTAGTGATTGTTCATTCTAATTTATACCAATGTACAAGTAATATAAAAAACAATGATTGTTCACATTCTAGGCCAACAAACACATGTGATGTCATTCTTATATATAATAAATGTGTACCACCTATCCCATCCTTGAACACCTAATCTCACTAGTAAGTGTATAATGTGTATTGGGTTTTCAAGAAAATTTCGGCAGCATTTCCCCGATGTTCTCTAAGTACATATGTACTTAGAGAACAAACGGGGAAATGCTACCAAAATTTTCTCGAAAACCCAATACACATTATACACTTACATCCTAAGTGAGATTAGGTGTTCAAGAACAGTCCCAAACCGGGGACTATTCAAGATTTACTCCTAATGAGTCAATCTTGGACGGGTTTCTAGGCCAACAAACACAATAATAGATATCTACAATGAAGCCGGACTCCATACAAACAGTATATAATTTAGTGATTGTTCATTCTCATTTATACCAATGTACAAGTAATATAAAAAACAATGATTGTTCACATTCTAGGCCAACAAACACATGTGATGTCATTCTTATATATAATAAATGTGTACCACCTATCCCATCCTTGAACACCTAATCTCACTAGTAAGTGTATAATGTGTATTGGGTTTTCAAGAAAATTTCGGCAGCATTTCCCCGCTGTTCTCTAAGTACATATGTACTTAGAGAACAAACGGGGAAATGCTACTAAAATTTTCTCGAAAACCCAATACACATTATACACTTACATCCTAAGTGAGATTAGGTGTTCAAGAACAGTCCCAAACTGGGGACTATCCAAGATTTACTCCTAATGAGTCAATCTTGGACGGGTTTCTAGGCCAACAAACACAATAATAGATATCTACAATGAAGCCGGACTCCATACAAATAGTATATAATTTAGTGATTTTTCATTCTAATTTATACCAATGTACAAGTAATATAAAGAACAATGATTGTTGACTTTCTAGGCCAACAAACACATGTGATGTCATTCTTATATAATAAATGTGTACCACCTATAACAAATACATTGTCCAACATTAGGTTCAACACTTGAAACATACATTCGTTTTCAACATAAAAAATTTGTATCATTAGGTTCCAACATGTGGATTATATGGGACATACACATCAAGGTGGTCATAAGGGAGGATATTTCCTTATTTATGAGTAAGCGATATAAGATTAAGATCCATATAAAAATTAGGGCAGAAGGAAGAAATAAATCTTCTTTAGGATACAATAGACCCTTATGGATGTATTTAGGGTCATAGGTACCATCATAGAACAAAAGGGGTACACTCTAGGATTTAAGATCACACTACATCATGTATTTTATACAAAATTACATGTATGTGTATATAAAAAATATATTTATAAGGAACTTCTATACATATCTAATCAACAAATCAGTAATTAACTAAGTATTCATCAATACTTACTATTAATCAGTATCTCTAATCATTAAAATTGGCAAGCAGATCAGTAATTGTAAATAAAAAACTATGAATTGTTGAATTAAAGTAATCACTAAAGTAATACTAACCAGTAGTACCAATCATTAATCACTGAAAGCAGCAAGGAAATCAGTAAAACTAATCATGCATTACTAGTATATAAGAGCAATAGGATATTTACTTCGATGCATTACAGCAGTACCCAATTATTTCAGCTTACATACCTTTCGTTAGCGGCGGCGGACAAATAGGCGAGCTCCCAGCAGTGGTGGTCGAAGCAGGAAGAAGGGGGTGGCGCCGGGCGTGAGCAGGAAGAAAGGAGCTAGGGCGGCGGGTGACGCTGGATGAAGCTGGCAGGTGGGCAGGCAAGTGGGCAGGCAGCGGCACACTGGGCAGGCACGCGGAGCGACGGCACCAGGCGTGGCGGCGGCGCCGGTTCTCAGGCGTGGCGGCGGCGCAGGGCGATTGGAGCAGCAGGGGCGGCGGAGAAGAAACTAGCCGGAGAGGGGCGCCGGAGAGGGGGCGCCGGAGATGGGGCGCCGGAGAGGGGGCGCCGGAGAAGAAACTAGCCGGAGAAATGGCGCTGGAGAAGAAATCTCCGGAGAGAAATCGCCGCAGCAGAGAAATCGCTCGCAATGAAATAGAAGAAAGGGGAAGAGTCGGGCGATCGAAGGTTATGAAGTTCCCAAATAGCATCGGTTGTTTACAACAACCGACGCCTAAACATCTTTAGCGTCAGTTGTTTGCAACAACTGACGTCCAATTGGACGATATTTTCATGAAAATGTTTGGCGGGAACCACCTTCAGCGTCGGTTATACAAGGATAACCGACGCTGAAAGTGACATTTTCGGCGCAAATTTTCATCGCACATAGGCGTCGGTTTTCTAGGTATATAACCGACGTTGACAATGACACTATTTTTCTATCGAAAAATGGATTTCGCAGGCGACTTTAAGCGTCGGTTTTTTATAAACAATCGACGCTTAATACAAAGCGGTACCCGTGTCTGGCTGGTCTTCGAATATAGACGTCGGTTTGCTTAAACAACCGACGCCTTATATGATAGGCGTCGGTTTTCCTTAATAACCGATGCCCAGAAAAGTGACACTGAATGCTATTTCTGTAGTAGTGAGTACTTGATGTCCAAGCAAAAGGCAATCAATCAAGAAACTATCCAAGTTAGGGTTTTATTAGGGTTTTAACTTCCTAAACTTTAATTACCATATTTCATGCCTTTTTGGTTTACAAACCCTAATCTTGTCATTACTTGCAATTTAATCTCCAGGAAACCCTAATTCATCATTTAATGAGTTATTAATCTCAAATTAGATCCAAATTTTCCTTTTTATCCAAAAAGGCCAATCTTTGATTATTTAAGATCAATTGAATACAAAAAGGCCAATCTTTTATCCAAAAAGGCCAATCTTCATCCTTGGGTATATGATACCAGATGTAGATCTCACATATGTTCGAAGATGCAGGATCTAAAAAGAATTAAGCCTTTAAGAAATGGCAAGGTCAGACTGTTCGTCGCAAATATTGCAAGAGATTTTGCCACAACAGTCATAGCTTATAGTTTATCTCAGCCAATAGGGCATGTAATAGAGTTTATGAACTTCTATTTCATATCTGCCATTAAATAGGAACATTTACTTTTTGCATCTTGTATGGACAAGGATGTACATGAATATCAAATAAATTATAGTCAATGTCCTATTTCTAAAGGATGAGATCTTTTATGGCAATGCCCCAAATATCTTATGATCTTTATTTTCTGGATCCAAAGATAAATGTTTCCAATGTAAATACAAAAAATATTAAAATTTGATAACTCAAACTATGAATACCCATACCATTGTCATCTAGAGAACATAAATAAGAAATGCATTTCTAGCATCCATGATGATCTTTATCTAGAATCTTTGGTTATTGAACCAATAGATTCATGTAAATCTTATCTGTTTGGAAATATGACAAAACCACCTTTCACTAGATATAGTGAGGGTCTTAGCTTTTAAGTTGTGACACGTATGCCATATTATGTGTTTACTGCATCTTTAGTATTTGATTTCTCAAATAACACATCTTCAATATTGAGGCTTGATGAGAGCGTAAACCCTGTACTCATAATTGCCTTTTGTATTCGCAAAAAAATCAAAATAATTTAGGCATGATTATTATCATTGAACCACGGTTGTTTAAGTAAATCAATCATATTCAAATTCTTGATTTAGTTATTTTGTTCTTGTCAAAATAGTTACTGAACATTTCGCATGCCCCTTTTGCTTAGTGCAATGTGCAAGCTTTAAGGGCCTGCGGTATCATTTGATATCTTGCCATGATCTATTTAATTTTGAGTTCTGGCTCACTGAAGAATACCAAGCTGTCAATGTTTCTGTCAAGGTTGAAACCTGGAGATCTGAGGTGATACTTATCTGACACTGGCACACAATTGTTTATGGTTGAATATTGTTTTTATCTTCCCTTTATAATGATCACATTATCAAGTTCTTCAAAGCCAATAGTAATTAGATTACTATGTTGTATAAATTTATTTTGAGTATGTCTTGAGCTCTATCATTAGTTCAATGCATACTCAACCTTCTTATACAAAGAGGAACTCCCCTCTCGTAGTTAATGAAACACCATCACAACAACATATTGGAGCATCCGAGCATTGTGAGCATTAGCTATAACTCCACTTTTTCTCCAGTAGCATTCTGCTTCTGCATCACAGGTTGTCATTTGTGTGCCACCCTCCAAACCGTGCATCATTATACGTTGCTCAATCTCACCCTCTTTCTCTAATGAGATTCTCATGTGGTGAGAGGGATGGGCTGTGATTGTCAATTTAGCGCCAAACCCCCATTAGCCTCTTTAAGGATTGACCTTTCTCACCACCAGGCTCGCAATAGGAAGTGACCCTTTCTAGGGTGGGGGTCTGTGGTCCCTCGCAAAAGGTTTGTTGGTTCACTTTCGTGTGACCTCATGCTACCATATCGAGAATTTGTTTTGCAAATTGTTTATTTGTGGTCGGCTGGCCACGGTATGGAGTTCAGATCGTCAACCACATTGAAGCTCCACTGTTTGGGGGAGACGATTTTCGAGCAAGCCTCGGGACAAGGTATGATTCCACAAACCATCCTTTCCTATTATATAGACGTTGACGCGTTTCCTCGGTATGGGTTGGGGGAGAAAATTTTTTTGTTTCCGCTGCCTTCTCTGTCTCCCCTAAAACCCAACACATTATACATATCAATAGATACATATTTTTTTGCCGCATGTAGATATAAATTATATTTTTTTGCTACAATATCGCATTGGCATGTCGAATCTATTTGAATCATTAACAAGCACTACATGAATACAACCATTGTGTTTGTTAAAGCAACAACTTTGTACCTAACGGCTAGTTAAAGCAGTTAGAAACCCCTAGAAGTTGTCTAGAACATCCTTAAGCATCCTTAGGCCATTCCTATAAATAGGACAAGCCATAGGACACTCAAACACACTTGCTACACTTAAGAAATCCTTGAGCATACTTTGAGCAATCTGTTTGTGAGCAAATTGAGCTTTGTGAACATTGGCTACTTCCTTCTTTAGCTCATAATTCGTGTCCTATAGGCTAGTATCTCCTACCCACTGCAATCACAAGTCCTCACACTTGGTTAGGAGATCTATACGCTTGATCTAGGAAAATCAAGCCTTGGGCTATAAAGGATAAGTTGTAATTTCCTTTTTCTTTCTTGTTCCCTATTATTGTTTGTACTCTCCTTGCTACTCCTAGTTCTATTAGGACTTCTACATATTGATGTACATAGACCTTTCGAAATAACTACTAGTGGGAGTTATTACTACCTCATTATATTTACTGATGATCTCAGTTGATATGATAAAGTGTACTACAAACATGAACATCTTGAAGTGTTCAAGGAAATCATAAATGAAGTACATAACAACCTTGGTAAAAGTAATAAGATACTTTGATATGATCAATGTTGAAACATTTTAATCAATAGTTTGAGGATCTTCAGGAGAGACCGTGACAGAGTATCACAAGGAACTGTACCTAAAACATAATGATGTGTGAAAAAGGAGTCGCACTCTGATGAACCATGGTGTGATTATCAATGAATCAAACCTAATCTTCTGATTTCCTTTTGAGCACACTAAAATGATGTACCGTCTAAAATGGTTTAAAAGACAGCATATGAAATCTGAAATGGGAAATGTCTCGATATGTCTTTTATAAAGATAAGGATTGAAACTTATACAAGAAAATAGTTTCTTGAAAATATTTTTCCTCAAATCACATAAATTTTAGTTTGTTGAACAACTACTTATCTCAATTCAATAACAAAGTGTTTGCTACCTGGATGACTGAATTCCTTCAAAGGAATATAGATTCTAAAGGAATCAGTGGGAGTAAAGTAGAACTCAAAAAGTTCCAGATCAACAAGAAAAGCATTGAACCTAAGGAGGTACAATGGGAAAAAGGAGAATCACAAGCTGTTGTGGAACCTCAAGTTCCTCATGTAACACAAGATTCGTAGTTCTAGTAGAACATGCCATATCTTAAAAGATTATGATATCTTATAACTCAAAAAGGTGACGAGTTGGTCATAAGATGATGATCCAACAACCTATCTAGATGCTATTTGAGAGACCAGAGTCTCAAAAATGGCTTGAGGCCATTATATACAAAATGTAATCCATGTTTACCAACAAGGTATGACCTTGGTGGTACCAACTAAAGGGGTAAAACCCATAAGGTGTAGTTCGGTTTTCAAGAAGAAAGCCAACTTGGATTACCTAAAAGAGCATATTGGTTGCAAAGGTTCTCAAACAAGTTCAAGGTGTTGAACATGATGAAATTCCTTTACCAAGTGTCATGGTTATATCCATTAGAATCATTCTTGCTATTGCAGCTTATCAAAACTATGAGATTTTGCACATGAATTTTAAAACCACATTCCTTAATAGGAATATTTGAGAGGATGTATACATGACATAGCCAAAAGGTCTTACTACTCCTTTAATGCAACTAAATTTTATGAGCTACAAAGATCAATCCAGAGGTTGAAACAAGCATCTCAAATCTAGAATCTTTGATTTCACAAGATAGTCAAAGAGTTTGAATTTAGTCAAAATGAAATCTATGATTACAAAAGATTTAGTGAGAGCATATTTATATTCCACATATTGATGTGGAATAACATCTCAATGCAACAATTATTGAGACATGGCATGGAAAGCACCTTCTTTAAGAAGGATTTAGGTGAAGCATCCTATGTGATAGAAAGTGAGATCTATAGAGATAGTTTTGTAAAGTTTCTTGACCTAAGTATGAGAACATATATTGGCAACATGTTGAAAAGGTTCACCACGAAGGACTTAGTGAGAGAGAATCAGTCCATGATACATGGGATTAGTCTCTCAAGAACCATGTATTCTAATTCTTGTAAAGCATGGGGAAAATCTGAGTAAGATGCCATATTCACTAGCAATTAGATATATCATGTATGCAATATAATGTACTCATCCCATTATCTTGTATGTATTGGACATGACAAGATGATATTAGTTAGAATCCATTGAATGTCATTGGAATGCCATATAAAAAATCAATTAGTACTTGTGAAGCACTGAGGATTAGTTCCTTAGGTTTGGCAATTAGGAAGAGTTGGGTGTAAAGAGTTACACCGATGTAATCTTACAAATTAACAAATTCATGAAATTTGTGTTTAACCTTAAAACAAGAATTGTAAGTTGGAAACGTTTCGAGCATTAGATAGTTTTTTTATTCTACAATAGAAGTTGAGTATCCTGGTGTTATGAACACAGAAAAGGATATTGTATAGATCTAGACATTCGTGTTCATAAACTTATGAGATGTTCCAACCATTGATGACATAGTAGAAATACAGTGACAACAATGGAGCTACTGTTTAGGCACGGAACATCAGATAGCATACTACGTCAATTCCATGTCATACGAGATATCATACAGTGAAGAGATGTGAAACATGCAATACACCAACTAAAGGCAAATGTTGATAACCCGCTAGATTAGCACTAGAACAGTAAAAACATGGTGGACATGTTCAATGATCACTCAGAATAAGATTCGTGGGTGATTAGCTCTAAGTGCAAGTGGGAGTCTATTGGTAAGTATGCCCAAAGAGTAAGCCATATGATGACTGTGATGGCATATCTTATAAACTATTTGATTAATATAAATGCAATCTTCTAATATATTCTATTTTAATCAGTAATTGAGATAATGATGAAACATAATGAATGTCTAAAGAATGACATTACTCAATGATGTATGTATTTGGGTTGATGACTTGAACAATGAGATCATACATATGTCAAGAGTATGTACATTCTTATTATGTCCCTAGTCAGATTTTATTGTGGAAGGTTGATAAACAGCAAAAACATATAATACTAGAGTGTGTGTTGGTTGATGATAGAATCTCATCAGTCATGATATGTGATATCAAACCATAACACATAGATACTTGTTAGATAATAGTGTATCAGATAAACCCACCTTGAGAATGACACATGGAAACCATAAGTGGTAGTCAGAAACATCTCTCATAGTGATTGTGGTGATTATGGTTCTTAGACCTGAAGTAACTATACTCATCACATGTCATTCGATGTACTTTGACATCATCCAAAGTGACCTTGAATCTAAGATTACCATAAAGGTGATGCTTGGGTGAATTGTGACACATGGAGATGACTGTGAGTGATGTAGATGGGATTTGTCCCTCATATTGGATTTTGATATCCATGTCACTTGATAAGCAAGAGTGAGAAAAGCATGTTCATGCACAAGTGAATCAATATAAGATATGATATTGAGGTCACTTATATCCGAGACAGTCTCCTCTAGTTCAAGGAACATGGATTGAACGTTGAGAAGATGATGATTCCATGTCTCAATTTCAATCTGGATATCAGTGATAAATGAATTAGACAATCACTATAGCACCAATCATAGATTGTAGGTTGAAGTTATTCTCCAACTTTTTGAATTACTTGGGTAGCAACTATGTGTTGCTAGATACCTCTCATTGCTTGTGATGTCATAAATCGATTATGGACATTCACTGCTAATGTAACTTGGAACCTATAGGGTCACACACATAGGATACACTTGGAATAGGAGTTCATTCATGAATATAATTTAAACTTGGTTACTAAATAGTTAGGTATTCAATTTAAACAAACATTAGTTGAATGTTGATTGTCTATATTGTGAACCAAACGGTTCAAGTGCTGAGCCAATTGTTACAGAGTGTCAAGACAATTGAACCAATATTGGCAGTCTGGTCCATAAACGGACATGTTCAAGAAGTGAATCGGTCGGCTTAGGTCCATGAATCGACCATCTCAGGTTATGAACTGAGCGGTTGGTGGATCAATTCGATTGATTTAAGGACTAGTGTTGATGTCATATTGTGTGTTAAATCAGATATTAATTGCCAATACAATTATGACTCAAAAACATGATGAAACGATTGGTTTAAGGGTTGAATTGATCGATTCGCATGCCAGCCAATTAGTTCACCTATGAACTGACAATTTTGTCACTCATAGGTTGTGAAAATTTGTGAAATCTCGTCCCCTTCAAATCACGCATAGACTGGGAACCTTGACCCTAACCCTCCTATAAATAGAGGGGTACTAAGGGCTTCTCATAGACATCAATGAGCTCTGACAATTGTTGACTTCTCTGGTTGTGGTAACTGAGAGAGCCTGAGTAGTTCCTACCATATAAAGGTAGGGATAGTAAGTGAGAACAATCGTGGGAGAGAAAGTTGGTGCTAGTACACCAACTAAAAGGGATAACTCCTTCCTATCTAATCTTCTAGAATGACAGGATTTCCCAATGGTCCGTGTGGACTACTATAGATGCAAGGAGGTCGTTGCCTGTCACTAGGAGGACAAGGTCAAGTTGTTGTTTGTGGTGATCAACGAGGAGTTGATGCATACGTTGTCTGGGTGTGACTTGAAGAAAGTTGTATACTGCTTTGAGGGACTTCTCACTGGACTTTCTCCAGGACCAGGAATTACCTCGAAACCATCCTTCCCATTACATAGTTATTGATGTGATCATCTATTAAAGAAGAATATGGCAGATTTTTTTTTTCCGCTGCCTATCCTGATGCCATATTTCCCTACGTGGAAGTGTCAATTCCTAACTAATAATATTGATTGGGTGACACATATGTTGGACATCATGCATCAAGAAATAATTGAAATATAGCCAACACATGACATACACTTTATTTCTCATTCTCAATAGTTTACATAAAAGGAAACTAAATACAAATTACGACATGATTTAGAAACCTAAGTATAAACAACTATATCTTAAAATATAAACTTGACTAATGTGGATAAAGGTACCCCACCAGGGAACTATCAACAACTATAATGTGTCCCTTTTACTAAGGTCTATGGCTCTATATCTTCTCATGCTCCTCACATGCGGACATCTCATTCCCAGCCATGCATAAGAAAAAAGATAATCTGTAAGTGGAATGAGTATTTTATATATATAAAATACAGGAATACAAAAATGAGTGTACATTATTCTTAAACATGATGCATGAAAACTAATAAAAAATGAAGGAAACATGAACATGAATATATGATCTTTCTTTAGGATTAGTTCTTATTGTTTTACAGAACTTATGTTGGATACATGTATTGTGATACCTAGGTTACATGACATGCACTCTGGTGCCTGGGTCATCTTATCCGAGTCAGCCTACATGAAGGGCTTGGGACTCATGACATGTACTAAGGCATGGGGCATGTCTCTTGAGTTGATCTGCACTAAGACTCAGATATCACTCTATAATCTAATGTTATCATAATTCTTATCTTAACTTGAATCCTAATGCATGAATCTTATTGGGTTCTTATCTTAAAATGTTAGCTTTGAATTTTGATTAAATATGATATAATAAATCTTTGTATAAACTCTTTATTTTTAACTTTACTGAGAAACTTATAGAACATATCTTTAACTTGAAATCTTAAAGCATGAGATCGTATGGAACATGAATATCTTACTTGACAATATCAAACATGTAAAGATGCTAAAAAATAAATACGAAATACTCATTGGCATGGGCAATTACATGTATCATTAGAAATAAGGCACCTACAGTTCTCCTGGTCTTAACCCTTAAGCAACCAGCACTAACAATTCAATTCTTCTTAATTAGGACCCTAAACCCTAATTATGCTCAAATTGAAACTTCATGAAACTCCAAATCATAACGTGTCCATGAACCTATTCCATCGGATAAATCTTGAAAATTAGATCAAAATTCATATATGGGCCATAATTATCTGAGGTTTGTATCATTTTCTATAAATTTCTAAGTGTATAGTACATACTGACCAATAAAAAGTGAGATAAAGCCATTTAAAATCATTCTAGAAAATATGGGAATCAAATAAGTGGGCCTACACAAATGACTACCTTGCCCTCACATTATCATTTCTAATCTCAGGAGCATGACAAGGATTATTAGTCAAAATCTCAATTTCAATCATTGTGCCATATGTATCTAAATCAAATCAAAAAACCCAATGTTCATCCTCAGAACTCCATGACAGTTAAATGGAGATATGAGGGAAAGAGGGTAACATTGCAGCTTGGCTTCTTCCTCATTGAGCCATGGTGAGATGCTCTTCCTGGGCATAGGAGCTGCAATCCACGATCATGTCGGGGTGTACTATTTGTTAGATAAATTATTATTGTAGCTAGTTACTGTAGCAGCTTGTTACTGTAGCTTTTTTACTATAGTAATCACCTATTTAGCATGGCTTAAGCCCAATGTAGTGCAGAAAGTACATGTGCGAAAAGTAGCTTTGTCTCTAGTGCTAATGGCATAGAAGTTTTATCCCATATTGCTCACTCCTAGAACTTTTGTGGTCCTCATATGTAGGATCACATGGGGCACTAGTGTCCAAGGGGTCCTAGGAAGGAGGTATGCTCACCTCCTTGGTGGGTGGGGTTACCACATCACAACGCACGCACGCGCACACGTGCACCACGCCTCGCCTCGCCTGGCCTGGCCAGGCCGGGCTCGGGCTTGGGCTTGTGGCTTGTGGCTTGTGGATTGTGGATTGTGGAGAATGTCTTCTGTTTCCGTCTTCTTTTTGCACTAGGATACGACTAAGTAATTAATTACTCATGTAATTAATTGTTTCTTTCCTATTTCAGATTTCTTAATTACTCGTGTAATTAATTGTTTCTCTTTTGCAGATTATTCCATATTGTGTACAAGAGAAACTGAGTGTTTGTGTCTTATTGGGAATAGGATTAGGGACGTGTGTGGCTATATATGTGCCTCGGGTCATTAGGGTTAAACACACAACAAGCATCTTTCTGCCGCCGTTTCACGTGTGTTTTGAGAGCCCTAATCCAGAGAGTGGGTGCCTTCATTCCAAGCCACTTCATGGAGTTGTTCTCCTGTGCGAAGTGTGGCGTTCTTCTTCCCGTCACCGAGACGCAGCTGTCAGGTGGTGGTTCCTTCAGTTGTTGTGCTGCACTGGTAGCAGTGCAATGAGCGTGAGCGAGACGTGTAAGTTCCATCACCTGGCCTGGCCTGGCCGGGCCGGGCACGGGCTCGGGCTTGTGGCTTGTGGCTTGTGGATTGTGGATTATGGATTGTGGAGAATGTCTTCCGTCTTCCATCTTCTTTTTGTACTAGGATACGACTAAGTAATTAATTACTCGTGTAATTAATTGTTTCTTTCCTATTTTGGATTTCTTAATTACTCGTGTAATTAATTGTTTCTCTTTTGCGGATTATTCCATATTGTGTACAAGAGCAACCGAGTGTTTGCGTCTTACTGGGAATAGGATTAGGGATGTGTGTAGCTATATATATGTCTCGGGTCATTAGGGTTAAACACACAACAAACATCTTTCTGCCGCCATTTCACGTGTGTTTTGAGAGCCCTAATCTAGAGAGCGAGTGCCTTCATTCCAAGCCGCTTCGTGGAGTTGTTCTCCTGTGCGAAGTGAGGCATTCTTCTTCCCGTCACTGAGATACAGTTGTCAGGCGGTGGTTCCTGCGGTTGTTGTGTTGCACTGGTAGTAGTGCAACGAGTGTGAGCGAGACGTACAAGTTCTAGGTTCGTGCCGGATCGAGACTGGGACAACGGTACCTATCTGCGAGGATTGTCGGGCACTGATTTCTTTAAGTATTACGTTCCTTTCTCAACAAACGATCTGGCTTGCGAATCTAACTCATGTTATTTTGTTCTCCTGCTTTGTTTGATCTTCGTTTCTTATTTTGGATATACCTGAAACTGTTAATTACATTGCACCTGTCGCTGTTGCATGAACGACGTTAATAAATATTAACAACAGTCTTAAATAAATCATTTTCTGTCATTAATTAACAATGGTCGGTCAGGGTGGTTCGGGATGTAAAATTGATACCAACAATATGCCTAAAAAAATTACAGGTACCAACTTTACCCGTTGGCGGAGTCGGATGGAAATTTGGTTGAATATTGTGGGTTATGATCAGTACTTAATTGAAACTGAACCTAAATCTGATGAAACAATTTCTGATAATGCAAATATAATTGCTAATTAGAAGAAGGGTGATAAAACGTGCTGCGGTCTAATTCTGTTTGATTTAAATAACAAATTGTATGATTCTTACTCAAAGCCTCCAGTCACTACGTCCAAGGTTTTATGGGAATTGTTGATTAAGAATTTTAGCACTAAAAATTAAGGTGTTGAAAAATATTGTGTGTCTAAATTTCTTAAGTTTCAGATGGTTGAGGGTAAGTCAGTTTTTGATCAAACACGTGATCTACAACTCCTAGTTCATGAACTCTCAGATGCCAAGATGGTATTGTCTGAGAAGTTTGTTTTAATGTCTATCATAGAAAAATTCCCTAAGTCATGGGAATCGTTTGGTATGTCTCTGAACCATCGCAAAGGGATACACACCATGGATGAATAAATGATGGATATTAATATACAAGAAGAACACTTAAAGGAGAAAGGGGTCAATGTGCCTACTGATGCAAATCCAACTGTTAATTTTACTTCTGTGAAAAACACCAAAGATAAGAAATCTCAGAATGCACATAAACCTAAGGCAAAGATCCAAAAGAAACTGAAGAACAAACCTTGTTGGACTTGTGGACAGGTTGGCCACTGGAACAAGGGTTGTCCTACTAAGAAGGCAAAGAAAGCTACCACATCTGCAACTGAGGAGGTTGTGGTCAACATGATGACTACATCCTTGAACCTCAATGATGGGTACGTGTCTATTAAACCTGAAATCTTTTCTATTTTTGAACCACTTTATTGGATAATTGACATTGGGGCTAATGTACATGTGTGTGCTGATAAATCCATGTTTGTGTCTTATCAGGCCTCTCGAGGTTGGTACGTGACTTTGGGCGATTCCATCTCTGCATAAGTCAAAGGCGAAGGACGGGTGGACTTGAAGTTCCCTTCGGGGAAGGTTTTGACTCTTAACGGGGTCAGACATGTTCCAACCATTCGACGTAATATCCTTAGTGGTGTCATATTAGTTAGGGAAGGTTATAGAGTAGACTGTAAATGTAATAAGGCTATTATTACATGCCTTCGTGATTCTCTATTTTTCGGCAAGGGGTACTTATGTGATGTAGAGAACTTGTTTAAGATTCATGTTGAGCCTGTTTCAAATTCTGTTTTAAATTTGAATGATTATAGTTTTGTTTGCATGAATCTTGTTTCATCCGATGTATGGCATTCACGTTTGGGACAAGTTAATGTTGCCTCAATGAAGTGTATGATGAATCTAAATGTGATCCCTAAATCTGAAATTAGCAATAATAAATGTGAAATATGTGTTCAAGCTAAATTGCCTAGGAAGCCTTTTCATTCTGTGAATAGGAATTTGGAAATTTTGGATTTATTTAATACAGATATCTGTGAATTTAATGGTGTTGCTACGAGGGATCAAAAGCGTTATTTTATAACTTTTATTGATGATACAAGTAGATACTGTTATGTCTTTTTACTTAGAAGTAAAGATGAGGCATTAGATAAATTTCAAATTTATAAGAAAGAAGCCAAAACTCAAACCAGTAAAGTACTTAAGTGATTAAGGTCTGATAGGGGAGGAGAGTATACCTCAAACTTATTTTTGGAATTTTGCCAATTACATGGTATAGTTCATGAGGTCACTGCTCCTTATTCACCACAATCAAATGGGATAGATGAACGTAAAAACCGAACCTTAATAGATATGGTAAATACCTTACTCCAAACATCTAGATTACCCAACTTTATGTGGGGGGAAGCTTTGAATACGGCTTGCCATATTCTGAATAGAGTTCCCCATAAATATTCAGAGAGTAGTTCGTTTGAGTTATGGAGAGGAAGGAAACCGAGTCTTAAATATCTTCGAGTATGGAGGTGCCTTGCAAAGGTAAAGAAATTAGGACCAAAAACAGTTGATGTCATATTCTTGGGTTATGTAGAGACAAGCTATGCTTATAGATTCCTGATTGTAAAATCAGATATCTCTGACATTGAGGTCAATACAATTGTGGAATTACGTGATGCAACATTCTTTGAGGATGTGTTTCCTATGAAAACTGGTGTTCCCAATGAAGTATCTCAAGAAGATTTATTTACCACAGGTTCCATTCCCGAGCACGTGGAAAGGATGACAAATGTGGGGGGCGACTCAGAACAAGCTATTTCTGAATCGGATGATTCTGAAGAAATAGTTGAACCAAGGAGAAGTAAACGGCCTAGGACATCCAAGGACTTTGGAAGTGAGTTTCTCACTTACAATGTTGAGGATGATCCTGTTACTTTCAAACAAGCTATGGAATCTCCAGAAGCTAAGTTTTGGAAAGAAGCCGTTAATGATGAAATCCAATCAATTGTCTTGAATGGAACTTGGGAATTGGTGGATTTGCCTCCTGGTTGTTCTGCAGTTGGTTTCAAATGGATTTTTAAGAAATAACTTAATGCAGACGGGACAATCAATAAGTATAAGGCTAGGTTATTGCTAAGGGTTACACACAAAGGGAAGGAATAGATTACTTTGATACATATTCACATGTTTCCCGTATGACCACAATCTGAGTGTTTATAGCATTGGCTTCCATTTATAATCTCTATATCCATCAGATGGATGTGAAGACCGCATTCTTACACGGTGATCTTCAAGAAGAGATATATATGGAACAGCCTGAGGGATTTGTGGGTCGTGGGAATGAGTCCAAAGTGTGTAAACTTGTTAAGTTATTATATGGCTTGAAACAAGCCCCTAAGAAATGGCATGAGAAGTTTGATTCTGTGATATCATCGTTTGGCTTTATTTCTAATGAATTTGATAAGTGTCTCTACTGCAAGATTTTCAATAATGGATTCATTTTGTTATGCTTATACGTCGATGATATCCTGCTTTTTGGTTTTGATATGAAAGTTATAAATGAGACAAAGTCATTCTTGTGTAGCAAGTATGAGATGAAGGATATGGGTGTCGCTGATGTGATTTTAGGGCTTAAAATCATAAGGTCTACTAATGGTATAACTCTCTCTCAGTCTCACTATGTTGAGAAGATACTGGAGAGGTTTGAGTACACATCATATAAACCTATTAAGACTCCATATGATTCATCCAAGCCCTTGTTCAAGAATGAGACTGGGGTTCCAGTGTATCAATTACGATACTCTCAGATTATCAGAAGTTTGATGTATCTTATGAATTGTACACATCCAGACATTGCGTTTTCCATGAACAAGTTAAGTAGATACACTAGTTGTCCCGAAAAGACCCATTGGGAAGCTCTTGACAGAGTTCTGAGGTATATCAAGGGAACACGTTCCCTTAGGCTGCATTATGGTAAATATCCTTCCGTAGTCGAAGGAAATAGTGATGCAAGCTGGATTGTCGTGAATTCTGGGAGTGATGGTGTCTCAAGATATGTATTCCTGTTGGGAGGAGGAGCTATTTCCTGGAGGTCTAAGAAACAGACCATATTGTCTCGGTCCACTTTTGAGGCAGAGTTGTGTGCTTTAGATGAAATTGGATTGGAAGTTGAATGGCTACATGGACTTATTGATAACACCCAAATTAGTGCATATTTTCTATGCATTTTATCTATAGTTTTGTGCCACTTTAGTCTTAATATGCACTCTTTTGTTCATGTTTTATGCTTTTTGTCTCGCATTAGATAAAAGTAGTAAAAATAGTCAATAATGTAGCTAATTAGCCAATTTTTGACTTACAGGCACCGAAACTAGACAATTTTGGGACTCTCAAGTACCGCACCTGAAAAGACAAGAATTCCAGCAGATGGCTGATATGGCTGCCCGATATGGCCTGACCGATACGGCCTGGCCGATATGGCTACCCGATATGGTCTGACTGATACGGCTGCCCGATACAGCTGCCCGATATGGTCTGACTAATACGGCCTGCCCAATATGGCTGCCCGATACGGCCTGTCTGATACAACTGCCCGACACTCCCCCTGCCCGACACGGTCGTCGAGCGACAGTCATGTTGGCCCACTTGATGCCTCAAGATCGAAGCCACGGATGAAGGACACATGGACCAATAAAAACCACAACTCCCATCAACTCGCTGCCTATAAATAGCAGCTGCCAACCTACAAAGAGAGGGAGAGCCGGAGGGAGGACCCTGCAAGAGCTAGTGCCTAGACCAAGGAGATAGTGTGTCGAGTTCCCCAAAAGTCTATTGTCGATACGGTTTCCCGATACAGTCTACCCGATACAGTCTGCCCGATACGGACTGCCCGATACAGTTTCCCGATACGGTCTAGAGAGAGAGCCGAGGAGTCCAGAGGGACGAAGAGAAGACCCAAGGGGCGAGATCCGACCTGCACAGAGGCCGAGGAGTGAGAGCCACATCTCTTCTACGGGCTATATCTCTTCCCTCTTCTCTTTCATTCTACTGTATTCCTTTGTTTCTTTTACAAACGATGTTTATCCATCTTTGTTCGGTGCCTGCTATGCTTGTCTATGGCTAGTTAGCTCCTTCTTGGCTATGTAGCCCGATCTGTGCATGTTTATATACTTTTGCCTTAAGTAAGTAGATTCATATCAGATCTAGTATGTTGCATGTTCTATTTTCTCTTTCCAAGTTATGATTGCTAGTTTGGTTGATCTCTTACTCGTTTGAACTGTTGTTTCTGTCTGTATTGAGAGATCCGTTGTAGGAATAGCTAAGAGATGATAGTTTGGATATAAACCCGAGAGGAGGACGATCCGAGGTATTCTGTTCGTAACACCCTGTAATATCCTAAGACCCGAGAGGGAACTTAGTGTATTCTGAGGTGTTGATATGTCATTCCTCGAGAGAGGTTCATTGACATATTGTTGATGGTTTTAGTCACGCATCGCGAGAGCGAGTGGGACGACCCCACAGGACAGATGCCACCGTGCATACTAGATGCTTGCTTGGGTGTTCAAGGGTTGTCTACGCCCGAGAACGAGTGCATAGACTGCCCCATTTGTGGTTACATAGCCAGGAACTCTCTTTCTCTAATTAGTAGACTCACGAGCTCTGTTTTGTTTTGTTTTGTTTTGTTTTCTTTGTTTTGTTTTATATCGTGACAACCCGCTAGACTAGTCCTAGCACTTACTTTTATCGACTATCATCTTGGCTTATCTGACTAAAGAACAAGATCTGTGGCGTCCTAAACGTCACCACGTCCCTGTGTTCGACCCCGTATATCTACTTCGACCCCGTAATAAAGTTGCGGGGGCCTAGAACGTTTCGGGTTATAAATTTAAAGTTTGATTCCTTCCTTTGTCCCGCGTTCATTTCCGGACGCGCGAAAAAGGATGATCACTTATGTCAAGTTTACCTATGGTAATGAAGTCGTTTCCTGCAATTTCATTTCACTGTGACAGCACTACAACTATTGCTAAGATAAAGAGTTCCAAGTACAATCAAAAACAACGTAGACACATCCAAGTCAGATTGAAATCTGTAAGGGAGTTAGTGTCTAATGGGGTCGTAGTTGTGGACTACGTCGGTACCAAAGATAATACAGCTGATCCTTTCACTAAAGGTCTTACCTTGGCTTTAGTGGAAAAATCCAGGTTGGGGATGGGACTGAAACCCATATAGATTTGCAGGAAGCACCAACTGAACCCAAAAGAGTGAAGATCCCACAAATTGGGTTCAATGCGGTAATAACAAGTTTTCGGGTAAATCGGATGACACTATGTATTCTTGTTTGATGTTTCTTGTATCTGTGTGTCTATTCCCTGAGAAACCTATTAGTGTCATGACTGCAAGTTAGTAAGAGAGTAGTCTCTTAATAGTGTCAAGTCTTAGGACAGGATGTTAGCAGTACATCCTTAGAGACTCCAGCTAAGTGATTGATGTTGTATAGGCCGCAACAAGAGAATTGGGTTGTTCTCTGTTATCAATCTTGATATAAAATTTTGTATGCATGGCCTTAATGCATTGTTTTCTTTACTACCATGTCTTTATTGTGTTGTTACCAACTTATACTCTTGTACCCAAGGTTCTGGTTCAAGACTTTTGCTCACCTAGTTCCTACGGGAGTCACAGTTGGATAACTCAGGTAGATTCAAACTGAAAGGTATCTGCTGAAAGCACAGTATGGAGGACTGAATGGTAGAGCACACTACACATTGGACTTTGTGGGGAATTGTTAGATAAATGATTATTGTAGCTAGTTACTATAGCATCTCGTTACTGTAGCTCTGTTACTGTAGTAATCACTTATTTAGCATGAGTTAAGCCCAATGTAGTGCAGAAAGTACATGTGAGAAAAGTAGTTTTGTCTCTAGTGCAAATGGCAAAGAAGTTTTATCCCATATTGCTCACTCCTAGAACTTTTGTGGTCCTCATATGTAGGATCATATGGGGCACTAGTGTCCAAGGGGTCCTAGGAAGGAGGTATGCTCACCTCCTTGGTGGGTGAGGTTACCACATCACAACGCACGTACACACGCGCGTGCCACACCACGCCTCGCCTCGCCGGGCACGGGCTCGGGCTTGGGCTTGGGGATTGTGGATTGTGGAGAATGTCTTCCGTCTTCGTCTTCTTTTTGCACTAGGATACGACTAAGTAATTAATTACTCGTGTAATTAATTGTTTCTTTTCTATCTTAATCCTAATTGGAAAGTATTTCTCTTTTGCGGATTATTCTGTATTGTGTACAAGAGCAATCGATTGTTTGCGTCTTACTGAGATTAGGATTAGGGACGTGCGTGGCTATATATATGCCTCGGGTCATTAGGGTTAAACACACAACAAACATCTTTCTGTCGCCGTTTCACGTGTGTTTTGAGAGCCCTAATCTAGAGAGCGAGTGTCTTCGTTCCAAGTCACTTCGTGGAGTTGTTCTCCTGTGCAAAGTGTGACATTCTTCTTCCCGTCACCGAGACGCAGTTGTCAGGCGGTGGTTCCTGCGGTTATTGTGCTGCACTGGTAATAGTGCAACGAGTGCGAGCGAGACGTGCAAGTTCTAGGTTCATGTCGGATCGAGACTGGGAGAACGGTGCGCGATTGAGGATTGCCGGGCAGTGTTTCTCAACCAACAATGTGTCTAATTTGTTTGATCTTAGTTTTCTCTATAATAAATATTAACAACATTGTTGCCCCTCCAAACCTCATTCTTGTCTGCGGCAGAGTTTTGTGAGTCCAACGAGCTACTGCTCGTGACTAGTGGCGATCAGAGAAGCCACTGCTGCTTGCTGCAAGGAAAGGACAAAAGGCCTATGAAAACCAACAAGGCAATGACCCTGGCGAGGGAAAACATGATCACAAAAGGGTCCGCGACGTCAAGGAAATCGTATCTAGAGAATCTTCGGGGCGTGTAAGCAACTGAAAGCCTTTAGGCGATCCGAAGAAGCCTTCCCGCTTCTTTCCGTGGCGCGAGTGACTCTGTTCCTCACCGCCATTGAAGCTCCTTCAGTTCGAGGGGAAACCGAGTAGGGTTGAGAGCCAGGATTCACTGCAAAATGACCCTCGAAAAAGCTTTTCAGGATCCTTAGGATGCTCCTCGCAAGCTGAATTTGACTGGGGTGACTCATGTGTCGAGAACAGCTCCGGCGAGCTCAAAGAAGAAGACGCTTGGGGTCTCAGCTACGGGGGCTGAGGGAGTCAAATTAAACTGAGAGGGGGTGATCTATAGACATCTTTGAAGGGAATTACGGCATTGTATGTTAGTGAGAAAGGCAGAGGCACCTTCTACGATTTCGGTGTGGGAGAGGGATGACGCCGTCTGTGGCATTTCTTGTATAGGATGAAATAGGGTTTGAGTAAAAGCTCAAATGATTCGGAATTGTCTGTTGAGTCTCTTGGAATGGTTAGATCCTAGTTTCCCTCAACCACTCACGAGGACGAAAGGATTCGAGGTCGTGGCTTGGCTGGGAAGAGCGGTTGGGCATAGTCCGGAGGTAAGGGACGAAGAGGACGGTGGTGATTAGACTTATCAGATCCGTGTGGATCTGACGGTTCATAAGGAACCCATAGTAACCACCAGCGTGTAACGCATTGTATCGGTAGAACTTAGGTAAAATACCATTAATTGACTATATGGGGTGGCATCTAGGTCAATTACGCATGTAATATTTCCCTCTCTCTTCCTTACATTAATTAACATAACTAACTTTATCCAAACCCAATGAAATTTTACGTGTTTTCTATTTTGACTATAAGGAATCCAAATATACCATTAGATTTCAGATTGAGCTAGGAAAATATATGGTTTACAACATTAGGTATTTTGGATACTTAATGCATTAATAATCATCAGAGAGGGGTGTCCAATATGTCATGAACCACTCAAATTTCAAAAAAGAGAACATAATGTAGATGAATGTGGGGTCATTTGTTATTTAAACCCCCATTTGTCTTTATTGCATACTTTAAGACTAAATTGTGTACATGAATAAATTAAGATGTAATATCAGATTAAATCATGATGTGTAGGAGTCAAATTAGGTCTTTACATCATTAAAAATAATTAAAATGGTAACTTAAAATTATTGATCATGTTTATTTTAGACTGAAATTCTAGGGATGTTACACTAATAATTATGCCTAGTTCAAGTATTTGGATCAAAAAAACCTCAATTGTTTTTTGGGGGGAGCTCTAGACTAAGTTAAGCACCAATTAACTATAGCAAAAGGTGGTGAGAAGTTACTTCTCACTACACCTGTATATGGGTCAAATTTGAATCAAATAGTGTAGTATCCTAATGAACTTAACCCAAAATGTAATAGAATTATGATCCAAAATCTGTCATATATCATATTATAACGTGTGAATTTGTTGAATGGATACTATCTGAATTCAAATAGCTCATTGTTATGAATGAAAAATAATTACATTTTTTAGTAAAGTCGGGAGATCTTCTTATTCATCCCATTCTCCTCCTATGGGCTTAATAAACTTTCTAATACAGTTTTCATGATCGACATAATTAAAAGAGGTAGTACTAATACCCTTACATTTATCTAAAAGAAATAAATGCTCCAACCCTTTAGGAGAACTACTAAAATAAGAGTGTGATATATGTTTTTTGGACAGCTTTTCCAAATTGCCAACTATAAGATTAACTTCTCGATGCACAAACTACACTTCAATCTTCCTATCTGCCTTGAAAATCTCCTTTATTCTGCTAATCCAAAATGTAGGTCTCAAACATGAATAGGTTTGCTCCTTCAACAAACCACTGATGTCATACTTTCACTTTCAATAATAGCATGCCCCATCTTTCGAACAGAAGCTTCCTTTAATCCATGGTAGATAGCTTCCAACTCTCCATTCAGATTCGACTCATCTTCAGTTTTCTTTGTCCATCCAGAGATCTAGTTACAATTCGCATCTCAAAGTATTCCAGCTATCTTCTTGATGTGCTTGCTCCATGCAACATTGACGTTTATCTTGAACCACTCCTTGCATGGAGCATTCCAGCATATGTTCAACCTCCTTTCCTTATCGGTATGTTTCTTATTGTTCCCCATATTCAACAACATAATGTTCCTTGTCTGCCTTATGTTCTGAACTTGGTGGGATGCAGCTAGTTCTTTGCTTTCAAAGTTCCACTAATTCATATTTTTCCATATTGTTCAGCATCCAAAATGATGAAGGTTGTCTTGCATTACATATTCTGCTTCATTCCCCACTGGGCCAACTCCATAACAATAGATTTATTGTTCCCTTCCCTCAACCATGTTTCCCCAAGTTGAGTCAACCTCTTTCGCTTTGACACAGTCCCTCAGGGCATGTAGTGTAGTTTCAATTTCCACTCTGCACCTTGAGTGTTCATCTTCATATGTCATCTTCCTTTGCATTCTTCTTTTGTTTGTCATTAGAGCATCATTAGTTGTAACCCATATCATAAACCTCACTGTATCTGGGGTTTTCCTCAGCCATATTTCTTTCCACATAGACACCTAATTGAGTGTTGGTTCATTTCTCAACAGGTTGTATACTAATCCAGTACTCAAATTGTCATCATTCGTGCCTAACCAGCACCATAAGTCATCCTCCATACTACTCAATGGAACTGGGATCTTCATAACTTGTTGTATTATCCTACTCGGTAGGTATTCCTTCATGAAATATATATTCCAATTCCCATTAAGGTTAGTCCAAGTATCCACTGTCATGTCTTGTAGCTCTTCAGGCACTTCCTTGATTGCATAAGCCATGAGGGTCTTGTCTTCTGAGTACCATTTATCTTTCCATGCTCTGATGTTTCTAATACTAATGATAATTACATTTAAATGTTGAAAGATATATTTTATATATGGAACACAAGTTCATTTTGTTTGGAGCAAGCAAAAATAGTTCAAAACTACATATTACACCATTACTACCTAGATTAAACATGAAAGTACTACTATCATTACAATCATTTGAGAGGATATTGATCATCCCCTCAGGGGGCCTAGTGTAAACATGGGGACAGTAAAGGTTTTTTGGTGGTACTTATCGAGGTAGTCAGCTACCTACTTCCTTTTCATATTGTCTTATGTGGTGTGCCAATTAATCATCTTCATCTTATTTGCCCAAACAAATTCTTTGGAAAACTTTGGATTCCTCTTGACATCCTTTTCAAACATCTTTACAGTCATCTTATTGTCACATTTAATAATAACCTCATCAAGTTTCAACCCAAAGACTATTTGGATAGGTGATGCACTGGATTTTTGTCATTTTCATAGGCTGTTTTATATTGATTTTTGTGCACTTACTATTCATTTTGATATTAATTTATGCATGATTTATTAATATTAACATGTGTTACTCAATTGCATCAAATAAATATAATTTTAATATTTCTAGATGATTTATTATATTTCAAAGTACTTATGTACATTTTTGTGCCTTTCGGGTACCATAAGAGTCCCACAGACTCGGTACTACCGACATCACAAGTCGGTAGTATCAAAATCACATCAATAGAAGACTCAAGGATCGCCCCGACTCAGTACTATCAACTCTGTAAGTCAAAAGTATTGAGATTGCATCAGAGACAGAGCAAGTTCGAATTTGAGACTCGATACTATAGACTTTCCAAGTTGATACTACCGAGTGTGTCTGATCAGGCAAATCCGAAAATCAAGTTTAATCTAACAGTTGAGGATTTATTTCACCCTAAGTCACTTATATGACTTAAGGGGAGTTCGACCAGACCTAATATATCACGTTCTATTCCAATACACGACGGATACGGAACGAGAGAGGAGAACAAGGAGGAGAACCGCATGTTTGGGGGTTCTGGGCACATTCGGTGGGCAGAATTTGCAGATTGTGGATCAGTTCATCGACGTGGAGCGTCCTGATCACTTTTCTCCAGGGGGTTCCACATTTTTCCTTATTCGTAGAATGTTTTTTTCTATGGAAACCATGAGCGTCTAATCCCTATGTTATCTAAGATCTAGGAGTAGCCTGGTTGACACTATATATGAATCTTTTATATTAGTATATTATTTTCTCCTTATTCTTGGGCATGTTGCTATGGAATCATATTGAATTATCTATGTTGTGTACCATAGGTGATTAATTAGATCCTTGATAACTTAGAGAGGAGGATTAAGGATTAGAAATCTATAGTAACATACATTTTATATTGCCCTTTGGGAAAGGTGGCTTATGAACGTGAAGAGATTACCCAGAGGATTCATTAAAGCACATAACTAATTAACCAATTACTATAGAAATGGGATTAGCATTAGAATAGGTAGTGAATTACAATGTGGGAATGGGTAGTTCTTTCTATAGGCTCTTTGTCCAGGAGTGGGAGGAATATATATTAATCTTAGGTAAAATCTACAGTGTCAATCGTGGTGAAACCACAGTCCTAGAGAATTTTTTCTCATTGTGATCACAAACTATTAAATTAGTTTTCTTTCTTGTAATTAGTTTAATAACTCTCAAATCAAAGTTTTCTTTGACTTAGCTAATAGAAAGTAGATAATAGTAGTTTATTGAATTATGTTCCCTCATGTTCGATATATGGGCCTCTTTGGCCTGTATTACTTTGACGTGTACGCTTGCGTTTTACACGTACAGTTTAGTCATGTCAAATTTTTGGTGTTGTTGCTGGGGAAACGAGATATTCAAGCACTACAAGTGTTGTAATCGGCCAGTCTAGGCCACCCTTTTAATTTTTATTCAAGCACTACAAGTGTTGTAATCGTTTTCCATCATCCTTGGCAGACCATGCTAAGTCTTAGTTGAAAAACACTAGAGGGGGGTGAATAGAGTTTTTAAATTATTTTAACAATTATTTAACTCAAACAACCACAATTGAAAATGGAAGAAGGAGACAAGTGTTTAGAGTGGTTCCAATCTTAGCAAATACTAAGATTGTCAGTCCACTACCCGGTTGCTTACCCAACTGGGATTTTGAAAGTATCAATTTTAATACCTTCACAAGGATTTACACAAAATACAATACTTTCTTACACCCCTTGATCAGCCTTCACTTGAAGTAGATGCACCAACCCGAGGTAGCCTTCTTGAAGTAACTCCAAGCTCCCCCTTGAAGTAGCCTTCCTCTTTAGAAGTAACCTCCTGTTGCACCAGCCTTCTTGAAGTAGTTCAAGGTCCCCTTCTTCACCAAGAAGATCTTCCAACCTCTCCAATCCGCAGCCTCCAACCTAGGAGTAGCAAGGAGAGTACAAACAATAATAGTGAACAAGAAAGGAAAATGGAAATTACAACTTATCCTTTGAAGCACAAGGCTTGATTTGCCTAGATCAAGCGTGTAGATCTCCTAAACAATGTGTATGGAATTGTGATTGTTGTGGATTAGGAGATGATAGCCTATAGGACACGAAATTTGAGCTAGGAGAGGAATTAGCCTGTTGCCAATATGCTTAATTGCTCACAAACAGATTGCTCAATGTAAATGTATGCTCAAAGATTGCTCAAGTGTGGAATCAAGTGAGTTTAGGTGTCCTAAGGCATGTCCTGTTTATAGGAATGTCCTACAAGTGCTTAAGGACGTTCTAGACACTTTCTAGGGGTTTCTAAGTGCTTAACTAGCTGTTAGGTATAAGTTAGTTGCTTTAACAACGGCTAGTTAATTAATTCTGCAGTTGTTGTCAGAGTCCATCTCGGTCGAGGAATGGTCGACCGAGACACCTACTCGGTCGAAGTTTTATCGACCGACAGGCTCTCTGGATCAAGTGTTTTGCAACGTTTATCTCCAACTGCCAACTACCTTGTCAGCTGTGTCTAACGGCTACTTGGGTCTTTCTCAGTCGAGAAGTTTGTCGACCGAGAGTGTCTCGGTCGAGGATTTTGACGACCGAGATAGACCATGTTTCAATGTTTCAAATAAAGACATTAAGTTTGTGTATGAGTGTGCATATGTGACACTATTGAAGGAGATGACCTATCTAAATGTGGTATTTAGCTAGGGAAGATCTAACGCTTGATTTACATGAAGTCTAAGTACTTGTACATTATATATTTGTACAAGTTTACAATTGATTACATTTCATGACATTTACAATCATTCAAGCATATAGATTCCCTAGTGCTTTGTCATTCACCTTATTCCTGCAACACTCAAGTAGCATGTTAGATCAACAAGAATGAAATGTTTGTCATTATCAAAACAAAGGGATTTACAGATGTCCATTTAGCCAACAATCTCCCCCTTTTTGAAGATGACAAACATTTCCTAAATATAAAATAAGAAAATATAAAACATGTGAGTTTCATACCTGAAGATTTCCTTTTTAAATATCTTCTCTTGTTTATAAAATGTGTGCTTATTATTTCCCATGAATTATGGAACATGAAATCCAATTCTTTAGGGAATATAGCAACTTTCAATGTAAAGCCAAGAGTTTGTTTATGAAACTCATTGATTGAGTTTTGCATTTATATTTATTTCTCCCCCTTTGTCATTTCAAAAAGATATATGTTTAAAAACAAATATTATATGAAAAGTATTGCTCCCCCTTAAATAGATATCCCTCTTCAATAGATGGTCAATTTAGCCACAATTTTAAATTTCAGGTATTTGCAAAGATTTCATCTTTTTGATTTATGACATATTTATTACTCCCTTTACTTTGTATGCTCTACTAGAATAGTCTTATAAGCCATGTTCAAATGATGCCATAGAGGAATATCCTATTATAATCAGTAAAGATAACCAATCATGGAATTATTACAATCATGCAAAGATGTAAAGATAACCATTTCATTACAATCATGCAAAGATAACCATTTCATTACAACTAATACAACGAACACTCCAAATCTCACTGGAAAGACTTAAGTATTACATCAATATCAGGGTCTTTTCCAAGAAATGGCTTAGCTCCATAATACTTGACTAAAGTTTGCCACTCCAAAGCACCTGTCTTGGTTAAGGCATATGCTTCCAAGAAGGTAGGAACACGATCAAAGTGGAAATGAGCAGCAATGTCTTGTAATTGTATTGAGGAAAACTGAGTATGTGTGAGATCTGTAGATGGTGGAGGTGGAGTTTGGTAGTAGTTGTAAGATGGATTATATGGGTTGAGCATGCCAGGATTTAAAGAATAAGGATATTCATCTGGTTGATTTGGAGAGAGGGTTTGCATCCTTTGATTTAGGTAGGTCATGGCATGGTGGCTATAATCTAATTGTCTTCTTAGATGATATTGTGACCCAGCAACATAGGTTAGGGTGTTTTGGATGGGATCATAGGATGGGTTGGTAGGAGGAGGTGGTGGTGGTATATCTTGACTAGATGTCTCACCTTCCGTCCTAGCCCTCTTGTGACCAAAATCAATTCCCATCTTTTCTACTGTGTTTTTGCTTATTTTTTGTGGTCTTCTTTCCCATGTGTACCCCATGTCCTCAATTTGTGTCTTAAGAAAGTGTTGAGTGATTTGGCATACAAAATCGGCATATGGGGGATTGCCAGAAAACTCAAGCATGTTCTTAAGGATTATGCGGATAAAATTTATGGGAATACGTTTGATAATGGCATAAATTAGACACATGCGAAAAATAGGGACTTCAGACTTGTTTGCTCTAGGATGTATGTTTGTGGAAACAATAAGGTTGACAATCCTAGCTGCAGGTTTGAGATTAATGGCATAGTAGGTACCCCTATCTTCGTGACAAGTTGTATTAGATTGAAAAATGGCTCGTTTAATGTCACTAAGACTGACAGTATTATCACCTTGGGAAAATGTATTGAGTGGATTTCCAGTGGTAAGGTCAAGAGTGTCTTGATATTCATCTAAGTCGATGTTGAGCATGTCAAGAATATCCTCCTCAGTAAATTGAAAGCTATGCCCATTGACCATAGAGTAGAAGAAGTTATTTTCATTTTTGGAATGGGAGATTAGGTTTGCATAGAACTCATTTACCACTTTGGAAGAGTAGGAAGGGAAGGAAGGGTTAAGAAATTCTTTCAAATTTTGCACCTCAAAAAGATCCTCCAGGTCGACGATGCTGAGGAAGTCCATGACGTCAACCGGCCATCGTGGAAGAGGATTTTTGGAGGAGAGCCTGAGATAGCGATCACCAGCATCTGCATCGATGAAGGGGATGTCGTTGATGATCGTCAATGGTGGAGAAGCTGCCCTTCCTTTCCTGCCAGCAACTTTCTTCTTTCCACGTGTAGATGATGAAGCCATTTCTTTGCTTTAAGGTGGAGAAGAAGCAAGAAAGTCTTAGGGATGAAGAAGCTAAAGAATTGCACAAGAATGCACTAGAGAGAAGCTATGGAAGTAAGAATATGAGAGTGTGACACAATGACCCATTTTTGGTCCTTTTTATAGCAATCCAGTGACCAGGTCGGTCGACAATTTGTCGACCGATCGACTGCAATGGTCATATCCCAGACGCGCCACTCGGCCCCCTAACAGTCGACTGATAATGGTCATAAAACGGCCGGATTGCAACGGTCATATCCCAACGGTCAATTCTCGGTCGAACAATTGTCGACTGACATCGGCTCGGTCAAATAATTGTCGACCGGAAGTGTGTCCGATGTAATTTTTATTTGAGGTCTTTCGGTCGAAAGAGATAGGCTGACCGAGATGTTTTCGGTCGAAGAATTCGTCGACCGACAGACTTTCTGTGAATGAATTTTTAAGCTGATTTTTTAATGTAAATGATAGACTGAATTTGTAGAGCATATGTATATTTTCTAAGGGAGTAATATTGTGATTATTATTACCAATATTTGGACAATTTTGTGATCATAAATTAATTGTTCTTTTGATCACAATTTTTATATAGAAAATGATATTCAAATAAGTATTGTGCCAAACTTATTTTAGGTCGACTTTGACTACGACCATAGCACCCCTTGGTCAAGCTTGATTTTAACCAAGAGGCAATTTTGAGTGATACTCAATATGAAGATTTCCGTTCGTAATTCTTCTAGAATATAAGCTTTGTTGTAGGTACATAAATATCAAATTCTATTTCTTCTTGTACCCTTGTTTTCATGTAAGATTCTCCAAGAAAATATATATCCTTGAAATCAATATCTCACGTTCTTAATTGAGAAATTTTTATCTTATGTGTTGCAAGCCTTAAAGTTCTTTTTCATATCACAAATGAATCATTTTGCTTGCCAATGTGTCATCAAGGATCCATGCATACAATAATCATTTTCTATCATCTTTATGAGCTGAATGATAAGATAGTGAAAGCATATCCATGATGTAATGATAGAGCATATAGTGATAATTCCATGAAATACCATGATCATTAAACTAGATGTCATAACACATGATTTTTATATGAATAGATCAGGAGATGCAAAATCATGTGAATAAGAACAGTAATTTCTTTTTATTAAGTTAAATATGAGAATCAATTGAATTTATCTCATTTATATTTATAAGTTTTTCAGAAATGGTTTTCAACTTGTTTTGCAAGTCATTATCAATAGATAGCAATTTGATAAATTGAATATACATTCATCAGATTTATTTTAGTTTTGACAACAGGGACCAGATCGGTTGATCATTTCTCGACCGACTGTTGTTCTCGGTCGACAGATTCTCGACCGAGAATGGTTCTGCATTATTTCAGAATTGTTTTTAGATGTTTTAGATACTTGAACTAATTTGTTATGCCACTATGTTGAGTTGAGATAGACATAGAAATATGCAACTAAGGTCCTTGGTCAT
The DNA here is from genome assembly GCA_963693085.1 of Alisma plantago-aquatica. Taxonomy (NCBI): domain Eukaryota; kingdom Viridiplantae; phylum Streptophyta; class Magnoliopsida; order Alismatales; family Alismataceae; genus Alisma; species Alisma plantago-aquatica. The sequence continues at coordinate 757,673,241 of OY856412.1, forward strand.
ATCTCAACTTAATTCCGTTCATTTAGTTTGGAGGTTTTGGAACCCAAACTAACTCGACATCCTTTTTTTATAAGGACATGAAAAGGAATAGTGACCAAGGCGCAAACAATAATGACAACATATAGAATCAACCTCATATCTCTTTCTATGATTTTGGTCTAGGTTGTTCTTGGGTATATTTGTATTTGTGCCTTTAGGTATATATATAGATTGATGTGCTTGTGTCTTTCTCCAACTAGGTTTATGATAAGATTTTCCCTTAGGCTTGTAACCTAGTCCTCTCCTTCCAACTTGATGGTAGGAATCATTTAAGATTTGATCAAGAATGCCATTATTATTTAGACTACTAACTTTTTGTTGTAACTTAGCAATTTCATCCATTCTCTTCTTGATATCTAGCTTTGCTTGATCTAGATTAGATGATAACGAATTTCTTTCTTTCACGATAGTATCATAATCTAGATGTGAGCACAAAACAGGTTGTTTTTGAAGATCGTTCACTTGAGTTTGCAAATTTATCTTTTCTTGGGAAAGAAGACTGCAATTTGCCTCTATAGATTTTATCATAATATTATGATCTTCAATAATCTTTTTAAGATCTTCATTTTCAGAGGTAATAGCAAGAAGCTTAGCATGTAATTCATCATTTGTTTTATTAGCTTTCTTTAACTTCTTCTTGTACTCAATATATTTATTATGTGTCTCTTCAAGACTAGCAACTAGCTCTTCTTTAGATAAATCAAAAAGACTTACCTCTTCTTCCTCTTCACTTGTTGTAGCAATAAGACAATCTTTATGCTCATCTTCCTTCTTTGATTTCCATGGGCAGCTAGATGTTGTGTGGCTTGTTCCTAAAAACCAATTGCAACATGTTGTAGATTGGTCCAAGCTGCTCTTTTTATTGCGGTTGTAATTACCATCACCCTCCATTCTTCAAGACCTGGTTAGGGTTCCTTGAAGCCTGCTCTGATACCAATTGAAAAACACTAGGGGGTGAATAGAGTTTTTAAATTATTTTAACAATTATTTAACTCAAACAACCACAATTGAAAATGGAAGAAGGAGACAAGTGTTTAGAGTGGTTCCAATCTTAGCAAATACTAAGATTGTCAGTCCACTACCCGGTTGCTTACCCAACTGGGATTTTGAAAGTATCAATTTTATTACCTTCACAAGGATTTACACAAAATACAATACTTTCTTACACCCCTTGATCAGCCTTCACTTGAAGTAGATGCACCAACCCGAGGTAGCCTTCTTGAAGTAACTCCAAGCTCCCCCTTGAAGTAGCCTTCCTCTTTAGAAGTAACCTCCCGTTGCACCAGACTTCTTGAAGTAGTTCAAGGTCCCCTTCTTCACCAAGAAGATCTTCCAACCTCTCCAATCCGCAGCCTCCAACCTAGGAGTAGCAAGGAGAGTACAAACAATAATAGTGAACAAGAAAGGAAAATGGAAATTACAACTTATCCTTTGAAGCACAAGGCTTGATTTGCCTAGATCAAGCGTGTAGATCTCCTAACCAATGTGTATGGAATTGTGATTGTTGTGGATTAGGAGATGATAGCCTATAGGACACGAAATTTGAGCTAGGAGAGGAATTAGCATGTTGCCAATATGCTTAATTGCTCACAAACAGTGTAAAGACCAAGTCTCTACTAATAAACATGATAAACAAAAACACCAAAAGTATGGCAGCGGAAGAATTAAATCTTGACTTCATTCAAAATGTATAAAGAGTACATTATAAAATTTTCCCAAATGGGAGTACAACTTTATACAAGCAACTACAAGGATCTAGGTAGAGGAAGACTTAACTAATACAACATTGTCTCCAAACAAACAACTATATAAAAGCAACTATGATCAAACCAACTATATGATTCTTTTCTTCTTATCCTATCCTTAGGTTCACCAAGCTTCCATGCGCACTCTGATCCCTAACCTGGATGGTTGGGGTCATCCAGCAAGAGAAAGATGAAAGGTATGTGTTAATAAAAAGGAATAGGGCAAATAATAATAAAAAGCTTTGCAATATAAAAGATTCTCCACGAGAAGTGATTTCAAAAGAAATGAAGCAAATATATGAATATGAGAGAGAGAAACTGCCACATTTAAATATCAACAATTATCACATTTGCATGAATATAAATTATGACTCAACATCCTCTCAATGTAGGGTGAGGCACCTACCAGACCTCACCAATGGCAAGGGGACTAAAACCCCAGTGCCTAAAGAGTGGCAGGGGGACTAAAACCCCAGTACCTAATATATAAAATGGCAGGGGGACTAAAACCCCAGTGCCCGGTAGGAGGACTAAAACCTCAGTGCCCTGTGGGTGGTTTGTACTCATGTACACTACATTGTCAATTGGCCAATAACTATATCATGCATAAACATTCACTTGGCAGTAGAGTGAAAAGTAGAACAAAATAACATCATAGCATTGGGAATAAAACCCAAGAATAAACAAATAGGCCATCATAGGCCACAACCATATCCAAGAGTTCCAAGAATAGTCAACGAGCATCAACATTATACAATGTTCCAAATAATTCAAAGGAATGAGCCACATAGGCAACAACAAGATTAAATCATTTCCAAGTAAAGGAGGCAACATATAGCAAGTTTAACATGATCCAAATGAATGAGCCACAATGGCATTAGAAGCATAAAATAAGTAAAAAGCCAATAAATGCAATTAGAGGGATAATCAGGCTAGCACAATAATGAGTGGGGTTGGATAAAAGCCCAACTGAGAGTAGGTGTATTGCACATTATATATTCCACACATTCATCATAGTTGTTTGCATACTCAAATAGGTTTTCACATACATAATAGGTTTCACATACATAGGGGCCACATACTAGAATAGGGTGCACATACAAAATAGGGCTCACATACTAAATAAGTTTCACATACCTTAGATTAAATACATTACCATCATATCCACCAAACAGATAGCAAACCATCCATAATCCTAGTTATAAACATAACACATGTATTAATATATATAAAGACATAAATCATAAGAAAAACCCTAATTTTACAAAACCACGATTTAGTCTTTAAAACTAAGCCTAAAAGGTTGGTCATATTCTCATGAATAAGAAAACATATATTATTTTACAAAACAGAGTTAAAATGAATTAATTATGTATTTTAAAACATTTACATATTAAAAATTCCAATCAAAGCAAACTTCGGAAAACCCTTGAGAATCAGGTCTCAAAAATCCTAAAATCAGATTCTAAGTTAAAAATCCTTTCCATCGACTATTTATTCATATTTTTCTGACAAAGGATTGATTTACTATGAATTAAGTAAACCTGACCAATCAGAAATTAGTAAAACCATAGTGTGACATGTAATTAAATCAAAATACAAATTCGATGTAAATTATAGATGAAAGGACCAAAATATCCTAGCTTGTTAAATCGAACCAATTAAATTGACGAGGGCATTTAGGTCATTTGCAACCATCGATTGCTTTGCAAGCGAGAAACAAGAACTCAGGGGGAAAAGACGAGATTGCCCCTGTGTTTGCAAAACGCTACATTGCTTGTGGATGACCCTAGTGGTCATTCAATGACCTGGCTTCTTCCAGTTGAGGTCAGGGCGCGAGTAGCGCAGCCAGGAGCTCGCCTCCATAGCGCAACTCGCCATCAGGGCGTGCGACCGAGAACTGAACCTGGGAACGAGTTCCCTAAGCCCAGCCAAACACGAGGATCCCCTGCCCACGCACTCGCGTGCTCTGGAGCAGAAGAACAAGAGCCAACCTGGCCGGAAATAGGGGAAGCCAAAATCGAGAAAATCACCATGAAAGCACCACGGCAGACAACACAAAGGTTTCGAGCAGGTTCTCAGAGTCACGGCGAAGCGAACGGAAGAGGCAGAGAGGTCGGAGGAGCTCAGAAGCTCAAAAACAGCAGGCGCCGCCGGAGGTCAAGCCTGGTCTATAGGACCCGTCGATCAGAGCCATCGCGAGACAAACGAGGAGTTGGAAGAGGTAGAGGGTAGGTCGGTGATGCTTACTGCTCAAGTAATTGTAGTGAGGTGGCCGGAGGGGCGAGCAGCAGGCTGAGATCGCCGGAGAAGAAGAACGGAGTAGGGCGGGGAGATCGGGGGTACCTCGGACCGAATTGGAAGAGGAGGAAGAAAGGTAACAGTCCAAGGGTTGTTTATACTGCCTTATATAGGCGTGAGGAGGGCACTAGCCCCTACTGCAACTCCACGGCAGGGAAGAGAAGGAGGCCCCGATTGGGCGTTTCTCGAACACAGAAAGGGAGCGAGTGAGTAAATGCTCATTCGAACTGGCTCGTCGAGACGAAGCCAACGGACGAGGAATGGCGTTAAACGGTGGAGGAGGGAGTGAGAACAGGTTCGGGGAAGATAGCTGCTGTGAAACGGCTGTAGACCGCGCGGGCGAGAGGTTGGAGACGAGTTCGCGTCCGTTGGATCGAGCGGAGAACAAATCTGACCGTCGGATGATGGGTCCACGGTGAACCGGGTGCGTGACAGGTTAAATAAACCGGAACATAGCGTTACAATCAAATAAATGCATCGATTAATGCACTACACTATATTAAAAGCTAATAAAATGCATTAGAGGGGTCAAATCAACTCCAAACAACACCAAATTTGAACCATAGGCTTATAATGATGAAAACTACAATGCTATATAATCACTTTCTCGTTTAATGCATAATATGGCCATTAATAAATATATAGCTCATAAAGGAGTATAATAATATATTAAAATCAAGGAATTATATGAAAAAGCTATTAATGAGGAACATGTGAGTAAATTCGACATATAAAACACATTAGGGTACAAATACTCATTACTCAACAAAATAACATATTAATGTGAAGTAAAATCATATTTCGAGGAGAGAGAAACAATAAAGGTTCATATACACATATATGAACTCAAATACACATTATTAATAATATATTTATCCAAAAAGCTCCAAATAAATATTATCTACTATATTATCCCATCAAAGACCAAATTACATAATTAACCCTAACTTATCTCCTAATGTGGGTTATTTGTGCAAACACCCCTCAGTTTACATAAAAGAGGGTAAATAGTGATTTCAACCTCAGAGTGTGCTCAAATTGCACAAGGACTCCAAAAATGATCCAAAAGGATGGGAAATTTATGGAAAAGGTCCAAATGGACTCGAAGGTCAAGAAAAGCTCAAAAGTGGGTAAATTGTAGGAAAGACCCTGAGATTCAGTATGTTACAGCACACCACCCCTTAAAGAGGATTTCGTCCCCGAAATCACAACAAGAGAAAAGAGAGGGTGAGTGTGTAACATCCCAACCATAAACAACTTGGTTATAACCCTTAATCTAGGGTACCACATAAATCTACATAGGTGAGGTGTTACTAAGGTTTCCACAAAACCTATATCCATTTATCAAACTCAAACTAACATCTTGTTGCATAAACTCTATCATGAAAAGGTAGCATATCAATTATACTAACACTTGTGCCACATTTTATCCAAAACAATTTTATCTCAATATTATATCATGGGTATCTCCCTCATTAAGGGTTTTAAGCACAATTAGGGTTTACAAGGCCATTACAACATATATTAATGCATTAGGTTAAAAACCTAAATAACTCAACATTATTACCCAATAACTACATCATGTGGGATTATCACATATAATTTTGGGTGAGAGCCATATAATATTATCCAACAAATTATTAATCTAATCACAAGTCTAAGGGTGTATGGCTTATCACAACATCTAACATACTCATATCCATGACATCATTAATCATTTTCTCTCACAACACTAATTACTATGAATTAACCTCACATTATATGAATCAAATTACTCATCATCTCATTACTGATTTTATCCATAAACCAATAAGATGATCAATGAGATGTATTTTAGTCAACAAGGTGCTATGCCTAACATGTGTTGATAATTAGGTCACGACTATGATTAAGTGATTATAATCCATTTACATGCATTAAGGTATATCATGAGATGACACCTAATGTCACTAGAGTATCAAGAAAGGCATTAAGGGTTTATATATACATATGTTGTCAAGGCTAGATGGTTACATCCTAGGGTTTAGGTCGACATGACCCTAACATGATAAAGCATCCTTAGGGTGTACTTTATCATACACATTTTATCATTAGGGTGACTTAATCCAAACTATGTATATCTACATATGAACAATTAATGATTATGTGCATCAAGAGTATATTAAGGTTCAAGCATATGGATTATGTGACTTATCCATTTGTTTATTATCAAACAAGATGAATTACAAACATATTAGGTTTATTAAACTCTAAACACATAAGCTCTCTATTCCCATGTCTAAGGAGTTGGGATTTCTTGATTTCAAGGCATTGAGGGACTCCAACCCCCTAAAGAGGATTTCGTCCTCGAAATCAACAACCCAAAAATCTACAAGGTACTAACACTACCTCTTTACTCAAAGGGTTGACTAAGTCAAACTACTTTATAGGTAAAAGGGTATAAAGCCCAACACAAAGAGTCTTACTAACCACTATCTTTCAAACTCAAGGTATAACATAGGGCATAGGGTACACCAAACCCTAAACATAGGAATCTAAGGCTCATATAAGATACTTAGGGATTACTAGATGATTTTTGTTTGAGAAAAGAAATCAAATCATCATATAAGGATTCTAAGGTTATTCAACAATAAGGCAATATGTCTAAAGGTAGACTATTTCGAGCTGTTTGTTTCAGATCAGGCCAGGCCAGGTCATATGAGCTCAGGAGTCCTCGTGACCAAGCTAGTGGGGCGGAGGAAAATATTGCCAGCCCCCAAGCTCTGACCCTTTCTAGACACCATCACTTTCAACTTCTTGCTCTAATAGTTACTCAATTAAACAATTCACCAAAAAGTTGACAAATTTTATTTTTAATAAGAAATTATTATGATCCTAAATCAAACATTATAGGTCAACTCTAAGGTGAAAAACTAACTAAAGGAAAACTATATATGATAGGGTTCTATCTAGGAGACAATTTTGAACTAGTCAAGAATCCGACTACCTTGATGCTCTGATACCATGCTGTAAAGACCAAGTCTCTACTAATAAACATGATAAACAAAAACACCAAAAGTATGGCAGCGGAAGAATTAAATCTTGACTTCATTCAAAATGTATAAAGAGTACATTATAAAATTTTCCCAAATGGGAGTACAACTTTATACAAGCAACTACAAGGATCTAGGTAGAGGAAGACTTAACTAATACAACATTGTCTCCAAACAAACAACTATATAAAAGCAACTATGATCAAACCAACTATATGATTCTTTTCTTCTTATCCTATCCTTAGGTTCACCAAGCTTCCATGTGCACTCTGATCCCTAACCTGGATGGTTGGGGTCATCCAGCAAGAGAAAGATGAAAGGTATGTGTTAATAAAAAGGAATAGGGCAAATAATAATAAAAAGCTTTGCAATATAAAAGATTCTCCACGAGAAGTGATTTCAAAAGAAATGAAGCAAATATATGAATATGAGAGAGAGAAACTGCCACATTTAAATATCAACAATTATCACATTTGCATGAATATAAATTATGACTCAACATCCTCTCAATGTAGGGTGAGGCACCTACTGGACCTCACCAATGGCAGGGGGACTAAAACCCCAGTGCCTAAAAAGTGGCAGGGGGACTAAAACCCCAGTGCCTAATATATAAAATGGCAGGGGGACTAAAACCCCAGTGCCCGGCAGGAGGACTAAAACCTCAGTGCCCTGTGGGTGGTTTGTACTCATGTACACTACATTGTCAATTGGCCAATAACTATATCATGCATAAACATTCACTTGGCAGTAGAGTGAAAAGTAGAACAAAATAACATCATAGCATTGGGAATAAAACCCAAGAATAAACAAATAGGCCATCATAGGCCACAACCATATCCAAGAGTTCCAAGAATAGTCAACGAGCATCAACATTATACAATGTTCCAAATAATTCAAAGGAATGAGCCACATAGGCAACAACAAGATTAAATCATTTTCAAGTAAAGGAGGCAACATATAGCAAGTTTAACATGATCCAAATGAATGAGCCACAATGGCATTAGAAGCATAAAATAAGTAAAAAGCCAATAAATGCAATTAGAGGGATAATCAGGCTAGCACAATAATGAGTGGGGTTGGATAAAAGCCCAACTGAGAGTAGGTGTATTGCACATTATATATTCCACACATTCATCATAGTTGTTTGCATACTCAAATAGGTTTTCACATACATAATAGGTTGCACATACATAGGGGCCACATACTAGAATAGGGTGCACATACAAAATAGGGCTCACATACTAAATAAGTTTCACATACCTTAGATTAAATACATTACCATCATATCCACCAAACAGATAGCAAACCATCCATAATCCTAGTTATAAACATAACACATGTATTAATATATATAAAGACATAAATCATAAGAAAAACCCTAATTTTACAAAACCACGATTTAGTCTTTAAAACTAAGCCCAAAAGGTTGGTCATATTCTCATGAATAAGAAAACATATATTATTTTACAAAACAGAGTTAAAACAAATTAATTATGTATTTTAAAACATTTACATATTAAAAATGCCAATCAAAGAAAACTTCGGAAAACCCTTGAGAATCAGGTCTCAAAAATCCTAAAATCAGATTCTAAGTTAAAAATCCTTTCCATCGACTATTTATTCATATTTTTCTGACAAAGGATCGATTTACTATGAATTAAGTAAACCTGACCAATCAGAAATTAGTAAAACCATAGTGTGACATGTAATTAAATCAAAATACAAATTCGATGTAAATTATAGATGAAAGGACCAAAATATCCTAGCTTGTTAAATCGAACCAATTAAATTGACGAGGGCATTTAGGTCATTTGCAACCATCGATTGCTTTGCAAGCGAGAAACAAGAACTCAGGGGGAAAAGACGAGATTGCCCATGTGTTTGCAAAACGCTACATTGCTTGTGGATGACCCTAGTGGTCATTCCACGACCTGGCTTCTTCCAGCCGAGGTCAGGGCGCGAGCAGCGCAGCCAGGAGCTCGCCTCCATAGCGCAACTCGCCATCAGGGCGTGCGACCGAGAACTGAACCTGGGAACGAGTTCCCTAAGCCCAGCCGAACACAAGGATCCCCTGCCCACACACTCGCGTGCTCTGGAGCAGAAGAACAAGGGCCAACCTGGCCGGAAATAGGGGAAGCCAAAATCGAGAAAATCACCATGAAAGCACCACGGCAGACAACACAAAGGTTTCGAGAAGGTTCTCGGAGTCACGGCGAAGCGAACGGAAGAGGCAGAGAGGTCGGAGGAGCTCAGAAGCTCAAAAATAGCAGGCGCCGCCGGAGGTCAAGCCTGGTCTATAGGACCCGTCGATCAGAGCCATCGCGAGACAAACGAGGAGTTGGAAGAGGTAGAGGGTAGGTCGGTGATGCTTACTGCTCAAGTAATTGTAGTGAGGTGGCCGGAGGGGCGAGCAGCAGGCCGAGATCGCCGGAGAAGAAGAACGGAGTAGGGCGGGGAGATCGGGGGTACCTCGGACCGAATTGGAAGAGGAGGAAGAAAGGTAACAGTCCAAGGGTTGTTTATACTGCCTTATATAGGCGTGAGGAGGGCACTAGCCCCTACTGCAACTCCACGGCAGGGAAGAGAAGGAGGCCCCGATTGGGCGTTTCTCGAACACAGAAAGGGAGCGAGTGAGTAAATGCTCATTCGAACTGGCTCGTCGAGACGAAGCCAATGGATGAGGAATGGCGTTAAATGGTGGAGGAGGGAGTGAGAACGGGTTCGGGGAAGATAGCTGTTGTGAAACGGCTGTAGACCGCGCGGGCGAGAGGTTGGAGACGAGTTCGCGTCCGTTGGATCGAGCGGGGAAAAAATCTGACCGTCGGATGACGGGTCCACGGTGAATCGGGCGCGTGACAGGTTAAATAAACCGGAACATAGCGTTACAATCAAATAAATGCATCGATTAATGCACTACACTATATTAAAAGCTAATAAAATGCATTAGAGGGGTCAAATCAACTCCAAACAACACCAAATTTGAACCATAGGCTTATAATGACGAAAACTACAATGCTATATAATCACTTTCTCGTTTAATGCATAATATGGCCATTAATAAATATATAGCTCATAAAGGAGTATAATAATATATTAAAATCAAGGAATTATATGAAAAAGCTATTAATGAGGAACATGTGAGTAAATTCGACATATAAAACACATTAGGGTACAAATACTCATTACTCAACAAAATAACATATTAATGTGAACTAAAATCATATTTCGAGGAGAGAGAAACAATAAAGGTTCATATACACATATATGAACTCAAATACACATTATTAATAATATATTTATCCAAAAAGCTCCAAATAAATATTATCTACTATATTATCCCATTAAAGACCAAATTACATAATTAACCCTAACTTATCTCCTAATGTGGGTTATTTGTGCAAACACCCCTCAGTTTACATAAAAGAGGGTAAATAGTGATTTCAACCTCAGATTGTGCTCAAATTGCACAAGGAGTCCAAAAATGATCCAAAAGGATGGGAAATTTATGGAAAAGGTCCAAATGGACTCGAAGGTCAAGTAAAGCTCAAAAGTGGGTAAATTGCATGAAAGACCTTGAGATTCAGTATGTTACAAACAGATTGCTCAATGTAAATGTATGCTCAAAGATTGCTCAAGTGTGGAATCAAGTGAGTTTAGGTGTCCTAAGGCATGTCCTATTTATAGGAATGTCCTACAAGTGCTTAAGGACGTTCTAGACACTTTCTAGGGGTTTCTAAGTGCTTAACTAGCCGTTAGGTATAAGTTAGTTGCTTTAACAACGACTAGTTAATTAATTCTGCAGTTGTTGTCAGAGTCCATCTCAGTCGAGGAATGGTCGACCGAGACACCTACTCGGTCGAAGTTTAGTCGACCGACGGGCTCTCTGGATCAAGTGTTTTGCAATGTTTATCTCCAACTACCAACTACCTTGTCAGCTGTGTCTAACGGCTACTTGGGTCTTTCTCGGTCGAGAAGTTTGTCGACCGAGAGTGTCTCGGTCGAGGATTTTGTCGACCGAGATAGACCCTGTTTCAATGTTTCAAATAAAGACATTAAGTGTGTGTATGAGTGTGCATATGTGACACTGTTGAAGGAGATGACCTATCTAAATGTGGTGTTTAGCTAGGGAAGATCTAACGCTTGATTTACATGAAGTCTAAGTACTTGTACATTATATATTTGTACAAGTTTACAATTGATTACATTTCATGACATTTACAATCATTCAAGCATATAGATTCCCTAGTGCTTTGTCATTCACCTTATTCCTGCAACACTCAAGTAGCACGTTAGATCAATAAGAATGAAATGTTTGTCATTATCAAAACAAAGGGATTTACAGATGTCCATTTAGCCAACAGCTCAGCTTGGGCCAATCAAGCATCAAGTGATAAATATGGGAAGCTACAAGATCGATCTTGGGTTGGTGGCATTAGTTAAGCAAGAGGCTTTCCATGGCCACAGTACTGAAGACCCAATGACTCATATCAGCAATTTCATTGAAAGTTGTGACATGGTGAAGATAGATAAAGTTCATGCCGCCATGATATACCTAAAGTTGTTTCCATCATCCTTGGCAGACCATGCTAAGTCTTAGTTTCATAATCTCAAGTTGGAATCCATAGAGACATGGGACTAGATGATAGACGCATTCTTTGATCATTATTTCCCACTACAAAAGACAAATGAATTGACGTAGAAGATTTACAACTTCAAGCAACAGGCTAAAAAGTCATAGAGGCTTGGGAGCGCTTTCAGAACATGCTACGGAAGGTACCTCACCATGGTATAGATGTATATGGCCAAGCAAAAACCTTCTATTATGGCCTACATCAGGGTGAGATGACCACCCTAGATAGTGCAGGATCTGGATTTTTCTTGAACAATATGTCTTCTAGATGCCATGAGATCCTGAAGAACATGGCTAAGAACCAGTCATGGGGTGAAGAAAGAGAATTCCCAACAACCATTAAAAGAACTGAAGAATCTAAAGTCATCTTGACATTGAATGATAAGCTTGACCTCATCGCCATAAAATTGTGCTAGAAGGATGTAAAATCATCTGTTGGTGAGGAAGAGGATTGCATGTACATGCACCAGCAGTACCAGCAGGACAGTGCCCCCAGAAAGATTGACAAAATTGAGAACACGTTAGGAAAGTTGGTGAGCCAAAAGAAGCAATGATGGGTCAAACACAAAGGTAGTTGCAAAACCAAGGTGCCCAAATCCGTAGCATTGAATATCAAATTTCTCAATTAGCAGTAGAAGTAGCTTCCTTAAAGAAGTTCTGCCAATAAGGAGCACCTAGGAATGTAGTTGTAGCCCATCAACATCATCGAGAAAAAATCATCTCTATTGACAAAGAATGAGAACATCATATCGAGGAGGCACCCAAGCAACACACTCAGGAGTCTGATTGGGTGTATGTTCCTAAAGCCCCATTTCTTCACAATCTATTGGGATTACCAGGAGGATGCAAAATGCCAGTGGACAGTGAGCTTCAAGGTCCCATTCCTATTAAATCATCGACTACATCTCCTGAAAGGGTACCTATTCAACATAAGCAGGTGAAGGTTTTACTACGTAGTAGAATAGTCACAGTCAATAAAGGGGCAGCCACAGTTCAAAAGGAACAGCCACTGGTAACACCACCCACAGAGGATGTGCCACTTTCTATTTTAGAAGGTGGTGCTAAAGCAAGCTTAGGGGAGGAAGTTCGTCAAGTACCATATATTCCCCCACATAAGTGAGAAGAGAAGCCTGATGTGCCATCCCTGGATAGTCTGAAGTCGAGAAAAAAGGAAACACAGTTCAAAAAGTTTCTGGACATCTTTCGAAAGCTCCACATCAATTTTCCATTGGTGGAGGCAATAGAAAAAATTCCTACTTATGGGAGACTTTTTTGAAAGATATCATCAACAAACAGTGGAGGATTAAAGACACGGATATTGTACAAGTTGATGAGGTGATGAGGGCACTGATGATGGGGAAGCTACCAAGCAAAAGGAAGGATCCAAGATGTTTCTACATCCCATGTTCTATAGGTGGCAAACATTTCAAGCAGGCGCTATGTGATTTGGGAGTAGGTATTAATCTCATTCCTCTTACCACCTTCTAAAAAATTAGGATTGAAAGAACCAATAAGAACATCCATGACAATCGAGTTGGCGGATGGCTTTATTGTGAGGCCATACAGAATATGTGAGGAAGTGTTGGTTAAAGTCGACAAGTTCATCTATCTGGTTGACTTTGTGGTTATGGATATGAAGGAGATACGAGGATCATAGATTCTTTTAGTACGGTCGTTCCAAGCTACGGACGATGTGATCACTTCCATTGGTAGAGGCTATTTGACACTCAGGATAGATGATGGTGGAGTGGAGTTCAGACTTCCAGATGAATCTTCACCACCATCTCAAGACAACCCGGGCTGAGGAGGATCATTCATGTCGAGCCTGGGACATTAAACAAGGACGCTTATGGGAGGCAACCCAATTTTATTTTTGTCATTCATTATTTGTTTAGGTGTTTATCTTAGTTACATTTCATATTTTTCATGTTAGATTTTATTTGATGTAAAAAGGTACCTTGATAATCTTGTTTGGTGTGCAGACAGGGTCAGAGTTGGTACTACCGACCTCCAAATCAGTACTACCGACCTCCAAGTCGGTACTACCGACTCCTTATCAGTTAAAATTATGCAGAAAGTCGATACTATCGAGTTCAAAGTCGGCACTACCAAAATTTTCCCAGAAAATCACATGAATCATGGACCCAAGCTGGTTCAAAGTCGGTACTACCAAAAACTTTCAGCAAAAATTGACAAAGTTTTAGAGGAAAAAAACCGTAGACACCACTGATACACATGCTGGTGGGCACTAATTTTCAAAGCTCAAAGAAAGAGAGAGAGTTTCATATCTTGATGCCAAATAGACACAAATTAGTGGCACCAACAAGAGGGTGATTCAGCCCTATTTTAGGGCTTAATCTTGTGTCTTTTTGCTCTTCAATCACATCTATACCTATTAGATTACATGTTATTTCCCTTAATATGCATATTTGTGTAAAATGCACTTATGGACATTTTTTGCATGTTTTTCAGGTACTTGGACCACACTTGGATGGACGAGAGAGATGGAGGGGCCCAAAGAAGGCCCCAGAGCTCCCCCAACCTACCCCTAGTGGCCAAGAGTCAAGCTTAAGAAAAGAAGTCCATGGATAACTAAGTTTGAAGCTCAAAGTGCAAGCAAAGCCCCCAGCACGGCCGTGGTAACACAGAACGGTCATGCTGCAAATGAAGAAATCACAAGAAAAATCTCAATTTTGAAGCAGCTGCAGAGCATAGTCTACCACGGTCGTGCCATGCACCACGGCCGTTCAACCATCACCCACCACGGTCGTGCCACACAGCACGGCCGTGCTACCAGATCCCACCACAGCCATGCTACGCAGCACGGCCGTGCTACTCTCAACCCACCACGGTCGTGGCCTTTTCAGCCCAAATTTGACCACCAACCTAACATTTAGCCATTTTAATTCCCACGATCGTGCATGTCCCCCACGACCGTGGTCTACCCTACCCACCACGGCCGTGGTGACCCACCACGGCCGTGCTACTCACAAAATCCACCCACTTTTCTACGACTTTCCCCATTTTACCCCTAACTTAACCCTAGACCCCCTAGACACCTATATATACCTAGGTGGCAGTTGGGGCACGAAGCCAGCTACCTTCCACCACCTCCTAGCTCCCCAAATCACCATCCACTACATTCCACTCCATATCCACCTCAAATCCACTCCATTTCACCATTTCCACCACCAAATCACTAGTTTAGACTAGTTCCTACCCATAATCCCCTTCATTCTTCACCCTTGCACCCTGGAGGAGGGAGGAGGATGACCTGCAGCTGCTGAAGAGGGGGATTTCAGCCACTACTTCGAGCTCCATGGCCACCTCTATCTCTTTCTTCTCTCTTTTTATATTTTCCATTTCTATGAGTAGCTAGGCCCATGTGGGTGGGCTGTTTGGGGGAAATTATGTTACTTTGATACCACGTTGGGGGGAAATGACATGTAAACATTTTAATTCCATTTGTTAATAATTATATTCTATTTGCATCTCATTCTCCATGGATTGCTTGTTGGTTTGTATGTGGAATCACCTAGGAATTTAGGCAAATTGCTTATATGTGTGAATTTTGGGATTTGCCCCTAGGTCCAATTCTTGGATCCCTAGGTTGCCTCCCATCTTCCTACATCCTAATCAATCTCCCTAAACCTAAGTGAGAGATCTAAGTAGCTAGATTAGATAATTCTAGTGCAATTAGCATGGAGCCTTCTCAAGGCTAGAATGTTGGGGAATTGGGGTCCAAAGCCCTAATTTCACCTCCCCATTACTACCCTCGGCCCCTAATTGTCCTAGGAATGCCTAATCCATAAACCTAGACTTGATTCGACTATACTTGAATTGAACCTAATCCCTAACCCAATTGAGCCGCGTGAGGGTAGTAGGGGGTGTTAGGGACTAGTTCCCCTATACACAACCTAGCATATCCATGGCCAGTTAGTAGCTTAGGTTAATTCATTAGACTCTAACTTGTTGTTTGGTTTGGATAATCTAAATGGAATCATAATGTTCATATGTTACCCCCCAACTTAAGTGATAAGTTCATACCCCTAAACAACCCATACCTCTCTCTACTGCTTGGAACCCTAGTTTTGTGCTTGCTTAGCTTAATTAGTTCTTTCCTTGCTTAGTTAGCTTCTTTCTTTGCTCTTGTCTTGTTCATGCTAGTGTAGCTCTTTAATTGCTCTTTTACTTCTCTCTTGCTTGCCTTAGTGTAATTTGCCTTTTCATACCTAGCTTAGTCCTTTCTTTCCTGCTTAGTCTTCATCTAGTCTAGGGTTAACATAGATTTTATTCTCGCCTTTAATTTCTTACTTGTTCATAATAGTTTAACAATCAAAACAACATTTAAACCATTAACCCTAGTCTCCGCAGTAGGAACCTAGCTAAACTAACCTAGCTCTAGCACCCCCTCTTTTCCCTGTGGATTGACCTTGTACTTGCCACCTTCCTATACTACAACATGACCCTGTGCGCTTGCGGGTGTAGTTGTTTTAGTAGACGTAGGTGTGTCAGTTTAGGTCTTATAAATTTCGAAACCAAATTCCCATCACGTGTGTTCTGACCTCGTGGGGTGCATCTAGTCGGGTCAAATCGGCTAGTTTGTAGCACCTCTAGCGGAATCGCACCAAGCTTTCTGGCGTCGTTGTCGGGGATTAGAGGCGCTCAGCCTAGCTAGTTAGTTTTGCTTTGACTTTTCCTACTGCCCTCATCATTGCTATTCTTTATTCATTACTCTTTGCATTCTTTGTGTATATTGGTTTGCTAACTTATTTTCTTTTGTTTGGTTGTGCCTTGTGCATGTGACAAGCCACTCAGAGAAGACAAGATGGAAGGCCAAAATGCACAAACTCATCCATTACCTCCACCACCTCCATCACCACAACCCTCCCACCAATTCATCTTCCAACCTCAATTCCCTCCTCCACCACCCTACCTCCAAGGCTATCCTAAGCCTTACACACCACCACCACCTCCATTGCCACAACCCTCCTACCAATTCACAACCCTATATCAAATGGAATTTCTTTCTATATCAAATGGATGTTAAAAGTGCATTTTAATGGTACAATCGAGGAGGAATTATTTGTTGATCAACTTCCAGGATTTGAAAATGACAAGCTACCTAACCATGTTTATTTTCTACAAAAAGTTCTCTATGGACTCAAACAAGCACCTCGAGCTTGGTATGAGAAATTAAAGAACTTTTTGCTAGACAATGAATATGTCATGGGAAAAGTTGATTCTACTTTATTTCTAAAACACACTTCTAGCAATTTCCTTAATGAATCAAAAAAAGACTTGTTTGTTATTCTAATAATAATTAATTAATCCCTCGTTACTCAAATTTATGTTGATGATATCATATTTGGCAGAACTAATCTTGATCTTTACAAGGAGTTTAGTTCTCTTATGCAGAGTGAGTTTGAGATGAGCATGATGGGTGAGCTTGCTTTCTTCCTGAGCTTCCAAATCAAGCAAACCAAAGATGGAAATTTCATCAACCACGGCAAGTACACCAGTGAGCTACTAAAATGCTTTGGAATGGAGAACATGAAGCCGATGGATACACCCATGTCCAACACCGCCAAACTTGATAGAGATGAAGAAGGTGAGAAGGTAGATGAGAAGCTCTATAGAGGTATGATTGGAAGTTTACTTTACTTAATTGCCTCTAGACCTGACATGATGTTTAGTGTTAGCTTGTGTACTCGCTTTCAATCAAGTCCTAGGAAATCACATCTTATTGTTGTTAAGAGGATTTTGAGGTACTTAGACAAAACTCAAAACTTTGGACTATGGTACCCTAAGTCAAGGGACTTTACTCTTGTAGCATATAGTGATGTTGATTACGCAGGTTGTTTGATTGATAGAAAGTGCACAAGTGGCACTTGCTTCCTACTAGGACCATGCTTGGTGTCTTGGTTTTCTAAGAAATAGAGCATTGTGGCATTATCAAATACCGAGGCCGAGTACATTGCAATTGGAAGTTTTTGTGCCCAGGTCCTATGGATGAAGCAAATGCTCCAAGACTTTAACATATATTTTGATGTTTCTCCTATCTATTATGATAATACTAGTGCAATCAATCTATCTTATAATCCTATATTGCATAGTAGTAGAGCTAAACATATAGAGGTTCGTCATCACTTTCTTCATGATCACATTGCCAAAAAGGATATTTATATCACACATGTGGACACAGAGAATCAGTTGGCAGACATTTTCACCAAACCTCTAGCTAGAGAGCAATTTAACTTCATTAGATCTAAATTGCTCATAATTGCTTTAGATGATATTGACATGTTATCTAGCTAGTTTATTTTATTCTATATCTCTTGCTCATACTTAAATCACCTTTCTTGCCTAAAATTGCTAAATTTTGCTTGTTGTTATGTTTAATTTTGCTTGTTTTTGGGCATTTCTTGAATTTTGGGTTTTTATCGCTAGAAGAGAACTAAACTTGAAAAATGAATTTAATTATCATTCAACTTGAAAAATGAATCAACACTAGAGCCGTCATATCACCAAAAATGAATTTTGGGCACATATCACCAAAGTATGTTCAATATACATAATAGACTTGAAAAATGAATTTAATTATCATTCAAATGGATAGAAATTAAGTTTGATGGTTTTAGGTCAGGTTGACCATCGGTCGAGTTTCCCCCAGGACAAACTCGACCGATCCATGGCCGAGAGTTGTTCTGAAATGGACCAATCGATCGAGTTTTTGACTCTCAGAACTTGACCGATCAGCAGGTTGAAGCCAACTTAAGTTGGGTTCGGCCGACTATTCTCCCTCTCAACTAGAGAATTGTCGACCAATTCACCTTCTTCTGGCCTTAAGCTCTCAACCCCAGACCTTACCTTCCCTATCCTAGACCTTTTCTGACCTAGATAGGCTACCCTAGACCTTCCCCTTTGCTCAACCTTGGTGTGTGAATGGTTTTAGTGGTTTGTTTTGTGTGTTTGCTCTCTTCTTCTCCTTCTTTTTACCTCCATGGCTTCTCATAGAAGAAATAGACCCACCCCTAGAAATGCACCATCCTCATCTTCGTCCTCTTGCTTGGTTCCGTCTGATGATACCTTCTTTGTCTCAATAGAGACTGTAAATAGGTATAAGGGCCTTCTTCCTAGGAGTCCTTTTCCGTTTAGAGCCTTGTTTGAGCCTGTCCCTAAGCGTCAAGCTGTCATCGACCAAGTGGCAAGGTTGATATTCGTTCATCACCTATCCATCCTGGCTATTGAACGTGACTGCTTTCATAATTCTATGACAAGCACAAAAGCAGTTCACGAATTCTACACAAACTTGCGTTGGAATTACGACTCCCTTGTACCCACGCTGAATACTCAAGTGATCCTTACATCCATGATCACCGGGAAGAAATTCCAAATCTCTGAAGATAGCTTGAATGTTTTCTTTTTAGGAGACGATGAGAATGACACCTGGCGTAAGGATTACGGGGAGTATTTTGACCTTTTAGATCCTAAGGGTTTCTACAAGCAGAATGAAATCACTCTTCCTGATATCCATCGCTACCTAAAGAAACCTGATGCTCCTTACAAGAAGAAGAGCACCCTACCCTCCTCCTCCCTTGATCTCAGAAAGCGTATATTAGCCCTAGTGGTCAATTGCAACATCCATCCAAAGAAAAATCAAATGGATATTGTAGAGAACACTACGGTCCTAATGTACTGCATTCTAGAGAATGTCGGAGTCAAATGGTCAAGATACATTCTCCACCATATGACCTATTTTGACTCTGGAAAGAACACCTACGGCACCCATCCACCTTATCCAGCCTTGATATGTGGTCTATTTTAGTTCACCACTGAGAAATCACTCTTCTCTGACTTCCACTACAAACTTGCTAGGAAGGGAGTGTGTATCAATGAGACCATAATTCAGAAATATGTGCATGTCTTTTCCTCCACCACACCTGGTGCTTCACCCTCAACCTTAGCCTCTACCTATGTTGCCCCTGCCTCTACCTCTACCCGAGCTCCACCTCCTCAGCCACCCCGACCTAGTCGTGCCTCGTTTTGTGTGTCCAATGAAACCCTCATGGGCTACATGATGCACCAACAGGCATACAACCTCCAAGTTCAGGAGCACATGCACTAGTATTTATGTTCAATCATGTCAAACATGAACTTATCATGTGCACACCCATACCCCACCTACCAGCCTTACCCCGGTAGTGATTATGTTTCCTATGCATACCATCATTACTACCCTACCCCCGAGCCTTCCAATGTTGCTCCCACACCCTCTGTTGTTGGTGGTCCTTCTCTCGTCTACATGTCGTTGCATGATGGCCCCTTGGTCACTCTGCTTGCCAATATTGGCAATTTTTCTCCTTCCTTCCCTCAGTCCAATGAGCTCTATACTCTTAGTATGACTTGGGATGAGTAGAATGCTCGTTGGCCCAGTCGTGGTTTTGGTCCTTCTGTGGACGAGGAGATGCCTGGCCAGGCTGATGTTGAGGTTGTTGCTGATGATGATGGTGGTGGTGATGGTGATGATGAGGATGCTTCTGATGATGGTGATGGCTCTAGTGTTGATTCTAGTGATGAAGGAACTGTTGATGCACCTTCATATGGAGACAAGGACTACGAGCCTGGAGTTGATGATGATGATGTTATGGACATAGATAGTCTAGATGTCTAGTTGTTTCTTAGTTTTTAATCTATTTTTATGATCATATATATCTTTCTAGGCTATTTTGTATTAGAAACATCTGGGCACATTATCTGAGATGTACTATTTTATCTTCAGTTTTCATCACTTCTTGCTTGTAGCTGCTTTTATGAGAACATGCTTCTGAGTTGTAATCTATGTTATGTGCACTCTTGTTCTTTGATCAGTTATATCCTATGAGTTGGTGTCATATTTCACCATATTTTGATTATGACTTAACTTGTGTGTTTCTTTCATCTCTGGTTGATATATGATATGAGATTGCATATTTGAATATCTACTTGATTGTGTTTGGAGAAGACTTGATTATATGCTCTTCTACCCCCCTTACTTTTTGATAATATCAAAAGGGGGAGAGAACTTCAATGTCTTGAAAGTCAATCATATTGCTATTCTTTGTCATACTGTTGCTTATTGCTTATGAGATCCTTTTCTTATTCATTATATGATTTATCATGTGACTTGCAAAGGACCATATAGTACATGTATGCTATAATTGCTTTGTGTAGATAGACTAAATATGAAGGTTAAAGTAAGCATAGATTGAGGGGGAGAAATTCACATAGTTCAAATCTTGAATCCCCCTAATTCACAAGGCAAAGGTATAATTTGTATATCCTTTTCAATATGTTTGAGGAATGGTTTGTCATTGTCAAAAGGGGGAGAATGTTGACCTTGAGGTTATACATTGTCAATATTTTGATAATGACTTAACCATTCCATTCATATGTATCTAATATTTGTATTCAAGATTGATTTTAAGTGTTAAGTACATGAAAAGGATCAAATTACACAAGCCCTAGCTTGTCAAAGTTTAGTCTAAAGCAATGCAAGTGTGCTAATTAGGAAATCCATGTAAATGACCTTAGAATATTTTTGTAATCACTTGTATTGATGATATGACTTGTAACTAAGATGAGAAAATTATGTGGGACACTTTATACCAAGTTTTAATCACTTTGGAAAATCAATCACAGGTTGTTGATCGGTCGAGTTCCAATCTCGACCAATCCACTGGATCAATTTTCTGAAGAGTTCATCGGTCGAGTTGTGCATTCACAAAACTTGACTGATTGGGTTACTGATCAAATGTGATTTTCATTTGTTGGTCAAGTTTCTCAGGACAAACTCGACCGATGGTTTGAATATCGGTTTTGTCTTTTAGTTGATCGGTCGAGTTATCTTTATTGAATCTCGGTCGAATGCACTGTACGAAAAATGTAGAAAAAGTTATTCTAATCGTTGGTGACTTGTTTGGACGAAAATAGATCTGTTGTGTTGGGGAAAAAAAGGGCTATAATTCATCCCTAAGTGTTCCCACTATCAAAGGGGCACCCGCAGCTATAAATAGGACCACTTGGAGTTCATTCCAAGGTTGCTCTTCCATTGCATAGCTTGGTCATATCCTAGTTGAGAGTGTTGCACCCCTTTGAGCCCCTTTCTCTCTCTACTTTGAATTCAAATCTGTGAATATGAGTGAGTTAGGATCCATTGTAAGAGAGCTATCCCTTGTATCCATGTAAAGCTCTCCACCTCCATCTTCCTACCCCCTTTCATCTTTGAAGAAAAGGCTTGAAGATCTTATCCAAGTGAAGGAGAAGGAGTTGATGTTCTTCAAGGTTGAAGAAAGCATGGTGATTAAGATCTCCGAGTGAAGAAGATAGGCAAGGCGGACTTTCAAGAAGGATAGGTAATTCCTGGAAGGCAAAAGACTTGAAGATGGAGTGGGTAAGTCCTTGTTGAAGGCTGAAGACTCCTTTTCTCAAGTGGGTAAGTTCCTTCAGTAGGTTGAAGATCCTTGCTTGAGGTATTAAGTCCTTGGATGAATGTGATTTTGTATTATAATCTTATGAATGAATATAAGAGCACCAAGATTGCAAAGTTCTAGAGACTAACCACCTCTAGGTAGTGGACTGACTCACTTATAGTTTGAAGTGTGGAACCACTGTAAACCACTTTGTCCAAGTGTATGCTATCTTTCTCTCTCATCCTTGCTATGCTTGTTAGTTAGGACTTCAAATTGGATGTATGCTTAAGCTTTTGCACTCAATATAATTTGAAGGTCTAATACATTTTGTGAGAATTGTGAAGCTCTATTCACCCCCACCCACTAGAGCCCATGATTCAACACATAGATCTAAGGGTGGATATCTTTTATGGAAATTTTTGGTCGATCAGTGAAGGTCGGTTTAAGACCGTCAAGTGGGAGTAGTTGGGAAATGAAATTCATATTATTCTATCCTTTTGCTGACTTGTCTCAAATAGATTTGAGAGTGTGTTGCTCGAGGACGAGCAACATTTAAGCTTAGGGGAGTTTGATGCACTGGATATTTTGTCATTTTCACATGCTATTTTATATTGAATTTTCTATACTTATTGTTCATTTTCATATTAATTTGTGCATGATTTATTAATATTATCTCATGTTACTCAATTATATCAAACAAATATAATTTTAATTTTTTTTAGATTATTTATTATATTTCAAAATACTTATGTATGTTTTTGTGCCTTTTAGGTACCACAAGAGTTCCACAAACTTGGCACTACTGACTTCACAAGTCGGTAGTATCAAAATCACATCAGTAGAAGACTTAAGGATCACCCAGACTTGGTACTATCGACTCTATAAGTCGGTAGCACCCAGATTGCATCAGAGAGAGAGCAACTTCGAATTCCAGACTCGATACTATCAACTTTTTAAGTCGATACAACCAAATTTGCCCGATCAGACAATTCTAAAAATCAAGTTTAATCCGACAGTTGACGATTTACTTTTCCCTAATTCACTTCTATGATTTAAGTAGAGTTCGGCCAAACTTAATCTATCATGCTCTATTTCATTGCATGATGACTATGGCACGGGAGAGGAGAATGAGGAGGAGAACCGTACGTTCGGGAGGTTTCGGGCACATTCGGTGGGCAAAATTCGCAGATTGTAGATCTATTCATTGACATGGAGCGTCCTAATCACATTTTTAGGGGGTTCATTAGTTTTTCTATATTCTCCATACTTTTCCTTCTTCCTAGCATATTTTTGTCTATGGAAACCATGAGGGGTTGACCCTATGTTCTCTAGGACCCGGGAGTAGCCCATTTGTACACTGTATATGGATCTTTTTCATTAGTATATTATTTTTTCCTTATTTGCGGGCATGTTGCTATGAAATCGTATTGAATTATCTATGTTGTGCACAATAGGTGATTAATTAGATCCTTGATAACTTTGGGAGGAGGATTAAGGATTGGAAATCTATAGTAACACATGTTTTATATCGTCCTTTGGGAAAGGTGGCTTACAAACGTGAAGAGACCCAGAGGATTTGTTAAAGCACCTAACAAATTAACCAATTACTATGGAAATGAGATTGGCATTAGAATTAGTAGTGAACTACATTATGGGAGTGGGCATTTCTTGCTACAGGCTCTTTGTCTAGGAGTGGGAGGAATATATATTAATCTTAGGTAAAATCTACAGTGTCGATCGTGGTGAAACTGCAATCCTAGATAATTTCTTCTCATTGTGATCACAAACCATTAAATAAGTTTTCTTTCTTGCAATTAGTCTAATAACTCTCAAATCAAAGTTTTCTTTGGCTTAGCTTATCGAAAGCAGATAGTAGTAGTTTCTTGAATTACGTTTCCCCTTGTTCGATATTCGGGCCTCTTTGGCCTGTATTACTTCAACGCATACGCTTGCATTTTACATGTACATTTTAGTCGTGTCAATAGGTAGAGTGATGCCTGAGATCTCAATTTCTAAGACATCTCCCACTATCTTGGGTTGCCATGGGTGGTCAAACAATGACCATTATATCATGAGAAATTGCAACAATCCTCACCTTCTTCCTCTTAATAGTTGCATCAATGTTAATCTTCACCTATCTAGGTTGAGGTCGATGCTACATAGCAGACCTAGTCTAGAGAACACTTCCCATTGAAGTATTCCATGACAGTTAGAAATAATTCTTAACCTCTTTTAAAATGTGATTCACCTGGTGACTAGAGGTGCTAAAGAAATTTATAGGGCAAAAACCATTGAAGATCCCTTTTTGGACCTCGGCTACACATTGCAGACTCACAGGAGGGCATCTTCCTGGGCATGATTGCATCGGCTATAGCTCCCATCCATTGTCATATGGCATCAGCTCGCTTCTTGTTTGTGAGTATAGCATTATGACTCAAAATCCACATGAATATCTTCACTTGAGCAGCCACTTTGGCTTTCTAAATGATATCCCTCTCACCTTGCCTTCAATTCTCCTTATCCATCCTTATAACCTTATACACTGATTTGGTAGAAAAGGCACCTTCAAGAGAGTGATACCAAACTTATAATCATTTATTAGATCTATGGTTAAGATTTTATAATTTTTGGAGATCGTTTGAAAAATTGTAAAATTCATATGTGCCAAAAATAATAGTTTTAGGAGATATTTTTGTTAGATGGCTAAAAGAATTTAATTTTTGATGAAAATTAGTACAAGAGTTGCTACGATGATATTAAAGTGTGATATAAAATTGTAGACCAATCAGAGCTTGTTTGGTGGTTCAAAAAAATTATAGGACTATAGTCAAACTAAGTTTATTAGTTCAAATCATTTATATTATTTCAGTGAAACGGTAAAACTTTCATATCATGAGATTCCTTTGTCCAAATAAGGTGAAGTTTTAAACAGAGACTTCTGATTATAATTTTGACTTCTGATAAATTTTGGAGAAATTATGGATTCATTATTTTGGATATATGATTTATAAATAGTGTTTGAAATCATGATTAATGGATGATGTGATTTGAAATAAATTTTTAAATTGTTCACGAGAAAATAAAGTTTTAGTGAAGCATTGTGTTATTTTATTTAAGGCTAAATGTGAATTTGGTAGACGAGCATTTATTTTGGAAATCAAAATGATGTTTTGATGGTTTGGTGAATCTTAATGACAATTATGGCTTATATTTTGTTAGAAGAATTATGTAGACCTCCAAATCTTTCCACTTTTCTCTCTTTATTAAACAGAGAGAGACATATAAATTTTACATAAGAAAGAAGATTTGGTTAATATTTCATAACGTTGGAAGTTATGGGTTTTCAAGGTTACAATATTTAAAAAAAACATATTAAGGTATATATTGTTGTTTTAAAGGCATCAAAATAATTTAGTTTATGGCTGGCATAATGTATAAGGATGGTATGAAATATTGATATATTAATTACACTAAGGAATTATGTTAGGAGATATAAGACTTTTATTGCGGTGGAAAAGTTTTGTTTTTTTAAAATATATACATTTTCATGTAAAGAATTAATTACATTGTGGAACATATGCCTTGACCAAAAAGTTGTTTGAATGGTCAAACCAAGCATATATAAGTTGCTTTCAACACAATGTGAAATTAAATTATAAATAAAGTTGGGCACAACTTTTCTCCTCTACTTATATAAATACACCATATTGGTTATGTCCGTGCATACAACGAACAACTTGGATTGCTTCGTCAACCCCTCTTTGGTGATTTTGTCCCAAGATTTTGACGGCGACATGATGTTGCAGCAAGATGGCCTCTTTCTCATCCTCTTTCTCTTGATCTCTAACTTAACACTCAAGTCAAGGTATGTTTGCATCCCCTATTATTCCTTTGAGAAATCAACCTATTTTTATCTCTCTTGGTCCTATAGACAATAGCCTACACAATATCTCTTTCTTTTGAGAACATGATTTAATATGAAATATTTATGTTTACTCTAATCTTTTTATCATCTTATTTGATTGAACTTTCTTTTGACTCATGTATTCTTGAAGAAACCTTAATTTTTCCACTTATGTGGTAGATGTTTATATTGTCCATTTATGTGATGGCAATCTTATTTATTCTAACTATACTTTATAATTGCCTCTACATTAGGCATGTTATGTGATATGGTAGCCCTAGAGTAGTGTAATTGCATTGGTTTTTGGGTTATGTGCCCTTATTATATTTTTGGGATGGAGGTTATGTGCCCCATACCTAGGTTTCAAGTTTATGAGGCTTGGCCCACATCTTATATATTGGGAAGTTTGGTTGTGTGTCATTCTCTATCAGGTTTCAAGTTTATGGGGCTTGGTCGCCATTGTCTTTATATTGTTCTAGTGCTACTTATCTCACATGCATGCAGGTTGATGTTATTGATGATGGGTTATGTGCCCTAATCCCATGATATGTGCTTATGTGGTAGAACTTTATTGTTTAGTGATGGCAAGTATCTCTTTTGTTATTGCAAATTATTTCTCTTGATGCCCACTTGGGTAGTCCTTATCTTTTCTATGGGAAGCATTCTTTACTTGATGTCCTTTACTTCATAAATTGCTCAATTCCATATTTAGTGTGCACATATCAACTTTTGTTGATGTCTTTTACCTTTTTTCCTTTTGTTGGGGTATTCTTCCAACCCAGATATAGGTCAAGGAGGAGACGACCAAGTTTAACCAGGACCTTGTCAAGTTTAATTGAAACCTTGTGGGAAACTTTCTTGAAGTGGTTAGGTGATCCTCAACTAGTCCTATGTTTAGTTAGTTTTTCTTTTATCTCACCCTACGTGGTGAAAGGCTAGTGATGATAACAATCTTCTAATGGTTAGATACTTTATAAATTTCGCTACTACTTTTGGGGTTATGATACATACATGTTGAATGAATTGGTTATCATCCTTTTTGCGAAATATTTATGTTGGTGTATGGTTATATGGGATGAAACCTTTTTATTTTAATAGGGAGTGGATCCCCTCTAGGATCCCACTCCTTACATGGCCTCTACCCCAAATAAAGTTCCTCATTATACCATCGACACAATCACACAAGAATAAAGGAGGTAGGAAACTTTGCATAGCATAAGTTGGCATTGTAGATAAAGTCACCTTTGCTAGACATAAATGACATGTGAGGGCTAAACTTCTCACAGAACAGGTTGTGATCCTCAAGGACACCTTGTCTAATACTTCAAATCAGGTTTTCTTGTTGACTCGTGCATGAAGGAGGAGCACTCCAAGGTACTTCCCGAGACCCTTTGTTTCCAAGAATCTACTTATTCTATAGGTCTCGCATCTATTTTGTCTACTGAAACTGTTTGCAAAGGAGATGTGTGTTTTTGAATGGATACGGCCTGACCGGATGCTCTTTCAAATTCCTCAAAAAGTTCCTTGACCACATGCATATATTTTTGCTTTCCTGAGCAAATAAGATCAAACCATAGGCACAAAAATATGTTCTAGCTAAGGTCCCCTAACCAAAATCTTGATAGCTTTCTAGTGACCAAATTATACTATCTTCAAACATCTGGCCCAAGCGTTCAATGCATAAAATGAATAGATATGGAGACAAGGGATAACCTTGTCTCAAACCTTTGGAAACCTTGAAAGGATGAGACACCTTACCATTCCATAAAATAGAAGTGGTACTTGTTATAGTCGCATTCATAATATACTTCTTGATATTTTTGGGAAGAACAGTTTTGTCAGGAGTATCCTCAACAAAGTTCTAGGATGTCTTCTCATAGGCCTTTAAAAGATCTACTTTAATAATTATGAACTTAGTCGAAGTCTTCATTTTCATAGTGTGAATTGCCTTTATAACTACAACTATGTTATCTGTAAACCTTATCCCTGGAACAAACATGTTTTGCTAAGAGGAAACACATAGTGAGATGATTTCTTTAACCCTCTCTGCCACCATCTTAGAACTCATCTTTAGTCAGAAGTTGTTGAGAGATATTGGTCTGGGTTTATCACAACGTTTAGGCTTGGAAATTTTTGATGTAAGCGTAATTGTGGAGTTACATAACTCATCATCAAGGGGATCTCCTCATATGGCATTTTATACACTCTTCAATAATGATGGGTTAAGAGCATGAAAAGATCACTTATTCCATCAGGACCAGCTGCCTTATGGGGGTCTATGGACTTGATAATTGCATGAATTTCTTTAATGTTAAGTGTTTTTAGCAATCCTCCTCTTCTAAGCATTGGTAATCTTAGCAAACCTTGTTGGGATATAGTCAACATTTTTCTACATGTTGCTTGCAATTGTTGTGAAAATACTCTTACCACGATTAACAACATTCTCTTACATTGCACTCTCCTCATTGATTCATTTGCCATAAATATCCTTCAATGTATCAAAGATAGTGCCCCTCTTACATTTTTATACATTGTCTGGTAAAACTTTTTATTGTTGTCTATGTTTTTATGCCAGATCATAGGGTTCTTCAACTTCCATTCCTCCTACTCATGTAGTACTTGGGCTATTTCCA
Source organism: Alisma plantago-aquatica (assembly GCA_963693085.1). NCBI lineage: Eukaryota > Viridiplantae > Streptophyta > Magnoliopsida > Alismatales > Alismataceae > Alisma > Alisma plantago-aquatica. The sequence continues at coordinate 757,701,976 of OY856412.1, forward strand.
TCTGCATTTCATCCATATCATCAGTGATAGCATCATAGAAAATATCTAGGTTAGTTTGAAGAGTATTGATATTCCAAAGTAGTCTATCTTTATGCCTTCTTATCTTCTTCATGTTGTAGAAATCCCACTTGATGATATGATTCTGAGCCAGTGTCAATGCACTATTTGAAGTTGATGTTGTTGTTCCAGTGTGCATGAAGCATGTTAGTGAACTCCTTGTTGCCAGCTCACTAGATTTCTTGATATTTGATTTCACCAAAAGAGTGCAATTAACGGAATGCAAACAAGGAGATGAAATGTTGTATAATCTATGTGTTTGTTGATGAATGTAGTGTTAGCTTTTCTATTGATTCTCTATTGTAGAATACTGTGCTTATACATATATTTCATGCTTGGGTAGCCATTGTCTAAGACTCCAGCATCAAGCAAAGAGTTGCATAAAAGACTAGCTTCAGCATAGTTGTAGTAGTTACTTGCACTCTTCTCCTACGTGCTTAGGTTCATCTTAAAATCACCAAGCACAAGTCATGGCTCGATGAATTTTTTTCCCATTGCCACTATCTGCTTCTAGAAAAAGTTTCTAATAGTAATGTGAGGGCTCGCATAGACCAATGTGATAAGGTAGTCTAGTTTCTATATGTAACAATTTGTCTATGGTTTCACAATTTCAACCATACACTCAGTAGCATTCAAACATATACATATTCCTCCAGAAAATCCCCTAGCTTCAACTCTATGTGAGTTAGAAAAAATTAGGGATCGGAATGTGTCTAGAGCTCAGTTAGCGCTTATACATGGTTCCACAATAGCAATAATGTTTGGATGATGAAACGTCATTTTCTCATTTAGGATGCGACATATATCATCATTGTCGATTCCTCTAGCATTTCACAAAATAAATCCAACATAAACAAAGTGAAGTGAAGGCAAAGGGGAAAATCCTCTTAAACGAGAGTTGAACATCTAATATGATTATTCTGGTTTCATGTTCTCTTAAGGTTGCACTTCCTTTTTTGCTTCTACTTCTTGGACCAACCTCGGACTCCTACAAGGTTCTTTTGGTGGTTCACTCTGGGCATCTTCATTTTCCATTTCTACCTTTTTTTACAGGTTGTATGAGGAAGAGTGTTAGTTACTAAAACAGTCACCACAGCTCCGGATGATGTCTCTTATTCCATGTTTATGTCTACAGCAATTCCTGCAATTTTAAATTCCACCTTATCATATTAATTTAATACTCATCAACTTCAACTTTAGGGTCAACCACCATGTGCACTTCCACCACCTCATCATCATTTTTGGTGGAGTTTGCTACAAGTTTATCCATGGATATGTTTCCTCTGTCTTGCTTCCTTCTTTATCAATGTGTACATCAACGTCCATATTTGATATGTCCTTCAAGACCTTTCTCTTATCATCATTTGTTTGTACTTTCTTCTTAATGTTCTTCTTTTTCCAGCTGCACTTTTCCTTACTTCATCTTATCTTCCTTAGGTTCAGTAGTAGCGTCTTACTCTAAAATTTCTTCATTGTACTTCATAGTGGCTTCCTTCCAAACCAAATTTGCAAAATGATTGCCATCACATGGTACGTCAGGAGGTTTGATAGACTTGGCTTGGGTCTTGGATCCTTTTCTATTATCGCCTTTTGTTTTTGAGTTTGCCACTATCCTTCATTCTCAAATTATTTTTGGGTTTTACTTGCCCCTTTATCTCCATTTGTAGTATCCTCGTGGTTTGCCCCACGATTATGACAGTACTTGGCAGGGTGCCCCACCTGCCCATAAGAAGAACAAGATTCAAGAAAAAATTCATAAACTACATCATACTCCTAATCGATGATTATAGATGTTACAATTTTTTCCTTATATCTACTTCCACGACTAATTAACCAAATTTCATTCTTTTTCTCTTTCATTGTGTGTTCATCCACTTTGAAGAGGTGGTCCAAGGTCATGTCTATATACTCTAACATGGTGTCCACGATTAGATGGAGGGGGTTTAGAATTTGGACCCAAGTCACAATATGAGTGGGGAGATCCAATGTGGGTTGGAACGTGGGGTACCAATCCTAGACAATGATATAGCAGCCAAAGATTTTCCATGTCCCTCCGGTCATGGTCATATCATAAACCCTCATGCATGAGAGTTGTACAACATAATGTCCAAGGTTAAGATTGACAATGTTAAACCTTCCCGAGATGTTCCATAGGATTTTGATTCTCTCCCTCATAGTTATGTAACCCACATTCGTTCCTATAAGGTGGATTATAACAACACATCTCCATGGGTGTGTGACGTTTTCCTCTACATCTTCTTTGACAGTCAAAATCATTCTTCCTTCTTTGATGTTCAACATGACGTCTTCAAGATCAAGTTGGCATTCAAACAACGATGTTAGTGGGACAGAATCTAGATTCCTTTAGTATAGAGATCTCTAGCCATGATCTTACTAAAGGAAGGTTTTGAAGCATCGGCCATCGCCTTCTCGGAACCCCTTTCATCGTGTTAGGGTTTCTCATAAACGTCATTCCTTTGTCAAGTAGTACGACATCCCCACCCTCTCGAGGTCACTTTCCTATAATAGTGTTCCCTATCTATTCTTCTCTCCCATCCCCTTTTTTTGGGATCATGATCGACTGGCATCGCATCCCACTAAATTGGGATGAGATTCCTACTTCCTGCATCATAACCTTAACCCCATTGAAAACTAGTACAAAATCAAACATATATTAAAATATTGATAATTTTTATATATGAGTAATATAATTCAATGATATGCATGTATAACTATGAAAATTAAATTTCTCTAGTCAAATACAATAAAATCCTATAATTAAATTTATTGGATCTAAAGTCTAATACTCAAAATATTATTTGAATCAGTCAGATGTTGGCTTTTTATTAGAATGCTCTAGATTGAATCCATAGATCCCAGATATCCATTTACAGTCATATTTCTCACTAATAGAGACAAAGATTAAAGACTCAAAATTGATTTGAGTTATGTCCCTTAGTTGATAAAGACTAGTGAGGATTTAGTCTTCCAACACTTGGTAATTCTAAGAGTTTGAAATATTTAAGGGTTAAACCAAAATTTATGTCACCATATATGGCATCAATCTATCCTTTCTTCGAAAAATCCACCACAACACTCCCAAGCACCTCGAAACCCTAAACGAAACATATAGACCCCCAAAATCTATATATAGAACCCCAAATCAAACTTGAAACCTAATTTTGGAAACATCTCCTTACCATAAAGTGAAGTGTCTCCTCCATTTTCTAGACAACGTCATTTCAAACACACTCTCCAATTTTTTGACTTCACAGGGGTGGGATTCGATCATCCAAATCTAGGAAGAATGAGTAGTTTTGCTCGGTGTGTCCTAATTCAAACATCTAAACAAGAAGAATTGAGTAGTTTTCCTCTTTTGTGGACATCTGCCAATAGATAACATCTTCAACATTGTTTCACGACGTTGATGCAAAATGATAAGCATCTCTGGATCTAATACATGTTAATATATTTAAAACTAATCTCATGGACTAGACATGTTTTATACATTAGAAGGAAATCTCATTTTTGTGTGCTTTCCACATTCCAATTGTTTCACTCAACCATATGTTTATTAGCATTTTACAATTTTAAAATGTCATTTTTCCAAGGACAAGAAGCATTAGCTAACAACAAATACAAGGTCATAATACATGTTTCTTGTGTATATCAAAACTGTACCTTGAGTGTCGACTCATACACCACCTTTCTTTGATTCTTAATTCTAGTTTCTAATAAGCTTAATTATTAGGTCTTCTCTTATATTCTGATTTGTTTTCCATTATCTACTTGGTGTGATTGGCATGATGGTTAGAGAAGCATACAAATTATATCGTTAATCATGCTCCTCATTCCAAAAATACACTTTCTCTTATCAATGTCTATTCAAGTTCAGAACTCGTAATAACTTGCACACTCAAGTAGTTAAAATGAGATAGTATGTACTTGTGGTGTAAAAAAACATCATGACAATTTTGTGATGCAAATAATTCACTTCATCCCGAAGCGAGAACAAGGATGAACATTAATTATAACTTTTGTTAACATAATCACTCTTAAGCCATTCCTTTGTGATGTCAATACTTTGAATTATGAAGAAAAATTAGAGGAAGTTGGGTTGGTGGTTGTGTTCACAACGATAGGTAAATTGGATGGGAGATAGAGAAGATGTTGCTTGCCATTGGTAGAAAAAACAAAGGTATATGTCACAAGATCAAAGGTGTCTAAACAAGATCCAATCTCAATTGAAGGTTACAAGAATATATCAGTATGTGAAACTAAGCGAGAGGAAAGAGAAGTGAGTGGCGGGAAAGACTTCATCCAAGAGAACTGACACAAGTCAGACAGAAGAGAAGTGGTTCAACAACAACCACGATAAAGATGAGAAACATTCAAGGTAACAGGGAGGTGACATCATGAAGCCCACTTGAGTAATTAGCAAGAATAAGTTGAGACAATGTATAAACTATACAAAAATAGTATATACCTTTTCCTAATAATCCTTACTGTTTTTTTCTAATTCCATGTTCTTTTAATTTGGATAATCAAATACAATATATGATCAAAATTGTACTCTTTTCAATTCACCAAAACCCACCCGCCACTTGCATGAAGTTATGGTTGTGTTGCATTATCAAAAAAACTACTATATTAAGCTATCATGTCTAGAAATCTTTATATAATAGTCTAACAAAAACTGAACAGTGATCACTAATCATAATTGGTTGATCACAATACTCATGTGATAATGATGAAACAGCACTATTGTGAACAGCCGTGAATTGCATCATTTTTGTTGGGCTGGCAAATATCTTTGTTTGACATCCTTACTGACATCGAGAATAGCATAAACCATACCCGGTAAAAGTAGTCACCCGTCTTGGGGCATGTTAACTACAAATGTTTTTATTTCAGAAATGGAGACAACCGGCAGTGCGGGTGTTAATAAATCATTCTGATAATCATTACACGTGCTGCCCTAACATTCCACCATTTCGACTAAACCAATAGTACCGCATCCCTCCAAGACTATATTCCGTTCGAATTTCTCCTAAACCAAAACCGCACCGGCTTCGGTATCCCTGATCGTATAACAAAAAAGCTAGTATTAAGTCAACGAACAGTTTGTTGGGATGCCAGTAATGCCAATTAACACCCGCATTCATGCAACTTGCGGTCATCGATCCACACCACCGTTGCCAAAACCCCATATCCATTCTGGTGCCGTGTCTTTTACTACAGCGGTTACAAACTGGTCGACCATATGATAAAGAATGAATGAATACAACGAGAGATTTCACAAATAGCTTGTGAAACCAAGTGTGTGCCCAATTTTTATGGAAAAAATAAATCAAACAACACATGGGAAGAGAACTATTTCTAGCTCTGAAGATAAAAGCATGAAACTAGGGAGTACAAATGTACAACATGCGCTGCCATAGCCAATATCACTGATGGGCGTTCTGATATACTGAGCAGTTGCCAACATTGGTCACCTGCGAGAAAGCAAGTAAAAAGCATTAGATGGGTTCACCAAAATACTACAAGATGCAATACGTTTCCCAGAACAAATATTTCTCTGTGACCTAAAACAACCCTTCTAAAGCATGCACCTTTTTCTAATACAACTCTCTTTCGGAATGCATGAAACACGGGATGGATTTTTCTACACTTTCTTAACAGAAACATAGCACTGATCTGATGATTCAAATCTGGGCGTTGGACCCCAATATAGAATTCTGCTTGAAGCACATTCACACAGGGTGCGTGTCATGTATAGACAAGCTGAACCCCCCAGAACTTGCAAATCCGCAAAAGGTGTCTCTCGGGTAGACCAAATGAGGCCATCAATGTCCGAAAAATCTCAGGTTTGCTTTAGAATGGTTATAAATCAGAGTATATCTTAAGAAAAAATCTACACATCAGAGTTTGTAGCCCTGTTTGTCCACCCGGCTCTTGGGAATGCCCACGGGCCTACTGTAACAAATCCTGCCAACAGCGCAGTGCATGTCAGGATGTTATCACCATGCAGAGTGTATTTATTATAGATTTTTATACATAAAAGAGGAGGGAAGTAGTAAAGAGGGGAGTAGAAGGGAAAAAAGTAGAAAAAAGAGAGGGAGGTGGAAAAAAATGAGGGAGTTGAGAAAGAAAAGGAGGGAAGTAAAAAGAGAGAGAAGAGAAGTATAAAAAATAGTAAGGAAGCATAAAAAATAGAAGAAAAAAAGTGGGAAGTAAAAAAAGGAGGAAGTAGACAAGAGAGATAAGACAAGTAAAAAAAGGGGGCAGTATAAAAATAGAAAAGTGGAGTAAAAAAGAGGGGGAAATGAATATGAGGAGAGAAGTATAAATTAATATTGTGCCAAAAACTTTCTCAATTTGTTACAAGAGAGAAGTAAATAAGAGAAATGAGAGAAGTAAATATTAGTATAGTACCAAAAAACGTTGGTAAAGTACCAGAAAAGATGGAAGAAGGAAAAAAAGACAAGTAGACAACAAAGAGAATAAAAGTAAACATTAATATGATACCGTAGAAATATTGGTACATTCAAGAAAAGGAAGAAGAGATGAGAGAAGTAACAAGAGAGAAAAGAAAATTACCATTAGAGTAATACCAAAAGATATTGGTACAATATCAAGAAAAAGGGAAGTAGAAAGAAAAAATAGTAGAGAAATAGATGAAGAGAAGTAAACATTAGTACAGTACGAAAAGAGAAGAGAAGTAAACATTAGTACAGTACGAAAAGAGAAGAAAAGCAAATTGATATAGTATCAAAAAAGAGAGTAGAAAAAAAGAGAAGAGAAATAGATGAAAGATAAGAGAAGTAAACATTAGTGCATTATGAAAAAAGGAGAGAAGTAAACGAATTGATACCGTATAAAAAGTGGAGAGAAGTAAACAAGAGAGAGAGAGAGAGAAGTAACAATTAGTACAGTACTAACAAAATATTGGTATAATACCAAAAAAGATGAAGACTTGAAGAGAGTAGAAAAAAGAAAGAAGCAGATAAGAGAGAAGAGAGACGTAAACATTAATACAATACAAAAAGAGGAGAGAAGTAAGCAAATTGGTACATTACCAAAAGAGGAGAAAAGTAAACATTCATACAATAAATAAATAAAAAAGTAGAAACTTTTTGTGACGAATTACAAAAAAAAAGTTAGTACTATGCCATTATATATTATAAATATTAATATAAAAAGAGGACAGAAGTAAAATGTAGGAGGGAAGTACTTTATAATTTTATACACAAACATATAATTATTATCTTCATCTCTCTCATTTCCTACCTCTTTCCTTATTTATCTCTCTTTCTTGGCCTCCCTCTTTATTTCTCTCTCCTTAGCCTCCCTTCTTATTTATCTCATCCTCTTTTTCTACATCTATCTTTATTTATTTCCTCATATTTATCTACCTCACTCATTTTATATATGACGTCCTCCTCTACTTCTATCCTTATTTATTTCCTCATATTTATCTACCTCACTCCTTATTTATCTCCCTCCTTTTTTACTCCTTTACTCTCTCCGTGACTGCTCTCACTAAGATAGTGGATAGTGGGCTTTTACTTATCAGAACGGCAGTTCCTGATGATCGGGTGGGTTATTGAGAATGTGAGAGGGTGTATGTAGCGCAACTCACTCCTTATTTATCTCCCTCCTTTTTTACTCCTTTACTCTCTCCGTGACTGCTCTCACTAAGATAGTGGATAGTGGGCTTTTACTTATCAGAACGGCAGTTCCTGATGATCGGGTGGGTTATTGAGAATGTGAGAGGGTGTATGTAGCGCAACTCATATCTTAAATGAATCTGAAGAGGGTCTTGCACGGGGAAGGAACGGCAGTTGGAAGTACCTGTTGGAAGCCCGTGTGATAATTGGCCATTCCACCAAACATACGCATCTACTTGTAAATCACTGTAAGGGGATGGACGCATCATTCAGTATATTTGGAAGGACTAGTACAGGGCCACAGACCATTGAGTACAGACGCAAAATTGGTGCAGCACCGGTCAAAATGACAGAATTCATGTCGGGCTTGCAATTAATACAGTCATTGTCAACAGCCTGTTAAGTAAGTAGTAAGGACAAGACAGCTGAAATATAGAAAAGGAAGAACACGGCAGCAGATCTTCACAGAACATAGAAGTGGCAAGCACCAAAAGGGTGAGATAGGTTTGCAAGCAAAAGCTGCTGCTTAGTTGCAGCGAATTCCTTAAAATATGGTAGTGCGAGCTTTAGCTAGCAAGTATTTTGCACCAAACTTGGGAACCTCAAGAATGGAAGCTAGCTACATACACAAAACCGCAAGCTACATAAGCAATACCACCGACTTCCAAAAAAAAATACAACTATTAAAGAACTGTACGCTAATTACAGGTTTAATTCTTTAACTTTTTTTTTTATCGGTCAAAAAAACGTGTTACTATATAATTCCAGAACTTTGGGTACAGACTTTGCGCCCCTATACAACCAGGGATGAAGACATCCGAAAGAACAAAAAAGAGTTTATAGAACCCCCAAAAGAAGAAAAGGAACAAGACCCCAAGACTTCTAAGAAAGTACAGACACTGCCTAATAGATAAGGGCATTAACCAAAAAAACCAGACAAACACTAGCATTAATCCCACCTTCAAATTGTGTCGTCTTGGAAGACTGGAAACTGACCAAATATAAAAGGAAGTGCTATATCATCTAGAAGAGATAGATAAAGGTTCCTTCACCAAGCCAAAAGCATCCAAGCTGCAGAAAGCAAAGCAGGAGGAGCCCTTCCATGAGCAGTCCTTCAGTTGATGTCCTTGAAAAGAAAAAAGCCACCTTCCCCATCACTGGCGTTGTGAACATCTCATAAAGTATGAGGGAAAGATAGATTTCCTAATCCTCTTCACCAATCAATAGACAAGCAGATTTAGAGGCTCAACCGGATCACACATCTGCACCAAGGAGAAAATCCCCAATCAGTGGAGTCGGACTGGATGAGTACAGAGTTCAAACCAGTCTTTTCCTAGCTGACTTTTTCTTTCTTTTTACCCACGACTGGTTTAAGATCATGGAATCAGAATCCCACTGATCGAAGTCACCTTCAGAAACATTGGAATCCTCATCCTCAAAAAGGTTCTCCTTCCTATCCTGGTACTTAGCTGAGAATCCGCAACTCTCCCAGACTCCCAATATATATATATATATATATATATATATATATATATATATATATATATATATATATATATATAGACACACACACGCACACACACACGCACACACACACACACACACACATATATATAGATAGAGAGGGAGAAAGAGAGAGAGAGAGACACACATACAAATATATGCCCTTGTAATTTGATAGGTATGGGTAACTGAGTAAAAAAAACGTTACTCTATAGAGTATGGGCAATGGGTAAACGGCTTAACCTTACCCATTTATAGCCCTATGGCTTGAGCAACACCAGAGAATACTCAGCTCGGCCCTAAACCTTGGGATGATTATACCCTTCTTTCTGAGATAATATAAGACATGGACGTCTTGTGGGCAGGTTATTATTTAATCTATTTGACAATTTCAAGACCTTACATCATCATTGCAATGATCTATCAACTAGATATCTTGATAAACCATGACTCGTTCATTGGAATGCTATACTCATGCTCTTAGATATTTCAACAAGACACTTGGACAGCGCTTGCAATACAAATAGAAGGGTCACCATATGATTCAACTTTCATATTTTGATTATGCTCAGATCTAGACAAATCATAAATCTACATACAGATATTCTACCTTCATCAGTGGAAACACTATGACCTGGAGAAGCAAGAAGAAAGTTGTAGTTGCTACATCCAAACACTATAGCCAAGTAGAGAGCTTCGGTTTATACAACATGTGAACTTCTCTAGGTTCAGATATTCCTACATGTTCCCAGTATCCAGATCCAAAATCTATTCCCATGTATTATGACAATTAAGGAAAGCACTAACAACCCTATTTTTCATGTAAGAACAAAGCAAATAGTGTTTGATCATCATTTTATCTTAACAGGTTATTCTTAAAGGATGGATCATTATTCCTTAATTGTAGAGAGAGAGGACTTGGTCATCTGAATATATTTGCTAAACCTCCAATAAATAAATTGTTCTATCGTCTACTTAGTAAGTTGGGCCTCAGTGATATCTATGTTCCAGCTTGAGTTCTTGATAGTAATAGTATAGCCGGTCTTCCAAGAATTTACAGCTTACGACACCTTGTACTTATTAGTTCCACACCATGCAATTTGGCTTTGCAAGGTTGTTAAACCCCTAAAAAAAGCACACTCTGTTCTGTACAATACACGCTGGGAAAGTTTCCTCCCACCAATATTATAACAAATCTTTGCATTTTTCTCTCTTCGTTTCTCATGTCTAAACCATCTAACGAGACACTTTCATGGTTGTCATCAATCTTAGCCACCCCACTTTACTTCTTATACAGTCATTTCTAGCACGACGTCTCCTCATATTGATATACATCCATCTTATCATCTCATTTTGCCACATTCAGTTTGAGAACCTTGTTTGTTCGGAATTCAGCATTCATTATTATATTAAGTGTTAACTAGTGGATTTGTCCCTCTAACACCCAAGATTGATCTCAAATCTGTACACTTTGTGCCTGAATTTCCTTTTAATCTTCTTTCTGTTGCAAAACTGATTGACACTGTAAAATGTACCGTAACTTTTGGTCCTTCTTGTTTTGTATTGCAGGATCTCAAGAGTATGAGGACGATTGGTGGGGGACCTAGGAAAGGTGATCTCTACCTTTTCCATGGTGACAGTCTGCCTCGCCAAGTATCTACTCCTGCTCCATCCGTCCTGTTGAGTGGTTCCCCCTTACTATGGCATTGCAGATATGGACATCCTTCCTTAGAGAGCCTGCGCAAGTTGGAACCAGAGTTGTCTCAAGTGTCATCTTTAGAGTGTCAGTCATGTCAGCTGGGAAAGCATCATAGGTTATCTTATCACAGTCGTGTCAATAAACGGCCTTCTTGTCCTTTTGAGTTAGTCCATAGTGATGTGTGGGGTCCTGTCAAAGACCAGAGTTATAATGGTTTTCGTTACTTTATTTCCTTTATGGATGATTTTTCTCGAATGACATGGATCTATCTTCTCAAAAGTCGAGAGTATGTACTATCTATTGTGAAACATTTCCACACTGAAATAAAAGTCCAGTTTGACTGCAATATAAAAATTCTTCAATCTGATAATGCTTTAGAGTATGTCCAAAATGCTATGTCTGATTTTTGCAGCTCTATAGGTATGATCCATCGCACATCGTGTCCTTACACCCCTCAGCAGAATGGGGTGGCTGAGCGGAAAAATCGCCATCTTCTTGATATTGCTCGATCTATTATGTTCCAATCCAATGTACCTAAGAAATTCTGGTCTGAAGCTCTTTTAACTGCTTGTTTCTTAATTAATAGACAACCATCCTCAGTTCTTAAAGGGCAGACTCCCTTCTCTGTGTTGCGACCCACGGACCAACCTTTTCTCTTCCCCTTAGAGTGTTTGGTTGCACTTCCTTTGTCCATCATGTTGACCCTAAAGCAGACAAGCTTTCTCCTAGGTCTGTTAAAACTTTATTCCTTGGTTACTCTAATACTAGCAAAGGATACAAGTGTTACTGTCCTAGTCTTCGTCAGATGTTTGTGTCTAGGGATGTTATCTTCCATGAGACCACTCCATATTTCGCTGATGCTATAAGTAAGGGGGAGCAATTGAGAGAGGGAGTGCCACCAGCTTTTCAGAGTGATAGAGTGGCACTATCTGTGCAGAGTGAGGGAGAGCCACCCATCATTCCTGATTATACTTTTATTCCGGATGAGCAAGCAACAGACAGGCATGTTATTGAGCATTACCCACATGTTTATAGTAGGTGAGGCAGACCAGAACCAGAAATGGTAGCGACACCAGTCTCTGAGCCTTCATCTTCATCTTCTACTCATGGGATTCATGCAGAAGCTTCAGATCTTGACCTTCCTATTGCTGTTAGGAAAGGTACTCGTTCTTGTACTATTAGACATCCTATTACAAATGTGTGTTGTCTGTCCCACTTATCTAAGCAGGCCCGCGCATTTACTATTGGGATTGATTATGTTGATATACCAAGGAATCACTATGATGCTATGAAGGACAGTGGCTGGAAACAGGCAATGCAGATTGAAATGTCAGCTCTTTTGCATAATGCCACATGGGATCTTGTTGAATTACCTACAGGGAAGAAAGTTGTGGGTTGCAGACGGGTTTTCACCATCAAACATAATCCGGATGGATCTGTTGAGAGGTTGAAGGCCAGATTGGTGGCAAAAGGCTACACACAGACCTATGGAGTTGATTTCTTTGAGACTTTTTCTCCAGTAGCTCGTCTAAATTCTGTGTGAATTATTATTTCTTTGGCTACTACTTTTGATTGGCCCCTATTTCAGCTTGATGTTAAGAATGTCTTTCTACATGGTGACCTCCAAGAAGAGGTATACATGGAGCAACCTCCTGGGTTTGTTGCTCAGGGGGAGTGTCAGAAGGTTTGTAAATTGAAGAAAGCCATATATGGTTTGAAACAGTCTCCTCGAGCGTGGTTTGACAAGTTCAGTGAGGATGTACTCCAGATGGGCTTTTCTCGCTCTATGACTGATCACTCTTTATTCTACTCTAGCTCTTCATGTGGCTCTATCATTATGGCAGTATATGTTGATGACATAGTTATTACTGGAAGTGATTCTGCAGGCATATCTCGTGTGAAGGAAGGGTTGCAGAGACACTTCCAAACGAAGGATCTGGGTAAACTGAGATATTGTCTGGTCATTGAGGTGCTTCGATCTCATGCAGGTATCAATCTATCTCATAAGAAATATGTACTGGACTTACTACAGGAGACAGGCATGACTGGATCTAAACCGGTATCTACTCCTATGGATTATCACACCAAGGAGACGGTTGATGATGTTGAGTACTCAGATCCAGGATATTATAGGAGAATAGTTGGCAAGCTAATATATCTGACTGTTACACGACCTGACTTTTCTTTTGCTGTGGGAGTTGTGAGTCAACATATGCACTCACCACGACAGTCACACTGGACAGCAGTTTGCCGGATTCTGAGATATCTGAAGAGTGCTCCTGGTAAAGGGATCACATATTCCAAACCCAAGGTGCCTCCATCTACTTTGACTCTCACTGGGTACTCAGATGCAGATTGGGCTGGTGATCATATTAATAGAAGATCTACATCAGGCTATTGTACCTTCCTAGGTGACCATTTGATTACTTGGAAAAGCAAAAAGCAGAATGTGGTAGCCAGATCCAGCACTGAGGCTGAATACCGTGCTATGGCCCATGCATGTTGTGAACTACAATGGGTCAAATCCGTTCTCTCTGAGTTAAAAATCACTATTATGCCTTCTATGGAGCTCAAGTGTGACAACCAGTCTGCTATACACATTGCCAGGAATCCTATCTTTCATGAGCATACAAAGCATATAGAAGTTGATTGCCATTTTATTCGTGATCAAATCAAAGATGGTAATATTGTGACGCCATATGTCAAGTCTGAAGATCAACTGGCGGATATCTTGACAAAGTCTTTGGGTCCGACAGCTTTTCAGAAATTATGTGGCAAGCTGGGCATACACGATGTGTACTCTCCAGCTTGAGGGGGAGTGTGAAACAACCTGCTTCCCGGTCGATACCATCGACAGGAGGTCGATGGTATCGAGATTATCACAGCTACCGGACAACAGCCCGTCGATACCATCGACATCCATGTCGATGGTATCGAGATTATCACAGCCACCGGACAACAATTCGTCGATACCATCGACAGAACATCAGAGGCGGAAACCGACGATCTGCCACTTGACTGTATTTTTATTATATCATTTGTTTTATTGTTTTTCTAGGTTTTACTCCTTTGTACCACCTTGTATCTTACCCTAATATATAAAAAGGAGTGAGACGGCTATTGCCCTCACACACAAGAGCTGCACCTTGCAGCCGCCAACGTTGTACGTCTTCCTTCTCTCTCGTTAACAAAGTGGAATTCTATGGCCGCATAATATTCCCTTTAGACTCCATCTCATTCAACAAACGACAGACATCTGTACTTCACCTACCATTTGAGTATCGGACTCCAAGTAACGAAGTTTATGACGTTTTACAATACCTACTCCATCCAGCTTGGCTCCACATTCTCGACTTCTAGATTAACAACAATCAGCGATCATCGTTTTACTTTTTGTAAAATCTTGAAACGTTTTATACCAGTGTATATCTTTGTTACTCTTGTTTGTGATCGACATCATCTTTAGTTTCCTCAACCAAATTCACAGAAACTAGCATACACGAAGGTATATCATCATGAGTATTCATGGTTAGCTCATCCATAACTAAAACGAACTAATTTAAACTCAAGTTGATCTTTCCCTAATTGCTACAAAAATATGTCTCCCTTTTAAAGTCACAACAGTGGTAGACTAGTTGAGCTATCATACATGTCTTTAAGCAAGTCAATATCATAGTTGGCTAGGCGTCTAGGCGGTCCCTTTTCCTAGGGGACGTCTAGGGCACTCAGGCGGCTAGGCAGGAGAGCCTAGGCATTTGTAGGCGTTTTTCCTATTGTTACTTTTTTTGCATATATCTTGTAAAATTTATATATATATAAAGTTATGTTCAAATAGATACATTACTATATATTTTTCTAATGGTTATGGCATAGTTTGGTAACGCGTCCTTGGGCTTCTGGGCAACGTTGATTGTTTGAGGGCAGGCTGAAGCGAATGAAAACGCTTTCCCAAACTCGCATATCTGTCATTGCAGGTTTCTATGTAACAATTTAAAACCACAGTGTTCAGTAGCTGCAGTAGTTGCGGTCATCCCTAATTGACCACCGCGGAAAATTTACGCGATGATTTGCCGGGCTTTGGGTAAACCACCACAACGCTAGTCGTGTTGCCGAATGAAGCCTATCTCTAAGTTGTAACAATTATAACTTGACCAAAATCACACCTAACATGACCTAAACTAGACATTATTGGCCCTAATTTGACCTATTTTGATCTAAATTTTACTTAATTTGATCTTATTTAACCTAAGCCTAATTTTGCATAGCATAAACTTCTTAGACCTTAACTTTCCCCATTTTCCCTATATTTACTTAATGAGATCAAATTTGGCCAAATTAGACCTAAAATCCCCAAAACAGACCTATTTCTCCCAAATCAGAGAGCTAATTTGCTCAAACTTGATCTGATTCGCACTAAATCAGACCTAATTTTGCATAGTTACACAAATCCCACTTTCCCTAATTTATCTTATATTTACCTAAATGAGACCCAATTTGGCCAAGGCCAAATTTCCTCAAATCAGATATATTTTCCGCAAAACTGACCTCTTTGCCTCAAACCAAACCTAATCCTAATTTAACCAAATCTGACCTGATCAGGTCTAGATCAGACCTAATTTTGCAATAAAGTGATCTACTTAGACCTTACTTACATAATCCCTATATTGACTTAAATGATATCCATTTTGGCCAAATCAGACCTAATTTTCCCAAATCAGACGTATTTCCCCTAAATCAAACCGATTTTCCCCAAATAAGACGTCAAAAAATTGACCTGAATTGGCCTAAATCGGACCTATTTCAACAATAAAATGGCTCGTTATGATCTAATTTGACCAAATATTAGGTTGAATTCATGCTAATTTAGGCCTAAAGGTCTTATAGGCACCCAAGAGGCTAGGTGTTTACTTTGGGTGCCATGTCTAGTGCCTAGGGGCGCGCCTAGGTGGGCGCCTTGATAACTAAGGTTTATGTCAATATATTGGAATGGGACTTTTATTCTCAAAAGTTCACCATAACAATTTCTTCGATACTCACTCATAAGCCCTTTCTAAATCAATGACATAGATATCCTCATAATACACGCACATGTACAATTTATCTCCCTTAAACCTTAAGGAATAGAGATGTTCTGTGAAATTGACTTCTTCAGTTGCTTAAGGGACTTCTAGAAGCTAATTGAAATCTATGGAGTGTTCTTTCAGCAGATATGATCTAAAGGGGTTCTCATAAGTTATTCTCCGCACTTCGCTTGGAGTATAGAAGTAGATAAGTGTTTTCTGATTTTTATTTTAGCTTATGCGTGCTTGATGTTTCACTTATCTACATCCAGAATTCACATAATTGCACATATGATAGATCTATTTATTGGATTAATTACTTAAGGTGTGCAGAAATGATATAGTCAATTGGAACTTAGATGACAAGTTGCTTAATTTAAAACAAATAAACAAAAAGGATCTCAAAATCCATATCTGCACTTAGGGAACAACTGAAAAAGTTGAGCGAGACATTGTCTAGGACCTCATCATCACATAAAGGTTCAGAAGAAGATAAGCTAGAATGTGTGGCAACTGGCAACAATCATGATTCAATGAATGCACAGAGATGAAAAATGCAAACAGTACACTACCAAATAAATCAAGGATGTGCTGCAGTAATGACACATTTAGAAAATAAAATTAACTTGCAAAGACGCAAACTTGACTACATAGCATGAAAATCCGTATCGTGAAAGAAGTACTTAATTTACTTAGAAACTGAATAACAGATGAATTAAGGTGCGAACCTTTTCACTTTGATTCTTTGAAAGTGAAGTATCATCTTTAGATGACAAAAAAAAATTGTGTTCAACCTGCAATCTTTATTCTTCCCAGCTGACCAACATTTGAGCTTTTGACCTTTAACAAGATAACCAAATACATTCGTCAAGCTGGGTTACGCGAAACAAATATAAGAATAGCAAGGTAGCAGTAATGTTATGTTGTGCGGGTATATACCTTGACTTTCTTATTCTTTTGATTATCTATATCTTCAAAACCGCCATGCTTGCGTTTCTAAAATGAAGGCAAGAAACATTATGTGTAATAAAAAAACTGAAAGCTTATTGTAAGAGTGAAGGGTAGATACCCAAAAGTTATTATCCACAATAGCGAGTCATACCTTGTCATCATATCTCTTAGACTGGTCACCACCAACATCATTTCGGGCGCCCTTACCTTTGTTCTCGTGGTCCTTTTCTTTGCTGTGGTCTTTGTCTTTATTGTGATGTTTGTGTTTACTATGCTCCTTGCCTTTCTTGCGATCTCTATCCTTGTGTTTCTTGTGCTTCCTTTCTTTGTCATCTTTAGTTTTTCTACTGATTGTGGGTGCTCCTCTAAATGCCTTCTCAATCAAAAACATAATTTGTATTACAAAAATTGATGACGAAAAAATGATATTAACAGGGCATTCAGACTTCTTACATAAGGCAGTTCCGTCATGGCTGTTTCTCTTAGCTTAAAAGCTTGGTTCAGGGGACCTAGCTCAAAAGGGTGTATCTTTGTTGTTCTCTCTCCGAAGCAAGGGGTATTCTGGAAAAGCTGATCCAGCTCCATTCCTTCTCCCTTTCTGATCTCTATGTCTCCCACCACATTGTGAAGATACTGTGTCTCAGAAATAGCTGATGGCAATGACTTCTTGCAAAAGAAACTATGGTGAGCATGCAGCTTGAACTGACTTATCAGGTCAACGCCTCCTGTAAGCTCCCTGGGTCCTGACATGAAAATATTTGCTCAGTTGAAATGCATTACTTCTAGTACATGCAAAATATGAAATATGCCAATAAATTTCCAACAAAGCCAGAGCACTCAGGCATAGGGAAAATCCACTGCCTCCTTCCAATTCCTGCACCGCTGTCTATGAGTGACATGTTTGCTAATCAAACATCAGACCAATGCTTCCTATTGAATCATTGTAAGATGAGCAGACAACACTGACCGAATCATGAGGCTGTGTGATATTTTCTTTTAAAGTGACATAGATGCCAGAATAATGGAGATATGAGACACATACTGCCATCGACACTAGACCACAATGACGTCATGTCAGACATCACTATTAAAGATAGAGCTTTGGGAATCCACTGCACTAGTCAAGGAGACAAAAAAGGAACAAACAATGAACGGATTATGATACCCAGGGGAAAGTTCCCAATGAATTCTGTTAATATGTATGCATACAAGGACCCACATAGGGCCTATGTGTAAAGCCTGTATGACTCTTGTATATAAAGATACAAGCACCCTGACCGTGAAAGACAAGCTGTGGGTTTCCCCCACCATTTTGTTCTTTACATAGTATCAGAGCCATAGGCATCAGAACTTTGGAGAGCCGTACACTCTGCTACAAAAGAGAGTTGCAAAGGAGACATCTTCCTCCCTCTTTGAGTTATCGCACTGCTACAGTGGTTTATTGAAGCAGAGGCAACATTGCAAGCTCTCGCCTCTTGGAGAGGGATCAGTCCCTGCCACCTGCCATTCCTCCTTCCCCTGGAACCTAGCAGTCTCCTGCGAGGATGTGGGAGCTTCTATGCTCAACAAGGAGATTTTTCTGCTCGAGTTTCTCCAAGTCCAGCAAGTTCTGGTTTCGTTTCCCTCCTTCAAACGCTCCCCAACTTCTAGAAGGAGCCTTTTCTCCTTTGAGATCTGGTCTGTGAAGGATGCCCCTACATCTGCTACCTTGCATCAGAAGGTCAAGAGCACAGGAGCTCCGAGGAGGGAGCAGTTCTCCTCCAATCTATATTCCGTGGTTACTGTAGCAAACCTGTTACAAAGTCTGGTTTTTGTTATGAAGTCAGATTGTTTGTCACAAAGTCTGGCTTGCTGCTATAAAAACTGATTTTTGTTCTTGAGAAAGTCTGATTTTCTGCTATAAAGAGTGATCTCTTGTCCATTGATCTGATTTTTGTTAATCTAATTCAATATCTCCTTCGAATTGAAACTCTTGTGGTCCATGTGGCTGAAAAGGAGCCTGCGGTTCTCCAATCCACCGTGACAGTCTAAAATGAGTTCTATGGATTCCCTGCGAAGTTCATCAATATGGCAGCTATTGATGATACTCAGTAGGAGGCTACATATCAGATGTCAGTGTCTAAAGAAAGAATAGGCTCAGTCGATGCATTTTCGAGCTTCGGAGCATGCCATGTCTTCACTCTGCATTGCACAGATGTCTGACTCGTCAGCATACATTCCACAAGCATCCAAGGCATCTGCATCCAAGTCAGACTGGGTCATCGATTCTGTTGCAACTGATCACATCACTGGAGTACCTGAAGTGTTCACCACCTAAATACCCATAAGCCCAACCTACCCCGTGTCACCCTTGCAAATAGTTTTATGGCTTCTGTTTAGGGAACTTGACGGTGTCACCTCTTTCACATATATCCCTTCTGTCTACCTTATTCGATCCCTCAATTTCCTTTTAGTTCGCTAAATTTTCTCTTTCCAAACATGTATTACTTTCTTACCAAATACTTGTGGTATACAAGACTTGAAGATGAGGAAGACGATTGGCGAAGGATATGAACTGGTTGGACTCTACCACTTGCAACAACTTTCCACAGCATGTGGCTGCACTCCTTTGATGGTACACAGTCGTCTTGGTCTTGCGTCTTTAGAATAGCTCAAGGTCTTGATTCTAGGTTAAACCAATATAGACAAATTGCAGTGTGAATCGTGCTAGTTAGGTAAACATACAAGGTTTGCCTTTAGATCAGAAGAAAGTCAAAAATAAAGTCTATTTTTTAGTTAATTCCTTCTGATAAAGGGGTCTGAGTCGTGTTACATCTAAAGTTCAATTTAGACATTTTGTTATTTTTGGCGATCTTGTGTTATATGCCTTTATTGAAGAAGGGCTTATATAAACTTGTCCATATTTAAATCGTTTTATCCAGAAGTGAAAACCCAATTTAAAAGATGTGTACTATTCATTCTAACAATGTCAGTGAGTACTTCAGCGTGAGTTCATCCATTTCCCTCAACAAGTGTCATCATCCACCGCTCATCTTGCCCATGTGCTCCACAACAGAACATGGTGACTCAAGTTAAAATATGTCATATTGTTGAGACCACTCGCACTCTTCTCCTTGATATGTATGTTCTTGGAGAATTTTAGGTAGATGCATGGTTGTATAGGCGGCCAGGCGTTCCGGGGGGGGCCAGACAGAGGCCCAGGCGTTTTTATATTTTTTTATTTTAACAGATTTATGTAAAATTTCTGCAAAATACAATCCTTACACATAAATATACACGATAAATATGCAATCAATGTACTAGCATCGTATGAAGAAAGCAACAAAATCATTAGATATGGATTGAATTGTGGAAGTTTTACCTAAACAAAATTCATATAGAAATCAGAAAGCTAAACATGTATAATGTTTGTAACTAAAACATAAATAATACTATTATGTAGAATTTAGGCTAAATCAAAACTAACAAGACCTGAACTAGAACTCATTGGCCCTAATTTGAACTCATTTGATCCAAATTTGATCAAATTTGACCTATTTTACCCTAATTTTTGCCTAAACCAGACCGAATTTTGTATACCATGAACTAATCAATCCCAATTTCATAAATGTTTCATATATTCACCTAAATGAGACAAAATTTGGTCAAATAAGACTGAGTCGTCCAATTTAGAACAATTTCCCCCAAATCATACGGGTTTCCCCTAAATTAGACCTAATGTGCCCAATTTTGACATGATTTGGCCTAAATAAAACCTGATTTTGTATATTATGATCCAATCAGACCTAATTTCCCCAAATTTTCCCTATATTGACCTAAACAATATCTAATTTGGCCAAATTAGACCTAATCTCACCATATCAGACCATTTCCCCAAAATCCGACTTGTTTTCCCCAAATCAGACCTAATCTGCTCAAGTTTGACATAATTTGGCCTAAAATCAAAGCTAATTTGCATAACATGACCAAATCAAACCTAACTAACCCTAAATTTCCCTATGTTGATCTAAACGAGGCCTTATGTGACCAAATCAGACCTGATTCCCCCAAATTAGACCTAATTCCCCCAAAATCAGGCCTGTTTTTCCCCAAATCAGACCTAATTTACCCTAAATTGACCCCGTTTGGGATAAATCAAACCCAATTTAACCATAAAATGAATCAATTTGATCAAATTCAGATCTAATTTATGCTAAATTAGCTTTGAATTGGCTTAATTTGGGCCTCAAAAGGCCTTAGGTCAATTAATGGGTTGGGCGCCCAGTTTGAGGCAGGCTAACTTAAGCGGTGCCAGTACAACACAAGGTAGATGCAGGTCTCACTACCCACCTCATCAACTATATGCCATCATCCGTTCTTAGAAATGCATATATGTTCAAATTCTACATCCTATGAAGTCGTTGTATAATATTCCATCCAAATGTATGGATGTGCTTGTTTTGTCCATTGTCTTGGTCCAAGTATGGATGACTTTAAAGTCCATCACATATCCCTTCTTAGTTTATTGTCGGGTTTAAAAGGAGTACAAGTGTTATAGCCCTACCTTATGTCACTTCTTTGTATCTGTAGATGTCACCTTCTTTCAAGACATCCTATTTTGATAATAGTTCTTCAGTGACACCTGTAGTGATGGAGGAACTCTTGCCCCTTCCTATCATTGTCTAATATCATGTTTCTGAGTCCCCTAATAGTGATTGACTTTGTGATGTAGTTCCACCTAGCCATGCTAGACCACCAACCACTCAAGCTACACTCATCATACAAGTACAGGTGGTCAGTCTGGTTCTGGCATCAATGCAGGTGGTACATCAGCGCCAATTCAACTCCTTCATATGCCTCCTTGCCGGGACATCAGCTAGGGACAGTTCCTTCTCCACCTTTTCAACAAAATCTTCTTATTGCTTTGAGTAAAGGTGTTAGATCCTTATTCTTAAAAATATTCAGCATTCCATTTCTAACTTTGTTTCATATAGCCACATCTCATCTTCATATTATGTATTTATTTCTTTTATGTCCTCTTTCTCTATACCTCTGTCTGTTTTAGTTGCACTTGATGACCTAGTTTGGCGTCAATGTCATGGAAGTGGAAATGCCACCTCTTTTCTATAACATGACATGGTTCCTAGTTTCATGTCCACAGGGTATGTCTATAGTTGGATATCGTTGGGTTTACGTTGTCAAAGTTGGTGCAAAAGGATGTGCTAATTGGGCTTAAGGCATGTTTAGTAGACAAGGGAGTCAGGTCTATGGTGAGGATTATTCAAAGACCTCTCTAGTGGCAAACATAGCATATGTTCGCATGTTCTTGTCTCTAGCTGCTAGATACTCTTGGCCTCTACATCAACTTGATATTAGAAATGCATTCTTGAATGGTGATCTAGGGTGAGGAGATTTATAAAGAACAACCACTTGGACTTGTTGCTCAAGGGGATTCAGATCTAGTATGTCATAATCACAAGTTCCTCTATGAACTAAAGCAATCACCTCATGCATGGTCTGGTAGATACAGTAGTGCTTATTTTTTAGTTCTGACTCCAGAGATATACCATGGATCATTTAGTATTCTACGGAAGATAGAGTTCTACAAGCATTTTCCTTGTAGCATACGTTGATGATGTTGTGATACTCGGTAATGACAATCATGGCATTGCAAAATTAAAAGCTTTTTACAAGGCCAATTTTCGACAACGGACTTGGGCAGTCTTGAATTTTTTTCAGGAATTGAAGTTGCCGGGTCCAAATCTGGGATGGTTATCTCGCACAGGCAGTATGTCTTAGATCTTCTCACAAAGACATGGATGCTTGTAACCAGACCTACTGATACTCCAACAGATCTTAAAGTCAAGTTGTCCATGGAGTGGGAGAGTTACTTAATTATCTGTAGAGATATAGACGACTTGTTGGGAAGTTGATTTATCTTACTAACATTACTTTTGCTACTAATGTTGTTAGTCAGTTAATGGATAAGTCATGCGTAGGTCATAAGGAGGTTGTGATGTGCATTCTGAGGTATCTCACGACGTCTTTTAGCAAGGGGCTTCTGTATCAGACTCATGGACATCTACATGTGTTGAGTTTCTCAAATGTTGATTGGGATGGATCCTATATGAACAGAAGGTCTATTTCTGGCTACTGCAAATTTATAGGGGGAAACCAGATTCCTGGAAAAATAAAAAGCAAACTATAGTAGCAAGATCTAGTGCAAATTCAAAGTACTGAGCTATAGCTGCAGCAACATGTGATCCTCAAGATATCTAGTTGATAGATCTATTGCAACATGTGATCCTTAAGATATCTAAGAGCATATAACATTCCAATGAATGAGTCGTGGTTTATCAAGATATCTAGTTGATAGATCTATTGCAATGATGATGTAAGGTCTTGAAAATGTCAAATAAGTTAAATAATAACTTGCCCTCCTTTGCTCTAAAAAAAAAAAATTGCCCTCCTTATGAAGTTGTAGTTACTACAGCGTCTTTCTATATCTTAGAAAAGGTAAAACCCTCTCTGATAGATAGGAGGAGCTAGTACAGGGAAGCGAACAAAAACCCTAATGAGCCTATTATACTTAGGCCCATGTTACAAGAAACTTAAGTAAAAAGGAAAAAATAAAATAGGAATAACAAGAATACAACATCTATATATAAATATATCTTAATACTCCCCCTCAAGCTGGATCATAGATGTCAACCATGCCCAACTTGCAGCACAGTTTCTCAATTCTCTTGCCAGAGAGAGGCTTTGTAAATATGTCTACAGTTTGCTCATGTGTAGGCAACAAAGGAGTAGTGATCTTCTTGGCCAGCACAGCATCACAGAGAAGATGGTAGTCCACCTCATTATGCTTGGTCCTTTCATAGAAGACGAATTTACTACCAAAGAAGGTAGCATCACGATTGTCACAATACATAGGGATAGCATAAGTGATGGAAATCCAAAGTCAGCAAGAATATATTGGATCCATAACTGCTCACGTGTAGTATGTGCCATTGCACAATACTCAGGTCCTACAATGGATTTGGAAACAGCATTTTGTTTCTTACTTCGTCAAGTAATCAAATTGCCTCCTAAAAATGTACAGTAACCAGAGGTAGATCTCATGTTAGACTTACACCCTGCATAATCAACATATGAATATCTAGTAACATCAAGGTGTCTATATCTTTTATAAAATAGTCCATATCCAAGTGTGCTCTTCGAATATATCACTACTCAACATGTTGCCTCCCAATGACACTGCCTAGGGCATTCCATAAACTGACTAAGAACCCCAACAAAAAAGCATACATTTGGCCTGATAACATTGAAACATTTTAGTTTACCGATCAGACACTTATAGCTAAATTTATCTTTTAAGGGCTGAGTAGATGTTGCCCATAGATCATATGCTTGATCCATTGGGAAGTGTAACACTTGGGCCCACTGCCCAAGGCTCTAGTAGAGTTTCAGGAATGACGACTGGCCCCACAGACCACTACTAGCCTTAACTGTGCACTTTATCCTGACTCACGCGCAAGCCGGGGTCAACTTCCCGACTGGTCACCCATCCTAGTACTACTCTAAGTTGAGCACGCTTAACTATGGAGTTCTTTAGTAACGGGCTCCCAGAAAAGGAAGTGTACCTTGGTGATATGGGTAGTCCAATCATTCCTTTTAAGATCATTACATCCGAGGCCTCAAATCCTAGGACGTTACAATCTCCCCCACTTAGACTCTTGATGTCCTCGTCAAGGCTCAACTATGTGGCCTCATAATATTTTCCCATTTCAGTGCAGACCCAACATGGCCCATGGACACCCAGCTCTCGATCACGGAATACCAGTGCAAGGGTGGCTACAACATCATGGATAGCCCTTTCCTACATGCCTGGACCGTACGGCTCAAGACTGGCATGTCACATGCCCATGTGGGCCCCACCTACTGGAGGGGAATTGGCTCTGATACCATTTGTAACACTTGGGCCCACTGTCCAAGGCTCTAGTAGAGTTTCAGGAATGACGACTGGCCCCACAGACCACCACTAGCCTTAACTGTGCACTTTTTCCTCACTCACGCGTAAGCCAGGGTCCACTTCCCGACTGGTAACCCATCCTAGTACTACTCTAAGTTGAGCACGCTTAACTATGGAGTTCTTTAGTAATGGGCTCCTGGAAAAGGAGGTGCACCTTGGTATGGGTAGTCCAATCATTCCTTTTAAGATCATTATATCTGAGGCTCAAATCTTGGGACGTTACAGGAAGATACCAGGCCTACAACCCAACATTTCGGTTTCAGTCCCCAAATCTAGAGCATACTTCCTTTGAGATTAAGATACTCCATCGTTGTTGTGTGCTACCTCAATGCCAAGAAAATATTGTAGACGCCCAAAGTCTTTAGCTAAAAAATGCTTCATAAGATATTTCTTTGTATCAGTAATCCATCTGTCATCCCTACTAGACAAGATGATGGCATCCACATAAACAATGAGGATAATAATATCGGAAGTAGTGGTTTTGATAAACACGGTATGGCCACATTACGACTATGTGAAATCAAATTTCTGTAATATAAGGGACTTATCAAACCATGTTCGAGGACTCTGCTTGAGGCTATAAATAGTTTTCTTAAGAAGATAGACTTTCCTAGAATACTCCCCCTGAGAAACACAACCCAGCGGTTGTGATATATAGACATTCTCCTTCAAGTTTTCCTATAAAAAAGAATTCTTGACATCCGACAGATATAAGATATAAGCATGCGTACAGAGTTAACACGAGCAGCGGAAGAAAATGCCTCGAAGTAATCCACCCCAGATGCATGTGTGTATCGCTGAACAACAAGTTTGGCCTTTTGACGCTCAATTGTCCCATCAGGCAAATATTTTACAGTAAAAACCCAGCAGCAGCCAACAGGATTGCTACCTATAGGGAGATCAACAAGGTCTCATGTCCCACGGGATTGAAAAGCATCCATCTCCTCATCCATAGCTTGCTTCCACCCAGAGTGTAGTAGTGCCTCCTGAACGTCCTTTGGGATATAAATTGTAGATCAAACAACAGTAAACGAAGCCATGGAAGAATTCAGATAAGTTGTAGAGACATGTTGAGAAATAAAATACTTGGTGCCAGACCGTTGTGCTTTCCGTAATGTAATAGGAATGTCAAAATCAGAATTTGACATGGAATCTATAGTATTACTATTAACTTGTAGTGGATCATTAGATTCAAAAGAGGCCATAAAACATGGAATCAGAAGTTGACATGAAATCAGAAGTTCACATGAAATCAGAGTTTGACATGGAATCAGAAGTTGACATGGAGCAAAGATTGGTTCACGAGGGTAAATAAGTTGACAGGGAATTTTGTTTTGTAGAACAGAAGAAGGCATCTAATTGATGAGATAGTTTGTCAATAAGAGGATGACATCTGCTCAATAAAACTTTGCGACTTTCAATTCAATTAAGATTATACAAGCTACATCAAGGAGATGCCTATTTTTCCTTTCAGCAAAGCCATTTTGGTGTGGGGTATAGGAACAAGAAATTTGATGGACAATTCCCATTGAGATACAAATCTTTTGAAAATTATATTGCACATAATCTGTAACATTATCGGTTCGAACAGACTTAGGGGTAGCAGGAAATTGAGTCTATTTCATTTAAAAATTGGAACGACTAAAATTTCATAAAGATCCTTTAACAGATTAAGCCAAGTGGCACAAAACCTGCCATCAATAAAGGTTACAAAATATCGCACCCAGTACAATTACTAACACGACATGGTTCCCAGACATCAAACTCAACTAAATAAAACAAACTTGGACTCATGTTGTCACTACGAGGAGAAACATTAACGATGGTGTTTTCCAAGCTAACAGGACTGACATATAAAACTCTCATATGACAAATTAGGAAATAAAAACTTCAACTTAGTGGTAGAAGGATGACCAAGCCTCGGGTACCATTAAAGAAGAGAGGTTGATTGGGCCACAAGTGCACTAGTAGGAGAGGATGACGAGATCTGCAGGTAGTAAAAACCATCTCCACCTTCATACCCCCTACCAATCGTCTTCTTCGGTCTGAGATCCTGCATGGAGTTAGTGTAAGGAAAGAAGGTTACAATGTAGTTTAAAGTCGTTAATTTTACTGCCAGATATCAAGTTTACAGGAAAATTTGGGCACAAACAAAACAGAACTAAGAAGATTGCTCACATCTCCTCACCCAATAACCGAAGAAGTGGATCCATCTGCTAAACACACAAGAGGATGACATGTAGATTTCTCCAAGTAAAAGATTCTTATTACCAGTAATATGGGCTATAGCACCCAGAACAATAATCCAATCATCTTTTGACAAAGAGGAAGAAGCTTGAAGACATGAGAGATCATCTCAGTGTTGGACATATTTGCTTGAGGTGTAACGGTAACAGCAAAAGCAGCCTTATCAACTTGTCAAGGTCAGAAGAACTAAGTGTTACCATCCAGTACCACACTTGATAGGGGTTTAAACAGTGCGAGCAGAGTGTAGGTCCGGTCATACCCATACCCAGCTAATTAATGCGAGCCTGGTTCTGGTTCTAAACCCGCATAATGAAAATCTAGACCCACACCTTACCCATACCCGCAATACTTGTGTATGCGGTGCGGGTATGCGGGTAAAAGGTTCTATACTAAACGCCATATTGTTTATGTAAGAAAAAATACATGTTCCATATATTTTAACACAACAAGACATTATCATGCACAAGATATAAACATCAATTAATTATATTAAATGATGCAATACTTTGTAGATTGAAGTAATTGAGTTAATTGTTTACATAATTGTAGCCATCATCGTAGTATTTAATTTATATAGAAATATCATGTTACTATTTTGATTTTAGGTTTACGTTATTTTGATTCGTTTATAATTAGAATAGTTAGTTATCAATTAGATGACTAGTATCAATTTTATTTTAATTAAAGTAGTACAGAATCTCAACTATTAATTAGTTAGACTAATAAAGTATGGATATATAATATATTATTTAAATAATTATTTATATAGAGAGGGTATACGGGTCTAGCGGGTCTGGGTCTAAGCATACCCATTATTGGACCTGCTTATATACGGGCTTATGGGTATGCGGGCCCACGAGTGTGCGGGTACAAAAATTTAGACTAATGACGGTCAGGCTTTTAACGGCTCTGATTTGCGGGTTTGCGGGTATATTCGGACCCATTTACAACCCTACCACTAGAGACAGATTTAGATTCTCTGTCAGCATCAAAAGTTGACACCTGATTGGCCCATTTTGGTTTCCCATGCTTTTTCTAGTATTTGTCTTCATTATGATTCACTTGCAGAAATTACAAAATCGAGAAGGGGAAGAAGAGGACCCTCTCCCACTATTGTAAAGATCTTTGCCCTCCACAACCAAAATTACCACACCCTGGTTCAGCAACGACAAGGGTAGTAGGCTCCTCTGCAGTAGTAGAAGACGAAGCGAGATAGTCGGAGATCGACATCTCTAACATTGGCAAGGATTCATATGCAAGAATTTGCTTATGAACAACTTCATAACTAGGAGGTAGAGACACCGAAAATTGACATACTTGTACTTGTTCTTGTTGCTTTTACAATTTGAAAATATCATATGACAAGGGATGATGAAGTTTGAGTTCACCCCAGATCCATTTAAAGTTGTCGAAATGTGAATTGAAAGATGAGATATCTTCAACTTTTAGAGAATGAAGATGTTGTACAAATCAAATACTCGGGTTGCATTCCCTTTGCTAGAATACACCTGAGCAATGTGATCACATGCCTTCTTGGATGTATCGGTGAAGAGAAGATTAGTGGAGACGTGATTCACAGCTATTCAGAATCTAGGAGAAAACTAGAGAGTCATGTTCATCCCAATTCTTATACTTTATCTTCTTATCAGACTTCTCTTTTTTAGATGGAGGTGGATCCGTCAGATGCCCCAGCTTTCCCGAAGAGTGCACATAAATTTGAAACGAGCATTCCGTGGGATAAAATCAGAGCCATTAAAATTCACAGATGTAAGACACTTGAAGTGTGTCTCAAGGACCTTAGCAGTAGAAGAAGATGAAGCCATAATATACTACAAGGAGGTATAATAGATCAAAAGAGATAAAACTCATCGTATCTTGATTCTACATGCCAGTAAGGATTTTCTTCAGAGTAACAAGGGGATGACATGTCTCCTCCGTTCGGCAAAGCGTGTCGAAGCATGCAGTAACGGCTGGGCAATTCAGGGCAGTGATCAGGCAGTCAAAACGCAATCCTCCTAATATCGATGAGATATGCCTCTTGATATCCAACTTTCAGTGGTATTCGTGAGGTTCACAGCGATGATATTCACCAAGTCATTTTCTCACAGTGAGCAGTGGTTGACTTTCACCGCTTTACCAAACACTATAGTCATGTCTTAGATCAACATGGCATATTGAATGGCACAACAACAGTCTCAGTGAGGCAGCAACACACTGTGTCAAATTCTGACACATCGTGATGGCACAGTAGCAGGTTGAGCAAGCCTGCGACACGCCATGTTGAATGGCACAGCAACAGGTTCAGCAAGTCAATGACACAACGTATCAAATTCTAACATGTCGTGTTAGGTAACACAACAGCAGAATCAGTGTAGCTAGGTAACGACGACGCACCATGTCAAATTAGGGACACGCCATGTAAGGTGGTGCAATAGAAGATTAAGGTCAAAAATGACCCAAAATAGGAGGGGAACGATGTGGATCACCAAAAAGACAGAGAGATATGTTGGAAAGATCCAATCATATCAATAAAGAAGTAGGTAAGGTGGTCATGGATGACCACATACAGAGTCGTACAGCTTTCCAAACAATAGTCTTCAGGGTATAAGATAGTTGGAAAGACCACAGACCATGTCCCTAGATCCTTTTGTTGGAGAAGAGGATAGGGCTAAAGGGGAGAGAGATCTCCCTAGGTGTGAGTATCAACGGTGGAGAAGAAGGGGAGACGATGGAGAAGGAAGGGAGGAGAGAAAACGACAGCTTGGCGTAAAGGGAATCTAGAGAAGGCATCATGCTCAGTCATCTTTCTACATCTTAGAAAAGGTAAAACCCTCTCTTATAAATAGGAGGAGGTGGTATAGGGAAGCGAACGAAAACCATAATGGCCCTAGTATACTTAGGCCCATGTTACAAGAGACTTGAGTAAAAAAGAAAAGATAAAACAAGAATAACAAGAATACAACAACTATATATAAATACATCTTAATAGAGTGTGACAAAGGGCTCTCCAATCCTATTGCATGATGTGACAAGTGGGTGGTGATGTGCCTTTTAAGCTTGGGATGATGTCAAATCTTTCTATAGAGTAGGGATGTTGGGCAACTATCATGACGGTCAAGGAGCAACTTAAAGGCAGGGCATTGTTGCTTGTTGGTTAGCTATGATACCCATTGGTGTGAGCTCTTCGCAACTAGTGGCAAAGTAGAGAGAGACATGAAAGGGAACGGAACACATAAGGGAAGGGAATGAGAGAGGCCGTGCCATTATGGATTCAAAGTTGGGTAAACACGGTCTGCCTAACTACTTAATATCGGGGCGTCATTTTCACTTCAACAACTAAAAATTTGTCAGCACCATAAAGGCATAAACTACCCTCTGGTAATGCATCCTCGATTGCAGCAACGACACCCACAAGCAACATGTCTAGCCATAGGCCCCTAGTCACCCATACCACTATGTATACATCTAGGAAGCATAGACACTTCCCAGAGGCTGTCGTGTCTGTGTCCAAGACGTTTCTAACATGGATACGCTTTCGACACGCCTGGGCACGTGGTGGACACACATCTGGCGTGTCCACTTCGAATTTTTTTATTACAATGCCAGACACGGCTTGGACACTGTGGACACATCCAAGACACGCCATGCCAACCCACTTAAGCCTAAGCGCATGAAAAAAAACCAAACCTTCTCCAAATCCATGTCTCCTATCCTCCACTACTCCTTGCCCCACTAACATCAAGTGGTTAAGCTTTAATTGCTACATGCAAGCCGTCGACACCCTTCTTTAGCATCTATAGCAGCCATCATCAACAATGTCATCTCCCCAACTTTTGCAGCATCAGGGAGTGCCTCTGCTACATCATCCACGAAGAGGAAAGCAGTTGGATTCACCGCCTTCTCTTCCAGGTCCATACAATTCTTTCTCCTTTGCATCCCCCACCTTCTTCCTCCTCTTCCTGCCTCTTGTCCCCCTCTTCGTTTTTCTACTATAAAGCTATGGTAGCTGCAAAAATGTTCCTTCGTCTCCTCTTTATCCTGCTCTTCTATATGCGGAAGTATATGCGTTTTTGGATTTTTTTTATTAATTATTATATGTATATCTATATATATATATTTATCATGAATATACATATTTAATTTGTACAATTGTGTATCTAAATAGTATAATTACAAGAATAATGGATGAAATCATGCAAATATGCAATCATTACAACTTAAATAAATGCAAACATACATTGATCTAAATTTAAACCAACATATATGAATGTAAATGTAAAAAAGAAGAAATGGAATATGTCTATCTGAAAATCAGGGATTAAGCGGCCTTGTAACCGATTATGCGGCATGGTCCGCTTTTGGGGAGGGAATTGCAGTATGTGTTCGGAAGGTGGTCCGCACCTTGTATGCGGCCGCATAAGCAGCCGCACAGACCGCTTTTTAAAACACTGGTCAGGCTAGAATACACTCGAGTGTACAGATCGCACGGATACACTAAAGTGTGTTTGCATATCAAGACTATTTTTTGCAAGATGAAAACCATTGATCTTCATTTTAATACTATAATTAAGCTACATACAAATTTTGAGCTCATTTGGATGAGTGTAAGTCACTCATCCGAGGGCAACAAAATCGACGCACGAAACTAATTGAAATGTATAATTTTTGCCGTCTTTATAACATGACCTATAAATGTCCAAATGTGCTCAAATGTTTTATGAGTTATTCAAAAGATGATTAAGAAGATCAACGGATTAGATTTTTGAAAAAAATATTGCATCATGAAAAACTACTTGAGTGTATTCTGCTCCGAATACATTCGAGTGTATTCTAGCCTGACTATATATATATATATATATATATATATATATATATATATATATATATATATATATATATATATATGTCTTGTTCAGTGTCGTGTCCTAAATTTTTTAAAATCGCTGTGTTCGTGTCCATATCCGTGTCCGTGCTTCCTAGGTATACATTGGGGCTGTGTATATTCATCAATGATTGATATATAGACTGTATAATTCAAAATGCATGGAATTTCAAGTTGTGTGGATACTTTTGGATTCTTGGCATGGAATGTTGTGGAGCTTCTCAATAGAATCAAAAAAAATATGCATAGTAACGTTATGACATCCACGTCTATGGATGTAGTGTTTTGTAGTATTGATTTTGCCATCCAGAAAGGAATGGCGGTGCAAGTCTTTCATCTCAATGTAATTTATACGCATTATCTTTATTTTAAGTAATGTAAGATTCCAAAAAAAAAAGAGAACGAAGGAAAAAAATAGGAAGGTAAAAATGGACGAGTAAAACGCAATTCTTAAGACAAACCAGAGGTCCGCTCGGAAATGTATTGTTTAAAGGCAAACGCGCACGAGACGCTACCTCTTCCGAACTTCAGCATACCGGGATTCATTGCATTGAAACAACCAAACAGTCACGAACTGCGAACCCTCTCGTCCAGCAGGCGAGTGATGGAGAACGGGATTAGGGCTTTCCACCGGACAGCAAAGTCAAGGAGGAGGCCGGAAGCGATATCACTGCGGGGCAGGCGTTTCTGAAAAATGAAGAGTCCTCCTTCGGGGTGGGGGTGGGGGTGGGGGGACAATGGAGGCCTGTCTTATTCGTGCAGTTAGCGGCTCAGCCGCCGTCACCGCGGCAAGCCGCAGAAATCGTCGGGACTGTGGGGCTAAAGAACACCGTCAGAAATCATACAATGCAGTTATCATAATCGGTGCGCATGGCACGTGCATATGGTAATACAGAATCATAGAAATCATGTGACATAGTACTAAAACAAATTGAGTAATTCTAAGCATAACCGGCCACATACCCCGGGCCTTACGCGGGCATCGTAATGCCCACCTGCTCGCCCAACTACCTGATGCGCCACCATGCATATTTAAAGCAATATCTGCGGCACCAATTCTCCATGTTTCTACATGCAAAAGTCATGCATGAAATGAATATCTCGCCACCAAATACAAATCTACCACCTCATTTTTCGATTTCCCTCTAATGATTCCATCTATTTTATTTCGAATTTCGTATATAGATGCAAATCCCCTCAATCATCCCCTCCTTATTCATTTCCGCCCAGCTCTGAGTAAGTACTGTATGTATCATTTGTTCATGTTACATTCTTCTGACAGGGAATTCAGTAGCAGTCGGACGTGGCATCACGTTTTAGGCAACAAGGATTTTGGATTCTTTATGAGAAGGAATCAATCAATTTGAGTTTGAGAGCGCCACTCCTGACCTTTAGAACATATAGTTCTACTCTCTCCAGCATCCAGCTAAGGATGAACACCACACGGTGTTCTATGAGGGAGAACTCTTTGACTCTGCTGTTTACAGTCTGGTTGGTTTTTTGCGCCTAGTTTTGGTGTAGCAGCTATATTTCGAATACCTAATTATTATTCTCATATCATATCAGTAATAAATCTAATTACGCTACTCAACAAGCCATTAGTCACCCATGTGGTACATTCTCGTATATATTGCTAGAACTGTACTTATGGATTAAATTTGCTAGGTATTGTACTTATGCTTGAGTAAATGAGTTAAAATTAACAAGTGGACTAATGTACTTATGATGTATTTTCCGCCAAGCACTGAGTAAGTATTGTACATATCATTTGTTCATGTTAAGTACTATACAAATACGTATTCGCTTTGTGTTCTTTTACAAATACGTGAGTACTGTATTTTTATCCTTTGTATTACTAGGTATTGTACTTATGAACTAAATTTGCTAGGTACTGTACTTATGCTTGAGTAACTGAGTTAAAAATAACAAGTGGGGTACCGTACTTATGGATGCAATTTTGTAGTTGATGCTTGAGCTGGTGTGCACTATACTTTTGAGACCATTAACAAGTGGGTATCGTACTTATAGATGTATTTTTAGTTGATTTTTGATATGATGTGCACCATACTTTTAAGATCATTAACAAGTGGACACTCAACTTATATCTGCATTTTGTAAAAAAAATATGTCCATATGACAAATGTTGCTATTTGATTCCGTAGGTACTGTGCTTATGCTTTTAGATCGCTTATACAGTTATGCTTGATTTTGTAATTTGCTAGGTACTGCACTTATGCGTCAGTAACTAAGTTGAAACTAACAAGTAGTCTGTACGATACTTATGGATTTACTTTATAACTGATTCTTGTACTATACTTCCACGAGAACGTAAAGGTGTTGAACCTAAGTAATAAAAAATTTCGTTTTTAAAAAAAATTTGATGGCAAACAGCAGTTGGGAGAAGCTTGGGAGTCCTGAACTTCTTTTCAGCTTCCAAGGTACGCAGAAGGTTGGCATTAATTAAAAATGGCTGAGTGAAATCTTTTTGTAGATTACCAAAGAACCGGGTGGGCAGTCGGGTGTGGGTAGCGTTACTCAAAAAATTTGTCACCATAGAAATATTTTCTATAACCGGAATATCTATGTATTATTCATGTAATTTTAATTCATCTGAGTAAAACTATTTTTTCAAGTTATTGTTATCGGGTAATGAGGTAAAGGTCCAATTAGAGTCTACATCGAGTCTTGTTGAAGGTTCCAGACGCGGACTCAGATTTAAACAACTGGTCGTGTGCTAGGTTATGACCGGTAAAACTTCACACTTTATAAGTACAAAACATGCCTATGTTCTATTCTGAGGTTGGAGATCGGGTTCGGGTCTATCATTTATTGATTTTTCTATAATATAAAAATAGTGACATACTCAGATTTTAATTTCTTTGATCAAAATCAACCTATGTTGGAATATATTTACATCACAAAATATACATAACGTTGTTTGTCTATGTTCAAACTTCAAAGTCATTTATGAATGTTAGAAACTTTTTGTTATAATAATGGGATGAACGTGTTTCTCAATAAATATAAAATGACCATTGGACATCAAAGCAGATGACGTGAGAATTTCTTATTGAATTATTGTGTTGTCAATTTGATAATACGGAGTTACGTATGGGTGTCTTATTTTATTTAACAAATGCATTATTTCACAAACACGTAATTTATCTATATAAGTATTCTTGAACTAGATGTTTCATTATGATCCTCATTTCAAGTTGTAAATCTAGGATTTCTGTATAATTCATGTTTAAGAAGAGATTAAGTGTATGCATAAAAAAGAGATTACTTGTAAAATTATTCCAATGATAAATCCTAGCAGCTTACTATAAGGAGAAGAACATGCAAATGGAACATAATGATTAGTTACATCTTAAAGAGAGAAAATAATTTAGTATTGTAATGACGTAAGTAACTAGCTAACAACTTAGAATTTAGAAGCATGGAACACCAAAGAGTTCATCATGGAGGTCTATGTTGTAAAGGTCGAAACATATATATTGACGAAAAGAGTTCAAGATGAGGTATCCGAAGCACACTAGTGGCATATAGGGTATAAAACTAGAGGGATGATATCCTATATACATAAGTATACCCAACACACGTTGGACATTTTAGTGGTACCAGTTTCATATCTAATATTCTTACTACACAATGAGTCTAACCTAGAGGAACCAATCTTATAGGTAGTATATGCCAACGTGTCTAGACATTCAACATAATTATCCAAGCTAGCATATGTGTCATGATATTGGGTCAGTTGTGTAGAAGTTAAGTCTATATGTGGTGAGCCCCATTGTCAATTTGGGAGCTAGTTTTGAAGTCTTAGGATCCTAAGGTCTACTCTAAGACTAGTATGCTAAGGTCACAACTTGTAGTGGTTCCTTCACATACCATGAGTATACATTATGTGAGCTTAAGGGAATAGTAAATGGAGTAATACACAATGCAATTCATATTTAATTTATTTATTTATTTGTGTATTTCACTTGTTTACGTTCCCTACTTGCATGAAATTGAATTGTATATTGTAAGGAGTGGGTTCCCAGAGGGGATCTACTCCCTACTTAATTTGAGGATAAATTCTTCTAATCTAAACACACTAACAAGTATGTTGGAATAGGGGTAAACTATTCATTTCTTAAATAATGGTATACAAAATGACCAATGTATAGCAGCACAATAAATAATCATGACTATATTCAATTTATCAAAATTACAAAAGAATCTCCCATTAAGGGGCTTATATGAAAGAACAACTTACTAACCTAAGTAGAGGGATATCCAAAATATCTCAAATCTATCTCCCAAGATCAGCTCCTCTAGGTCAGGTCCATGTCATATGTTAAGTCTTCCATGCCTTTCACCTAAGGGGTTGGAAGCATACCCCACAAGAGAATAAAAAATGGAAGTTGCCAGCATAAAAGTTGGTATGTGCAATAAAATATGGATTGATA
Source organism: Alisma plantago-aquatica (assembly GCA_963693085.1). Lineage (NCBI taxonomy): Eukaryota > Viridiplantae > Streptophyta > Magnoliopsida > Alismatales > Alismataceae > Alisma > Alisma plantago-aquatica. The sequence goes on from OY856412.1 coordinate 757,738,510, forward strand.
AATATAAAGAAAAAAAAAGACAAAATTAAATTATCAATGCTTTTCAAATTAATAGGGAAAGTACCATCTAAGTGGATATCAAAAGAATATAAATATCCAATAAGATGATAATAAAATTAGAGATTTCTTGCCTTATTTAGTATCACAACAAAACATTGTTGACCTAACAGTTATATATTATCCATATTTTGATGATGACTTAACCATTCCATTCACATGTATCTAATATGTCTATTTGAGATTGATTTTAGGTATTAGGTACATAAAAAGAATGAAAATAAACAAGACCTGGCTTGACCAAAAACAAGCTAAAATCAATACAAGTGCACTTTTGTGAAAAATGCCCTAAATCACTTAGTACAATTTTGTAAATACATGTATTCATTGTATGACTTGTAACTAAGCTAAAAATATATATAAAACACACTTAAATTGAGTATTTAAGTACTTTTATGGCACTTACCAAAAATTTTCACATGCACTTTTATCGATTGAGTTTCCCTCTCATGAAACTCGACCAGCAAACTCTGTGGTCTTGGTAACCGGCAGGGTCATTCGAGTTTGTCAAGATGACAACTCGATTGACACCCTACACAGGTTAATCAATTTTTAGCCATCGGCCGAGTTTCATTCAGGATAAACTCAACCAACAACTCAAAATTGCTTTTCCATATGGTGTTATCGGTCGAGTTACCTTTTATTAAAACTTGACTGAAAGCACTATAGGCAATGTGCAGAAAAAGTATTCCTAACTGTTGGAGTGTTGCAAACTCAAAAATATATATGTTGCAACACCCCAAATAGATAGAATTTGTTCCTAAGTGCATCTAGTGGCTAGTAGACACCCCCAACTATAAATAGGTGCCCTTGGACTTCATTTCAAATTTGCTTCTTATGCTCCTAGCTATAGTTGAGTGGTTTAGTCTACTAAGAGCCCCTTTCTATCTCAATCTTACTACTGATCTACATCAATCCAGGTGAGATAGGTTTCTTGTGAGAAAGTTGCTTCATTGTACACCTAGTGAAGCTCTCAACTTCCCTTTCCCAATCCCTTTCTCTCAATCAAAGATGGTAAAAGCTTCTCCTTGGTTAAGGTGAAGTTGAAGGTTGAAGATCCAAGAGAAGAGTGAGTAATTCCTTCAAGGCCAAAGACTTGTTGCAAGTGTAGATCTCCTTGGTGAAGGTGGATAGCTCATTGCAAAAGTAGGTAAGTCCTTGTGAAGGTAGAAGACTCTTGCTCATGAATGGGTAAGTCCTTGTAAGGTTATTGGCTCCTTTGATCCTTAAAAGGAAAGTTACGAACCCCTGATCTTGAACAGGGTGGTCATATTGTATCTCTTATAATGGAATATAAGAAGTGTGCAATGGTTGCAAATCCTAGAGATTGACCCCTCTAGGTAGTGGATGTACATCTCCTAGTTTCAAGTTTGGAACCACTATACATAGTTTGTGTTCTTGTACTTGTTCAATCTATCTAGTCCTTGCTATGTATATTTAGTTGCACTCAAATTTCATATATACAACCTTATCTCTTGATATAATGTGAAGGTCTAATGAATTTGGTTTAAGTGTTTTATCTCTATTAACCCCCCTCTAGATCCCATTGATCCAACAAGTGGAATCAAAGCAGGTCTTCTCCAACCAAGTGCTCCTATGAGACGAGAAGATGGGTGAGAAATTGTTGGGGTCTCTTAACTTAGGAGGATTCTATGTGTTCTCCCATATTCTGTGACACAAACTTCCTCTATTAGAGGAGAAGGATGCAGTTCTACCTTCAAGGGATGAGGTACAAGATGTGGAGAGTGGTTTTCGGTCCATACAAAGAACCATAGGGAGATATGGCTACTTGGCATGAAGTTGCCATGAAAAAGGGTCAATTCAACGCTAAGACAATAAGCATCATCTACTCAGCCGTCACTCCCACCGAATTCAACTGAATCTCTGCTTGGGATATAGCTCATGAGATATGGGATAAGCTTTGTGTTACCTATAAAGGAACCAAGCAAGTCAAGGAGTCAAACGGACATGTTCAATGACTTGCTTGAGAACTTCAAGATGGAAAAGAAAGAAAGAAAGAATTGTTGAAATGTATGCTAGGCTCAACACCATTGTGAATGGGTTGTGGCTCTGGGACAACCCATGGACCAAGGGAGGGTCAAATCAAAGATTCTTAGATCTCTTCCCAAGAGGTGGCAATCCAAGGTGACCTCCATGAAGAAACAAAGAGCCTTGGTGATATTCCTACCGAAAAAATCATTGGGAATCTCCAAGCTTTTGAAGTGAGGCTTGGCAAATAAGAAGAAGAAGACAAGCTAGAAGAGAAGGAATCCAAGAAGATAAAGGATGAAGCCTTCAAAGCTCAAGTGTAGGTCATTGTGATACAACAATAGCTTACTTGTCGGCCTACTCCTCCCTCTAGTGAAGATGAACCCCCAAGTGATCTTGAAGCTCACTACTCCAAAAGAAAACACTTCAAGAGAAAGCCATCCTCCTACTCTACTCCTAGATGTTATGAGTGTGGTCAAAAGAGACATTACAAGAATGACCGTCTCAAGGCAAAGAAGTCACACCACATGGCAGCTTTGAGAAGGAGTACCACAACAAGGAGAGCAAGTTCGAGAAGAGGGATAAGAAGTAAAGAAGAGGCAAAGATGTTGCCCATGTCACTTGGGAGGAGTCTTCCTCAAGTGCTTCCAACTCAAATGAAGGAGAGTGTCATATTGCACCCATGGCCTCAACAAGTGAAATCAGAGGTGAGGTAAGTGATGTAAGTTTGAATGAACTTTCTAAGGATGCTCTCATCAATATGATTTATGTTTTTTGTTCTTCTTTCTCTAAGTGCAAACCTAAAAAGAAGAGATTAGGGAAAATCATAGATGATCTATATGCTAGATTTGAAATTCTTGAACAAAATGAAACAATTTATCTTGATAACATTGATTCTTTGCAAGGACAATTTCTTGATCTGGAAACTTCAATATAATGGAATTGAAATTGAAAATGATGTTTATCCAAAGAAAATGAATGATATTAAAGATGAAAACCAAGTCTATGTTGATGAAATTGTTATGTTAAGAACTGGAAATGCAAGACTTCTTGCTAAAATTAATGATCTTGAATCTAGATATGTCTTGCCTAGTAAAGAAGTAGCAGGTATAACTCTTGAAAAAGATTCCTACTTAACTAAATCCCTTTGTCTATAGGCTGATCTTTTGCATGCTCAAGATGATCTTGCTAGTCTCTCTTATGCAGTCATAACTCTTAGTGAGATAACCACAGACTTGGAGGGACCTTACAAAAATTCCTCAAAGGGAAAAAGTCCCTAAATGATGTCCTAGAACATTCTACCAAACAAGTGGGTAGTAGTGGTTTGGATATGAGGGATCCCCTAAGAACAAAGGAATTGGTAAGAAAAAGAGCAAGGAGCCTCCAATATATACCATGGAGACACTTCCGACTCTAAGACATCTATGGTTTGTGTTTATTAAAAGTGTGATGATTACTAATCTACTTTTTGTCCTTACAAAGAGAAGGGGACCAACCCAAACATGAAATGGGTTCCCAAGCTAACTCTGGATCCCAAAGTTGGAATTGGGAACCAACCTCTCATTTTTATGTAGGATAAAGTAAAATGGATTGTTGATAGTGGATGCTCAAAGCACATTGTTGACTCAAGGTCAATTAGGTCAATGTTGACTCACGTCTAAATTGAATAAACCCGTGTTTTGATGATGACTAACCATTCCACATATTGGTGTCTAATGTCTCTACTTGAGTGATTTTACATTAGGTATAGACACACTCCAAATGCCCTAACTTGCGCATCTCAAATTGGAGAAAAGACAAGTCAAAGTCAATATAAGTGCACATTTTTGTAATATGATGTAAATCCATTAGAATCATGTTATAAATCACTTGTAATGATTGTATAAATTGTAATTAAGCTAAGAAAAATCAGGAGCACTTAGATCGAATGTTTAAGCACTCAAAAGCCATTTTCCAAAATTCACATCAGGTTGTCCATCGGTCGAGTTGTCAATACACATAACTCGACTGATCCTGATTGGATCTTGAAAATGACATTTGATCGGTCGAGTTTACACTTCACAGAACTCGACCAATGGAGTACCTAACCAATTCAAATTTCATTGGTCAGTCGAGTTTCCCCAAGACAAACTCGACCGATGATCTGAATATCGGCTTTGTCTTTTACTCTATCGATCGAGTTACCCTCATAGAAACTCGACTGATTGCACTATACGAAAAAGTGCAGAAAAGCGCTTCTAGCCAGTGTGGAGTTGCAACAAGTGAAAATATATCCGTTGAAAGCCACAAAATGGCTAGTTTTCATTCTCAAGTGTTCCCAAAGGCTAAGAGGCATCCCCAGCTATAAATAGGACCCCTTGGGCTTCATTCCAAGGTTGAGCATTCAATGCAAAACTCTATGTGAGGTTCCTATTCTATAGTTGAGTGCTTCCTATAGCCTCTTCTCTCTCTCTAAGCTTAATCACTTGCTACATTCATTAGAGTGAGTAGGAAATCTGTAAGAGAGCTAGTCCTACATGTATATCTTGTGAGGCTCTCACTTCCACCACCTCCCTTTCTCTCATTTCAACCATGAAGATGAAGGATCTCTCTCTTGGTTAAGAGAGGTGAAGAAGAATAAGGGAAGGTGTTCCTTGGTGAAGATCAAGGCTAAAGACTTGGAGCTAGAGTGGGTAAGCCCTTGGTGAAGGCAGAAGACTCCTTGCTCAAGTGGGTAAGTCCTTGGTGGAAACTTCTCTGAGTAAAGGTGAAGTCAAAGGCGGAAGATCCAAGAAGAGTGGGTAATTTCTTGAAGGCTGAAGACTTGTGCAAGAGTAGGTAAGTCCTTGGAAGAAGGCGGAAGACTCTTGAAAAGTGGGTAAGTCCTTGGTAAGGTTGAAGACTCTTTGTATTGGATAGGTAAGTCCTTTGGTGGTCATGTATTGTATCTCTTATAATGAATATAATGAAGGTGCAAGGTTAAGAAATCCTAGAGGTTGACCTCTCAAGGTAGTAGACTGACTCACTTCTAGTTTGAAGTGTGGAACTACTCTAAATAGCTTGTCAATTGGTGTATGTTCAATTTCTCTCTCCCTTGCTATGCATGTTTTAGTTGCACACAAATTTTCTATTTAGCAACCTTATCTTGTGATATATCTTGAAGGTCTAATGAATTTTTTTTAAGTGCATTCAACTCTATTCACCCCCCTCTAGAGCATCTAATCACCCATCTAGGATCCAACACACATGACGGGTGATAGATGCCACTTCAACACTCTTACTAAAAAGAAAGGAGGTTCACTAACACTTGGGGACAACAAGAAAGGTAAATTGATAGGTGAGGGTGATTTAGGTGATTCACTATGCATAAATAATGTTCTTCTTCTGGATGGCATGCATCATAATTTAATAAGTGTTAGCCAACTTTGTGATAAGGATACCTTGTTCTCTTTACTTCACAAGAATGCTTGCTTCTAGGCTCCCTCTCTTACAATGTCATATATATTGGGATTAGAAGTGGAAATATTTATATCATTGTTCTTGATTCTCTTAAGCCTATTCTTGGTAATTACCTAGTTGTTGATAAAAATGATGTATCTTTGTGGCACCGTAGGCTTGATCATGTAAAAGTGCATCAATTGAATAAGTTGAGCAAAAAGGACTTGGTCAAAGGATTTCCTAAATTGGATTTTGAGAAGGATGAGGAATGCCAACCTTGTACCCAAGGAAACCAAACCAAATCCTCCTTTAAATCCGAAGGAGTTCTTAGCACCAAAAGGATTCTTGAGTTTTTTCACATTGATCTATTTGGACCAATGAGAACTCAATCACTTCGTGGTAGTAAATATTGTCTTGTGATTGTTGATGATTTCTCTCGTTTCACATGGACTTTCTTTTTGGTTTCAAAAAGTGACACTCTGATATTTTCTCAGTTGCAAATGAATTAAAAATGAAGCTTCTTACCGATTTGTGTCTATCTGTAGTGAACACAGGGGAGAGTTTAAAAATAACTTATTTGAAAGTTTTTGTGAGAAATCCAGTTATACGCGCAATTTTTCTTCCCCCTGTACACCTCAACAAAATGGCATAGTTGAACCCGACCAGTGTAGAGCATGTGGTTTGGTACAACTTGTCCTCCTTGGGGGACCCGAGTTTGAATCACCCTATTGTGCAATGTATCTACAATCCCTTGGGTCATCCGAGATCTAGAACTTGTTGAGGGAGGGGATATTAATGTCTCTTCTAACTCAAAAAATGGCGTAGTTGGGAGGAAGAATACGTCTTTACAAGAAATGGCTAGAACAATGCTTTTAGAGTATATTACTCCCAAGAAGAATTGGGTTGAGGCCATTAACACCACATGTTTTATGCAAAATTGATTTTTTAGTCACCTTTTACTTAAGAAAACCCCCTATAAGTTATGGCATGGTAGAAATCCTTCAATTGACTTCTTTCGTATGTTTGGTTATCCATGCTTTATCTTGAACACTGAAAATTCTCTTGATAAGTTTGATGGTAAATCTTATAAGGCTTTCTTTCTTGGATATAGCACTACAAGTAGATCTTTTAGAGTAATTAACATTGAACTATCTAAAGTGAAAGAATCTATCAATGTTAAATGTATTGAGACTAACCCCTCTATTTACAAAAATATTGTGAATGATTATATTGTAGATGAAGTGATTCCTAGATTGAAAGAACCCAACATCAATGGCAAAGGAAAAGAGGTGGATGTAGATGAAGGAACAAAAGAGGATGAAAAGAAGGATCCTACTCTCAATTTGCTAAAGATCATCCAAAAGAGCTCATCATAAGTAATTCTTTTGAAAGGGTGAAGACGTGGGCTACTTTTAATAAAGAACAGGCCGAAAACACCTCCATCTCACAACTTGATCCAAAGAATGTCAAAGAATCTCTTGAATATGAGGAATGGATCCTAGAAATGCAAGAGTAAATAGAATAGTTTTTGAATAGCAAAGTGTAGACTATAGTGCCAACAACAAGTGATAGAAAGATTATTGGCACTAATTGGGTCTACCACAGCAAGCTTGATGAAAGTAGCAAAGTGGTAAGAAACAAAGCAAGGTTAGTAGCTCAAGGTTGTAATCAACATGAAGGTATTGACTTTTATGAAACTTACGCTCTTGTTACTACAGTTGAATCTATTATAATGATACTTGCCTTTGCTAGTCATAAAAATTTCTTACTATATCAAATGGATGTTAAAAGTGCATTTTTGAATGGTAGAATAGAGGAGGAAGTTTATGTGTCTCAACCTCTTGGATTTGAACATGAGAAGCTTCCTAACCATGTTTATTTTTTACAAAAAGCTCTTTATGGTCTCAAACAAGCCCCTAGATCTTGGTATGAGAAACTAAAAAACTTTTTATTAGATAACGACCATGTTATGTGAAAAGTTGATTGTACACTCTTTCTTAAACACACTTATAACAATTTTTTTATTCTTCAGATATATGTTAATGATATCATTTTTGGCAGAACTGATCTTGATCTTTGCAAGGAGTTTAGTTCTCTTATGTAGAGTGAATTTGTGATGAGCATGATGGGGGAGCTCACATTCTTCCTTGATTTTCAAATCAAGCAAACAAAGGATGGAATTTTTTTTCAACCAAGGCAAATACACAAGTGAACTCTTGAATCTCTTTGGGATGGAGAACACAAAGCCAATGGATACTCACATGTCCAACACTGCCAAATTTGATAGAGATGAAGAAGTTGAAAAGGTAGATGAGAAGCTCTAGAGAGGTATGATTGATAGCTTACTATACTTAACTACCTTTAGACCAGATATCATGTTTAATGTTGGATTGTGTGCTAGATTTCAATCAAGCCCTAGAAAATTTCATCTTATAGTTGTTAAGAGGATTCTAAGGTACCTAGCCAAAACCCAAAATTTTGGACTTTGGTATCCTAAGTCAAGGGACTTCACTCTCACATCTTATAGTGATGTGGATTATGTCGAGTGCTTGATTGATAAAAGGTGCACAAGTGTCACTTGCTTCCTCCTAGGACCATGCTTGGTTTCTTAATTCTCTAAGAAACAAAGCACAGTGGCTCTCTCAACTACCGAGGCTGAGTACATTGCAGCCAGAAGTTGTTGTGCCCAACCTACGGATGAAGCAAATGCTCAAAGACTTCAACATTTTCTATTCCTATCTACTTTGATAATACTAGTGCAATCAATGTATCATACAATCACTACTATAGAAAATGCTTTTTACAATGGGAAAAACACAACAGTTCTGTTAGTTGTGTTGTAGTTAGCATATCTTTTACAACAAGTCTATTTGTGTATTGTGAATTATATATTTTATACAACACAAGTTATATACAACGGACCAAACTCATTGTAGTATATGTGATACTACTACAGATGCTAACTTGTTGTAATAGACTATAATATCACAACATACTCAAACCCGTTGTAAAAGACCATAATTACACAACATGATCTAACCCGTTGTAATAGTCACGTATGCTAACTTGTTGTAATAGATCATCATTACACAACATACTCTAAACCATTGTAAAAGATCATAATTACACAACATGCTCTAACTCGTTGTAATAGTCATTATGTTAACCCGTTGTAATAGACCATCATTACACAACATACTCTAACCTGTTGTAAAAGATCATAATTACATAGTATGCTCTACTCGTTGTAATAGTGACATATGTTAACTCGTTGTAATAGACCATCATTACACAATATACTATTATAGCCCATTATAGTATACTATAATTACACAACATGCTTTCACCTATTGTAATAGTTACCCGTTGTAATAGACCACAATCACACAACAAGTTTGCACGTCATTTGTTATATATGTACAACAAAGAATATATGAGTTGCAGAAAATAAAATTGGTTCAGCGATTTGAGATGTGACTTACTTTCAAGTGGTCTCAAGTTTGAAACCTTGTGTCTAGATGTATTTTCCTTTTCTTGTGGAGATTATGTATGGGTGGACTTGCCACTAGGGGATGGCTTTTTGACCGACACTGTATTGAGGATGGAACATGTATGCTTTGCATGTCCGAAAAGGAGACCATACCTCACATGTTGTTCCGGTGTCCGAATGCGACGGAAATCTGGGACCAAGCTTCAAGGGAGATCCAACAATGGGTTGAAGACAGGAAGGATGGGGAGATCCAATCATCCATGTCGGCTGCTTTACAAGAGATGACACCAGGCGTGAGGGAGTGGCTAGTGGCAGCAATGGCGACAATCTGGAGAGGACGATGCATGCAAGTCTCCCAATCTGGAGCAGTGAACACGGGCATGCTGCTACGTTGTGCACTGACCATGGTGAGGAGCAGGGTGGAAGGGGATGGGCGAGATGCTACGGATGCTTCCCAGATAGGTACGACACGACAGCAGCATGTAGGGGATGATAGCGTGGCACATAGCAACGTAGCTGGAACAAGATGGAAGACACCGGAATAGGGCAACGTTAAAATCAATGTCGATGGCTCGTGCGGGGAGGAGGGGGCGGCGGGCATCAGTGTTGTGGTTAGGGATGAGGGGGGTGTGGTGGTAGGGATGATGGGTGAAAAGGTGAGGACAGGGGAAGATATCGGCTTGACAGAAGTGCTGGAAATAAGGGCGGCGCTGACATGGGCAAGGGAGAAAGGTTTGGACAGGGTGGAAGTTGAATCCGATGCCAAGGTAATCATACATGCATGCAACAGCGGCTGCCTAAGGAAAGACTACATTGGCTCCATTGTTGAAGACATTCTTCACTTGAAGCAGTTTTTTTCAGTTTGTAAGCTAAGCTATGTTAGCCGTAGATGCAACAAGGTTGCCCACGAGTTAGCTAATTCTGTCCGTAGGGGGCAAGTAGATAGGTTTTCCTTTACTCAGTCTTTTCCTTTGAACTTTATGCCTTTTGTAATTAGTGATTTAGCTAATTAATAAACGACGGGGAGCCTCAATCATAGGGCTTCCCGTCCTTCCTAAAAAAACACCCATATTACAACAGGTGTGTTCAATGAACTACAACATGTATTAACTGTAGTATAAAATACATATATTACAACATGTGCAACACCTGTTGTATAAAGAACCCCCCATAAGACCACGCAATCTAATATAATAGTTGACACCCATTGTAAAATGGAAAAATGAACTATTGTAAAAACCATTTTTTGTAGTAGTGAATCCTATATTGCATAGTAGATCTAAACATATAAAGGTTCTCCATAATTTCCTTCATGACCACATTTCTAAGAAAGATATCTATATCACTCATATAGACACCAAAAATCAACTTGCGAACATTTTCATTAAACCTCAAGCTAGGGAGAAATTTACTTTCATTAGATCAAAATTACTTATAACTTCTCTTGATGATAATGTTGTGCCTTATAGCTATGATTTCCACATATATATATGTTGTTTCTCATAAAATGATTATCATGTACTTGTTTGTGCTACAAATGCCAAGTTTATATGCTTTATTTTTGGTGTTTTTGCTTTAAATTACAAACACTTGTTTTATTGCAAAATAGTAGCCAATGATGAGTAGAACATGCCTTTATATGTTCAAAATACATGATAGGCTAGAGAAATGCACTTATATAGTGGTCTAGGACTCTAGAATTAAAATTCATATCTTGTTTACAAGAACCTTTGTCACCCGAGTTTGTTACGAGAAACTCCACCGATAAGATGACCAAGGACTGAACTGATAGTAGTGTCGACCAAGTTTCCCAAATCACAAACTCGACTGGCAACACTATTGCACAGAAATATAAAGGGATTGTCAACTAATTTTCTCCCTCTCAACTAGAGAAAACTCAGCTGACCAGCCCCATTTTGAGTTCATCCTTAAACCCTTGACCTTCCCACACCTTCTCCTAGCCTTCTCCAGCCTGTTCTACCTTCCCTAGCCATACCTAGTTGTTTGGGTGACATGTTGTTGGATTTTTATACCTCTTTTGGCGTCACTTACCTCTCTTCTCTTCTCCATGGCATTAAACGGGAGAAATTGGACATGTCCTACTAGTGTTCCTTCTTTGTCCACCTCTTCAAGGCTCATTGGGTATGATGGCACCTACTTTATCAACTCTCAAGTTGTTAATTGATACAAGGAGTTGTTACCTAGATATACCTATCCTTTAGGCCCTTGATAGAGACTAGAAATGAGTTATTAGAGGAGGTTAAGAAGGTTTTTACTGTGCAAAACCTTGGTGCACTTTGTGTAGAGTGTTCATGCTTTTTAAATTTCCATTCTAGCATGAAATTTGTCCATGAATTCTATGCCAATCTCACATGAAACTACACAACTCTAGTGCCAACCCCTAACAACCAAGTTCCTTTCATCCATGATTGTGGGGATAAGGTTTAAAATCTCTGAGTACTCCTTAAATCAGTACTTATCTAGCTCCTCATCCTCATAAGATTGAATTTCTTCCTATAACTCATACCTTGACCTCCTCACCCCTGAGAAGTTATTCAGGAGTTTTAACCCTAAGTTAACCCTTCGTGACATCTACAAAACCTTAAAGAAACCCGAGGTACCCTATAGGAAGAAGAAAATTCTACCCTCTTCTTCTCTTGACATAAAGACACGTCTTATAGCACTCATGGTAAATTGCAATGTCTGCCTCGATTGCAACCAAATTGATATTGCAGAGAACTCTGCAGTGCTTATGCAATGTCTTCTTCAAAATGTCAAAGTCAAATGGCCTAGATATATTATATATCACATGACCTAATTTTAGACAGAGAAGAACACCACAGACACCCGCCCACCCTACCCTAACATGATATGTGGTCTATTTCAGTTTCATATTAACGAATCTCTTTTCAAGGATCTTGGCTACAAGGCCAGTAGAAAAGGGGTTTACATCAGTGAAGCCACTATCAGGAAGTCCTTCAATCCCACTAGTACCTCTACCCCTAGTGCATCCTCCTCTACCCAGGCTCCTCTCCTCCTCTGACATTCCCATGAATCCTTTTTAGTGTCTAATGAAACCCTTCTAGGTTACATGATTCCTCAAAATACCTATTAGATGCAGGTTTAGGAGCACCTTCACCAGGACCTAGTTCACATCATGCCCAACATGAACTTAGCCTGCTCACACCCTTATCCTCCCACTAGTCTTTCTGAGCCACTGACTATGCATCCTATGCATATGATAATTTCTACCCAACCTACCAACTTGTTGCTTCCAATCAACCTCCTACTTCTGGTGAGCGACCTATCCCCATCTCCTTTTAGCCTAATGCCACTTAGTTGCTCACACTCCCAGTTGGCCCTGCTACTGCAATGCTTGCTAATTTTAATTGGGCTTCTATAGCCTACTATGATCAAGCCAAAGCTTTGCTCACCTGTGGCATTTCTTAGGAAGAGCAAAACCACAGGTGGCCTGGTCCTCACTCCTTTATTCTTAATAAAGATACAAATATGGCTGATGAGGATGATGACGAGGGTCATGGTGATGAGGATGATGGTTCTAATGGTGATGGCAATGAGGATACAACTACACCTACCATAGCTGCACCATTTGGACCAGTTAGTGATGAAGACTACCAGCCTAATGAGGAGTTTGACTTAGATGAGCTTGATGTTTAGTTCCTAGACTCTAGAGTGCTCATATATATGTTTTTTAAGGCTTTTGTGTATCAAACATTCGACATTGTATCTGAGGACTACTATTTTTATATCTCATCACTTTATTCATCGTTTGTAGTTTTCATCTTGAGATGACTTACTTTTCTTGTAATCTTATCATATGTATCTTAACTCTATGCTTTGCTACATTTCATGAGTGTTTATGGTGTGTGCTTCCATTTTTTATTATGACTTTAGTATATTTGTTCTCTGTTTGGCTTGCATGTGGTGTTTGCAAATGGTGGTTGTATGTAGTGTTTGCACATTTGGATAAGACCAATTTTTAGCTCTTCTACCCCTCCCTTTTTGTTATGACAAAGGAGGAGAAATGAACTTAGTATATATTGAATATGATCCTTTTATAATTAATTTTCTAAAATATCTTGTGACTATGAAAGTGGACTCAAGTAGACATAAATGTTATGGTTATGGTTTTTAAAGGAATTAACCACACATGTAAAGTTAAGCATGAATTGAGGGGGAGAAATTGCTATTGCACATTCATGTACCACCCTACATTGACAAGGTAAAAATATTAAATTCTAAACTCTTTTCAATATGTTAAGGAATGATTTGTCATATTCAAAAAAGGGGAGAATGTTGACCTAACAATTATACACTGTCCATATTTTGATGATGCCTTAAGCATTTCATTCATATGTATCTAATATGTCTACCTGAGATTGATTTCAAGTATTAGATACATGAAAAGAATGAATTCAGCCAAGCCCTAGCTTGACTAAAAACAAGCCAAAATCAATGCCAAGTGTACTTTTGTTGAAAAGGCTATAAATCACCTAGGACAATTTTGTAAATCACTTGTATTGATGCTATGACTTGTAAATAAGCTGAGAAAAATATAAAATGCACTTAAATAGCATATTTAAGTACTTTTATGGCACTTGCCAAAATTCATCACAAGCACTTTTATTGGTCTTAGTTTCCCTCTCATGAAATTTGATCGACAAGCTCTGTGAGTCTTGGTACACACCAGGATCACCCGAGTTTGTCCTGGTGACTACTTGACCAACAACCTACACAAGCAAATCAATTTTAAGTCGTTGACCAAGTTACATCTAGTATAAACTCGACCAACGACTCAAAATTGCTTTGTTTCATAGTGCTACCGGTCGAGTTATCTTTATTGAAACTCGATCGACAACACTATACGGAATGTGTAAAAAAGTGTTTCTAACCATTGGAATGTTGCAAAACTTGAAAGTATATCTGTTGTAACACCCCAAACGGCCAGAATTCACTCCTAAGTGCATCTACTGGCTATTAGACACCCCCAACTATAAATAGGTGTCCTTGGACTTCATTCCATATTTGCTTCTTATGTTCCTAGCCGTTGTTAAGTGGTTTATTCTACTAATAGCCTCTCTCAAGCTTACTACTGATTTTCATCAATGTGAGTGAGATAGATTTCTTACGAGAGAGCTACTTCATTGTACACCTTGTGAAGCTCTCAACTCTCCTTCCCCAGTCCCTTTCTTTTAAGAAAAGATGGTGAAAGCTTCTCCTTGGTGAAGGTGAAGTTGAAGGATGAAGATCCAAGAGAATAGTGGATGATTCCTTCAAGGCCAAAGATTTGTTGCAAGAGAAGATCTCCTTGGTGAAGGTGGTTGGCTCGTTGTAAAAGTGGGTATCCTTATGAAGGTATAAGAATCTTTCTCATGGATGGGTAAGTCCTTGTAAGGTTATTGGTCCTTTGATCCTTAAAAGGAAATTTGGTTACCTTTTACCATGGAACACGATGCTCATATTGTATCTCTTATAACGGAATATAAGAAGTGTGCAATGGTTGAAAATCCTAAAGATTGACCCCTCTAAGTAGTGGATGTACATCTCGTAGTTTGGAGTTTGGAACCATCATACATAACTTGTGTTATTGTCCTTGTTCAATCTCTCTCATCCTTGCTATGTATGCTTAGTTGGACTAAAATTCCATATTTTCAACCTTATCTCTTGATATAATTTTAGGCTTGAATGAATTTGATATAAGTGTTTTAGCTCTATTCACCCCCTTCTAGAGCCCATTGATCCAAAAAATATCACACTCATCAATATTGCATGTAAACAACATCAGACTAAGGTTATTTAAAGAAGGGATATGACACCATAAGATCTTAGCCAAAAAGTATTGGGTGAAGGACACACACCCAAGTGGAATACGCATGCCCTTTATATAGATATGCAAGTGGTATACGTGCACTCAGGATGAAATACACATGTTCAAATGTATGATTGTATAGATGTACTGGTATTAGAAATTAAATTGGTCTAAACCACACACAATATAGATGCAAGAATAAGTTTAGTCAAGATCACATAAGAATGAGAACATCCAACAGTCATTATGTGGGGTTTGAGAAGCCATAATCAAATATCTAGTCAATCTCCACAGTCAAGATACATCATAACATCACAAGGGGCCTTAACATTGGAAAATGAGATTCCATTTAGTTCAATTTCTCAAAATAGGATTACCAATTGTAAAAGATGAGCAAGATAGAAATCAGATATAAAAAAGAATATCCATTAAATTTAGAATGTCAAATGAACTATTCAAATTCTCAAAAAGGAGAAAAACTGTGAAGAGTATATGTCTCATATGAACAAAAAGGAGAAAAATGTAGGTGTTTGTTCAATATGATTAATAGGAGATGAAACATACTTAAGAGAGAGAAATTAGATTAATTGCTCAATTTGAATACGGGCATGCAACATACCTTAGTTGAAAGCCTAAATATCTAATCCACCATAAGACCAGGGTAAGGGTCACACCAAAACCTATGTTAGTTATATATTACATGAATTTGAGATCTCAATATTTCATTCTTATTTTTGTTTATCTACTAAATTAAACTCTTAGTGTATTCAAACTATGCCAATAGAATACCAACCTATTGACTTGAAGATGAAGGCATCTGATCTTTAACAAGTTGGGATGAAACTAGTCTTAGCCAAATAGACCTGTGATATTCTCCAGTCACAACCAAGGTTAACCATTGACTAGTGACATGGAGTAAGATCTTCATATTCTTGATCATTGTCAAAAAATAAGACATGACTACATATCAATAGTTTGGCATAAAAACATCAATGGAGGTCAAAGGGGTCAAGGAAGGTTGAGGGTTGGCTTAAAGCTTGCAATCTCCATGAATCCAAGTTGTCTACAGTGTCCAAACTCTTTGAGTTGTAGGTCAAGGGTTGTGGTGGTCACAACTTCTTACAAGTACTCCTAGGTCTTTTGCGTAAGTTACCATGTATTGCCATGGAATTCTCTAAATAGTCCATTAGAATGGTGAAAAGAATCAAGGATAGAAGTTGGAGCTAGTGGAGCATGGTTTGCGCAATGCAAATATGATGCTTTGATAGTGTTTCATGCTTTTTCAAAAGAGGGTATCATGGTGATAGGTGGCATTACTTCATGATCATGGTGGAGTGGAAGAATAGGGAAGGGAGAAGATAAGAGGGGTTCTTGAGCAATATCCCTCATAGAACCCAACTTGATAGGGTTGCAGATAGAGAAAGGAGGAGAGTTATATTATAGAGCTAAGAATGAGAGTCAGGGGTTGTTTAGCTAATGTTTGTTTCTTTTTGCGGATATAAATTTAGTGTGATAGGAAATTTTTAGGAAAATCCAACCCAACTAAAGCATCAATATTTCCTTATATACTAGTACTTTTATCCTTTGTTTTATATTTTATTTAAGGAAACAAACATTAGCTAAACAAAATAAATTTGACATGTAATCTAATTATGATGTGTATAATACAAATTTAACATAGGTTTTCTATTTTCAATTTGTTTAAAAAGTCATGTGATTTATATGTGTCCTTTTATCATTATCATACTAATTTATTTATGGCAACTTAAAATTATCCAATTGACGTTAAATATCATAAATAGACTAACTAATACATTCCAAATCCAAGTTTGACATTATTTTTTGTTTTTAGACGGTTTAGGGGAATATTTACTTTATAAAGATGTTATGTTATTTTTTAAATAAATATTATCATCATGTATATTGAGTACTATATTTGGTTTTCATGATCCCTTAGAAATTATCTACTCATGAAGGAAGTATATCCTTTTTGTATTTCTTTAAATACATATTGTCACACTAATTTTCCATTAAGTATGTGTAATACATCCTTCTAAGAAAAAGGTATATATTTAATTAGTGTAAAGTTAGATTCTAATTTTGACTTTCGGTCTTTCCAAAACTATTATAAACTTGAATGTCACAAATTTGGTTACATCAGTAGCTTATAAGAGGAAGCATGCAATGATATTCAGGGTATCTGTAATACATCATTTTTGTTAAATTTGTCTTAATTAAAAATAATGGTGATGAGATTACCAAATTGATGATTTTGCACTTTAGAGGTATTGGGGAGGAAAGATGTAAGATTTTTTAAGAAAAGCCTACCAAAATATTGTTATTATTTTTCAGTTGGTATTCATCTATTTATTAGATGTGTTTTATGTTGCAACATATTTTCAATGGAGTGTAAACTTCATAATGAGATTCTACTTCCTTTACAGTAGGCTGGAGAGGATAATTCTACTTGCATGTTGTTTAATTGTAAACTTGATATATATATATATATATATATATATATATACACACACACACACACACACACTCAAAATTAGATTTTTGTGAAATTCATATATTGTATTAATAGAACAATGCCATTAAATTCCATATAGAAACACATTATTTGGAAATGAAAATTTTATTGAATTCTTTTGTGACGAACAATTTCAAACATTTAGTAAAGATAATGCATTAGTTTTAGTAAGGCAATTTGTTAGCCAAATGCAAGATAAAGTGTCCTACTTGTATTAAATGCACATTAATATTTAATTAGACATTTATGAATGTTTTAACATTAATATATTTATATATCATAATATCTATTTCTACCTATCTTGTAAGTATTAATGGGTGTGTTTACCGAATCATGACATATTATATATAGATATACATTTATAAATTAGAGAGTAAGTTTTTTTATTTTGTTACACATTACTCTAAATCTCATAACTTCTTATATTTATTTTCATTCAACTATTTACTAGGAATTTTATTATTGTAATTCATCTAGGAAATAACAAGTTCCCCAACTTATGTTAATTTTTTCAATAATAACAAACCAAATTCTATGACCAATTAGAAAGGAGAAAACTACTTTTTTCACTAGTTTTCACTTTTAAGTCATTCAATAATTCATTTAATATTGTTGTCTTTGTCTTATGTTTTCTTTTGTTAATGAAATTAGGATAGTTAGGATTGTTTAAATAATGTGAAACTTGACACCCAAGGTAACAGGTACACATGGAACACATTTTTACCATTATAATTTGGTTATAAAATTTCCTTTTACAAGTTCTAATAAAATTATAATTTAGGCTCTTCATCACTAAATTTATTATATTATTATATTACTACCATCATTATGTGTTATTTATAGTCCCATTATCTTCATATTGTTACAAAAAGAGTTCATTATATTATTATCCACGAATTTATATATTTTGCTTATTTAACATATTAAGTCCATAAAGTCAATATTTATTTAGATAATGGTACATTATTCGTATTTAAGGATTTGGAAACACCAATTATTATTATTATTTCTGTATTAAGCATATTATACTTTTTATTAAATATATTTTAGCCATGATGTGTATATTAGTTAACAAAGGAAACACATGTGACATATTTAATAAATTTACTTTCATGTTAGCACATAATTAAACATGTGATGTTGATTATAGAATCTTATGCCACTTAATGTGCTATATTTGGTTTCAAGCCTAAATATGTAATGAGTTACCATTGAGTTGTTCATGTTATATGCATTAATAATATTCATTAAGGTATAACTTTATTTTTTTTGTCAAATCTAAGGAACCAAGCATGCCATACTCCTAGTCCTCCTAATCATGGAATAGGGTATCATTCTAGGTTTCGATATGTTACAACACTCCATCCCTTGGAAGGATTTCATCCTTCAAATTCCATCATCCATATATTATCCACCAATACTCTTCACCCCTTAGAAGGTTTAACCTAATAAGCCAAGCTAAACAACATCAAGGCATTAGGGTTACATATACATAATTTAATCGAGAATACTTCAGGTGTTTATGTTGTTCATATGTCATGCATCCAACTAACATCTCATATTAACCTAGAGATGAAATTTTAGGTCCTTGTGTTACTAATGTATTAACCCTATAGGTTCGCAAGAGCATCACAAAAGTCATAGGGTACAAAAATGATAGGTCAACTAAGCCTTTAAATAATGCCACACACTCCTAGTTACCACTTTATAGCCAAAACTAGGTTTTAGATTTCGATTATAATTAATTCTAGTTTTTTTTTCTATTAAGACTTCACACATCTCTTCGTTGTGTCTTAATTCAAGAAAACCTTGATAAAATCCAAATAAATCTATTATATATTAGTATCATAGTGAAAATAATTTAAAGGTAAAACTTTATGATATAAAACTCAACATAGGACCCAAAATCAAAAGGAGAAACAAGTCATAATTTTCCATTTAATATTTCCTTATCCTACCACTTTAACATCCTCAAAATTTCATGTCAAACCTTAAAACATCCAAAGATGCATGCCATAACTAACCTGCTTTGTAGGGTATAAGCTACTAGAGTCTCATCACATAGGGGTTAACAACTTAAGATCCTCATATGCACTTCATTACTTTCAATATCCTCCATTTAAAATTTCACCTAGGTTAAACATATCATCTAGGATTTTCACATAATGTAGGGTCTCTATATAGAACTTATGGGATAAGATATGAAACCTAAGGGAGATAAGATTGAAATCGTCAGATTCTTATTACCATGGCTATGATACCATCTGGTAAGGAGTGGTGCCTGAGAGGGGATCCACTCCCTATTTAATTTGAGGAAAAAATCAATATAATCCAAACACACTAACAAGTATGTTGGAATAGGTGTAAATTGGGTATATAAAATGACCAACGTATACAGAGGAATAATAAATCACGACTATATTCAATTTATCAAGATTACAAAATAATCTCCCATTAAGGGGCTTACATGAAAGAACAACTTCAATATCTCAGTAGGGGGATATCCAAACGACCTCAAGCCTATATCCTAAGATTAGGTACTCTAGGTTAGGTCCATGTCATCTGTCAAGTCTTCCATGCCTTTCACCTAAGGGGTTGGAAGCATACCACACAAGAGAAGTAAAAAATGGAAGTTGTCAACATAAAATCCGGTCTGTGCAATAATAAATGGATTGAGCAATGTAGGGGAAAGGGACAAAATGTATTTGTCAAGGCTTTCCAAATCAAGAGGGATAAGTACCATCTGAGTAAATATCAAAAGAATATGAATTTCAAATAAGATGATAATACAATAAGATATTTATTGCCTTATTGGTATCACAACAAAATATCACAATCATCAATAGTGCTTGTAAACAAAATTAGGATAATGTTATTTCAAGTAGGGTTGGGACACCAAGGATCTCACTCAAAAAGTATCGGGTGGAAGACGCATACCCATGGCAGCATACACTCTTTACATATATACAAGTGGAATGTGTGCACTCAGAGCGGAATACGCACGTCCAAATGTATGGTTGTACATATGTAACACTACTAGAAATAAAATTAGTATAATCCATGCACAATGTAGATGCAAGAATAAGTTTAGTCAATATCACATAAGAATGAGAACATCCAACAATTACCATGTGGGGTCATAGGACCCATAGACAAATATCTCGTCAATCTCCACAATCAAGATACATTCTAAAATCACAAGGGGCCTTCACATTAGAAAATGAGATTCCATTTAGTTCAATTTCTCAAAATAGAATTACCAATTGTAAAATATAATCATGATGCAAATCAAAGATAAAAAAGAATATCCATAAATTTGAGTATATCAAAAGAACCACTCATGATTCAAAGTCTCATGAAAGAGAGAAATTGTGTAGGGTATATGTCTCATACGAAAAAAGGAGAAAAATGTAGGTGTTTGTTCAACATGATTAATAGAAGATGCAACATACATCAAGAGAGAGAGAGAAATTAAATGAATTTCTCAATTTGAATAAGGGCATACGACATACCTTAGTGGAAAGCCTAAATACCCAATCCACCATAAGATCAGGGTAAGGGTCACACCAAAACCTATGTTCATTATAGATTATATGAATTAAGATCTCAATATTTCATTCTTATTTTCATTTATCTACTTCACTAAACTCTTAGTGAATTCAAACTATGTCAATAGAGTATTGACCTATTGCCTTGGAGATGAAGGCATTTGATCTCTAACTAGTTGGGTTGAAACTAGCGTTAGCCAAATAGACTCGTGATCTTCTCTGGTCACATACAAGGTTAACCATTGACCAGTCACATGGAGTAAGATCTCATATTCTTGATCATTGTTAAAGAATAAGACATGACTACATATCAATATTTTGGATTCAAAGCATTGATGGAGGTCAAAGAGATCAAGGAAGGTCAAGAATTGGGTTAAAGTTTGCAATGTCCATGAATCTAGGTTGCCTACAGTGTCCAAACTCTTTGAGTTGTAGGTCAAGGGTTCTGGTGGTCGTAACTTCTTGCAGGAACTCTTAGGTCTTTTGTACAAGTTAGCAAGTATTGTCCTAGAGTTCTCTAAATAGTCAATCAACATGGGAAAAATAACCAAGGACAGATGCTGGACTAGTGGACCATGGTTTGCGCACGACAAACATGATGCTTTGATGATTCTCCATGCTTCTTTCAAAAGAGGGCATAATGGTGTGCGACATTGCTTCATGGTCATGGTGGAGGGGAAGAATAGGGAAGGGAGAAGAGAAGAGGAAATCATGAGAAATTGTCTGCATAACACCTGACTTAATAGGGTTGTAGATAGAGAAAGGAGGCGAGAGATATTATAGAACTAAGAATGAGAGTAAGGGGTTGTTGTCTAACTTGTTTCCTTTTGTGTATATAAAATTTAGTGTGATAAGAAATCTTCAGGAAAATCCAACCCAACTAAAGAAACAATACTTCCTTATATACTAGTATTTTTGTCCTTTGTTAATATTTAGTTTGGGAAATAAACATCAATTAAACAAAGTAAATTTGACATGTATTCTAATTATGTTGTGTATAATACAAATTTAACATATGTTTCTTGTTTTCAAACTATTTAATAAATCATTTAATTTATTTGTGTCCTTCTAGAATTATCGTGGAAATATATTTTATAGATAATTAATGACAAGTAAGAATTATTTAATTGACATAAATATAACAAATAGACTAACTAATTCATTCCAAATCCAAGCTGGACATTATTTATTGTTTCTCATTTTTAGGGGAATATTTACTATATAAATATGTTTTTTTTATTTTTGAATAAATATTTTATAATATATATTTTGTTACTATATTTGTTTTTTTATTATCCTTTAGAAATTATCTACTCATGAAGGAAGTATACCCTATTTATAATTCTTTAAATACACACGGGCACACTAATTTTTCATTAAATATGTGTAATACAATCTCCTTCAATGAAAAAGGTATCTATTTAATTAATATAAAGTTAAATTCTAAATTTCATTTTTGATCTTTCTAAAAGTATTCTAAACTTACATATCACGAATTTGATTATATCAATAGCTTATAAGAGGAAACATGTGAAGATATTCAGGGTATCTATAATATAGTATTTTTGTTGAATTTGTCTTAAATCAAAATAATGATGATGAGATTACAAAATTGACTATTTTCCATTTTTGAGTAATTGTGGAGGGAAGAGGTAAGTTACAAAAAAAACATACAAATAATATTATTACAATTCAACTGGTACTTATTAGATGTGTTTTATGTTGTGACATATTTTCAATGGATTCTAAACTTCATAATGGGAGTCTAATTCCTTTACGGTAGGCTAGAGAGGATACTTGCACCTACATACTATTTTTATATGTAAGAGAGAGAGAGAGAGAGTAAACTTGATTTTTGTGAAATTCATATATTGTATTAAGTGAAACAATGTCATAAAATTCCATATACAATCACCATATTTGGAATGAATTTTATTGAATTCTTTTATGTAAAGCAATTTCAAACATTTACTACACATAATACATTAGTTTTTATAAAACAATTGTTAGCTAAAGGCAAGATAAATTGTCACATTTGTATCTGAATACCCATTAATATTTAATTAGACATTTATGCATGTTTTAACATTAATATATTTATATATCATAATATCTATTTCTACCTGACTTGTAAGTATTATTGGACGTGTTTACTGAATCTCAACATAATTACATGTAAATAAACATTTATAAATTAGAAAGTAAGTTTTCCTAGTTTGTTACATGTTACTCCAAATCTCATGATTCTTATATTTATTTTCATTCAAATTTTTGCAAGGACTTTTATTTATAATTCATCTAGGAAATAACAACAAGTTTCCCAAGTTATGTTATTTTTCTTAATAATAAAAAACCAAATTCTACCAATAGGAAAGGAGAAAACTACTTTTCTCACTAGTTTCCATTTTTGAAGTCATATAATGACTCATTTAATATTTTTGGTTTTATCTTATATTTTCTTATTCTTAATGAAATCAGTATAGTTAGGGTTGCTTAAATAATGTGAAATCCCCCACCCAAGGTAGTAATTGGTACCCAGGGAACATGCTTTTACCATTAGAATTTGGTTTTAAAATTATCTTTTATGAGTTCTAATAAAATTAGAAATTTGCCTCTTCATCATTATATTTATTATATTATTATACTATTACCATCATTGCGTATTATGTATAGTCCCATTATCTTTAGATTGTTACCAAAAGAGTTTTATTATATATTATGCATGAATTTTCATATTTTGCTTATTTAACATATTACGTCCATAAATTCAATATTTATTTAGGTAATGGTACATTATTCGTATTTAAGGATACAAAAACACCAATTATTATTCTAATTTGCATATTAAGCATATTATACTTATTAGTAAACATATTTTAGTCATTATACATATATTAGTTAGCAAAGGAAATATATTTGACATATTTAATAAATTTACTTTCATGTTAGCACATAACTAAAAATGTGATGTTGATTATAGAACCTTATGCCGATTAATGTGTTATATTTGTTTCAAACCTAAATATGTAATCAATTACCATTGAGTTATTCATATTATATGTATTAATAAATTCATTATGTAATCAGTTACCATTGAGTTATTCATATTATATGCATTAATAAATTCATTAAGGTATAATTATCTTTGTTTTGTCAAATCTAAGGAACCAAACATACCATACTCCTAATCATGGAACATGGTAAGATTTTGGGTTTCAACATGTTATATATACTTTCCTAAGTTGATATGAAATATTCACATTATTATAATATCCCTCAATTATTTAAACAACTTAATAATGTATACAATTGAAGTTCTTTAGATATTTCCATGCAAGAAGAAAGAGATTATCCACCCCGATGCTTGTCAAGTACCGGGCCTTCGCCCGCGCATGAGGGACGAATCGAACTACAGGGAGAGGTACAAATCGAGCGAAGTGAGAGGTCTCAGAGCGACCCCTTTGACTGATTGTTGCCGCCCCTATTTCATAAAAAGATCTTCCCCTCCACACCAATCACGAGTTTTCAGATTAGGGGTTCGCAGTGCTTACCCGATAAGTGTTTCCACACATATCCTTACTCCTGTCAAGGATCTTGACTATTGCGATGTGAATTCATTGTATCCTTTTATCATGAAGAACTTCCATATGCCTGGTGGAATAATGGGTAGGTCAATTCGAAACAACCGATATAGACTCATCATATCCAAGTTTAGTTTTTTGTCCCACTATCCCATTTTTGTGTGTTGAATAAAGAGTTGCAACATCATGACCAAAACAATGGTTCTTAGAGTATTCTAAGAACATATTTAAGGGATATTTTTCAATGATATCATACCTTAATCACATAAATGTTGACTCAAGGTATATATTTATTAAACCCTTATTTTGATGATGACTAACCATTCCACTTATAAGTGTCAAATACTTCTACTTGATTGATTTTAGATTAGATAGACACACTTAAAATGCATAAACTTACGCATCCTAGCTTGAAGAAATCAAGTCATACATGCATAAAGATCAAGATTGAATAATAGACAATTTTATCAATAAATATTTGATGTAAATCAATTGTAATGATTGTATGACTTGTATTTAAGCTTATTGGAAATTCAGAGCACTTAAACTAAATATTTAAATACTATTGGGGCATTTGTAAAAAGTAATTACAACCTTGCTTGCTAGCTGAGTTTGTCCTGGTGGCAATTTAGCCGATAGACAATCTAGCTCTTGACAAAACCTAGGGTTGTCTGAGTTTATCCCGATGGCAACTCTACTGATACCCTCCACTAGTAAAAAAAAAATTATAACCGTCGAACGATTTTCATCCCATATAAACTCAATCGACAACTGCAAATTTTTTGTCATATAGTACTATCAGTCAAGTTTCCCAAAAGATAACTCAACCAACAATATTGTACGACAAAGTCCAAAAAAGTGTTTCTAGATGTTGGAGTGTTATAAAACTCAAAAATAGATCTATTGTAACACCTAAAATGGCTAGAATTTGATCCTAAGAGTCTCTACTAGCTTGTAGGCAACCTCAACTATATAGAGGACTCCTTGGGCTACATCCCTTAATTAGACAAGCACTATGAAGGTTTCTATACTATAGTTGAGAGAGATTTGCCTCCAAAACCCTCCATCCACTCTCATGAGCATAATCACTTACTACATCCATTAGTGTGAGTAGGATATTATTAAGAGAGCTAGTCTCACATGTATATCTTGTAAGACTCTCACTTATTCTTCCTCCCAATCTCTCTCTCTTTCTACCATGAAGATGAAGATTCTCTCTCTTAGATAAGAGAGGTGAAGAAGAAGAATAAGGGAAGGAGTCCCTTAGTGAAAAACTTCTCCTTAGAAAAGGTGAAGTCAAAGGTAGAAGATCCAAGTCAAAAGTGGATAAATCTTTGAAGGAGGAAGACTTGTTGGTAGAGTAGGTAAGTCCTTAGATAAGTCTGAACACTCATTGCAAGAGTAGGCAAGTCCTTGGTGAGGTGGAATAGTCTTCGTCTTAGATAGGTAAGTTCTTTGAAATGGTTATTGGTTCCTTGATCTGAAAAGGAATGCTAATCTAGCCATTGACCTTAAAAAGGGTGATTTTATGTTGTAATTCTTATAACGGAATATAAGGAGTGAGACATGGTTGAAAATCCTAGAGACCTACCCCTCTAGATTGTAGATGTAAATCTCCTAGTTTTGAGGTTGCACCCACTATGTGTTTTTTTGGTGCTTGTTCAATCTCTCTCCCCCTTGCTATGCATGTTTCATTACACTCAAAGTTCATACTTAAAATATTATCTTAGAAATATCTTGAAGGTATAATGAATTTTTTTTAAATGGTTTTAGCTTTACTCACCCCTCTTGATCCCATTATAGATCCAACAATTGGTATCAGAACATGTAAGGAGTGGGACCCAAGAGGGGATCCACTCCTCTCTTAATTTAAGGAATAAACCCATCTAATACATATACTCTAAAAAGTATGATTGGTATACAAGACCAAAGTATAGTAGCAAAAATAAATGTAATGACTATTTTCAATTATACAAGATGAAGATAATCTCCCACTAGGGGCTTACATGAAAGTAATATAGATAGGATCTAAGTAGAGGGATATCCAAACTATCTTAAGTCTATCTCCCAAGTGTCAACTTCTCTAATCCACGCTTAAATCATCATGTTGGTTCCACCATGTCCTTCACCTAGGGTTTGGAAGCATAACCCAAAAGAGAATACAAACTATATGTTGTCCGTTTAAAATCTGTTATGTGTAATAAAATATGGATTGAGAAATGTAAGGGGAAATTGGACACAAATGTAACTATCAAGGTTTCACAAATCAAGAGGGAAAAGTATGTTACAAGTGGATATCAAGAGAACATTTAACAAGATAAACAATAAGAAGATCTCTTGCCATAATCATTTCAACAACATCACTTATATAAACAATGCATGTAAACAACATTATACTAAGGTTATTTTCATGAAAGGTTGGGACACCATAGAATCTCTACCAAAAATGTGGGGTGGAAAACACACTCTAGGCAGAATAAATGCACCCTATATATAATGAGTGGAAAAGCACACTCGGGGCAAAAAAATGTGCCCTATGTATGGTTGTACTCAAGCACCACTACTAGAAATAAAATTAGTTTAAGCCATGCACATTGTAAAAGTAAGATATAAGTTTAGTCAAGCTTCAAATAATCGAATGAGAAAATCTAACAATTACCATGAGGGGTTAGAGGACCCATAAATTAATATCCAATCAAACTACACAATAAAGATACATCATAAGATCACAAGAATCTTTCACATTGGAAAATAGGATTCCATTTAAGTCAATTTCTTAAAATAGAGTTTTAACATGTAAAAAGATGACAAAGATATAAATTAGGAGTTCAAAAAGAATAACCATCAAAGTGAGTAGATCAAAAGAACCACTCATGAATCAAATTCTCATAAAGAGAGAAGATGTGTACAATATATGTCTCATAAGACCAATGAGGGAGAAAATATAGGTGATTGCTCAATATGGAATTTAGGAGATGCAACATACATCCAGAGAGAGAGAGAGAGAAATTAGATGCATTTCTCAATTTGAATAAGGGCATGCAACACACCTTAGTTGAAAGCCTAAATATCCAATCCATCACAACATCAGGGTAAGGGTCAAGCCAAACCTATATTCATTATATATTATATGAATTATGATCTAAATATTTCATTCTTCTTTTTGTTTATCTATAACATAACTCTTAGTGAATTCAAACTATGCCAAGAGAATACTGTCCTATTGCCTTGGAGATTAAGGCATATAATATCTAACAAGTTAAGTTGAAACTAGACTTAGCCTAATAGACTTGTGATATTCTCTGGTTGCAAACAAGGTTAACCATTGACTAGTCACATGGAGTAAGATCTTCGTATTCTTGATTGTTGTTGAAGAAGAAGACTAGTTGGCTTCAAAACATTGATAGAGTTCAAAAGGATCAAGGAAGCTTGAGGGTTTGGTTCAAGTTTATAATGTCCATGAATCCATGTTGTCTAAAGTGTCCAAAATCTTTGAGTTTTAGGTGAATGGTTGTGGTGGTCATAGCTTCTTGCATGTACTCTTAGGTCTTTTGCACAAGTCACCATGTATTGTCATGGAGTTCTCTGAATAGTCCATCAGCATGAGGAAAGAATCAAGGAGAGATGTTAGAGCTATTGGATCATGGTTTGTGCACTGCAAACATGATGCCTTGATGATGTTACATGCTCCTTTAAATAGAGGATATTGTGGTGCTAGGCGGTGTTGCTTCATGGTCATGGTGGAGGGGAATAATAGGGAAGGGAGAAGAGAAGAGGAAATCATGAGCAACCTTCTGAATAGTACCCAACTTAATAGGGTTGTGGATAGAGAAAGGAGTCAAGGTATATTATAGAATTAAGAATGAGAGTCGAAGTTTGTTGTCCAATTGGTTTCCTTTTACGGATATAGAATTTAGTGTGATAGGAAATCATTAGGAAAATCTAACCCTTTCCTATGTACTAGTATTTTTATCCTTTGTTTTATATTTTATTTAAGGAAACAAACATTAATTAAACAAAGTTAATTTGACATGTACTCTACTTATATGTGTATAATACAAATTTAAAATATGTTTCTTGTTTTGTAACTTTATAATAAGTATTTAATTTATTTGTGTGCTTTTAGCATTATCATGCTAATTTATTTTATAATTTATTTATGGCAACTTACAACTATCCAATTGATGTGAAATATCATAAATAAGGGTATCCATAACAATAAGGTATCCTTAACACCAGGGATGACTATAAAAGTAAAATGAAGATCTCTCCAGGGAAATGGAAATCTGTATGGAAGTTGAAAGTGTCAGAAAAAGTTAAATTGTTTGGCTGGCTGAGTATGCGTGAAACTTTAACCACAAGCAGCAAATGCCACCACATGGGAATGCTAAGTGATTCACTTTATAGTCTATGCAATAATGAGGAGGAGATGATTATACATTCTCTTAAAGACTGCAATGCAACTCAACAAATCTAGTTGCTGATAAACCCAAACTTGGGAGGAAATTTCTTCGATCTCAAACTTTTCAAAGCATGACTCAACAACATTCATAGCATGAATAAACAAAACAAAGGATGTATGGAGAAATGGTTGGTAACCTGTTGGCACATTTGAAAAAGGAGGAATTCAAGAGTTTTTTAGGAGAGAGAAATGAAGATTTATCATACTCTCAACTACATCAAGCAAACTCTGAACAACCTAAACCTAATCCATCAAACATAGGATAGGATACTCCATTGTTTACACAACTGAAGGCACCATCACCAGTGGTACTAGGAAGCTCCATCATATATGTCGATGCAACAAAAGATAGAGAAAGTGGAAATAAGTGGCATGCTATTCTTAGGGATGAGAATATGAAACGATATACGAAAACATACAAGTCACTCATAGGCAAGGACACTCTAAATGTGGAATTGCATGCGATCATGGAAGGATCATAAATGGCAATGACAAGAGGGCATCATAACATCGTAATATGCTCTGATTCCTTGGCTTCTTACAAGCTAATCCACTGCAAGAGGCAAAACTGGGTGAAATATAGCCCAATATGTCACAAAATATTGGTAGCACTCTAAAAAAATTCAAGCTTGGAATCTACAATATATTAGTAAATATCATAACATGCTTGTTTATAGATTGGAAAAGATCCTACTAAAACAACCCTACATCAGAGAGAATTTGTCACAATGCCCTGGAGTTTTGAAAGATAAATATGAACTAGAGAGTAGGATGAATTGTGCAGCGTACTTATGTAGCTCTACCACCTAATTTGTAAAGGGTAGGAAAAAATACCATAAATACACTAAATAAATACATGAAAAGTCAAAGTTTGACATTATTTCTTGTTTTTATATAGTTTAATGGAATGTTTAATATATAAATATTTTTTGGTATTATTTAAATAAATATTATTAAAATTTATATTGTGTTTCTATTTTTGGTTTTATGATCCTTTAGAAATTATCTACTCATGGGGAAGTATATCATTTTTATATTTCTTTAAATACATATTGTCACACTAATTTTTCATTAAATATGTGTAATATAATTTCTTTCTAAGAAAAGGTATCTATTTAATCAATGTAAAGTTAGATTCTGATTTTGATTTCCAATCTTTCCAAAAAATTCTAAACTTGCATATAACAAATTTGATTATATCAATAGCTTATAAGCGGAAACATGTGAAGATATTCATGGTATATATAATATATGATCTTTGTTAAATTTGTATAAAATCAAAATAATGACGACCAAATTACCAAATTGACAATTTTCCATTTTTGAGGAAATGGGTAGGAAAGAGGGAAGTTTGTTTAAGAAAAGTCCAAAAACAATATTATTGTAAATTTTCAGTTGGTATTTATTTATTTATTAGAAGTATTTTATGTTGGAACATATTTTGAAAGGGTTGTAAATTCATAATGGGAGTCTACTTACTTTACGGTAGGCTAGAGAGGATAATTCTACATACATGCTATTTTTATGTATGAGAGAGAGAAGACTTTCATGTCTTTTATTAATATATATATATCTCATTGAATGGAATAATGCCACTAAAATTCATATACAATCACCATATTTGGAAATGATAATTATATTGGGATTCAATAATGATGAAAGGGAATTCACACATTTAATGCAAACAATGCATTATTTTCCATAAAACAACTTGTTAGCCAGAGGCAAAATAAATTGTCCCACTTGTAGGAATTACCCATTAATATATATATATATTTAGGCATTTATGCATATTTTGAAAACTAATATATATTTCATTATATATATATATATATATATATATATATATATATATATATATGAGTACGTCTTCGTTGCCTGCGCGGGTACTTATTAAATGCTACTCGTGTCCTGAATAGCGGTGGCATACTTTTGTAAATATTGTGCATATGTACGACACCGCCTAGCCCTCAGTCCCGTCCTTGACCTCTTATCCCCTCCATGGAATCACAGTTCACTGGTGGGCGGTGGGGAGGCTGGCTGGGCGGTTGTAGTGTCTTGCCATGGATCCAGCCCCTGTCCACACTTTCACCCTGCCTCGGCTCCTCCATAGCTGGAACTTACATTGAGTTGCCGCCCCAGTGTCCTTGGCCACTTCTTGGGCCGCCGCGAGGCCCTGCGACCTGTCAGAGCGTACACATCATCCTCGATCTCCTCCTTGGACAACGTCACAGAGAAGGGCTTACGACGGCGCTGTTGTTGCGGCTTCCATGTGGGTTGCTGCCTCGGCCGACGGGGCAGGACATGGCGCAAGGGTTGATCTTCTTCTGCCGTCGGGTTCGCCTCTTCCAACGTACAAGAAGCCGACAGTTTAGGGCGGATTTAATGGTGCGGTGCTGGTAGAGTGGACACAGGGAGGAGTTGAGCCGGGTTAGGTGCGACGGCGGCAGGAGCGGCGTGGTGGGTGACTCCGCGGTAAGAGTGTTGGTCATCGACATGGACCAGTCAGGGGGAGAGAGATCAACGGGGGGATGAAGCCATACTGCTTAAATGAACCACATAACTCAGTTGCCCAAATTTCCTAATGGTGCCTCCCTCTTGCCTTCTATTTTTCAGTAAGGAGGCTGCACATAAGTGGGCAGACAAATATGGCGGTCATGTAAGCAGGAAGTAGCCTGCATGCAAATCATTTCTGTCTTCCCTCTCTTTCTGTAGGATCGATTGTATCTGTGTAGGTCCATTGAATGCGTAGATAGCAAATTTGAAGTTGTGCCAAGATGATCCAAACTGATGCACATGAACTGTTAGATGAAATGCTTAAATAATGGCATAAATATAATTGAACTTCATTCTGATGATGTATTTTCTGCTTCGAGTTGCATGCGTTTATTCAATAATAAATTGCAATAGATTGCTAAGTTTTACATAATAATTTTGATATTCTTGGATTTTAGAATCCTTGGACTTTCTTTGAAATCCACGGGAGATGATGATAGTATTCTTGTATCATCTAGAATCTCAGTGCAACACCTATCCAGAGTAGTTACTTTTAACACTTATTGCAATATATTTCCAGCGCTACAACCACCATTTAGAACTCAAGTTCCTATCACTGTTGATATTTACTAAGGTTGCAATCTACAGGAAGGTTCTGACCTATACCACCGATCTCATCTCATGAGCAAAACCATGTAGTTCCTAAACTCGAGTGGTTGCCTTTTCACTGTTAGCATATACACATTTAAGTCTCTACGTCAAATATGTATGCCAATGATAGTCACATCTAACTAAAAATATTGTTTGACCCAGAAAGTTACAAAAGGTCATGAAAATAATAACTTTTCACATAAAACAACAATGTGTCATAAAAGTATCAATCTGGCAGTAAATATAGTATATGCTCATATTAGATTAAAATTTTGAATAGTGAATGTATATTACAAATGAAATTTCTCTATGGATTACATGTCTCATCTTGTGTCAATCCGTTTGATTTCTCATGTCAAGGATTTATATATACTCCGTTTGCTTGTTTGAGAAAATGCCCCACATGACCCCCCCGCCTCGTTGAATGCATGACGTGATCCCAGATTGTACACATAACATATTCTTCTCGAAAAAATTCATGGAATTATTTGATTTCCTATATAAGTAGAAGCAGTACTCCAAATACGACAAGTCAAAAATTAAGAAGTCATGGTCAAATGAGTTAAGTTTTAGTAGACCATGTTGCATGGAGGGGTGACATTTATTCAGGAAATTAAAGTTACGATCAGATCATCTGGTAGAACGTAGCTTTCAATGGAGTTTGAATTGGACAATAAGAATCAATCATCATCTTGGTAAATTAAAAGAGTTCGAGACAAACAACCAGAACTAATTTATTTTTATAAGTTGCGTATGTGGAACTTTATACAAGAATTGCAAGCAAGACATAAGATAACTATATGGTACGAAAAGTAACAACACGATAAAAAAAGTAACAATCTGAAAGTAGTACCAGGACACAAAAAGTGTCTAACCGACACTAAATGTAACACCATCACACAAAAGTAACTGTAATAGGCAAGACTCAACCGTAATGTAGGTGACAGTTTATAATATGGATAGTCATATTGTAATAAGCAAGTGTCATCTATAATATGGACAGTCACACTGTAATAGGCAATAGCCTACCGTAATGTAGGTGACAATTTTGTAATATGTATAGTCAAATTGTAGTAAGCATATGTAATATAGACAGTCACATTGTAATAGGCAAGAACCAACCGTAATGTAGGTGACAGTTTGTAATATGGATAGTCATATTGTAATAAGCAAGTGTCATCTATAATATGGACAGTCATACTATAATAGGCAAGATCCAACCGTAATGTAAGTGACCGTTTTGTAATATGTATAGTCAAATTATAATAAACAAATGTCATATGTAATATAGACAATCACATTGTAATAGGCAAGAGGCAATTGTAATGTAGGTGACAATTTTGTAATATGGATACTCAAATTGTAAAAAGAAAGTGTCATATGTAATATGGACCGTCACATTATAATAGGCAAGAACCAACTATAATGTAGGTGACAGTTTGTAATATGGATAGTCATGTTGTAATAAGCAAGTATCATCTGTAATATGGACAATCACATTGTAATAGGCAATAGCCAACTGTAATGTAGGTGACAGTTTTGTAATATGGATAGTCATATTGTAATTTTCAAGTCTCATATGTCATATGGACAGTCAATTGTAATATGCAAGAGTCCGTAATGTAGGTGACAGTTTGTAATATGGATAGTCATATTGTAATAAGCAAGTGTCATCTGTAATATGGACAGTCACATTGTAATAGGCAAGGGCCAACAGTAATGTAGGTGATAGTTTTGTAATATAGATAGTCATATTGTGATAAACAAGTGTCATTTGTAATACATACATTCACATTGAAATAGGCAAAAGCCAACCGTAATGTAGGTGATAGTTTTGTAATATGGATATTCATATTGTAATAAGCAAGTGTCATCTGTAATATGGACAGTCACATTATAATAGGCAAGAGCCAACCGTAAGGTAGGTGATAATTTTATAATATGGATACTTGTATTGTAATAAGTAAGTGTCATCTGTAATATGGATAGTCACATTGTAATAGGCAAGAGGCAATTGTAATGTAGGTGACAATTTTGTAATATGGATAATAATGTTGTATTAAGCAAGTGTCATATGCCATATGGACAGTCACATTGTAATAGGCAAGAGCCAACCATAATGTAGGAGACAGATGTGTATATTACAACAAATCTAAGATCTTTACAGTTTGCTCATTTACGTTACATCATGTCTAAATACATTACAATATCAGTATGTACATTTATTGCTACATCGCATAAAGAAACAAAATGTATTCTGGTTGGACATAATGTAATATGAAGGAACAACTAGTAAAAACAGTGGTCAACTTGTAATATACAGATAAAAATTGTAATAGATCAGCTTAGCTAATTGTACTTGCAAAGAAGAAAAATAAAATAGAACAACTCCACCTTAGCACCATTGGAGCTTTTCGTATCAGAGCACATATGCCTCTACTTTGTTCCTAACATGGATATAGTTTCATAACACCTCCAGCTGTCCCCCTAACATGAACTTGAATGTTGTAAGGAATGCTTGGATGCTCGTGCATATGACGAACAAGTTCAGCATGATATGTTTTTGAAATAAGTTATTTAGACAATTATACAAACATCTTGCGTACAAGCAAGATCACAAAGCAGAAAATAACAAGATGTAACTTAGGAGAAGGCAAAAGAAAAGGGAAAAATTCCAACTGAAAACAGAGTTTCTTGTTTGTATTTCCGATAGTGCATTACAATGGTGGCATGAGATCCTATTTGCATAATTGTCAATCAAACTGAAAGCGGACATTTCCTATTTGTATTTCAGTCGAGTAACTACAATCCAGGGCGTGGGATGAAGATAGTCCTTGACATCTCTCAACATCAACGTATACAACCACCACAAGGCCAGATTCAATTATGAAAATGAATCTATTGCCAAGAAATTAGTTTAAATAGGCATTAACCCAACATCACTAGTAATCATCGTCATAGCCGCCATACTCATCGGTGATATCAGCCTCCACCTTCACAGTACCATCCTCTGTAGTGTCTTCCTTGATGTGGTCGATCTTGTCTACATTCACAACCCACCTATAAGCCAGGCGTTTGCACCAACATCAACATTCATCCCCATGCGAAATTAGACTTCTTATTTTCCGCTGGCGGAGCTATAACAGGGATGACAGCGTAAGCATCATACTCAACCGCCGGTATCCATACAGCAGCGCGCCACCATATCAGACTCGCCGTGGATCGGAAACATCACAAACTATAAGCATTGTGAGGAGCATTGTGGAGGAATAAATCTGTATAGGCGAGTGTGAGAAGCATTGTGGAGGAATAAATTTGTATATTATGAAGGAGGGTAGAATGAATCGGAAGAAGACAACTCTCCTGGGATTGGAACGGAGAGCCCAGACAATGGAATCTAGAAAGTGAGTCGCTTGCATTAAATATTGCATCAGGACTTGGTGGAATCGATCCCCTCCCAGACCATGAACCAGATTCACCCTCAAGCATGGAGTCCCTACAAACTCAAGTCTTTACCCTGCGCCGCTTCGCCGGAACCACGGCTCGGACCTTTGCGGATATGAGAGAGATGAGAGTAGTTAGGCTAATAATTACAATCCATGCCACCATACTTTCAGACATGGGTAGTCAACTTAAATTACCCGTGCGAGCATCTAATGAATTCCCTCTCTCTCTCTCTCTCTCTCTCTCTCTCTCTATATATATATATATATATATATATATATATATATATATATATATATATATATATATATGAATGCAACATGTATTTTATGTGAAGCAAACAATATTAGTTTTTGACTCTTTTTCTTTATTTTAGTTTATATTTCAAACAAGATTCAAATAAATCCAAATTTGACACCTAGGCTAGAACCCAAATTTGAAATTAATTTCTACTCTTGAGGTTTTACTTATCTTATTTAATATTTTAGGCATTAAGTTATATTTTATCTCTTATATGAGACTTAGGCATCTAGGATGATTCATTGAGAATCTCAAACTTGGCACCCATGTTAATTGGGACCCAAGAAACATTATGTTGTCATTCGATTTGAGTTTTGAGATTTCCTTCTATGATTTCTAATACAATTAACATTTTAGGCTCATTACCATTATAATTACATATATTATTACATCATAATCATCAACACTCATTTAATCAAATCATATTAACTTCAAATTGTTACCAAAAGAGTTACCTTATATTATTATGTACAAAATTTCATATTTTACTTATTAGCCCATTAAGTATATTAAATAAATATTTATTTAAATAGTGGCACATTATTCATATTTATGGTCATGTAGATTCTCATTGTTATTTCTGTTCATGTACAAAACACATTGTGACACTTATTAAACATATCTTAACCATTATGTGTAGTTAGCAAAGGGATCATATGTGACATATTTCATGAATTCACACACATGTTATCACAGTATGAGTGTATAACAAACATGTGACGTTGATTATAGGATATAATGCCACTTAATGTAATATATTTGTTTTCAAGTCTATATACTATGGGTTACAATGGAGTTACTCATGTTACATGCATAAACTATTTACATTCAGGTATCACTTCACCTTTACTTGTTCAAATCTAAGGAACCAAGCATAGGATATAGACTAATAATCATAGGGATATAGGGAATAGGATTTCTAGTACCCAGATGCTAGGTTTGGATATTTTATAGAGAGGGTTCAAGGTACTCGTGCATATCTTAAGTCTACCAAACATAACAAGAAAAATCTTTCTAAGATTGTTGATAGCTTTCATGAATAAAAGGATGATCTTGAACATGCTAACATTTGCTTGCAGGATGATGTTGACAATATACAAAAGCTTTATATAGAACTTGAATCGAAACTCAGTGGTGTTGAGATAGAAAATAATGCTTATATTAGACAAGTAGATGCTCTTAAACTTTAAAATACTAGCTTGCTTGATAAGGTTATAATTTTAGAATCTTAACCTCTTATGCCTAGTTCTAATGAAGAGCATACTAAAAATGAGTTTCATGCTTGACATTAATGTTCTTAAAACTGAAAAAGAGGATATAGACTTTCTGAAAAAGAGGGTAAAGACTTTTTTTATGAAAGGTATGGAATATGAAAATAGTGTATATCTTTCTGAGATTACTTTGCTTGAAAAAGAAATGGCTTCATTGCTAGCTAAAATCAATGTCTTTGAATCTTTCTCTAGCTCTACTAGTAGAGAGAATAATTATGTCGCTCTTCATATTGAAAAAGATTATGATACGGCCAAATCTCTTTGGTTAAAAACCAATATCTTGCATGCTAGAGATGATAATGATCAATTGTATTCTACTATTACTTATCTTATGCATGATGACCATAGTTTGAGATCCTCTTTGCAAAAGTTTATCTGTGGTAAAAATAATCTTAATGATACCCTACACCATACTACTAAACAAATTGGTAGACATGGTATAGGGCAAGATAGTAGCCAAAGGAACAACAAAGATAAATGACTTCCAATCTTTGATGGAAAATACTCTAGTTCTAAGGCTAAGGGCACTTGCAACTATTGCAATGAAATTGGTCATTATTATACATATTGTCTTTTTAGGAAAGCACCCAAAAGAAATAGGACTTGGGTTGCTAAGCTAACCCCTCTAGACCCAAAAATATGGTTGGGGATCAGTTCATCTTCTTGTATGTCACTTGCAAATAGATTGATATGAGCTATTGATTTGCAAATGGGTTTCTCAATCAACATGAAATAAGAACAATAAAATGTGTATGTGTTGGAAACAAGTGGAAAAGAAATGGTAATAATGGAGGTAATGGTATTCTTTCTCATATCCAACTATTGATTTTTTTCCCAAGTTTGTATGCACTTCACATATGGTTTTCGACTCAAAATTGGTATATCATGGTTCTCATCACTTTCTTGCTTATAAACTACCCCTCATACTTTAATAGTGCATTACTAACTTGCTTATACATGCTTGTATATAGTTTATATTTTTATCATGCCTCTAGATATGTTTTTCTGGTATGTATTTGTTTTTTGACATAAATTGTTGTCTGCCGAGTTTGTCCTCAGAAAATTCGACTAACAGACACCAATGGGGTCTTTCCATTAGCTTTTGTCATCCAAGAAGTTCAACCCAAAAACTCAACCAACAACACTATTCACTAAATATGTATATGGGTTTTTGGATGAGAATTTCTCTCTCAACTAGACTTTCTCAACCAATATCCTTATTCTATGGCATTCTCCTTGGTATCTCTATAGATATGCATATTTTCATGTTTTAATTTGTCTATCTTTCATACAACTCTATCTTTTTAATTTCTCTAAATTGGTATCTCTATATCATCTTGAGTTTTTATGCATGTTTTATTGACACTCTTTGAAACCTATGGTTTTGATTAATTTGCTTCCGTTGTGCTCTAACTTTCTACATCTATCTAGTTATATATATTTTGATGCAACCTTGAGTTTCTTAGTGGTTATGATGTTTAATCATGGTGCATATTTACTAGTGAGTAATACCCTTTCATTCTTCTAAAATTGCATATTTCTTATTTGGATATTTCTCTACATCTACTCATAGCTTTTTATTAACTTATACATCTTTTTCTATGATATGGATCCTACTAGTAGTCCTAACTTGTGATATCATATTCTAGTAGTTCATCTACATATAACACATCTATCAGTATCCAACTATATGCTATGCTTGTATCTTGTTTCATACATATTCAAGCTTGTTCCTTGACTTGCATATCTACTATCTTGAGTTACTTGATTTCATAGCTTTTCTTTAATAGCTAGAACTACATCTAGGGTTGTTCTAATGTATGTCTTGATTTGTTTTACATACATTGCTTGGACACGTCCTTATCTTTTGCTCTTCTACACTCCCTTTTCTAACAAGTTGTGTTTTATCTCTTCAACCCCCTCACTTTTTAAAATGAGAAAGGGGGAGAAGACATATATATATAAAACATATAAAAGTAGAATACATAGTTTCTACAAATGTTATGAAAGCTAACCATGCAGGAAGAAATAGCACAAAATGAGGGGGAGTATGTGAACTCCATTAGCATCAATTGAGGGGGAGCATATGAACTCAATTTTATTAAAATTCCTAAGTTTCTCCAAAGGTATGACTTCATTTAAAAAGCTTTCAATGTGTTTATGGAATGGTTTGTCATCTTCAAAAAGGGAGAGAATGTTGACTCATGGTCTAAATTAACTAAACCCTTATTTTGATTATGACTAACCATTCCACTTGTTTGTGTGTAATGCTTCTACTTGAGTGATTTCAGATTAGATAGACACACTCCAAATGCCTAAGCTTGCACATCCTAACTCAGAGAAATCGAGTCATACATGCATAAAGATCAAGATTGAAGAATAGATAATTTTCTCCATATATCTATGATGTATATCACTTATAATGATTATATGAGTTGTAATTAAGCTTAATGGAATTTTAGAGCACTTAATTTGAATGTTTAAACACTTTTTGGGCATTTGCCAAAAGTGATTACATAATTGCTTGTCGACTGAGTTTATCCTTGTGACAACTTAGCCAACAACCAATCTGGTTCTTGACAATACCTAGGGTTGGTGAAGTTTGTCCTGGTGACAACTCGATGGACACCCTGTACTAGCAAAACAAATTATAGTTTTCGGCCGAGTTTCATCCCAGATAAACTCAACCAAAAACTACAAGTTGTTTTGTCACATAGTGCAATCGGTCAAGTTTCCAAAATGTAATCAGATGACAACATTGTACGGTAAAGTGCACAAAAGTGTTTCTATCCATTAAAGTGTTACAAAACTCAAATATAGATATGTTGCAACACCCAAAATGGCTAGAATTTGATCCTAAGTGTCTCTACTGGCTAGTAGTCAACCTCAACTATAAACATTACCCCTTGGGCTTCATCCAATGGTTAGCCAAGTGCTATGAAGGCTCCTATACTACAATTGAGAGAGATTTTCCTCCCAAAAGCCTCCATCCACTCTCATGAGATTAATCTCTTGATACATCTATTAGAAGGAGTAGAAGATTTGTAAGAGAGCTAGTCCTACATGTATATCTTGTGAGGATATTACTTCCTATACCTCCCAATATCTTTTTCTACCATAAATATGAAGATTCACTCTCTTGGCTAAAAGAGGTGAATAAGAATAAGGGAAGGAGTCCCTTAGTGAAACGCTTCTCCTTGGTGAAGGTGAGGTCAAAGGTGGAAGATCCAAGTCAAGAGTGGGTAAATCCTTGAAGGAGGAAGACTTGTTGCAAGAGAGGATAAGTCCTTAGAGAAGGCCGAAGACTTGTTTCAAGAGTAGGAAAGTCCTTGGTGAGGCAGAATAGTCTTTGTATTGGATAGGTAAGTCTTGTTGGGATATATGGCTACAGAATAGGCTATGGAAATAAAAAATTAACTGCCATATTCCCCTTTAAATAGTTGATCACGTCAATAAGTATGTGCTGGGAAGGATGGTTTGTGAGGTTATACCTGGTCCTAGAGCTAGTCCAGCGACAATCTCCTCATAGTAGTGTGCACCTTTATACAAGTTGCACTCAGACAGTGTCAGCAACAACCTCCTGGTTGATCACCACAAACAATAGTTGACCTTGTCCTCCTAGCAACAGGCAACAACCTCCTCTCCTGTATAGTAGTCCACATGGACCACCAACAACTCTGCCATTCTAGAAGAACAGACAAGAAGGAGTTATCCCTTCTAGTTGGTGTGCTAGCACCAACTTTCATTCCCAAAATTGTCTCTCCCTTGCTATCCCTCCCTTTGATAGGTAGGACTAGCTTGAGTTGTCTCAATTACCACAACTAGGGAAGACAACAATTGTCAGAGAGATTGATGTATCCGAGAAGCCCCCAATACCCCTCTATTTATAGGAGGGTCAAGGTTCCCAGTCTAAGTGGGAGTCAAAGAGGACATAATTTTATGAATTTTCACATCCTACAAATGGTAAAACGATCGGTTCAGAGGTGAACTGACTAGTTGGCATGTGAGTCGATTAGTTCAACCCTTGAACCAGTCATTTCATCATGCTTCCTAATCACATTTGTATTGGCAATTAATATCCGATCAATGCACAACATGACATCAACACTAATCCTTGATCCAATCAAATTTATCAACTAAATGGTCACTTCACATCCTAAACCGGTTGGTTCATGGACCTGAGCCGATTAGTTCACTTCCTGAACCGACTGATTCATGGACCATATTGTCAATTTTGGTTCAATTGACCTAACACTTTAAGACGATTGGTTCAACACTTGAACCGATTGGTTCACAGTCCAATCAATTAAAGTTTATCATTTTTGTTAAAATTGGATACCTAACTCTTTAGTAATCAAGTGTAAGCCATATTTATGAATAAACTCCCATTCCAATTGTATCCTATGTGTGTGACCCTATAGATTCTAAGCTACGTTGGTAGTGAGTGTCCATAATTAGTTTAAGACATCACAAGCAATGATTGGTATCTATAAAGACATCATTGCTACCCAAGTAATCGAAAAGTTGGAGAAGAACTTAACCTACAATCTGTGATTGGTGTTACAATGATCATATAGTCCCTTTGTCACTGATATCCAGATTGAACTCGAGGCATGGAATCGTCACCCTCTCAACGTTCAATCAATGTTCCTTGAACTAGAGCAGAGTATCTGATATATATGTGAACTCAATATCATATATTTATTCACATGTGCATGCACATGCTTTTCTCAGTCTCGCTTATCAAGTGGCCTGGATATAAAACTCCTATAGGAGGGACAAATCCCATCTACATCACTCACAGTCAACCCCATGTGTCATAATGCACCCGAGCACCATATTTATAGTAACCATTATTCA
Organism: Alisma plantago-aquatica; assembly: GCA_963693085.1. Lineage (NCBI taxonomy): Eukaryota > Viridiplantae > Streptophyta > Magnoliopsida > Alismatales > Alismataceae > Alisma > Alisma plantago-aquatica. The sequence continues at coordinate 757,780,439 of OY856412.1, forward strand.
AGGTCACAGTGGATGATGTCTAAGTACATCAAACGACACGTGATGAGTGTAGTGATTTCAGCTTTAAGAACCACAATCGCTACCATTACTATTAGAGATGATTCTGAATATCAATTATGGTTTCCATGTGTTGCTCTCAAGGCAGGTCTATCCAATACACTATCCCCCAACAAGTATCTATGTGTTTGGTTTGATATAATATATAATGACTAATGAGATTTTATCATCAACCAACACATTTTATAGCCATATGTGATTGCTGTCTATTAGCCTTCCACAATAACATCTGACTAGGGATATAATAAGAATGTACACACTCTTGACATCCATATGATCTCATTGTTTAGGTCCTCAACATGAAGACATACATCATTGAGCAATATCATTCTTTAGACATTCATTTTGTTTCATCATTATCTCATAATTGAATGAAATAGAATAAATCAAAAGATTGCTTTTATTATTAACCAAATCATTTACAAGATATGCCATCGCAATCATCATATGATTGGCTCTCTCAGCATACATACCAACAGACTCCCACTTGAAATTATAGGCAATCACCCACAAATTTTATTCTAAGCGATCTTAAACATGCCTAACGTGTTTCTTCTTCGCTAATGCTAATCCAACGGGTTAGCAACATTTTCCTTTAGTCGGTGTATTGCATGTTTCACATCTCTTCACTGTACGACCTTTCACATGAGATGAAATTTTCACAGTATGCTATTTGATATTCCTTGCCTAACAAGTAGCTCCATTGTTCTTATAATATTTCTACTATGTCATCAATGGTTGGAACATCCCATAAGTTCCTTGATGTATGCATAAATTGTTATTATTTTGATATCTAATTTGGTTATTTTCTGTGTTATTTGTGCTTAATTGAATATATTTTTAATACATATTTTACCAAATTAGTAAAAATCACTTGTGCATCATTTCTTATATTTTTACATGTATTTTACATGCATTTTACATGTTTTAATTATTATAATAATTATTTGATTTTATTCATTGATTATTTTATTGCAGATAATTATTATTTACTGGAGAAAAGTCGATACCATCGACTTGCAACTCGATGGTAGCGACATGGCATCAGAGTATAAATATTTTTTGCTCCAGATTGAAAAAGAAAAGGACGTTTTACTGTGAAGAATTCGATACCATCGACTTCCAACTCGATACCATCGACTCAGACGTTGCGGACCAAATTTTAATGTGTTAAATCTAACATATATTGTATTAAAAATTACATTTTAGGTTTCCTCTTGACCTAAACATGTACGAAGGCTATAAAAGGTACCATTAGAATCACAATTGGGAGATCTATCACGGGGGGATGATACGACTGCCGAACGGAGAGAAAAAAGTAGAGAAACCCTACACGGAAGACCTCGGAGGTGTTTTGGCGGCGGAAACGACGACAAATTCTCTCCATCTTCTCCAGATCCACTCTTTAACCCTTTATCCAATTTACTGTATCTCGAAATTCATGTTTTACATATTTTCGACTTACTGTGATACCATGTCGTCTATTTTCGGCTAAAAACCGTAATTCCTTAGGACCCAGGAGTAGCTCGGGTAATCGTTGTATGATACTTTTTACATAGTTTATCATAATTTGTCTCTCAAATCCGTTGTATGATTTTGTTTTCTTCATTATATCATTATGATTGATCACCGTAATGATAATCTAATGCCTTTAATTGCTTCGAAAGAAGAATTAACGGTTGAAAAGAGACGAGATTCACATTAATTAATAAATCCCTTGAACAAGGTGATGTACAGTTAATGGTGGAAACCCAGAGGTTGTTTCTAATGCACCTAGTTTAGGGTATAGGTTACTATGACGGTGGAACCGACCTAGACTTAGGTAGTGAATTGTATCACGACATTGAGCAATTCTGACTATAGGCCACTACCCAGAATAGGAGATGACTTAGGATAATTGTGTAGGAATTAGTACAACGAGAACCTGCGGTGAAACCGCAATCCTAAGGATTCCATTTTTAATTGATTAAACCAACCATTTAATCGATTGTTTTATTTTATTTTATTTTTATTTTCTTTTTCAATCAACTCTTGTTTTTGGCTTAGCTGATCAATCCTAATTAGTAATAGTCTTTAACCTCACAACTCTACGTGTTCGATAACTCGGGACTCATAGTCTCATATTACTTCGACACGTACACTTGCGTATTACACGCAAGTTATACACGTGACAAGTTTTTGGCGCCGTTGCCGGGGAGTTGGCATGGTTAACACTATAAAAAGTTAGGATCGGCCACTCTAGGCCATTGTATTTATTTTCTTTTTTTAGTTTTTTTTCTTCCCATTTTTCATTACATAAAACTTTACTGTTAGTGTAGGCATTGTACATATTCATCTAAATATTTTTCTTTGTAGTTAGTCTTCTTTCATTTAAAAAAAAAGTAAAAAAAAAGCATATGGCCCCTATTTGTTCTGAGTGTGGAAATGCATATGTAGGTTATAGATGTCTGAGTCCACCTTCATTACATCATGAGAAAACCTCAAAGGAAATTCATCGTGAGCATATTAGGATTATGGTTCAATATGTTTTAAATCGCAAAGGTCCTATTTTAAATGGAGGATGGGGTAGAATAGAGAAAATGAAAGAAGTTGAGGTTGGGGATAAGGAATTAGAGAGCGAGGAGAACATATTGGAAGAAGTTTTAGAATTACCTCTACCATGTCCTTCCATTGATCCCACACCCACACCCTCGACTCCTAGGATTGATTTTGAATATGATTGGGGATCTGATGAGGAAAATGAGAAGAATGATGCAAATAATGTGGATGATAATTTTGATACACGTGTTTGGGATATGAGTGAAGGAGAGGAGGATCCAGAAGGTGCTTTATTTGATAGTGATCTTAGAGAAGAGGAAGAGAGTGAGGAAGAGGATATTGAGAGTAAAAAGGTGGAGGAATTTCCCATTACTCATCACATAATTCCTTCACCACAAGACCAATCTCTTCATTTACTTATTGAGGATCCTATATGGGATATATATCCAGATGATAATTTTGAAAGTTTTTGTGAGGATATTAATGAATGTGGGGGAATTGAATTATTATAAGAGGAGGAGGCACAAAAATTGACCTTTGATATAACTACCCCTCCATTATGTGTAGATAGGAGTGATCCATTGGGGATGGTCATAGAAATTAAGGATCAATCATCATTATATCTTTCACCTCATGGCTATCTATTTCTGCATGTGCTCCCACATCAAGACTTGATTGTGAGTCATGTTCATGTTCATGTTCATTGCAATGATAATTTACTATTGAAATGGAATGTCAACCATACATGTTGGTCTTCTGACTATTATTTATTTTTGCTCATTGTTGCAAGGAACCAAAAGTTTAGAAGGAAGAGGCGGAGAGAGCTTCACCCTCCTCCACGACCACCTGATTATTGTTGATTGACATGTGTCCATCCTAGGATGTTAAACAAGGAAGCTTGTGGGAGGCAACCCACCAATTAGGTTTATTTTGTTAAACTTTCAATTCTACTTTTACATTCCTATTTGTAGATTGTGATATCTATTTTTGATACAAGTAAAAGAGGTACCTTGATATGTGTATTCAGTGTGCAGGGACGCATTGAGTCGGTACCACCAACTTCACTGTCGGTAGTGTGGAGTTTTCATTAGTGACTTCTCACAAGTTGAGCAAGCATCGACACTTCACCGAGCTTGAGTGCTTATTGGAGGGCATGTCTTAATGTGGATCCCTCCCACTCGTCTTTTGTCCTGAATCTCATCTCACATATCGGTACATCTGTTCCATTTATCTTCCTTTGCTTTTGACATTGGGGACAATGTCATATTCAAGCTTAGGGGGAGGAATGGAACAGTGCTTCTATCTTTACCTCTTGCATCTTTTCTTTATATCATACATCTACATGTTTTTGTTTCAAAAAAATTAGATTTTTCATTTTGTTTTTAGAGTCCACTTCTATCTAGTGTACTTGTGGACAAAATATAAAATTTTGGTTAGGATTAGCCATTTGTTGATGATGTGGTATCAATTCTGAAAATTCTAAATAAAAATTTGAATTTGCTCTTATGCTTTGCACTTTAAGCTAAATTTGCTATGTTTAAGAGTACATAACTGGAGGAATTGTTTGGATTAGTCAGCTTGAAGACATACTGATTGAATGAAAAACCTAACTTAACCCTATGGCTTGTGTTATGATGATGATGTTTGAGTCCAAACCAACCAAACAGTAACGTGATCTTTAATGTGAATTCTAGAAATAAACTCTAAGGTTACCCTGTTACACAAGTTGATAGAAGAGGGACATATCATGGTTGGGAAAGACATTGTCTATTATTCATGTGATCTCATCCACCTTCCATTCATCTTCATTCACCACCATAGGATGATCAAGTTTAATCCAAGTTATTTTCCTCTTCTTTGCAATACATGGCATGATAGGAAGCATATAGTTAGTTCATTTTATTATGCATTAGATAAAAAAAATTCATATCATCTTTTGAACATTTGTAGTTTGCATAACAAAATCACATATAGTTTTATTTGCATTGAATATTTCATAAGGTGTTACATATTTGTTATCTTCTACCATCTTCTGTCATGAAAGAGTGTAAAAAAAGTTGTATCTCCTTACTCCTTCTCCTACTTAAAAAAAACAAAGCATGAACTATTCATCTTGCTAAAAATAGAGTAAAGAAAAAAAAGAGTTATTAAAAAAAGAAAAAGAAAAAAAATAGGAGAAAAGGAGAAAAAGGATTTTAAGTTCAATTTCATATTCTCTCTAAGGGTCTGACTGGTTTAGAGTAAGTAAAATTTTCTTGGAACTCATTTTCCTAGAACTGAAACTGAGTTCCAGGAAAATGAATTATAGGTGATTGGTTTGATAGATGATAATCTGGAAACAAGCTTCTCCTATCAATTGACATTTAATATCTGAACTAGGTCTCCATAGTTCTAAACCTCCGTCAATTTCCATTTAAACACTAGTAGGCCGTTCAGTTCTAGGTCTCCGTTCATATCTAATCCTCCGACAAGTCGGAAAAACACAATAGCAAAAGATATCGTCGTCTAATCTTTGGAGCTTCTCAAAACGTGAATAGAGAAATAGATGGCAGGGCGTCGTGCAGGTTTTGGGAATCAAATAAAGGGTTGATGTGCTCGCTCTTGTTTTCCTGGGAATAGGTCCCGTTCAACAGCAGGCCGATGAGAAATCGTGGTCACGCATCAGGCCGGAGACGATGCCGTGGCATTGGTCTTCTCAGGTCGCGCGAAGAGGGCAAGATGAACAGGCCGAAGACGATGCCGTGGCGTTTGGTCTTCTCAGATCGCGTGAAAAGGGCAAGATGAAACTGCAACGTAACTCGTTTTCAGACGGATTTCTTTCGGAAGTCCAGAACTTCAACCTATATATATTGTTGGAAGTCTAGGGAAAACTAGGAAGCTCAATTTCGGGACTTACACCGAAGCAGTCAAGTAAAATTACAAAGGGAACTTGACTTCCAATATTTTCAGGACTTTTTACACCAAACCAGTCAGACCCTAAGCAACAAAGGAGGGGATTGTGATTATTTTTATAAACACCTTTCCACTACTACTCATCATTAGGATGAGACATCCATTGCATGCATCATTCCACCAAAATAAAAAAATAGTCATTAGAAGTCATACATTCACATTTTATCCATCATACATGTGCATCATATTTTTACTTTTTGCATAAATAATTTGGATGATTCTTGTGAATCCTATTTTCATAGCCACCCATCTTTTCCACCCATTGCTCTGCATGGTAGGCCACCATCATAATTAATCCCCTCATCCATTTTTATTTGGGGATCTACTTTCAAGTAGTTTATTTAGGTAGATCAGAGCAATGTAGATAGGGAGATCACATGGTGCATCAAGCATGTGTCCTACTAGCCATGATATTAACTGCTTCATATTGATAGTGTTTTTCATTAATCTTATTGTGGACATCTATTATGAACATTATTGATCGCTTTAGAGTAGTTACTTGTTCAGTGGTTGGCAAGGACCGGTTTGGGACCGACTGGTGGAGGGTGGTTAGGAAAAATAATTCATAGGTACTTGTCTTCTTGCTGACTTTTTGAAACAAATTCAAAAGTAAAGTTGCTCGAGGACGAGCAATATTCAAGCTTAGGGGTGTGATGTATGCATAAATTGTTATTATTTTGATATCTAATTTGGTTATTTTCTGTGTCATTTGTGCTTAATTGAATATCTTTTTAATACATATTTTACCAAATTAGTAAAAATCACTTGTGCATCATTTCTTATATTTTTACATGTATTTTACATGCATTTTACATGTTTTAATTATTATAATAATTATTTGATTTTATTCATTGATTATTTTATTGCAGATAATTATTATTTACTGGAGCAAAGTCGATACCATCGACTTGCAACTCGATGGTAGCGACATGGCATCAGAGTACAAATATTGTTTGCTCCAGATTGAAAAGGAAAAGGACGTTTTACTGTGAAGAAGTCGATACCATCGACTTCCAACTCGATACCATCGACTCAGACGTTGCAGACCAAATTTTAATGTGTTAAATCTAACATATATTGTATTAAAAATTACATTTTAGGTTTCCTCTTGACCTAAACATGTACGACGGCTATAAAAGACACCATTAGAACCACAATTGGGAGATCTATCACAGGGGGACGATACGGCAGCCGAACGGAGAGAAAAAAGTAGAGAAACCCTACACGAAAGACCTCGGAGGCATTTTGGCGGCGGAAACGACGACAAATTCTCTCCATCTTCTCCAGATCCACTCTTTAACCCTTTCTCCAATTTACTGTATCTCGAAATTCATGTTTTACATCTTTTCGACTTACTGTGATACCATGTCGTCTATTTTCGGCTAAAAACCGTAATTCCTTAGGACCCGGGAGTAGCCCGGGTAATCGTTGTATGATACTTTTTACATAGTTTATCATAATTTGTCTCTCAAATCCGTGGTATGATTTCGTTTTCTCCATTATATCATTATGATTGATCACCCTAATGATAATCTAATGCCTTTAATTGCTTCGAAAGAAGAATTAACGGTTGAAAAGAGACGAGATTCACATTAATTAATAAATCACTTGAACAAGGTGATGTATGGTTAATAGTGGAAACCCAGAGGTTGTTTCTAATGCACCTAGTTTAGGGTATAGGTTACTACGACGGTGGAATCGACCTAGACTTAGGTAGTTAATTGTATCACGACAATTAGCAATTCTAACTACATGCCACTACCCGGAATAGGAGACGAATTAGGATAATTGTGTAGGAATTAGTACAATGAGAACCTGCGGTGAAACCACAATCCTAAGGATTCCATTTTTAATTGATTAAAGCAACCATTTAATCGATTGTTTTGTTTTCTTTTATTTTTATTTTCTTTTTCAATCAACTCTTGTTTTTGGCTTAGCTGATCAATCCTAATGAGTAATAGTCTTTAACTTCACAACTCCCTGTGTTCGATAACTCGGGACTCATAATCTCATATTACTTCGACACGTACACTTGCGTATTACATGGCAATGGTGCCAAAAACTTATCACGCGTATAACATGCGTGTAATACGTAAGTGTACGTGTCGAAGTAATATGAGATTATGAGTCCCGAGTTATCGAATACGGGGAGTTGTGAGGTTAAAGAATATTACTCATTAGGATTGATCATCTAAGCCGAAAACAAGAGTTGATTGAAAAAGAAAATAAAAATAAAATAAAACAAAACAACCGATTAAATGGTTGGTTTAATCAATTAAAAATGGAATCCTTAGGATTGTGGTTTCACCGCAGGTTCTCGTTGTACTAATTCCTACACAATTATCCTAATTCGTCTCCTATTCTGGGTAGTGGCCTGTAGTCAGAATTGCTCACTGTCGTGATACAATTCACTACCTAACTCTAGGTCAGTTCCACCGTCGTAGTAACCTATACCCTAAACTAGGTGCATTAGAAACAACCTCTGGGTTTCCACCATTAACCGTACATCACCTTGTTCAAGGGATTTATTAATTAATGTGAATCTCGTCTATTTTCAACCGTTAATTCTTCTTTCAAAGCAATTAAAGGCATTAGATTATCATTAGGGTGATCAATCATAATGATATAATGGAGAAAATGAAATCATACAACGGATTTGAGAGACAAATTATGATAAACTATGTAAAAAGTATCATACAACGATTACCCGGGCTACTCCCGAGTCCTAAGGAATTACGATTTTTAGCCGAAAATAGACGACATGGCATCACAGTAAGTCGAAAAGATGTAAAACATGAATTTCGAGATACAGTAAATTGGAGAAAGGGTTAAAGAGTGGATCTGGAGAAGATGGAGAGAATTTGTCGTCGTTTCCGCCGCTGAAACGCCTCCGAGGTCTTCCGCGTAGGGTTTCTCTACTTTTTTCTCTCCGTTCGGCTGCCGTATCGTCCCTCCGTGATAGATCTCCCAATTGCGGTTCTAATGGTGCCTTTTATAGCCGTCGTACATGTTTAGGTCAAGAGGAAACCTAAAATGTAATTTTTAATACAATATATGTTAGATTTAACACATTAAAATTTGGTCCGCAACGTCTGAGTCGATGGTATTGAGTTGGAAGTCGATGGTATCGACTTCTTCACAGTAAAACGTCCTTTTCTTTTTCAATCTGGAGCAAAAAATATTTGTACTCTGATGCCATGTCGCTACCATCGAGTTGCAAGTCGATGGTATCGACTTTGCTCTAGTAAATAATAATTATCTGCAATAAAATAATCAATGAATAAAATCAAATAATTATTATAATAATTAAAACATGTAAAATGCATGTAAAATACATGTAAAAATATAAGAAATGATGCACAAGTGATTTTTACTAATTTGGTAAAATATGTATTAAAAAGATATTCAATTAAGCACAAATGACACAGAAAATAACCAAATTAGATATCAAAATAATAACAATTTATGCATACATCATTCCTCTATATGAACCTCTTGATCCATATAGTATCCTCTGTTGTGTTCATAACACTAGGATACCCAACTTATATTGTAGAATTAAACAACTGTCAATAGTTTGGAACTTTTCCTATTTACAATTCTTGTATTAAGGTCAAACACAAATTTTAGATTGCAATCATTCATTTTCTTTGTCATTTTGGAAGATTTCATCGGTGTAACCCTTCATACTCAAATCTTCCTTATTTCCCTAACCAAGGAACTAATCTTTTTAGTGCTTCTCAAGTACTTAAGGATGTTCTTTATGGCATTCCAATGACCTTCATTGGAATCTGACTATTATCATCTCATCATGTCTGATACATACAAGATAATGGGATGACTACATTTTATTGCATACATGATAGATCCAACTACAAATGCATATGGCATCTCACTCATGTCTTCCATTCTTCATAAGAATTGGAATACATGGTTCTTGGGAGACTAATCCCATGAATCATGGATAGATTTTCTCTCATTGACTTCATGTTTAACCCTTTCAACATTTTGCCAATGTATGTGTTCTTACCTAGGTGAAGAAGATTTTTTGATCTATCTCTATAGATTTCAAGGATGATACACCTAAGTCCTTCATACAGAAGGTACTTTCCTTTACCAAGTAGTATAAGGATGGTATTCCCCATCAATATATGGAATGTAAATATGCTCCCATTAAATCTTTTCTAATCATAGATTTCATCCTCACTTTGATTGAAGTCAAATTCTTTGACTATCCTGTCAAGTCAAAGATTTCAACTCTGAGATGCTTTCTTCAATCTACACATTAACCATTGCAACTTATAGACTTTATTTGCATTAATGGAATTATAAAACCTTCAGACTGTGTCACACACACATCCTCTTATTTATTCCTATTAAGGAATTCAGTTTTAATATACATATGCCAAATCTCATCATCTCGATAAGCTGCAACGATAACCATCATCCTAATGGACTTAACCATGACAATTGGTAAGGAGATTTCATCATGTTCGACATCCTAAACTTGTTTGTAATCTTTTTTCAACCAATATGCTCTTATAGGTTATCCATGTAGGTCTTTTTCTTAAAAATTCAATTGCACCTTATGGGTTTTACCCCTCTATGTGGTACCACCAAGGTCATACCTTGTTAGTGTACATGGACTCTATTTTGGAAACAATGGCCTCAAGCCAATTCTTAGACTCTGGTCCCTTAATAGATTCTATATAGGTTTTTGGTTCACCATCTTATGACCAACTCACCACCTTTCAAATTTATAAGATATCATAATCTTTCAAGCTCAAGGTGTGTTCTACTAGAACTATGAGTCTTGTGTTACATAAGGAACTTGAGATTTCACAATAATTTGTGATTCTATTATTCCTATCGTACCTCTTTAGGTTCAATTATTTTGTTGGTCTCAAACTTTTTGAGTCCTACTTTACTCCCACTAATTCCTTTGTAATCTAAATTCCTCTTAAGGAATTCATCCATCCTAGTAACACACACTTTTGCTATTAGACTAAGGTAAAAGTAGCATTCAACAAACTAACATTCATGTGATTTATGGATACAACTTTTCAAGAAACTATTTTCTTATACAACATTTCAAACCTAGTCCATATAAACACATATCGAGACACCTCCCATGCCATATCTCATATGGTGTCTTTTGAACCATTTTAGACAGTACATTATTTTAGTGTAAAGCATGCATGTAAAAGGAAACTGGGAGATTAGTTAGATTTATTGCTAATTGTAGCATGACTCATCAGGGTGTGATCCCTTCTTTTTGATACACCATTATGTTTTAGGTGGATTTCATTGTGATACACTATCACGATCTCTCCAGAAGGTCCTCAAACTTTTAGTGTAAAATATTTCAGCATTGATCATATCAATTTGTCTTAATACTTTTACCAAGGTGGTTATGTACTTCATTCATGAAATTGTTGAGCATTTCAAGATGTTTGTATTTCAATAAATACAAATTACCATATCGATTGATATCATCAATAAGTATATGAGGTACTAGTGACTACCTTCAAAATTTATTCTAAAGGTCTATATACATTAGTATGTATGAGCCTTAATAGAATAGTTGCTCTCCCACTACATATAGTGAAAGGTGTTGTTGCCTAATAGATAAGATTTGCATATCTCTATTGGTTCAATAACCAAAAGAGTCTAGACAACCATCATTATGGATCCTAGAAATACATTTCTTATTTATGTGCTTTAGATGACAATGCTATAGGTATTATTTATTTGAGTTGTCAAGTTTTAATCTCTCGATATTTATGTTATAATCAATTATCTTTGGATCCAGCAAACAAAGACCATAAGATATTTGGGCTACTTCCATAAAAGATTGACATGATATTTTATCACACTAACAAACTCACTTGAGGTTGAAATCCTCGAGCTTTTACCAAAACCAAAGTGCAATAGTACCACCCGCAAGCGGACGAGTATGATCGCAGTATAGTTAAGGATCGAACCCAAAGGACAACGTTTTAAGAATCTTTGTCAGTCTAGTCTAGTTTGAGTTAAGGCTAATATTTAAAATGATTGGTTGATTTGAGGTCACTTAAACTAATTGCAAGAAAGTAAAGGCTGAATTAAAGTTCGGTTTAGATCAATGATATGGAATCACGGGGATGGTATCGGGTTTCACCACCGCTATGCACGTAAAAACATTCCAAAGTAAACAATCCAGGCAAGATAAAATGATCCAAATAGAGCTGCTGCAGAACCCCCCATATGGGCGTTAGGTTCGTGTAAGCATCACCTTAGGCATCAGATGTCTCGTCACCAACCAGATCACTTACTTATGACTCCGATGATATAGAAATTCAACGAAGGTTGTGGGCTCCCTATACAGGCGTTAGGCACACAGAAGCATCACCGAATGCTAGATAGCTCGTCCCCTCGCGGATCATACACTTACGACCTTGAAGAAATCCCATTCTATTTCTAGTTTGGGGGTCAACCACATTAATCGATAAGCAAGTAGGTGATAAATCTACAAACTAACATCGACGATAAATAAAGACGATACAAAACCAACTAAGGTTGTGATCCTCCCTGAGGGATGTTTAGACCACAGAAGCGTCACCGTAGGCTAGATGTCTCGTCTCCTCATGGATCATACACTTACGACCTCAAGGAATCTTATCAGAAGTTCTCGTAAAAGAGTCGAACTTTGTAAACCGCCATTCCATCCCACATATGGAAGAATTCACAATATAGGAAAGAACAAGATGAAAGCAAGGATATAATCAACCACGAACATACCAATTAACAATGAAATGGAAAGTTATACATATTTCCATGGAAAGTTTAACAAAAGAACATGATTGCATGGGCAACGGGGCTAGTCCCCACACCCAAGTGAAAATGTACTACTCACTCATGATGCGAGAAACAAGAAGGATAAGAAAGAGAGAGAAATCCGCCATGAACTCGGTGCAGAAGGTAGTCGCAGCTCGATGAAGAAGATACGACCTTCTACGTCATGTCAGAGTAGATCTGGACACGAACGGGAGTTGCCAAGACAGACCGGACATTCTCTCTCGCTCCGTCTTCCTTCTCTCCTCAGCCTCCTTGGTTGCAACACGGGCAGTAGGTGGAATGAAACTGGTGTGGACGACACTGGATTTGGATTATACCTATGTACAAGCAGCCTGTCGGCGTCCCCGAACCGATGCCCAAAAAAAGGACCATACTAGTCCTATTTATAGGCACTGGACTGGCCCTTACATTTTTGGTGTGATTCAGTCCGAAAATATCTTATCCAAACAGTTTACATTTTACTCCCCTCCATTCGATTTGCATGTGCATGTCATTCGATTTGCAGGAAACAGTTTCATGCTAAGGCCATTCGGTCTCCCTGTTATTTGTTTACTCAAACGGTCTCATAGCCCATACAGTCTTCACGAGATGCTCATTCGGTCTTCATATATTTAATCCAAACGGTCTTCAGGTCTTACACAAATGGTCTTGCACGGTCTGCTGGCAGTTCATTCGGTCTTTATTTCTGCGCATTCGGTCTTCATTAGTATCTAATTCAAATGGTCCTACAGCAAGCTCGTTCGGTCTGCCAGCTCCTCTGTTCGGTTTCCAACATCAATGGTCCAGTACGTATGCATGCTTTTCTTCATTCGGTTTTGCATACTTTGCTTGTGCAAACGGTTTCAGCTAAATACCCAAACGGTCTTCCTACTTTATTCGGTTTACTTTGACTTTTCCATGCATGCATGCCCTCCCATGCACGTGGCTTTTCTAATCGGTTTGCTTGCTCGTTGCTTAGCAAACAATCTTCAATTAATACTCAAACAGTCTTCGTGACCTCGGGATCAACCGGTATGCATGCATGCACGTGATCTGTATCAAACGGTTTGTTGTTGTACTTAATAAATTGCAAACGGTCTCACACCGGTTTCATGCAAACGGTCTACGTTGTTAATGCAAACGGTCTACGTTGTTAATGCAAACGGTATACGTGCATGTGCTCATTCGGTCTTCACATGTGGGCATGTATCTCACATGCGTGGTTGGCGAGGGTGGCGTGGCTGCTCGAGCAGGTCGCAGCACCGACGGAGGTGCTGGTTGCTGTTGCGATGGCGGAGACAGCGACGGGCGCTGCAGTTCGTGGGTTGCTTAAACAGTTTGCATGCAACTACCCATACAGTTTTTACATGCAAACGATCTTGGATCCCAACCAATTCTCCAAACGGTTTTGCTGCATACGCGACCATTCGGTCTACGTAGTTGATTGCCCAAACGGTCCTCGACGCTGCTCAATACCTCGCGGCCAAACGGTCTACGCGCATGTGACCATTTGGCCTACGCATTGCATGCATGTGCAAACGGTCTTCTCAAACAGTCTATAGTTCCGATGGGCATACGGTCTTGTAGCAGGTGTCCATTCGGTCTTCACGTATGCTCAAACGGTCTCGAAGACCGGAAGTCCATTCGGTCTTCGCGTGCATTCGGTCTTCGCATGCATTCGGTCTTCGCGTGCATTCGGTCTTCGCATGTGCATCAAACGGTCTTGAAATGGAACTGTCCATTCGGTCTTGGGACTGAATGGTTGAAACCGAATGGTGAGACCGTTTGGTCAAAACTGAATGGTGAGACCGTTTGGTTGAAACCGAATGGTGAGACCATTTGGTCAAAACCGAATGATGAGACTGTTTGGTCGAAACCGAATGATGAGACCGTTTGGTCGAAACTGAATGGCGAGACCGTTTGGTTGAAACCGAATGATGAGACCGTTTGGTCGAAACCAAGGGTGAATGAAGGTGTGCCCCGACTAGTTGTTTAGCTTTATCAAGACCTACATTAAATCAACATAAATTCGGTTAAAACCTCATATAATCGAATCAATTAAATAATTTTGCACATTATGATGCATTTTGATATTTTAATGAGTGAAAAAGTATATATAGAGTTGAATTGGTCCCAAAGTGTTAATTGAATTTCATGATGAATATACATTCATCAAAATACCCCGAACTTAAACGTTTCTCGTCCTCGAGTAACACAAAATCTGAAACAGTCACCAAATGAATACTTTCAATTCGTGTGATTGCTTCTCCTTCATATCATGATTGTTTTCTTCCTGCTCAGTATGAATCTATATCTCAACCACTTGACACCACTAAACACATCTTACCATATCTTTGTTCCTGAGTTCACTTTCCAATATCACTTCCTCCTCACTTTTTCCGACAACAAGCATGTCAAAGAGTTTTGTAAGAATCCATAGACACCCGCAGAACAACAAGTATGCATTTGATCTGACACTGGTGTTTTTCAGGATAGGGTAGGCATTCATTGCGCCATTAGGTAGAAAAAGGAGTGAATGGTGGTTTGGCAGGAAGAAATAAATCTCTCCTCTATTCGACTCGAGCTTTTATTTTATGATTTGCAATTTCATTTATTGCATTTTTTGTGCAAATCTCTCCTCTATTCGACTCGAGATTGCATTTCTTTTTGTGTGCGCTTTGGAATCTTTTTGATATTTTAATGAGTGAAAAAGTATATATAGAGTTGAATTGGTCCCAAAGTGATAATTGAATTTCATGATGAAAATACATTCATCAAAATACCCCGAACTTAAACGTTGCTCGTCCTCGAGTAACACAAAATCTGAAACAGTCACCAAATGAATACTTTCAATTCGTGTGATTGCTTCTTCTTCATATCACGATTGTTTTCTTCCTGCTCAGTATGACTCAGTATCTCAACCTCCTGAGACCACTAAACACATCTTACCATATCTTCGTTCCTGAGTTCGCTTTCCAATATCACTTCCTCCTCACTTTTTCCGACAACAAGCATGTCAAAGAGTTTTGTAAGAATCCAGAGACACTCGCAGAATAACAAGTATGCATTTGATCTAACTCTGGTGTTTTTCAGGATAGGGTAGGCATTCATTGCGCCATTAGGTAGAAAAAGGAGTGAATGGTGGTATGACAGGAAGAAATAAATCTCTCCTCTATTTGACTCGAGATTTTTATTTTATGATTTGCAATTTCATTTATTGCATTTTTGTGCGATTCTCTCCTCTATTCGACTCGAGATTGCATTTCTTTTTGTGTGTACTTTGACATCTTTTTGTTTGCAAATCTCTCCTCTATTCGACTCGAGATTGCATTTTTGGTGGTATGCCCCTGTTTATTTGTTAGGGGTATGGAAGAAGCGGATATAGAGGGAAATGGTGTGCCACCCCAAACTTAGGGTTTGTCACTATTTTGGCTATTTTTGTTTCTTTTTTTTATGGATGGAGGGGTACGAAGATGATAGAAGAAGTGTAGAAGAGAGTTCAGATCAGAATGCAACTTGATTTACAATTCCGTGCACCGGGTTGTTCTCGTTATCAAACTCTGCTCAAATAATGACTTGATGAGGATCTGGTGGCGATTCCATGCTATTGTTCCACAAACCAATTAGGAAGCACGACGTGTTTGATCCCTATCAGTTTGATAGACACTTATCATTTTTGCAAAAGTATCATGATGTTAGGAATCATAAGCTTCACAGAATGATTTCAATCAAAAGGCTTATTTCAAAAAGTGATCCTTTTGAGAATTTACTTTGAATAAGGAGGATATAATGATTCAAAATGCATAGCAGGTTAGTTAGTGACTTTTAATGAAACCAGGAAGAGTGTCAAAAATTCATCAAGTATCTGTTCAATTTCTTTGAGAAACATTAAAGAATTTTGAAAATTTTGAATTTTTTTTTATCAAGAATGTGATAGTGAAAACTTAAGTATGAAAAGGATGGGTGTAGGCAGAAAGTGAGGTACATACCACCCACCCTCCACCCCAAACTTAGAGATTTTCTCATCCCGAGCAAACCCTAAATCCAAGATGGAGGGGAAAATTCATGCCAGATTGATCACCATATGTGGTTGCATTCCAGTCAACGATTTTCCTCCATCTGAAAATTTCAAACGTAAAGATCATTCAGAACTCAAAATATCATCTTGCGATGCAAATTTTATTTAATGAAAAATGAACTAGAAGGTAAAGACAAAATCTAAGAAGCATTCTAATTTGAAAAGAAAAGTAAAACAAATTTATTGATCGGGTTGCCTCCCGACAAGCGCCTTTGTTTTATGTCGATGGCTCGATTGAATCCTTCAGCTTCACGGTGGATCCTTTGGATTGGTGAGTTCCAGTGTTGCTTCAGTGCCTATGTCAGTTGAGGTGAAATATCTCTTTAAGCGGTGACCATTTGTTACAAATTCACCTGACTTTTCACTCCATAATGAGAAGGCACCATGTGGGGAGATGCTCTTGACGATGTATGGTCCAGACCAGCGTGAACGGAGTTTTCCTGGGAATAACTTCAACCTTGAGTTGAATAGCAGAACTTGGTCTCCCACTTATAAGTCTTTTCTTTTTAGATGTCCATCGTGCTGAAGTTTTATGCGTTCTTTGTAGATTCGTGCATTCTCATAGGCTGTCATCCTGAGTTCATCCAGTTCTTGGAGTTGCAGAATTCTGGCTTGGCCTGCTTCTTTCATATCAAAGTTCAGTTGTTTAATTGCCCACCATGCCTTGTGTTCTAGTTCGACTGGCAGGTGGCAAGCCTTTCCATATATTAATCGAAAAGGTGTAGTCCTGAGGGGATTTTTATAAGCAGTTCGATAGGTCCATAATGCGTCATTAATTTTCACCGACCAATCTTTAAGGTGAGGCTACCTTGTGAGTAACACCATACTTTCTTAGAAATGCTTCAAAGCTTCTTTCAAGAAAATGGGAACCTCCGTCGGATATCACCATGTGTGGGACACCAAAATGGAGGAAAATAATATCCTTGAACAATTTGATGACTAGTTTGGAATCACTGGTGATGGTTGGCATAGCTTCAACCCATTTTGAGACGTAGTCCACCACCACTAGGATGTATGAAAATCCATGAGAAGATGGAAATGGACCCATGTAGTCTACCCCCCAAACATCGAATATCTCTACTTCTTGCCATAGATTCATCGACATCTCATCTCTCTTTGTTATATTACCTATTCTTTGACATTTTTCACATGATAGGACAAAGTTGTAGGAATCCTTGGATATGGTCGGCCAGAAGAATCCACATTGCAAAACCTTCAAGGCAGTCTTTTTACAGCTCATATGTCCTCCCACTGGTCCCGAATGACATTGTTCCAAAATAAGTTGAGCTTCTTCTTCGGCGATACATCATCTATACATACCATCAACACATAGTTTAAAGAGATATGGCTCATCCCAGTGATATTGCTTCACATCATGCATGAACTTCTTCAGAGCATTCCCGGTGCATTGGGGATGGATAACCTAAGCAACAAGGTAGTTTACAAAATCTGAGTACCACAGTACAACTTCTGAGATCTTCATTAGTTGATCATCTGGCAGGGAATCATTGATCGAAATTTTCTCGATATCCACAGTGTGGATGTGAATGAGGTGGTGTGCTACAACATTCTCTGTACCCTTTTTATCTCTTATCTCTAAATCAAATTCTTGTAATAGGAGGATCCATCTAATCAACCTAGGTTTTGCATCTTTCTTTGCCAGAAGGTAACGAATGGCAGCGTGGTCTGTGTAGGCAATGACCTTTGAACCAATTAGGTAGGATCTGAACTTGTCAAAGGCATACACGACTGCTAGAAGTTCTTTCTCTGTAGTTGCATAATTCCTCTGAGCTTCATCGAGAGTTTTTGATGCATAATTGATCACATAGTGTTTCTTCTCTATATATTGCCCTAAAATAGCGCCCACAAATAGTCACTGGAGTCATACATAATTTCAAAAGGGTGGTCCCAGTCGAGAGCTCTAATGATGGGGGTGGTTGTAAGGGTCTGTTTCAGTGTGTTGAAGCTTTTGACATATTCTTCGTTGAAATTGAAATCAATATCCTTTAGTAATAGATTTGTCATAGGCTTCGTTATCTTGGAAAAGTCCTTTATGAATCTTTTGTAGAATCCTGCATGACCTAGGAAGGCACAAACTTCTTTTACATTTGTTGGGATAGCCAGTTTAGAAATCACTTCAATCTTGGCTTTATCTACTTCAATTCCTCTATTGCTGACCCTATGGACGAGGACAATGCCTTCCTTTACCATAAAGTGGCACTTTTCCCAATTCAGCACAAGATGTGCTTCTTCACAACGTTTGAGGACAAGGGAGAGGTGCTTTAGACATGAATCGAATGAATCTCCGTATACAGAAAAATCATCCATGAAAACCTCCATAATTGTTTCAGTAAGCCCAATGAATATAGCAACCATGCAACGTTTGAAAGTTGCGGGTGCATTATAGAGACCAAACGACATTCTTTTAAATGTGTATGTTCTGAATGGGAAGGTAAAGGTTGTTTTCTCTTGGTCATCTGGATGTATGGGTATTTGATAGAATCCAGAGTAACCGTCAAGATAACATAAATATTCTTGGTGAGCCAACCTTTCTAGAACTTGATCAAGGAAAGGCATTGGAAAATGATCTTTTCGAGTTGCCTTGTTTAATTTTCTATAATCTATGCACATCCTCCACCCTGTGACTGTTCGAGTGGGGATGAGTTCATTTTTTTCATTCCGTATAACAGTTGTTCCACCTTTCTTTGGGACTACATGCACTGGGCTCACCCATGGCGAATCTGATATTGGATAGATTATTCCAGCTGTAAGTAGTTTAATAACCTCGCGACAGACCACTTCCTTCATATTTGGATTCAATTTCCGTTGGTGCTCAATAGTAGGATTATGATCTTCCATCATAGGGATCTTGTGCATACACATCGCTTGACTGACCCCAGTGAGGTCACTCATCTTATAACCGATGGATTTCTTTCTTTCCCTTAATTCCTTCAGGAGTTTATCTTCTTGTTCAGCTGTTAGATCGGAATTTATAATAACTGGGCAAACTTTGAGATCGTCTAAAAATATGTACTACAGTCCTTCGGGCAGGGGCTTCATTTCGGGAGCCTCTAGTTTTTCACATGTTTCTTCTGTAGTATCCATAGCTTTGAGTTCTTCACTAGTGGCTTCAACATCTTCTTTAGTAGAGTCGAGGGATTCGATGCAATCTTTTACTTGGTCGTCAATTGGTTCATCAACTGATGGGTTTGTTAGAGAAACTTCTAAAGGATCATCTGATTCATGATGCTCTTGAGTCAGAAGTGACATTTGCTCAATGCAGTCAATCAGACAGACTTCTTCCTGCATACTTGGTCTTCTCATACTTTCAAAAACTTTAAATTCGAGAGTTTCTTTGCCTAATCTGAGCAGTAAGGTACCAGCCTCAACATCAATTAGGGCACTTGCAGTGGTGAGGAACGGATGACCAAAGATGAGAGGATATCATGTGTCTTCCTTTATGTCTATAATGACAAATTCACATGGAACATATGTGTCCTTGCCTACCTTGATCGAGACATCTTCGAGGATTCCTAACGGACGTTTTATCGAATTGTCTGCAAGCTGTATAGTCATCCCAGTAGGAAGCAATTATGCAAACTCTAGTCTTTTGCATAGGCTAAGTGGCATAATAGAGATGCTTGCGCCGAGATCTGCCAATCCTTTCTTGTATGATGAGTCACCAATGTGACATGAAATTCCAAAGGATCCCAGGTCTTTTTATTTCTTGGGCATCTTGCTCAATATGATATCAGATGTAGTTGTCACTAGTTTTACTGTCTCATACTCTTTAGTTATATACTTCCTGGTGAGGAGTGACTTTAAGTACTTTGTCCATGCCGGTATCTCGGCCAGAGCATCCAAAAAGGGTATATCAACATGAAGTTTCTTCATAGCTTCTTTAAAGTTATTGAATCTGGTGTCAAGCTTTGTTTGCCTTAGATGAGCTGGAAAAGGTATACAAAGTTTGTACACAGGGATATCAGGTTATGGAGTCTCAGTTTCTTCGTCTTCTTGAGCAGACTTCTCAAAGTTTCCTTTTTCTGACTTATCATCTTTTGATTGAGTCTTTTATGCTATTGCGTCTTGGGCAATAATATGTTCATCCTCGTCTGTAATAACCACATGTGTCTTTTCAGAGGGATCCGAATAGTCTTTCCCTGACCTAGTGGTGACTACCTTCAACTGTTCAGGATGTTTAGGATTATTCTCGGGCTGGCCAGCAAAGACTCCAGTGGGTGGCTTTATGCTAGCTGTGAGTTGAGCTAATTGAGATTCAATTGCCTTCTGCTGAGCTTGCTGGTTCGCTATCATAGTTTGCTGAGTTTGCATCATCTTTTCAATGGTTGTTAACTTGTCCTCAGAAGAGACAGGTCCTGCTTGATGTCCTTGTTATTGATTAAGATTTTGGTACAAAGAGTTATTTTGGTAATTATTATAGTTCCTATTCTGAAAGTTCCCCTTGAAATTTTCTTTATTCCCAAAATTCTATTGTTGTTGATTATATTGAAATCCTAGAGGGCCTCTTGATTGATTGTTTGAACCAAATTGGTGCGAGTTTACTACTCCAAAGGGGTTTCCATATTGAAACCCAGGATGATTCCTATTCTAATTCAGTTTGTAATAACTTTGACCAGGAATGGTGTTGATAGCATTAAGATTTTCCATCTGACCATTATCTCCTTAGCCACATACACATTACTCAGAACAACATCATAGAGAACATTGCATGATAAAGTGGAATGATCGGTGCTCTTACATGCTTCACATAACACAGAAGTGGACTTGACCTGTTCCGGTTGTCGAGTGGGTGAACGTCCTCTTCCAATAGCAGCAAGAGATGATTCAATATGGTCTTGCTTGGCAACTAAGAGTTTCAACGTTTCAGCCATAGACTTGTACTCGGGAGTAGCTTCGGCCATAGCTACTTTTAAAACTCCTTTTCCTACAGATCTACCCCAATTGGCTTGATTTTCTGCTCCCAGGGTGACGACTCTCCATGCGTTGTCATAACTTTGACACATGAAGTTTCCTCCAGACAAGGAATCGAGAAATCTCTTAATGTCATCATCCACACCCCTATAAAAAATCTCAATGAGTTGGTTCTTGGGAATTCCGTGGTGTGGACACTTGCGTATAAGCTCTTTGTATCTATCCCAAGCTTCTGTAAGGGTTTCTCCAGGAACTTGAGTGAAATTTATTATCCACCCTCTAATTTCATAGGTAAGAGATGGAGGGTAGAACTTCTCTAGAAACACATTTTGGAGTTGTTCCCAGGTGGTGATGGGTATCTCACTTTGTAGCGAATTGTACCAACTTATGGCTCTATCAGCAAGGGAGTACTTGAAGAGACGGATTCAAATGGCATCATCTGTGACTCCATTTTGTTTCGTCATGGCACATAGATCAATAAATCTCAGAAGATGTTCTTAGCTATCTTCTCCTTGTTTGCCATAGAAAGGGTTATTCTGAAGCAGGGTGATCCAATGCGCTCTTATCTCAAAATTAGGAGCGTTGATGGGAGGAGGTTGCATTAGATGATGAACATTCACAACTTTCGGGATTGAGAACTCTCTAAGATCCTTTTGTAGTTCAACTGCTTGCGCTGCTAGGATTTCCTATTGCACTGTAGCCTTGGCTTCTTGCATGCGCCTCTCTCTCTGTGCATTGATGGATTGAGCCACCCTTTGGGCTACTTCCTCTTCCTGAGCCATCCTTGCTTGATTTTCTTGGATTTGACGATGAAAAGTTCTGTCTGTCTCGGGATCAAAGCTCGCTGTGAGTCCGGGGCTGTCCGAACGGTGCATACACTATGCCTTGGGTTGTACCTAAAATAGAAAAGATTTTGAAAATGAGATCCAAAAAGTAGAGTCAAATTCAAGTAGATGATCGATTGTTTTCAAAAAGAAAAAGCAAAATCCTAGATTAGCCTTAAAAGAACTAGATTTGACTAACTGATTCCGTTGTCCCCGGCAACGGCGCCAAAATTCGACGTGATATTTTATCGCACTAACAAACTCACTCGAGATTGAAATCCTTGAGCTTTTACCAAAACCAAAGTACAATAGTACCACCCGCAAGCAGACGAGTCTTATCGCAGTATAGTTAAGGATCGAACCCAAATGACAATATTTTTAAGAATCTTTGTCAGTCTAGTCTAGTTTGAGTTAAGGCTAATATTTAAAACGATTGGTTGATTTGAGGTCACTTAAACTAATTGCAAGAAAGTAAAAGCTGAATTAAAGTTGGGTTTAGATCAATGATATAGAATCGCTGGGATGGTATCGGGTTTCACCACCGCTACGCACGCAAAAACATTCCAAAGCAAACAATCCAGGCAAGATAAAACGATACAAATAGAGCTGCTGCAGAACCCCCATACAGGTGTTAGGTTTGCGTAAGCATCACCTTAGGCATCAGATGTCTCGTCACCAACCAGATCACTTACTTACAGCTTCAAAGATACAAAATTCAATGAAGGTTGCGGCCTCCTATACAGGCGTTAGGTATAAAGAAGCGTCACCAAAGGCTAGATGGCTCATCCCCTCACGGATTATACACTTACGACCTCGAAGAAATCCCATTCTATTTCTAGTTTGGGAGTCAACCGCATTAATCGATAAGCAAGCAGGTGATAGATCTACAAACTAACATCGACGATAAATAAAGACGATACAAAATCCAACCAATGCTGTGATCCTCCCTGAGGGATGTTTAGACCACAAAAGCATCACCGTAGGCTAGATGTCTCGTCCCCTCACGGATCATACACTTATGACCTCAATGAATCTTATCAGAAGTTCTCGTCAAAGAGTCAAACTTTGTAAACCGCCATTCCATCCCACATATGGAAGAATTCACAATATAGGAAAGGACAAAATGAAATCAAGGAGATAATCAACTACGAACATACCAATTAATAATGAAATGGAAAGTTATATACATTGCCATGGAGAGTTTAACAAAAGAGCATGATTGCATGGGCAGCGGGGCTAGTCCCCACACCCCAGTGAAAAGGCACTACTCACTCATGAACTCGGTGCAGAAGGCAGTCACAGTTCGATGAAGAAGATACGACCTTCTACATCGTGTCGGAGCAGATCTGGATGCGAACGAGAGTTGCCAAGACAGACCGGACAGTCTCCCTCGCTTCGTCTTCCTTCTCTCCTCAACCTCCTTGGTTGCAACACGGACAGTAGGTGGAATGAAACTAGCGTGGACGACACTGGATTTGGATCAGACCTGTGTACAAATAGCATGTCGGCGTCCTCGAACCGATACCCAAAAAAAGGGACGCTGCTGGTCCTATTTATAGGCACTGGACTGACCCTCACATTTTTGGTGTGATTCTCATAGCCCCTCAAATGATCTCATAGCCCATACGGTCTTCACGAGATGCTCATTCGGTCTTCATATATTTAATCCAAACGGTCTCTTACGCAAACGGTCTTGCATGGTCTGCTGGCCGTTCATTCGGTCTTTATTTCTACGCATTCGGTCTTCATTGGTATCTAATTCAAATGGTCCTGCAGCAAGCTCGTTCGGTCTGCCACCTACCTCCGTTCGGTTTGCTCAGCCTTATCCAATCAGCTCCACATGCACGTAGATGTGGCCATACCGTCTATTGCTTAGTGCTTTATTTAAACGGCTTGGCACTGTATGCCTTTTCTAATCCAAAGGGTTTGCAACATCAATGGTCCGGTACGTATGCATGCTTTTCTCCATTCGGTCTTGCATGCTTTGCTTGTGCAAACGATTTCAGCTAAATACCCAAATGGTCTTCCTACTTTATTCGGCTTGCTTTGAATTTTCCATGCATGCATGCCCTCCCATGCACGTGGCTTTTCTAATCGATTTGCTTGCTCGTTGCTTAGCAATCGGTCTTCAATTAGTACTCAAAAAGTCTTCGTGACCTCGGGATCAACCAGTATGCATGCATGCACGTGATCTGTATCAAACGGTTTGTTGCTGTACTTAATCAATCGCAAACGGTCTCGCACCGGTTTCATTTAAATGGTCTACGTTGTTAAAGCAAACAGTCTACGTGCATGTGATCATTTGGTCTTCACATGCGGGCATGTAAACGATCTCGCATGCGTGGTTGGCGAGGGCGGCGTGGTTGCTGGAGTAGGTTGCAGCACCGGCGGAGGTGCTGGTTGCTGATGCGATGGCAGAGATGGTGATGGGCACTGCAGTTTGTGGGGTGCTTAAACGGTTTGCATGCAACTACCCATACAATTTTCACATGCAAACAGTCTTGGATCCATGCCAATTCTCCAAACGGTTTTGCTGCATACGCAACCATTCGGTCTACGTGGTTGATTGCCCAAACGGTCCTCGACGCCGCTCGATACCTCGCGGCCAAACGGTCTACGCGCATGTGACCATTTGGTCTACGCATTGCATGCATGCACAAACGGTCTTCTCAAACAGTCTGCAATTCCGATGGGCATACGGTCTTGTAGCAGGTGTCCATTCAGTCTTCACGTATATCTCAAACGGTCTCGAAGACCGGAAGTCCATTCGGTCTTCGTGTGCATTCGGTCTTCGCATGCATTCGGTCTTCGCGTGTATTTGGTATTCGCATGTGCGTCAAACGGTCTTGAAATGGAACTGTCCATTCAGTCTTGGGACTGAATGGTTGAAACCGAATGGTGAGACCGTTTGGTCGAAACCGAATGATGAGGCCGTTTGGTTGAAATCGAATGATGAGACCGTTTGGTCAAAACCGAATGATGAGACCGTTTGGTCAAAACCGAATGATGAGACCATTTGGTCGAAACCGAATGGCGAGACCGTTTGGTCGAAACCGAATGATGAGACCGTTTGGTCGAAACCAAGGGTGAATGAAGGTGGGCCCCAGCTAGTTGTTCAACTTTATCAAGACCTGCATTAAATCAACATAAATTCAGTTAAAACCTCGATAATCGAATCAATTATGTAATTTTGCACATTATGATGCATTTTGATATTTTAATGAGTGAAAAAGTATATATAGAGTTGAATTGGTCCCAAAGTGATAATTGAATTTCATGATGAATATACATTCATCAAAGATCTCATCCTTTTGAAATAGAAATTGACTATACTTTATATGATTTCCATAATCATCCTTGTCCATACAAGATGTAGAAAGTAAAATGTTTCTATAATTGGAAGATATGAAATATCAATTCATTGACTCTATTACATGCCATGTAGGAAGAGATAAATTATAATATTTGATTGTAGTGGAATCAACTCTTGCTCCATCTATGATGAACAATCTGACCTCACCCTTTTGTAAAGACTTACTTCTTTTCAGATCCTGCATATTAGAACATATGTGAAATCTACATCCGATATCATATACCCAAGATGAAGAATTAGTTAATAATATCACATAATATATAAACCTAAAGTGGAGATATCTATGCCCTCCTTCTTCTTCTTTAGTTCCTCCAAGTAGAGGGACAATTCCTCTTCTAGTGTCCAGGCTGGTGACAATGGTGATAATTTCCTCCCTTGTTCACCCCTCCCTTTGTTGTTAGTGCTGAAGACTTGGTCTTCTAGCCAGCTTTAGAACTCTTCTTAGCTTTGCCTTTGCGTTTAGAATTCCTCTTTGATTTGTTGATCCTAATCATAGATTTGGGCTTGTCTTTATTCATTTGTGCCTCAACTATTCTCAACATGCCAAGTAACTATGTCAACGACTTGTCAACGTCATTCATATTGTAGTTCATGACAAAATAACTGTATGACTCTGGAAGTGACTACAGAATCACATCATTGACCAACTCTTAACCCAAGGGAAAGCCCATTCTAGCTAGGTTCTCCACATACCCAATTATATTGAGAACATAAGGACCTATTAGATCTCCTTCTGCCATGTTACATTTAAATAATACCTTGGAGACATCATATCTTTCCCCTCTTGCCTAATCTTGGAACATGTTCTAAAGATGTGTTACCATATCAATCACATCTATGTTCTCATGATATCTCTACAACACATAGTTCATGGAGCACATTATTAGGAAGTTGACATCAATGACATCTTCAGTATGCTTCTTGTAAGCATCCCTATCAGCCTTAGGTGCAGTGGGAGTAGGTTCACCTGGCTTTGGTGTCTCCAGGACAGAGCTTGCGCTCATGTGAGAGAACAATTCTCAACATCTTGAACCTATCATGGAAATTTTTCCCATTTCATTTGTCCTTCTCAAGGACTGATCGCAAGGAAAATGTGTTGTTGGTTTCCATTTGATTCTAGAAGAGAAATTTGTAGTTTTTTCAAAACATTTTTGATTTGATTAAATAAAATTTGATGATGTTTAATTAGGCCTTTAATTAATTATTGCTCTCGCTAATTTATTCAAATTGATAGCCCTCACATATCGATTTGGTAGATTGCAACGTACAACCTTTTAGTGAGGCTAGATCCAAAAAAATTGAGTTATTACATGGACAACGCCATCATCCATAATCAATCATTAATGTAGGCAACTTTTGCCATTGCATTTTAAGTGCAAATCTTTGCCATAGTCATTTGCATGATTCTAATTGCTTAATCTCATTGAAATCACTCAATTAGGACTGACCCAGAAGCCAACACAGTAGTAATGCACCTTGCTTGGCAGGACCACATAACTACCATCATACTACCATGAGATGGACAATGCACCACACTTAGCATGCCCACACAAACTTGATCAAGCTTTTTATGTGTTTTACTAATTGCAAGTATCTAAGAATTAATATGTTTGATTGAGGGATTTTATATATTTATAAATGTATATACATATCCAATCACCACATACTATAGTACACATCATATACATGCTATATCCCACAAAAAAACATGCAATTAAAAACATAAGTGATGGTTATGGCCATACTATTATAATTCCTTGGATCTATAAGGAATTACTGCCACCTAAGGTATACATAACATGAAGCAACTTGTTGTTGCTGAAGATATGTGTGTGAGCCATTCCAGGTTGATCAGTTCAACCCTTGAACCGATCGGCTCGCCACCTGGTTGTTTGGTTGGTCTGTCTAATCAATCGTCTAGCCTCCAGTCCAAACAACATCCAGACACCTCCAAATGCTTAGTTGGACCACCAACCAATCAGTTTGCCTTGTCCTGTCATCTATCCTCCTCAGTCTTCCAACTGATCAACTCATCTTCTGAAATGGGTGGTTCATCTGGTGTTGAACATCTTCTTCTTTGTAATAATAATTAAAACTATCCTATTTAATATATTACATTGTAATAGAGAAACCTCAAGTTACATTTGAGGGGATCATTGGAAGGAGAGAATAATACTTTTACATGTGGAAGAGAAGATAAAGGCTCAATATGCAAACTGAGATGTAAACAAGAATAAACAACCACAACCAACCAATCACAGACAACTAGGGCTATTGTCCATAACCGTGCTACACATCAACCATCAAAATCAATTTAGGGCGACATGTGTAAATTGCATATATATATTATTTGGGATCATATGTGATATTTTATCAGATATACACATTAATCATTTTAAGTATTTGCATCATATGCAATAATAAATGACAAAAATTAAAATATGATCATATTGATTAAATCCCAAAACATAGTAAATTGATGTGGCTCTGATACCACTAGTGTGAAATATGTCTACTAAATAGGTAGTAGAAATAAAATTTAACTGCCATATTCCTCTTTAAAGAGTTGATCATGTTAAAACTATGTAATGGGAAGGATGGTTTGTAAGGTTAAACATGGTCTAGGAGCTAGTCCAATGACATTCCCCTTGCAGTAGTGTGTGCCTTTCTTCAAGTTGTACTCAAACAGTGTCTGCATTAACCTCCTAGTTGATCACCACAGACAACAGTTGACCTTGTCCTCTTAGTGGTAGGCAACACCTCCTTGCCTCTATAGTAATTCACACTGATCATTAGGAACTTCTGTCATTCTAGAAGAATGGACAAGGAGTTTTCCCTTCTAGTAGATGTGCTAGAACCAACTTTCACTCTCACAATTATCTCTCTCTTTCTATCCCTCCCTTTGATAGGTAGGACTTGCTTGGGTTCTCTCGGTTACTACAACCAGAGAATACAACAATTGTTAGAGAGATTGATGTGTCTGAGAAGCCCCCATTACCCTTCCATTTATAGGAGGGCCAGGGTTAGGGTTCCCAGTCTGAGTGAGAGTCAAAGGGGAAGATATTTCACAAAATTTTTCATCATGTTAATGAAAAAATGATCAATTCAAAGGTGAACCGATCGGTTGACATGTGAGATGATCAGTTCAACTCTTTAATCGGTCGTTTCATCATGTTTCCCAATCAAAATTGTATTGACAATTAATATCCTATTAATGCACAACATGACGTCAACACTAATCCTTGATCCAATCAAATTGATCAACCAAATGCTCAGTTCACAACCTAAACTAGTTTTCACTTCTTGAACTGGTTGGTTCATGGACCAGATTGCCAATTTTGATTCAATTGACTTGACACTTTGAGACGATTGGTTCAACACTTGAACTGGTCAGTTTATAGTCTAGTCAGTCAACATTTAATTGTTGTTGTTAAAATTGAATACCTAACTCTTTCGTAATCAAGTTTAAACCATATTTACAAATAAACTCATATTCCAAATTTATCCTATGTATGTGACCCTATAGGTTCCATGTTACGTTGGCAATGAGTGTCCATAACTAGTTTATGACATCACAAGCAATGATTGGTATCTAGCAAGACATCATTGCTACCCAAGTAATAGGAAATTTGGAGAACAACTTCAACCTACAATCTATGAATGGTGTTATAGTGATCGTATAGTTCCTTTGTCACTAATAACCAGATTGAACTTGAGGCATGGAATCATCATCCTCTCAATGTTCAATCAATGTTCCTTGAACTAGAGAGACTATCTAATATATATGTGAACTCAATATCCTATATTGATTCACATGTGCATGCACATGGTTTTCTCAGTCTCACTTATCAAGCGACCTGGATATTAAACTCCAGTAGGAGAGACAAAGCCCATCTACATCACTTGCAGTCAACCCCATGTGTCACAATGCACTGGAGCACCACCTTTACGGTAACCCTTATTCATGGTCATAGAAGATGATGTCTAAGTACATCGAATACATGTATGAGTGTAGTGATTTCAGGTCTAATAACCACAATCACCACCATCACTATGAGAGGTGATTATGATTACCAATTATGGTTTCCATGTGTCATTCTCAAGGTGGGTCTGTCCGATACACTATTTGTGAACAAGTATCTATGTGTTTGGTTTGACATATATCATGACTAATGACATTCTATCACTAACCAACACACACTCTAGTCTTATGTGTCATTGGTTTCTATCAGCCTTCCACAATAACATCTGACTAGGGACATAACAATAATGTACATACTCCTGACATCCATATAATCTCATTATTTAGGTCCTCAACCCGAAGACATACATAATCGAGTAATATCATTATTTATACATTCATTATCTTTCATCATTATCTCATAACTAAATGAAACATAATAAATCAGAAGATTACCTCTATTATTAACCAAATCATTTACAAGATATGCCATCACAATTATCATATGATTGGCTCTCTCGACATACATGCCAACAAGTCCTTTGTAATGGTTATTGGCTCCTTGATCCAAAAAGGAATGCTAGTTTAGCCCTTGAACTCAAAAAGGGTGGTCTTATGTTGTAATCCTTATGATGGAATATCAAGAGTGAGACATGGTTGAAAATCCTAGAGACTGACCCCTTTAGGTAGTGGATGTAAATGTCCTAGTTTGGAGGTTGGAACCACTATAAGTAACTTATGTTTTTGGTGCTTATTCGATCTCTCTCCCCCTTTCTATGCATGTTTCATTGCACTCAAAGTTCATATTTGAAATATTATCTTAGAAATATCTTAAAGGTATAAAGAATTTTTTAAGTGGTTTCAGCTATATTCACCCCCTCTAGAGCCCATTATAGATCCAACAATAAGTAGCATACTCATTCAAGCTTTAAACTATTTATTAAGGATTTGAAAATTCTTTAGTACTCCATCCATACTGTTTGACTACAAAGGACCTCAAAACTTGCTACAGTTGCAAAGAATTTATAAAATAGCATTCCTTATCCTGATAAAAATCCATTGAATTTGCAGATGCTAGTCTATAGGAAATCAAGACCTTTTTGAATCCTAATTGATCAAATGAAATGGTTGCTTAGCTTCACACATATTCATATCCATGGTTTTTATTACCAAAACATTTTAGAGTGAAGTCTATATTTATCATATATTTCACAAAAACAACACTACATTATCAAATATACATGCCAAACACTAGAATATTAATAACTAAAAAATATAACTAGAATTTGTATATATAAGAAAGTATTCACTTGCTCAAAACTATTTTTACGAAAGTTCTTAACATCACTTGAATATTCACTTCCATAAAAATTTCATTGTTATGCAATGTTACAGTGACCTACTTGTAGGTACAATCTAATCTCAATCCATCCTAACTAAAATAAGATTAGTAAGAATACTATGCCATATTATGCTTATGTGTATAACTCTATGGAGGGTCTTGATGACTGTTGAAGAGAACTTTACATCCACACGTCATTCACCCTTAAGCTCTACAATGGATTTATCATTTAAAGCCATGAACTTTTTATGGATTATGGGTAAGATTCTAATAGATTTTTATCAAAACAAACATGCACAATAGCCCATATGTCTATTATCCAACATTTGTGATTCATTAATAAAATATGTTAGGTTTGATAATTAGATACTCATCTTTGCAATTCAAGGATATTTTGAGCATCTTGACAACAACCTCCTTAGTTACTAGGACAAATTCCTTAGTTTTCATCAAGGGACAACTCTTTTCTAGATTCCAACATGTCCAAAAATCCAAAGTGGATGGTTTTTTGATGTATTTGTTTTTTTTTTCCTTTTTTCTTTATGTTTTTTCTTAGTTATACCCTTTTTCTCATGGACGTAGTTCTGTATGACTATAAGAGTGACTTTTAAACTAATTTTGATCACTACAACTAGGTTCTCTTTTTCATGTTCCTCTTTGATTGCTATGTCAATCATGATATCATAAGCAGACATGTTACCATAGCTTTTCTTAATATTCAAGACAAAATCCTCCTATGACTTAAGTAACTTCTTAATGTCTTCAAAGAAATAAACTTATCAAAATCATTCATATTCGTCACCTTAAGACTTTTTGTAAATTAAGAAATTCATGTGATTGTGTAGATGATGCATTTCTCTCCTTCATATTGTACTTATTACGTTTTGGCCTAATAATATATCTCAAAACCTTGTTCTTCATTACCTTAGTTTTCATTAGAAACCTTACAGAGATGCTAGTTTATAGTGGATGAAATAGACTTGTACAAAACAAAACACATGTGACAAAAATCTCAGTTGATTTGATAGTTTTTTTTTTGTTTTTCCCAAGGGAGAATCCTTGTTTTGGGTTCCAACATGTCCACAACTTCAAAGTGGTTTGTATATGAGTTTCTTTTTTTATGTTTGCCTTTAATGTCTTATTGTTATTAGTTTTACCCATTTTCTCATGGACTTACTTCTTTGTGTCTCTAGGATTGACCATTAGACTAATTTCAAAAGGAACTAGTTTCTCTTATTTTATGTTCCTCTCTAATTGCTTTATCAATCATTATATCATAAAATTACATGTTACCATTTTTCTTTTTAAGATCCATTACAAAATACTCCATATGACTTTAGTAACTTCTCAACATTGACATAACAACAAACTTATTAAGGAGCATCACTCACTCCTAAAAACTCTTTTGCGTATAAAGAAATTCCTTTGGCTGTTCAGTTTTGGAATTTGTGTCATTCATCTAATACCCATGAACTATTTCCCTCAAAGTACTTGTCATGACCTTGGTTTTCAATACATTAGTTTAGATCCATAACCTCCAAGTAGATCTTGGTTATAGTGGAGTTAACAAACTTGTACAAAATAGAAACACGTTTGACGACAACATTCTTAGCAATAGTGATAACTTTTTAGGCTTTTCTCAAGGGATAATGATTGTTCTATATTTTAACATGCCCATAATTCCATCATGTTTTTTGTATATTGACATTTTATTTATTGTTGTTCTTATATCAATCTTTTTCTAATTGTTGTGATTATTTGTAATTGTAAGAGTGACAAAAGGACTAATTTGAACTGGAATAACTAGTTTTACCTTTTGCTTTCTTATTATATTATTAATATAAAGCATTATATTATAAGGAAACATGTTACCCTTATTGTTTTAGAATACATGAAAATGCCTCCAAAGACTTAGGGAACTTCTTACTGTTGCCAAAATGATAAATTTATTACAAAGCTTCATACTAGCCTCACATGGACTACTACATAGATTGATAAATTCATATGATTGTTGAGATGGTGAATATCCCTACTTTATTCGTTACTTGTGAAGTTTCTCCACATATTATTTATCCATACATTTCTCTTAAGTAATGTACGTTTTGATACAAAAATTTCTAGAGATCTTTTGTTGTAGTTATAAAAGTAAAATTGTAGAAAACAAATGCATGTTTGAAAAATCCATGAGAACACATCATGGACGACATCTATACTACTACTCTCAAAAATAATAAATATATCATCATGTTTTGGTTAAGCACATCCAATTTTGGTACTTCTGAATTAAATAGATTTTATAAGTCTACCATGATCAACAACATTTTCATCCATTTTTACCACATTTTGAAGTGCAAATCAGTGAACTTCTCTAGCATGCCGTTGGTTGTTACACTAACAAGTTTCAATCTTAAGAAAGATCTTTTACTCAACTAATCGATTCCCGCAAGTATACGGAAGTAGTTGTATTCGAGATCGAAAACAAGGATCTTGGTAATCAATTAAACGCAAAAGTGCTAAGGTTCAACAATCTAGACCGTTTTTAAAGAGTGATTTGATTGATTAAGATAAAATTTCAGAATTAAGTAAAACAGTAAACGGTTACTAAAAGAGATTAAATTTCAGATATGGAAGTATCTTGGACTTAGGATTTCACCCACATATCATAGTATAAAATAGGAGCACAAAATTTAAACATACTAAGCACTTGTTTTAAAGGAGAGTTGTATGTTGCACTTCACCTCTCGGTACAAGTACAACGATCCTAACTCAAAACAACATTCTCATATATGAATTTCATTTTGCATCACAAACCTACTCCTCAACTCCATAATTTCCACTCTCATAGTAAAGAAGGAGTTTCCAAGAGAGTACCTCCTTACTCTCCTACCTATCTTCTCAGATTAAGTAAGAAAGCATAAAACATGCACATAAAGTGGCCAACCATACATGCAAGAAGAAAGAAACCGGTACTCACAAGGTGGAAAAACAAGTAACTTAGCATTTAGTACAAAATTATCATGTTCCATACATGCTATGACATGGGAACTACTCTCCCATGCCCAAGAAAAGGAGTCTACTCGTCCATAATGATGTACAACAGAAAATATGTAGAAATTTCAGAGTTCAACATGGTTTAGAGAAGGAAAAGCTAAGAGAACCAAAGGTGTAACCCAAGAAGAGTAGAATTCCATCTTGGGGACAAAATTCCACTCCTACAACTACTCCAACCCAGACAAAATTCCCTCCCAAGAAGCTTTGTGGAGTGAAGAAGCTCTGCTGCACCTCCAGAGAAGAAAATGGAGGAGAAAAGAAGAAGAATGGGGTTCTTTAGCAAGAAACCACATTCTTCCACCCCAAAATCACCCTCCTTTTCTCTAGCCTTACTCTTGGACAAAAGTGTTTCAAATTATGACCAAAGATAATAGCTTCATATGGTGGTCTTGTCTTTAAAATGAGCAGAGTCGTATTTCAAAAATTGTTGAAACTGACAGAGACACGACATGTCTTCCTTGGGACACGTCGTGTGTGGTCTCTGACAGTTGTCTGAGTGTAAAGAACACGACATATCTAAATTAATACACATCGTGTACGTTACCAGAAAGGTAAGGTTTGGTTCTGAATTCTCAGGTACACATCGTGTCTTTGGCAGACACACTGTGTACTTTTCCTCAACGTCTGAAGTATATGGCCAACTAGAAATGCACATGTCGTGTCTTAAATAAGACATGTTTCAGCAAAATTAGAAATCTGAATGTCTACAAGGCTTGGAGAAGTCCCGATGATGATGAATTTGAGTTGGGCTATCTCCAATTTGATCCTTTTGAAGCATATCTACAATACACATCATGTGATAAGCAAAATAACAAAAAGGTGGCAAGAATAATACGAATAGAGGCTAAATGAGAACAAAATGAACTGAATTTGTATGTGAATCTATGTGAAAAGTTATTGTAGAAAGCACACAAAAAATTCCCCTAAGCTTGAACCATTGCTTATCCTCAAGCAAAAGAGCATGACCACACAAATGAAGGAATATTCAAGATCATGCATGAATTAAATGAAATGAAGATATGCAATAAACTCAATCAACCATGTACATTAGGTTTATTTTCATAGCCATCATATCAATTTAAACATCCAAGATAGAGAAGTTTTAGTTCAGCAATGGTGGTCACAAATTAAATGAAATAATCAAATAAACAACACTAAATAGGATTTGGATAATCAAGCCAAACAACTAGTGGATGTACAACACAAAAATTTCAGCTATTATGGATGTAAATGATGAAATCTTAGCTAACTTTAACAATCGCAGTTGAGCTCTCTTCTAAAAAAGATATGATAATTGATTTTTGGGATTCCGGTACTTGACTGCTAATTTAGGCTTACGTGCACACAGAGTGACGGTTGGGGTGTTATTTTTACCCTCTTTTGATTTCATACCACCTAACCATCGTTTTCGAATCAGACTCACACTAGGCTAGTACGATATGTGGGCTGTTTACCATCTTTTATTGGGTAAAGTGAGAAAATGATAAAAGAGATTTTTGCACAACACATGAGAGTCAACTAGAAAGTTAAGTTAACAAGATTCCATTCATTGTTTTGCAATTTTTTTACTGAAAAAATCAATTGTATATGCACTAAGGGTTTGGCAAGGGTATTCCATATTCTAAATAGTGTTGTAGAGTTGGTTTATTCGCTAAAATTTTAGACCGTTACATGTATTTAGCAATCAAAGATGTGAAAATTGAGAGTTCAGGCTACAATTACAAACCAAGATCATGTACATGGGGAATTTCATTTTCCATTTGATTCATGCATGCTCTTTACTAATTCTTTCATATGACAAGAAGAAGTACAAAGGACGAGGTGGTTCAAGCATACAAGATTTCATTCCATCACAATAGCCTCATTTCATATTAAAC
Organism: Alisma plantago-aquatica; assembly: GCA_963693085.1. NCBI lineage: Eukaryota > Viridiplantae > Streptophyta > Magnoliopsida > Alismatales > Alismataceae > Alisma > Alisma plantago-aquatica. The sequence continues at coordinate 757,816,240 of OY856412.1, forward strand.
TTGCCATGAAGGGAAATACAGAACATGAAACAAGATGAAATAAAAAATTGAAATAAAAAATAGACATGACTAACAAAAGCAAATGACAAAAGCAAATGAAAACAAAACTACATTACGGATCGGTTGCACCCCCCAAGCTTGAAATCTATAGTGTCCTCACTATATTAATCAAACTCATGGAGGTAACAACCGAATAACTATCATGGGTGAAATAAAAAAGAGGGGCCATCGCCCCCATGGTTCGGCAGAAAGAACTGGCTGACAAAATCATCTTCCGGAACATCCATCGACGTGGGCTATGGGACGGACTGGGGCTTCTAAGGTGGCAACGACTGATACAGCTATGGGATGGAGTAGTAGCCTTGTGAGATGTGCCATGAATCCATGCGGTGGACCATGTCATGCATCACAGTATACTACATACCCATCTGATCCAAGTGGCTGTCAATGTGATCAAACCACTACTGCACATAGACGTATAGATGCCTGACATCCGGCATCGCCCATGAGTACTCCGTCTAAGTGCTGGTGGAGGGAGGTGGTGGAGCATAAGGGGTGCTGCAGTATCATCAGCAGCTCTAGCTGCCTCTACTTCTTCATCAGTGTTCAACATGACTTTCCAGTTGTCCTTGTTCTCCAAAGTGATATACTGAGGATCTGGAATGTCAATGTACTGATCATTATCAAAAAATTGTCGAAACTTGGTGTCAGTGTTGGCAACTTTTGAGAGCAAGCCTGCAGAAAGAAGGTACTGAATGTCTACCGGGTTTCTACCTGGTGCTGCCTCTAGACCAGTCAAATCAACATCAAGCTTCTGTGCAATCAGAGTAATCAAACCACCATACATGATGTCGTCAACGTCCCTCTTCTTCACCTTCTTAATGTCAAGGAAATGTGTAAGAATATAATAAGTGGCATTAATCAGATGCTCATACATCATTCCCCATAAGTAGAAAATATCTTGCTTTCCAACAACCCCCAACGTTTCTTTCTTGGCAAACACTCCAGTACTAAGAAGGCAGTGTATGTACCGAAAAATAGAGTTATGGATAGCGGACACTATGGCTTGCTTTGCCTCATGGTGTTCCTCATCAGATGTCTCGAAACAAAACTCGTCATTGTGAAAAACTGGCGGGTAATTAATCATGCCGTCATAATGGCATTCCAACAACTCATAGAAATGCCTAAAAGTGAGCTTAAAAGCACGACCCAAAATCCTGAAATGAATGACACCATAGGGCTCCAACTTCTTTTGTGGGTCTTGCTCCATGATAAGCGTCGTCAGAAATTCATAGACTAGGCGGGGGTAAGTATTTGATACCGTAAGGCAGATGTAGCTTAGCCCCAAGTCTTGCAGGTGCATGAGAACTTCATCCTTGAAGCCCATAGTTGTCATTGTCTACTCGCAAGCAAACTGAGTCGGAAATACCCTCCTTGCAATAAGGAACTGGTACATCGGATCTTCTTCAGGGGTGACCCAAAACTGAGTCGTAGAGACGTATTCCGATGCTTGGGAGGAGCTGGCACCATGCTTGCAGTTGGAGGTTTGCTTGAAAGGTGCCATTTTGCTGCTGACTGACTGTCACACGTCGTGTGCTGGGATGGACACAGTGTGTGGCTGAGGCAGAACTTCGACAGAGACAACGATGCACACGGCGTGTGTAAAGGCAAACATGACGTGTGTCTGGTGATTTTTTGCAATCTGCAGATAAGACAACATTAATTTTTGGGGAAGATGATGGAGGTCGACGACGGTGTTTGGATATATTGCTTGGTGTCGGGACTTGCATGGTGAAGGAGATCGATGGGCCTTCTTCTCAATGTTGATGGTGATGCTTTTTCTCACGTTCTAGGTGGCACATCAGTGGCTGTTTGAGCTTGAAGATGTTTCCATGAATTCATTGCTTGGAGATGGGGATGATGGCGGAAGAGCAGTAGTGGGGGCTTGAAGAAGATGTGGTGGCTGCAAGGATGCCGACAAGAGCACCACCTCAGTGCTAGGGCAGACAGTGACAGTTGAAGAAGATTCACTTGAGCTTAGAAAAGACATACTGTGAGCAAGGGAACAAGGTGTCGGCTCAAGGTTGAGGAAGATGCGCCCAATGAATAGGGTGGCGGCTTCTATGTGTGCTAGGGCACACAGTGGAAAGGAAGCATAGGGCTAGGGTGCATGATAACTTTTGAAGTCTCACACAGCCCGGATGAAGGCGTGAGTGAGAGGGGTGACCGTGTGCTAGGTTAAGAACTCGCATTTTGACAAAAGACATAGTGTGTTCAAATAAAGTCACGTCATGTGTCTCGTTAGATTTCCCTTTCTATGATAAAAGACACGTCGTGTTTTAGAAAGTACATGATGTGTATTAATCCAGAAATTTAAAATGCCCATTTTCACTGATAACTACACAGCGTGTTCAAATAAAGATACATCATGTTCTTTTTCCAGATAACTTGATCTTTCCTTTTCTTCTTTAGTACATGTCGTGTCTAAATTAGGACACAACATATTTGTATTCCAAATTTCTTATTCCTTCCTTTTCTGCATTGGTACACGTCATGTCTAAATTAGGACACGACGTGTATCTTTCCAGGTTGAGGAAAACTTTATATCTTTTGGACAGTATCACGGTGTGTGTTTTTCTGACACGTCATGTACCTAGAGATATAGCTCGACTGTTGTATTTCTGGGAGTAGTGACACACCGTGTCAAATAAAGACACACCGTGTCTTCTATAGTTTCTATAGAAAACAACTTCTCGTCAACACCAAACTAATAATAGATATGGCAATAGAATTTTCTAAATTAATACATTATCCATGACAAGCTTATTTACGAAACTAAAGAGTGTTCTTGACTCAAATAACTTGAAAAGAAATCTATCCTAATGTGGGTTCAACTCCCACGAGGTCCTCTATTTAGAGTCTGGAGTGAGACTCTTCAACTTGTCCATCATGCGTCTTGAAGGGAGTAAGAGACTCCCTTGTAAACTTCATCTCCCGAGGTATATAGCTTGCAACATTGCCCGTTTACTTTGAAAGCTCCATCCTTGCCTTGTAACTCAACAACTCCATATGGAAATATCTTCAATACAAGAAAAGGACCAGATCGCTTGGACTTTAGTTTTCTTGGGAATAGCTTGAGTCTTGAGTTAAAAAACAACACTTTGTCTCCTTCTTTGAAGTCTTTCCTTCATATTCTTTTGTCATGCCAAACCTTTGTTCTTTCTTTGTAAAGCCTTGCATTTTCATATGCATCTAGCCAGAGTTCTTCCAATTCTTACAGCTGCAATAGACACTTTTCACCAACCTTCTTCATGTCAAAATTTAAGAACTTGATAGCCCATAGAGCATGGTGTTCTAGCTCCAGCGGAAGATGACAAGATTTACCATATATCAGCTTGAATGGATTTGTGCCTATGATGGTTTTATAAGCTGTCCGGTATGCCCATAAGTCATCATCTATCTTTAATGTCCAATCCTTCCTTGAGCTAGACACTATCTTTTCTAGAATGCTTTTCAACTGCCGATTGGAGACTTCTAATTGCCCGAAAGTTTGAGGATGGTAGGGCATAGAGACCTTATGAGTAACTCCATACTTAAATAGAAGGTTATTGAATTGCTTCTCAACAAAATGTGTACCTCCATCAGAGATTACAACTCTAGGAACTCCAAATCGAGGGAAACTAATTTTCTAAAATACCGTGACTACATATTTTACATCCGATGCTTGGGTTGGGATGACCTCAACCCACTTAGAGACGTACTCACAAGAAACTAGGATATATTGGTAGCCACAAGAAGATGGGAATGGTCCCATGTTATCAACTCCCCATACATCAAATACTTCAATCTCCAGAATAGAGTTAAGAGGCATGCCATCACATATAGATATTCCTCCAGCCCTTTGACATTTATCACAAGCTTTGAAAAACAAATTGACATCTTTAAACAAAGTTGGCCAATAGAACCCGGCCTGGAGAATCTTTTCTACAGTCTTCTCTTCTCCAAAGTGACCTCCGTAAGGAGAGGCATGACATCCAGAAATAATAGTGGCAATCCCTTCTTTAGCAACACACCTCCGGATGAGGCCATCACTCCCATGTTTGAACAACAAGGGGTCATTCCAATAGTAGAACTTTACATCATGGAAGAACTTCTTCTTCTACTGGTATGTCAAATCCGGTGGCAACTGTCCCATAGCAAGAAAATTCGCGATGTCCGCAAACCATGGTGCTTGTGTGGACGATAATGCATAAAGCTTCTCAATAGGTAAATGGTCCTCAATAGGCAATAAGTCTCCAACATCTGTAGTCAATCTATAAAGATGATCGACACCATTGTTCTCTGTCCCCTTCTTATCCCAGATTTCAAGATCAAACTCTTATAGATGCAATATCCAACAGATGAGATGAGGTTTTGCATCCTTTTTGTTGAGCAAATACTTTATGGTGGCATGATCTGTATATACGATTACCTTAGATCCTACCAAGTACTATTAGAATTTGTCAAAGGCGTACACTATAGCAAGCATCTCCTTCTCAATAGTTGTGTAATTGATTTGTGCTTCATCTAGGATCTTATTTGCATAGTATATGGCATGAAGTTTCTTATCTTTCCGCTATCCCAGAACTTCCCCTATTGCATAGTCACTTGCATCACACATCAATTCAAATGGAGCGTTCCAGTCCGGTGGTTGAATGATTGGGGTTGAAATAAGAGCTTCCTTGAGCTTGGTGAAAGCTTTACAACAGTCATCATTGAATATGAATTCAACATCCTTTGCAAGTAAAGAACATAATGGCTTTACAATTTTGGAGAAGTCTTTAATGAATCTTCTATAGAACCCTGCATGACCAAGGAAACTGTGGATATCCTTGATTGAAGAAGGAGCAAACATCTTCTCAATAGTTTCCACCTTGGCCCTGTCAACCTCAATACCCTTGTTAGATACAACATGGCCTAATACTACACCATATTGCACCATGAAATGGCACTTCTCCCAATTTAGTACTAGGTTAACCTCTTTGCAGCGGGCTAAGACTAATGACAAGTTGCATAAACATTGATCAAATGAATCTCCATAAACACTAAAATCATCCATGAAAATTTCCATTATGTTTTCAATGAAATCAGAAAAATAGCCATCATACATCACTGGAACGTCGCAGGAGCATTGCAAAGACCAAAGGGCATGCGATGATAAGCATAAGTTCCATATGTGAATGTAAAAGTGGTTTTCTCTTGGTCGGGAGGGTAGATAAGAATCTAGAAAAACCCAGAATACATGTCCCAGTAACAAAAATAAGAATGTTTTGCAAGACGTTCAAGCATCAAGTCAATAAATGACAATAGAAAATGATCCTTGCGAGCCGCTTTGTTATAACGCTGATAATCAATACACATACGCCAACCCATGACAATACATGTTTGTATCAACTCATCATTATCTCCTTTGATGATAGTTGCACCCCCCTTCTTAGGTACCACATGAATGGTACTAACCCAAGGGCGGTCACTTATATGATAAATGATATCAACATCAACCAACTTAAAGATTTTCTTTTTAACCACCTCAACCATATTTTGATTTAAATGTCTAGGTGGTTCAATGGTAGGTTTAGCATCGTCCTCCATGTTTATTCTATGCATGCAAATGGAGGGATGAATGCCTTTCAAATCATCGATAGAGTAACCAATGACGTCTTTGTACAAACGCAATTCGGAAAATAATTTATTCTCTTGTTCATTAGTTAACTCATTATTATTTATGACAGGAGAAGTAGAGTCATAATTAAGAAATGCATACCTCAGCCCTGGTGGAAGGGCTTTAAGTTATACCTTTCTCCCAGCTGCATTTTCTTTGGCTTTGTCATCAACAAGTGGAGTGTCTTCTTCAATATCATCTGATTGCACAATAGAAAATACCCTAGAATTTTTATATTCATTGTTTATATCTTCATCATCATCACAATAGTTCAATATCAAATCAACAACATCACGATCTTCTTCTACAACATAATCAATAGAGTCCATAAAACATATTTCTTCTACATGTGAGGGTGCTTTCATGGCATCATATACATAAAACTCCATGGCTTCCTTGCCAACTCAGAGTGTGAGTTTGCCTTCTCAAACATCAACAAGGCATCCAACAGTTCTCAAGAAAAGTCTCCCAAAAAGAATGGGATTGGAAGGAACATCTGCCATATCTAACACAACAAAATCACATGGAATATAGAGTTTACTAATCTGCACTAGCACATCTTCCATGATACCTTTGGGATATTTGATGGAATGATCGACTAGTTCAATGGCCATCTTTGTAGGTTTCAGATCTCCTGGGAGTAGAAAATCAAGCCAATTGGGGTAGATCTGTAGGAAAAGGATTTTTAAAAGTAGCTATGGCCGAAGCTACTCCCGAGTACAAGTCTACCCCAATTGGGGTATTTTAAAACTCCTTTTCCTACAGATCTACCTCAATTATTTATACCTTCATCATCGTCACAATAGTTCAATATCAAATCAACAACATCATGATCTTCTTCTACAACATAATCAATAGAGTCCATAAAACATATTTCTTCTACATGTGAGGGTGCTTTCATGGCATCATATACATAAAACTCCATGGATTCCTCGCCAACTCAGAGTGTGAGTTTGCCTTCTCAAACATCAACAAGGCATCCAACAGTTCTCAAGAAAAGTCTCCCAAAAATAATGGGATTGGAAGGAACATCTGCCATATCTAACACAACAAAATCACATGGAATATAGAGTTTACCAATCTGTACTAGCACATCTTCCATGATACCTTTGGGATATTTGATGGAATGATTGACTAGTTCAATGGCCATCTTTGTAGGTTTCAGATCTCCTGGGAGTAGAAAATCAAGCCAATTGGGGTAGATCTGTAGGAAAAGGATTTTTAAAAGTAGCTATGGCCGAAGCTACTCCCGAGTACAAGTCTACCCCAATTGGGGTATTTTAAAACTCCTTTTCCTACAGATTTACCTCAATTGTTTATACCTTCATCATCATCACAATAGTTCAATATCAAATCAACAACATCATGATCTTCTTCTACAACATAATCAATAGAGTCCATAAAACATATTTCTTCTACATGTGAGGGTGCTTTCATGGCATCATATACATAAAACTCCATGGCTTCCTCACCAACTCAGAGTGTGAGTTTGCCTTCTCAAACATCAACAAGGCATCCAATAGTTCTCAAGAAAAGTCTCCCAAAAAGAATGGGATTGGAAGGAACATCTGCCATATCTAACACAACAAAATCACATGGAATATAGAGTTTACCAATCTGTACTAGCACATCTTCCATGATACCTTTGGGATATTTGATGGAATGATCGACTAGTTCAATGGCCATCTTTGTAGGTTTCAGATCTCCAAGATCTAGCTCCTACCACAAAGTAGACAAGATGAGACTAATACTAGCTCCAAGGTCTACAAGACCTTTGTCAAACGTGGTGTTGCTGATCTTGCATGGTAGAGTAAAGGCTCCCAAATCATCTAGCTTCTCAGGAAGTCTGTTTCGAATGATAGAACTGATTCTTTCAAAAAGTATCACAGTTTCAACTTGGTCCACCTTCCTCCTCTTGGTGAGGATGTCTTTAAGAAACTTATCATATGACGACATCTCTTCTATAACTTCAGCTAGTGGAAGGTTGACATGGAGTTTGTTTAGAATGTCAATAAACTTTCTAAACTTTGAATCTTCCTTCTTATTTGCAAGTCTTTGCGGAAATGGTGCATTTTATTTAATAGAAGGTGGTACCTCACATAGGGGTGTCAAGCTTCTCTTCATCGGCGATCTCAACACTATTCTCCTTGGGTGGAGAAGGTCTGTGGATTTCAGCTCCACTCCTCAAGGTGATAGCATTTGCCTGCTGTCTTGGATTCACCTCCGGTTGGTTTGGAAGAGAACCAGAATGAGTGTTCTTTTGCTGTATCAAGGCTTGCTGGGCAATTTGATTTTCCAACATCCTTGTATGAGTGGAAATGCAATCCACTTTTGTGGAGAGTTGGACAATTGCATCCTTCAAGAGCTTGTCATTGCCCCAAAACTCTTCATTTTGCTGCATCTGTGTGGAGATAAATTTCTCCATCATGGCCTCCAAGGAAGAACTTTGGGGTTGTTGTTGCTGTTGGTAACCCCAATTGTTGTTGAAGCCCGATGGATTCCCATTGTTTTTCCAGTTAAAGTTCTATTGTTGCTGTGGTTGCCACTGTCCATGTTGGAAGTTCTAAGTATTGCTTGTGTTCCAATAGGAGAAATTAGGATGATCTCTCCATCCCAGATTGTAGGTGTTGGAATAGGGATTGTATTGCTTGTTTCCCTGCATCTCAATGACATTGACTTGTTCTAGGCTCCCTTCATTCACATTTGGAGCAAAGCATGAAGAAGAAGTATGTCCATAATTCCCACAAGCTTCACATATCACTTCAGCTGATTGGATTTGCAATGTAGTCATATTCTTGAACTTTTGTGTAAGAACATCAATTTTAGCAACAATCAGATCGATGACATCAACAATATGCTTCCCTCCTTGCTTCCCAATTGAAGAAACCAATGTAGAAGATGATTGTGCTCTCCTATATGACCCCCATTGGCAATGGTTGAGCGCTATGTCTTCAATGATATCATAAGCCTCCCTATAAGACTTATTCATCAATGCTCCATTTGCTATGACATCTAGTATCATGCAGGTATTGTAGAACAGTCCATTATAAAACGTCTGGAGTAGCAACTAGTTGGTCAATCCATGGTGAGGGAAAACGCATTACAGATCCTTAAACCACTCCCATGTGTCATATAGAGTTTCTCCATTGAATTGAGAGAAGTTTGTGAGCTGGTTCCTTAGTTGGGCTGTTTTGCTCGACGGAAAAAACTTTGCAAGGAAAGCATTTAAAAGTTGATCCCAAATTTTGATGGACTTCTTAGGAAGAGATAAAAGCCATGCCTTGGCTCTATCTCTCAAGGTGAAAGGGAACAAAAGTAGCCTTACTCCATCGGCGGATACACCATTTATTTTGAAAGTGTTCATATACTCCAAGAATTTAGCCACATGAAGATTCAGATCTTCATTGATGGTACCCTTGAAACAGTTCTACTGGATCATCTATGTCATTGAAGGAGCAATAGAGAAATTGTTCACTTCCATTGCAGGCAGATCAATGGCTCCATAAATGTTTGTGGCAACTGACATGGCGAAATCCTTCAAAGGACGGTCGTCCTCCATGGTTGGATCTCCTTGTACGACTTCTTCAAATGATGAAGAAGATGGTGATGGTGGAACACCTCTTAGTAGTGGTTTCTCTACTCTTCTTGCTCTCCTTAAGCTTGAAAGAGTGCGCTCAATCTCAAGGTCTAGCAACACTGATGTTTGAAGACCCCTTTGCGAGCGACGCATACAACCTGAAAAATAACAAGAGATGTTGAGAACACAACTAAAAGGTATATGGAAATTCAAAAATGGAAATGATGATATAGTCTCGAATACTAATTAGCACTTCTTACTCTAATTAGATTAACTGTAGCTCCCCAGTAACAACGCTAAAAACTTGTTGGTTGTTACACTAATGAGTTTCAATCTTAAGAAAGATCTTTTACTCAACTAACCAATTCCCACAAGTATACGGATGTAGTTGTAGTCGAGATCAAACACAAGGAGCTTGGTAATCAATTAAACACAAAAGTACTAAGGTTCAACAATCTAGACCATTTTAAGAAGTTATTTGATTGATTAAGCTAAAATTTTAGAATTAAGTAAAATAGTAAATGGGTTACTAAAAGAGATTAAATTTCAGATATGGAAGTATCTTGGACTTATGATTTCACCCATGTATCATAACATAAAATAGGAGCACGAAATTTAAACATACTAAGCACTTGTTTTAAAGGAGAGTTGTATGTCGCACTTCACCTCTCAGTTCAAGTACAACGATCCTAACTCAAAACAACATTCTCATGTATGAATTTCGTTTTGGATCACAAACCTACTCCTCAACTCCATAATTTCCACTCTCATGGTAAATACGTTTCTAAGAGAGTACCTCCTTATTCTCCTACCTATCTTCTCAGATCAAGTAAGAAAGCATAAAACATGCACATAAAGTGGCCAGCCATACATGCAAGAAGAAAGAAACTGGTACTCACAAAGTGGAAAAACAAGCAACTAAGCATTTAGTACAAAATTATCATGTTCCATACATGCTATAATATGGGATCTACTCTCCCATGCCCAAGAAAAGGAGTCTACTCGTCCATAATGATGTACAGTAGAAAATATTCAGAAATTTCAGAGTTCAACATGGTTTAGAGAAGGAAAAGCTAAGAGAACCAAAGGTGTAACCCAAGAAGAGTAGAATTCTAGCTTGGGGGTGAAATTCCACTCCTAAAACTACTCCAACCCAGACAAACTTCTCTCCCAAGAAGCTTTTTGGAGTGAAGAAGCTTTGCTGCACCTCCGAAGAAGAAAATGGAGGAGAAAAGAAGAAGAATGGGGTTCTTTAGCAAGAAACCACCTTCTTCCACCCCAAAATCGCCCTCCTTTCCTATAGCCTTACTCTTGGACGAAAGAGTTTCAAATTATGACCAAAGATAACTGCTCCATATGGTGGTCTTATCTTTAAAATGAGCAGAGTCGTATTTTAAAAATTGCTAAAACTGACAGTGACATGGCGTGTCTTCCTTGGGACACGTCGTGTCTGGTCTCCGATAGTTGTTCTGAGTGTAAAGAATACGACGTGTTTGAATTAATACACGCCGTATGTGTTACCAAAAAGGCAAGGTTCGATTCTGAATTCCTAGGTACATGTTGTGTCTTTGGCGGATACGCCGTGTACTTTTCCTCAGCGTCTGAAGTATATGGCCAACTGGAAATGCGCATGCCATGTCTTAAATAAGACACGTAGTGTGCTTTGCTATTTCAACAGAATTAGAAATCTAAACATCATTACGGCTTGGAGAAGTCCCGGTGATGATGAATTTGAGTTAGACTATATCTAATTTGATCCTTTTGAAGCATATCTGCAATACACATCATGGGATAAGCATAATAATAAAAAGATGGCAAGAATAATATGAATAGAGGCTAAATGAGAAAAAAATGAACTGATTTTGTGTGTGAATTCATGTGAAAAGTTGATGTGGAAATCACACAACACATGCCATCCATAACATACTTTCATCACTAAGTACCATAAAATGGCATGTTAAGTAATATAATAAAAAATTATAATGGGAAAGTCTCTCCCACCGTAAAGCCTACTTTCTTCTCTGTGAAGACCTTTGGTTTACTTTACCATGGTGACTGAGAGGAGAGGGGTTTGGGTGAGTTATTTTTGGTTTTTAATACTTCTAAGCGATATACACTATCTCTTATGGGTCTTGGTGTGTGTAGAGTCTAGATACTTGTATAGGTTTTATTTTTTCTTGATGGCACCATGACACATGAACTGAGCAAGAGATGTGGTAAACTAACAATTGATGGTGAGGATGAAGTTATCAACCTGTAAGAGGAAGGGGTTCATGCACCAAAGGACTATCTATATGTGGCACTAGTGGGGTGGTTCACATACCAGAATAATGAATTGAACGCACTAAAACATATGTTGGTACTCATCTTGTCTTTGTCCTAAAAATGAGATTTTAATACATCGGAAGCAATCTATCCACTATACAGTTCACCCACTGAAAAGATTGAGAGGAAGTACACAAAGGGGCACCTTGGCATTAGAAGGAGTATTGATATATATATTTTAAATTTGTGGAAGACAATAAACCATAGGTGATGATGATGATCTACATCCCCTTTTGAGTTAGGATATATGATTTTCAAATGGGGTACATGAGAAAGGAGGATGTTTAGGTAGGATGGGAAGGCTCAGACATATCCTGAAGGCTGGGAAAGATAAACTAGGATGGGATAAAGTCTTTATAGTGAGGGTTCCAACTGATATCAATTTGTTAAAGAAGAAAGTCCAAGACTATCAATAATTTAGTGATAGATTACTGACTGGAACTCAAATCCAATACTATGTCCATTTTCTATCTCTTATTCAGTAGTATAGGGAACATCAACTGAGATTTCTATCAGGAAGATGAATAAAAGCATGAGAGAAGACCCGAGGTTCATGTATGAATGCTTTTTCCTTATAAAGAAATCATGTTTTAGTTGTAGAAGTGGTTTTAGGATTTACATAAGCCAAGAAAAAGTGAAATTTTAAATAGATACAAAGGAGAAACAACATACGACAAGTTTCTAATCATGAAAGTGACATGTCATAAATTGGAAGGAAAATGTGGAGAACTAATAACCGAGGACCATTCATAAAGATGGGTCCAATATGAAGAATAAAGGATATATGAGGATGGAGTAGATATGGAAAGTATTTTAGAAGAGATAAACCCAAGAAAGTCATAGAGATGATAATAGAGAAGGAGAAGAACCTTGTGGACTATGAAAGGTTGAGGAAATGAATGAGACACCTTCAAGTGAGGACAACATGATATGTGTCTAGAGCATGTTCTTGATAGAAGGGGTGGAAGAGACAACACGAGGAGTAGTTTTCAACCTACTAATCTTTGTAAAACAACAATACCAACATCAAAAATGGTAGTAGAGCATTAAGCAAAAGGGGGAAGTCACAAATTATGGAACCATGAAGCTTGCATGAAGAGTTACTGGGAAAGGGATCATGGAACAAGTGGGACAGAGAGAGGGAATGAGAGAATGGGCTAAATGAAGTAGAAAATAAGAAGTGTAGAGCTCGTCAACAGATATAATAGTGGTATGCTTTGGGTAGAGAAAAAAACATAAAAGAAGAGATGACATAGTGGGAGGGAAAGAAGTTTGTACCTAAGAGTAGTGGTGTGCAACCCTGTCCTACACTATGAAGATCAATGAATATCACCCAAGTTGGTTTTCTTAATAAAGCTGGGCGGTGGTTCAAGGTAGTGAGACTATATAGGAAGGGTGATGGTGAGTATAATTGGGAGAGTAGGCGAGTTAGGGCCATGGTAGAAGGATGTGGAAGTGGAGAATAAATCCTTTTTTCAGCATCATATTGACAGTTTGGTAAAGGGTGATTATGATAAAGGATGGTGGCTTTTTGTTGGTACACATGGCTCGCCCTTGCAAACCAAGTAAAGACATGTGTGGTGTAACACCTCAATTTTCATATCACATGAGCAAGAGCTAGACATTTTTTTCCAACTTTGGGAGTGTCACAAACATGATAGATAATGATAATAATAGACAAGAACCATTATAGACTATGTATAAAAGAAATTCTCCCTTTATTCTTAGCAAATGAAGATTATAAAATGACTTGAAAACATAAAATAAAACATAAGGTACCTCCTAAATCCGCACTTGCAAATTCTAACTTGGATATTCTTTCTAAACCTTGTAATCTGCAGACGTCTCATCCCCAACCATGCAGAAAGGAAACTCTAGGATTAGCACAAGAAGCATTGAATCCTAATAACTAGAAGGAAATAAATACATTATAAAAAAATGAGATATACAACTAAAGTAAACATCTTTTATTTATACTTATTGTCTTATTGCGGCCACCATTATAAAAGGAGCCCTCTTCTATGTTGTGTGGCACTTTGTGCCTTCTGTAGCCTGAAATGCCTTCTGTGACCTAAGGTGTCTTTTGTGGCACAAAGTGCCTTCTATGGTGCAATGGACCTTCTTTTCTATAAAAGCCTTCTATCTTATATACCATAGTAATTATATTCTTTGAGGACTTATTAGATAATATAAGTTATGTCTTGGTGCCTTTTATTTCCTTTTTGTAATCATTTTTTCTATTTTTGACTTTGGTTCTATTCTTGATTCTATTTTTTCCTAATTCTATATCTCAATTCTATTCTTGCTTTTTATGAGAAAGCTAAAATAACAATAAGGGACTAAAGTGCTTGAGATAAATTCTAATACAAATTCCAAATTTTAAAAGATGATAAGAAATTAACATACTAAAATAAATTCTAATCATATATTTTGAGTTCAGATAATTGCATGCTAATTTTTGAGCATTCATACAGGAATATAAAATTACAACTAATTCTTGATAATATTTGTGCATGCTCTATCCGAGGTAGAAAATTCTACTATATTGAAAGGAAAACATTCGACTGCACTTCTAACAAGTTATTCAGAGAAGGATAATTAGAATATCAATATAAAATATATAACATGAATTCAAAGAACATGTCCACTTACCTTGTTTGACAAGATTCATAATGCAGTCACGAATCACTCTTTCACAAAATAGGTACATAGGAACACCAAACAAGATTCATAATGCAGTCACGAATCACTCTTTCACAAAATAGGTACATAGGAACACCAAATTTCCATTAGCTCATCTGTATTTGCCATTCTTCATTTCTAAACCATAACACAATAAACCAGAATACAATCCTCATTTAGGTTGAACTTAACTCTGATCCAATACCATTATAGAATGTAAGCATGGAACGTATATTCAAACTCACATTATATAGTCACGATAAACTACAATACTCAATTAAGTCATATTAATCTCATAAATTACTAATATGTATGTATTTTGACGTATGATTAAGAGAAAACTCCAAAAACCAATCATATTTCTATGGTTACTATGATTCAATTTAGTCATAGAGGAAATTCCAAAATTATGTTCCATTCTATTGAAGCATATAGGTAATTTCATATCTCAACAGTAACCATAGAATACATCATATAACCATCTTTAGGTCCAAAAAAATAATAATCATATAATTATACATGATATTCTTCCAATTCTAAAAATAGTAAGAACATTTTACATTATGGTTCACATAAAAATACCAGACACATCATTGTCACTCAATGGATGGAATACTCATACCGACCATATTAGGGTTTACATAAAAAATAGGTAAAACATCAAATCATAATGATCAGGCTATGAAAATCATGTCAAACATACCAAAATACACTTACTGTAATATACTCATGAATTTATAAAGTTGTTTGCTAATTAATGCGCACAATACATTGGAATAACATATCATGTAGTGATGAGATAATAATAATAATAAAACATCTGAAACACTTCATCAAAGAAAAATCAAAACACTATTTGAATTTATTTTTAGGGGATAATGGACATTATAAGATTTTCATAGATGGGTTGTTTGCTAAAAATGGAGTTTCCTATCTCAAGATATGAATTTTTGAAGTTATCTTAGTTTGGATTGATTGCAACTATTGGTTTGAGATTCAAGGGTACTATTCATCAGTGCCCCTCCTCTTATGTTTCTCTCTTAGTCACAGATCCACATTGGGATCCATATCCTTCTTTGCATGTTAGCCTAGAGTGGCTCATTCATTCGTTGTCTGTGCAGATGCGACTTTTGGCTACCGTAAGAACAACCTTGGAAAGCAAGGCTCGCTGAGGTGGCCTTAATATGAACCTATCAGGGTTTCATTAATATCAATATGATTCACTTGCTAGAGTTCTAAATATTGGAGTGTGGAAATACTACCCACCTTATTGGAATTTTGACCTAAAAAATTTAGATCAACTAAAGAAGCTACCAACCTTAGGATTCTCGCTCTATCTTGATAGGCAACTCATTAATCTATTTCTAGATATCTTGACCTTGAGAGGTACTCTAGTATTATAATGTGTATGTTATTAGGATTAGGTGACGACCTACCTCAGACATTTCATGTCAACCCTCCTTTTCTTTATCACCTTCTAATATATGTGGGCCACCCATATATATGAAGGTGGCATGTCCTATCATACTCATCTCAACACCTCATAGTGCACATGTCCCATACAATACACACTTGGAAGAGTGATATAATCATCATAAGTATATATTTATGTACATAACATTCCCTTTAAAATGCCCCATAAGCTTGTGTCCCATTGCATAACATGTCAGGAAAGAGTGAGGGCATGTTATATGCATGTTTAGAGTTTACATTTAAAGTCTAAAGTAGGTAGAAACATAAACCCAATCCATATAACTTCAATCGTATGACTAAACTTCTAAACTAGATTCTAATATCCTCCACTCAGTTCCACTATAATTAAAGATACTAACTATCTTTCTAAATTTGCACTCTAGTCTCACTTGACTTCTACTGGGGCAATCGAAACTAAGAATATGAGAATTTTCCCAGTGGTCATCTACTTTTTTCTATGATACCACACTGTAACACCCCAATTTTCATATCACACAGGCATAAGCTAGACAAAAAAATCAACTTGGGAGTATCACAAACATGATACATCACAACAATAATAGACAAGAACTGTTGTAGACTGGGTATAAAAAAATTCTCATTATATTATTAGCAAATGAATCCTATACAAAAGGCTTAACAATAGAAAATGAAACATAGTATAAAAATATATTCTTTTATGACTTAGGATCTTGTAGATGTATGCCACTAAGAAATCCTCCTAAATCTACACCTAAAAATTCTGACTTTAAAATTCTTCTAAACCTTGTAATCTATGAACTTTTCATCCCCATCCATGCACAAAGAAAACCCTAGGATTAGCATAAGTGGCATTGAATTCAAAGTAACTGGAAGGAAATAACTACATTATGGAAAATGAGATCTATAACTAAAATAAACAAGGTTTAATTTATACCTTTTATTTTACTATGGTTACTATTATACAATAAGTCCTCTTCTATGGCACGTGGCACTATGAGCCTCTATGGCATGAAATGCCTTCTATAACTTGAGGTGTCTTTTGTGGGTTAAAGTGCCTTCTATGGTGCAACACACCTACTATGGCATAAAAGCCTATTATTCTCTATACAACACTATTAATATAATATAAGTTATGCTCTGGTGCCTTTTCCTATATTTTCTTTTTTTATTATTCTATGTCCGATTCTAGTTGTATTTATGATTTTGTATCTCATGTAATCTGAGATCATTTCTCTAGTTATGTATTTTATTCTAGAATTGTATATTTCTAAATTATATTCTATATTTATAAGAGAAAGCTAAACTCTAGTATAATAATAAGGGACTAAAGAGCTTGAAATAAATTCTAATAGAAATTCTAGATTTTAAAAGATGACTAGAAATTAAAATACAAAAATAAATTCTAATCATATATTCTAAGTTCTGGTAATTGCATGCTAATTTTGGTAGCGTTCATATAAGAATATTAAATTACAACTAAACTGAGGTAGAAATTCTGCTATATCGAAAGGAAAGCATTCGAAAAATGAACAATAGACTACACTTCTAACCAGTTATTCAAATAAGGATAATTAGACTATCAATATAAAATATATAACATGAATTCAAAGGACATGGCCCATTACCTTATTTGAAGAGATTCCATATGTGGTCCCAAGTCACTTGTTCACAAACTAGGTACATAGGAACACCAAATTTCCCCTTTAGTTCATATGTATTCTCTGCTCTTCATTTCTAAATGCTAACACTGTCATTCAGAATACAATCCTCATATAGACTAAACTTAGCTCTGATCCAAAACTATTATAGAATCTAAGCACTGAATGTAAATTTAAACTCACACCATATAGTCATTATAAACTACAATACTCAATTACTTCATGTTAATCTCATAAATTACTAATATGTATGTATATTGACACATGATTAAGAGAAAAATAAAAAAAACCAAATTATATTTCTATAGTTACTATGATTCAATTTGATCATATAGGAACTTATAAAATTATGTTCCATTCCATTTGAGCATATAGGTAATATCTTGTCTCAGAATACGTAATATAACTATCTTTAGGTCCAAAAATAGGATAACCATATAATTATACATGATATTCTTCCAACTTTGAGAGTGGTAAGAACATTGTATATTAGGGTTCATATAAAAATCTCAAACATATCACTATCACTCAATGGGTGGAATACTCATAATGAAATTATTAGGATTTACATCAAAAATCTAGGTAAAACATCAAATCATAATGACCAGGCTGTGAAAATCATGTTAAACATACCAAAATACACTTAGTATAAAATACTTATGAATTTATAAAGTTGTTGGTATTTAAAAGCACAATACATTGAAATCATTTATCTTGTAATAATGAGATAATAATAATAATAATAATAATAATAATAATAATAATAATAATAATAATAATAATCAAACATTGGAAATATTTTGAATCTATTTTTAGGGGTTGATGGACATTATGAGCTTTTATAGACATTTTTTTCTTCTTCTAAAAATGGAGTTTCCTACCTCAAGATATGAATTTTTGAAGTTACCTTAGTTTGGATTGATCACAACCATTGGTTTGAGATCCAAGGTACCTAGTCAGTAGTTCCTCTCCTATTATGTTCCTCTCTTAGTATCAGATCCACATTGGGATCCACCTCCTTCTTTGCATGTTAGCCCAGAGTGGATCACCTGTTCTTTGTTTGTGCGGATGTACTTTCTGGATCCGCGTGACCAATCTTGGCAAGAAAGGGTCAGCGAGCTGGCCTCAATTTGAACCTATCCGAGTTTCATCAATATCATTATGATTCACTTGCTAGAGTTCTAAATATTGGAGTGTGACAATACTACCTACCTTATTGGAATTTTGACCTGGAAATTTAGATCAACTAAAGAAGCTACCAACTTTAGGATTCTAGATTTATATTGATAGGCACCCAATTAATCTATTTGTGGATATCTTTATCTTGAAATGTATTATAGGATTATAATGTGTATTACATTTAGGTGACCACCTACCTTAGGCTTTTCATGTCCACCCTCCTTTCCATTGTCACCTTCTAATATATGTGGGCCAATCATATATCTGAAGGTGTCATGTCTTATCATACTCATCTTAACACCTTACATTACACATGTTGCATACCATACACACTTAGAAGAGTGAGACAAGAATCATAACTAAATATTTATGCACATAACATTCCCTCTAAAATGCCTCGTAAGCCTGCGTCTCATATTACAACATGTCAAGAAAGATAGAGGGCATGCTATACACATGTTTAAGAGTTTAAATGAAAGTGTAAAGCAGGTAGAAACATAACCCCAATCCATATAACTTATATCATCTAACTAAACCTCTAACTTGGATTCTACTATCTTTCACTCACTTCCACTATAATCAGAGATACTAGCTATCTTTCTGAATCTGTACTCTAATCTCACTTGACTTTAATGGGGCAATCTAAACTAAAAATATGAGAATTTTCTTGGTGGCCATCTACATTGTTGCTCTAAAACCACATTGTAACACCCCATTTTTCATATCACATGAGAAAATCTAGACAAAAATATCAAATTGGGAGTGTCACAAACATGATACATAATAATAATAATAGACAAGAACTATTATGGACTGCGTAGAAAAGAAATCCTCATTATATTCTTAGAAAAGGAAGCTTATACAAAAGGTTTAAACAAAAAGGTAAACAAAAGATATAAATCTATTATCTTCTGAGTTAGGATCTTGTAGATGGTGCCCCACCAAGAAATCCTCTTAGATATGCACATGCAAACTCTGACTGGGATATTGTTTCTAAAACTTTCAATCTACAAACTTTTCATCTCTCTCCATACACAAAGGAAGCCCTAGGATTAGCATAAGTGACATTGAATTCTAAGTATCTGGAAGGAAATGACTAAATTATGAAAAATTGAGATCTACAACTAAAATAAACATCTTTTATTTATACCTTTTATCTTACTATTTCCACCCTATACAATAATTGTTCTTCTATGGAGCGTGGCACTAGGAGACTCTATGGCATGAAATGTCTTCTGTAACCTGAGGTGTCTTTTGTGACTCAAAGTGCCTTCCATAGCGCAAGACACTTTCTGTGACATAAAACCTTATGCTCTATGTGCCATACTACTTCTATTATGTGAGGACATATTATATAATATAAGTTATTCTCTGGTGCCTTTTTCTATTTTTTCTTTTTCTATTCTTTTTTTTCTTCTATTTTGATTCTGGTTCTATTGCTGATTCCGTGTCTGGTCTAGTTCTATATTTCAAGTAATTGAGATCATTTATGAAGTTATATATTTTGTTATGGAATTATATATTTCTAAATTATATTCTAGATTTGTATGAGAAAGGAAAATTCTAGTATAACAATATGGGGCTAAAGTGCTTGAGATAAATTCTAATATAAATTTAATATTTTAAAAGATAACAAGGAATTAACATATTAAAAATAAATTCTAACCATATATTCTGAGTTCTAATGATTTCATGCTAATTTCTCAACATTTTTACTAAAATATTAAATTACAACTATTTTTTGATAATATTTGTGTAGAATCTATCCGATGTAAAAATTCTACTGTATTGTAAGGAAAGCATTCAACGCATGAACATTAGACTACACTTCTAATGACTTATTCTGAGAAGGATAATTATACTATAAGTCTAAAATATATAACATGAACTCAAAGGACATGGCCCACTTATCTTGTTTGAAGAGATTCCTAATGTGGTATGGTTCACAAACTAGGTACCTAGGCACACCAAATTTCCATTATCTCACGTGTAGTCTCCTTTCTTCATTTCTAAACCCTAACACCATAAACCATAATACAATCCTCATTTAGACTGAACATTACTCTGATCCAAGACCATGATAGAATCTAAGCACTAAACGTCACTGTAAACTACAATACTCAATCAAGACATATTAATCTCATAAACTAGTAATATGTATGTATATTGACGCATGATCAAGACAAAACTCTAAAAACCTCATCATAGTTCTATAGTTACTATGATTCAGTTTGATCATATAGGAACTTCCCAAATTATGTTTCCATTCCATTTAAGCATATATGTAATATCAAATTTAACCAATAATCATAGAATACGTTGTAGGGAAATCGGGGTGATAGTTAAGGCAGTGAAAATAAAAATTTAAATCCCGATTCCTTTGGACAACAAGACCGTCAACAAAAATTTATCTAGGAAGTAAAGGTTTGTAAGGTTTTACCTGGTCTTAGAACAACTCCAGTGACATTACCCTTGCAGTAGCACACTTCTTCTTTAGGTAGAAACACACTTCTTCAGTAGCAGCACTCGAACAATTATCTCTACCGGCCTCCTGGTGCAACACCACAGACAACGGTTGAAAGTGTCCTCCTAGTGGAAGACAATGGTCTCCCGCCTCTAGAGTAGTCCACACAGACCATCAGAAACTCCATATTGCACTAGAAGAGCCAACATGAAGGAGTTGTCCTCTTCTGTCAGAGTACTAGTCACCGACTTACTCTCCCACAAGTGTTCTCAGTTGTTCTCTGCCATGTTGTCCCTCCCTTTAATGGGTAGAATTTTCTCATGCTCTCTTTTGGTTACCACAACCAGAGCATAGTAACTGATTATAAATTATATGTTTTGGAAAGCCCTCAATACCCCTTTATTTATAATAGATGCTAGGGTCATGATTCCCAGTCTGTGTGGGAGTAGAAGGGTCTGGAATTTTCATGAATTTCATAGCTTGCGACAGGTGAACCGATTGGTTCACTAGTCACCAGTCGGATGGCACAGTGAGCCGATCGGTTCACCAAGTGAGTCGATCGGTTCACCAAGTGAGCCGATCGTTTCACATTGTTTACCAATTATAATTGAATTTACAATTCATTTCCAATTAATTTATAACATTAATCCTTGTACCAATTGAATTGAACAAGTGAAATGATCAACTTTTCTCATGATTTGAGAAAATCACCAAAAGCTTTGGTTGACTTAAGGGAGTTGATCGGTTCACTAGGTGAACTGGTCTTCTAACCAACCTGAGCTGATCGATTCACCCAGTGAGCCAATCGATTGGTGTCCTGACTCATGTAGAAATCAACCAATTTAATTTTCAATCAACCTGCCACTCCAATCAGTCAGTTCAACACTTGAACTTGATGGTTCTGAGTCCATTTAATTGATCTATAGCTTAATTGAATACCTAAACACCTTTAGTATTAAGTCTAAACATCATTCATGAATATACTCCTTTAATCCAAGTGTATCCTATGTGTGTGACCCTATAGGTCTAGAATTACATTGGCAGTGAATATCCATAACCAATTATGACATGACAAGAAAAGAGTGGTGCATAATCACACATCATTGCTACTCAAGTAATTCAGAAAGTTGGAGAATAACTTCAAACTACAATTCGTGATTAGTGTTACCATGATCATACAGTTCCTTTGTCTCTGATATCCAGATTGAACTCAAGGCATGAAATTGTCATCCTCTCAACGCTCAATCACATGAGTACGTCCATGCATTACTCAGTCTCTCTTATCATGAGGCATGTATATCAAACTCCTATAGGAGGGAAAAATCCCATTTACATCACTCACACTCAGTCCCCATGTGTCATAGCTACCCAATCATCACCATTATTTTTAGGGTTTATGTTGGATGATGTCAAATTATATTGAACGACATGTGATGAAAGTAGTGACTATAGGTCTAAGAACCACAATCACCAATATCACTATGAGAGATGATTCTGACTACCATTCCATTATCTCCATGTATCACTGTCATGGTGGGTATATTCGATACATTATTCTCTAACATGTACCTATGTGCTTGACTTGATATCACATATCATGACTAATGAGATTCTATCATTAATCAACACACACTCTAGTCTTATGTATTACAGTTGTCTATTTTGCTTCCACAGTAATATCCACCTAGGGATATAACAAGAATGCATGTACTCTTATCATACATATGATCTCATTGTTCATGTCCTCAATCTGAAGACATATGTCATCAAGCAACATCATTCTTTAAACATTCACTATGTATGTGTCATCATCTCATGATTGAGACTAACATAATAGACAAAATTACATTTATTATTATCAAATCAGGTATCCAATGCCACACTCCAATCATCATATGATTGGCTCTCTAGGCATACATACCACCATACGTCATATAACCACCAATTAGCTCCAAAAATAATATGATCATATTATTATACATGATATTCTTCCAACTTTGAAAATGGCGAACATTGTATATTAGGGTTCACAAAAATCTAAGACATTTCATTGTCACTCAATGGGTGGAATACTCTTAATGACCTTATTGGGGTTTACATCAAAAATCTAGGAAAAACATAAAATCATAACAATTAGGCTGTAAAAATCATGTTAAACATACCAAAATACACTTACTATAAATTATTCATGATTTGTGAAGTTGTTTGCTACTTTAAATGCACAATACACTAAAATCAATATAATACAATAATATTTTTATACTAATAATGATCAAACATTTGAAACACTATTTGAATATATTCTTAGGGGATAATGGACATTATAAGCTTTTCATAGACACATTGTCTGCTAAAAATGGAGTTTTCTATGTCAAGATATGAATTTTTGAAGATACCTTAGTTTGGATTTATTCACAACCATTGGTTTGAGATCCAAGGGGCCTAGTCAATAGTAACCCTCCTCTTATGTTCCTCTCTTGGTCACATTCCACATTGGGATCTGTTTCCTTTTTCATTTGTTAGCCCAGAGTGGCTCATCCGTTCTTTGTATGTGCAATTGTTCTTTCTACCCTCAGTGAGAAGAATCCTGGCAAGCAAGGCCCGTTGAGCTGGCCTCAATATGGACCTTTCTGAGTTTCATCAATATCATTATGATTCACTTGCTAGAGTTCTAAATATTAGACTATGACCATACTCCCCATCTTATTGGAATTTGGACCTCCAAATTTAGATCATCTAAAGAAGCTACCCACCTTAAGATTCTAGCTGTATCTTTATAGGAAACTCATTAATCTATTTCTGGATATCATGACCTTGAGATGTATTCTGGGATTATAATGTGTATGTAATTAGGTTTAGGTGACCACCAAACTCAAACTTTTCATGTTAACCATTTTTTGTCACCTTCTAATATATGTGGGCCAGTCATATAACTAAATGTGGCATATTAAATCATACTCATCTTAACACCTCACAATACATGTCCCATACCATACACACTTGAAAGAATGAGACAAGCACCATAAATATAAATTTATACACATAAAATTCCCTCTAAAATGCTCCATGAGCTTATATCCCATACCACAAGATGTTAGGAAAGAGAGAGGGCATGTTAGACACATGTTCAAAGTTTACATTTAAAGTCTAAGCAGGTAGCGACATAACCTAAAATCATATAACTTCTATCGTCTGACTAAACCTAAAACATGTATTATACTATCTTTCACTCACTTCCACTATAATTAGAGATACTAACTATCTTTCTAAATATGTACTCTCTCACTTGACTTCTAATGGAGAAATATAATTCAAGAATATGAGAATTTTCTTAGTGGCCATCTACGTTGTTGCCAATACCACGTTGTAACACCCCAATTTTCATGTCACATGAGAAGAATTTAGACAAAAAAAACCCACTTGGGAGTGTCACAAACATGATACATAACAATAATAATAGACAATGAATTATTACATAATGTGTATAATACATAATCTCATTATATTCTTAGCAAAGGAAGATTATACAAAAGGCTAAACAATAAAAAACTAAACACAAGATAGAAATCTATTCTCTTCTAACATAGAATCTCGTAGATGGTGCCCCACCAAGAAATCCTCCCAAAATTTGCACCTAAAAACTTTGACTTGAATTTTTTCTTCTAAAACTTGTAATCTACAAACTTTTCATCCCTAGCCATGCATAAAGGAAACCCTAGGAATTAGTGTTAGTGGCATTGAATTCTAAGTAGCTGGAAGGAACTAAATACATTATGAAAAATTGATATCTACAACTAAAATAAACATCTTTTATTTATATATTTTATCTTACTATGACCACTAGTATACAATAAATCCTCTTCTATGGCGTGTGGCATTGTGTGCCTTCTACGACATGAAATGCCTTCTCTGACCTGAGGTGTTTTTTGTGGCTCAAAGTGCATTCTATGGTGAAACACACCTTCTATGGCATAAACGCCTTTTATTCTCTATAACACACTTCTTCTATTATGTGAGGACTTATTACATAATATAAGTTATGCTCTGGTGCATTTTTCTATATATCTTTTTCTATTCTTTTTCTCTATTTCGGATTCTGATTCTATTTCTAATTCTATTTTTATTCTGATTTTGTATCTCAAGTAATTGAGATCACTTCTCAAGTTATGTGTTTTGTTTGGCATTGTATATTTCTAAATTATATTCTGGGTTTTTATGAGAAAGCTAAATTCCACTATAACAATAAGGGACTAATGTGCTTGAAATAAATTCTAATAGAAATTCTACATCTTAAAAGATGACAAGGAATTAAAATATGGAAATAAATTTTAGTCATATATTAGGAGTTTTGATAATTGCATGCTAATTTATAAACATGCATAAAAGAATATTAAATTACAACTAATTCCTGATAATATTTGTGCATGATCTATCTTTGGTAGACATTCTACTATATTGTAGGGAAAGCATTTGACACATGAACATTAGACTACACTTCTAATCAATTATTATTAGAAGGATAATTAAACTATCAGTCTAAAATGTATAACATGAATTCAAAGGACATGCCCCACTTAACATGTTTGAAGAGATTCCTAATGTGGTCTCGAGTCAATGGTTCACAAACTAGGTACCTAGGAACACCAAATTTCCATCAGCTCATGTGTATTCTCCTTTCTTCATTTTTAAACCCTAACACCATAAACCATAATACAATCCTTGTTTAGACTAAATAGAACTCTGATCCGACACCATGATAGAATCTAAGAGATGAACATATATGTAAAATCACATTACATAGTCCCTATAAACTACAATACTCAATTATATATGTATATTGACACATGATCAAAAGAAAACTATAAAAACCAAATCATATTTCTATAGTTATTGTGATTCAATTTGATCATAGAGGATCTTTCAAAATTATGTTCCATTCCATTTAAGCATATAGGCAATATCACATCCCAACAATAATCATAGAATACGTCATATAACCACCAATTAGATCCAAAAATAAAATAATCATATAATTATACATGATATTATTCCAACTTTGAAAATGGTAGGAACATTGTATATTAGGGTTCATATAAAAGTCTCAGATCATATCATTGTCACTCAATGTGTGGTATACTATTAATTACCTTATTAAGTTTGCACAAAAAAAATCTATGTAAAACATCAAATCATAATGACCAAGCTGTAAAAATCATGTTAACATACCAACACACACTTACTATAAAAGATTCATGAATTTCTAAAGTTGTTTGCTATTTTAAATGCACAATACATTGAAATCACATATCATGTAGTAATGATATAATAATAATGATAATCAAACATCTAAAAAACTATTTGAATCTAATTTTAGGGGACAATGGACATTATAAGATTTTCATAGATGGTTTGTTTGCTAAAAATGGAGTTTCCTATCTCAAGATATGAAAATTTAAAGTTACCCTAGTTTGGATTGATCTCAACTATTAGTTTGAGATCCAAGGGGCCTAGTCAGTAGTGCCCCTCATCTTATGTTCTTCTATTGGTCACAGATCCACATTGGGACCTGCTTCCTTCTTTGCCTGTTAGCCTAGAGTGGCTCATCAATACTTTGTCTGTGCGGATGTGCTTTTCGGCTGTCGCAAGACCAATCTTGGTATGCAAGGCTCACTGAGCTGGCCTCGAAGTGAACCTATCTAGGTTTCATCAATATCATTATGATTCACTTGCTAGAGTTCTAAATATTAGAGTGTGACAATACTACCCACCTTATTGAGATTTCAACCTTGAAATTTAGATGAACTAAAGAAGCTACGTACCTTAGGATTCTAGATCTAGCTTGATAGGCAATTCATTAATATATTTCTGGATATCTTGACATTAAGATGTATTCTAGGATTATGATGTGTATGCAATTAGGTTTAGGTGACCACCTACCTCAGAATTTTCATGTCAACCCTCCTTTTCTTTGCCACCTTCTAATATTTGTAGGCTAGTCATATATCTGAAGGTGGCATGTCTTATCATACTCATCTTAACACCTCACAATACATATGTCCCATACCACACACACTCAAAAGAGTGAGACAAGCACCTTAAGTATATATTTGCACATAACATTCCCTCTAAAATACCCCATAAGCTTGTATCCCATACCACAACATGTTAGGAAAGAGAGGGGGTATGCTATATGTATGTTTAGAGTTTATATTTAAAGTATAAATCATGTATAAACATAACCCCAATCCATATAACTTTGATCGTCTGACTGAAACTCCAACCTGGATTCCACTATCTTTGACTCACTTCCACTATAATCAGAGAAACTAACTATCTTTCAAAATCTATACTCTAGTCTCACTCGACTTCTAATGGGTCAATCTAAACTAAGAATATGAGAATTTTCTTGACGTCCATCTACATTGTTGCTATGACACCACATTGTAACACCCCAATTTTTATATCACATGAGCAGAAGATAGAAAAAAGTCTCAACTTGGGAGTGTTAGAAACATTATACATAACAATAATAATAGACAAGAACTGTTATAGACTTTGTATAAAAGAAATTCTCATTATATTCTTAGCAAAGGAAGCTTATACAAAAGGCTTAACAATAGAAAAGTAAACATAAGATACAAATCCATTCTCTTCTGACCTAGGATCTTGTAGATGGTTCCCCACCAAGCTATCCTCCTAAATATGTACTTGCAAACTCTGACTTGGATATTCTTTCTAAAACATGTAATCTACAAACTTTTTGTCCCTATCCATGCATAAAGGAAACCCTAAGATTAGTATAAGTCGCACTGAATACTAAGTAACTGGAAGGGAATAACTATATTATGAAAGATTGAGATATACAACTCAAATAAACATCTGTTATTTTTACCCTTTATCTTACAATGACCACTATTATACAATAAGTCCTCTTTTATGGCGCGTGGCACTGTGTGCCTTTTATGGCATGAACTGGCTTCTGTGACTCGAGGTGTCTTTTGTGGCTCAAAGTTCCTTTTATGGATCAACACACCTCCTATGGCATAAAAGCCTTTTGTCTCTATACCACACCACTTCTATCATGTGAGGTCTTATTATATAATATAAGTTATGCTCTCGTGCCTATTTTTTTTCTATTTTTGATTCTGATTCTATTTCTGATTCTATTTATGTTCTGATATTGTATCTCAAGTAATTGAGCTCACTTCTAAAGTTATGTATTTTGTTCTGGCATTGAATATTTCAAAATTATATTTTGGATTTTATGAAAAAGCCAAATTCTATTTTAACAATAATGGACTAAAGTGCTTGAGATAAATTATACTAGAAATTCTAGATCTTATAAGATGACAAGGAATTAATACACTGAAATAAATTCTAATCATATATTTCAAGTGTTGATAATTGCATGCTAACTTCTGAGCATTCATACAAGAATATTAAATTACAACTAATTCTTATAATATTTGTGCATGATCTGTCTGTGGTAGAAATTCTACTATATTGTAAGGACATCATTCGATACATGAACATTAGACTACACTTATAGTGAGTTATTCTGAGAAGGATAATTAGACTATCAGTCTAAAATATATAACATGAGTTCAAAAGGACATGACCCACTTACCTTGTTTGAAGAGATTCCTAATGTGGTCTTGAGTCACTGATTCACAAACTAGGTATCTATGAACACCAAATTTCCACCAGCACATGTGTATTCTCCTTTCCTCATTTCTAAACCCTAACACCATAAACCATAATACAATCCTCATTTAGACTAAACTTAACTCTAATTCAAAATCATGATAGAATCTAATCTCTAAACATATATTTAACTCACATTATATAGTCACTATAAACTATAATACTCAATTAAGTCATATTAATATCATAAATTACTAATATGTATGCATATTGACCCATGATCAAGAGAAAACTCTAAAAATCGTATCATATTTCTATAGTTACTATGATTCAATTAAATCATAGATGAACTTCCAAAATTATATCCCATTCAATTTATGCATATACATTTATATCTTAGCAATAATCATAGAATACGTCATATAACCACCACTTAGGTCTAAAAACAAAATAATCATATGACTATACACGACATTCTTCTGAAACTTTGGAAACATCTAGAACATTGTATATTAGGGTTCACATGAAAATCACAGATCATTTCATTGTCAATAAATTGGTTAAATATCCATAATGTCCTTATTAGGGTTACATAAAAAATCTAGGTAAAACTTCCATTCAGAATGATTTGGCTTTGGAGTCACATTGAAAGTACCCAAAAGACGCTTACTGTATAATATTCATGAATTTCTAAAGTCTTCTACATTTCTTCAAGCACACCACATGAAATCTCAAACACATGAAACACTATTTGAATCTAATTTTAGAGGATAATAGACATCAAAGCTTTTCATAGACACTTTCTTTATTAAAATAAGAGTTTCCTATCTCAAAATCTAAAATTTTGAAGTTACATTTGTTTGAATTGATCACAGTCATTGGTTTGAGATCCAACTCATCAACAACACTCCTCCTATTCTGTTCCTCTCTTGGACACACATCCACATTGGGATATGCCTCCTTCTTTTCCCATTACCCAGAGTGGCTTGTCCATTTTTTGTCCGTGCCGCTGTGCTTTCTGGCCGGCATGAGATCAATCTCGACGAGCAAGTCTTGCTTAGTTGGCCACAAGGACCACAATTAGAGCTCTGCTCCAGCCCATCCTTCTAGACACGGTCAACACCTTCATCATGCCTCA
The DNA here is from genome assembly GCA_963693085.1 of Alisma plantago-aquatica. Lineage (NCBI taxonomy): Eukaryota > Viridiplantae > Streptophyta > Magnoliopsida > Alismatales > Alismataceae > Alisma > Alisma plantago-aquatica. Next base: position 757,846,063 of record OY856412.1, read on the forward strand.
GGGCATCAATGTTGGGAAAAAATAGTGATACACCAAACTTTTTTTAATCGCTATATGTAGTCCATTATCTTCAGAAAAGAGGGATTAGGTGCCATGCGGAAGGAAAGAGAAAGAGAAAATAGGGATTAGGTTCCATGTGGAAGGAAAGAGAAAGAGAAAATTGGAGGGAGAAAAGAGCATAAAAAATGAAATAATAAGAGAGTTTTATAACTTTCAATCCATAATGACCTTATTGACAAAATACAAACTATTAGAATCCTTATAAAAATACAATCCAATAAGAATAACGTAGATATGTTTTTTTTAAAATAAACTGAATGTAAGAATGAGTATTCTATATTGGGGGTAGTACTCATTTTTTAAATAACACACTGACTAAAAAATGAGTGTTGCATGCCATTCTTTTGGTATAATACTCATTTTTAACGCTATTTTACTTAAAATAAATATTATGATGAGTGTTGCATTATATTGTCGAGGACAACACATTTTTATGTTATTATATTTTAAAATAAATATTGTCTAGAAAAATAAAACACATAAGTATTTTAAAAGACAATGACATAAAAATCAATACTATACCAAAAAATGACACTATACTCATTTTTTTGAATTAGTGTGTTACTCTAAGATAGTACTAGCCCCAATGCAATATTGATTTCAGAATAACAATACTTTTAATGAGATTGTACATATTTTTATATTGTTTATTAAAAAAAGTATTATATATATATATTTGTTTGAAGAATTTTTATACACACACACACACACACACACACACACACACATATATATATATATATATATATATATATATATATATATATATATAGGGGAGTGATCTAATGCAGACGGTGAGTAATTACGGACTGTGCGGACGGCGTGTTATATCAGTTGGCGGTCCCGTTTTCTCATGCGATCGTGCACATTGACTGCTCGGTTATATTTTTTATCTGTCTGAATCTTCTCTCTTTATCTCATTCTCTTGCATTGCCTTCGTCGCTCAAACCAGCTCTGTACATTGGTAATCTTTTCTGTGAAATCAAGCTACAACTTGTGAGCTGATCAAATCGACCAACCCTTGCCCTTCTGAATCGACGATGATGGACCCAATCTGTTAACATAGTATTCCCTTGCTCACCAGTAGCATGCGAGAACCATGTAGTGAACACATGGGATTGAGCATGCTACCAACTGTCAGTTTCCACAATTCTACTACAATGCATCATCACCAATCGTCAATGTTAGCATCCCATAGACCATTGATTAATACTTCAGTAAGCAATCAGAGCAGTCGATTTCCACAGTTTCATCGCCCCTAATGCATTGTTAGCATCCATGGACTACCACAGATCATTTATTAATACAATCAATAAACAACTGCAGTAGTTATTTTTGCGACCTGTGCATGCTAATGTTGGTGAAACGTAGAAAATGGCAGGGAACCAACCTTCCACTACCCCATATGACGAACAATTTATTACCACAATCAGAAAAACAATTTTATATGTCTAATATTGGTCGGTTGTGGGTGGCTAATTTAGTTGTATGATGTATATTTGTTGTTTATTGATTACTACTTCATTATTCATTATGTATGGCTCGTTTAGTAATATTACAAATAGCAAGAACTTGTAGCTATACATCTCGTGTTTCAATTTTACTACAGCTGCAACAATTTCCATGTTTTGAACTGTGTCAATGGGAATTCTAACTGCTGAATATGATACTAATGGCCATTATAGAACCCAAATGAAGACAAACAAATGAATATTAAGATGAATACTTTGAAAGAAAGTCTGATACAATGCAGTAGGGATCTTTTCTGTCCTCCAAACAAGTTAAATATATACCATGATCCACACGTTGTAAGGAATTAGGCGTGTATAGAAACACATACCTACAGGCATTCTGTTGCACATTTGCTTAACATATTGTCTATGTTTGTATATTAAAATATATATACACTTGATGAACATGTTTCTCAGAAGTTGCACTACATGGTTCTTGTATGCTACTGGTGAGCAAGGGAATACTATGTTAACAGATTGGATCCATCATCGTCGATTCAGAAGGGCAAGGGTTGGTCGGTTTGATCAGCTCACAAGTTGCTGCTTGATTTCACAGAAAATATTACCGGTGTACAGAGGTGGTTTGAGCGAGGAAGGCAATGCAAGAAAATGAGAGAAAGAGAGAAGATTCAGACAGATAAAAAATATAACCAAGCAGTCAATGTACACAATCGCATGAGAAAGCGAGGCCGCCAACTAGTATAATGCGTCGTTCGCACAGTCCATAATTACTCACCGTCTGCGTTAGATCACTCCCCTATATATATATAATAATAATAATAATAATAATAATAATAATAATAATAATAATAATAATAATAATAATAATATTGTGGGCTCTGATCTCCAAACCACGATATAAACTTAGCGGAAACGATTTGATAAACAGTGGAAGTCAAAAATCACGGGAAATTAAAACTTTTCAAGACAAGAGCTTGAAACCATAAGAGCTTCTTTCATAACAAGAGATAACTGTTTACATCTCATGATAATTACTTCTTGAGTAATTATAAACATCAAAATCTCAAGAACTCATAACAAAAGACTCCAAGACCTGAGAGTACAGAGGACACATAGGACTGACTCTAACTACACCACATGGCAGGCTAAATCTCCACCTGAGATTTCACTGCTGCTCCTGGTGCTGCTGCTGCTGAGACTGGTCACCTGTAGACCGGTTCCTCCGTCTCCGTCGTCCTCCTAAAAAGTTAAAGTCTACGGGGTGAGACAATTTTACATAATTGTCCCAGCGAGAGTTATAACTTTCCGCCAGAAGCTTTATTATAACATCAAAGAATAACTTAAACAGTAAGGCTTTCAAAGTATTCAATAGCAGTTACAGCTATAAACAAGAGCTCAACCTTTATGAAATATGAAGAAATATAAGCACTATCACAATGTATCATCAATCAACTAACTCGTAGTTATCTCTAACAGGTATACTACGTGGTTGGTTATGTTTTACAAACAACATTATGCCCCGTGGAGATGAGGCATACCACTCATACTCCAACTGATCGCTAAGAAGTCACATCAGTATCATACATAGGTCATTAAGAGAGCCGGATTCTCATGACCTTCACCTTCCTCAGTCAGTAAGAGGATTACTTGTAGGACATCTTGTGTCTCTACTATTATAGCTCACCAGGGTAAACTGGTCCTTCGCTATTTTAGAGTTACAGTGGCGTTCTGTACTCTCTTCGTCATCAGGAGATTTCATGTTTATCTCCACTGATACGGATATCTATGTTTTCTTCGTCATCAGGAGGTTTCATGTTTACCATCCACTGATACGGTAGGGTTTTGTAGTGAAAGGGTTGACGGATTACACATCTACATCAATCACCTACACTAGGATGTAAGGTTCTACACATCCATGTACCCCACATACTCAATAGTATGTGATCTAGGAGTTCCCTTAGGAAAACCTGTTTCGCCATCATTTGATCTCTGACAATGATGGATCTATGATCAGGGCTCTACATTATACTTGATTAGTTAGGTACATTCAGTATTCTTTTAACATCATACATTGTTCTTCAAACAATAACAGTAGCATAACAGCTATGAAAGGAGAATACTAAATGTAAAAAAAACCTAACTCACATCAATCATCATTTCTCATTATATTCATCACAAGTCATCTCTAAAGCATGACCTTGATGGTATTCATGGCTCTCACAGCCCATTAAGTCATAGGTTTCCACTGACAAGGCATCAAGATATCTTACTTATTCATAAAGCTTTTAACATGCTTTTAATTAATACAGTATCATCATCCATATTTGGATATGATCACCTTCATATCAGGACCTGCATGGTTAGTTCAACTGATAAAGGTAATTCAAAACAAGAAATACACTTTCCACTCTTATCATAAGAGTTAAGTCCTCTGATTCTCATCAATTAGAGTTTAATACTCATAATGCATGTCATTACTCTTGAATTAGGGTTTACTATTCACATTACATGACATCACCCTTAAATTAGGGTTTACTATTCATATTAAGGTGAATTGAACTCATATCATCATCTTGTATGAGGAACATCATCATTGATGCTCTCAGATTGGCTTTAAGATTCATCATATATCATAATTAGGGTTTCCATGATCTCACATAGGTGGATCATACCCTAATCATGCACATCTATGTGTATTGAAGGTTCTTTACTTAAGTTTCCACCTAAAAAGGGGTACTTTCTCTCTCTTAAAGTACTTTCTCTCTCTAAAGTACTTTCTCTCTCTAAAGTACTTTCTCTCTCCTCATACTAGTAGATGGTGATAACACCACTCTAGATCAGGTTGGGTTAAGTCCACTTTGATTAACATAGACCAAATCACCACTGTTGAGTGATTAGAGTTTGATTAGAACAAGGTTTCACTCAATTGAACCCTTCAGGGGTATTTTGGTAATTTACCCCATTGATCACATCATGGTTCAATTAATTAGTCACTTAATCCCCCAATGTCCTAGGTTATCATTAGGGTTTAGATTTGATCATCATAGCACCATTTACACCTTCAAGTGGTTAAGTGAATTCAGCCTTTGAAAACCTCAAACGGTTTCAACCTTCATCCTCCAAACGGTTTGAGACCGTTTGGATGGGTTGACCGTTTGCTAGGGTTGACTCCAAGACCATGTGACCTTCAAGGTCGAGAGAGCTCACATGGTTTGAGACCGTTTGGTGTCTCTCGATCTTGAGACCGTTTGAGTCCAAAACGGTCTTGAGACCGTTTGGCCCCAAACGGTCTTGAGACCGTGAGACCTCATACGGTCTTGAGACCGTGTGACCTCAAACGGTCTTGAGACCGTGAGGTCTCAAACGGTCTTGAGACCGTGAGGCCTCACACGGTCTTGAGACCGTTTGGTCCACTTGGTCTCAAACCGTTTGGTCCTTCAACATGGTTTAAAAGTTCCAATTGTTGATGATTAACAATGTTGAAGCCCCCAAATGGTCAAAGCCATGGTAACCACTTATGGATTGAGTCAATTAGGGTTATCCTTAACCAATTGGTCACTAAATTGTCCCTCAATGGATATCCAATTAGGGTTGAAGTCGGTTCAATTAAGGTCTATCAATGTTCAACCATCAACACTCAACAATGTAAATCAACACAAGGTTGAACCCTTCAATTGAGCTCCAATTGGGCCCAAACTTGGCCCAAACGGTCTTGAGATCATGTGGATGAACTCCACACGGTCTTGAGACCGTTTTCCCAAGATTTCATCAAAATCTAATATGATTTGATAGGGGTTGAACCTTGATTGAGTCACAAATCAGTATTTTAATTATTTCGATAACCTATTGCAATTGGGCCCTCAATTGATCAAATTAACTTAACCCTAGACCTCCAAACGGTCTTGGGTTGTCACCACACGGTCTTGAGACCGTTTGGATGGGTTCCAAACGGTCTTGAGACCGTTTGCCCATCCAATGTTTGGATTCTAGTGAAAATTCTTCAAGGTTGGATCCATTGAGTTGATGATCATATCAAAACTTAATTGCAATGTAATTTGGTATGTTTGTACCTTCAATTGGTCAACTATACTTGACCCCAGACCTTCACACGGTCTTGGGTGATCCCCCACACGGTCTTGAGACCGTTTGGTTGATCCCCAAACGGTCTTGAGACCGTTTGGGGCAATCAACCCAAAAACACTAAGTTATTCATTGAGATTTCAGTACTGATTTCAATTAGGGTTTGCCCTAGTAATCACCCTTCAACTCTTAGCTCGTTTGGAATTAGTCCATCAAATTTGGTGAGTTGTTAATCAACATTATTTTGAACAGTAATATTATACAGTCCATGCTCGGTCAACGGGTTTAAATGGTCTTGAAGACCGTTTTCCCTCACTCGGTCTTGAGACCGTTTGCTCACCACACGGTCTTGAGACCGAGAGAGCCAAAGGTAGAGACCGTTTGGTAAAGTGAAAAGCGGTGGATTAACCTTGGAAATAATGCCTTCATCTCCTAGCTCAAGAACAGCAAGGATTTCCCACGGATTTGCTTGCAAAGTAGCAAAGGAAAGTAGAGAAGAAGAAGAACTATCATCTACATGCATAAACAAGATGTATATAACAAAGCATGGGTTTAGAGTTATAAAACCCGCCTAAAGCTTGCTCCTTGAGCTCCAAGCTTTTGAGATCCAAGCTTTAATGGCGTCCTTGAGCTTCCACAGGTCGGCCAAAGTGATCCTTCCAAGGAAAGTTGAGAAAAGGTGGCTAGAAAGGTAGAGTTAAGGGAGCTAGTCATCAATTTGGCCTTGAATTCGAATTCTAACCATGAAATTAGGCAAGAAGAGGAATCCAAACCTACCTTGCACACCTTGGGTCGTCCTCCTGAGCTCCAAGCTGTTCCTTAGTCGGTCAAGCAAGGGGAAATAGTGAATTGCACGAAGGAAAGGTTCCTTTGCTTGAGAGGTAAAGTGTATATATACTTGGGTGAGATTTCATTAAAGGCCCATAAGTTTTCTATATTTCCAACTAAGTCCTCCCATCTTTTCTTGCTCGTCCCTTCTTCTTATTTCTAAGGACAACCTTCTTTTAAGGTCAAGAAATGAGAGCAAAGAAGATCAACCTATAACTTAAGGTACATACATAAAAGGGCTATTGTACATATACCCTGATTATTCAATCACAAAGGTGTTTTCATTGCTTGATTAATCAATTGAAGTGATCCTTTCATAATTTCTTCTCTAAATGATTTTGAGAGTATTAAAAGATACATTAGATGATGTATTTTACAATTTGCATCCCTCAAATTGGGTAAATTGCATTTTACCCCAAATTAGGGTTTCAAGTATCGGGATTGCTTCCACAGCTGCACCTTGGTGCCCAAGCTTGGGAAATCCCTAAAACTTTATCAAAAAGATTCTCATGATGTCTCAACATCAGAGGAACATCTAAACATGTGCAATTTGCAAGTTAACCCTTCTAAATGGGTAAATTGCACATAGGTCCCTGTATTACAAAACAAGGCTACAACTTTATATAAAAAGGAGCAAAAACTGAAATATACGTTTCTGAGAAACTTAATTACATGCCCAAGGTTATTCACAAGGATTTAATTACATATTTAGGCAAAACATCTAGGGTTAGCTCATAACCCAGGTCAGGGATGTTACAAATTATCCACCCCTTACAAGGATTTCATCCCCGAAATCGATAAGACATATTTAAGAGAAAAGGGCAGGATACTTCCTTCTCATCTCATCCTCTAGTTCCCATGTGGCTTCTTCAACACCACGGTGGTTCCAGAGGACTTTCACAAGACTTATATCTTTCTTCTTTAACTTTTTAATTCTATTATCAAGGATTGACACTGGTCCCTCCTCATAGGATATATCATCATTCAATTCTACCTCCATAGGTTGTAGAACTGACTCGGTGTCTGGGTGACATTTCTTCAGCATAGAAATGTGAAACACAGAATGTAACTTCTGTAACTCTGGTGGCAGCTCTAGTCTATATGCTACCTTTCCAATCCGTTCAATTATTGGATAAGGCCCCATAAATCTAGGAGCTAACTTCCCTTTCCTTCCAAAACGAAGGACCCTTTTCCAAGGCGAGACCTTGAGATACACTCTGTCTCCAACCTGGAACTCTAAGGGTCTACGACGCTTGTCAGCATAAGATTTCTGCCTATCCTGTGCAGTCTTAATCTGTTGTTGTATTACCTTAATCTTTTCTGTGGTCTGCTGCACAAGATCAGGACCTAACAACTGATGCTCACCAGTCTCATACCAGCACAAAGGCGATCTACATCGTCTACCATACAAGGCTTCATAAGGTGCCATATCAATGCTATGCTGATAGCTATTGTTATAGGCAAATTCTATCAAGCTTAGGTGTAGATCCCAACTTCCGGTAAACTGGAGAGCACATGCTCTCAACAGGTCTTCTAAGGTTTGTATGGTCCTTTCTGACTGTCCATCAGTCTGTGGATGAAAGGCTGTACTAAACCTTAGCTTGGTGCCTAGGGCTCTGTGTAACTGTTCCCAAAAATGACTTGTAAACTGGGGACCTCTGTCAGAAATTATTGTGACAGGAACTCCGTGCAAACGCACTATCTCTTGAACATACAATTCTGATAACCTTTCAGCAGAAAAGGTTGTTTTGACAGGTAAGAAATGTGTTGTCTTAGTCAACCTATCAACAACTACCCATATGGAATCATGTCCTTTGCTTGTCCTGGGTAGGCCAACAACAAAGTCCATGGTCACATGGTCCCACTTCCACTGTGGTATGGGTAAAGGTTGCATTGTCCCTGCAGGCTTCTGGTGTTTAGCTTTAACTTGCTGACACACAGGACACCTCAGAACAAACTCTGCAACATCTTTCTTCATTCCAGGCCACCAATACAGATCTTTCAAATTCCGATACATCTTGGTGCTCCCTGGATGCATAGCATACATGGAAGAATGAGCTTCTTCCAGAACTAACTTCCTTAAGTTATCCACATCCGGCACTACCATTCTTCCATTATAACAAGCTACATGATCATTCGAGTCATGGAAACCATCTCGCTTCTCATTACCATACTCCAATCTAATCTGCTGAACTGCAACATCACCTTGTTGTGCTTCCTTAATCTGCTCTCTTAAGGTAGGTTTAATGTGCATCTCAGCCAACAACCCGGCTAACAATGACACCTTCAACTGTACATTGTCTTGCCTTAAAGAGATACGCATATCCCTCTTAGAGCATACTAAAGAGTTTAGTTGTGCTCTATCCATGGTTGATGTTGCTGATTTCCTACTCAAGGCATCTGCAACAACATTGGCCTTTCCCAGATGGTAATCAATTGTACAATCGTAGTCTTTGATTAACTCCATCCAACGATGTTGCCTCATGTTGAGCTCATGCTGAGAGAAGATATACTTAAGGTTCTTGTGGTCTGTGAAAATATGGAATGTCTCTCCATAGAGATAATGTCTCCAGATTTTCAAGGCATGAACCACAGCAGCTAACTCCAGATCGTGTGTCGGATAATTCTCCTCGTGTTTCTTAAGCTGTCGAGAAGCAAAAGAAATCACTTGTTTATCCTGCATCAACACACATCCAAGTCCATTCTTGGAAGCATCACAGAAGACTACATATCCTTTTCCTTGTTCAGGTAGCACAAGCACAGGTGCACTTGTCAACCTCTCCTTCAACAACTGGAAAGATTGTTGACACTTATCACTCCAAGAAAAAGGAACATCTTTCCGGGTCAACTTGGTCAAAGGTAGGGCTATAGAACTAAAGTTCTTAATGAACCTTCGATAATAGCCAGCTAACCCCAAGAAACTTTGAATCTCCGTCGATGTCTTCGGTTGTTCCCATTGTAGAACAGATTCTACCTTTGTAGGGTCAACACGAATTCCCGAGGCAGATATTACATGTCCAAGAAAGGATACCTCTGGTAGCCAAAACTCACACTTGCTAAACTTAGCATACAGCTTGTGTTCTCTTAGCAAGGCCAAAGCTTGGCGAAGATGCTGCTCATGCTGCTGAGCATCCTTACTATAGATCAGAATGTCATCTATGAAGACGACAACACACTGATCAAGGAAAGGTCGAAAAACTCTATTCATGAGTTCCATAAATGCAGCTGGTGCATTGGTTAGTCCAAACGACATAACCGTGAACTCATAGTGACCATACCTTGTCCTAAAGGCAGACTTGGATATGTCACTATCCTTAATACGGAGTTGATGATATCCAAACCTCAAGTCTATCTTTGAAAAGACTGTTGCACCACGCAACTGATCAAAGAGATCATCAATCCTCGACAGAGGGTACTTATTCTTTATTGTCACTTTATTGAGTTGTCTGTAGTCGATGCACAATCGCATTGACCCATCTTTCTTTTTAACAAACAAGATCGGAGCACCCCAAGGTGAAGTGCTCGGTCGGATAAAGCCCTTCTCAAGTAACTCTTGAAGCTATTTCTTGAGTTCTTCCATCTCGGCAGGCGCCATCCTATACGGAGTCTGGGCTATGGGTTTCGTATCTGGGATCAGATTGATTTCAAAATCAATCTCCCGAGGTGGTGGTATACCAGGAAGTTCTTCAGGAAATACATCCTCGAATTCCCTGACTATGGGAACTTCAGCAGGATTGGAACTTTCCTTGGTAACATCTACCACATGGGCTAAGAATGCATAACATCCTTGCCTCAACAGCTTATCAGCAACCATATATGATACAAGACAGGTGGGTAGAATCTTTCTCTCACCTTGAAAGATCCATGTGTTGCTTCCATCAGCAAACACAGCCAACTTGGACTCACAATCCAAGACAACTCTATACCTCTCTAAGGTATCCATCCCGAGGATTATATCAAATCCTTGCATATCAAGCAGTATAATATCCACTTGAATGCGATGGTCAGAAAAGAAGAGGATGCAAGGAGAGCATACCTCCTGCAAAACGGCAGACCCACTCAACGAAGTCTCCAACAACAAATTATCTGCCCTATGACTAACAATCACATTGTAGTTACGAATCACTCTATGAGTGATGAAAGAGTGCGTAGCACCCGGGTCAATCAGAACAAATACAACACAGGATGTAGACATATCAGGATATAAAAGTTCCATCTGACCTGCCACTACCCGTGGATTGACCACTGCATCTGGTGGGTTCATAGCATAGAACCTCGCTGTCGCCTGGTGTTGAGGTGGTGCTGATGATCCATCTTGAGACGCTTGTCCACGTCCTCGAGCTGCTCCTTGATGTTGTCTATTCTGAAATCCTTGTTGATTCTGTCTCGGAGGCTGTGTCACACTGACAGGCCTAGAACGACAATCCTTCATCAAGTGTCCCACCTTACCACAGTTGTAGCAACTCCTCTCCTGTTGTTGTGGTCTGGGTGGTCCAGTAACTGACATCGATGCAGAACTGTGAGTCCCTTGAAGCGGTTGACTCCGTCCTCTACCTCTGCTTGGTGACCACTGAGTTTGAGAACTCGATTTGGGTGGTGGAGGGTTAGGTGCAGAGAATCTAGGTTTCTTGAAATCCCTAGATGAAGAACCCTGGAACTGTGGATATCTTTTCTGGGTTTGCCTCTTCTCAACCACAGATCTCTCTATCCTTCGGACTGACTCAACGAAGGTAGAGAATCTCTCTCGGTTTTCTAAGGAAGACACAAGGGTTGACATATCAGCATTCAAACCCTTCTCGAATCTCCTGATTCTTTCCTCATATGTGGCAGCCATGTGCGGACAGAACCGTAGCAATTCCATGAACTTAGCTTCATACTCGCTAATGTTCATCATGCCCTGCCTCAATCTCTCAAACTGAGAGATCTTCTCATCTAGGAAGGTCTTTGGAAAATATCTATTGATAAATTCCCGACGAAACTCTTCCCACGAGAACTCTATTCTTGGTCTCTTCTGCTCTTCCATGTCCCACCAGTGACCAGCACTGCCTTTGAGAAGATAGACAACATGTCTAACCTTCTCAACCTCTGGGATAATAAGAATCCTGAAAGCCTTCTCCAACTCTGTCAACCATAGGTCAGCATCTGCGGGGTCGGCAGTCCCAAAGTACTCGGTAGCTCAGACACGACGAAGTCGCTCGAACGTCTTACCGATACCTTGTCCTTCAGGTTGGGCAGGTGCCCTCGGTGCAGGCATGGGCATCCTGTCGGTTATGTGTGTCATGGCAGTCATGAACTGCCCAAACATCGTCTGTACAACTGGGTTACCCATGTCGGCTGGGTCAAACTGGGGTGGCTCTCTTGGTGTCTCTGGTGCAGGCTGTTCTATTCTTGAAACCCTTGCACCGCCTTGAGGTGCACTAGCACTACTCTCTGCCACGTACTCATCATGTGGTTGAGCCATCCTTATGTATCTTCTTCTCCTGAGGAGTAGAAGATTCTATTAGATAGGGAAAGAGTACTAAAGATAGACTCGACATCCTAAGTCCTATGCCTCTGTAGACTCAACTGACCTAGAGCTATGATACCACTAATTGTGGGCTCTGATCTCCAAACCACGATATAAACTTAGCGGAAACGATTCGATAAACAGCGGAAGTCAAAAATCACGGGAAATTAAAACTTTTTGAGACAAGAGCTTGAAACCATAAGAGCTTCTTTCATAACAAGAGATAACTGTTTACATCTCATGATAATTACTTCTTGAGTAATTATATACATCAAAATCTCAAGAACTCATAACAAAAGACTCCAAGACCTGAGAGTACAGAGGACACATAGGACTGACTCTAACTATACCACATGGCAGGCTAAATCTCCACCTGAGATTTCACTGCTGCTCCTGGTGCTGCTGCTGCTGAGACTGGTCACCTGTAGACCGGTTCCTCCGTCTCCGACGTCCTCCTAAAAACTTGAAGTCTATGGGGTGAGACAATTTTACATAATTGTCCCAACGAGAGTTATAACTCTCCGCCAGAAGCTTTATTATAACTTCAAAGAATAACTTAAACAGTAAGGCTTTCAAAGTATTCAATAGCAGTTACAGCTATAAACAAGAGCTCAACCTTTATGAAATATGAAGAAATATAAGCACTATCACAGTGTATCATCAATCAACTAACTCATAGTTATCTCTAACAGGTATACTACGTGGTTGGTTATGTTTTACAAACAACATTATGCCCTATGGAGATGAGGCATACGACTCATACTCCAACTGATCACTAAGAAGTCACATCAGTATCATACATAGGTCATTAAGAGAGCCGGATTCTCATGACCTTCACCTTCCTCAGTCAGTAAGAGGATTACTTGTAGGACATCTTGTGTCTCTACTATTATAGCTCACCAGGGTAAACTGGTCCTTCGCTATTTTAGAGTTACAGTGGCGTTCTGTACTCTCTTCGTCATCAGGAGATTTTATTTTTATCTCCACTGATACAGATATGTATGTTTTCTTCGTCATCAGGAGGTTTCATGTTTATCATCCACTGATACGGTAGGGTTTTGTAGTGAAAGGGTTGACGGATTACACATCTACATCAATCACCTACACTAGGATGTAAGGTTCTACACATCCATGTACCCCACATACTCAATAGTATGTGATCCAGGAGTTCCCTTAGGAAAACCTGTTTCGCCATCATTTGATCTCTGACAATGATGGATCTATGATCAGGGCTCTACATTATACTTGATTAGTTAGGTACATTCAGTATTCTTTTAACATCATACATTGTTCTTCAAACAATAACAGTAGCATAACAGCTATGAAAGGAGAATACTAAATGTAACAAACCTAACTCACATCAATCATCATTTCTCATTATATTCATCACAAGTCATCTCTAAAGCATGACCTTGATGGTATTCATGGCTCTCACAGCCCATTAAGTCATAGGTTTCCACAGACAAGGCATCAAGATATCTTACTTATTCATAAAGCTTTTAACATGCTTTTAATGAATACAGTATCATCATCCATATTTGGATATGATCACCTTCATATCAGGACCTGCATGGTTAGTTCAACTGATAAAGGTAATTCAAAACAAGAAATACACTTTCCACTCTTATCATAAGAGTTAAGTCCTCTGATTCTCATCAATTAGAGTTTAATACTCATAATGCATGTCATTACTCTTGAATTAGGGTTTACTATTCACATTACATGACATCACCCTTAAATTAGGGTTTACTATTCATATTAAGGTGAATTGAACTCATATCATCATCTTGTATGAGGAACATCATCATTGATGCTCTCAGATTGGCTTTAAGATTCATCATATATCATAATTAGGGTTTCCATGATCTCACATAGGTGGATCATACCCTAATCATGCACATCTATGTGTATTGAAGGTTCTTTACTTAAGTTTCCACCTAAAAAGGGGTACTTTCTCTCTCTTAAAGTACTTTCTCTCTCTAAAGTACTTTCTCTCTCCTCATACTAGTAGATGGTGATAACACCACTCTAGATCAAGTTGGGTTAAGTCCACTTTGATTAACATAGACCAAATCACCACTGTTGAGTGATTAGAGTTTGATTAGAACAAGGTTTCACTCAATTGAACCCTTCAGGGGTATTTTGGTAATTTACCCCATTGATCACATCATGGTTCAATTAATTAGTCACTTAATCCCCTAATGTCCTAGGTTATCATTAGGGTTTAGATTTGATCATCATAGCACCATTTACACCTTCAAGTGGTTAAGTGAATTCAGCCTTTGAAAACCTCAAACGGTTTCAACCTTCATCCTCCAAACGGTTTGAGACCGTTTGGATGGGTTGACCGTTTGCTAGGGTTGACTCCAAGACCATGTGACCTTCAAGGTCGAGAGAGCTCACATGGTTTGAGACCGTTTGGTGTCTCTCGATCTTGATACCGTTTGAGTCCAAACGGTCTTGAGACCGTTTGGCCCCAAACGGTCTTGAGACCGTGAGACCTCACACGGTCTTGAGACCGTGTGACCTCAAACGGTCTTGAGACCGTGAGGCCTCACACGGTCTTGAGACCGTTTGGTCCACTTGGTCTCAAACCGTTTGGTCCTTCAACATGGTTTAAAAGTTCCAATTGTTGATGATTAACAATGTTGAAGCCCCCAAATGGTCAAAGGCATGGTAACCACTTATGGATTGAGTCAATTAGGGTTATCCTTAACCAATTGGTCACTCAATTGTCCCTCAATGGATATCCAATTAGGGTTGAAGTCGGTTCAATTAAGGTCTATCAATGTTCAACCATCAACACTCAACAATGTAAATCAACACAAGGTTGAACCCTTCAATTGAGCTCTAATTGGGCCCAAACTTGGCCCAAACGGTCTTGAGATCGTGTGGATGAACTCCACACGGTCTTGAGACCGTTTTCCCAATATTTCATCAAAATCTAATATGATTTGATAGGGGTTGAACCTTGATTGAGTCACAAATCAGTATTTTAATTATTTCGATAACCTATTGCAATTGGGCCCTCAATTGATCAAATTAACTTAACCCTAGACCTCCAAACGGTCTTGGGTTGTCACCACACGGTCTTGAGACCGTTTGGATGGGTTCCAAACGGTCTTGAGACCGTTTGCCCATCCAACTTTTGGATTCTAGTGAAAATTCTTCAAGGTTGGATCCATTGAGTTGATGATCATATCAAAACTTAATTGCAATGTAATTTGGTATGTTTGTACCTTCAATTGGTCAACTATACTTGACCCCAGACCTTCACACGGTCTTGGGTGATCCCCCACACAGTCTTGAGACCGTTTGGTTGATCCCCAAACGGGCTTGAGACCGTTTGGGTCAATCAACCCAAAAACACTAAGTTATTCATTGAGATTTCAGTACTGATTTCAATTAAGGTTTTCCCTAGTAATCACCCTTCAACTCTTAGCTCGTTTGGAATTAGTCCATCAAATTTGGTGAGTTGTTAATCAACATTATTTTGAACAGTAATCTTATACGGTCCACGCTCGGTCAACGGGTTTAAACAGTCTTGAAGACCGTTTTCCCTCACTCGGTCTTGAGACCGTTTGCTCACCACACGGTCTTGAGACCGAGAGAGCCAATGGTAGAGACCGTTTGGTAAAGTGAAAAGTGGTGGATTAACCTTGGAAATAACGCCTTCATATCCTAGCTCAAGAACAGCAAGGATTTCCCACGGATTTGCTTGCAAAGTAGCAAAGGAAAGTAGAGAAGAAGAAGAACTATCATCTACATGCATAAACAAGATGTATATAACAAAGCATGGGTTTAGAGTTATAAAACCCGCCTAAAGCTTGCTCCTTGAGCTCCAAGCTTTCGAGCTCCAAGCTTTAATGGCGTCCTTGAGCTTCCACAGGTCGGCCAAGGTGATCCTTCCAAGGAAAGTTGAGAAAAGGTGGCTAGAAAGATAGAGTTAAGGGAGTTAGTCATCAATTTGGCCTTGAATTCGAATTCTAACCATGAAATTAGGCAAGAAGAGGAATCCAAACCTACCTTGCACACCTTGGGTCGTCCTCCTGAGCTCCAAGCTGTTCCTTAGTCGGTCAAGCAAGGGGAAACAGTGAATTGCACGAAGGAAAGGTTCCTTTGCTTGAGAGGTAAAGTGTATATATACTTGGGTGAGATTTCATTAAAGGCCCATAAGTTTTCTATATTTCCAACTAAGTCCTTCCATCTTTTCTTGCTCGTCCCTTCTTCTTATTTCTAAGGACAACCTTCTTTTAAGGTCAAGAAATGAGAGCAAAGAAGATCAACCTATAACTTAAGGTACATACATAAAAGGGCTATTGTACATATACCCTGATTATTCAATCACAAAGGTGTTTTCATTGCTTGATTAATCAATTGAAGTGATCCTTTCATCATTTCTTCTCTAAATGATGATGAGAGTCTTAAAAGATACATTAGATGATGTATTTTACAATTTGCATCCCTCAAATTGGGTAAATTGCATTTTACCCCAAATTAGGGTTTCAAGTACCGGGATTGCTTCCACAGCTGCACCTTGGTGCCCAAGCTTGGGAAATCCCTCAAACTTTATCAAAAAGATTCTCATGATGTCTCAACATCAAAGGAACATCTCAACATGTGCAATTTGCAAGTTAACCCTTCTAAATGGGTAAATTGCACATAGGTCCCTGTATTACAAAACAAGGCTACAACTTTATATAAAAAGGAGCAAAAACTGAAATATACGTTTCTGAAAAACTTAATTACATGCCCAAGGTTATTCACAAGGATTTAATTACATATTTAGACAAAACATCTAGGGTTAGCTCATAACCCAGGTCATGGATGTTACAAATATTACTCTTCTTTTATTTTTTCTATTTGATTTTTTTTTCTAAGTATATGTCAACATTAATCTTGTTGGAATGTATTTTTTTAAAGAATCTATTTTTTTAATTTTATAAACAAATCCATTGCGGTTTGAAACTTATACGCTAAACCATTTTTTTTTTCATGTATCTGTCTCCCACTTTTTCTCTCTCTTATTTCTATTGCTTGTGCATCACTAAAACTAGTACATTCTTGACGAGTCCAACTATTTGGGAATAGAAATAGAGTATGGAATCTGGTACAAGTGGGATGATGGATATCATTTTCCGTTGGAAAGTCTCAAACCAGCCGCCCTTTGCGCCGCCTGGCTCACTTCTTCATAAGTTCACGCAGTTCGGCCACACTCGGTTTGTCCTCGCCCCGTTACGCACATACAAACTTCGATGGTCGCTGCTGAGTTTTCTGGAGCCGGTAGTGCCGCCGTTTTCCTGCGAGGTGGCTCCATTCGCACTGGTCCAGCGCCACGTCTGTTTACACTGATGCGGAGTCCTCTAACTCAATGCGGTCATATGTACCATCATCAGTTGATCGTTGTGGCGTCCACTACATCATTCCCTTGCGCGGCCACATAGTTTCTCTGATTCAGACCGCTTTCATAGAAAGATCAAGTAGGGACTCTCCTTTTATTCCCTGGTTCCCTCCGACCCACATAAATACAACCTTAAGCTTTAGTTTGTACTCGTGTGCTGAGGCTCTACCACTGCTTCACAACTACAAGAGTAGATATGTCCCATGATATTTCTCCCCATCAGTACTTGTTGGGGACGAAAAGCGTGTAAATTTAAAGAGGAAACATTAAATTTAATGTGGAAACTATCCTCAAGATGAGAATAAAAAAGTCACGGGTAATACCGGCCAACAACCACTATATAATCAATATTACAAATTACACCACTCAGATTTAATTACTCCTAAATTTGGATCACTCTCACGGGAGAACAAACACGAAGAAGAAGAGAATCACACCCAACGTGTGCAAAACCTTCCTCTTAACTTAATCTCCTCATAATGCTGTTGTCGTTGCGGGGACAGCTTGATGCCGCTGCCACGGCTGATTGGGTCAGATTGCTGTCTCTATGACAATACTTTGTCTGTAATCGTTAACCGCTACTTTGCTTCAAGGTAAAATCATTGTCCTTCTCTTATCCACAAGAGAACCTCACTATCATGCACCCAATGCACCATCTACGTCAGCCACTACTTCCCTTTAAGGGAAAATCACTGATACTCTCTTATCAACCAATAGAGTTCTACCAGCTTGCTCTTGTTCTCAAGTGCTTCTACCACGGATGGCGGCAACAAAAAACTAGACGGATCACACCAACTGATGGGATGATCTCTATGGCCTCCTCAATGACCTCTATTTATAGGCCTCGATGGCATGTGGTTCCAAATAGATATAGTCCAATTCCAAATAGTAATTAATGTCACACATAGAAAACTATCTTCTTTCTCTTTTCGATTTGACTCCTATTGGGATTGGCAACATAAATCCAAGTTCTTTTATGTCCAAATCCTAATATCAATAGGACATGAGCCGAAATCCTTCTTTATTCCAACAATCTCCCCCTCTGGCCCACGAGGGAGACCTTATCTTCAACAATCATTTGGACTAGCTTCTGAACCCCATCACCACATGTGATGGATCCATTCTCCTCAAACATGTTAGCGTCTTGTCATTTTCATCCATCTTCTTGAAGTCACATCCTGACTTCACTTTGTTCCTAAACAACTGAGAAGATGTATCTTGACAACACCACTTCTCTCTCCATGCCCACACCCTGGAACGGTTGCTGACCCCCTTTGACCAATTACTCAAGCCATTCTAGATGAAAATCTTATTTCTGACCTTCTATACCATGACTTAGAAACCTTCTGATGATGCTCCCTTAATCTTTAACTAAATCCCTTGAGAACTAGTCTAGCTTTATATATGATATCCTTATTGTTATTATCTCTCTTCATCCTATAGTTCCACTTATACTTTAGTGCTCTCGTACCCTTAGGAAGCTCCATAGACTCATATGTATCATTCTTCTACAAAAAAGACATATCCTCATGCATTGTCTGATGCCACTATTGTCTGTCTCTATGAGTCTATGCCTCTAGTAAGTCTCTAGCTCCCCATGATCAGTAAGAAGAATATACTGAGATGTCAGATATCTAGATGAAGGATGACAAACTCTATCACACTTCCTCAACTACTGCTCTAAGGACTCTGCCTGATGCTGATCATGCTTCTCCTACCTAGATGTCTTTGAGTGTGAATCTGAATCACAAAACAGTGCATCTGGGGTAAGAACACTCGATGTGCTATCACTCTATTGCTCAAGGTAATCATGCTGCTCTTCTTCGTCATATGAACACTGCACCTGTGAATAATCTGAAGCATCCTCATACTCATCATCAAAAGAACTGTCACCTGATTCTACAGCCTATGCATTACACTCTCAGGCTCTATCACTGTCTGACTCTCATAGAAAGTGACATCTCTGTGTTTGCTTATGGTATTTTCACATGATCCCATAACATGTAGTCAAACTACTGATCTCCATAATCAAGAAAGATACATGACACCGATTTATCATCCAACTTTTATATGTTTTCTTTGGAACATGTGCATACGTCTTGCACACAAATACTCAAAAATGAGCATAAGAAACATCCTTGCTGGCCCATACCTTCAAAGGTATATCAAACCCCCAAGGAACTGATGAAGTTTGATTAACCAGATAGCAAAAGTTTTCACTTCCTCGTCCTAGAATGTCTTGGCAACTATGCCATCTTCAACAGGCATACGACTTTCTCCACTATGGTACAATTCATCCTCTCAACTGTACCATAGTGGAGAAAGTCAAAACAATTTCATGTACTTTTTATTTGTTATTTATAGGTGATAGTATTTTTGCTATAGATATAATATAACAATATTTGTTTGTATCTAAGTTAATTAGTATGATAGAACACGTGGGTGGAATATTAATCTAACAAAAAATTGGGAATTTTTTTAGCATTTACATACTAGAATAAAGGCGAAGATATATATAAAAAATCTAGGGATGTAAGAGGTTGACATCTAGAAAGACATGCCAAGTACCTTGGTATTCCAATGGGAATGATTAAATCAAAGAATATGTATTTTCATATGTCAAGTAAAGTAAATGGAGAAAAAATAAATGTAAGGACAGAAGAAGAAGTTTTTATCATGGCTGAAAAAAGGATATAATGATCAAGGCGGTAGCACAAGCCATCCCAACTTATATAATGATAATTTTTAAGATACTTAAAAGATTTCTATATAAATTCCATAGTGTCACTACAAGATTTTGGCGGGAGCTAAAGGTGAAGAAAGTGAGATCCATTAGAAATCTTGTGATAAGATGTATGCCAAAATATTAATGGGGAATGTGATTTAGATATTTATTATTCTAATCAAACCCTAGTAACAAGGTAAGGATGGCTTATCTTAACCAAACTAGAAATTATTATGGCAAAGATCCTTAAAGCAAAGTATTATAGACATGATTTGTTTTGAGGCTCATAGAGGCCACTACCTAAGTTATACATGGATGACCACACTGGGGGATCACTTTGAAGGAAGGGATGGATATAGACTAGGGTATGGCTCATATATTATGGTACAAGACCAACAATGGATTCAAAAATGCAAGAAATTTCTAGTTCCTATGGGATGATCATATGGTGAACAACATGGATTAAGGAATTAACACAACCAGATATGAGAGAGTGGGGCATGGATAAAATGCAACACTTGTTGGGTGCAATAGAAATTGAGAATATATTGAAGATTCTATGACCCTTACTAAGAAAGAAGACTTGTTGTACATGAATAACCCAAAAAGGAAAATTCACTGCCATGACAACCTATTGACTTGGTAAATTAAGAAACACCAAAGACAAGATCCTATAACATCAGACTGACTACATCAGTAGCTGGAAATGCATGTGGAAGTTTGGCAGGCCCCAAAAATTTCAAAACTTCCTATGATGTTCTATCAATTGGAGCTAAGAGAAGTAGATTTGAACCTTTTTGTCATCCATCATAGATGCATCAAAATTTCAAATTTCTAGGTATCTATGTGGCTTCGGCCACCTTTTTTCCATGACATTTCCATTCAATAAATTCATTGGTGGTGTTTACCTTATCAAATCACCTCTTATAATGTTGAATAGGTATTGAGAGCTAGATGAGGTGGTTTCTTCTTGTAGGTGTAGGGGATTCAATGTTAAAGGTGGCCTCATTCTATTGAGTCCAAGCCACTCACATCAAACATGCCTTCCTCAATTCATGCTATGACTGCTTGCTCATAATCAACTTGGAGAATGTTGAGAACTTAACACATGGGCATCGTTTTCCAATTTGTATAGAATAAAGTGTCCCAAATTTATGTTGCTTTGATATATTGGACTAGAAGATGCATTATCATTTTTAGTTCAGATCCACACTGACCACATCTATTGTCATTAATACACTATGGGCAGATGCCAATCTACTTCTCCTATACAGGCTCCCATTGGAATAATGTCATAGAAAGTGTTGAAGCTTCAGGGGACAATCAAACCTCCTTAGGTGTCTTCAATTGTTGTTGTAGTTAGCACCATGATTGTGGAGCCAGTCTCTAGTTTTTCCTTATTTTTCAAACCAAAAGGCTATTCTGAGAGTGAATTTCCCTTTTTTAGGTGAGTCTCATCTACAAAGAGTCATTATTTCTTGATGCACATTGTGAAATATCTAATATACTCTCAACTTTTGTTGCACCCAATAGGTGTTGCAATTTATCTATGTCCCACTCTCATATCTGGTTGAATTTATTCCATGACCTATGCAATTGTCCCTCTATGATACCCTCCCATAGGAACTAGTGGAGGATGAGCAATGAGGGAATGTAGAGGGATGAGGAGGGGGAGGTGCAATTTTTCTTTACTAGTCCATGGAGAGGGAGTGATAGGATGGAGAGTAGGGTGTGAACTTGGAGTATGGGCTCGAGTTATTCCTGGTGTATGTGCATTGAAATGTAATAGTTGAGGTGAATGATATGATACTATTGCAGGGTTTCTCAATGAGAATTGCTATTCTTAGAGGGTCACTTAGAGTGATCACATAGTTTAAACGAATTTATTTAGATAGTTCACAAGGAGGCAAACCAAATGACCATTTTTATTGCAAAATATGGAACCCATTTGGATGGGGGCTTATCTGTTCCTTTTCCCAGTGACTATGCCTTCCCTTATGAGGGGGGTAATGACAATGAACATGAGCATGAAGTCGTAGTTTAAGCAAGCAAAAACTGCTACTTATAGAGATAGAGGTTAATTCTCATGCATAGTTGTGGTTTTACATGGGTTTGGATTGTTTTTATAGAGTCACAATCCAAATGGGTACACTATTTCTGTAGCTTTTTTTGAGTCTAATTTGTTCCGTCACCCATGGGGATGGGATGAGTTGATTTCCCTAGATCAATTAAGTAAAACCTTGAGCATCCTTAGGTAAATCATATGCAATCATGATAGATAGACACTCTTAAAATGTGAATGGATACTAAAAGGGATTCAAAACACTACATGTGCAGAGTAATAGAGGTATATAGAGATTCGAGGAGGCAATTAGAAAAGGTTTTACCAGAACTAGTTGATACAAACTCCATAAAGTTGTAGCAAAATTAAATAAGCCATAAACTATATTCATATGAACAAAATAGAGATCAAGTAATTTGGCAAAAACATTGAAATCTTACAATTATCACATGAAGAGTAAGTCTAACAATGTAAATGTAACATACCAAAATCTAAAACCTAATCCTATTCCAAGTTTTTTTTGGTAGGCTAAAAATCTTGTTGCTGTATTAAACCAAAAACTTTGGGCTTATGTACAAAAAATGCCCTAAAAACAAAGCCTATATATGATAGCATAACCACGCAAGGAAGCATCATACCAACTAACCCCAGGAGCAAGGACCAATAAGGACCAAAGAATCCTCCAAGGGACAAATACAAAATGACCACTCTCAAGCTTTAAATACAACATAAAGAAAGCATTAACAATAAGATCACTCCTATTCCAAGGTTGAGAGATTAGAAGCCTTAGTTCCTTGGGTTTAGCCAAACATGGATAAAGATACACACATTAGTAGTTTAATCGAAACCTTAACATGTAGAAATATAAACAAATATGACCTAATGCTCTCATAATTAATCTTTAGACCAATAAAATGTGTCACATGTGATAATGTTGATCAAAGTATGATGTTAGAAACAATATGCATATAAGAACTAAAATGTCCACAATAGAGAATAATGTTACAATATTCAAATAAATATTGAATTAATACCCTAATGAGATAAAACATGAATACATATAAAGTCTCATGCATAATAATGAAATACAACCCTTTTTTTGGTAATAAGAGTGATGGTAATGTGATACAATTAAATAAATAATAAGGATGATAAAATAAATACAATGGTGTCAATACAAAATATTAATTCATAGAAAGAGATCTCAAAAGTGAAATCTAATGTGAAATTCAGATTCCTTGGGTCCCACTTTCCTTGGGAGTCAAGTTTCACATTATTTACGTTATAATAATTAATTTAAATCAAATTAGAAAAGAAGATATGATTTTTTCCCCAAAATATCAAATAAATAATAAATGACTCCAAAAGAGGAAATTAACTTTATATTCCAAATCTACATGTTAAAATAAGGCTATGTGTGAATTCACATATAATTTAGATAATCTTTAATGTACATGTGTTAATTATGATAGACAAATTATACAATATTAAATTATATGCATCATAAATTCAAAGGATAAAATTAATGACCCGTTCATGTTACATATGTTTTAATTTGCTTGAGGGTGAAATTTCACAATAATTGCTGGTTTCTAGATGTCTCTAATGTGATAAGAAAGAGAAAATATGATTTACTTTAAAAGAATTAAATAAAATATTTAAAATATCCAAAACTAAAAACTAATGCCAAATTCAGATTCTACGTCCTAAATAGTTGTGTGTCAAATTTCAATTTATTTAGAGTTTGTTTACACTCTCAATTTAAGAGAGAAAGAAAAGGAAATATCAATTTATTCTCTTTTCTATTTGATTAAGGTTTCCGATTTATTAGCTGTCACATACACATTATAACTTTGTGCATTTTGGGAGCCATCTAAACATGAGCAGATGGTGGAGATTGTGTCTCCTACCTCAGGTAGGAGAGCCTCCCGCATGCATACAATACCAGCACATGGGGTGACCTTGCGATCCATTTTTCTCAGTTGTTTCTAGGTCATTTTCCATGATTTTTGGTGCGTTGGAACCGAGAGAGAAATCCACACCCAATGATTCTTAATTCAAGCCCTACTTTCCAATATTTGTGATTTGCCCAAAAATTGATTTTCTTGCTCTTGAAGCTTCTACCCTTTTTCACGATGCACAATCAAACCTATATATATATATATATATATATATATATATATTTGTCCCTTTGGCTTCGCCGCACCTTACTTAACTTTTCTATTCTTTAAATTTCCTTGCACACCACATGTGTCTCCGTCGGCTATTTGATTTCTATTCTAGGCTTGTGGCGCCCTTCTGTAGCCCTCGACAACACCAACATCTCAATTGATGCTTTTGGTGAGTTTGGTTGTCCATCCTCTTTGTTTTCTTGGTTTAGTTTTCTTGAATCATCGTGTAACATAGTTTTGCCCAAATTGGCACTTTTCTACTCAGGATGCATTGCAGCCATAGATGGGCGAGAGGTTGGGGAAGAATCCCCTTTGTGTGGTTCCGCTTTTGCCCTTCTGCATTTCCTTTTTCCTTTGTTCTCCTTGCAAGGGTGTTTTGGTCTTTTGGCTCATTGTTTATTTGCTTATGGTGCGACCCAATTAGGCATTGACTCATGACTTGGCTGCCCTTGTTTGGTCCAAGTCACGCTCTCTCACAATTTTGCTGATGATTATTTGGCATTTCTTGATTTTCTGATTGGCCGAATTTGTAAAATTCATATCTTTTAATTCACTTGTCCAAAAATTAAAGTAAAATATGTTTTGGAATCAAAATGTGTCCTTTATAATAAAAATAGTTTCAAAGCCTAATTCCAATGCTTTCGATGATGGATTTTTGAGGCTCTAATTAATTAATATAAAAGCCCTAAAATTGGTAGCCAATTCATCATAACACCAAATATAACAAATAAATATGTTTTCTTGATCAGAAAAAAATGAGGAATCATTTGGTCTAGATTTTTAGTCCAAAATTTGAATTTTTCTAAAAGGTCTAGAATTAGGGTTTGATTACATTTATATGAAATTTCAAAACCCTAATACATGCAAATAATTTGTAATTAGGAAAAGTTGACCTTGGAAACAACTAGATAGGCGAAGAGTGTTTCTAGGACTCTGAAATAAGGTTTTCTTGCATCTCCTATTCTTCTACATTGATCAATTAACCTATTCTCATCTTTCTCTTGGTCCCATGGACACTAGCCTATACATTATCTCTTTTTCTTTCAAAATTATGGTTCATGTGAACTACTTTATTTGTTACTATTCTTGTGATCATATTAACCTATTTGGACATTCTTTTGGACTCTTCCTTATACATTACTCATGGTGGAATATACTTTGGTAATATGTGCTTCTTTTGCCCACCTTTTTAGTGGATGTTTATATGGCACATTATGTGATGGCATGGATCCTCTAATCCCATTTTATTTTGTTGGATGTTCTCATCTCTTATTCTCTTTTATACTTGCTTATTCTTTTGATATGCATCATGTGGTAACTGCTAGTATAATGTTGCATGTTATTTTATGTGGATGTGAACCTTCCCACATATGAATGCAGATGTTAAAAATTTCTGCATACGAAAATATTTTGAGTAGATGTGTATTTCCTACTCATGGCGGATATATACAGTTCATGTCCACTCCATATTTAGAGCGGATGTATACAGTTCCCGCTCACCTCATAGTTTTGGTAGATGTGTTATTTCCTACCTACATGTTTATATTGTCTAGTATTATCACATGTGAAACACATGGATGCCTTGGTTCTTATACTTTTCTCTTATTTATCTCTCTTATTGTGATTCATTTCTTTTATGCCCAATTGGGTAGTCCTTTATCTTTTTCTATGGGAAGCCTTTTATTTTGACGTCCTTTATTTCATAATGTTGCTCAATCCATATTTAGTATGCACATACCCACCTTTGGTGATGTCTTTCACTTTTTCTCCTCTTGTCGGGGTATGCTTCCAACCCCAGATGTAGGTAAAGGAGAACATGACATCCAACGTGGACTTAGCTTAAGGAGCTGAAGTTTGGAGACAAAACTTGATATGGTTTAGATTTCCCTCTACTAGATCCTTATGGTGTAATATCCATGTAAACCCTATATGGGAGATGACGATGTAATCTTTTATAAAATTGAATATAGCCATTACTTTTATTCTGCTACTATACTCTTTGGTTTTTAAATACCATTATTTGAAATTTGAAAAATTTACACCTATTCTAGCATACCTTTCGAGTGTGTTTGGAATAGATGTTTTATTCTTAAAATTTTTAGTAGGGAGTGGATCCCCTCTGGGATACCACTCCTTATGGTAAATCATATGTTAGATAATAAGGTGCTCATGTTACAATTTTCTCATGTTGTTAGGTCTTGTTCTTTTGGAATTTTGATTCTCTAATATATTTACAAGATATTAATAAATGAGAATGCATAAGTTTTGACCCTGAAGAAAAGAATTACTATAAGAAATAAACATATATTACATGCACAATATAACATTAGATGGATAATTTATCCATAGTAGATCTATAGAAAACAATATTAACATGAAAACTAATAGAAGAAAATTCAAAGATTAACAAATGACGTGATGATATCTCCTGTAAAATGCTCTTTCTTTATAGAAATCACCATCAACAAAAGTACACTCATACTTATTATATTTTCCTTTCAAGTTAATCCGTGATTACATTGCATGTCAATGAATACTAGTTGTGTATTTGTGTGAATATAGTTGAAAGACCAAAGTTAATTTATACAACACAAAAGCATGAGCCTATCCTTGGTGTAGCATGGCATGCATATTTTCTCTCGGTTCCCTCTTTCACCTATTGGGAACAAGTTTTCACTTTCCTTCCCATTAATATAGGTGCCAAAAGATAGAAGTAGGGAGCAAAAGACTGAATTTCTAACTCACATACACATAAGATATAATTAAATCTCTAATTAACATGTACAAAATGTAATTCCTTTGGACCAGACGCACATTAAACTAACATGCCCGACACCTTTGATATAGATAAATATTCATATATATATATATAATGTCTGTATATATACAAACACACGGGATTAGGGGGTGGGCATGATTTAGCTTAAAAAACATAAATATAAATTGGGATTTACATAAAGTGGTATGGAAAGTTTTCCAACCAAACTTCTCAATTGGTAGGATCCGTACCAAATATAGACTGATGGAAAACATATGGTGAATTTTGTTTTAATTTTAGTCTTAAAGTAGTATTATTTTGTATATAGTGGTACAAAACATACATGAAGGTCAAGTGTTGACACCATCAATGACTAAATATTGTGTAATAGTCACCACTGAATGAATACAAGGAAGAAGTGAGAATTGATCTCAACAATGAGAATTAGGGCTGAAAAACTAGTTCTTCTTCATGCCATTTAGATGATATATTGTGGTGTTGTTGTCATTAGTTCATCGATTTTCTTTTCATAGTTTTTATGATAATTTGACATCTTTACCTTATATAAATTCATATTTCAATGTTTCTCATATGCATCAGAAATATAGAATATTTATATCTAACTATTATTTTCTTAATACATATATGCATATTTGTTAATAATATTATTATATATAGTCAATAAAGTCTGTCTGGTAGGTGACTAAATAATAAATATTGTCATAAGACAATATAAGGTCAAGCGGTACAAAACATACATGAAGGTCAAGTGTTGACACCATCAATGACTAAATATTGTGTAATAGTCACCACTGGATGAATATAAGGAAGAAGTGAGGATTGGTCTCAACAATGAGAAATAGGGCTGAAAAACTAGTTCTTCTTCATGTCATTTAGATGATATATTGTGGTGTCACTGTCATTAGTTCATCGATTTTCTTTTCATAATTTTTTATAATAATTTGACATCTTTACCTTATATAAATTCATATTTCAATGTTTCTCATATGCATCAGAAATATAGAATATATATATATATATATATATCTAACTATTATTTTCTTAATACATACATGCATATTTGTTAATAATATTATATATAGTCAATAAATTCTGTCTAGTAGGTGACTAATCAATAAATATTGTCACAAGACAATATAAGGTTGGTCAAAATAATGTCTTAGACCAAACTTGACCTTGGTAGATTTCGAAACGATACACAAAAAGGTGGTATGGTCAAGTCTAGTTAAGTCTAGTGGTCAAACTTGATTTCTTTCTCAAACCTACTTAAGTTATAAGGCTAACTAGTTTTTGGAAAAAATTAATTTTGTATATTTCAAATAAATAAATTAAGTCCTTTACGATGACCAAAAGTCATCCTAATGATTGTTAAATTGTCAGTTCTATCCATGACTTTAAAATAGTTTCCTAAAAACCTTTATCATAGCTATGTTTTTTGATAAGTGTCAATTTTCATAAACTATGATAATGCTTCTTATTTAGTGAAGGACAATAAAACTTGATTTTCTACCTTTTTATACATTTGTTAATGTTCTTGTCTATTACTTTTCTATTTTTGTTGATTCAAAAAATCTATTGCATTCAATTTAAAATCGAGATGTCTTGTATCTAGATTGAAAATAATTAAAAGGTAACAATTACGTGGCATGCTTCTCAAAACTACCATCCAAATTAGAATACCATCATATGAAGATAACTTGGTTATTTTGTTGTACGTATATGCTAATCATTGAGATATTTATGCAATACTATAGCATCGACGCTTCCAACACCTATTGTAAGACACATAGTTCAATGCATTTTTTGGATTTTATTTTCCATCTCAACTCCATCGCAGTTAACATCGAGATTCATACACACACACTAAGATATACATGAAAATATCTATCACATACTGAAAAGAATGAGAATGACATGTTCTAAGACCTAGTTGATTGATATTGCTTTTATGGATCCATATAATATTTCCTAATTTCATGTCTATAATAGGAAATACCTCTAAATAGATGTTATATATATATATATATATATATATATATAGTTATTTGCAATGAATATATGTCATACCTTATTATGTCTATATGAGTAATACAAAATTTTCTCCATAACTTATTATATACTACTTGTGCATTAGGCAATGGTGTATCCAAACAATGGCATGGTGGCTGATAAGTGCCTAACCGATGCTTGTCACTTACCTATGTGTATGTTCGGGAGCATATATATTTTTTGCAGTAATGTTTGATGTGGAGGGTTATATACACATGTAATTTTACAATACAAAGGTGTAAGGAATTACCCATTTTTAACCCATTATATACTATGATGCTCTAGTTAAATATTTTCAAAAGACTTAGAGCATAACCAAGAAGCAAAATATCTCCCCATGACACTAACATTAATGTTCCTTACCTAATGAGTAAAATAGAATGACAATGAAGAATTGGTAATGGTTACACAAGCAGTGGACTATGAGCCATAGTACCAATATTTCTATGCTTGTTTCTTGCACTCCCAACTAAATTATCCATGCCATCTGTGCTTAAAAATGAATGGACTATATTTTCATGAGTTAGTATTCATGGATTTTTAGATCTATTGAAATACTCATTATATTTCTTTCATTTACATATTATGTCATTAATAATTAACTAATAATATGCACTAGTTGCTTATGAACTTTAAAAGTCATTATTTATGAAGAGTAATTGTTTCCATGGTAGTTACAAGATATTTTTCATATTGTTAATATGTGTTCATAAATCATGATAAGACCAGAGTATATGCTAGGTTTTCCTTAATGAAAAAAACATAATTTATATTTATGAGATGTTTGATTTTGTTTGAAATCAAATCATGTACACAATTCTGGAACATGTACCCTAGGGTGGAGTAGTGGGGAAATTCCAGCAAACAAAGGGCATGAAAATTTCAATAGCGGACATGGCGTACAAATAGACGACATGATGACATAAAGAGGCTATTTGATGCATAAAGAGCATTCATGAAGGATACATGTGGAACCACACCAAAGGGAGAATCCCTTATATAGTATAAGATCCATTAACTAGACCATTGAATTTAAGAAGAGTGTCATCACAACATTAATGAGTTATGCTTAATTAAATAATAATACAGCAATGCCTATATCAAGTATTTGCATACATGGTAATTCTACTATTTACTCTTACTTATACATGAAAACCCATGAAAAGTAGAAAATGAGGCAATATTGAATATATTGACAAAATTGTGGTGTAGTTTAGTATAAAGGAATTGGTTGGTCCCAACAAAGTTATGATATTAAATTGTAATTTTGGTTGATTTTAAGATGTGGGTTAGACTATAACATGACAATGCAGGTATGGGGCTCTGGTGATATATATGATTAAAAGTATAACGAATTTGAATGTGGATGAGGATAAAAATATTTTTTAGGGATGCATACGAAAGTGGAATGAAGATATGATATTTGGTATAACTTTAGTGTCAATGTGGAGGTAACACATGAGCATATAGGTTTAGTTTGAAATTATCTAGATGTCATACTCTTTGGCGTTCTTTTGCTGCAAATTTGCTCAACTTATATTGGCATGTGAAGGTTGAAGATTTACATAGATGATGTTGAAATATCAAAATCCATTCAACATGAAATAATGGTGAAATAAATTTGAATGTTAGTCTCAAAGTCATAAATTGAAAATTTGAACATGAGTGCAGTCAAAGGAAACATGAATATTCTAGGAAATTAGGTAAATGCTTAACCATTATATGCTTGAGAATTTTTTTGGCATGTATCTGATGAGTCATATGATTTTGTATTTTGATAAATTTAGAGAAATATGGATTATTTTACTTTGAATTGGTTGGTACAAGATGAATTTTAGGTTGAACATGTCTAGAGTTGAATTGTATTTCCTTTCAATTTAGTTCTTATACATTTGAATCAAGAATTTAAGATGCGAGTGAGGTTCTAGGATAATAAATATCATTACAACATGAAATCAAGATATGGAGAAGATGAATTTTGTTTGTTTTCCTTAACAACAAATGTTTATAATCTTTAACACCCTTTGATTTAGTTTTAAGTGAAAAAATGGAATTGTAACACTTGGTACTGGGAGCATAATGTCATTGGTCATTCATAAGCCTTAATGCATATTTTATATACCATGTTTGGGTAAATCAAGAAGTAGGGTGCACAATGGATTGTTTGTTTTAATTCATCCCATTTTGGTAAGAGTAGCGAGGCTGTGTGTCACTCCTGATTCCACAATCACTGATTGATCATGAAATTAGGGCATAACCTAAGTTCAAGCAAACTAAACACCATTCTTATCCCTTGTTTCCTTTCTAAAATTGAATGTATGTGAAACACAACCACATGAAACAAACTGTATTAGATTCAAAACCTTTTGTATTTGTTTCAATTGCAAACATAAAAGAATATATTAAGTTATTTGTAATATATCTCAAGATTTCATGATTTTTGGCTTGAAAATTAAATACATACACTATCATGATAAAACATTAATTATTGCAACTTCATTCATATACAACTCTTTGAACTTATAAACAAGGACCCAGTGTGACACAGAGCAACCATCTAAACTTCTCTAGTATCTGACTTGTGGCATGACTTCTATTATATTTTTATATCTTTGTATTCTGAGGATGCATCTAAAAATTCTATAAATAGAGTGTTGAAATACTAGCCCAGTGAATAAGTTCTTCAATGAAACATATTAAAGAATTGATATAGTCAAATATACAACCTTGATCAATTGTAGAAAAATGATAAATTATAAAGGAACAAGTTATTACCAGACATATAAATGTAAGAATTGTTTTAGATAACTACAAGGAGTAAATCAATATCTGGACATACTTGATTAATCTCAAAGGGAACTAGTCATTTAGAAACATACATATGGCATGTTACTCTAGATAACTACAAAGAGTATATCAACAACTGAACATACTTAATTAATCTCAAAGGGAATTAGGTATTTAGAAATATACAAATGGTACTCAATATAATTACAAAGAGTAAATCAATAATTGGACATACTTGAGTAATCTATTATTCATCTTATTATGCCCTGAACCCACATGTGTGTACCACAACATGTGAAGGCATCATGGAAAGATACAACCTCACCATACAAGACTTAGTGTAGATCTGGTACTCTATGTTTGCTAACTAGCTACCTGATTGCAATGGGCTTCACCACGTCTACTCTCGAAGGATATATAGCTGGCCACTAAAATTGGACTCCTCCTCTAAATCTAGTTACTCATACGAAGAGTCAGAAGCATTCTATCTAAAACTATCTTTTCTAGTGGCTCTACACGGGCCGACTCACTGAGTAGTAATTGAACTGGGTACCACTAAGATCTCTGGTAAATGTGGGTACCTAACTAAAATTGTACTGAACTTGGTACCACCACTATCTCCATTTAATGTTGCATTCCATTGGGTATCGCCAAAATCTCCATTTAACGTTGGATACCCCTACTACTAATCAAGAGGTCATTAGTAGTGGGCTTAACCCCTCATGCCCCACCGACACACTCCATCTTCCTCTCTTGGACATTGCCAGTGAGTAAGCCATTTCATCCATTTCACTGTAGACCTCTATAAGGTATCTTTGGTGTTCAAGGCATGTAATGTAATTCACTCTTTTATTTTATTATACAATAATTTAATCAAAATTTCTTAACTTAACCTTTTATTAAGCCCCTTTGATAGCTTTTTTGTAATATGTACTATAAATAGAGCTACTATACTTATCATACTAAGGAACACCAGAATGAAAATACTTGATTTAATGAATACCCTATTATTATGGTTGAATTTTCCTCATTCACATTTAACATGACTCCCATATATGAATTTGCCACATCATAAACTTTAACGGGTAAAAATACTATTTTTGCCAACTCACATACAATTAAATATGTAAATAAAATCCTTGTATGAAAATGAACTAGGGTTTTCACACCATTCACTAAAATGTCATGCATCAAGAACAAATTTATTAAATTAAATTAAAAATCTCCAAATGAATCCTCTGTATTGACTTCAATTCTATTTATTCCAAGAACTCCCAAGTTTTCACTCATCTAGGGTTTTACCCTTTTTGCCGAGGTATCAAGCAACATTTATAACTTCAACTAAATCTCTAACTAGTACTTGGTGTTTATTGAGATATCAAGCAACATTTATAACTTCAACTAAGCCTTTAACTAATACTTGGAGTATCCGTACTATACATTCATATAAAACAACCAAATAATATATAATAATAATAATTCAAATCAGTAGTGTTCTTTACTTAGCTATACTGCAAATCCAAATATAACAGGAAACTCTAGGTTTCATTATCTTCTTTCAATTTTTGTAATAACTTAATGTGTCCTAGATAATTTTTACCATTTATATTATTTTTTCATCATCTATAATCCATCTTTATAAGAAATAATCCATTTCTAAATCATCTTGTAAAAACCCAGAACTAAAAGGCATATTTTGGGTTTCTCATAGTATATAGAAGGAACTGAAGGTTTTAGTCAATTTGATTTATTCTAGTGAAATCTACTAGTAAATGGAACTATCCACTCATCTAAGGTGTGAAACACCTTAAGAACATAGCCCAAGAACTGATTTCATCAAATCCATATCAGATTTCAAGAAATCCAACATTTTCTTCTTTCTTCCAAGTCCTAAACCCTAGGAATAGAAAATTATAGAGAAAGAATGGGAAAAGAGGGTGATTTGATACCATATTGAACAAAATCAGAGGAGGGACGGAATGTAGACATGAAAGATAAGATTCACCATAAAACTTACCTAAAGAAGGTAAACTTACTTGCTTTCAACACTCCTCAAAAGATAAAACCCTAGATTGACATCTCCACCTCCTTGCTCACTCTAACCCAAATTCTCCATCTCTCCCTAGGATTTTGTTTCTCTAGAATGAATCATATGATATGTGAGCTACTAGTATGTTAGATTACTCATACAAATTATGGTGCTTGGGACAATTGCAAATTAGCACTATTTTACACTTTCTTTTATTTCAACAAAATTTTCTAATATGAAACATTTACTCAAAATGTTATCTGAATCAATAAAAGCTCCTCCAAAATTATGAAAAATTAGTGAGTTGTATGTAATACAATTTTAGAGATCCACATAAAATTGTAGGTCATTCAGCATTAAAATAGATAACTACAAACCAAACACTACACTACTATACTATAGTTTGGATCATGGTTAGTCAAATTGCAGTTCGAACGACTAATAGATTCAAAGGGAATAAAATATTCTAAAAATTTGCACTAACACATAATTGAGTTATCCAAATTATGTGCAAATTTGAAATAAATCCATGTTACCTATAAAATACTAAAGATAATTTGCTACATCACTACACTTATCAAGTTCTATATTCATATCCTATCAAAACCCTAATTTTGGTCGACTAGGGTTTACACTTCCCAAACCCTGATAATTCAAAATAAATATATGTTCAAAGTTTCTCATTAGGTTTAGAACATTATAATTAGACAACTCATTATTAATAAAACTTAAATAATGATCACTCTAGTTAAGCATGTAATAATCTAAGTAAAACCTAATTAGCTGGATAAGATAAAACTATTTCATTACAATCTCTCCTTCCACTAGTACATAACCGACATTTAGTGTCGGTTATTTAAGGCCTTTAGTGTCGGTTTCTAAGCGACACTTATGTGGGAGACGCTAAAAGCCCAACCGTTACGCGTCGGTTAAAAACCGACACCAAAACCCTTCACGCACCACCGAAAACGCGCCAGCAGGGCACTATCGACGTCGGTTATTAGGTAAGAAACCGACGCCATATACCTTTGCGCCACAGAAGGGCGCCATCTTGGGCACTATCAGCGTCAATTATTAGATAAGAAACCAACGCCATATACCTTCGCGCCACAAAAGGGAGCCATCTTGGGCACTATCAACGTCGGTTATTAAATAAGAACCGACGTCATATAAACCCCAACACGGCCGTGCTGGCCAGCACGACCGTGGTGTCTGGTCCGCTGCCACGGCCGTGCACTCCCAACACGGCCATGCTGGCCAGCACGGCCATGGTGTCTGGTCCGCCAGCACGACCGTGCTGGCCAGCACGACCGTGGTGTTAAGAAAATAGATGTTAGTTACTATTAGAAACTGACACTGTAACGATGTGGCGTCGGTTTTATACAAATAACCGACGCCTATTTTTTGTTTTTTTTTCTGTCAGTCTGCAGACCTGCTGTATGGCTAGTCGCAGGATGAGAAACCTGCAGTTCAGTTATGAACTACAGGTTTTACGACATCCATTGATATCAGCCAACAACAGGCCACAAACCTGCAAAATTAACAACAAAAATATTCACACATTTAGCAATGCAACCTGCAGTTCCATTTGATTTTCACACATTTAGAAACATTCATGTAGTTAGCAATCTGTAGTTCCATTCATTTTCACATTCACACATATAGAAACATTCATATAGCAACCAACAATTTCATTCATTTTCACTTAGACACATGTAGAAACATTCACACATATATTATAATTTAGAAATTCATTTACAAAATATCATTCTTTAGTCATTATTCGCTATCAACATCCCAATTATATCTTAAATCCCCCACTACTTGTATGGCTGTTGCCCATTCTTCTCTTACTTCATTTAATTCTCCCGTCGTATAGGGAGCATGTACATCTGGTAAGGCCGTTCCTGTAGTGTGGTCAGTTTTAAACACCTGTAAAGAGAATGATGTATATATATAATTAATGAGCTATAAATAAGATTGATATATTTCATATTATATATCTAATGAGACTATATAATACCTCAGCAATACAATCGATGTCCATTGCGGCATATTTGATAATCATGTGCATAAATCGCATCACATAGTATCCACATGCCCATCCGTTGTCTTGTGTAGCACACTATAAATTCAAACATACAAAATATTAAAAAATACAACTAATTAAGCACTATTCACATAAATAATATATACATATATTGCAGTCGGGAACTTACTTTCACATTCTTCCAAATTATTGGCTGGTTCTTTTTTGTGGGGACCTTTCCTCCATCCTTTTTAAACTCATCAAAACCCCTACATGTTAATGTAACACAATACATTGCATAATTAAATAGTAATGTAATAACATATGTTAACGGATACGAAAATGAAATATTTCTCACCGGAATAATGCCATTTTCATTATGTGTCCATATTTTGTATTCAATTTACTCCCCTTAGGATCTAGATAATAGATAGTGAACGTCTCGGGGACAATAACCAGTAACTCCCAATGCATACCACTAGAGGTAAAAAAGTTAAAAATTAATAACTCAAAATCCACAATAAAAATATAATTTTCTTAAGTCCAAATTATAATAAGCAAAGTAAACTTACTCTACATTGAATGGAGTCATTATCATCATCTTCTTATTTTGAGAAAAAATTGTAAAAGCCTCACAGCAGTATTGTTGAACTGACGGAGGGTCTTTAGCTACTAGACTAATCAAAGATGGAATAAAAAATCCTACATATTCGAATGCAAAATCAGCACATATCTTGTCTAAGTAGCTGCAAAATATGTATTAATTACACTTGCATTAATAAATAAGAAACCAGATCACCAGATCCTACACAAGGTATATGGATGTATAAAGAAGATCTCACCTTATCCATAGCTCTATCACAGATGTATTTAGCCAATCATATCGAAACAACTCCAAAATATCTTGTATAAATAGTTTGCTTTCGTATGATTGACCTGCAACATCTGAATCTATAGAAACAGTTATAGGGCAATTTATATCATGTTCGCCTAACCATATTGCCATACCCCTATACTTAGGACCTAACGGGACAGGTAGGTCCTGTGGAACCCAACTGGGTAATGTAGGAGGTAGAAGTGGAGGCCTAGATGTTGTAGGTGTCTTCTTTTTAACCTGTATATATATAATAATTTCAGATCAACTGACATCATATACACACACTAACAATTTAACGT
The DNA here is from genome assembly GCA_963693085.1 of Alisma plantago-aquatica. Taxonomy (NCBI): domain Eukaryota; kingdom Viridiplantae; phylum Streptophyta; class Magnoliopsida; order Alismatales; family Alismataceae; genus Alisma; species Alisma plantago-aquatica. The sequence continues at coordinate 757,883,217 of OY856412.1, forward strand.
AATGTAAATTTACCATACAATTTCAGTAAAGATGACATCCGCTTTTAGCCACAATATCACTCTGCCTTCTGTCTCACCAAGCATTTCACAATCTGGGTGGGCATATGGCAATGGAAGATCCATCCACTTGGGGAATATATGTACCGGGCTCACACGAATCCAACCAGCTGGTAATAGAGACCCGTGAAACATATCCCCTGGTAAGGATGGGTAAGACGACGCCTCTGCAACGACATATTCATTAACTTTTAGACGGCATGGCTTCAACCCCTACAAATTTTTGTGTAAAGAATGTTATATACATATATACATATCATCTTTTTTTGAAACGACTACAATTTCATATATACATATCATCTTGAATTAAAAAAATAGTTACTATGTCATAAAAATACTTACAGCGGATTTGCTAGGTGGTGGCTCTACAGGAATACTCCCAACCTCTGCAGTAGGAGTAGAGCCTGCAGTAGGAGACACCATAGGTACTGTCTAGTAAGTGGCAGTCTGAGATACCTGCCACTTTTTCATTGCTTCTTCGAGTTTCCTATCAAATAGCTTATCTACCTATACACGGATAAAAGAAACGTCAAATTCTAATTATTGAATTCTCTTTTACAATAACATCTACAAGGAAAAAATATGTTACCTCTTCTTGTGAAAGTCCCACTTTTGGGACATGTTTGCGCTGAGATGGCCCAAAAAAAGCTTTGATGCCCACACCAGCGCCTGCAGCCCTAACACGTCCAGGATGCTCTGGGTTACCCAGAGCAACTGTCAATTCATCCCTTGTGCCCTCAGGGATGAACTTGCCTTGTTTCCTCAGCTCGTGCAGCTCCCGCTAATCGCCAAGACAAAAATTTTTAATTAAGTAAACACCACAGATAATCAATATTCGAACGATTGCTGTAAGAGTTGTATTTTACCATTTTTGCAGCCGCCTCAGCAGTTGCGGGCTTCCTTATTTCTCCCTTCTTATTTTGCCTCCCAGCTATCCAAATATCATGGCGAGGCAGAGGTGTGCTACCTATAGTGGAGGACTCCTGAGTAGCAGTAGACTGAGCAGTAGCCTCAGACTGTAGTCTTTGGCGAATGCCTGCATACCCCTTTGGACCCATTGTGTGGTCATGCACATTCAGTGCACGCCTTGATCTTTGTGCCTCACTGAGGGCCTAGTTAGTATGAACATTAATGATTTGGTTAGTAACAGTAAATGTTAATCTTGAATAGGTGAATACAACATATATTAATGAGATTGGGACTGACGCCTAATACCTTGAATTCATCCATTTGTCTTGAAGCAACAAACGCGTCCCATTCTTCTTTGTCCAGGAAGTTCCACTGTTCAGTGGTTGTCTTCTTCCTCTTGTCAGCTTCTTTTATGTATTCTCGGGTGAGATTTGTCCTATAGTTCCTTAGGACTCTCCCACAGCGTTGCATCACGCATTTACGATGCAACTTTTCATCCAATTCAAATATACTCTACAAATTAGAATTTCTATTAACTAGTATTCAAAAAATTAGTAATCTACAAAATAGAATTGCAAATTAATAATAAATCATGCATAAATCCTTCCATATTACGTCTTTCTTCTCCTTAGAAACTTTATGCCAAGAATCTATCTTACAACCGCAATGGCTACAAGTAACATACCCAAGATATGAAACAAATGAATTGTGATTCACACCAGATGCATTTCCTGCATTATCAAAATCCACAACAAGTTTGGGTCCATTGCCCTTTTGCGCTATTAACTTCTTCATCATAGTGATGCCCCTTCTCCTGTCAACTTTTTGGTGTTGCTGATCAAGTTCCTCAAGTGCTTCAGATGGTACATGTGCATCATCAACCTAAAATTTGACAAAATAAACACATTTACAATATATAACTATAAATGGACATATAGATATAAATATATGATATATTTTTAAAACTTACATTGTGAGGCGGCGCATTGATGTCATCACCCTCACGGTAATCATCAGCACGGTCATCAGGAGAATGCTCAGCCATCTGAAAATTTACATTCACATTGTAAAGTAATTCAAATTGTAAAGCTCACATTGTAAAGTTCACATTCACATTGTAAAGTAATTCACATTGTAAAGTTCACATTATAAAGTAATTCACATTATAAAATTCACATTGTAAAGTTCACATTCACATTGTAAAGTTCACATTCAAAAAAATAAAACATATAAAAATATAAACATGCCTCTAATATTGCGATTTTTATCAATTAACAATCCTTCATTGTGATCTCCGCGCACATACAAGTCATCATTAGCTTCAATATTTGCTGGTGTTGGCAACCCAACTGAGAATGGACTGGAGTCATCATACTTATCATAGTACTGTTCTTCATCTATAGGATCTTCAATGAACTGTCTTTTACCATGAAGAACAACCGACCATTTATCATTTGCAGGATCATCGATATAAAATACTTGTTTCGCATGTGATGCCAATATGAATGGTTCATCCTTCTCGCCAATCTTTTCAAAGTTCACTAAAGTGAAACCTGATTCATCCACTATAACTCCTTTGGTGTTATCAACCCAATTACATTTGAAGAGCGAAATTCTGAAATCTATGTAGTCAAACTCCCATATGTCTTCAATGACACCGTAATATGACATTTTAGCTTCACGTGGACTCTTATCCTTTGCACTTGCAAAAAACATAGTCGATGCTTGAAGGGTGACCCCACTATTTTGGACGACACTCTTATCATCTTGGCACTTTGTGTAATATGTGAATCCATTAATGTCATACCCTTCATAAGACATAACAGTCAATTTTGGTTTAAAGGCGAGACATTTGATAGTTTCAGTAATATCATCTGGTGTTTGAGATAGTTGATGTAAGACTTTATTTTCAAACCACTTAATAAATGTCTTGTTATGCTCTCTAGCAAGCCACATTGTATTGGCTCGAGGATATTGTCTCTTGATGAAATTGGTATGTTCCTCGATATAAACGTTCACTTCATCCATGTTGTGTAAAATATACAAGTGACCTTGTTCCAACTGCTCACGGCTGATTACTTTCACACGTGATCCCAAAATTCCTTTGCCAAATTGCTCGTCAATATTCTTGTCATTATCAGGAGTGTCATTACCACTGAGAAAGTCATTGCAAAAATCCATAACCTCTCTCGCCACATAACCCTCGATAATACTACCTTCAGGCCGATAACGGTTTTGAACATCACTTTTAAAAACGTTCATGTATCATTCAAAGGGATACATCCAATGCAAGAAAACTGGTCCCAACATTTTCACTTCCCTAGTCAAGTGGAAAACAAGATGTACCATGATATCAAAGAACGAAGGAGGAAAATACATCTCAAGCTGACATAGGGTAACAACCACTTCTCTTTGCAATTTATCGAGAGTATCAGGGTCAATAACTTTGCTGCACAGACTGTTGAAAAAGAAACAAAGTGTGGTGATTACAAACCTTACATGCTTCGACAATATAGATCTAATTGCCACAGGCAATATTTGTTGCATTAGAGTGTGACAATCATGAGATTTAAGACCTATCAACTTCAGATCTTTCATTGATACCAATCTACGGATGTTGGATGAGTAACCTTGTGGCACCTTAACATTTACCAAACATTCACAAAAAGCTTTCTTCTCCTTTCTAGACAATGTGTAACAAGCGGGAGGTAAGTATGTTCTCTGATTTCCCATTTCACAAAATTCTGTTAATTCTGACCTTATTCCCATTTCACGTAGGTCCAGTCTGGATTTTATCCCATCTTTAGTCTTACCTGGTATATTCAACAAAGTACCAATGACACTATCACAGACATTTTTCTCAATGTGCATGACATCGATACAATGCCTGACTGTCAAAGAACTCCAACAAGGAAGATCCCAAAATATTGACTTCTTCTTGAATAAAGATTTGTCACTCAGTGTGGCCATAGTACATTGTGATCTCTTACCAAATTCATTGACAAAGTCTTTTACTCTTTCATAAACAACCTCCCCTGGTATAGGTTTAGGTGCACTTCGTTCCTCATTCAATCCATTGAATGCTTTGTGCTTCCTACAATACAGATGAAATTTTGGAAGAAACCTTCGATGACCGAGATATATAGTCTTACCGTCATGTTTTAGTCTTGTTGAATCAGTGTTCTATTCACATATAGGACACGCTTTAGCTCCTTTGACACTATATCCAGACAAATTTCCATATGCTGGAAAGTCATGAACAGTGCAAAACAACATAGCATGCAAATGAAATGTCTCTCTTCGTGAGGCATCATAGGTCATCACTACTTCACCCCAGAGTTTCTTTAACTAATCAATCAGAGGTTCAAGATAAACATCGATGTCATTTCTAGGTTGTTTAGGGCCCGATATCAACAACGACAACATTACGTACTTATTTTTCATACACAGCTAGGGAGGAAGATTGTATATAACAAGCATGACTGGCCAAGTGCTATGTTGGATGCTCAATGTCCCGTACGGATTCATCCCATCTGTACAAAGCCCAAGTCTTAGATTCCTGACTTCTTCACCAAATTCAGGGTACAATAGATCAATCTTCTTCCACTGTGGGGAATCAGACGCATGTCGTAGGATCCCATCATTATTTTTCTTAACATCTGCATGCCACCTCAAATTCTTCACATCTATCAGATTGGAAAACAAGCGTTGAAACCGTGATATTATAGGTAGATACCACATCACCTTGGCAGGAGAACCAGTTTTGGACTCCCCCAAAGTCGTCAATTTATACCGTGACACACCACATTTTGGACAATCTTTCAAATCCGCATAGTCCTTTTGAAATAATACACAATCATTCGGGCATGCATGTATCTTCTTGGCATCCATTCCCATTGGGCACAACAATTTCTTTACCTGGTATGTTGAGATTGGCAGCTCATTTCCTTCAGGAAGCATTTTTTTCAACAAAGACAACAATGACGTGAAGCTTTTGTCGCTCCATCTATTGTTAGCTTTCAACTTATACAATCTCAACACAGCGCTAAGCTTCGTAAACTTAGTACAACCTGTGTATAACGGTATCTCAGCATCATGCACAATGTTTCTAAAAATGGGAGGTGGATCGGTGTGCTCTACCCCACAACTGTCCAGCATCGCATCAACGATGTCTACTGGAACTGGTTCATTCACATCTACGTCATCGTAGGCAATTTCTTCTTCCACACAAGCACTGCTATCGACATCCACTGGTTTCGGGTTTGAAATCTCTCCATGCCAGTGCCATTCTGTATAGCCTTGTATAATCCCGTTGCACATGACATGACTTTTGATTTCGTCACCAATGTTGACTTTCAAGTTGTTACCGCAATGCCTACATGGACAGTAGAACCTATCTCCAGGTTGTTTCCTATGTTCCTCGGCAAATCGAATAAACTGGTCAAGACCAAAAATAAACTCTGGGGTGCAGCGATTGCGAATGGACATCCATGATCTATCCATTCTATGATCAAAGAGAAAACAAGTATATATTACAACAAGATTAGGGTCTAGGGTTAACAAATACATGTGATGTCATTATTATATATAATAAATGTGTACCACCTATCCCATTCTTAAACACCTAATCTCACTAGTAAGTGTATAATGTGTATTGGGTTTTCAAGAAAATTTCGGCAGCATTTCCCCACTGTTCTCCAAGTACATATGTACTTAGAGAACAAACGGGGAAATGCTGCCGAAATTTTCTTGAAAACCCAATACACATTATACACTTACATCTTAAGCGAGATTAGGTGTTCAAGAATAGTCCCAAACCGGGGACTATCCAAGATTTACTCCTAATGAGTAAATCTTGGATGGGTTTCTAGGCCAACAAATAATGTGTTGTCATTCTTATACCTAAAATCCTAGTTCTTCAAGTTAGGGTGATTATTGATGTCTTTAAAAGCATGATTGGCAATTTACGGAAAAGTTCATCATTTACATTCCAAGCATGTCACATGTGTGCATTACAGTTCATCATTAAGCAAGAAGGGTGATTAGGATTCTCAATATACTCCACAATGAAACAAGTTACCAATTTCATAGTTAAACTATTCATTAGTATGGAATGTCCATAGGAGTCATAGCCAAGGTTTTTCTAACAAAGACATAATCATTTTTTATCTACCATATTGATCACCCTATCACATTAAAATATAAGATGGATAATCAGATATCACTGTCAACAAACTGGCTTCCTAACTTACTTCAACATCAATGGATATGAGTTACTTATTAAAAGAAGAATAACGAGAAGTAATGTGGGCTGTCAAGCACACACAACAATGCTGTGTTATATATGTATTTATAGAATGTAAGATTACACAGTTTATAGAATGTAAGAATGTATTTATAGATCCTCAAGACTAGGTCTGTTTCTAGCTAGCACACGTATACAATCATAAATCACGTAACAGAATATAGTTATTGACTGTTTCAACACTTATCAAGTTACCAATAAGTAAATAACTTAAAAAAAAATAAAAAAATGCCCAGCAGGGCACCTGACGATTTTGCTCCAGGGCACCTGCAGGGCTTGACCTAGCCTAGGCGGAGGAAGAAAGGAGGAAGAAGCCGGCGTACCTTAAGGGCAGAGGAAGAAGGCTCGACTGGAGCAGAGGAGAGTAGCTGAAGGTGAAGCTGGCAGCACCGGAGCAGAGGAGAGCAGCTGGAGGTGAAGCTGGCAGCGCCGGCGGCAAGGATCAGAGGAGAACTACGACGACGGCGAGCGGCACGCAAGGAGACGAACGGCGGTGCGGGGGAGCCAACCGGCAACGACGACGGGGAGCAATCGGGGGAAATCGCCAGACCTAGCGCACGTCGCAATGAAACAACGACAATGGGGAAAAGTTCTGTTTGCGGGGCTATTAACTGTACCATAGGCGTTAGTTATTCAAAAAAACTGACAAGTAAAACTAACAATGTCGGTTCTGCATGACAACTGACACCAATACTTGATTATAGTCGTCAATTTTTAACTACAAAAAAACCAACGTCTATATTCATATGCCGATTAAAAAAAATTGTTCTCGATTTATGACCATAGTCGTCAGTTTCTACCTAAAACCGACACTTAAAGGGTGTGAAAATTCCCCGCGGACAGCGTGGGAAAACTCATAAGCGTTGGTCATTGTAGTAAAACTGACGACCAAAATGTGCCCAATTTCTGTCTCGCGAATAACCTTTAGTCGTCGGTTTTTTAATTATCAATCGACGCCATATGTCAAATTTTGGAGGTAATTTTTTTCGCTGGAAATTTTGGATTTGGCGGTTAATTTTAGGTGTCAGTTTTTTATTAAGTAACCGACACTTAATAAAAGCGACACCCGTGTCTGGTCGCCCTTCATAGATGGATGTCGGTTTATGTTATCAACCGACACTGTAGAGTTTAGGTGTCAGTTTATTTATACAACCGAAACCTTGAAAAGTGACTTTATAAGCCATTTCTGTAGTAGTGTTCTTAAAAGGTTTTGTCCTCAAAATATAAATATGTAGGAAAAGTACATTCAAGGTTTCTTTTAAAGTTTTGAATCTTATATCTCATTGATTCTTGTACTTGTTATTTGAACACTTAATTCAACATCAAGTCTTTTATTTATCTTCTAATCATCACAAATTTGAAATAAAGATTTTCCATGGTAGATTTCTTCTTCTTCTACATCACAATAAATTACTAGGAAAGATAAAGAGAAATGAACTGTCTTCAAGCTTGTCATACTCTCTTAAGGTGTTACCTTAGTAATATAATCCAATCTAACCATATCAATTTATATAGTTCAACATGTACTATGATTACATACCACATTTGAGTTATTAAAGAGAGTTCACTTTGTTTTTTTTGAACTTTGCTAATTTGCTACTCAAAAATTGAATCACTCATTAGCTGTAAGACTAGGATGAACAACAACTGTACAATATTGAGTTGATTGGAATGAATGACTAAAATAATAATGAACTATTCTTTTACTTTAATATATTTATTTTACATGTACATGAATCATTGGTAAACAAGTTTACATCTTTCTACATGTTTTTAGAATTTTTTATTTCTAAAGAGAAAAAATTCAAATATTATTGAAACCACTTGCTTTCTCTTATTTCTTATTCATTATTACTTACTTATTCTTATTTATCCTTCTCATTTTTTATAATAATGAAACAAACATCTTTAATATTTTAATATCTGAGGTCAGAATGGATTGGTCATTCTTTTATCACTTGAAGCATTTATTTAAGACCACACTTTGCTCATATGTACTTCTCCTTTTGTTCAAATCACACTTCTTACATTTAAAATTTATTTCTTAACTTACGTTGTTAGTCATTTTCATGTTGTTTAGCTATCTTTCTCATTCTCTACCTTTAAACTATTGATTACTATCATTGCTAGTTTACTTCTCATGTTGCTAATTCTCATGATCTTGTTTTTATAACATGTTTAATACTCAAAACAAATCACTATCATCCCTAGATATGCTAACCCCAAACAATCTGAGAGGTATTCTTTATTCATAGCCTAACCACATAGTAACATGATTTTTCCTTTCTTAGTTCAAAATTCAAAATTTATCTCTCTTGAAGTTTGTTAAGTCTCCCTTATCTTTATCATTTAAAATTTATTTTCACTATTTGACATTTATAGTTACTTACCTTTGTTATTTACTCCATTGGGGCTTTATCATTCGATAATGTGTCATCATTACATTCAATAAATGTAACTATCAATGTGGTTATGCATCATTAAAAATTCATTTTCTATCATTCCATCCACACATCACTCTCATTAAGGGAAAAAATTACAAAGAGAAGGCGATTTTGAGATGTAGAATATCTATTTCTCAAGGGTTCACTAAAAAAATTATCATATCTAGGCTTAACTAGTTCTCATCAAGGAGACTTGACTATTTAGTTTCTTCTCAAATCTCACAATCTATTTTATTATATTACTTCCTCATGTTTCAAACCCTTTATTTATTTTCCATCATTCTTTCCATGTGTTCTACTATTCCAATTGTCCTCTTTAACTTTTATTTATCTCTCAAGTCTGTGGTCCACATTCATGAGTATGATTATATATTCCATGCCATATATTTCCTAATTTCCTTTTACTTTATTAAGTTCAAAATCTGATCAACATTCTCCCTACTAATTTCATTTATACATGATAAATTACATGTTGATCATTTCAATTCAAATGGCTCATGGAAGGGTCAAACATTTTTTTATCAAGCTTTTCTGTTCAACATGCAAATCATAGGTATACAACTCATTGATTCGTTTTGCATCATCTTTGTTCTTCTTTACTAAAAATTAGTTTCATTTCATCACAAGGAACTTTTTTGAGTACATTAGATTGAAATTGAGTAGTTATGCTATAGAGAATTTGAATTAAAACAATGTCAAGGAAGAGTGCATTCACGTTCAGTAAATAATTACACACTTAATATTTGCTATTACATCATGTAACCCTCTGTCCTTAATCAAGATCACCATTTCCATCATTTCCTCTTGTTTTTCAAATTTATTATCATGAACTTATATGTTACATGTTCACCTAGTCCTCTTTACTTGAATTCTTCTGAAAATCCTCCACTTCTGTGTACTTATTGTATACCTTAACTGTTTTCATGTATATTTTCTTTGTTTTGAAGCAAATAAATGCATTTTACTCAATTATGTGATCCATTCATCACAATTGATTCTTTTTGTCTTGGCCTTTGACATATTTTCTCTTATCTTTCCCATATTAAATATTTAGATACTTCATGTAATATCGATCATCAAGCATTGAACCCAACCTTATATTAGTTCCTTTTGATTCTTTATATTTTATCTCTTTATGTCACACTATACCATCATGAGGCTTTTCAGAATTGATTCATCTCTTGTGTGTCTTTCAATATTCTAAACTCCTTTATTTTTTACACTCCTTTTTTTTTAAATTGAATAGAACTCTGCAATTAATTGTATAATTTAATTATCTTTATCCATGGTTTCTTATTCATTTCATGTGCTATATACTAATCTGTGTCTTGAATCTACATTCCTTCTTCCTTTAACCTCAAAATAGGGTTTCTTGTCTGATAGCTAAACCTTGAACATAGTTATTAAATCCAACTGATTCTTATTTGCTCTAGTCTTTCCCTTATATTTCAGTGTCGTAGTGTATGTACATTCTCATTGCATTGTGGGTTTATCTCTACATAGATTACTCTTATTAGACTATTAATAGGAATCAATAGATCCCAATAACGCATCTTGCTAGTTAGACCATACCGAACCTGTAGTCTTGAAGCCAATAGCTATTCAGGTTTAAGCATCTCCTATTTGTCTCAAACATGTGAAAAGAATATCCAGTTAGGATAAACTCATTCAAATATAATTTCCTGTCTACTTGATGCAAAGCATATTAACAATATCTAATGTAACTTCATAGTGTAGAACAATCTTAAAGACCTATATAAATTCTGAAAATTGAATATATAAATTCATATAGATAAGAGAATTTCTATTCAACTCAAGTGAAAACAATACTTTAAAATAAAAGGTGAATCACATTCTATATTTTTCTCTTAATCTTTTCATACTTGTTGGTCTTCTAACCCTAACACTTTGAGGGTTTCTCTCTGGCCCACCCTACCTCTACATACTTGGCCTGGGCATCTAGAGAAGAATAGATAGATTATCTTGATACTGATCAACCTAAGAGTTTAGATACTGTCTAGGGTACTCAAATACTCATACTTTCCAAAGATACAACCACATCACCTCCTAACAACCACACTTATAACTTTGACTTACTAACTTAACGGTCCATGACAACTTAGCCTAAGATCTGATACCCAATTTGTCACATCGAGATTCCACAAACACTGATAGATAATGAAATTAGGGCATAAGCCTAGTTAAAGCAAAGTAAATTCCTTTTCCAATAAATTTTTTCTTTATGAAAACTAAACCATAAATGAAACACTACCACATCAAACAACCTATATTAGGTGCACAACCTTTAATATTTGTTCTTATTACAAACATAAGAGAATAAATTAAGTTATCTATACTATCTTTCAAGATTTCAACAATTGGCTTGATAATTAAATGCAAAAACTATCACGATCAAACATTATTACAAATTCATTCATATACAACTATTTGAACTTCTAAATAAGGATCTAGAGTGGCATTGACTGACTATTTTAACTTCTCTAGCATCTGAATTGTGGAATGACTTCTACTATACTTTTAGATCTCCATATCCTAAGGGAATACCTAAAACTTTTGCAAGTAGAGTGTTGAGATAATTTCCCAGTGAATGAGTGGCTCAATATAATACTTTAAAGCACAGATATAGTCAAAGATACAATCTTGAGCAACTAAATTAAATGTAGAATAGTAACAAACTATAAAGGAACAAGTCATTTATAAACATAGAAATGGAAGGATTTCTCTAGATAACTACAAGGAGTAAATCAATATTTGAACATACTTGATTAATCTCAAAGGTAACTAGTCATTCAGAAACATACAAATGGCATGTTACTCCAATTCACTACAAAGAGTAAATCACTAACTGGACATATTTGATTAATCTCAAAGGGAAATAGTCATTAAGAAACATCCAAAAGAAAATTACTCCAGATAAAAGAGTAAATCAATAATAGAACATACTTGATTAATCTTTTATTCATGTTTTTTGGCCCCAAATCCACATGAAGTGTACCAAAATATGTGAAAGCACCATAACAAACTACAATCTCATTGTACAAGACTTAGAGTAGACATGTGATTCTAAGTCTGTCTGGTCTATAATGGACCTCGCCATGTTTGACCTTAGTGGCTAAACAACTGGTCGATAAATTTGGACTCCTCTAAACTTGGTCACTCCAACTAAAGAGCCAAAAGAACCATGGATAAAACTTTCTACTCCAATGGTTCCACAAGGGATGACTCACAAAGAATGAACTAAAACGGAGACTGTTGAGATCTCTGGTAAATGTTCGGTACCTAAATAAAACTATACTAAACTTGGTACCACTGGGATATCCACTTATTGAGTACCATTGGGTATACCAAAGTATCTGAATAGTGTTGGATATCCCTACTATTAGTCAAGAAGTCATCTGTGTTGGGCTTAACCCCTCATGCCCAACCGAAATGCTCCAACTTCCTCTCCTAGACACTAGTGGGTAAGTCATTTCCTCCACTATGGTGTAGACCTCTGCCTGGAATCTACAATATTCAAGGAATCTAATGTTGAATTCACTATTTAATTTCACTCCATGATAATCTAATCAACATGTCTTAACTTAGCTTTTAATAAGTTCTTTTCATAGATTTTTTCATAGTCTATACTATAAATCGAGTTGCTGAGCTACTATACTTATCAGAATGATGAATAGTGGAATGAAAATACTTGATATACTTAATAATGTTTTTACGAACAATCATGTGAAAATAGGAATTTTCTTTTCATTTGACTAAGCATGATTTCAGTTTAAACTTAAATCATATCTTTGAGATTGAAACATCAACTTTATTAATTGCCATCATTGTCATACAATATGCAATAATAAAGTGTTTCTATCTATTGGTAATATATGAAATAGCAGTTCTCAACTCTATTTAAGGTTTCATTTACCTCATTCACATATAACATGACTCCCATATACGAATTTGCTGCATCATAAACTCTAACTGGTATGAAGATTATTTCTATTAGCTCACATACAACTAAAGATGTAAAAAAAATCCCCTGGTATGAAATGAACTAGAGTTTTCACACCATTCACTAAAATCTCATGTATAAAGAATAAAATGATTAAATAAAACCAAAAATCTCCAAATGAATCCTTTTTATTGACTTCCATTCTATTTATTCATAGAACTCTCAATTTTTCACTCGTCTTGGGTTTCCCCCTCTTTAAAGAGATCTCAAACAACATTTATAACTTCAAGTTGATATCTAAAGAACACTTGGTGTATATGTACTAAACATTCATATAAAATAATTGAATATTATATAATAAGAATTCGAATCAGAAATATTATTTACTTAGCTATACTACAAATCGAGATATCACCGAAAACCTAGGTTTGGTATTTTCTTCCAACTTTTGTAATAACTTGCGGAATCATTTCCTAGATAATTTGTATCCATTTCTAATATGGTTTCATCATCTAAAATTCATCACCATAGGAAATAATTCATTTCTAAATCATCTTTTAAAAGCTAGTACTAAAAAGGCAAATTTACAATATATCATAGTATATAGAAGGAACTAAAGGTTTTAGTCCATTTGGTCTATTCTAGTGCAATCCACTGCTAAACGGAAGTATCCACTCACCTAATGTTTGAAACACCTTACTATAATAGCTCAAGAACTGATCTCATTGAATACATATCAAACTTCAAGCAATCCACCATTTTCTTCTTCTTTCCAACTCAAAAATGCTAGGAATAGAGACTTGTAGAGAAAGAATGAAAAAAGAGAATTTGATACCATCTTAAATAAATTCAAAGGAGGAAAGGAATCTAGACATGAAATAGAATATTCACCATGAAAACCTATCTAAAGAAGGTAAATTTACTTGCTTTCATCACTGCTATGAATATAACACCCTAGATCTCCATCTCCATCTCCTTCCTCACTCAAACCCTAATTCTTCATCTCTCTAGGTTTTTGTTTCTCTAGAATGAACCAAGAAATATGGGACCTACTAGTTGGTTAGGTTACTCATGTAGAACAACTAAGGTTCTCAGGACAATTGCAAATTAGGTCAATATATATTTTCTTTTAATTCAACAAAAAATTCTATCATAAAATGTTTACTGAATACATTATCTAAAGCAGTAAAAACTCCTCCTAAAATTATTAAAAATCAGTGTATTGTCTTTAATGCAATTTCATCACCACCACCACCACCAACACCACCACCATCATCAACTAAGCCTCAATCCCATCAATGTTGGGGTAGGATAAATCAAACCTACCTTTCCAATCAGCTCCTTAATGTAGTTTCATAGATCTAATTATTTTTCTTAGGTCATTCAGAGTGATCAATAAAAAATAAAAAGTTAAACACTACACTGCTATAAGTACTCTGCATCATGGTCGGTCTAATTGCAGTTTGACCGACCAACATATTCAAAGAACATCCAAATATCCTCAAAATTTTCACTAACAAGAATAATTGAGTTCTATGAACTATACTCAAATTCAAAAAACATCCAAGATACCTATAAATACTAAAAAAAATACTACACCATTGTATTTATCAAATTATGTATTCATATACTACCAAAACCCTTATTTTGGCCCACTAGGGTTTACACTTTTCAAACCCAAATTATTCAAAATATTAGTAAGTTTATAGTTTCTAATTAGGTTTGAAATATTTTAATTATACATCTCATTACTAATCTAGATTAGATAATGATCACTCTAGTTAAGAATGTAATTATCCAAGTAAACCCTAATTAGATGGCTAAGATGAAATTGGGTCATTACACTACAAGTGTAATTCCGATCATGAAAAATGAGGATGTTCTCATTGGAGGATGCTAAATGGTATCTGAAAACATTTTTGTAAGAAACCTTATTATGAAAGGAACAATTATTAGCTTCTTCAGATGAAGACTATGATGAATCCAATATACTTTCAATTTAAAATAGATCTCAATAAAATATGAATGTCTGCTACACATCAAAGGATCATACAACTCAAATTTATGTGCATTTTGACCGCCTTTTGAAATGGGAAAGCTGGTATTGAGTTGGAAGTGGTGTTTTTTTTGTATATCTTATAGAAGTTCAACATGTATTTATACCTTTTGAGTTTGATACTTTTGGTTTATTAGCACCAAAAGAAGTGGAGTTTCTCGTAAGGATCCAAAAGGTTATGCATAGTAATGTTATGACCCCTAGGTCTATGGATGTAATGTTACATAGGATTGGTTTTTCCATTCAAAAGGGGCTAGTGGCGAAACTTGTTGCCTATCTGCCTTCTATTTCATTATAATTATTCTTGCAAACTGATGGATTTTGTGGTCTATCTGAATGAAAAAAATGATTGAACCAACAGTTTAAAAGAGAGAAAGAAAGAGAAAAGGAAAGAAAAAGAAGATAAAACAAGACAGGTAGAGGTGAACAAAGTATAAAATAGAAAACATATTTATTATTCTTATCTTCTTATTCAAGGATCCAATGGATCTAGTGGATCCACAGAGGTAACTAATGGAAATGTAGAAAAAATAAATAAAAGGTAGGTGTACTCTTTATGGGAAAAAAATTGGCAGATAACAAACACCAACCAATGGTATAGAATGAGAAAAGAAAATTTCATTCATTATTTTATATTTTTCAAAGGATTCGTTACATATTCTTGTACTTCTTAATAGTAAGTATTTTTGGAAAAAATACCTGGCTGATTATTTTGACCCACAAGTGAAATGATACACAGAAGGATAGAAGAAACCATAAAAAATTAATACAAGATGGACTCAAAATACAACAAATGCATGGATTACATATCTCAAAGTAATACATAAAAATTATCATATATAACAAAGATTCCCTAGTGAAGTCATACAATAATTTAACCTAAATTTTTTAAGGAAGGATTCCCCATATGGAATGAAATAAAATATATAGAAAGGTTTAAAGTTTAATACTCCACTTTTTTATAAACAAAACAAAAACCATATCAATACATGTAAAACACTACAAAACATAGAAATTATATCAATTTGAGCCAACTATATGTAAGACAAAACAAATAATGGAAAGCTAACTAAGATTATTTTGTAATTTTGGGGGAATGTTGTAAGCAAACCCACCTCTTTTTTATGAGGGAAGGAAATCATTCTATTCATTAAGCAAGTTCTCAAGTAGTGTACTCGAACCACTCAGCATGAAAGTTTTCAGTACTTATATGATTTAAGGGTAATTTCTTAGCCTTACTAGCAAGTATGGTGCGATCGAAAGCCGCTAACCAAGATTTAGGCCCGTCAAGGAGAGACAAGACTAACCATTCACTTTTAGTTACTAACTAAAAGTTGGCCTTGAATTTTTCTTCTTTCTGATATATGGAAACATAATTTAACTTACCGATAACATCTCATTTAAGAGTAACACGAGAGTTTACAATATACTTCAACTGTTACATACAAAAAAGAGTTCTTACTTTATGCACATCAAGTATATACTTCTACAAATTTCTCTGTTTTCTCACTCTTTCATTCCCAGGATCTAGAGGAAGGATAAAAGACCATATGACTACTCTAAGTATTGCTCTTGAGACCCCAACTGGTCCCTTACATGTAAATGGTTTAGTAGATTATGTGAGCTATCCATTTAGTGTGTAGAAAACTAACAAGAAACCAAGAAAATTCAGATATATAGAAGAATACTAGCATGGTAGGAGAAGTTTATAATCATAGGACAAGACCAGAATACCTATATGACTGCATATGTAAATGATTAAATCCAATCATGATTTCTTTAATTACCCATTTATTACATGCCTTGTACTCACATGAGGTGAATTGCAACATGTAGAAGTATCACAACAAGTTATGATCTCATTATACAAGAATTACATTACACCCAAGGACTCTAAGTATACTAACTAGCTACTCAATCTGCAACGAGCCTCACCACGTCTGGCCTCGACGGCTAGTGGCAGCGACTTGATTATCTAAACTCCTCCTCTAAACCCATATACTCATGTAGAGATTCAAACCACTCTAGCTTAACTATCTACATCAATGGTTACATAAAGGTTGACCCTCTGACCAATATTACAATTATTTTACTAATATGAATCCACATAAATCTCAGATATATGTTGGGTACTCACTATTTAAACGAGTCCTTCCTCACTGGTCATAGACCCCCCGCGTACCCCTCTGGTATGCTTTGACTACCTCATCTTGGACTCAACCAATTTGTATGTACATTTCCTCCTTCATAGTATAGACCTCCATGATGGATTCTATAGTATTCTAAATTCTAGCAATTCTTTAGTTTCATGAGCAATAATCCAATATTTTCTACTATTATCTTAACCCTATACTTAGGATACACCACATTCTGGAATCAAAGAAATCACTAACACTGGTACAAGAGTAATATTGAAATGATAAGTAAGCAATTAGAATTATCACTAAAATATTTTGTTCAATGTATACTTCTGAGTAGTAATAATTACCAATCAAGTCATAAATTAACAATATAATTAATTAGTTGTAGAAATTAGGACACATCACTGGTCTCTGATGCCTCTATTTTTACTTTTAGAATTTACCATGTCTCATGACCAATCATTACAAGGCTAACGTGATCTGTGACATATCTCAAAAAGTCTACATCAATCAATATTATATATAAGATTTAGCATTTAGTACCAATAAAATTCGTAGTAGGAATCACCAAGTAGAACAATAGAATATCTTGATGTTATTTAACATCATTTTGACAAGTCAAGGTCTAAAGGTGATTTTCCACTCACCTAGTTCTGATCCTAGGTTAGAATCAAACTTGTTCAGTCAAGATTTTTCTCTATTGATCTTAGATTTGGGATAAAAACCTCTGAATCCACCTTCTAACAATTTATAGTTAGATTTGCTACTCTAAAAATGGCCTAGTGGAGGAACTAGATGAAGAGGGGAGTAAGAAGAGATCTTATAATGATACTTACAATAGATCTCGTGCAAGTGAGAAAGCATAAGAGAGGATATCTATAGTAAAAAACTACTTATCATGACTAATTCACAATTAGTTCATCGTTTTCCCATACTTTTGGTGTTTTCCTCCAAATTCTCCCTAGAAATTGCCTTTCCGCTGGCTCTTGTGTGGATTAGGACTCTGGTTACATAGACAATTGAAATACAAATCCAAAAAGACAAATTTGTCAGATTTGGATATGCATAGCAAAAGTTATGGTTTTTACTGATGGGCTAACATGTGTGACAATGTAGTTCATTTCTATTGGTCTGTGTGGTCGTCAGTCTGTGTGTCTATCACTCTGTGTGGCTGTCTTTCTACATGGCCTCTAGTCTGCATGACCATCAGTCTGTGTGGCCATAGGTGTGTGTGGCCATTAGTCTACATGGCCATTGGTGTGTGTGTACGTCGGGCTGTGTGACCATCACTCTATGTGGTTTTCAGTCTATGTGGCCATCAGATCGATAAAAGTGCATACAAGGGTCAGTTCTACACGTGATATTAAAACCACCATAACTCCCATTTTAACTTCAATCTGGTTCATTATTTCTATATTGGATTCATAATTAAATTCTCTATAATTCTATAATATTACTTTGATGAATTCTCATATGATAATTTTCTTTACCAATTATTTCCTCAAGTATCATTGATTCCTTTCCCACATTCACATGTGATCTATTTCTACATTAACTAAAACTCATACCTCATGGTATCCTCAAGTCATGATTTTGACTATCAAAGCGTAAGTTCAAAATAAAAAAAGCTAAAATAAAGCACAGACTAAATAAGGTACAGATCGAAGGCTAAATTAACACTAAGGTTGTCTTTAACCCTAAAATTATCAGTGGGGAGAGTTACATCTTGTACCAATCTTCCCCTCTAATAAAAGTTGTCTCAAATTCTTAAAAGAGGAAAAGATACTTGTTAAACATCTCTAACTCTAATTCCCAAATAGCTTCTTATAAACCATGAACGTTCCAAAGGACCTTCACTAAGGGTATTTTCCTATTTTTATCTATAATTTTTATAAGACCTTCAACATAGGAGATACCCTCTCTTAACTATACATGCTAAAAAAAACTATACATGCTTTAGATCTATGATATTCTTCGTACCTATATGACACTTCCTCAACATAGATACATGAAACACATCATGTAAATTGGCTAACTCAAGAGGAAACTTAAGCATGTATATCACTAGGTCAATTCTTTAAATGATTGGATAGGGACCCATAAATCTAGGAGTTAGTTTGCTTTGCTTTCCAAACCTCATCACACCTTTCCACTATGACACTTTCAAGTAAACTTCATCTCCAACCAAAAACTATAACATGTTACATCTTTTCTTTGCATAGATTTATCATCTTTCATGTGCATACTTCAATTGTTTTTGAATCACATATATCTTTTCTATTATTTCTTTCACCAATTCTGGACCTAGAATTTGCCTCTCCTCAACTTCATACTAGCAAATGAGAAATCTATACTTTCTACCATATATAGCTTCATAAGGGGCCATACCTGGTAACTATTATTATAGGAAAATCCCATAAGACTAAGATGACTATCCCAACTTCCACCAAATTGTAAAGCACATGCTCTCAACATGTCATTTAAGGTTGTCTTTGACCATTCTGACTGTCCATCTATTTGAGGATGAAGTTTTGTGCCAAATCTTCAAACCTATTCCTAAGACACGATGTAGCTGGTTCCAAAATCTCAATGTAGACTTAGGATGTCTATCAGATATAATAGTGATTGATATTCCATGTAATCTAACTATTTCATATATGTAGACCTCGGCTAGTTTAGGTGCATCCCAGGTTGACTTAACAATGACATGGGCATATTTAGTTAGTCTATCCACAATTACCCATATCAAATCAAAACTATGTAATGTTTAAGGTAACCCTACTACAAAGTCCATTGCAATATGTTCCAATATACACAAAGGAATGGGGAGTGGTTGTAGGGTACCTATGGCTTTTGGTGTTCAACCTTGACTTGTTGGAACATACCACACCTGGCTACATACTCA
Organism: Alisma plantago-aquatica; assembly: GCA_963693085.1. Classification (NCBI taxonomy): domain Eukaryota; kingdom Viridiplantae; phylum Streptophyta; class Magnoliopsida; order Alismatales; family Alismataceae; genus Alisma; species Alisma plantago-aquatica. The sequence goes on from OY856412.1 coordinate 757,902,995, forward strand.
ACCACATCTCTCTTTATACCTGGACACATATATAGTCTTTTGAGGTTGTTGTACATCGTAGAACTGTGTGGGTGCATTGCATACATAGAAGAGTGAGCGTCCTTAAGAATCTACTTCTTTAATTGAAATTCATTTAGCACACATTTTTTAGATAAGGGTGCATGTTAAATACTTTGAGATATATGAAACCTATCCTCCTTAAAACCTATGGAGGCAAAGAAGATCCCAAACCTTCCAATATATTTTCCTCTCCTCCCTCTAGACCCTCATTAAAACCATTAAATACAACTATATGTCTCATAAACCTCCCCTCAAGAACTAAAAAGATACTCATCAAGTACAAGATAAAGTTCTTGGGCAACCGCCTTAATCAAAACCTCCTTCCCCATTTTGGGAATCGACCTTTATTTTAGACCCTGCAACTTCTTCCATGTGTGCTCTTTTACCGACAAGAAAACTTCCTTCTTGGATCCACTCATGTCTATCAGAATACCCAAATGTTTATCATGTCTTCCTGCCTTTCATTTGGAACTTATCACAAATCTCCACCGTTCTTTTCTCAGGCACATTGCTAATGAAAAACATCTCTGACTTGTATACATTCCTTTTCTAAAACAACACACAAACTTTATTAATTAAGAATCCATATCGCTCAAAGATACAACAACAATGTTTGTAGGAAAGTTATAAAGTAGATAGAAAGAACTACTATTATGTCATGCATATTGAGCTAAATCCTACTCTACTAACAAAATAAACTATAAAAACTACTAAATAAGTATCCAAGATATTGGATATCCTTGACCAAAATTCCCAGATATTATCTCTATTGCACTTTTGAATAAATCACATAAACAAGAAGATATTAATCTGTTGCAAATGATAATTTTTTGGAGCTTCATTTTACTTGCCTTTTCCACCACTGCTAATATAAAACCCTCAGTTGTGGTGACGTCTGGTACCATATGAAAAAGATCATCCATCATCAATTTAATGTGACCTATATGATCCCTCATAACCACACCAAAATACACTTATCCTTCATTATCCATGGATGCATTACAATTCATATTTAAATTTCCCTCATTTGGTGGTAGCCACATAATAGCACTATTCTCTGTCCTTCCACACTCTTTTCTAACCCTACAATAATCTTAAATTAATGCTAGCAACCTTTAGTGGATGTATAATATTTATCTCTCCTTATTTTGGAAAATAGACTATTTATTCTATTCCATATTGCCCACATGGTCACCTTATATTTCCTCCATCTCATTATCACTATCAAATAGTTTTGATAAAATTCTTGCAGGTTCTTGGTCTTTATCTTCGATGATGATGTGTGTAATGCTCTGTGGGAAAGCCTTCAACACCTCTTTCACCTTTATGTAGTTCCATAACATGTGATTTATAGTTTTTGTTCACCCCCACAGATTGGGAATGCATGGCTCACTCTATAGTATATGTCAAAAAGTCTCCCCATCATACCTAATTCACCCATGCTGACCCGCCATAGAAAGTGCACTACTTTTGGTGGCCACCCCCTACTCCAAATCATCTTCCCAGTATTATCTCTCATGTCCCTCTAAAGATTTGCTAAATATGACACACCAAATATTCCCATCCAATAGGTAGAACTCATATCAATCTCCCATCATTATTTGTCCACCATGATATATAGTCCTTGTAACATACTAAATTCAGGGTCTTTCCTGCAATTTACCCACATTTGATATTTTCTTGGCCTTCTAGTCCATTTGGACCTTTTTCATAAATTTCCCTTGTTTTATATTCTTTTTGGACCCCTTGTGCAATTTGAGCACAATTAAATGTTTAAAATTTCCTTTTTCCCTCATTTATGATAATGAAGGGGTGTTTGCACAAATAGCCCAATTAAGGAGATAAGTGAGGGTTAATAATGTAATTTGGTCATTAAGGATGGATATAAGTAGATAATATTAATTTGGAGCTTTTTGGATAAATATGGTAATAATAATAAGCATTTGAATTAATTATGAGTATAATAACCTCTTCATTTTCTCTCTCCTCCAATTTTATGATAAATGTGTGAAAACATATTTTAAAGGTTGATATTTTTCTCTTAATACACATATAAATCTATCACCACAAATTTGACTCACTATTTGCATTAATAGAGTTATTTCATAATAATTCACACCTTTTAATGAGTTAAAATACACTTTAATGAGCAATATATTAATTAAGGATCTTATTGGACATAAATACAAAATCTAATTATATAACATCGTTCTAAATGCTAACATGAACCTATGGTCCAAATCTGGTGTCATTTGGACTCCATTTGACCCTTCAAATTTATTTTATGAGCTTTTAATAAGATATAACTAGGGATTTTAATCGATTTCATTTAAATCGATTTGTCACGCTAATGTTCCATTATTTTTTCTCCGGTCACGTGTCCCCTTTCACCTGCGAGTCATCTGACGGCCTAGATTTGATCATCTGATCTCCGCCTTGATCGGACGACGCGAAACTCATCCTCAACCTCCGTCGCTTCACGAGCCGCTGAGCAGTCCTGTCTGTCTAACTCACGCGTGACCGTTCTCCCTCTCCTCTCCACCGTTTCTTACGATTCCAAGCCCGTTGGCTCCGTCTTCCGCCGCCGGTTTGAATGAGCCCTGGCTCATCGTCTACCTCACTGGTTTGGCAAAACGCCTAATTGGGCCTAAACCACCTCCGCCACCACGCTTTCACAGAAGGTGCTAGACGCCTCACCCTGCCTATACAAGGCTGTAGAAACTACCCTCGGGCCGCTAGCTTTCTTCCACCTCCTCTAATTTCTTCGCACCTTGCCCGATACTCCCCAAACAACTCAGTCTTCTTCTCCGGCGACCTCGACCTGTTGCTTGCACCTCCGACCACTTCGGACCAATTGATTCCTGGGTGAGCATCCTCGACCTCCCCTCTACCTTTTCACCTCTTTGTTTTGTCTCATGATGGCCCCGATCGCTCTGTCCTATAGAGCCGCCATAAAGTAGCCTCCAACGCCAAGCCTTTCAGAGCTTCAGTGCACCTCCGCACTCGGCGAAGCTTGGATTCGACTCGCAACCCATCTACGAAGGCGTTCCGTGCCTTAGCCGAGGTTTTACTCCTTAATTTCTTCAATTTCAGTCACATGCGGAGTTCCCCTATTTCCGGCGACCTTTAGCTCGTTTCTTTGATTTGGACGCCTGTGTGGTCTTGCTTCGAGGGTTCCTCTGACCGGGGGACCCTGGGGGAATTCGTTCCCGATCTCCGGTTGCTGGTGGTGCCTCAGTGGCCATCGGGACCAGGTTGGCGTGATCCCTGAGTGCTGCTTGCACCATGGCTCGAAGCAGCAACATACCTGGAGGTGGGTTGACCACGGGGTCCCTACCCTACCAATTTGGTTATCTCAGTTGCCAGGGGTATTTTTGGTATTTCACCCTGAGTTTTTGTTTCTCGCTTGCAAACGATCGATGGTTCTAAATGACCATACTGCCCTCATCATTTTAATCGATTTAATTTGACGAGAAGGGGTAGTTTAGTCTTTTCACCTGTTATTTACATCGAATTTTATTTTGATTTAAATACCTGTCACTCTATAGTTTTCCTTGCAATCTGATTGGTCACATTTACTTAATTCATAGTAAATCGACCCATTGTCAGAAAAATGCAAATAAATAGTCAATGGAAAGGATTTTTCGAGTAGAATCCAATTTTGTGGTTTTTGAAGCCTGATTCTAAATGATTTTTCGAAGTTTGCCTTGAATGCTTTTTAAGTGTATAAAATGTTCTAAAATACCTAATTAATTCATTTTAACTCCAAATTGGAAAATAAAATAAGTTTTGTTAATTAGGAGAATATGAATAATCGTTTGGTCAGGGTTTTGAGTCACAAATCGAGTTTTGGTTTTGAAGGTAGAAAATTAGGGTTTTTCATATGCTTTATGTCTTTATATATATTAATACATGTGTAATAATGTAACTAGGGAAATATGGAATGGGATGCTATCTGTTTGGTGAATGTGATGGTAAATAATTAAAACAGGTATGTGAGCCCTATTTTAGTATGTGCACCCTATTTTGTATGTGACTCCTATTATGTGGACCCTATTCATATATGTGATCCCTATGGATGAATGTGGAATGCAATTGTGCAAACTACCTATCCTTCAGTTGGGACTTTTCTAACCCCACAATCATTATGGTGCTAGCCTTGTTATCCTTCTAATTTCATTTATTGGCTCTTTACTTATTTTATGCCATTGTGGCTCATTCAATTGAATCATGTGAATCATGCTACTACGTATGTTGCCTCCTTTACTTGGAAATGCTTAAATCTTGTTATTGCCTATGTTGGCTTATCCTTTTGAAATACTTGGAAACATTGTATATTGTGGTTGATTATGTTGGCTCCTTTACTTGTTGGAATTCTTGGATATTGTTTTTGCCTATGATGGCCCATTTATTTATATGGGTTTTATTCCCAATGCTATGTTGCAATCTTGTTACTTTTCACTATACTGCCAAGTGACTATTTAAGCATGATGTATTTTAGGCCAAATGACAATGTAGTGTACATGAGTACAAACCACCCACAGGGCACTGGGGTTTTAGTCCCCCTGCCATTTTATATATTAGGCACTGGGGTTTTAGTCCCCCTGCCACTTTTCAGACACTGGGGTTTTAGTCCCCCTGCCATTGGTGAGGTCCGGTAGGTGCCTCACCCTACATTGAGATGAGTTTGTCTCTTAATATATTCATGCTATGTGATTTTTATTGTGGTGATTGTATATGGCAGTTCTCTTTTTCTTATTTGGATATCTATCTCATTCTCTTAAACTCTTGTAGCATAGAGAATCCTTTATTATGCAATGTTGTTGAATATTACTTGTCCAATTCTTTTTTTATTAACACATACCTTTTATCTTTCTCTTGCTGGATGACCCCAACCATCCAGGCTAGGATCAGAGTGCGCATGGAAGCTTGGTGAACCTAAGACTAATGATATGAGAAGAAGAAGAGGAACACATAGTTTGCTTGATCATAGTTGTTTTTATGTCTTAAGTAGTTTGTTTGGAGACAATGTTGTATTAGTTAAGTATTCCTCTACCTAGATCCTTGTGCTTGTATAAAGATGTACCCCAATTGGGAAAAATTTCTAATGTACTCTTTATACATTTTGAATAAAGTCAAGATTTAAATTTCCGTTGCTACATAATTGGTGATTTGTTTATCATGTTTAATAGTAGAGAATTGGTCTTTACAACATGGTATCAGAGCATCAAGGTAGTCGGATTCTTGACTAATTCAAAGTTGTCTCCCTAGCCTATATAGTTTCCCTTTAGTTAGTTTTTCACCTTAGAGTGACCTAGCATGAAGGCTTTATTTAGTATCATAATAATAATTAATTAAAAATAAAATTTGTCAACTTTTTGGTGAATTGTCTATTGAGAAGCTACTAAGAGCAAGAAGTTGAAAGTGATGGTGTCTAGAAAGGGTCAGAGATTGGGGGATGGAAATATTTTCCTCCGCCCCACTAGCTTGGTAACGAGGACTCCTGAGCTCATATGACCTGGCCTGGCCTGATCTGAAACGGACAACTCGAAATAGTCTACCTTTAGACATTACCTTATTGTTGAGTAACCTTTATAACTCTTATATGATGATTTGATTTCTTTTCTCAAACAAAAATCATCTTGTAATCCCTAAGTATCTTATATGAGCCTTAGATTTGCATGTTTAAGGTTTAATGAACCCTATGCTATACCTTGAGTTGGAAGATAGATTTTAGTAAGACTTTTAATGTTGGGCTTTATACCCTTAAAATAGTTTGACTTAGTCAACCCTTTGAGTGGAAAGGTAGTGTTAGTACCTTGATAGATTTTGGGGTTGTTGATTTCGAGGATGAAATCCTCTTTAGGGGGGTTGTAGTCCCTTAATGCCTTGAAATCAAGAAACTCTAACTCCTTAGACATGGGTTTAGTGAGAGTTGAACAAACCTAATATGATTGTAATTCATCTTGTTTGCTTATGAACAAATGGATAAGTCATATAATTCTCATGCTTGAACCTTAATATACTCTTGATGCACATAATCATTAATTATTCATATGTGAATATACATAGTTTTGATTAAGTCACCCTAATGGTAAAATGTGTATGGTAAAATACACCCTAAGTATGCTTTAACATATAATGATCATGTTGACCTAAACCTTAATATGTAATCATCTAGTTTTGCAAACATATACATATATATACTGTTACGACCCCATCTCCCGATAACCCCCACTTAAGGGAAACCGAGAGGTTGAGCCGCACCCATTAATCCCGGATCAAAGGTTCGACATATAACCATAAACAATTATTAAATTCTAACAGACTATACTGAAAATGGTAATGAAAATTTTCTTTACATACCTTTTGAAAACTGGGATCTCTATTCTTCTATCCATACTGATACTAATCTATCTAATCCTCCTTTGCACTTTAATTCTCATTTAGTATCACATGTGCCACTTTACTGTTTGTTCTTTTCATTGTACCTAAAACGCCGACAAACAAAACGTCGGTCAGCCGAAGCTGGTATGTGGGGGAAATGATAATCGTGCAACTATGATAACCATGTAATCATTCAATTAATCATTTAAACAACCAAGATTACGTTTTAAGCCAAACTACTCAATCCATCTTTTCACAACTCTGTGTTGCCCCTTTAGGACTTACATGGTACCTCTATAAGGTGACTTGATGGACCTGCCCTCTAGGCAGCCAAAGTCATTCATGACCCTACCCTCTAGGTAGTCAAAGTCATTCATGACCCTACCCTCTAGGTAGTCAAAGTCATTCATGACCTGATGTACCTACCCTCTAGGTAGTCTTTTATCAGGTCCGCCATTACGACACAGAGGGAATCAAGGATTGAGCTAGAAGGCATATACATTATGTGATAGTCATAGTCACTTTATACTTTGCATGAAAGAAATAAACATTCAACAGTTTAGTTGCATTCAGTGCGATTAAACATCCGAGAATCCATCGGAAAACTAACTCGGGTAGTCATAAGCGTAACCACATACCTGATTTGATGAGTCATGCAGATTATTGAACATTTACTTCATGTATATACAATCAAGCCAATCAACACATCCAAGCAAGTAATTCAATCATCACTTATTTCCTGAAAAGAATATGTACTCTATTGTTACACTCTTCATCGAGAATCTACTCTATTTACTTGAATTCATTTTCTCGTGTTTTGTGTCCTATTTTAGGGTTTCATTATACAATTAGGGTTTCCCTTTATCTTTCACCGCATTAAACCCTAATTTTATGCGATTATTCAAAAACCCTAGTTATCTTATCTATTCTTCAATACTAAGGTTATCTCAACAACATATAACCTTATTTCCATATTTAAAAGCATATTAATCATCACTTAATTTCATTAAACTCCTTTTACATTAAAGATACTATTTTTATCCCTTTTTAATTCATGACAAGATCATTAGGTGCATCTATCATTAATTCAAAGCTCATTAGGGTCTAATTAATATATGACTCATTTTTCCATCAATTCCATATTTTATTCATGAAAAGACCCTAATTATTACTTTTAGGGTATTTATTCAGAATTATGGATTTTCATATACAAATAACTTAGAAATATCATTTAACAATCATATATTCACATTTTCCAATTTAAATATGATCTTATCTTCTTTTACCTTAAATTACGGTTTCTACATTATTTAATCCTTCTCATATGAGGTATAACCCTTAATCATGCAATTCTATATTTAGATCAGGTTCAAAAATAACATTATCATTCAACAGGTTATTATCACTTCAAGATAACCCATTAGGCATCATAGATTCCATCATTAACCTCATTTAGGGTTGTTAATCTAACTTTAATACACTTTTCATTAACTTAAAGTGCTTTTGCAATTAGGAACGAAATCAATATTTGATAATATTTTTAACGGATTCCTCTCGTTCTCCTGATCAATTTTCATATATCATTCATATTTATTCGATCTACGGTTTATGAGTTATGAATTTTGTAAATATCAACTTACTTGGCCAATGGCATTGCGCCACGTCATCCTTTCCATGCGACGTCGTAGATTTGGAAATATAACCAAATTACAGAACTGCCCTCACTTGAAACGTCCAGCTCTATAGCCCGCGAAGGGCAATTTTGTCCAAACGACCTACAGGTCGTCTTCCTCCTCTGGCTTGCCCTAGCGGCCGCGTGCAGCAGCCTTGCGTGGGCTTGCCTTCCCTCTCTGGGCCGCCATCCAAGCCAGAGCTTCTTCCTTTGACTTCGCCTCCCTTAGGCGTACGTAGGGCGCCTGCACTACTTGGTGAGGGTGCTCTCTACGACGCTCGTTGGGCCACGCATCGGCAGCCATCACAGCAGCCTAGCAGCTGTTGCGGCACGAGCTCCTGGGCAAGAGAACGTCGGTCAACCTTCCCCTGAGTTCGTGGGAACATGCAGCAACCACTAAGATCGTCCACTGGTCCTTCTACCCTCCATAGATGCGCTATAACCCATGGTTAGGGTTTCAATCATGAAGAAGCAGTGGGGCAGAGAGAGAAGGACGTAGGACCCTTTAGAACTCGAGCCAACGTTTCCTTCTTTATATAGGGTGGAATATGAAGCCCTAAGGCGTGCCTCATGAGGATTCAAGTCCCAACTAGAAAGGAAACCTTGGTTGTGAAGCAACTACCTTTCTCTCTCTCTCTTCATTAACTTTTATAATATCCTTTATTATTTGGATGTTTTAGAAATTCGAAATTCCTTTTATTTACTTGCCCTTTTTTTCCAAAGGCACGAATTCTCTTTTCCTTTAATAGGAAAATGCTTTCTTTTTATCAATATCACAAATTCATTAATAATTTATCTCATTATCTTTTTATTTTGCAAATATGCTATTTTCTCTTTCCACTTTGCAATTATCTCATTATTTTGGGTTCTTTGGACCTCAATAAAACCCAAGGCACACATTCCCACATTGGGAAACGTTGGTTTGCCTTTATCTTCTTTTAAAAGCCAATTTCTCGTACTATATCTATTTCTTATTAAAATACCTCCTTTTTGAGGATTTCCCTTTATTTCTCTTTTATTTTCCTCATTGGTATTCTTTTTATCATTAGGAAGCCTTGTAACATGAAATTTCATAAAGGGTAACTCAATTATATATCCTTTCACTTAATTTTCCACATTTCCTCAATGTTTTCAATTTCTTTCTTCATAAAGAAATATTTAATTAATCTTTTCTTTTCCTTATTTCTTTTCTTTGCAACTTTAGACTCCTTGGAACCCAAGGAATCCAAGAGGCACGAAATCCTCTTTGGATTTTCCTTCTAGAGGTTTCCATTATTTCATTTCTCAAATATCCATTTACTAATTGAATTTCCTTTGTTATTTTCCTTTTTATTGGGCCTAATAGCCAATAAAGCCCACAAATCAAATAACAAGGCTATTTCAAACGAAATCCAATTATTCAAAACAAATCACATCATTATTTGTTCAATTATTCTTAATATGAGAAATTGCATTTCTCATCAATTGAACCCAAAATTTGGGGTTATAACATCCTTCCCCTCTTATAGGAAATTTTGTCCTCAAAATTCAAACAAACAAACAATTCAGGATAAGACTTCTCCATGTACATCATTGGCCCCTATGTGGCTTTGCCGTACTCATGGCATTTTCAAAGAACCTTTATCATCACATATTCTTTTCTCTGAGTTCTTTCATCCTGGCGTCTATAAACTACACAGGTGACTCAGGCCATTTCAGCCTCCCTTGGGGCTCACTAGGTTCATTGCTCAGCACATGGTCGGGGTACCTCACATAGTGCTCTAAATTGGACACATGGAAAACATCTCCCATTACTCTATCCTGATGGGTAGGGTCAAACCTAACCTTCTCCACCCATCCATCTCTAATGGACCCATGTATCGGGGACTCGGCTCTCTTAGATATAACTTAGAGGGGTCGGATTTTCATGTCATATTTTCTCCCACAGTAACTTGTATGTCAGTCTACTTTGCATTTGCTCACGACTCTCATCGTCTCTAGGCTCCTTTCAGCCCTTGCGCAACCAAAGTGACTTCATCTACACGTACTGGGGTCCCTTTTTCTGACCATCATGTGGTCCTTTTCTAACCATCATGTGGTCCTTTCACCAACATTACCTTACTAAAGTGGTGACCGACACAACCTCCCTTACAGAGCTTCATATAAAACCCGATACTGGCTATGGTGGTTATTGTCACATCTTTCATAGGACAAGAACTGTCTCTATATATCACCCTGAATGAGCACATATGCCCTCATCAGACCCTTTAGTCTGGATCATACTAACCATAGTTAGGGGTGATAAACTATACTAACATTGAGTTCTTCATGTACCTACTTCCACTTTATGGAAGTGAACTTTTAGGTCAAACTCAAGAACCTTTGATCTTGCTTCATGGTGTAGTTGAACCGTCTCTCACTTGGGTAGTTCAACTGCATCTGTCCCTTAACAGAACTCTTCCTTATCTAGGTAAGGAGACCTACCATAACCCACATTGTATCTCGACCTTCCTCGATCCAGGGAAGACCTATCACAACATCCATAGTGTTGAGCTCTCATTCCCTCTCAAGGATTCTTTTATCCTCTATGTCGATACACTGGGTTACTGGGGTTCGTCCTTTACCTCTTGGCTTGCATGGCCATACACCACATGCAACTTCATCTTAAGCATCCAAAGTGCTACTGTCATTTTCCACGGTGTAAGATGATCTCCAACCATGACTCCCTATATGTCATGATTCTTTCAAGATCAACTCCTCGAAACCCTAAACCACTCTAGTTGGGGTTTCATCACCTTCCCTTCCAAAGAAGTACATCTGAGGTTTTACCATCATCCTTTCATTGCATCAAGAACTAGGCTGGCTAACCAAACAACCCTTAACTTTTCAACGCATCTTGTTTCATCTGAGTGTTATCCAAACACCTCTCTTTTTCAAACTTAGGGTTGGCCAAACAAACTCTTCTAACTCCTAGTCAACCAAGTCTTAATCAGATCATTCATTATGACTTCACATCCTTAGGTAACATTACACTTCCATGTACTTTGCTTATTATGTCACCTTAAACTATATGTTCATCTTCATAAGAGCACTCTATGATTCCATCATCATGGTGATCAAACTCAACCTGGTATAACTTGTAAGCTCTACATCCTCATAAGGTGATCACCTCATTCCTCTTAGTGTTTGCAAGCCATCCATCATTCATTCACTTTACCATGGTAAGATATCTTCTCTATCCACATTTCTCGTGGCAACGCTCCAACTACATCATCTCTTATCCTTGGTGTATGACATGCATAATGTCCTATCTCTCACCCCCCTAACAAGAGGAAATAAGCATTTGGCTGCAGTCCAAATACAGAGTTCTTCCTGTTCCAAGAGTAGAGATGGTACATCCCACCTTTTCGGTACACCTTTAAATCTAAGTTGCAACGTGCCACATATGTCTCTTCATCACAACCATTATGATATCAAAACTAGTCTTGAACCTACTGAGGTTTATATCCTTAGTCAAATCCTCTAGGTCCATAGGGTACCGACTCTTCTGGGGTCATCCCTCTTCCCTCATGCATCAAGAGAGTGCCCTACTCATCTGCCCTTTAGGTCCCATGAGTTCATGAAGGTGATCAATCTCCTAACCCATGGCCCTCAGACAATGATAGCTGTTACCTCCCGACCCTATGGTCATGTGCAACTGGGGAATTAGGCAACTCCTACTTTCATCGGTCTTATACCTACCTGACCCTAGGATAGACTTAGGATTATTCATTATAGTACATATTCACTTAGAACCTTACCCAAGTCTTCATCATCTCTCTTTCTGCATTCATGGGCTGACCTTCATCCTTTCATTGAGATCATGGCAACATGCCCACCTTGGTCAAGCCCTATACCAGATACCTCCATGGTAACACATCTACATGCACCTAGAGATGGATATCTGTGGGCCTACGGGTTCATACTCATACCATGTACTTTTCTCTTAACTTCTCAAGATCCTACGAGACCTCTTTAGGTTACCTTGAACCAACAAAACTGATATACACCCTTCCAAAGGGGTTCCTCTCCCAGGATGGGAGGAAAACTATCTCTAAGGTCACAAAAGCTCTTAGGTCTAGGGTTTACATCCACCCGAGCCTACTTAACCCTAGAAAACCATTAAGGCACAAGCAGATCACTTATTGAACCATACTAGGTCATACTTGTCCTCTTTCCTCAATGATGGATCAAAGTCATACCTTCCTTTATCATTAACCTAGCTATGAGGGGTTCATTACACATACTTTAAACTTAAGGGACTTCCCTTTTCCATTATTTATGAGGCGTACCATGCTCGAAACTATAGAAACTTAATTCTCATCATGAGCATTAGGTATACCACTTCCCCTCTTAGGCCTAGGATCCCTAGGTTTACTTTTAGGTGTCCAACTGCACGCTCTATTTCTGAACCATGAATTAAGCTGGCAAAAGGCGTCTCGTGCACTTCCTATCATCCTTCTTCACGATCAACACTTAGGGTTGGGTCCTCCTAAAGATAACCAAGATATCATCAACTTTTAGGGATCGATCATGAGGCAACCCCTGTCATCCATTATTTAGGGTTTTAGGCTTCCCACCTTCTTGCGGGGTTTCTTGCTCTCTCTGGATCTAACCCTACATCTAACCTCACCATTAGAGGTCCTCTCTTCATGAAGTTTCAACTTCAAAGGCATGCTCTACATAGGTGAAGCCTAGGTTCGAACTTATGGTTGCTCAAGATCATCCATAACCCTTTATGCTCCATCATGATTCCTTATCCAGGGTTTCATCCTACTGTCAGCACTATGATGTGCCCTAGGTGCCAACTATACCTTACTTGCACAAGCCCATAGAGTTTCTAAGGTCCTTTACTAACCTCATCATCTAAGGAATTATCCTTTACCCTGACATGCACGATCATTCCCAGGGTTGGGTTGCCAAAGGTGTTAGGTCATCCATGGATCATATGGCATCCCAAAGGCATGTCCTTTCAAACACCTGGTCCAACTCGTCTCTCTCTAACCTTCATTAGGGTTGGGGTTAGCATCATCCCCAGAGGATGTGCCAGGTTTCTACTAGCAATGGAGATCTCTATCTCCAAAACTGACTTATCCTCCTGACAAGAAGGTCTAGCCTCAGGTCTCTCCTGAGGACATGACATCTTATGTCATACGACCTAAGCATGTATCTATTATTTATTTTGCGCTTAATCTATTAAGCTTATGTCCATGACATCGTATTTACATGCCTTTCATTAATTTTGTGGAGGATTCCTTAAACCTTATTAACCTTACTCATACCTCAAGAGGGTGAGGAGAAGAAAGGAAACCCTAATCCTTTATGTCCTTATAAGAATTTTATGATGAGAAGGGATGAATAAGATGAGAAGTCCTAAAGGTATCTTATTTCGATTCATACCCTAAGACTTTGGCCAGGCGGTCACACGGGTCCGGGAGTCCTCGTATTCCGACTAGCGGTGCGGAGGAAAATCTTGCCAGCCCCCAGTCGTGATCCCTTTCTAGACACCTCCGTCTTTCGGATACTCCTCTAATAACTCCCCTGGGTTCTATGGAGTTTGTAAAATTTAATAATTATTAATGGTTAAACGAGGAACCTAGGCTCTGATACCAAATGTTACGACCCCATATCCCGATAACCCCCACTTAAGGGAAACCGAGAGGTTGAGCCGCACCCATTAATCCCGGATCAAAGGTTCGACATATAACCATAAACAATTATTAAATTCTAACAGACTATACTGAAAATGGTAATGAAAATTTTCTTTACATACCTTTTGAAAACTGGGATCTCTATTCTTCTATCCATACTGATACTAATCTATCTAATCCTCCTTTGCACTTTAATTCTCATTTAGTATCACATGTGCCACTTTACTGTTTGTTCTTTTCATTGTACCTAAAACGCCGACAAACAAAACGTCGGTCAGCCGAAGCTGGTATGTGGGGGAAATGATAATCGTGCAACTATGATAACCATGTAATCATTCAATTAATCATTTAAACAACCAAGATTGCGTTTTAAGCCAAACTACTCAATCCATCTTTTCACAACTCTGTGTTGCCCCTTTAGGACTTACATGGTACCTCTATAAGGTGACTTGATGGACCTGCCCTCTAGGCAGCCAAAGTCATTCATGACCCTACCCTCTAGGTAGTCAAAATCATTCATGACCCTACCCTCTAGGTAGTCAAAGTCATTCATGACCTGATGTACCTACCCTCTAGGTAGTCTTTTATCAGGTCCGCCATTACGACACAGAGGGAATCAAGGATTGAGCTAGAAGGCATATACATTATGTGATAGTCATAGTCACTTTATACTTTGCATGAAAGAAATAAACATTCAACAGTTTAGTTGCATTCAGTGCGATTAAACATCCGAGAATCCATCGGAAAACTAACTCGGGTAGTCATAAGCGTAACCACATACCTGATTTGATGAGTCATGCAGATTATTGAACATTTACTTCATGTATATACAATCAAGCCAATCAACACATCCAAGCAAGTAATTCAATCATCACTTATTTCCTGAAAAGAATATGTACTCTATTGTTACACTCTTCATCGAGAATCTACTCTATTTACTTGAATTCACTTTCTCGTGTTTTGTGTCCTATTTTAGGGTTTCATTATACAATTAGGGTTTCCCTTTATCTTTCACCGCATTAAACCCTAATTTTATGCGATTATTCAAAAACCCTAGTTATCTTATCTATTCTTCAATACTAAGGTTATCTCAACAACATATAACCTTATTTCCATATTTAAAAGCATATTAATCATCACTTAATTTCATTAAACTCCTTTTACATTAAAGATACTATTTTTATCCCTTTTTAATTCATGACAAGATCATTAGGTGCATCTATCATTAATTCAAAGCTCATTAGGGTCTAATTAATATATGACTCATTTTTCCATCAATTCCATATTTTATTCATGAAAAGACCCTAATTATTACTTTTAGGGTATTTATTCAGAATTATGGATTTTCATATACAAATAACTTAGAAATATCATTTAACAATCATATATTCACATTTTCCAATTTAAATATGATCTTATCTTCTTTTACCCTAAATTAGGGTTTCTACATTATTTAATCCTTCTCATATGAGGTATAACCCTTAATCATGCAATTCTATATTTAGATCAGGTTCAAAAATAACATTATCATTCAACAGGTTATTATCACTTCAAGATAACCCATTAGGCATCATAGATTCCATCATTAACCTCATTTAGGGTTGTTAATCTAACTTTAATACACTTTTCATTAACTTAAAGTGCTTTTGCAATTAGGAACGAAATCAATATTTGATAATATTTTTAATGGATTCCTCTCGTTCTCCTGATCAATTTTCATATATCATTCGTATTTATTCGATCTACGGTTTATGAGTTATGAGTTTTGTAAATATCAACTTACTTGGCCAATGGCATTGCGCCACGTCATCCTTTCCATGCGACGTCGTAGATTTGGAAATATAACCAAATTACAGAACTGCCCTCACTTGAAACGTCCAGCTCTATAGCCCGCGAAGGGCAATTTTTTCCAAACGACCTACATGTCGTCTTCCTCCTCTGGCTTGCCCTAGCGGCCGCGTGCAGCAGCCTTGCGTGGGCTTGCCTTCCCTCTCTGGGCCGCCATCCAAGCCGGAGCTTCTTCCTTTGACTTCGCCTCCCTTAGGCGTACGTAGGGCGCCTGCACTACTTGGTGAGGGTGCCCTCTACGACGCTCGTTGGGCCACGCATCGGCAGCCATCACAGCAGCCTAGCAGCTGTTGCGGCACGAGCTCCTGGGCAAGAGAACGTCGGTCAACCTTCCCCTGAGTTCGTGGGAACATGCAGCAACCACTAAGATCGTCCACTGGTCCTTCTACCCTCCATAGATGCGCTATAACCCATGGTTAGGGTTTCAATCGTGAAGAAGCAGTGGGGCAGAGAGAGAAGGACGTAGGACCCTTTAGAACTCGAGCCAACGTTTCCTTCTTTATATAGGGTGGAATATGAAGCCCTAAGGCGTGCCTCATGAGGATTCAAGTCCCAACTAGAAAGGAAACCTTGGTTGTGAAGCAACTACCTTTCTCTCTCTCTCTTCATTAACTTTTATAATATCCTTTATTATTTGGATGTTTTAGAAATTCGAAATTCCTTTTATTTACTTGCCCTTTTTTTCCAAAGGCACGAATTCTCTTTTCCTTTAATAGGAAAATGCTTTCTTTTTATCAATATCACAAATTCATTAATAATTTATCTCATTATCTTTTTATTTTGCAAATATGCTATTTTCTCTTTCCACTTTGCAATTATCTCATTATTTTGGGTTCTTTGGACCTCAATAAAACCCAAGGCACACATTCCCACATTGGGAAACGTTGGTTTGCCTTTATCTTCTTTTAAAAGCCAATTTCTCGTACTATATCTATTTCTTATTAAAATACCTCCTTTTTGAGGATTTCCCTTTATTTCTCTTTTATTTTCCTCATTGGTATTCTTTTTATCATTAGGAAGCCTTGTAACACGAAATTTCATAAAGGGTAACTCAATTATATATCCTTTCACTTAATTTTCCACATTTCCTCAATGTTTTCAATTTCTTTCTTCATAAAGAAATATTTAATTAATCTTTTCTTTTCCTTATTTCTTTTCTTTGCAACTTTAGACTCCTTGGAACCCAAGGAATCCAAGAGGCACGAAATCCTCTTTAGATTTTCCTTCTAGAGGTTTCCATTATTTTATTTCTCAAATATCCATTTACTAATTGAATTTCCTTTGTTATTTTCCTTTTTATTGGGCCCAATAGCCAATAAAGCCCACAAATCAAATAACAAGGCTATTTCAAACGAAATCCAATTATTCAAAACAAATCACATCATTATTTGTTCAATTATTCTTAATATGAGAAATTGCATTTCTCATCAATTGAACCCAAAATTTGGGGTTATAACATATACCCTTAATGCCTTCAATGATACATTAGTGACATTAGGTATCATCATCACATAATATACCTTAATGCATGTAAATGGATTATAGTCACAAAGTTATCAATATATATAAGGTATATCACCTTGTTCTCTAATGAACACCTCATCATAATTTGATATATGAATTAATTCATTAATATTTAATGTGTTACATCCTATTCACTAAAATGAATATAATGACTCAAATATGATAATGAATAATTGGTTTCACATAAATATTCATAAAATGCCTAATGTGAAGTAAAATACGTATAATTTATAATATGAAGTGTAATGGACGAAAATGATTAATGATGTCATTAATATGAGTATGAAAGATGATATGATAATGTGCAATATGAATATTATTTGGAATTATAATAGGCTTAATAACTTGTTGGATAATATAAACCTTTGTCTACAAAATAATTTGTGATAATTCTACATGATAGTTTTAAGAGGATAATGGAAAATGAATTCATGTTATTAAGGTTTTGACCTAATATATTAAGTAATGTTGAAATGGCTTAGTAAACCCTAATTGTTCTTAAAACCCTTGATGAGGGAAATAAACATGATATAATATTGAGATATAATTGTTTTGAATAAAATGTGGCACAAGTTGTAGTATAATATATAAGATATCTCTTCATGATGGAGATTATGCTAATAAGGCAAAAATGTTAATTTGAGTTTAATAAAAGGCTATAGGTTTTGTGGAAACCTTAGTAACACCTAACTTATGTAGATTTTGTGTTGTACCCTAGATTAAGGGTTATAATCTAGTGTTTAAGGTTGGGATGTTGCACACCCACCCTCTCCTTCCTCTTGCTGTGATTTTGGGGACGAAATCCTCTTTAAGGGGTGGTATGCTGTAACATACTAAATTCAGGGTCTTTCCTGCAATTTACCCACATTTGATATTTTCTTAGCCTTCTAGTCCATTTGGACCTTTTTCATAAATTTCCCTTGTTTTATATTCTTTTTGGACCCTTTGTGCAATTTGAGCACAATTAAATGTTTAAAATTTCCTTTTTCCCTCATTTATGATAATGAAGGGGTGTTTGCACAAATAACCCAAATTAAGGAGATAAGTGAGGGTTAATAATTTAATTTGGTCATTAAGGATGGATATAAGTAGATAATATTAATTTGGAGCTTTTTGGATAAATATGGTAATAATAATAAGCATTTGAATTAATTATGAGTATAATAACCTCTTCACTTTCTCTCTCCTCCAATTTGATGATAAATGTGTGAAAACATATTTTAAAGGTTGATATTTTGCTCTCAATACTCATATATATCTATCACCTCGAATTTGACTCACTAATTGCATTAATAGAGTTATTTCATAATAATTCACACCTTTTAATGTGTTAAAATACACTTTAATGAGAAATATATTAATTAAGGACCTTATTGGACATAAATATGAAATCTAGTTATATAGCATCGTTCTAAATGCTAACATGAACCTATGGTCCAAATCTGGTGTCATTTGGACTCCATTTGACCCTTCAAATTCATTTTATGAGCTTTTAATAAGATATAACTAGGGATTTTAATCGATTTCATTTATATCGATTTGTCACGCTAATGTTCCGTTATTTTTTCACCTGTCACATGCCCCCTTTCACCTGTGAGCCATCCAACGACCTAGATTTGATCATCTGATCTCCACCTTGATCGGACGACGCAGAACTCATCCTCAACCTCCGTCGCTTCGCGAGCCGCTAAGCAGTCCTGACTGTCTAACTCACGCGTGACCGTTCTCCCTCTCCTCTCCACCGTTTCTTGTGATTCCAAGCCCGTTGGCTCCGTCTTCTGCCGCCGGTTTGAATGAGCCCTGACTCATCGTCTACCTCGCTAGTTTGGCAAAATGCCCAATTGGGCCTAAACCACCTCCGCCGCCACACTTTCACAGAAGGTGCTAGACGCCTCGCCCTACCTATATAAGGCTGCAGAAACGACCCTCGGGCCGCTAGCTTTCTTCCTCCTCCTCTAATTTCTTCACACCTTGCCCGATACTCCCCAACCAACTCAGTCTTCTTCTCCGACGACCTTGACCTGTTGCTTGCACCTCCGACCACTTCGGACCAATTGCTTCCTGGGTGAGCATCCTCGACCTCCCCTCAACCTTTTCGCCTCTTTGTTTTGTCTCGTGATGGCCCTGATCGCTCTGTCTTATAGAGCCGCCGTAAAGCAGCCTCCGACGCCAAACCTTTCGGAGCTTCAGTGCACCTCCGCACTCGGAGAAGCTCAGATTCGACTCGCAACCCATCTACGAAGGTGTTCCGTGCCTTAGCCGAGGTTTTACTCCTTGATTTCTTCAGTTTCAGTCGCGTGCAGAGTTCCCCTATTTCCGACGACCTTTAGCTCGTTTCTTTGATTTGGACGCCTGTGTGGTCTTGCTTCGAGGGTTCCTCTGAGCGAGGGACCCTGGGGGAATTCGTTCCCGATCTCCGGTTGCTGGTGGTGCCTCAGTGGCCATCGGGACCAGGTTGGCGTGATCCCTGAGTGCTGCTCGCGCCATGGCTCGAAGCAGCAACATACCTGGAGGTGGGTTGACCACGGGGTCCCTACCCTACCAATTTGGTTATCTCAATTGCCATGGGTATTTTTGGTATTTCTCCCTGAGTTTTTGTTTCTCGCTTGCAAACGATCGATGGTTCTAAATGACCATACTGCCCTCATCATTTTAATCGATTTAATTTGACGAGAAGGGGTAGTTTAGTCTTTTCACCTGTTATTTACATCGAATTTTATTTTGATTTAAATACCTGTCACTCTATAGTTTTCCTTGCAATGTGATTGGTCACATTTACTTAATTCATAGTAAATCGATCCATTGTCAGAAAAATGCAAATAAATAGTCAATGGAAAGGATTTTTCGAGTAGAATCCAATTTTGTGGTTTTTGAAGCCTGATTCTAAATGATTTTTCAAAGTTTGCCTTGAATGCTTTTTAAGTGTATAAAATGTTCTAAAATACCTAATTAATTCATTTTAACTCCAAATTGGAAAATAAAATATGTTTTGTTAATCAAGAGAATATGAATAATCGTTTGGTCAGGGTTTTGAGTCACAAATCGAGTTTTGGTTTTGAAGGTAGAAAATTAGGGTTTTTCATATGCTTTATGTCTTTATATATATTAATACATGTGTAATAATGTAACTAGGGAAATATGGAATGGGATGCTATCTGTTTGGTGAATGTGATGGTAAATAATTAAAATAGGTATGTGAGCCCTATTTCAGTATGTGCACCCTATTTTGTATGTGACTCCTATTATGTGGACCCTATTAGTATATGTGATCCATATGGATGAATGTGGAATGCAATTGTGCAAACTACCTATCCTTCAGTTGGGACTTTTCCAACCCCACAATCATTATGGTGCTAGCCTTGTTATCCTTCTAATTTCATTTATTGGCTCTTTACTTATTTTATGCCATTGTGGCTCATTCAATTGAATCATGTGAATCATGCTACTACGTATGTTGCCTCCTTTACTTGGAAATGCTTAAATCTTGTTATTGCCTATGTTGGCTTATCCTTTTGAAATACTTGGAAACATTGTATATTGTGGTTGATTATGTTGGCTCCTTTACTTGTTGGAGTTCTTGGATATTGTTTTTGCATATGATGGCCCATTTATTTATTTGGGTTTTATTCCCAATGCTATGTTGCAATCTTGTTACTTTTCACTATACTGCCAAGTGACTATTTAAGCATGATGTATTTTAGGCCAAATGACAATGTAGTATACATGAGTACAAACCACCCACAGGGCACTGGGGTTTTAGTCCCCCTGCCGGGCACTGGGGTTTTAGTCCCCCTGCCATTTTATATATTAGGCACTGGGGTTTTAGTCCCCCTGCCACTTTTCAGACACTGGGGTTTTAGTCCCCCTGCCATTGGTGAGGTCCGGTAGGTTCCTCACCCTACATTGAGATGAGTTTGTCTCTTAATATATTCATGCTATGTGATTTTTATTATGGTGATTGTATATGGAAGTTCTCTTTTTCTTATTTAGATATCTATCTCATTCTCTTAAACTCTTGTAGCATAGAGAATCCTTTATTATGCAATGTTGTTGACTATTACTTGTCCAATTATTTTTTTATTAACACATACCTTTTATCTTTCTCTTGCTGGATGACCCCAACCATCCAGGCTAGGATCAGAGTGCGCATGGAAGCTTGGTGAACCTAAGACTAATGATAGGAGAAGAAGAGGAACACATAGTTTGCTTGATCATAGTTGTTTTTATGTCTTAAGTAGTTTGTTTGGAGACAATGTTGTATTAGTTAAGTCTTCCTCTACCTAGATCCTTGTGCTTGTATAAAGATGTACCCCAATTGGGAAAAATTTGTAATGTACTCTTTATACATTTTGAATAAAGTCAAGATTTAAATTTCCTCTGCTACACAATTGATGATTTTGGTTGCCATGGTTTATAGTAGAGACTATGTCTTTATAGTCCTCTACTAAAATAAAACTCAAAAGGATAGACAAGATCCCATTTGTAGCATTTGCTGACAAAACTCTTCTTACCTCCTCTATCTTTCACTCAGAAGTGGACTGATCAATAATATGGTTGACATTTGTAAGGTCTTTATTATGATCATTCTTGTACTTCATGAGAGTATTTGTGGGAATTAGCAACCATTTTTCCTCCTAGATCTTAATCTACTTTCCATCACAAATAGTCTGTTTAATGCCATCTAAGAACAATGACTTTTCATTGTGCTTCTCCATGTGTAAATCAAATTATGTCCTTGACCCACATCTATGATGGTTGTTCGTGGAAAATAGAGGGCTTTTAATACTCTTTCCACAAAAGTGTCCTGCCGTGTGTGGAGCCTCCAAATCTGCTTTGCCAAAAGTTCTTGGTTAAAAACATGAAGATCACATAAACTCATTCCCCCTTGTAGTTTTGTCCTGATAGATTTTTCCAATCAGTCCAATCTATCTCCCTCTCTTTCCCTTTTCTCCCCACCAAAATATGGGAATGATACTATGAATATCATATATTAATCTTACAGGTAGTTGCAAAATACTCATCACATAGTTCATTCTATTGCCTTTATTAGTATTTTCTTTCTTGGTTTTGATAACAAATTTTCCTTCCATCGTTGTATCTTTTGCCATACCCTCTCTTTAATGAAGATAAAGACTTGTTTCTTTGACATCCCCACTATAGTAGGTAGCCCCAAGTATTTTTCATGTGGAACAACCTCTCTCACCTTTAACAATCTATTAATGGTTTCCTACTTGTGAAACACTGTCCCTTTGCTAAAACCTACCTCTGTCTTGGATAGGTTAACTTTTTGACCTGATGTCTATTCATACTGGCTGATGATCTCAACTTATTTTAGGCATTATGCATTAGAAGCTCTTGAAGAAAGGATGCTATCATCTGCAAAAATAAGTGATGAATATAAGGTGCATTTCTACTCACACAAACCCCATGATTAAAATTATTCTATACCACCAATTGAATAGAAGTAGAAAAACATCCTCACATAAAATAAAGTGGTAAGGAGAAAGAGGGTCACCCTTCCGCAGTCCACAAATGGGTTGTCTTGCTGTTTTGGTCTTCGTTGATTGGATAGGCATTTTTAATAGATGAAATACATTCTTGTATCTCCCCCCTTCACTTCTCCACACCATAGCACATAGTCTAAGAAATTCCACTCTATCTTATCATTTGCTTTTGACATGTCCGTCATAAGGGATATGGTGCCATTCTTTTTCCCTTTGTATATATTTATAGAGTGAAAAAGTAATAGGAAATACAAGCATTATTAGTAATCATCCTTCTTGGAATAAATACACTTTGTCTCTCTGAAATAATAGTATCTAAAAGAGGCTTCAGTATGTTAGCCACCATTTTAGATGCAAATTTGTATAATACATCACAAAGACTAATGGGTATAAAATCAAATAGTTCTATTGGTTTCTCTATCTTTAATATCAACACCACCACTGTGGAATTTTTCTCCCCACAAACTTGTCACGCCACATCCTGGTATCACACAGACAACAAGACGACACACAAAAATGTACAGAAAACACCATAAACCACATATTATCGAAAACACGGGTTAATTAAAACCGGTTTAGAAAAGTAGATAAACCAAGAAACTATTACATCCAGATCCTCAACCTGCAAGGAAACATGCTATATAAAATATTTATAAGCCTTGATACGTATCCACAACTTATAGGATCAGCTGTCCTTGTCAGCACATGAGTTCATCACCTATCTATACATACATAACATGCCACATCAGGACAACAACAAGATATACAAAGCTACATTAGCTATACATCGTAAAACCACATCAAAACACCTCTGAGGACCTGAGAGTACATGGATGACTCTAGAACTCTACTACAAAACCACCAAAATAGCAGCAAGTCCATCTCTTGCCTCCTACTGCTCTTCTTCTTGATGCTTGGCCGCAACCTCACGAACACCACCACATTTAGCACGATCACCTAAAAAGGTTGTAAACCAACGGGGTGAGGCACACAGTCCCAGCGAGAAACATAACTCCCACTGACACTATAAAACTTTGAGAAAGATAGAACATGTAAAGCAGATAACTGATAACAGAAGATTGAATGAGCAGCATATTGGGCAAATCTAACTTTATTAACCACTTACTAAGACATCCGGGAGGCATATAACTAGATATTTATTCATGGAACATGATTGACAAGATAAGATTTGTATGAACTTATCATAGAATATAAGGATCGTGCAAATAACTATAAGGTATACTGAATCACTATACAAGCAAGGCCTCAATCAATGTTCTGTGTTTTGCCTTAATTAATATATACTATACGACTTATTATGCCCTAAGGAAGTGAGCCGTCCCGCTCAAATCCAACCTTCAACTGCAAAGCCCAAAACCGGGTCCATACAAGGTCATTAGGAGAGCTGGACTCCATGACCTCACCTTTTCGTGGTCAGTGCACATAATCCAAAGCAGGACCACAGTCTCTTGCTTGAGTGGCCTCAGCCATGGGGTTAGCTCACACAGTGTACCCCTTTCTTATCATGAGACACATGCCTATTCACCGTGCTCCCGAGCCATGAACGCATTCATGCTCCATCACCCTGAGCAATGGGCTTGTTCACCATGCTTTACACATGTATGTAGTTATTCTCAAATCCTCATATTTTTGTCTTGAGAAACCCCGCATATTCAACAATATGCGCTCCAAGTAATCCCGCAGGATAAACCTGTTTCACCATCACCAACTACTAACGATGATGGATCTATGGCCAGGGCAAACTAGATAATACGTTCCACTGTAATTAATTAGTATATTTTAAGTGGATTGTTGAGGCAACCAAGTTGTAACACATACATAGCATTGAGTTACATTATAACTTTCACCATCATATTATCCTGGGATCTCAATCCCTCATCACAGGAAGCCACTGCCTCTCAAGGCATCATCATCTTACATCATCACTTGGGATAACAATCCCTCATCTCATCATCAAGAGGATAACACCTCACTGGGTACTCAACCCTCATCAGGTCCTCAGACCTTTCTCATCATGCCGGTGATGCATGTTACCTTAGCAACAAGAATTACCATCATTCAGTGTTAATCAAACACATATTTCTCATAGCTCTTACCTGGCTATGAATTCATCTTATACACCTGCATGGTTAGTATACGCAACAAGAGAGATAACTTAAAATCACCAGACATAGAGCTTTACTGATTATCATGTCATTAGGGTTTGCAGTTATACATGTCATGATCAAGACTATGTGTGGCATACTGTAACAATTACAATGCTACTATCAAATCATGGGCATCCATTTGAGCTTATAAACTAGCATCTTATCTTCTTAATAGGCATCATCTTCACGCATTAAACATATCATTGGTTTACAAACCATCATCCATAACCCATAATCATCAAAGGTGCGAAAATATGATAAAGAACCACTAGCTAAGGTTTCTGGGTTGGTCATAATCCTCACCAAAGGTGCCCGCTACCCTCAATAGAAGTGTGACAGGTAGGAAAACCCTCCCCAAAGGCGGTATCAGGTAGGGTAACTACCCTCACCCAAGCCTGTCGGCCAAGCACAACAGACAAACACATAATGACCGATCCAAGGGCAAAGCATATTGGGCAACCACTTCATGCCGTGTCGTGCAACTAGAGAGAAAAGGTGCTATCATGCACCTAAGGTGACAGGCATCCACTGAATCGGGCAAAGCCCTATCGGCCCACTTAGTTTAGTGTTAGGGTTATGTCGGGTGACAACTACCCTATCATTCAACTAAGTCAAGCATACCATATCAGTCACCATAGGGTCCATCACTCAACCCATGTCGGGGAAGAAACCAACCCAACTTGTATCGCCCAAGACTCCAACCAGTGATATCCACTTAGGCACTCTGTCGGCCAAGGGGAAACATCTATTAGGTCAAAGGATCATCTAGACCAAGGCATATCGCCCAAGCTCACCATCGGGGTCAAGAGGGCCATATCAGGCATCAAGCCAACAACACTCAAAATGACCATATCGTCCAAGACTAAACCCAAGGCAGGGGGTGTCGGGCAACACTACTACAAGGTGTATTGTACAAGGCACCAAGCTCATCCCGACAAGGTCATTATCAACCTCAAGATCACCATCATCAAAACCCTAAAAGATCAAGAGAATTGGCTCACCTCTCAACAACTAAGAGAGAGGGTTTTTTCACAACCTCCATCACCAATCGAGCAACATGATGGATCATTTCCATATCGTCCTAAGGGTCAACCAAGGCTCACCTCTCAAATCCATGGTGAGAGAAGAGTGTTGCTCAAGCAACTAGAGTATAGACTCACCTCTCAACAACCAAGTAAGAGGGGTGTTGCTTATATCACTACTGCCGAACTCACTTCTCAAGACCAAAGGAAAGAAAAGGGGTATTTCCCAAGAAACTCTACACATAGGGTTCAACCACCAAGATCAAAGCACATCCAATACATCCATTATAGCAACTTGATCATATATCCAACAAGATCAAAGGTGCAAAGTAGAGCAAGAAACACATCTAGCAAGGAGTATGGCCGATCAAGATGAAACATATTATGCAACAAGAAATGGGAGTAGTATAGATAAGGTTGGGAGTTATGTAAACCACCTTAAGCAAGCTCTAAGATCCTAGCACCAAGAAACACCTTCGGCCACCACAAGAGGAAGAAGAAGTAGACTCCAACGAAAAGGATCGACCACCAAGCTTAGATCCTCCAAGGGTATCGGCCACCAAGGTTGCAAAGGAGAGGTGTCGTTCACCAAGGAAGAGGGGAAACTAAGGAACTAAAGGGATCCTTAGCAAGAGAAAGGAGATACATATATAGAAGAGGGTGGAAGAGAAAACAAGGCAATGTGTGACCCACCTAGGGACACTTGTCCATGGGCAATGCCACCTTCTCATCCCACCTCATACACATGTCCAAGGCAATTGCCACATGCAAGCATCATGAACCAAGTGTCCACTAGAGTGGTGACACAAACGAAGCTAAGAGTCAAAGATGGTCCATGGCCGACACACTCACTCCCTTTCCCGATACAACCCCATGGACGACACAACCATGGCCGACACAAGGCTCCCAAACACACCCTTGCCCGATACAAGGTCCAACAAGGCAAGGAAAGGCCCAAACAAGGCTCAACCAAGCCCAAGACAACTCAAGCAACAAGCCCAACCCTTCAACTCTAGAGGAAGCAAGGAGAGAGTTAAACATCTCTCAAGGTGACAAACTTTCTCATCAACCCTAGATTTAGGTTATTTGCAAGTTGCACCTCCAACTCTCAACAAAGCACAAACAAACCCTAATCACTAATAGAGGTGATTAACAAGCAACTAAACACAAGGTTTAGACAAAGCAAATAGGATAAGCCCAAAATGGAGGTTAGGGTCCTTACAAAACTTCTCCACTCTCTCAACCAACTCATTATATAGTTTGCCACATCCTTTCCAATAATATTCCAATAATTTTGAAAGAACATTGCCTCCATAACATTTGGTCTCGAGGCTTTATTTGGATGCATATGTTTTACTAATTCACATTTTTCTTCATCAGCCAGATCTCTATCAAGAGTCTCTCATGTATTTGATCAAGCATCCTATGGATACCTACAATAGATTCTTCAAACACCATGGGTGACATGTCTTAAAAATTTCTTTAAAAAGCTCAATCACCACCTTCTGAATGTCCTTCTCTTTAGTTTTACATACTCCTTCTTTGTCCTTCAGACCATCAATCATTGCCTATGTGAAGCCTTGCAGTGAAAATAGGTAGTACTTCTATCACCTTCTTTCATCTCTAGTATCCTTTCTCGGGTGCACCAGTATGATTCTTCTTGTCTATGCCAACATACTATCCTTCCACTTCTCCTTACACCTATGCAAATTGAGACTATCCATTGGTATCTTTTGCAATCCACCCAAATCTTTCTTTGTCTCCCTAATTCTCCTCTTCATATCACCAAATTTGTCTTTTTCTATTTTTTTAATCTGACCCCACAAAAGGTCAATTTTAGCTGATACACTAACACCCTTTTCTTCCTACCAAACTTGCTTGATAGAGTCAGTACACTGTGATTCCACAATCCAATAGGTTCAAAAGTAAATAATTTCCCTTTCCTCATATTTTTTCCTTTCTAAAATGTGCCACAATGACCATAACTGCATGATCCGATTCATATATTGGTAGGTGTATAACTTTGCATGCTCTAAAAATGTTATACCATTCTGCACGTGCTGACTCTCTATCCAATCTTTCTTGAAGAAAACTAATAGGATTGCTCCCTTTTCCTTGTGAATAAAATTCTTGAGTATCCCATGTCAATATGGCCATAATTATTATTGACATCCCTAAAATCCTACATGAAACATTCCAATTTTACTAGTTCTCCATTCCTTTCTTAATTAGACATAATCTCATTAAATTCCCTAAAAATCATTGAAAGAAAAGTAGCACCTTTTAGCTTCCGAATCATCTCCCACATCTTATGTTTCTTTTGTTGGTCCGCCCATCCATACACTCCTATATCCTTCTACTAGATAGATGAATTATTTTCCTTTATAGTACAATCCACACAATGTTGAGAAAAATTGTTGACCTCAACCTCCATATTGTTCCACCAAAGACCCATACCTCCCGACCTACCAACACTAGATAGATATATGCCATTAACAAAACAAAAATTTCTTTTAACCTCCAATAGATTTCCCACCATCATTTTTCCATCACAAAAACTAGATCTGGGCTCTCTCTCCAACACCAACTACAGAGAACATCAATTGTGTCAAGGTGGCCCATACACTAACATTCCAACTTAAGATTTTCATTGCTTTTCATGGGGTTGGTAAACACCAACCATCACTATTTTGATTATTATTCCAATATCATAACTTTATACCCCTGTCTTCCCGTCATATTTTTGTTTTTTGTTTTATTTGTATTTGAGGCCTCCACATCAAGCTCCATATCAAAAAGATCTTTCTGTCTATAGAATTTGCCGACCAATTCCTCTAAGATAACCTTTGATGCTTCAATTCCCAATCTACTTACTTTTCTCATTTCACTATAAATCACTAGTATCCTCCTATTCTTCTTGTAAGGTCCCATATGATTCATCCTGCTACATTCAATATTAGTGAACTTTTTAGACGAAGCTCTCACCCTTCGATTTGCAATACCTAGCTTGAACTATTAGTGTTCCTCCCCTTTCATATTCCATCCTCACCTCCGCAAATCACATTATTTCCACCCAGAATGGACTCCAACCTTCCTTCCTTGCTCTAAAACTCTGTCATCAGGTACAATTTTCCCACTATAGGGCCAACATGTCTACCTTACAGTGGTAGATGATGTTATGACTGGATATGCCCACCTCTCTCATTGTTTGTTTGGGTGGGTTCACTAGGATTCATTTTACTACTTTGGGTGTCTTCCCTTTCACCCATCCATTCATCAATCCTTATTGTGAGGGTTTCCCTATCACTTCGACCCCCAGAACCGCAGAATGACCTTCTACAATTGGATATTTAGCAAGTTCTTGACTCAATGTTCCTCCCTGATCAAGATGGTCCCTTACTTCTGAATGATTTATGCACACATCTGATCATCTGTCTGTCCATGGCATGAAGACAAATCCACCTTTAGCCCCACCACCATCCTCAGGCACCATCCCCTTTTCCCTCACAACAACAAGCTTCCTCCCTACAATATCCTATGAAAGATCCCTCCCATAGAGTTCTTTGCTCACTGGTGTTTAGAGATGCCTTCAACCATGCCCCATTATCTTTCCGTTTCATTTTCTTTGTCACTCTATGAGCAGTCCTTATCAAGATGACCCAAGGTACAAAAAACAAGACAAAACATAGGTAGGACTTTGCATTTTACATATGGATCTAGGATGTCACAAGTCTTGACCTTGATTCATAATGTTCTTCTATGAGGTTTGGTAACATCTAACTGTATATGAACTCATATGGATGATTCCCACCTAAGTTCAACCCTGCCATCACCAATATTTCCCCTATCCTACCCGCCATTGCAAAGATTGATGCCTCTGATGGATCTCCCATTGGAACACCATAAATCCATATTAAAAAAGGAATCAATTTTTTTATCTCAATCATACCCAACTGCTCACCCCCTTGTTTTCTTTCAACAATAGGAACTTATTTCCAAAATTACATGGTTCCTTATCGAGAACCTTTTTCCTATCTTTCTAGTGTAGGAACTGGATCACAAAATTCTCATCATATATTTGTTTGAAGATCACCTTCTCAGGTAAAGATCATACCTCTATGAAGGTCTGCTTCATCACCCGTGCACTCGATCCTTGAGGAGTCTACCTAACATCACTATATATTTGTGGTGTTCATCTCTCCCCACCATCTTCTTATAGGTCAATCACCTCTTCCTCCTCTGATGATAACTGTAGACTTGTGCATCTGTCAACCAACTCTACCACTATCATGGAGACCAAACCCAACAATAAAGCGCCCACTTTGAACCTATAAGAGAAAAAGACTCAAAGGTAGAGAGACACATCCACCACCATCCCCAATTGCTAGAGTGAATTAGATTTAAATTAATCTTCTTCCTTATTTCTTGCTTGTATTTATTGACAATATCAGACAAACAAGGGAATTCTTTGAAATTTTCTCTAGAAAACAAAATGCTATCATTTGTGGGAAAAAAGGTGAGAAACATGCGGGACCACATGGCCCTCTCTGTACCATGGATGAGTCCACCTTGCCTTGATTCATAAATGATGATAGAGAAAGCTTCAACACAAAAATAAAGAGATATAGAGACATGGGATCATCTAGGAATAGTCCTCTACTTGATTTTATATTTTCTTTGTTTCTACTATCTAGATGGATTGTGTGAGATATACTAGAAACATATTTATAAGTATTTATCCTTGTCTTCTACCCAAAGCCCATATTCATCATCATCATGTCCAAGAAGTTCCAACCAATGCAGTTATGCTTTACTCATGTCCATCTTGACTGCCATCAGCCTAGAGTGACCCTTATTCTTCATCTTCACTGTATGGAAAAACTTACAGACAACCAAATCATTATTGGTAATAAGTTTCCTGGGGCCAAATTCACTTTGATTATAAAAAAAAACTTCTATTGCGAAGTGGCCTCAACATATTTTCCATGATCTTTGCAAGGATGTTGTATATGACATTGCTCAAATTGATTAATTTGAAGGCTGTGATCTTCTTGGGATCTTGATATTTGAAAATAAGCATAGTTTTTTCTTTATTCAAATGTATACATTTTAATTTCTCTTCCACCAACTAGAGATAACAAATAGAGAATCCTTTTCCACAATAGATCAATAGTTGTGATCAAAGACCACTTTTGTACTACGTAATTCATTGGATTTTGTTAAGTTCATCTCAGAGAGTACACATCAAACCTCCTCCTCCTCCTTCTCCTTCCCATTCCATCTCTACCACCTCTCTTTTTGTAAACACTTACTCCAACCCCAAATCATCCTCATTGTCTAGTATATAATTATTACATTTGAACAAATTTCCAAAGCATCTTACACCAATGTCATTGATCCCTTCTTCCTTTTCCTTATAATATCTATATTCATCCCTTATGACTTTGATGTAATTTATTCTTTTGAGCTTGTTAGATTTATGATGAAAATATTTTAAACTTTTTTCCTCATCAAACATCTCATTCACCCTAGATATGACACATCACTAGCTCTCCTTCTTCTTCTAAAGGCCATGAAGGACTATGTGCAACTCCACACATCTTCTCAGACTATCATCAGAATGGAAGCTATATGGTGCCCCACTCTGTTCTTTCTTAGTGTCCTTGACACGTTTCCTCGCATTTT
Organism: Alisma plantago-aquatica; assembly: GCA_963693085.1. Taxonomy (NCBI): domain Eukaryota; kingdom Viridiplantae; phylum Streptophyta; class Magnoliopsida; order Alismatales; family Alismataceae; genus Alisma; species Alisma plantago-aquatica. The sequence goes on from OY856412.1 coordinate 757,934,534, forward strand.
GAACTTTGCACTAGCCCATCAAACCAACCTCTCTCTGCATTGCCCAATTTATGTTGTAGTATCATACCCTAAAGAATAATCCCAAGCATCCTAGACAAAACTTCAACATTTTGGGTGTGACAACCACTATTCTCAAAATGGGGGTTGCACTCCGTCATGAAATGACCCATGTTGACCTTAAATATAAAAAAGATACAACATGATCTAACTCAGAACAAAGAATGGGTAACATTTGATTTCCTATGCAATAGTATCCACTCCTCATTCACAACAGATATATCTAGTCTTTATCTAGCCCTTTTATTTCTTAACCATCCTAAACCATGTCATTTTCCTACATTTGAGACCAAGATCATGAATGTGGAAGTCATATAATATATCTTTGAATGTTTTCATGGACTTTTCAATTTGTGGAGGCCCTATTCTTTCTCACAATTGGAAAGAATATCTAAATCCCCAAACTAAAGAGTAGGAATATTGTATATCTTGCGTAATGGCCCATGACCTAGGTCTTGTGCTTTTCATGTTGTGCTACCAATAGATCCTAAATGCTCTACATATATCCTACTTACGATTATCTCCAACAATACCCTCCACTTGATGTTGTGAGTAAGAGAAAATGCTGACATCACTATCCTTCCACAAAAAAGAATACCTTTGACACTCCCAATACTACTCAAACCAATCTCATTGACAAAACCACATTTCCTCCAAACCCCTTCCACCTCCCTTTCTGCGACCATAGTCTTTATAAAAAAACACCACCTTGGGACCCTCCCTCTGACACCATTGCCAAAGGATCCAACTATGACAAGATTCTCCAAACCCTGATAGTTCCAAGCTAGAAGATCCACCATTGTTCATAGAGGGAGATTAGTCATGCCCCTATTACTTGATCAGTAGCCTCAATCTATGTGCCAAACTTAAATTTCTTATCCATATCCACATACTCTTATGTTCCCCACCTTATGTGTTTTTATACTCTCTTCTCCCCCTCTCACTTGCTTCCCCTTTAGCATACCCACCTTCCTCGACATATAGCTCCTAACATTCCCTCTCCTCCCCTTCCCTTCACAACTCTTTGCACTCCCGTGCTTTCCTTGTCAATATTCCTCCTAGTGCCCATGTTCTCCATTCTCAGACTGAATGATAAAGCAAAATTGAGCTTGCTTTAGGAGGAGTCTATTTTGTTGGGACATCTTCCTCTACATTACCAGTCTTCCCTTCCTTCTCAGTACCCCTTATATAAATTAATATTCTTCACATCTACAATGTATGATACTACCTCAGAGGTAACAAAAGAGTTCTTCATGATATTTGTATCATTGTTCTTTACCCATTGATGCACTGTGGGCATGCAACTATCTCACATCTTACCCATCTCTTCCTCCTCCCTTACTTCACTACTCTGTTGTTGCCCTGACTCGAGCATGCTATGACTAGGTGATTTACTCCTTCCCAGGTTTGTCACATCACCATAAGGCCACACTACTTTCTCTACAAGTCTACGATCTGGGTTTATTGTCGGTACCTGAGAGCCTTTTTTCTTCTTGAAACCAATGACCTTGACTCTTAAGTAATCTTCTTTTTGAGTGACCTTCTCCCTCCTAGTTCCTATCCTATAGTCATCCTATTCCCCCTCATGGGGGAAGCCCTAATCCATTACCCCATTCTTTGTCCTTATTCTTTCATTTATCCTCTTCTCTTAGACAATATTAATCAATGTGGCTAATCTAGACACATTTATAGCACAATTTCAACAACATATAATATGATAGGTTGACTCTGAGAAACTTTACAAATTTCTAGTGGATTCATATCTTCTTCTTGATTGGACTCTCCATTTTGAGGGCCTCTACACGATAATAGCTGGCACAAGCTAGGTTTCCTTTTCAACATCAAGACTTTTTAACACATCTTTCCACTGCCTAACTTCTTTGATCTTTCGATACCCCACACCCAACACTAATACAAATATGACATATCATGTAGGTTGTTTTTCAAGAAAGATCGATGATTTATCTTTAGCATCGATTCTATGTAGACAACCACCATGGTTTGACCAGCTAAGAATACATAGGCTGCACTTTTTTTTGTCATGGGTCACTTCTTAAAGTAACAAACACTATATATCACCCGCCAAAATAGAATTTCACATAAAATTTTTGTGAGCATTTCATTTGCATCCAAAAACCCTAAATTGTCATTCTTTTCTATATCACTGATTGTATAAAGAGGTGCACGTGCCATCTATCCTGTGGGAATCAATTGGCAGTTATCGTTGGTTATTTCTACAATATCCAATGAGAAAAATATTCGCACCATGTGTCCCACAAAATTTTTCCCACCCCCACTTGATGTTTATTATAGGTTTTTCTAACCACAACCAACAACATAGATATCACTGGGTTGTGAGTTTAGGCATCAATTTATCATAGAAAACTGACGATAGAGTTTTATTTTGGCTGGCGGTTGTTTATGTACAACGGGCGACCTAAATCCTAAAATGTCAGTTTTTTTAATAGCCAATGATATAGGCCTTTTTAAACCCTACCATAAACTCTTTCTCTCCTATTTCTTCTACTCGCGTTCTTTGGAATCAGGCGTTCCAATGATTCTTTGGCGATTGTTAACTCCATTCACGGCCACCAGTCTCCTCCAGCCAAAGACTCACCACTGACTATCAGTGTTGCCTTCTCTTCCACCGTCGTAGCGTTGGTCATCATCATTGCTTCCTCTGCCAGTTGCTACCTCCACCAATGCTGCCAAGGACTCTACTGCCACCGCTACTGCTGAGGAGTCCACTACCGCTGTTGCTTCTGGAAAGGACTCTACCGCCGCTGCTACTGCTGAGGACTCCATCGCTGTCGCTGCTACAGCTAGCTACTTTCTGCCACCACTGCTAGCTGCTTCGCCTCTGGTTCTTGCTTCTCTACCTCCGCTGCTCCAGTCCGATAAGGTAGAAAGATGTAGGTCTTTCTCTACACTTTTTTACATGTGAAAGTATGAACACATTCAAACTATCGAAATGCAAATGGCTCATTTAATTATTTATAGTTTGTTTGATGGATTGTTTGCATGTGCAAGTATGAATACATTCAAACTATCAAAATTATAGTTTGTTTGATGCAAATGACTCATTTAAATTGTCAAAGTTTAATTAATTTTTTTGATGCAAATGTGCAAGTCTGAACTTCAAACTATCAAAATTTGTTTAATGAAAATTGCTCATTTAATCAGTTATAGTTTGTTTAATTATAGTTTGTTTGCATGTGCAAGCATGAACACATTCAAACTGTAAAAATGCAATTGGCTCATTCTAGAGCTATATGTGATGAATTGTGTATGGATTGTAAAACCTAAAAGTATTTCTAATTGAGAATTTTGTATTTAGTTGTAATTCTAGAGATATATGTAATGAATTGTGTATGATTGTAAATCATAACATTATTTCGAACTGAGAATTGTGTATTTAATTGTAATTATAGAACTATATGTGATGAATTGTGTATGAATTGCAAAACCTAAAATTATTTCTAACTGTGTATCTAATTATATTTGATCAATTGTAATTAGTTTGTGATGAATTGTAAACCCTAAAATGCATATATGAGATATCCAATTCGAGGATACTAAGACCTAATTTTAATATCATTTTGTTGGTGTAGAAACCCGTCTGAGATTTACTCATTAGGAGTAAACCTGAGAGAGTCCCCTATTTGGGTCTGTTCTTGAGCAATTCATCTTACTTAGGATGTAAGTGTATAATGTGTGTTTGATTTCAATACATTCGACAACATTTCCTCTTTTTTCTCTGAGTACATATGTAGGTGGGTATTTGCCCATCTACATCAGTGTACTTAGAGAACTGCGGGAAATGCTACTGAAATTTATTAAAACCAACCATGCATTATACACTTACTAGTGAGATGAAGTGTGGACGAATGGGATAGGTGGTACACATTCATGAATGTGACTGCTACTAGATGATTAGGGCTCAATTATTCAAGCATATTATTTTATTGAAATTAACTTACTGGCTAGAACCCGATGAGCTACTTGTCTCCCAACCGATCATAGAAAATGGATCGATCATGGATGTCTAAACCAAATTGCTGCATTCCAGAGTTTATTAATGGTCTCTGAGAATTTGTAAGATTTGTAGAGGAACATAGAAAACAACCTTCTATAAGAAATATAACAACAACATGAAATTTGACACGATCAAAGATGATTTCACGTGCAATGGGATTGTATAGGGATATACATAATGGTACTGCATGGAGAGATTCCTACTCTGGGATCAACAGATGTTGGTTTTGGTAGTCATGCCCAAGAAGAAATGGTTGATGATGTTGATGAGAATGAACCAATTCCAATAGACATGGTTGATATGATGCTAGATAGTTGCGGGGTAGATGTTACAAATCCACCCCCCTTATTTAGAAATGTTGTACAGGATGTTGAGAAATCATTATACTTAGGTTGTAATAAGTTTACGATGTTGAGTGCTGTGTTGAGATATTATACTCTGAAGGCTAACAATAGATGGAGCGACAAAAATTTCACTTCTCTACTGTCTTTTTTGAAAGAAATTCTCCCTGAAGGCAATGTGCTTCCAATCTCAACATGCAAAACAAAAAAGATGTTGTGCCCAATGCGAATGGAGACTAAGAAGATACATGCATGCCTGAATGACTGTGTGTTGTTTCAAAAGGACTATATTGATTTGAAAGAATGTATGAGATGTGGGGCATCTAGGTACAAAAGGACGACATCAAGTAAGACCAAAACCGAGTCTCATGTCAAGGTGACGTGGTATCTTCCTATAATACCCTGATTTCAACGCTTGTTTGCTAATTCCATAGATGCACAATGGCATGCTACGACATATGTCTGATTTCTAGTAATAGAAGAAGGTTGATGTATTATATCCTAAATTTGGTGAAGAAAACAACAATTTAAATCTTGGACTTTGTACTGATAGGATGAATCCATATGAAACATTAAGCAACCAACATATTACTTGGCATGTCATGATTGTTGTACAATCTTCCACTATAGTTGTGTATGAAGAATAAGTATGTCATTCTATCATTGCTGATATCGGGCCCCAAACAGCCTGACAATGTTATTGATGTTTGCCTTGAACCTTTGATTGACGATGTAAATAAACTATCTGGAGAAGGTGTGATGAATTATGATGCTTTGCGCTGTGAGATGTTTAATTTATGTGCTATATTGTTTAGCACTATTAATAACTTTCCTACTTATGGGAACTTGTATGGATACATTTTCAAAGGAACCAAGGCATGCCCTATATGTGGGGAAAATACAAATTCTATCAGACTAAAACATGGAGGTAAACTGCATATCTTGGTCATCAAGGGTTTTTGCCAAAGGTCATCCTTACAGAAAGTTGTGCAAAACATTCAATGACTCAACTAAGGAACGAATTTCCCCTAAACCTATGTTAGGGGAGTATGTTTATGCAAAAGTAAACAACATTGTAAATCATTCTGGCAAGAGACTGTGTACTACTCCCACAGATGAAACGTCTTTATTAAAAAAGAGGTTGATATTCTGGGATCTTCCTTATTGGAATTCTTTGACAGTTTGACATTGTGCTGATGTCATGCATGTTGAGAAAAATATTTGTGATAGCATTATTGAAGCTTTGTTGAATATAACCGGTAATATTAAAGATGACATCAAATTCAGAATGGACCTACGTGAAATTGGTACAAGGAAAGAATAAACAAAAGAAGTTACCAAAGGTTGCCGCACATATCTACCTCCTACTTGTTACACCTTGTCTACAAAAGAGAAGAGTTTTTTTTGCGAGTGCTTGTGTAATATTAAGGTACCAGAGGGATACTCAACCAATATCCATAGATTGGCATCATTGAAGGATCTAAAGCTTATAGGTATTACATTTCAAAATTGTCACACTTTAATGCAAGATATATTGTCTGTGGCTGTTCAATCTATCGTTCCTAAGCATGTAAGGTTTGCAATCACTAGGCTTTGTTTCTTATTCAACACTCTATGTAGAAAGTTAATTGATTATGATATTCTAGATACATTGCAAAGAGAAGTGGTTGGTACCCTTTGTCAACTTAAGAAATATTTCCCCCCTTCATTCTTTGATATCATGGAACATCTAGTTGTCCATTTGACTAGAGAAGTAAAATGTTGGGTCCAGTTTTCTTGCATTGGATGTATCCTTTTTAGCATTACATGAGTGTTTTTAATGGTGATGTTCAGAACCGTTGTCACCCCGAAGGGAGTATCATTGAGGGCTATATTTCTAGGGAGGTTATGGACTTTTGTAATAACTTTTTGAGTCGCAACAAAACTCTTGATAATATTGTAAACCTTGATGTTTATTTCGGAAAAGGTATTTTGGAGAAAGACAGATAAATATTAATGGTCAATAGTGGGAACAAGCACACTCGTATATTTTTACACAACATTAACAATGTGGGTATTTATAACACCGAACACACCAATGAGCTCAAGACACGTTATCCCCGACTTAGTTCAATGTGGCTTGCTAGAGAGTATAATTAGATATTTATTAGGTGGTTTGAAAAGAAAGTATTTAATCAACTATCTCAAACACCAAATAATATTTCTAGAAACTATCAAATGGATCGAGTATAAGCCAAAGACCCATGTTACATATTATGAAGGGTTTGGCATAAATCTGGATTTTCATACTACATAAAATGTCAAGATGATAAAAGTATCGTCCAAAACAATGGGGTCACCCTTCAGGCCTCTTCATTGTATTTTTATAGTGCCAAGGGTAAGAGTACATGAAGGAAACATGTTTTATTATAGTGTCATTGAAGACATATGAGAAATTGACTATACAAAGTTTAGAGTTCTATTATTTAGGTGTAACTGGGTTGATAACAACAAAGGAGTTGTAGTTGACGAACTCGGTTTCAAAATAGTGAACTTTAAGTAGACATGCAAGAAGTATGAACCCTTCATCATGACATCACATGAAAAATAGGTATTCTACATCAACGCTCCTATAAAAGAAAATCGGTCTGTCATTCTTCATGGGAAAAATAGTTCATTTCAGATCCTATAGATGAAGAAGAGTACTACGACAAGTATGATGACTCTAGTCCATTTTCAGTTGGCTTACTAAATGTAAATGTCGAATCTAACATTTATGATTATACACGTGAAGATCACACGGAATGGATATTAGTTTAAGGTATACTGGTCATATGTGATTTGCCTTTTTCTATATTATATAACATGTTTATTTGTTCATATGTGATCTGACTTTTTATATGTGATGATATGCCTTTTTATATGTGATCTTACTTTTTTCATGTGTTTTCTTTTGATTTTATAGATGGAATCTGACCAAGAGCACAATGATCACAAGCATGATGATGCTGAGCATCCTGACCAGGGTGAGGATGCTGAGCATCCTGAACATTGTGCTGATGTTGCTGATAAACCAAAACATAAAGAAGTTAGTGGGATAATTGTGATGAAAGATGCCTCAAATAGTCAAGGGAGGAAGGGGGTAATTGAATTCAATGAAGCAGGAACACTACTTATTAAAGAGTTTGTCAGCTACTGTGGATTTCTTGGTTGAAGCAAAGTGCCTCTCCTTCATGAGGATGCGAGACAAGTGAGTACGGTCCACAAAGACCTCATCTAGAGGGAGTTAGAGGTGAGATAAACACAATTATGTTTTTATAGTCTTTTCCTATTCTTTCTTTTAACATTTATAAACAAAATTGAATGTTGAACCCTTTTAGGGCCAATATTAACTTGATAAAAAGTTATATCGCAAGTCTGTTATACATCTCGTCAAGAGAAGACATAGAGATTGGCAGACAATCCTCACAGGAGACAATGTCTTTGGAGACAAGAAGGAACCCTGACTTAAATGGAACTATATTGATCAAGATGATTGGAAGGAGTTTGTTTGATGGAGACAAACAAATGCATTCCAAGTATTGAATTAATTAGAATTTTATGATTTCTTATGGATACTTAACAATATCACCTGTGTGAATTAATCAAACCCTTCACAAAGCTAAAAAGACATGCGTGACAAGAATGTGCACAACCAAAAATGCCGCCTAATGAGAGAGGTACAATGAGAGTAAGAGATATAGTGAGAGAAAGAGAAAGGGGAAGAACAAGGGCAAGAGTAATGCCAAGAGTAAGAAAAATAACAAGGGCAACAATAAGGGTATTATACTTCTACTCCTTCTACTTCTGAGTCTTCTAGTGCTTCTGGACGATTGTCTCGCTATATTGAGTGGATAGATGTGAGGAGAAACAAAATCAGAGAAATATCCATCCAAGAAACACAAAAGGTGGGTTCAAAATGGTAAATTTATTGGTTTCACAATAAGACTATTTTCTTTTTTACTGGATGGTCAAATTTTATTGATTAGTCAATTTTTCATAATAATTAGTTGGATCTGGCTGCCCAAGCAAAGGAGGGGAAATTCACCCCTCAAGACACACACAGTGAATTGACGGTTTCTCTAGGGATAGAAAATCATCCTAGATGTGTTAGGGATACTGGAGCTGGGTAAGGGATAAAATCTTTTTTTGACACAAGCCAGTATAAGTGCAAACAATCCAAGAAAGGGGAAGTGGACCAAGAGTATGTGCAGGGAATTGTAGATGCAACCTTAGAGAAATATATAATGTCTTAGGTGGCACAAACTTCTCCAACAGTCATAGAACATGTTCACCACTCGCCCAAAGAGTGCATTGAGAGTAGTCCTTTGGACCCACATGGCACGATCGAGGTAAGATTCAATTCAAGTCAATTTATAAACACATTGTGAGAAAATAATCACTCAAGTCAATATTTATGTTTGTCAAATTAAATTATATTTCATAAAATTGTAGGTGGCCAGAAATTGCCATCTTTCCATCGATGTTCTAGTAGGTAACTTTATGGAAAATGTCGAGGCTTCTATTGCCAATGTGGTTCATGGTATTCCCTTCGAGCTGATCACTATTGTGTGAATGTCATACATATCTTTCCAGAAATGAGTGACATACCTCTCCTATAAGAGCACCCAGATGCCACCATAGTTAGAGAGGTAGAAGGAGGCTTTACTGGGTGGCCCAAACGACTCTTTAGATCTCTTTAGGTATGAAGAATATATATTGAAACTTATATACAATAATCAAAAGCTGAAATTAGAATACATACATGCACCCTACTAAGATGTCCTCTAGGGTTCTGAATCCTCCACCCCCTCATTTTATTCCACAAGATTTGTTTGACTCCTTAGGCCCTAAATGCAAGACATTGACAAGATGGTTAGACACTATAGACCAAAAAGATACCATTGTGATCAACCTTGGGAGGAGATCATGATATACAATGAGACAATGTTATAATGTTGGAAGATGTTTTTGAGCTATTTGAGTATGATTGATTGAGCACATAAGTGATAGAACTTTGCATACAGTGAGTGTGAATACCCCATCATATGTGAAAAATTGTTTAATTGTTTCCTATATATAAACTGAGTATTGGTTATATATACATTTCAATCATTTGCATTACATGGCTCATGACTTCCGAATAGCAAATGTGGGATTTCTAGTCACTGATTAGCAATGTACTTAGAGGTTCGAGTGACATCAGAGAATATGTGACTATTGTGATGCATCTTTTTGGTGCTTCCAAGACCGTGATCTTAGCTCCCTTCAACATTAGGTAAGTTTTTGGCTTGTTGCTTATATGTCTAACCTATGAATACAATTTGTTATGTGATTTAATTTTTATTTTATTTGCCTTCTGTTCACTTAGAAATAGGCATTGGCAGTTGTTAGTGATTGTTCCTGAGACTTGGACTGTGTATTTCTTTGATCCTTTAGGTGAAAAATTGCCACCAAATGAGGGACATCGAACGAAATTGGCGATTCATGCGTAAGTATAGTTTTCAGTACCCACATATTCGTTAATATTTGCACCATGTGACAGTTTAATAATGTAACATATTGTAGGGGTGTAAAAGCATTCTATATCAGTGGATGGAAAGTAGATAAGAAAAAGAAATCAATAACTTGGAAGAGTATTGATGTATATATTTTCTTATACCAATTACATAATATATGACCAACTCTGCTTAATTATATTTATTAATGTAATTGTGAATCTACAGGACCCTATACAAGACAATGGCTGGACATGCACATATTACATGATGATGTACATGTAGATGATTGTCATTCATGCAAAACATATCAAATGTATATAGAATGTAAGTTATTTGTCTTGGATCATATTAGTGAAGTACTCTCATTTGATAATACAAACAAGAAAATCTAGTTAGAAGTCTCATTCTCTTTGCATTTTTTTCCTGAATACTAAACTCTATACATTGGACCAGCTGAATGACCTACGTGAAAAATGAGCAGACTGCTTCATTGAAAATGTGGACTTGAACAAAAAATTTGACGGTTGATTGATAATTTTTTGGTAGTTTAAATTTTGATGCCATATTTTTTATATGTATTTGTGAGTTTGAATTGAATGTTGATATGTATTTTTTATATAATTTGTATACACTGTGACTTAAAGTCTGAGATGGCAACGGATGTTGATATGTATTTGTGAGTGTGATTTGAATGTTAAGTGCATATGTTGTGTGAATTTGAATATGAAGGCATGTTGAAGAGAATGATGTTTATTTATGCATATATATGTATGAAATTGAAGTGTGATTGAGAAATGAAACAATTGAACTGTGAGTTCATGGATTGTGTGCATTTAAAGTAAAAAAAGATAGAATGAGGCATGTTTGTGCCTACTTTGCATAATTTATCTTTTTTCATGCAGGTGTGCTGGTCTGTTGTTGAGCCGCAATGCTTGCAGAGAGCCTGCCGTTCTTCAAAATATTTTAGTTCTAAAAAATAATAGACTCTAGATAGGCTAATAGGTTGGACAGTAGGTCTACAGACCTACTATATATAAAAAACAAACATTTCATGTTGGTTATCAATAAATAACCGACTACATATCATTTCTACGCCGGATATTTACAAATGATATGATGAGATTTATCTAATTTTTACTATTCTATCACATTTTTCGTCAGTTATTTGTAAATAACCGACTACATATCATCTCTATGCCATTTATTTACAAATAATCGACGAGATTTACCTAAAATTTTTACTATTTTATCACTGATAAAACCGACAACAAGTTATTCGATGTCTATTATTTGTCATTAACCAAACGACAAGGAAAGGTCAAAGCAACACTCGCTGGTAGTTAGGTCGTCGGTTCCTCTATAACAAAAATCCGATGACATAAAATTTGTCATTGGTTTAATTAACCGACAAAGAATGGTTTAGTCTACGTCGCGTATTTGTTCGTCAGTTTAAAACTGATGTTGAATGCCTAAAATAGAAGGCATTGTATCCCCATTATTTAGTAGTGCATGTTGTAGATTTGTAACCAAAATGGACTTGTGGTCTATATGATCTTAGACGATTGCTCCTCAGCCAAGATCTCTCTGAAAAGAAGTAGATGCCCTTCAAACAACAAAGGTGTGTCTTTCATGACATATTCTGGTCCTTCTAGTGAGTGAATTGAATGGAAAATAGGTTGCTTTCAATATTTTTGAACATACTTTCCGCAACAATCCCTAGACGAGGGTCATTGTCCTTGTCAATACTTAGAAATTATACGCGCGCTATATCGGGAGATGGACAACTAGGGCTACATTCAGATGATACTCCATGGATTTCACACCTCTAGACTTGAAGACTATCCGATCATCATCATATTCTTTGTTGATGTTTCAATTAGCATATCTCGTCATTGTCTCGTCATCTATGCCCTACAAAAAAAAACCTAACCAAGAAGGATACCACATACTAGAGATCCTAGGTCACAATCGATTGTATACATTGATGCAGAGAGTCGACCCTCTCGGTCTATCCCTCCCTTAGTGGTTGCAACAATCCCCAAAGATTGCTAGGGTTTCATGGGAGATATTGAAAAATAGAAACCTAAGTAAGATCATATTTTTAGTTTAGTGGGAAGGTTTTAAGCAACCCACTCTTCTAGATGAAAATTATATTGCAAATGTTGTCGTGAAGAAGATTTTAACGAGCGAGATTATGTTGGAATGAACTTTTTGGGTTTTTTTCTATACCTGATGAGATAATTGGATCCCGACTTAGACTTTTAGAGTGATCAATTGGAATTAATATGGATATATGAGATGTTGCATTGCCCTATTTTCTAAGATTATGAAGCTAGTAATGAAATTAGAGGATTACAAGGTTAGTGATGATATAATGACAGTGTGACCAATTCATTGAACTGTGGCAACCATTAAATCTCTCGTAAATATATATAATAGGTAATATATTCCAGGTTAGGTTGAGGGTTAGTCATTATAAAATGTGACCAGATTCAGAGTTTACTTTTCAGAACGTTTACCACCGACTTGGACTGACATGTAAATGTTTTTTTGACGCCCCCAGTTCTGGGAATATATGCAAAGGCTAGCTGCGCTGGGGCATAGAGATACAAAAGACACATTTGGTTTTTCTGGATTTTGCTGTATTGGATTGTATTTTAGAATTCATCTGCACAAAATTTATATTTGATTTGTAGGATTCAAAAAATGGAGGCAATCCCGGGGTTCCTAGACATAAAGGGAATCTCGTATTTTGATTTCCATAAAAATCTCCCGGACGTCAAAATCTAGCTTTAGCTGGCCTGTGGGCCGAGAAAAAAATAAATCTTGTATTTTACATATCCAAGAAACCAAACATAATATTTATATTTACAAAATTTCAACAAGGCAATATTTTACAAATGCAGGATGGCCTAAATGCAGGATTTTACAAACCAAACGTTCCCAAAGACCTTGTAAAAAAATAACTTTTGTCTTGATTTTCACATAGATACTCAATCGGCTGACTGACCGGGCATAGGCCCAGTCTGGTCTAACAAAACCTTCTTTACATGGCCCAATCCACACGGTGATCGACATAGAAAGACCTGCCGGACAAACAATCCACTTTCCGACTGAGTCACATCGACATAGCTGGACTCGACTCTTCTACTGAGGCCCTGTTTGGTAGGGTGTACCCGGGTGTACTTTGGTGAATCAAAACACCAACAAATTAAAATTAAGCCTTTTGAACTGCTGCATATTTATTTGGTACAGTGTAATATAAGTTCCTTACTTTTACTTGTAATTGTTTGGTCAAGCAGCAACAAGTTTCTTCAATCATTCGGTCCACTAGTAGACGAGAGCAGCACTTTACGTGGTGGTCTGCTTTACATAGTGGGCCCCATTGACAGAAAGACTAGTGGGAGCATTGCTTTATATGGTGGTCCCCATTGACAGAAAGAGGTGGCTGTATAACGTCCGCGGTCCGCCAGACCAATGTCTTCCAGGACAGCAAAAATGAGTGTGGTGAGTTAGCTGTTGCTACAAACTCCAGGAAAATGACCCCAAAAGTGGAGTCCGGTGCAGCTACAAAACAACGAACATCACCCAAACTCACCCTATCAAATAATAATTAAAACCAAAAGTATTACAATTAAACTTAATGGTCGAGAACAACACCCTACCAAACATTGAAGCGCGTCAGTTCGAAGGGTAGCCAGCTGGGCGTGAGGAAAGAACCCTTTCTCTCTGGTTGGTCAGAACTTATATAGCTTCACCAGGGGTCCATCCATGATCCATGTCCGGCCCACACAGAACTTATATAACTGACTCAGCTTCATGATGCTATCCCATATCTTATCCAAATCGCGCGATACTGAATGAGTGATCACACTGACCAGATACTATCCAAAAGGAAGACTTGAATGAGTTACCAGCACCTGCATAATCCGACAGCCATGTTCCTCTTGTTCCTCTTGTTTGCGTCGTTCAGATTCTCCGTTCGCCCCCACAAGCCGGGTGGGAAAGCAGATGGTGGTATTAAAGGGCTTCTAACAGAGAAATGAAAAGCAAAGTGGGCACCTCCATAGTCCTTTCATTGTTACTGGTTATACGGTAAGAACACCTCAATAGATTGCAAAAACATGCTGCGCAGCCAAATTAACCAAGTGTACGTCATTAGTATCTATTTGCTTCTACTGTATTCATTTCTTCTCTCGCTTGGTGCAGGGTCAACTACCTGTTACAGTACATGTCGTGCGATGACACCCATATATCGAACTCTGATTGGTGGAGTGTGAAAACAACAGGAGAATCACATTACAACGTATGCTTGATTTTTATCACATTATTTGTCGGTTTCCCCTTCAATCAAGCACCGCATGTGCACCAAACTAGCTAGAGCTGCTCCACATGTTATCCACCGGCAGGCAGCCTAGCCTCGGCTGTTTACATCGGAAAAATCTTGCCGACCTACCTGAGCTGTCTCTCGCACCGATACCCTACTGATTCGTGCTAACCAAATCTAATCCGCAACCATATCTCATGTCTGTTGGTTCATGTGTTGCACTGCTGGCTGAAGAAGGGGATCCATCGGACCTGCAGATAAAATAACTATGACAATGGCTTGTCTTCCGTTTGCACGTGAGGCGTTTGTCCCAATCCGAATCTTAGAAGTTTCATCTCACTGTTCGGTCACTGATCTGCCAATGGCCTGCTCATGAGGTACTGATATTTCGCTGGATTCTGGATATTATATGAATGTGTCTGCCTGGTCTTGTATGTGGCCGGGTTCCATTTCTTTCCACTGTTGAGCTCCCCTCAATATCCAAGTTGTAGCATAGACATGGGGTGAGGCAGTATGCAAACAGCTGTGACAATCAGTGCATGTCTTCTTGTTTCATTACAATTGGGATGCTATAGAGTGTTGTTCCCCACATGCCCGGGCGCCCCACCCCTATATATATACCATATTCTAATAATCCCCATGCCTTCCGACTTCAACCTGCTCCATGAAAATAGGGAACGGCATCATCAAGAATCGGGCATACTGTGCTTAAAATGACAGATATTCTCTTTGGTTGATATTTGCATATTAGACGATTCTCTGTGTTAATTTAAAGATCGTTGAACAATATGACTACCACATTAATATAATCATCGGAGGAATAGTAATACATTCACTCATTTTCAGAAGCAAAATTTTTAATGGTAATCTTGCTTAAATTTTGTTGCGTCAGTTGCCGATCTAGCCTCTACAGAAACTGTTAAAAGGATGGAGGGGCACGAGGTGAGACTAATAGTCAAGACGTCTAGGCGCGAGACTAATCATCGATCAACATAATAAACTAATAACTCTAACACTATCAATTATAAAAGTGTACACAATGAAAACGAAAAAAGATAAATACATGTGGAGATGCTTAAAGAGACCAGTAAATGTCAAATACAAGTCCAAAAATTAAGTGCAACAAATGATATATTAAAAACTATTATCAAGAGTGTATTGTGTGTATATCTTCGAAAGATCTTTGAAGGCATTCCTTTTTCAAAGATGTCTGCAACTACGTGGTTTGTCCCTATATGTTCAATGAAAAAAAAACCAACCTGACATCTTTCTTCAGTAATAGATTTTGAAGTTCCACGTGTTTCACTCTCTTAGATATCCTGAGTCTGAAGAAAAAATTGCAGCTTTATTATCATAGTGAAGAGTTATTGGCTTTGAGAAAAAACTCAGAAGCCCAAACTCAGAGAAAAAATTATTCAACGCTGTTCCATGAATTGAAGCCTCATAACATGCCACATACTCAACCTCCATGATAGATGCATAAAACAACTTTGACTTTTTCATGATATTAGACTTCTATATAAGAGATAAACAAAGACAGAAGTGTGATATTGTACTGTTTAAACGTCCTCTAAAATCTAAATCAGAATAACCAATCACCTGTAGGTGTCCTGATATTCTATATGTGAGCATGAAGTTCTTTGTTCTTTTAATCATATTAATACATTCTTTACAACATTCCGATGAGTTATTCTTGAGTTACATTAAAATCTACCCAACATACGAAACGCATGACTGGTGTGAGGTCTTGTATAGACATGTGCATACATCAAACTCCTCACAAGATATGCATACATATAGTTAGCCATTTCTTAATGCTTCAAGTTGTTCAGTGGACGATGTGTAAGATCAAGCTTGTCTATACAATGGCACACGACTAGAACAACATTTCATCATGTCAAATCTTTCTAGAACTTTATCAATATATGATTTTTGAGAGAATCCAAAACTACTAGTGACCTACCATGGAATATTGTTATTCCAATCACATAGGATGTCTCACCCATATTTTTTTATTTTGAAGCTCTTAGAGAAATAAGTCTTAGGTTCATGTAAAAACTGATTTTGCTAGTAGCCAATAAAATATCATCGACATACATATCCAGAAATATGAACTTACTCCAACTAATCTTGAGATGTATGCACATGTCAACTATATTTTCTTTGAAACCAAATATAATAATGATTTCATCAAACTATAAATGCCATTGCCTTGAAGCTTGTTTCAATAGATATAATGACTTCATAAGTTTGTTAACCATGTTTTACTGACCTCATATGACAAAGCCTTCATGTTAGTGCATGTAAAATTCTTCTTGTATGTGTTCATTAAGAAAGGTGATTTTCTCATCCATTTGATGTAACCCAATGTCATAACGAGCTAGTTAAGCCATGATAATTCTAATATAATACTTCTTAGATACAAGGGTCAGTGTATTCAATTCCTTCTTTTTGAGTGAAAGATTAAGTAAAAAATTTGACTTTACGCCGTTCAATGTTTCCTTTTTTGTCTCATTTGGTCTTGTAGACTCACTTACAATCAACTACATCATGTCATGGAAGCAACTGAACTAATTCCCAAACTTGGTTTTTATCCATATATTTCAATTCAATTTTAATGGCATAAATCAATTTAATAAGAAACCTAAACCTTTATTCTTTCTTCTTAAAATTTTACTTGGTATAGAAAATAATCACTAGGAATAGTTGATCTTCTTTCTCGAATAAATCTTCTTAATATTGATTCTTGTGGTTATTCAACATTCTCATTGGCTATGATATCATTGTGGGGTTGTTGATCATTTATAGGATCCCCTCATTGCGAAGTGGTTCAACAGTAGGATGATTCTTAATATAGTTAGGGATAGATGGTAAAGCGATGTTTAATGTTGTATCTTTAATTCTCACATCTTGAAATTTATAACTCCCACATCTTTGTCCATTCTCATAGGATCTAACATTATCAATTTTAACATTTCTTATATTGTTGTTAGGAAAATAACTTGTGTGTCACGTGGACTTATCAAGAGTCAATAACGTAATCATTGATCTTTCAAGAGTCTAATTTATTTTCAGCTAGATTGTATATCATATCCTCATTTGGAATCCCCAAGATTAGATGTTTTAAAATGGTTTTCCATTATACACACAATTCAAAATGTGTCACTGGAACTACCTTACTAGGAACCTAATTTAGAATGCAAGTAGTTGTTCATAGGGCATCCATCTACAAGGATATAGGTATATTGGCATGACTCAACATTTTTTATCCATTTCCATGTATGTACAATTTTGCCTTTCAAATACACAAATTTTCCATGGAGAACTAGTCTTTGTGTATCGAGCTACAATTCTAAGATTTTGAAGAAGTTCTACAAAAGTTCCAGAATGTTGACCTACTTCATCATGCCTTCAATAAAATCACCACCTCTATTTGACCTTATGATTTTCACTTTCCGGTGTAGTTTACTTTCGACCTCGTACAACATCCCTAGACTAAGATTTATCATGCAATAGATATAGATAATAATAATGTGACTAATTATCTATAAAGGTTATGAGCTTTTCTATCCACAAAAAGTAGGTATGTCAAGAACTTCGTTAATATTTGTATGTATGATTTCAAGAAGTTGTTTAATCCTTGTGGAACTTTTGTACATTTTGATATTTTGCCTATACACAATATAACCCACTTTATTGCCAGAAGAATCAAGAGACAAAATGACTCATGTTTTACCAATCTTTTTATTCTTTCACTAGATCTTTGTCCACTCTTTTATGTCAGAAGAAATATGAGTCACTTTCAGAAGATTTATGTTTTGTTTCAACTTATATAATACAAAATAAGGTAATTTTAACCAAATTGACTATCACTATGAATCTTGTATAGACCATCAATTAAAATTCCGAAACCAATAGGACTAGAAATTTGAAGTAAACAAAATTTACTATTATCGACTCCCAATGAATATCCAAGTACATCAAGCACACCAACAAACATCAGACTATGAGAAGTTGATAAAATATAATAAGTTTTTAATTATAAATAAAAATTACTATCTAAAATGTAAGTCCCCTGATGATGCGAACCAAACCCACTAACCAGGGTTAGGGCCCACCAAACATGGATTACTACTAACCATCAACTTTTAACCACTTACAAAAAATTTGACTTAGCCTTTTCTTTTCTCAGATTTATAGTAAATCATTTAGCAATCTGATAGTGTCTTGATTAGACATAAATTGAAAGATACGATAGAATTTGACTATTATATAGAAGATAAAGTTTTACACTTAGTATACATCATGTACTTTTCTTTACAAACTGCTCTCTTTTCCCACTCACTTTTTCCCAAGACCTAGAGGAAGGATAAGCGACCATCTATCTATTCTAACTACTTCTTTAGGGCTTACGTTCTACTCTAGATAAAACTAGCTTCTGTCTCCTCAGAAAAAGCTAATCCTTTACCTAAAAAATTGTTCAGTAGGTTGATGAGCTACTGGCTCAATGAGTAGAAAATCAACAAGTAACCAAGAAACTTTGATGTTTGTATTTAATATAACTTAAACATAGAAGCATATAAGCATGGTAGTTTAAAAATTATAAATCACTTAGCATGACAGTTGAACATTTATTAAAATAAATAAAAGGCTAACTTATTCTATTAACATAATTTTTAATCCATTTATTATACCACTAGACCCACATGAGGTATACCACAATATGTGAAAGGATCGCAGCAAGCTACGATCTCACTACACAAGACTTAGAAGAAATGCCTGAGTTCCTAATTCTTTAATCTCAATACCACATCTGTAGTTGGCATCACCATGTCTGGCTCTTAGCGGCTAAAGGGAATGGCTGGATCTATGGACTCCTCCTCTAGACCTTGGTAATCAGACAAAGGGTCAAATCACTTTGGCTTACTGTCCATCAGTGGACCTACTTACCACTAATCACTACAATTTGTAACATAGGTGCCACTAGAATCTCCGATTGGTGTTGGGTACCACACCATTTATAAGGAGTCTATCCTACCAGTCAAGAACCTCACACCCTACTGGTACGATCTGACTACCTCGATCTGAACTACCTCCAGTCAGGAAACCATTTCCTCCTCACAACACATGCCTCATCCTGTGAGGATTCTATAGTGTCCATAACATCTAATGTCTAGTTATATGATTTAACTGGATTCATAATTGTAACTAATGATTATCCTGATTTTGTCAATGATGCATCTCGTATTAAACACATAAATCATTTGATAATTTTCACAACTCTCATAAACCATAGCTTGACTCTTTAAACATAAATTTGGGCAACCCGACTTCCATGGTGCCTCAATTTACACCATTTCATCACCTGTTAGTTCATAAAAACTCACATGACAACTTTCGACATGATATTACATCACTATAATAAAATAAATAAAGCATATCTACTACTAAAAATCACTACACAAATTTATCAAAACCATCACAATTATCATAAGCCATAATTGAATGTTGGAAATCCAATATATAAATTGTATGCTTTAAATCTGGGTGAGAAGGTGATTTTCCACTCATAGTACATGTTTTATCCACAAATCTCACCTCTAGCCTAGATAAACTCAAAATCTATCCTTTCCTAGTCTAATCCAAGCTCTCGTCCAAACAACTATTTAATAAGTTTACCTACTCAAAAGAAGATCTGTTGGAGGTAGGAGATGAAGAACAAAGGTTAACCAAAACCTTTGGTTGATGGACCAGGGATTTTCGAGTAAGGGAACATGAATAGAAGGAAGGGCCAACAATTGAAAACTACTTACTTAGTCGAATATATGGAAAACCTTTTGATTTCTTCTATTTTTCATGTTCTTCCCCAAAAATTTCTTGAGAAATTGCCCTCCAAGTAGTATTTTTGTCGACCAAAGGGTCTGAGAGGATACAGAATCGAATCACGATTCTGATGCACTTTGTTTTTTTGAAAATGGGTATGTATAGCTTAAGATGTGATCATTTTACAATTGACTATCCTGGACGACGATTCTTGATGACCATTTGGTCACTGGGCCTCGACTATCACTGGGCCTTTGGTGACCAATGGTCACTGGGCCTCAAGAGTCGCTGAGAAAACCCATTCTTGGCAACCATTCTCGGTGATCATTCTCGGCGGTCACTGAGAAACTGTACATGTTACTAAAATGGACATAACTCACTCATTTTAACTCCGATTTGGTTCATTCTTTTTACATTGGATTTGTAATTGAATTATATATAATGATTCAATATTAGTTTGATAATATTCTTAAATAAACATTTATATTTTAATTATTTTCTCAAGTATCATTAACTCTTCTATTACATATAAGTTTCATTATTCCTCAAGTATCATTATCCCAGTTGCTGCCTTGATTTACCACCCTCCCGGGCATTCAGCCTCTGTCATATCATGCATGCATTTCTCTATCACTGTGATGAATATCCTTGATTTGATCATAAAATGTAGGTTTAACTTGCATCTGTACAATCAATCCACATTGTTTAGACACATTCAAAATCCAAATTCATCTCTCTCATCTTAACTAACAAGTCTCTTTTTACACATGCCATTGAAAACATTTCTGCAGATAATGTTGACTTCCTACTCAAAGCATCTGCCACAACATTGGCCTATCCAGGGTGGTAATCAATAGTAACATCATAATCCTTTATAAGCTCCAACCATATGCACTATCTCAGGTTGAGATCCCTTTGTGTAAAAATTTACTTTAGACTCTTATGATTAGTAAAGACCTGACATGATTCACCATAAAGATATTGACACCATGTCTTTAAGGCATGTACTACTGCTTCTAACTCAAGATCATGTGTGGGATAGTTCTCTTCATTCTTCTTAAGCTGTCTAGAGGCATAGGCCGCCACCTTTCCTTCTTGAATAAGAACACATCCCAAAACTCTCCTGGATGCATCACAGAAAACAAATAACCTTTATCTTCCTCTGGTAATACTAAGAGCGGTGGTGTGGTTAACTTCGTCTTTAATGTTTGAAAAGTTTTCTTACAAGATTCAGACCAAATAAAAGGTACATCCTTACTTGTTAAGAATGTAAGAGGTCTTGCTATCTCGTCAAAGTTTCTTATAAACCTCCTATAGTATCCAGATAACTCTAGAAAACTTCTAATTTAAGTAGGGGTCGTAGGTTGCTCCCACTTAAGAACAAATTCCACCTTCTTAGGGTCAACACTGACTCCTTCTCTTGATACGACATGTCTAATAAAAGATACTTCAGCCAACCAAAACTCACATTTGCTAAACTTAGTATAAAAATGGTGCTACCCTAACAACTACAGGGCAATCCTCATATGTTGCTCTACATATCTAGAATATATACGAATATCGTCTATAAACACTACTATGAACTGTTCTAGATATGGTTTGAAAATCCTATTCATCATCTCCATAAAGGTTGTAGGGGCATTTGTCAGTCCAAAATACATGACTACAAACTCATAATGTCCATACATTGTTCTGAATGCCAACTTAGGTATATCAGATGCCTTTATTCTTCACTAATAATATCATGATCTGAGGTATATCTTTGAAAAGATTGTTTCTTTTAGTAACTTATCAAATAGGTCATCAACTCTAGGAAAAGGATATTTATTTTTAATTTCTATCTTATTCTATTGTCTATAATCTATGATAAACACCTGGTTTCATCCTTTTTCTTCATGAAAAGTACTAGAGATCCCCAAGGTGATGTACTAGGTTGAATGAATCCCTTATCCAGTAGCTCCTATAACTGGGTTTTAATTTCTTTAGCTCTGTAGGTGCCATTCCATAGGTAGAGAATACTATTGGGTGGATACTAGGTAAGGTTTGTATCTCAAAGTCAATATATCTTTTAGGTGTTAAACCTGATAATTCATCAGGAAAGACATCTGGAAACTCACACACTATGAGAATATCTACTATACTCATTGTTCTTTTCTCTACCCTAGCATCCACCACATGTGCTAAAAATGCCTCACACCCCTTTCTCATCATCATATCAGCTACAACAACTGATACTATACATGTGGGTAAGTTTTTCTATCTCCAATAAAGACACATAAAAATCCACCTTGTCGAAAGATAGCTTCTTTCTTCCAACAATCCAATTGGACATGAAATGTCTCAAGGCAGTCCATACCCAAATTAATTTGAAAATATTGATATCTAAAGGTATGATATTGACTGCTATTGTATACCCACAAAAACTCAACAGACATCTAGGACATACTTCTATCAAAACTGACGATTCACCTAATGGAACTCTTAACAACAATTCATAAGATAAATCATGGGTTAGAAGATTTAATCCACTAACTATCAATCATTTAATGAAGGAATGTGTTGCTCCATGATCTATCAATATTGTAACAGAAATGTTGATAAATAGGAGCATCTCACCTATCACAACTCTGGCTGAGATTGCACCTTTAGATGGTGTCATTGAGAAGAAGCGCCATGTAGCTCTCCTCTACTACGTTGTCCTCACTGTCAACTACTAGTACTAGGTGCTCCCCCTCTAGAACCTGAAGCCACTAAAGAACTTGTCCCTCTAACTGGAGTCTGTCTTTGTGGAGGCTGAAACTATAATTGTAAACCTTGTTCTGAAATATACTGAAGCTTTGGGACATCCCTTTTTATATGTCCGATCTACCCATAGTGAAAACATATCAAAGCACTAGTTTCCCAACAATGACCAGAATGTGTCCTTATGCAATTGTCACACATGGTTGCA
The DNA here is from genome assembly GCA_963693085.1 of Alisma plantago-aquatica. Taxonomy (NCBI): domain Eukaryota; kingdom Viridiplantae; phylum Streptophyta; class Magnoliopsida; order Alismatales; family Alismataceae; genus Alisma; species Alisma plantago-aquatica. The sequence goes on from OY856412.1 coordinate 757,957,587, forward strand.
TCCTGTCTCTGTGGGCATGTTACTGACACTAATGATCCTAAAGACCTAGTTGGAGGTGTCTACCTGGGTGGTGTATTCCATCTAGAGGAAATAGGCCTTCCTCCACTCGGTGAATAACTAGATCCTTGTCTCCCAAAATAACCAACTCCTAGTCCTATCTTGGAAAAGAAACCACCACCTCCTCTGTATCCATCACTACTTTGTCCTACTCTACTGAAGTCTCTAGATCTTTTCTTGCTCTCAGACTGCTTATTAGCATTAACTGACTCTTCTACATGTCTTACCGCTTCCAAAAATTTCTATCTCCAACCAATATCTGATATAGTGTGTCTAATATCCAAAAATTCTCCAAAATTAATCCTTTTTGAAATCTTCTGTACTTTTCTACATTATCAGACACAAGCTGGGGGTAGAAATTTGCTAATCTTATAAAGTACGATTTTTACTCACCAATTAGCATACTGCCTTGTCTGATATTCTTCAGTTGTTTGATCTTATCACTTAAGAAGGTAGAAGGAAAATACTTAAGGTGAAACTCATCCACGAAGTCCCTCCATATCATCACTATATTTCTCCTCTTATCTCCTACCCCATGCCACCACAACTCAACATCTTCCTTCAGTAGATAGACCACATGATTGATTTTCTTATCCTCTGACATCTCCATTAGATGAAATATCTTTTCTAGTTGTTAAATCCACATCTCCTCCATAGCTGGATCTATTGTTCTAGAGAATTCTATCCCCCAAACTTCTTTACCAGCTCATAGGATCTCATCAGATCCTTACTAGAAGATGAAGACCTTCTATCCATCTAATATTTTCTTTTGTCTCCAGAAAAATATGGTGCATCCTTGTTGCCTCATTATCTTATCTACCTTGAGCCATTGCTCGAGGGTCAGGGCCATAATGTCTCTCATCTTGTTCCTCACCATGTCCACATCCTCGTACTTCCATCTACATATCCATAACAAAACACATATCCTAATCCTATCAGTCTCTTATCTCCCCTGTCCCATACCTAAATTCATTTTAGGTTCATCCTATGCTCTTATACAAAAAGTTGATGTGAGCCAAACCCTCTAACCAAGATTAGGGCCCGCCAAATACAGATTACTACTAACCATCAACTTTTAACCACTTACGAAAAATATGCCTGAACTTTTTCTTTTCACAGATATACAATACATCATTTAGCAAATTGATAATGTCTTGATTAAACATAACATTGAAGGATACAATAGAATTCAACTATTACATATAAGAAAGAGTTTCACATTTAATATACATCATACACATTTCACTATAAACTACTCTCTTTTCCCACTCACTCATTCCCAGGACCCATAGGAAGGATAATAGACCGTCATCTATTCTAACTACTTTTTATTTAGGACATCTGTTCTACTCTTGATAAAAAATAGCTTTTGTCTCCTCGAGAATAGCTAATCCTTTACCAAAAAAATTGTTCAGTAGGTTGATGAGCTACTGGCTCAATGAGTAGAAAATCAACAAGTAACCAAGAAACTTTGATGTTTGTATTTAATAGAACTTAAATGCAGAATCATATAAGCATGTCCATTTAAAACTATAAATCTCTCAGCATTGCAGTTGAACATATATTAAAATAAATAAAAGGATAACTTATTATATTCACATGATTTTTAATCTATTTATTATGCCACTGGACCCACATGAGGTTTACCACAACATGTGAAAGCATCACATCAAGCTACAATCTCACTTTACAAGATTTGGAAGCATGCCTGGGTTCCTTAGTCTTTAATCTCAATAACACGTCTACAACCGAGATCATTACATTTGGCTCTCGGTGGCTAAAGGGAGCGACCAGATATTTGAACTCCCCCTCTAAACCTTGGTACTCAGGTGGAGAGTCAAACACTTTGACTTAGTGTGCATCAATGGACCTACATACCACTGATCACTGTAATTTGTAACATAGGTACCACCAGAATCCTCAGTTGGTATTGGGTACTGCACCATTCACAAGGAGTCTCCATACTAGTCAAGACCCATGCACCCTATTGGTACAATCTGTCTTAGCTCGATCTGGACTACCTCCAGTTAGGAAACTATTTCCTCCTCACAATGCATAACTCATCTTGTAAGGATTCTACAGTATCCATGACATCTAAAGTCTAATGATAATTAGTTGATTTAACATGATTCATAATTGTAATTAATGATTATATACTTTTATCAATGATTCATCTTGTATTAAACACATAAATCATCTGGCAATTTTTATAAATCTTAGAAACCATAGTTCCGCTCTTTAAACATGAAATAGGGCAACCCGAATTCCTCGATGCCCCATTTAAGACCATTTAATCACCTTAATTCATAACAACTCACATGTAAACTTTCAACATGTATTACATCACTAAAATATAATTACTAAATCATTTCTACTACTAAAAATCACTACACATATTTATCAAACTAGCACAATTATCATAAGTAAGAATTGAATGTTGGAAAGCCATATTTAAATTTGTATGCATTAATCTGAACCTGAAGGTGATTTTCCACTCACAATACACATTTTATCCCACTGATCTTGCCTCTGGCCTTGATAAACTCGAAATCTATCCATTTCTAGTCTGATCCATGCTTCAAACATCAAAAATATCACCCAAACAGTCGTTCAATATGGTTACCGACTCAAAACAAGATATGTTGGGGATAGGAGATGAAGAATGAGTTAAGTGATACCTTTAGTTGATGGACCAACGAGTTTTGAGCAAGGGAACACAAAGAGAAGGAAGGGTCTACGATTAAAAACCACTAACCAAGTCGAACCTATGAAAAATCCTACGATTTCCGCCATTCTTAATGTTCTTTTCCAAAAATCTCTTGAGAAATCACCCTCCAATTCATCCTTTTGTCAACCAAAGGGTCTGAGAGGATAGATGATCAAATTATGGTTCTAAAGGACTTTGTTTCATTGAGAAGGGATATGTATAACCCAATATATGATTGTTTTACAATTGGTTGTCCTGAACGGTGATTCTCGGTGACCTCTGGGTCTTTGGTAACCATTTGTTCACTGGGCCTTTAGCGACCAATGGTCGTTGGGCCTCGGTGTTCACTGAGAAAGCCCATTCTTGGCCACCATTTTCAGCAGTTGTCGAGAAACTATACATGCTACCAAATAGGCTATAACTCATGAATTTTAACTCCGATTTGGTTCATTATTTTTGTGTTAGATTCAAAATTGAATTCTCTAGAATTTTTGATATTGGTATAATATTATTATCAAATATAAATTTATTTATTAATTATTTTCTCAAGTATCATTAACTCTCCTCTAACAGACATGTATGGGCTAAATCTATATCAACTCCAACTCAGATCTTTGTGGTATGCTTAAGTCATGATTATGAGTTATCCAAATAAGTATTTTAGATTGTCAAAGTTAATATAAATCACAAGTTAATATATTACTAAAAAAGAATATTGAATACTAAGGTTATCTTAAATCTCTAGGATCACTAGCAAAGATAGAAGAGGATTGTAACACCTGACCTAGCTTAACCCTAATCAATAAAATATAGGAAGTTTGAAGTAAATAGAATTTACTATTACCAAATATAGATGAATATCCAAGTACATCAAGAACACCAACAAACATCAACTATGGGACATCAATAAAATACAATGAATTTTATGTAAGTAAAACTAAATAATATTGTCTAAAATGTAAGCATTCTGACCTAGTTAAACCCCAATCTTGCTTATTTATTAGAACTGGATATTTGATTAAGAATCAATTGAATATGTGATAGCCCTAGTTACTTCATTTTTTATACAATTAGATGAAAACTAAATTAATTGAAATAGTGATGACTTCATTGTATTTCTATACAAAATATCTAAGTTCAATCCTTGCTTCATAGATGTGCCTTGTTTGATGAGGTATGAGCTTTCCATACTTGGTTCCATGCTATTTCACCCTTCAGTTCTTTCCTTAACCCTAGCCTATGTTTTTGGTGGTGGTTGAGTAGGGGCCCAAGGCTCACCCTTGAAGAGTTGATGTCTCATCACCCTCATTCCTTAGGATTTGGTGGTCATGAGTGAGTGGGTTTGATGGATCTCTCTTCAAGGGTCAATGACCTATCACCATTCTTAGGATCGATGGTCTGATCTAGGTGGTCGATGGATTTGCATTCTGACCTAGGTTGATGGATGGCCCGACCTTGATGATTGATGATTGGGCATACTAACATGAATGGCTCATCCAATCCAAGGTGGCTAATGGCCTCTAGCTAACCAAGGTTGATGGATCACTCTAAACAAGATGGTATATAGGTTCCATCTGACCAAGAGGTTTGATGGGTATAGTGACCTAGCTGGTCGATGGTTTGATGGTCAATGGTTCAGAGGGTAGATGGGTTAAGGGTCAATGGGTTTTTCTACAGGGGTTGTTTTGACCTTTCAACTACCCATGCTATAAATACCCAAAACCCGTCAACCTAGTGCTTAATTGTGACCCTATTTTCTACTATAATGTTGAGGAAGTGAGGATAGGTCAAGGGAATGCTTCTAGGAGTTGTATGTGCTTGGAAGAAGGTGATCTAGCTAGCTTTGGGGGATATAAATCTTGATGGATTTGCTTGGGCTCTAGATCCTATATTACATTCTACATTTCTTCTCTTACCTTGCTTTCCCCTCTCTTCTCTCTCTTTTGTCCGATATGCATAGAAAAGCATGGTGGACCTGGTTTCCTTTGGCTAAAGATCTCTCCTTTCTTCTTCCTTTGACCTATTTGAGGCTAGATCTTGCTTGGTGGAGCCTTGGAGATCTAGTGGTGGGATATTTGAAGGTGTTTTGAAGATTGATTTTTGGTCTTACTAGTTGGAGATCATGTTATTCATCAAGAGTCAAGTGATACAACTCTTATTTTCTTCCTTTGCACACATAACCTGTATGCAAACCCCAACATTATTAGGAACATGCTTAATATAACTAAAATAATGATTTTTATGTGTTGTTTTGGTAGATGAATGATATCACAAAAATCCTCAAATTCCTATCTTTTAGAATATGATCTATGATGGACACTTTAATTCATGTAGTTTCCTAAGGTTGAAATTTCTAAATATGCATGCTTTTGCCTAAAATTTTATATTTGGAACCATGTTTAAAATAATTCAAACTTTCAAAGTTCTATGTTGTTTGAATGCCTATCTAACATAGAAATAACAAATTTACTAATTGTCATTATACTGCAATTTTTTAGTACATATGAATCATACACAAAGTTGGCATTGTTATGCTTAAAGATGGTCTTTTGTGCATATTGTTTCTCTAGTCATATCTACTTCGTGCAAAGGATTATACCTTTTGTTGGCATAGTGTTTTATTTATCAAATGTGATGAGAAATATACTCTTGAGGTTAATATCGAGCCTTTATGAAGGCATGTCTTTATTACGGCCGAAAATGAAGAATCGGAATAAATTCAGGCACTTTGGTGTAAAATATGAGGCTTTCTATAGCTTCTAGGGTTTTGTACACTTGATCAATGTTGTACTAAATCTTTATGCTTGATTTGTATCTCTTGTTGCTTCTTCAAAAATGAGTAATTGGCCTAATTAATCAATTGAAACCATAATCATGTAGTGCCCTACAACCGTAGTAACTATACAACATGTGGATATTACTATTTGTTGTTTCAATTACCTTTTATAATGTTGATTATAACATGTGGATATTACTATTTGTTTTTCCATTCTATCTTTATAATGTTGATAATAGTAGACTTGTATGCATAGAATGCTTTACACTTGCTATATCATATCATTGGGACATGTTTCTCACTCTTATTTTTATCCACATATTTTTATGTATTCAACCTCATAACCTGGGTTCTAGAGGAGAGGAACCTCCTTTGGCTAGTCAGTAGTAGGTAAAGATTTATGTTTATCTTCTAGAGATGTCTAGAGTTGTCCCTGCATACTTGGGTTTATACACCCTAGTCTTGTATCAATAATGAGTCAATGATTAAATTTTTAACTTGCATTCTATGTATATAGGCTCATGTTATAAAAATTTAAAGATATACTTACTAAACATAAAAGTTGTAAAAATGGTTACCAATGATAATATGAGTAGTTAGTTTTTACTGAATGAGTAATGTCCCCCCTTTTCTGTGCATCTTATGGATATGTCATTGAAATTTTACCTTGCGCTTGTCCTTATCTTCTAGTTTATGTTGTTAATTAGTGTATTTTAACACTTCATTTTGAGTAATGTAATTCTTTTGTGACCCTGACACATAAAATAGACAAAAAGTTCCAAGTAATTTAAGTGAAGCTTTATCTCTAATTGTCAAATATATGACTCTTTAGCTTGAATATGTGATTTTGGTCATAAATGAATACCCGCATAGAATTTGAAAGATGATCATGAATACTAGTATAAATCTACCAAGTATTAGAAGTACCATAATTAAGTTTTGATTCAAAACTATTTAGTGAATTGGGATGCCTTTCTTTCAATCTAGTATTTACAAAAGGTGCAATCCTTATAGAAATGTCAAGGTTTCTTACAGAACATAAACACAGATTATTTTGTTTTCATCTTATATGTTTGACCAGCCTCACTAGTTTTAGTTGGTTCCCCTTTATGGGTTGGATTGTTCTTTTTCCCAAATTTTCTAACCAACTGCTCAAATGAAATGAGCTACCTTGATACCTTATTGATTCAACCTAGCCTCCTCTTGAACGACTTTGTGATCTTGTTCATTCAACGGCCACTTATCCATAATGATGTTTTTGTGAGTCTAGAATGGACCATAATAAGAAGGTAAATTAAGTAGGACAATATAGATAAGAAAAGAGTCATCTATTATCATTTTTTAATTCTTTATTTTGTCATAAGGTTGATCATTTTAAGGATATATTTGTGCATTGAGTTATCTAAGTAGGACTACTAGCATCAGTAAATACATCTAGTTTTCTTGGATAAGACAATCATCTAGTTCTATTAGTCCCTTAGTGAACTAAACATGCTCTTTCCATTCATAATAGTTGATTCCATCTAGACCAAAGACAGAGCTAACGTATGAACTAATTCTAGATGATATTATTTTTGTTGCAATGGACATAAAATAAATTTAATAAGGCTATCTCTGATAACACAACACATGCATTACAAAATACTCATATGGATTAGTCAATATATTCTATACACATTACATCATGAATATATTGTACTTGTAGGTGTCTATATACTTTACATATATGATGATACAATTAATACTACTTTTTAGTTTCTGATTATTGGGATCATGCAATGGCATCTATCCATTATATGCAATTATAGTGACCTAGAGTAGCATATTGTGTAACAAGTCATTTATAGTAGGCATGATAAGAAAATCAACTAAAAAAACCAAGCCCCTATAGACCCTCCAAATAAAGATGGTACTACAGTTCCTTGTACTTGGTCGTCTCAAGGAACAAGGTCCATGGGGTTTGTAGCAACAATTTTCATTTTTTTCCCAATGACATTTATCGATAATGAAGAAATAGAAGGAAAATGATGATTAATGACATGCACATCATATAATAAAGATCCAACTATATGGCTTCAATTTCTATCTTTCACTTACTATCATCAGTCTATATCGTCAGGTCTAACAATATTCACTCTCAGAAGTAAACACATTCGTCGAGACTGAACATGTTATTGAGGTTACATAAAGGAAAAGAAAAAGTGTTCACTCTCTCATGAGTTTACAATAATAATCACATGACCATTAGTCACGGTCAAACATACAATTCACATGATATTTAAACATTCAGACAATCAATGAGGGTTGGAGAAAAATGCTGTAAAATAAAGTTAGAATTGAACTTATTCAAGAATTGTCATAATTTATAGCTATCTAAATTAACAAAGAATCATATATTTGGCAACCTGATAATATACTATATGATTATTTATGAAAATACTTATATCATCAAAAAAATATGAGTATCACATTAATATAAAAATTAAAGGAATCAATAACACCTCCACTCATCTTGAAAAGCAACATTTTGGATCTCGATCTTGCATCCCGTCATTTGTGATGCTTGACAATATAGTCTCTAGAGTAGAAATCATGAGTGACTGGAACCAAAAACATATCGATGATGCCTAAAATTTCTAGACACAAGATAGAATGTCGATCAATAAAGTAGTTGGTCACAACGAGGTGTGAGAGCGCCCGTCTAAATGAGATAGAGATGGAGTTTTAGTTTCTCTCTCACAGTCCATCGGTAATGTCTTATATTTTAATTAGCCATACTTTCTGATGGCAAAAGATTGGTTTTATAGACTCAAAGAGGACCAACAAATGATAAGATTTTGAATGACTTAATCGCGACTATCCATCAAGGATAGGGCATGTTTAAATGGACTCCTTCTTGAAACCATTTTAAGCATAGCATATTCCCAATGATAATATATTTGCTATCAGACCATTATTATAGGAGGGAAGTATTTAGTGAGTTTCCTTACACACAAAGTTATTATCTTTGAAGTTAATTTAAAAAAAATTATTTTTGTCTTTTGTTTCATAAAATAATGTGTTCCACTAGTCGGTGTTTCTTCATATTGTTATGAACCTTCTAGTAATCAATTGTTGTAAAATCTCAACATCTTGAAAATGCATGTAAAGGCCGCTAGTAATGGATAGTGAGTTACATAAATGTACCACAATGATATAATGCATATTCTAATAATAAAGATTGGATTATTGTCGTATATTGTAATATAAAAAATGTTCTAAGCATCATGTCATCATCTAAACCCTCAAAACCCAAATTGTATTGGGGTTTAGCCATGTTATCACGTTCTTTGTGAGACACAATGGATCTATTCCTCCTTGTCACGTCAAGACCTATCCTCTCCACTTTATAACTAAGTCAATAATTTACATACCAACAACACCATAAACAATGAGTCTGCACTTCTCCTCATTACCTCTAGACCTACCTTTTTCTCTGTCCAATTTACCACTCAATAAAAAAGATTACACGCTAACCTAAAACTAAAGGACTTGTTTGGACTTTGAGAGGAAGTTGTGTGAAGTTACATCATAAATAAATTGGGGCTGACGATTCTTCCCCCCAACAAAACCAGTTTCCTTCATAAACTAGATGTTTGGAATTGATCTAAGAATCATACTTATTTTGTTCACTAATAAAAAGTCACGAGTTACACCAAATAATTATTTATATGTCGTTTCTGTAGCACCTCTTCCACGTGTTCTACCACTAGACAAATGTTCCATATCAAGAAAGCATGCAATTCCAATTGTTTTACCGGTACACAAATTAGATCGTCACTACAATAGTGTTGTTAATTTTAGGTTTTTTTTGTTACATGCAACATCAACATGCATAATAGATTAACAGGTTTATGCTAAATCCAAATAAGAAGCAAAAGAATAAACACTGTAGGAGAAAAGAAAAATGAAGTTAGGAACACAGACCAGATTGTTCATTGAAAAATGAATATGTAGCTTAAAGAAATCAGCGACCTACAATCCAGAATGATATGCACCATTCTTCTAGTCGACCCGGTCACAACCTGAAGAAGGTTTTCGTCTCGCTTGTGCTTAACGATGTTTGATTGCACTACCAGTGCAACCCAACGTTAGCAGGAACCAGCACCTGACAGACTGCGTCTCTATAGAAGAGAAGGAAGAACTTGCTACTCATAGGAGAGGAACTCCATGCAGAAACTCAGAAGCGACGGTTGAAAGATCTCCTTTAAGGTTACAAAACATGAATGAAACAAGTGATGAATGATGTTCATTTTAGATGTGTTTAACCCTAATGATCGGAGGCTTATTTATAGTCTTACATGCACCGAAATCCTATTCCCATTAAGACACAGTCATTAGGTCACTCTTGTACACATTATGAAAAAATCCACAAGGAAAAACACTTTCCAATTAGGATTAATAAATCCATTTTGGTAAGAAACAATTAATTAAATTAATAATTAATTAAATATATTGTTGTATCCTAGTACAAAAAGAATACAAAAGATGAAAGACATTCTCCACAATCCACAATCCACGAACGACAAGCCACAAGCTCGAGCCCATGCCCGGCCTGGCCCGTTCAGGCCAGGATGGGCCATGCCAGGCTAGGTAAGGCATGGCTTGGCATGCGCACACACATGCGTGCGTGTGTGTTGTGGTCACCATACCCACCAAGGAGGTGAGCATACCCTCCCCTAGGACCTTTGGGTACTAGTGTCACATGTGGTCCTACATATAAGGACAAAAAAAGTTCTAGGATTGAGCAATGTGGGATAAAACCTCTTACCCATTTTCATTAGACACAAAACAACATTTCTCCCATGTACAAGTTGCTCTATATTGGACTTAACCCATGCTATATACATGGCTTATACAACCAGATATCTAACAATCCCCCACAAAGTCCAATGTGTAGTGTGCTCTACCATTCAATCCTCCATACTGTGCTTTCAGTAGATACCTTTCGGTTTGAATCTACCTGAGTTATCCAACTATGACCCCTACAGGTACTAGGTGAACAACAGTCTTGAAATTGAACCTTGGGTGCAAGAGTATATGTTGGTAACAACATAATAAAGACATGGTAGAAAAGAAAATAATGCATTAAGACCATGCATACAAAATGTATGTCATGATTGATATCAGAGAACAACCCAATTCTCCCATTGCGACCTACATAACTTCAATCATTTATATGGAGTTTCCAAGGATGTAGTGCTAACATCATGTCCTAAGACTTGACACCATTCCAAGACTAATCTCTTCCTAACTTGTAGTCATGACAATAATAGGTTTCCCAGGGGATATACACAAAGATGCATGAATCATCAAAGTAATTACATAGTGTCATTTAATTCACCCGACAACTTGTTATTACCATATTGAACCCAATTTGTGGGATCTCGACTCTTTTAGGTTGGTTTGCTACTTACTGCAAACCTAAAGGGGTTTCAATCCCATCCCCAACCTAGATTTTTCCACTAAGGCCAATGTAAGACCTTTAGTGAAAGGATCCATTGTATTATCTTTGGTACCGACATAGTCCACAACTACGACCCCATTAGACACTAACTCCCTTACAGACTTGAGTCTAACTTGGATGTGTCTACACTATTTTTGATTGTACTTGGAAATCTTTATCTTAGCAATATTTGTAGTGCTATCATAGTGAACTAAAATTACAGGAAGCTGATTCTTTACCATAGGTAAACTAGACATAAGTCCATGTAGCCATTCAACTTCTAATCTAGTTTCATCTAAAGCACACAACTCCAGCTCAAAAGTAGACTGAGACAATATGGTCTGTTTCTTAGACCTCTAGGAAACAACTCCTCCCAACAAAAATACATATACTGAGATACCATAACTACTAGAGTTCATGGCAATCCACCTTGCATCACTATATCCTTCTACTATAGAAGGATATTTGCCATAATGTAGCTCAAGGGAACAAGTTCCCTTGATATACCTCAAAAATCTGTCAAGAGCTTTCCAATGGGTATTGTTGGGACAATTCGTGTATCTACTAAACTTGCTCACAAAAAATGCAATGTATGTACGTGTACAGTTCATAAGATACATCAAACTTTTTGATAATCTAACAGTATCATAATTGAGATAGTGGAACTCCAGTCTCATTCTTGAACAAGGCCTTGGAGGAATCATATGGAGTCTTAACAAGTTTACGTGATGTGTACTCAAACCTATCCAATATCTTCTCAAAATAGTGAGACTAAGAGAGAATTACACCATCAATAAAACTTATGGTTTTGAGCCCTAAAATCACATAAACAACACCCATATTCTTCATCTCAAACTTTCCACACAAGAATGTCTTTGTCTCATTTACTACTTTCACATCGGAACAAAAATAGGATATCATCGACCTTTAAGAATAACAAAATGAACTCATCATTGACGATTTTGTAGTAGACACACTTATCAAATTTATTAGAAATAAAACCAAATGATGATATCATATAATCAAACTTCTTATGCCATTGCTTAGGGGCTTGTTCAAAGCCATATAATGACTTAACAAGTTTACACACTTTGGAATCATTCCTGTGCCCAAAAATCCCTTAGGTTGTTCCATATATATCTCTTTCTGAAGATCACTATGTAAGAACGTAGTCTTCACATCCATCTGATGGATACATATGTTACAAATGGAAGCCAATGCTATAAGCACTCAGATTGTGGTCATACGGGAAACATGGGAAAATGTATCAAAATAATCTATTCCTTCTCTCTGTGTGTAAACCTTAGCAACTAACCTAGCCTTATACTTATTGATTGTCCTATCTGCATTAAATTTCTTCTTAAATATCCATTTGCAACCTACTATAGAACAACCAGGAGGCAAATCCACCAATTCCTAAGTTTTATTCGAGAGAATTGATTGGATTTCATCATTAACGCCTTCTTTCCAAAACTTATCTTATGGAGATTCCATAGCTTGTTTGAAAGTTACATGATCATCCTCAACATTGTAAGTGAGAAACTGACTTCCTTGGATGTACTATGCCGTTTACTTATCCTTGATTCAACCATTTCTTTAGAATCATCAAATTCAGAAATAGCTTGTTCTGAGCCACTCCCCACATTTTTCATCCTTTCTACATGTTTCAGAATGGAACCTCTAGTGAATGAATCCTCTTGAGATACTTCATTGGACACACATCCTCAAAGAATGTAGCATGATGTAATTCTACAATTGTATTGACCTCAATGTTTGAGATATCATATTTTACAATCAACAATCTATGGACATAACTCATCTATACATACCCCAAGAAAATGGCATCAACCGTTTTCGGTCCCAATTTATTCCTCCTGTGTTCGGGGACAAGTACATTAGCAAGGCACCTACACACTCAAAGATATTTGAGACTCAGTTTTCTTTCTCTCCATAACTCAAATAGACTATTTTCTACATGTTAATGGGGAACTCTATTCAGAATATGACAAGCTGTATTCAAAGTTTTCCCCCTACATGAAGTTGGGTAGACCTGAGGTTTGGAGTAAAGAATTGACCATATCTATAAGGGTTCAATTTTTATGTTAAGCTATTTCATTAGACTGTGGTGAATATAGAGCGATAATCGCATGAACTATACCATGCAATCGGTAAAATTCCAAAAATAAGTTTGAGGTGTGTTATCCTCCCCTATCAGACCTTAATCGCTTAAGTACTTTGCCGATTTGAGTTTCAACTTCTTTCTTATAAATTTTAAATTTATCCAATGCCTCATATTTACTTCTAAGTAAAAAGACATTACAATACCTACTAGTATCATCAATAAAAGTTATAAAATAATGCTTTTGATCCATAGTAGCAATCTCATTAAATTCACAGATATCAGTATGCACAAAATCCAATGTTTTCAAATTCCTATTCACAGAATGAAAAGGTTTCTTAGGAAATTTAGCTTGCAAATAGATTTCACATTTATTATTACTAATGTCATATTTAGGGATTAAATTCAGATTCATCATATACTTCTTTGAGGCAATATTAACATGTCCCAAACATGAATGCCATCATGTGATACAAGATTCATGCATACAAAACTATTATCATTCAAATTTAAAATGGAATTTGAAACAGGTTCAACAAGAATCTTAAATAAGTTCTCCACATCACATAGATACACCTTGGCAAAAAAATAAAGAATCACGAAGGCATGTAATAATAGACTTATTACATTTGAAGTCTACTCTAAAACCTTCCCTAACTAAAATTACACCACTAAGGATATTGCATCAAAGGGTTGGAACATGTATGACTCTATGAAGTGTCAGAACCTTCCTCGAACAAAACGTCAAGTCCACCCGTCTTTTGCCTTTGACTTCTATAGAGATGGAATCACCCAAAGTCACAGAACGACCTCTTGAGGCATGGTAAGACACAAACAATGACTTGTCATCACAAACATGTACATTAACCCCAATGTCAATTATCCAATAAAGTGGTTCAAAAATAGAAATGATTTCATGTTTTATAGAAACATAACCATCAATGAGGTTCTAGGATGCAGTCATCATATTGACTACAACCTCCTCATTTGTAGATGCGACAACTTTCTTTGCCTTCCTTAAAGGAAAATCCTTGTTCCAGTATCCAACCTGTCCACAAGTCCAACAAGCTTTGTTCTTTGGTTTCTTTTAGATCTTGGCCTTAGGATTATACATATTCTTTATTTTCTTATCTTTGGTTTTAGCAGTAGTAAAATTGACACTAGGGTTTGCATCAGTAGGCACCTTGACAAATTTCTCTTTTTAGTGTTCTTATATGTTAATATCCGTCATTAGATCATTCATTGACAAGTCTCCTTTGCGATGCTTAAGAGTCATGACAAATGATTCCCATGATTTAGGGAACTTTTCTATGATGGACATAACAACGAACTTCTCATGCAATTCTATCTTTGCATCTGAGAGTTCATGACACCGGAGATGAAAGTCATGTGTTTGATCAGAAATAGACTTACCCTCAACCATATGAAATTTTAGAAATTTAGACACACAATGTAACACCCCTGAACTGGGTTATGGTTTAACTCTAGAAGTTTTGCTTAAGTAAGATAATTATAAACTGATTCTAATCTTTTGTAAAGTAATTAAGACTTCTTGTGAAGTTGTTTTCAAAGTTTGAGCTTAATTGCAAACTAATTGTGCATTATATGAAAGTCTGAGTGAGAAGTACAATTTACCCAAGATGAGAGGTTACATTGCAAATGAGACATGTGGAATGTGTTCTAAGTGTTTTAGTATCTCAAGAAAGAGAATGATGATAAGTGGTGGCTTGTGGAAAGCCTAAATCCCAAGTTATAACTTGTTTAAGCAATGCTTGTACTTTGTGCACCAATTTTGGTACAATATGTAATTGACCCAATATGTGGGGTTAAAATGTAAATTACCAAATCTAGAGTATCCCTACTACCTCTATGCATCTTTTAGAGGAAAGAGAAAGGAGACACTATATTTGAATCACCTTTGAGTGGTGATACTCTTGGTAATGAAGGACCAAGAATGAGTTGAAGGCAAGAGCCTTATATGTGTTGTATCGAGTTGTAGACTTGATATAAGGAGCCCTATCAGCCAAAGAGCCAAAGTAGGAGCCTCCTATCGGTTTGTTAAGCCTGGGAAAAGGCCATGACGGGCAGAGCACCTCAAGGAGGTGGCCCATGACGAGTTGCAAACTTCCTTACAAAAAGTGTACCGGGTAGCTTATTTAATGAGATTAAGATGAGATAACTTGCCCAACAAGATAAGTAAGGGCCGAGATATTGTCTCTAGGTTATCCCTAAGACACTTGCATGAAAATATATACATGTGTGCATGCATGGCCATGTGTCAACCATGCATGGCCACATGTCATCTAGTAGCATGAGGGGAAAACACCTCATATATGCTTTATCTCATGAAATCAAGTATATATACTTCACCTTTCACCAACTTATGAAAGTTTACGATCCTCATAACCATTTCCCTTGGAGATATCATGAAAAGAACCTCACATATCGTGCAAAGTAGCTCAAGGAGCTAGGAGAGCTCGAGCACCAACCTTTAGGTAAGGCTTTGGTCACCTTCAACCTTGGTTGAAGTAGGATATCGGGTTATGGATATTCTTTTCTTTCCTTCTTCACCAAGTGCTTAACTATGGTGATTTCTTATCTATGGAAGAGTTGTGATTGAGCCCTGGATTTGGGAGAAGTTCTTCTTCAACCTTAGGATGAGAATCTTTGGAGCTTGGAGCTTTGAAGTGTTCACAAGGTGGGTTATATAACTTAAACTCTATCATGTTATTATTCATCACCTAAATTGCTATACTTAATGAACTACTTTTAATTCTGAAATAGTTGATACATTTATGAGTTCTAGTAGTTGTTTAGACCTGTTGCCATGAACTAGAACAGATAGAATGAAAGTCTAGAGCTTGAAGAAGATGGTATCACTTCATAAACTGATATCAAGTTCAAGCACCCAAGCAAGTAGCTCTAACCCAATATGGTAATACACATGCACTAGTTGCACGATATGCTTGTGAGATTATATCTCCTTGCACGATATGGAATGGAGTTCCTACCTTGGAACAAGATATGGTGTTAAGTTTAACCATAAATCTTTGCATGATAAGAAGTCAAGTATAGACTCCTTGCACGATACAAGAACAAGTGTATACTTGTGAGACAATATGAAACCCTAGTTGGGTACCCGATATGATTAAGTTAAAGCAAGTATTCCTTGCCCGATATGATCATGTAATATACCCCTGGTACACGATACCTTGAAGCACACATTTGGTGCATGATATGAATAAACAATTAAACCCTTATGCATGATATAAGGCATGTATTCTAAGTGTAATCCGATATGGTTGAAACACCTCAACTCAATATGAAACTCAAGATAGGGTTAAACCGATATGGGAATAATGGATAGCTCATACACAATATGAGCCATGCCCTTTGCACGATATGGGAGATACCCATTTACCCTTATACACAATAGAAATCTAAAACGGCATGTCTTGCACAATAAGAGATAGTGAACACTCTAAACAATATAGAGTTGGATAATTCCTAAGTGATGGGTAAGCCAATATAAGTGGTGAGTGATACCACATGGATGATATGAATGATACCCCTTAAAGTATAGGGAAAGTACCTACTCCTACCTTGTGAACGATATGAGGTTCAACACATACTTCACGCATGATATGTCATAATTTACCTAAGTTGGTGGGAAATCCTAGATGAGGGATTGAACCTGATACACCCTACCCTTTGTGTGATGGTTTGTGGTATGAGAATATAATAAGACACCTACCTTGTCAAGTAACTATATGACAAGGTTGATCCTTGAAAGAATGAAGGAGTTATGAGTCCAAGGGTCTACCTAACATGGTAACCTGATATGTCACTCGATATGTTGCCCGATATGGATACCTGATATGACAATTCCAAAGGGAAACTGACATGGTATCTTATTTTTACCACTCAAAGGATATATGATGAGGCATATGCTCTATGCCCGATATGGGGCACATCTTGTGCACGATATGGCACCAAGCACATAGCTTATACCAGATATAGTGTCAAGCACCTAGCTCATACCCGATACAAAGCTAATTTGAAATGATAAGATCTAAGTGATAGTCCATCTGATATGGGTACATGATATGTAAATTAGTGGATACACCCCAAAACATGACATGGTGATGTGGTTACACCACATGCCTGATATGGATACATGACATGAAGTAAAGAATGTGGTTTAAAGTATAATATGATAATACACACATCTTGATACCCAATATGATAGAGACACTTCAATCATGAGTAATTGACTGAGTGACATATGTTGAATGTGGTGTTAATCAAAAGATGATGTGAATTGTTAATGATGGACAAATATTCCTCTGGAGGAGGATTGAATCAAAAGTATGATGTAATCAATATCCTAGTGAAGATGAGAGAGAAACTCATACTTTGTGTTGATAATCATTTAATGATAAATGATGAAAATAGATAATTATGATTTCATACTTATGCTATCTATATATGCTCCTAGATGTGTGGATTAATGAATTAGGGTTGCACTGATAATATGAACTTGAAACCCTATTCGGCTATAAAGGGAAACCCTAACCCTAATAATGGGAAGGTTGTATTTCTCTTATTGCATAAGCCTTGTGAGGCATGTTAAATATTTATTGTGGCATACAACTCATAAAACCAGATTAACTAATGCGGAAGCATATTATTAATAGCGGAATCACTGAAAATCACTATTCATGGGTAACACCACTATTCCCTCACCAGGGTTAGGGCTTCCCATTTCATGTTATTTAAGGATAATCATTCCATTATCACATCAAATATATGGTTTATCACCATATTGCCCAAGATTAGGGTTCATTAGGCATTACATAGTATTACCCTGGGTTTGGGCTTCATATTACATCAATCATCAGGGTTTCTCATGAAGCCATCCTTAGTTAGGGTTTCACATCAAAATCACCCTATATAAGGATTTACATTCATTGTTCCACAATTAGGGTTTACTATTTATCCCAATTAGGGTTTCATAATCCATCACCCATAATTAGGGTTTACTATTCATCCCAATTAGGGTTTCATAAACCATCACCCATAATTAGGGTTTACTATTCATCCCAACTAGGGTTTAATAATCCATCACCCATAATTAGGGTTTACTATTCATCCCAATAAGGGTTTCAGATTACATTACTCTTAATTAGGTCTATCCACATCATCACCCTAAATTAGGGTTACAACCATACATTGGATTAGGGTTTTCGATTATAATTACCCTGGATTAGGGTTAAGGATCAACAACCTTGTCAATTAGGGTTTAGGTCCATGATTAGGGTTTCATGATCTCTTTACTTAAGGATCATACCCTAAATCACCACATGAATTAAACTCATGTACTAAACTCATGCTATTATCCTCTCAACTTGATTAGGTCATATCAACCCTCCCATCAAGTTCATACAACTATGAGTGACATAGTGTACAAGTTATTGCTCTTATAAGCAATTAGGGTTTCTTCCTTAATTGACACAAAACCCTAGGTACTATTAGGGTTTCAACCTTTGTACCTTTATTGATTAACCATCATTGGATAATTGGAACCATCATTTCCTTCAATATCCCAATGATTAAACCACTAACAACCTCCATGCAGTTTTGAAATTTCAACACCAAACAGTTTTGAAACCGTTTGCTACCAAACGGTTTTGAAACTGTTTGACCCCAAACGGTTTTGAAACCGTTTGGCCCCAAACGGTTTCAAGACCATTTGGTCTCAAACGGTCTCAAGACCGTTTGGGCCAAATCAGTCCCAAAACTGCAAGGGCTAACTAGGTCAAATCTCAATCAAATCAATTTCCAATTGCACCATTGAAATAACCATTGTTTATTCAATTGAAGGGATCATCAATATAAACCATTAGATCACCATCCATGGGTCAAGGATCAAAATTCAATCCACCAAACGGTTTTGAAACCGTTTGGTCCCAAACGGTCTCAAGACCGTTTGCCCCAAAAAGTCTTGAAATCATTAGGACCAATCAAGGATTTCATCAATCAACTTGATTAGGGTTACAACTTGAAGGATCGTGCACACATTGGATCAATCAATTGAGTCCATTGGATCATCATCCAACCTATGATTAAGTTCAGACCCCAAACGGTCAACTATACCAAATGGTCAACCATGTCATGTGGTTTGGAATTCAACTTTACCAAACGGTTTGCAAAACCGTTTGGACCAAAAATCCAAAACCATTTTCTATTGTTCTTTGATTAAGGTGTGTTCTTATGAACATGTTATCATCTTCAACCTTTTGACTCACGAAATCTACTTCCATTTCCATGGCAACTCCATCAATCAAGCAAGGTTATTGCAATAATGACAATTAAATCAATTGCAAGTAGAAATCGAATTCAATGACAAAGATTAAGGGTTAAAGTTATATAACCCGCCTTAAAATCTGATCCCAAGCTCCAAGCTTCACGGCTCCAATGGTGGTTGAAGCTATAGCAACCTCCCTAGGTCGTTTCTCAAGCTTTTGGAGTGAAAGGATCGGCTAGGGTTGAAGATGGAGTGAAGAAATGAAGGAATTACACATTGTTTTATGATTTTCACCATGAAATCATGAAAAACGAAGATCAAAGGCTTACCAACAGGTTGGGGACGTGCTCCCTTCTGTTATTAGCTCTCTTGGTCGATTTTTCAAGAAAGGGGAAGAAAGGAATCGAAAAAGATCCTTAGGTGGGTTGGAAAAGGCTCTTTTATAAGAAAATGGATGAAAGAGAAAATGTTTTATTAAAAATCAATTAATTCCAAAAATGGTACCACCTCTTCCTCCTTGGTTTGCTTGCAAGAAAAGGCAACTCAAAGACACAAAACTCCCTTCCATTATCCATGGATTAAGGGAAAAGAAAATAAGCACCTTAATCCCTTATAATACTAATATATCTTTTTGAGTGGAAATTCTTTTTCTTATAATAAGGTGAGTGGAATTTCACCTCCTTAAGATATTTTCGGTCCTTGCAAAGATCAAGGACGTCCACTCACACATCTGAATTCCACCAAATTAATTTTGGTTGAAGGCCCTTGAATTATTTTATTTATTGTTGCATTAATATATCCATTATGCTTAAATCTTGATTATTTTAATATCAAGATTCTCTCTCCTTCAACTTAATTCAAATGAGGCGCCCCTCTCATTTTATTTGCTCCACTTGATGCCAAGAAACATTAGGGACCTCATTGAACTGGTAAATTACATATTGCTCCCTAGGTTTTGGGTAAATTGCACATTACACCAAAACTAGGTTTTCATGCATTAACATTGCTTTATCAACTCTTTCTTGGAATTCAGGCTATCAAAAGCCATACATATGCATCATCTTCATTCTCATGATGCTTCAAAACATGAGGAACATATTATCATGCACAATTTGCAAATAGACCCCTCAACTTGGGTAATTTGCACTTTAGTCCAAAACAAAAAAAATATTGATTTCAACAATATTCAAAAAGGACTAAAATTGTAATATAATTTCCTTTTGAGCCCTAATTACTTTTCAAAGACAAAAGCATGCATATAATCACTCTCATTATGCAAAAGACCTAGGGTTACTTCATAACCCAGGTCAGGGATGTTACACTTATATGATAAGTATAATGTTTAATGACCTTGTGAGCCATGTGTACAGTTGTTTCCTAGTGAGAGGTGACAAGATATTTAATGGGCCTTGTGAGCCATGTGTATAGTTGTTGTCTAGTGAGAGGTGACAAGATGTTTAATGGACCTTGTGAGCCATGTGTATAGTTGTTGCCTAATGAGAGGTGACAAGATACTTAATCAAACCATGTGAACTATGTGAAATACTTGTACAACAAGTAAAATGAATACCTTGGTCTGAGGACCTAGAGGTAACAATTACCTGTTATAGAGGTAACAATGCTATGTGATGATCTAGGGGTTTGAATACCCAGATCCAGTAATCATGATGATAATGATATGAAGGGATGAGAATCCCCAGTAATGTGATAATGGGCTGAGATCCCAAGTACCAAGTATCCAAATGTGTTTTAAAGACGTGAATAGATGTATTACACCTTTCTTTGTAGCACTTGTTGTGATTAATAATGATGACTTGTTTGATGCTAAAAGAATGTTGTAATACATGTAATACATCATTAGGAACTATAGAACGTTGCCCTGACCATAGATCCATCAGCGTCAGAACTTGCTGAATGGTGAAACGGGTTTCCTGCGGCATAACCCAGAATGTATATTTTTAAATATGTGGGGGCATGGAGCCTAAGTGTCCATGTCTCAGTAATTTCATAAGAATGTCTCAATAGAGTACAGTGAACTGACCTGTGGCTCAGAGCATGGTGCCTATATGACCATGGCTCAGAGTATGGTGCCTAAGTGACCATAACTCAATAACTAGGGATGGTTGTTGTAGATGTTCTCCTAAGAGAGCACAGTTGACGTTGTAGCTCTAAGCAAGGATGCCTACGTACCCTAGCACATCTATATTATAGCTGACACGAGATGTCCTGCTAAGCCTAAGTGGTCTCGTACTGACCGAGACAAGGGAGGTCATGGCAACCGACTCTTCCATTGACCTTGTATGGTTCTGACTTGTGAGAAGTTTGTGGTTGGTTGGAGATGAACATGGTATGCTTCATCTCCTCATGACATAAGTTTGAATGTAAAATATGTTCATCCGTGTATCATATTTTCTTAAGGATAGAATACGAAAAATATTATTTGATGCACAATTTAGTTATACATCTTAGTTGATAGATGTTATTTATGTTTCTTTACATTCCTTGCAAAGTAGATAGATGATTTATAAACTCTACCGAGGGTAGATGCAATGTTCTCCTTAAGAAAGGATATTATCTTGTTCTATTCATACAATGATTAATCCTTCCTGCTAATATAAAAGAACCCTGCTCAATTTTTATAATGTTTATCATCAATAATAATATGGTCGGTAGAGAGTTATATCTCTCACTGGGACAATTGTCTCACCCCGTGGGATCCACAATTTTTAGGTGGAAAAGAATGAAGCAGTGGAGATCTTTCTGCAGAGGAGGAACAACAGTTGAGGTAGCAGTGACAGCTCAGGTTGAGTGTACTGTCTGTCGTGTCTTGTAGATAGAAGTCATATGTGTCGTCTCTGTACTCTCAAGTCCTTGGAGTTGGTTCATAATGGTTTCATGAACAATATGAGATTTTGGCTTGTATGTCTTGAGGTTTTATGATGCTTCAGTATGTATTTTGATAGAGAAACTACTATATGTTGTCCTCAAGATGAGATGAAACAATGTTGTACAATGTAAATCAAGATATGTATGGGTTTTGGATCTTTCAGTAAAAGTTTTCTGATCAAGGATCTCCTTGCAAAATGGTATTAAATTTTAGTGATTTTTGTTAATCTACTGATTATATTTATTCCGCTTAATTGGTAACGATTAATTTGTCAGTTTGATGACGGCCGTTTCACACAATACTTTTCAACACCTTGATTTTTAGTACTAAAATTCTTAACTAATGCTTCCCACAAAATTTTGGAAGTAGTAACAGACGACCTCGAGTAAGAATCATACAATTTGTTATTTAAACAAAACAGAATCAACCCTCAGCACATTTTATCACCCTTCTTCCAGTTAGCAATTATATTTGCTTTATCAGGGATAGTGGCATCCGATTTGGGTTCATCCTCTGTAAGTACTAATCAAAACCCACAATATTAAGCCAAATTTGCATTCAACTCAGCCAGCGGGCAAAGTTGGTACAAGTAAATTTCTTAGGCATAGTGCTAGTATCAATTTTGTTTCTAGAACCAACATGACTGGCCATTATTAATTTATAAAAGATAATAATTTCTTTAAGACTACTGTTAATTTTAGATTTATGTCGTTAAATGAAATAGAAACATGTGATAGATTAATAGATTCAGGTGATATCCAGATAAGAAGGAAAAGAATAAACAATGCACGAGAAAATAAAAATGAAGTTAGGAACACATATCAGATCATTTGTTGAAAAACAAACGTGTTGCTTAAAGAAATCAGCGGCCCGCAATCAGAAAGCATAGACGCTGTTCTTCTAGTCGACTCGATCACAAACCTGAAGAAGGTTATCATCTCGCTCGTGCTTGACAATGTTTGGTTGCACTACCAGTGCAGTCCAGTGATCGCAGGAACCACCGCCTTACAGACCGCGTCTCGACAGAGGAGAAGGAAGAACTTGCTACTCACAGGAGAGGAACTCCACATAGCAACTCGGAAGCGACGATCGAAAACTCTCCTTTAGGGTTACCAAACACGAACAAAATAGCTGGCGGCTGATGTTCGTTTTAGATGTGTTTAACCCTAATGACATGAGACTTATTTATAGCCTTACATGCACTAAAATCCTATTCTCATTAAGATGCAATCACTCAATCAGTTTTGTACACGTTGCGGAAAATCCACAAGGAAAACACTTTCTAATATGGATTGATAAATCTATTTCGGAAAGAAACAATATTTAAATTAATAATTTATTAAATAAGTAATTTTATCTAGTACAAAAGGAAGACGGAAGACATTCTCCACAAGTCTGAGTCCGTGCACGACCTAGGGAGGTGCGCACACGTACGTGCATGTGTATTGTAGTAACCATACCCACCAAGGAGGTGACCATACCCTCCCCTAGGACCCATAAACACCAGTGTCACATGTGATCCTACATATAAAGACCACAAAAATTCTATGAGTAATGAGGGATAAAACTTATGCCCTACACTAGACACAAGATTATATTTCTCCCATGTACTAGTTGCACTACATTAGGCTTAACTCATGTTATATACATGACTTATTCAGCAATATATCTAACAAATAATCTAAGCAGGGATTACATACCTGTCATTGACACGCAACGGATCCGTCCCTCTCCTTGTCACCTCTATGGCTGCTTGCACCTGTTCTTTCTAATAATGACCGACTTGATCTACAAAACTACATATATTATCACAAATCCGGCGTTTTTTTCTCTTTTGAGCGCACTAACTCCACTTTCAAGGATGTCATGTCTACACTAATACAAAATCTTGGATATATCCATGAACAACATAGGTGCAACAACAAGGCAGCTTTCACTTTCACTATAGTCGTAGCCATTTCTCCGAGAAACAATAAGCCTTGTTCTTGCACCTCTACTGTTCATGTTTAGATTCAATAACTTTGGCCACTGAAGGTGCAGGCAGCCCGTCATTTGCCCATATTTCTCCTGCTCGACTACTCTACAGACTTACTTCCTAAACTCCAGGTCTCCTCCTCTCGTCTTTCCTTCCCTTTTCCACTCCACTCCATTCCGAATGCAGTTACCGTCTTCAGTTCTTTGTCGGCTTGTCGGCTTGTCGACCCCACAATCAGACGCTGCAACGACTCATCCTGATTTCTGTCCTCAATAATTGGTGACTCAACTGTGCCCCCAAGCTACAGCTAACACGGGGATCTCAAATAGGGGTGTAAACGGTGCGGGCCTGGTCATATTAATATCTATACCCATCTAATTTAGCGGGTCCAGTTCCGATTCTAGACCCACATAATACAAAACTTGAACCCACACCATATCTGTACCCGCAATAATAGATGATATACGGTGCGGATATACGGATAAGTGGTTGTATAAAACATCATATTGTTTATGTAAGAGAAATGACTATGTTATATATATTAACACAACAAGATATTGTTATCATATAGTATATTAACATGTAATAGTTATATTAGACAATGCTATATTCTATACAATAAAATTAATTGAGTAATTGTTTACATTTTTGTAGTCATGATCATAATATTTAATTTATGTAGAAAGTAATGTAAATTAGTAGACATTTTGATTTTAAGTTTACATATGATGTTTGTTATTATAACTAGAATAGTTAATTCTTAGTTATATGACTAGTCTCAACCTTAGAGGCTAAGTAGGATATAATCTCAATAATTATATTAATTAGACTAGTAAAGTATGATATATATAACATATTATTTTAGTAGTTACTTATGTATAGCGGGTACACGGATCTAGTGGGTTTGGACCAAGCATACTCATTATTAGACCCGCTTATATGCGAGTCCAAAAGTATACGGATCCAAGAGTATGCGGGTATAAAAATTAGACCCGTGACGGGTTTTTTAAAGATCCAGATTTGCGGGTCTGCGAATTTACCCGTACCCATTTACATCCCTAATCTCAAGCGTCCAGCTTATCCATGGACTGTGCATCTTGGCCTGATGTTTATCCGGACACGAAGTACGGGTTGAACCCACTACTTGGAGCGGAGGGATGAGAGAATCGGTGAGTCACACTTCATACTGGATGGATAGAGACGGTAAACCAATGAAGGGACACGACAGACTGACAGTGAACTACTATTCAGAGACGTGAGCAATGAAGAAACCACGACCATGTTGTCCAAACAGTTTGAGCCCACTACTTGGAAGGGAGCGGAATCGGTGAGTCATGTATATCCATACAGACTATATACATGAAAAGAATAGGACCAGTGGCGGATTAAAAAAACTACCATACAAGAGGCCCCAAGATTTGCTGTATCTGATTATATACAGAGCAGGCTGCTCCTTGTTGCATTAAATGCCATGTGGGTACTCACTTTAATCTTGATCATTTGATTGTAACAACTCCAATCAGTGAACGTAGATCACACTAGTAGTAGTCTACTCCTGTTTCAGTTAGGAACAACAGATTCGTGCTCATACAAGAGTGGGTTAGCATGAATAGTGATACACATTGACTACACATATAGACGGGAAATATAATACTTATAAAGAAAAACACACCTAATATAATGTCTTATAGCTTCCAACATACAAAAATAAGCTATTTGTAAAAAATAAAACTCTAATGCAAATGACATGATATAATTACTCTATTAAAGTAGTGTATTTGTTATCTTAAGAAAGTAATGCATTTGTTTAAATGTCTTAGATTATAAATAATATGTCATTTGACCATGTTTTTCAAATTAAACAACTAGATGATTGACTTTATGATCATAATTCACAGTCACTTGATCAGTGCAATGAGTATAAAATTAGTAATAGATAAAAATATCAATTATACAAAAAATGGGAACAAACTCACATTTTCAATGGAGAGAAAGTATCAAAATATAACATGACACCGTTTAGTGGATGGTGTCAAATTGTAGCATTCAAATCTTATACTATAAAAGATATAAGTATAATGTACTAGGTAATTGCAAGGCCCTTGAACTTACTTAATGAGTTGAATGAGCTTAATTACCATAATTGAATGCTTAGAATCCTAATATAAACTTTTGATATGTTTTAAAATCATAAGACAAGCTTAAGTTTCAAATTTGGTCCAATTTGGACACTGTTTGAGCAAGTTATGCAATTTTCTGTATATTTTGGACTTTTATGCAATTTACCCAATTGAGGGGTTTTCTTTGCAATTTGTCACATAAATTATGTTCCTTAGTTGTTATATTATCATTCTTGAGATTTTTGATCCATGGGGCTCCTAGTTGAGCCATGGTTTGAAGGTGTTTTTATCAAGGATATTTTAGGGTCTTTCCCTTCATGGATGAGCTACCTTTAGTAGCTATGAACTAAGGAATTATGTGATTGGCTGGGAATTTCGCCAAAGGAAATCCAAGAAGGTCTTGAGGGACGGTGGGAGAGCTTCTTGTGTGTGTGCTTATGTAAATTTAAAGCCATGGACACTTGGATATATACTAGAATTGCAACTTTTTCTTTTTCTTAATATTAAAGTGTCATATACTTATCCAAAAGCACCCAAACGAGTCATTTTCTCTCCATTATCTCTCTCCTTCTCCCAACTTCGTACTCCCTCTGTTCAGTTGCGATTTTTTCTGCCCAAGGAAGAAGAAGGTGGGGATCCTCTTGGAAACAGATTCTAGGGTTGAAATTGATTCTCTTTTTGGGTGTATGAAGCTTCCCCCTAGTGATATTGACCTAAAAGTGTAAGTTTTTCCTTATTTCCTCCGTTTAATTATTTTTTCCTCTTCCTCCTACATCTCTCCAGGTCGGAACCATGGTTTTCCATGGTGAAAGTTCCCCTACAACTCAAAACTCCATCCTTCTTGTGTCTTTTCTAGGGTTTTGCTTGTTTGTGGAGAGAATTGCATAATTGGCCAAGTTCAGATCTGAATCCAAGGTTTCCTTGCCCTATTTGCTCGAGATTTTTTCTGTTGGATATCTGACCTACTCTATAGAGGCGAGTTATATAACATTCTTCACTTATATTGCTTATTAGAAGCTTGTTGGTTCATGATTATGCTTGAATGTGATGATCTAAGCATAGAGAAACCATGCTTGGTTAGAATAACAAATTTTATTGTGTTCCCTATTTTGTTTCAGTTCTATATGAACCTGTAAACATGTGTACAACCTGTATAAGGTGTAACATGATCAGGGACAGGTTGATAGCAACAACCTATGGTGGTATGTACAAAACAAATGATGGTTCAAATTAGGGTTTTCAAGCTATTTCCTTCCCTATCACATAACTGATTGTCATACCATTCAACAATCAATAATGTTGCTATCTTGGCAACTGATGTTCGTGATCAAGAGTGTCCAATTTATGGTGAAAACCTATGGTCACCACCTTAGTTCAGGTTTTGACTCAATTAGACATTTAATTATCATCCACTAAGTATTCTAATGATGTTATCAATCGATGATGATATTGGCTTATTATTTGATGATGTTAACTGAATGTATTACTGATCTAGCAACCAATGGTGACCTAATGATCACAATTAATGGTGTATCAGGTCATCATCATATATGATGAATTAGTAATGTAATTGTAGATTTGACTATACCTTGAACCAATGGTCCCTTGGTTCAATTGATCTAATGGTTAGACCTATACTTCGATTGATAACCTTGAACAATGAACCTGATCCAATGAATAATATTGGATGATTTAACATCCAATGGATTAGAATAAATCACATGGTTTTATATGTGGGTCATAGTGAAGATAATTCAATGGTTCAATACCAGTAATTGGTAGTCTTTCCTTTGCCATTATATAATTATATTTGATAAATCAATGTAATGAGTGGATAAGTAACTCCCATGTGATCAAGCCTATTATCATAACCTTGATGTAATTATATGATGTTGATTGGTTATAATCAGACCTCTTGAATGATTAATGTGATAATGAATTACACTCTTCTTATGTTGAAACCACAATGTAGTATTATTTGAATATCATAGTGCCTTGCCATGTTAAAATCTATGGACATACATGTGCTAATGATCTTTTGAGCCTTGTTTAAGGCATGGAATGATGATGATAACCTTACTATGAATAATGTGATGGTCTTAAAGACCTTTGGGCATGTTTGAAGCCATGATTGAGGTGAAATCCTCTTCATGTTCCAATAAGGGTTAAAACCCTGGAACTTGTGATAAGATATTGGTATCTTGCAATAGTATGATGATAAGTGTGGTATGTTAATTTGCAATGAACCATAGATGTGGTAATGTGATTAAGATTTATATCTCAAATGTTTTATATCTTTTGAAGTTGTTATACATATACTCTTGTTAGAAAAGAATTAGGGTTTGAATGTCCACTTGTATGATAAAGCCTTAATGCATTCAATTGGCAGTAATTAATCAAGTGTAACCTTAATCATGTAGTTCCCTATGCCATAGATCCATCTGAGTGTCAGAATTGCCAGATGGTGAAACGAGTATTCCTAAGGGAAACTCGGAGTGCATACTGATGAGTATGCGGGGTGCTTGTCATCCTGAATTCAAGTGTTTAGGGAGGATGACTGCGGTCATACCTAGCCCTCAGTTTGAGAACGACTGCGGTCGTGTCTCGGTGATTATATATGTGATGAGATGGGAGGACAACTATGGTTGTACCTCGGATGGTAGGGTATGCGTACCCACCTCCTTTCACTAGTGCCGTGACCTATACAAAGGACGAACTAGGTTGTTAGCAGCTTGACCTTATGTGTCGCTGTGGCGGACCCGTACTGACCGGGGGCGGAGAAGATCTTAGGAGTCCGGCTCTTCCTAGATCTTGTATGGCACTGATTTTGACTTAGTAGTGGTCAGTTGGGACTTGAGTGGTATTTCTCAAATCCCTCAGGGCAATGTAATAAAAGAAGTGATATAAGCCGTGTAGTATACTGACTAGGGTTAAATACGTTTCACATTGCTTGGTTAATCTTTAACTAGTCCTTATACTATTCAATGTTTACAAGATGATATCATATGACATTTGAGTAATTATACTTCTTGTCGAGTTAATTTGTTCAATGGCTTAGTATGCTTAACCTATTCAATCTGCTTAAATTGCTTATTCATTTCTATATCTGCTCAGTTCATTTACTGTCAATTAATATGTTATAATCAATATATGTTGGAGAGAGTTATATCTCTCGCTGGGACTGGGTCTCACTCGTGGGTCACCACATTTTTTTAGGTGGTCGCGGGCAACGAGGTCGAGGTTGTGCTGTGGAAGAGAACCAACCTAGTGATCAATAGATTCATAAGGTTGGTTAGTTGTAGATGTTAGTTATAGATGTTAGTAGTGGAGTCCTAGTGTCGTCCCTGTACTCTCAGGTCCTGGTATGGGATGTGTTTTCTAAATGATATATTTGTATCGACATGAGGTTTTGGTATTATGCTAATGTTTGTAAAGATATGGCACGGACATGTGAAATATCTTTTGTATGCAGGATGTGACTGAGGTCTTTGGACCCATATGCAAATGCTTGTTAAAGTATATGAGAATAGAATGATGGACCTTTTATAAATGTTCTAGAGTTTATTTATATTGTTGGAATCAGTTTTAATTGTTTCACATTTTCGACTATGTGATTAATTAGTAGTTGATTGTGTTTTGTGTTTTGAGTAATATCGTTTAGCGTGATGAGGTGTCACGGTTAAGTTGGTATCAGAGCTCTAGGTTTACTGAGTCTACATGGACATAGGACTTAGGTTTGAGTCTGTTCTTATGTATCCAACATATCTGATCATAGTTTATGCTTATGCAGATATGTCTGGAGGACATGAAGAACATGTTGAGAGTAGCTATGTTGCACCAGAAGGAGGTGCAGGGAGGCAGGCATGTGATGAGAGAGTGCCAGAAGAAGGGCCAGAGCAGCCCACAATGCCTCATCTAGACCCGAAAATGATGGCCAATCCTGAGTTTCAGCATATGTTTAGACAGATGATGGCCACAATTACACATATCGCTGACAGAGAGCCAACACCTCCAGCTAGGGCAGCCGCCTCTAATGTGGAGTCCCAAGGTGTCGGGAAGACATTTGAACGTCTTATACATGTTGGGGCATTTGAATATGCAGGTACTTCTGATCCAGCAGACGCTGACATGTGGTTGACTGAGCTGGAAAAGGCATTCAAAATCCTAAACATCATTGAAGAAGACAAAGTTAAGCATGAAGTATACTTGTTAAAGGGTAGTGATGGCCACTGGTGGGCCATAGAAGAGGAGAAAAGGCCAGGAGTTGTGATAGGATGGGAGGAGTTTCGAAGGTTATTTGTTAGTCGATATTTTCCAGAGACCTACCTAGATGAGAAAATCTCTCAGTTCGAGAAGATTCGTCAGGGAGCTATTACTATCAATGAGTATGAATCAAAGTTTATGGAACTTCTGAGGTTCTGCCCGCACATGGCAGCAACAGACAAGGAAAGGATTCGGATATTTGAGAAGGGTTTGAGTATGGAGTTGACTACTACAACATCAGCCTTGGAGAATAGGGAAAGGTTTTCCACCTTTGTGGAATCTGTCAGGAGGATTGAGAGGTCTGCCATAGAGAAGCGTGATGCTAATGCTAAGAAGCGACCTATGCAGTTTCAAGGGCAATCATCTGGAGGCTTTAAGAAGCCAAGGTTTTTCCCATCACCGTCGCAACCAAGGTCAACCTTCACTGAACCAAGATCACATGCACCATCACAGTGGACCCCGAGTCAGGGTAGAGGTCACAGTTTTCCACCGACAGGAGCTCGCAGTTCATCATCAACCTCAGTTACAGGGCCGTTTAGACCAAATAGTGATAACCGAGTGTGTCATCAATGTGGACAGACAGAGCATATTAGATGGAATATGCCCTATGAAGGTTGAGGAGGTGACTCAGCAGCCAAGGCAAAATCAACATGGATCACAACAACGACAGTTTGATACTAGTAGTGGCAGAGGACGTGGTCAGGTATCCCATGCAGGATCCTTAGGACAGGCGAGCAGAGGACGTGGACGGCAGCAGGTGATAGCTAGGTTCTATGCCATGACCCAGCCAGAAGCAGTGGTCAATCCATGAGTCGTGACAGGTCAGATGGAGTTATTTCATTCAGATATGTCTGCTTCTTGTTTCGTATCTGTGTTAGTAGACCCGAGTGCAACACACTCTTTTATCACCAGAGAGGTGATAGATAGTTGTTATCTACCTATTAGTCTTAGATCTGATAGCCTGCGAATGGAGACTCCTTTGGTTGATTCTGCTGAATTGCGGGAAGTGTGCCTTTCTTGTGTTCTTTCTTTTTCTGGACACAACATTCAAGTGGATCTTCTGCCACTTGACATGCATGGTTTTGATGTACTCCTAGGAATGGATACCTTGGAAAAATACAAGGTAGTATTGGACTGTAGTACTAAGGTGGCGACGTTCCATGATGGAGATGTACAGTGGATTTTTCAGGGTGATAGGAAGATTCCTCCTACATGTTTGATGTCATCCATGACAGCTGAACGATTGATGAGACAAGGATGTGAGGCTTTCTTAGCTCATGTTGTGGATACCAAGGCGGTAGGTCCTAGTATCCAGGAGGTTCCAGTGGTGCAAGAATTTGAAGATGTCTTCCCTGAGGAATTTCCTAGCATTCCCCCTCCTAGAGAAATTGAGTTTGAGATCAATCTTATTCCTAGAACACAACCCATAGCACAGTCAGCATACATGATGGCACCAACATAGATGCAAGAGTTAAAGAAACAGTTACAAGAACTATTAGAGAAGGGTTTTATCAGGCCGGGAACTTCCCCTTGGGGTGCACCCGTATTGTTTGTTAAAAAGAAGATGGGTCAATGAGGTTGTGTATAGATTACAGACAGTTGAACAAGGTGACAATAAAGAATAAGTATCCTTTGCCGAGGATTGATGATCTTTTTGATCAGTTGAGAGGTGCCACTGTATTTTCAAAGATAGACCTGAGGTCAAGTTACCATCAGTTGAGAATTAAGGCTGATGACATACCCAAGTCAGCATTTAGGACTAGGTATGGTCATTATGAGTTTGTGGTTATGCCGTTTGGGCTAACCAATGCACCTGCAGCTTTTATGGATCTAATGAATAGGGTGTTTAGACCTTATCTTGATCAGTGTGTGGTTGTTTTCATAGATGATATCCTGATATACTCTAAGGATAGTCAACAACATGAGCAACACCTTCGCCAGGCATTGACATTGTTGAGGCAGCATCAACTATATGCTAAATTTAGCAAGTGTGAATTCTGGTATCTAAAGTGTCTTTTCTGGGCCATGTTATATCTGCAAAAGGCATTTGTGTTGATCCCAAGAAAGTGGAATCTATACTAGAATGGGAACAACCAAAGACACCGACAGAGATTCGTAGTTTCCTAGGTCTGGCAGGTTACTACAGGAGGTTTATCAAGGAATTCAGTTCTATAGCGTTACCCCTAACTAGGTTAACCAGGAAGGATGTTCATTTCGCTTGGAATGACAAGTGTCAACGTTCTTTCCATCTTTTGAAAGAAAAGTTGACTAGTGCACCGATGTTAGTACTGCCAGAGCAAGGAAAAGGCTATATTGTCTTTTGTGATGCTTCAAAGAATGGGTTGGGATGTGTGTTGATGCAGGATAAAAATGTGATTTCTTTTGCTTCGCGACAGCTTAAGAAACATGAGGAGAATTACCCAACACATGATCTAGAGCTTGCAGCAGTGGTCCATGCCTTAAAGATCTGGAGACACTATCTTTATGGAGAAAAGTGTCAGATCTTCACTAACCACAAGAAACTACGGTATATTTTCTCAAAACAGGAGTTGAATATGAGGCAGAGGAGATGGATGGAGCTGATTAAGGATTATGATTGCACAATAGACTACCATCCAGGGAAAGCTAATGTGGTAGCTGATGCATTGAGTAGAAAGTCATTTTCATCATCAATGGTAGATAATGTGCAATTACATTCCTTGATGTGCCATAAGAGAGATATGCTAGTGTCTCTTCGCCAGATGAATGTACGACTAGAAGTTTCCTTGTTGGCAGGATTGTTGCCACAGTTACAAGTGAAACCTACCTTAAGACAACAGATTCATGATGCACAAAAAAATGATACTATGATACAGAATATCCAATCAGGGATTGGCAGTGAAAAGCATGATGGCTTTCACGAGGCAGATGATGGTATAGTTTGTTACCATAATAGGATAGTAATTCCTGATGTTGATGGGTTGAGGAAGATGGTACTTCAGGAGGCTCACTCCTCCATGTATGCAATGCATCCTGGAAGTACCAAGATGTACCAAAATTTGAAGGACATGTATTGGTGGCCAGGTCTAAAGCGTGATGTGGAAGAGTTCATTGCCAAATGTCCAGTTTGTCAGCAGGTGAAGGCTGAGCACCAGAAGCCTGCAGGAACATTACAACCCTTGCCAATACCATAGTGGAAATGGGATCATATTACTATAGACTTTGTGGTTGGTCTTCCTAGGACAACCAAGGGTCATGATTCCATATGGGTGATAGTAGACAGATTGACTAAGTCAGTTCATTTTCTGCCAGTTAAAATGACATTTACAGCAGAGAAATTGGCACAAATATATGTTGATGAGATAGTCCGTTTGCATGGCATTCCAGTGACTATAGTTTCTGACAGAGGTCCACAGTTTACAAGTTGTTTTTGGGAGCATCTGCATTCAGCAATGGGAACACAGCTGAGATTCAACACAGCTTTTCATCTGCAGACCGATGGCCAGTCTGAAAGGACTATTCAGACTTTAGAGGACCTCTTGAGGGCATGTGTGCTGCAATTTCTTGGTAGTTGGGATGTACATCTAACTCTGATAGAGTTTGCATACAACAATAGCTAACAAAGAAGCATAGATATGGCTCCTTATGAGGCTCTGTATGGGAGACAATGTCGTTCTCCTCTTTACTGGTATGAGACAGGTGAATATCAACTTTTGGGTCCTGAGCTAGTACAACAGACTATAGAAAAGATTAAAGTGATACAACAACAGTTGAAAACAGCCCAGGACAGGAAGAAATCTTATGCAGACAACCGACGCAGACCACTTGAGTTCCAAGTGGGAGATAGAGTATATCTTAAGGTTTCTCCATGGAAAGGTGTGTTGAGGTTTGGAAAGAAGGGTAAGTTGGCTCCTAGATTTATGGGACCATACCCTATCCTAGCTCGTGTTGGAAAGGTAGCATATAAGTTGGAGCTACCACCAGAGCTACATAGATTGCATAATGTCTTTCACATCTCTATGTTGAGGAAATGCCATCCAGATACTGACCAAATAATCTAACCAGTAGAGGTTGAGTTAGATGAGGATATCTCCTATATTGAGGGTCCTGTGTTGATCCTGGATAGAAGGGTAAAAAAGCTGAAGAGAAAAGATATTATACTAGTGAAAGTTTTGTGGAATCATCATGGCATAGAGGAAGCCACATGGGAACTAGATAATGAGATGCATAGAAAATACCCATCTCTTTTTGCGTAGGATTTCGGGGCGAAATCCTTGTTAGGGGTTTATAGTTGTAAGGCCCTTGAACTTACTTAATGAGTTGAATGAGCTTAATTACCATAATTGAATGCTTAGAATCCTAATATAAACTTTTGATATGTTTTAAAATCATAATACAAGCTTAAGTTTCAAATTTGGTCCAATTTGGACACTGTTTGAGCAAGTTATGCAATTTTATGTACATTTTGGACTTTTATACAATTTACCCAATTGAGGGGTTTTCTTTGCAATTTGTCATATAAATTATGTTCCTTAGTTGTTATATTATCATTATTGAGATTTTTGATCCATGGGGCTCCTAGTTGAGAAATGGTTTGAAGGTGTTTTTATCAAGGGTATTTTAGGGTTTTTCCCTTCATGGATGAGCTACCTTTAGTAGCTATCAACTAAGGAATTATGTGATTGGCTGGGAATTTCGCCAAAGGAAATCCAAGCAGGTCTTGAGGGACGGTGGGAGAGCTTCTTGTGTGTGCTTATGTATTTTTAATAATTTAAAGCCATGGACACTTGGATATATACTAGAATTGCAACTTTTTCTTTTTCTTAATATTAAAGTGTCATATACTTATCCAAAAGCCCCCAAACGATCCATTTGCTCTCCATTATCTCTCTCCTTCTCCCAGCTTCGTACTCCCTCTGTTCAGTTGCGATTTTTTCTGCCCAAGGAAGAAGAAGGTGGGGATCCTCTTGGAAACAGATTCTAGGGTTGAAATTGATTCTCTTTTTGGGTGTATGAAGCTTCCCCCTAGTGATATTGACCTAAAAGTGTAAGTTTTTCCTTATTTCCTCCATTTCATTATTTTTTCCTCTTCCTCCTACATCTCTCCAGGTCGGAACCATGGTTTTCCATGGTGAAAGTTCCCCTACAACTCAAAACTCCTTCCTTCTTGTGTCTTTTCTAGGGTTTTGCTTGTTTGTGGAGAGAATTGCATAATTGGCCAAGTTCAGATCTGAATCCAAGGTTTCCTTGCCCTATTTTCTCGAGATTTTTTCTGTTGGATATCTGACCTACTCTATAGAGGCGAGTTATATAACATTCTTCACTTATATTGCTTATTAAAAGCTTGTTGGTTCATGATTATGCTTGAATGTGATGATCTAAGCATAAAGAAACCATGCTTGGTTAGAATTACGAATTTTATTGTGTTCCCTGTTTTGTTTCAGTTCTATATGAACCTGTAAACATGTGTACAACCTGTATAAGGTGTAACATGATCAGGGACAGGTTGATAGCAACAACCTATGGTGGTATGTACAAAACAAATGATGGTTCAAATTAGGGTTTTCAAGCTATTTCCTTCCCTGTCACATAACTGATTGTCATACCATTCAACAACCAATAATGTTGCTATCTTGGCAACTGATGTTCGTGATCAAGAGTGTCCAATTTATGGTTACAACCTATGGTCACCACCTTAGTTCAGGTTTTGACTCAATTAGACATTTAATTATCATCCACTAAGTATTCTAATGATGTTATCAATCGATGATGATATTGGCTTATTATTTGATGATGTTAACTGAATGTATTACTGATCTAGCAACCAATGGTGACCTAATGATCACAATTAATGGTGTATAAGGTCATCATCATATATGATGAATTAGTAATGTAATTGTAGATTTTACTATACCTTGAACCAATGGTCCCTTGGTTCAATTGATCTAATGGTTAGACCTATACTTCGATTGATAACCTTGAACAATGAACCTGATCCAATGAATAATATTGGATGCTTTAACATCCAATGGATTAGAATAAATCACATGGTTTTATATGTGGGTCATAGTGAAGATAATTCAATGGTTCAATACCATTAATTGGTAGTCTTTCCTTTTCCATTATATAATTATATTTGATAAATCAATGTAATGAGTGGATACGTAACTCCCATGTGATCTAGCCTATTATCATAACCTTGATGTAATTATATGATGTTGATTGGTTATAATCAAACCTCTTGAATGATTAATGTGATAATGAATTACACTCTTCTTATGTTGAAACCACAATGTAGTATTATTTGAATATCATAGTGCCTTGCCATGTTAAAATCTATGGACATACATGTGCTAATGATCTTTTGAGCCTTGCTTAAGGCATGGAATGATGATGATAACCTTACTATGAATAATGTGATGGTCTTAAAGACCTTTGGGCATGTTTGAAGCCATGATTGAGGTGAAATCCTCTTCATGTTCCAATAAGGGTTAAAACCCTGGAACTTGTGATAAGATATTGGTATCTTGCAATAGTATGATGATAAGTGTGGTATGTTAATTTGCAATGAACCATAGATGTGGTAATGTGATTAAGATTTATATCTCAAATGTTTTATATATTTTGAAGTTGTTATACATATACTCTTGTTAGAAAAGAATTAGGGTTTGAATGTCCACTTGTATGATAAAGCCTTAATGCATTCAATTGGAAGTAATTAATCAAGTGTAACCTTAATCATGTAGTGCCCTGTGCCATAGATCCATCTGAGTGTCAGAATTTGCCAGATGGTGAAACGAGTATTCCTAAGGGAAACTCGGAGCGCATACTGATGAGTATGCGGGGTGCTTGTCATCCTGAATTCAAGTGTTTAGGGAGGATGACTGCGGTCATACCTAGCCCTCAGTTTGAGAACGACTGCGATCGTGTCTCGATAATTATATATGTGATGAGATGGGAGGACAACTATGGTTGTACCTCGGATGGTAGGGTATGCGTACCCACCTCCTTTCACTAGTGCCGTGACCTATACCAAGGACGGACTAGGCTGTTAGCAGCTTGACCTTATGTGTCACTGTGGCGGACCCGTACTGACCGGGGGCGGAGAAGATCTTAGGAGTCCGACTCTTCCTAGATCTTGTATGGCACTGATTTCGACTTAGTAGTGGTCAGTTGGGACTTGAGTGGTATTTCTCAAATCCCTCAGGGCAATGTAATAAAAGAAGTGATATAAGCCGTGTAGTATACTGACTAGGGTTAAATACATTTCACATTGCTTGATTAATCTTTAACTAGTCCTTATACTATTCAATGTTTACAAGATGATATCATATGACATTTGAGTAATTATACTTCTTGTCGAGTTAATTTGTTCAATGGCTTAGTATGCTTAACCTATTCAATCTACTTAAATTGCTTATTCATTTCTATATCTGCTCAGTTCATTTACTGTCAATTAATATGTTATAATTAATATATGTTGGAGAGAGTTATATCTCTCGCTGGGACTGGGTCTCACCCGTGGGTCACCACATTTTTTTAGGTGGTCATGGGCAATGAGGTCGAGGTCGTGCTGTGGAAGACAACCAACCTGGTGATCAATAGATTCAGAAGGTTGGTTAGTTGTAGATGTTAGTTATAAATGTTAGTAGTGGAGTCCTAGTGTCGTCCCTGTACTCTCAGGTCCTGGTATGGGATGTGTTTTCTAGATGATATATTTGTATCGACACGAGGTTTTGGTATTATGCCAATGTTTGTAAATATATGGCACGGACATGTGAAATATCTTTTGTATGCAGGATGTGACTGAGGTCTTTGGACCCATATGCAAATGCTTGTTAAAGTATATGAAAATGAAATGATGGACCTTTTATAAATGTTCTAGAGTTTATTTACATTGTTGGAATCGGTTTTAATTGTTTCACATTTTCGACTATGTGATTAATTAGTAGTTGATTGTGTTTTGTGTTTTGAGTAATCTCGTTTAGCGTGATGAGGTGTCACAGTAATGGAAATTTATTTTAAGATCTCGACACAATGATTGGTATGAAGGGGATTTTTTAAAAAAGAAGGAAAATATTTAATGTGGTTTTATAAGAAATTTAAGGAATGAGAGGATATGAAAGAAACAATGATATATTTATATCCATGCATATATTTCTTATTTTTTATTTAAAAGTTGGAGAAGAGAGGATATGAAAGAAACAATGATATATTTATATCGTATTAACCCATAATTGACACTATCTATACTAAGACTAGAAATTTTATGTTGTACCTTGGGTTAGTACAACACATTTTGAAGATACTGGAATCATAACCAAATGTCCAACTTAGACATATCAGCAGACACGAGAACAAAGTAGCAGACAAACTGGCTCGATTCACAGCCAAGAACCCATGTAATTTTATGTACTGACGAACAACTTGCCCCGACTTTCTCCATACACTATGTAAGGAGGAAGAAGGGAATTGAGACTCCAATTTTGTATCTTCTAGTTTTCCTACATCCTAGGGCCAGGATGAATAAATAGCCCCGGGATGTTCCAAATTTTTTTTTCATGATTTGTGAAGGGATAAGACACATTGTCAACAAATATATAAAGTTTAACCCTTACACATTTCACACAAAGATGGGTGATATAACTGGTTGAGACTATAAGATTAAAAGTCACATATTGCTTGATGTAATAATATATTTTCATAAAACACACACACACACATACACACACACAAATATATATATATATACATACATACATGATATCATAATTATAAAAATCCTTTTTTGTAGGGAGTGGCTTAAGTTTGGGCAGCCCCCTTGTGGATCTACCTCTGAATAGGATAGACTGACAGTGGATTGTTGTTCAGAGACACGAGCAATGAAGAAAATACAACCATGTTGTCTATAAGGAATAGAGAAGGTAGAAGGAAAAATAGACACATGATTAATGATAGAAAATCATGAATACTACACCTTAGTGGGGACCTAGGGCAAGAAAAAATGTCATTGTCATACTAATAAAAATTGTAGATTTTTTCTAAAAAATAGTACCATTTAGTAGTAAGTTACCAACCAATATGTAAGAAGTTTAATTATAATAAAAAATAAGGTAGATGGGCAACAAAATGTGCCACCAATCCCTTTTGGATGGCAAAGTCTATCCTTCAGAACACTATATCCATAAATCTATGAGTCATGACATTGATGTGCATAACATTTTGCACCCTCTTGAGAAGTGCCACAACTTTTGGTGCTAAGAACCCAAAAGTATCAAAGCCAAAAGGTATGAATACATCTTGATTGTCAATGCACATTTTCTCATTCTTAACTACTTTGGTAAAGACATCTTTTAGGACAACCCATTCCATGATAAAATCTCCATCTTTCACATCCAGCAATGGAGAAACTCCTACTAGATCCACGCATGCATGCTTCCCTCCAACCTAACCAAAAATCAAGACATCTACTGGCTTCAAAATCAATCTTCCCTCCTATGGACCCGTCAAAAATTTATTTCTACCTCTTTCTTATTAGAAATTCCAACACACCTAAGTACATCATAAAGAACATCTCTAAAAAGATCATGCCTTTACTTGAAACTCGATAGTTACCTACAATGAACTGTATGCTCCCCAAAAGTATCTAGGCATGCTGTGTGGTAGACTGGACATATCTCATTGATGGTAAGAGGGGGATCATAAGATGATATTGAGAACATTATGATACTCTACTGGCAACATATGTAGTCCAAGCCCATCAAAAGGAGCAACAAGAAGAAAATCTTGAGCATGATCAACTTGTAAATATATGAAAATAGCTTTCTATCTAATGGTCATGTTAAACTTA
Source organism: Alisma plantago-aquatica (assembly GCA_963693085.1). NCBI lineage: Eukaryota > Viridiplantae > Streptophyta > Magnoliopsida > Alismatales > Alismataceae > Alisma > Alisma plantago-aquatica. The sequence goes on from OY856412.1 coordinate 757,998,112, forward strand.
ATATTCATGTTCTCAATAATTCTACTAAAAAGGACACGCCAAAGCATATTGGCTTTAGGGGGGGATGGTGTCTTTGCTACAAAAATAGGTAAGATCAAACGATAGAATTGTGACAGAAGACATCCAAAGTACAATTGAAATTAGAGTCCATACTGCATATTTTGTTTCCTCTTAGAATTTGATATTAGAGTAACCAAAAATGATCCCTAGAGGTCACAAAAGAGTAGGAAGATGCCTTTGTTGCCAAATACAGTCCAATAGTACTGAGTCTAATGGGTAGTGAAGCCACTCGCCATTGAAGGTCCCTAAAGAAAGGACCCCTCACAAACTACTATATCTCAATAGACTCTTGTAACCCTTTGTCAAGCCATTATGCCACCTCTTCCATGTGTATAGGTTGGTAGGTCCTTAAGTCAAACATTAACTTAGAAATACCCATACAAGATCGAAGGAAAACATGCTCACTGTAAGGCCCCTAAACTTGCTTAATGAGTTGAATAAGCTTAATTACCATAATTAAATGCTTATAACCCTAATATAATCGTGTGATATGCTTTTAAATCATAAGACAAGAATAAGTTTCAAATTTGGTCCAATTTGGACATTGTTTGAGCAAGTTATGCAATTTTATGTACATTTTGGACTTTTCTACAATTTACCCAATTGAGGTTTTATTTTTCGAATTTGTCATATACATTATGTTTCTTAGATGTTATATTATCATTCTTGAGTATTTTGATCCATGGGGATCCTAGTTGAGCCATGGTTTGAATGTGTTTTCCTCAAGGGTATTTTAGGGTTTACCCCTTCATGGATGAGCTACCTTTAGTAGCTATCAACTAATGAATTAGTTGATTGGCTTGGAAATTAAACAAAGGATAGCTAATAAGATATATATGGATTGTGGGGGATCTACTTGTGTGTGTTCTTGTATATTCTTAATATTTTAAGGTAATGGACACTTGGAAAGATATTAGAATTTCAACTTTTTCTTTTTCTTTATCTTAAAGTTTTATATACCTATCCCTAAGTACCCAAATGAACTATTTTCTCTCCACCACTTCTCTCCTTCTACGAACCTTGTTCTCCCTCTATGTTGCTATGAAGTTCCTATCCAAGGAAGAAGAAAGTGGGGATCTTCTTGGAAAAAGAATCTAGGGTTGCAATTGACTTCCTTTAGGGGTTCCTAAAGCTCCTTCCTAGTGATCTTGACCTAAAAGTACAAGTATTACCTTATTTCCTCTATTTATTTCTTTTCTATTATTCCTCCTATATTTATCCAGGTTGGAACCTTGCTGTTCCATGATGAAATGGCTCTATAACTCAAAAATATATCCTTCTTGTTTCTTCTTCTAGGGTTTTGCTTCTTTGTGGAGAGAAGTGCCTACTTGGCCAAGTTTAGATCTGAATCTAGGGTTTTATTGCCTTATTTGCTCGATATTCTTTCTGTTTGGGATCTGACCTACTCTATATAGTTGAGTTATATAACATTTTTCACTTATATTGCTTGCTAGAAGCTTGTTAGTTCATGTTTATGCTTTAATCACTACTACAGAACATGCCTTTAGCGTCAGTTAATTAAGGGCTTTAGTGTCGGTTTCCAAGCGACACCCAAGTGGGTGCTTCTAAAGGTCGGTTTCCAACTGACGCCAAAATGCTTTCCGCCATCAAAAATGCGCCAGCAAAGGGACTATAGGCATCGTTGTTTTAAGAAAACTGACACTATAGAATGGTTACAGACGTCGGTTATTAAAAGAACAGACGTCAAAACGCTTCCCGCCACCGAAAACGTGCTAGAAAAGGAACTATAGGTGCTGGTTTTTTTAATAAAACTGACACTATAGAATGGTTACAGACATCAATTATTAAAATAACAGACATCAAAATGCTTCCCGCCACCGAAAAACGCACCAACAAAGGGCCTATAGGCATCAGTTTTGAAAGATAACTGACACCATATCAACTGAACCGACGTCAGTTTTGTGCTAATAACCGACGCCATATCCCCTTCCTACCACCACAGTCGTTCTTCCCACCACATCGGGTTTTTATAAAAAACCGCCGCCGTATGTCTTTGGTGTCGGTTTTGTTCAAATAACCGACGCCTATGTTATGATGTTTTTTTCTTATCAGTTTGCAAGCCTGCTGTATGGCTGGTCAGTAGGATGAGAACCTGCAGTTCAGTTCTAAACTGCAGGTTTACGACATCCATTGATATCAACTAAAAACAGGCCACAAACCTGCAAAATTAACAAGATGGACAATATTATATATATATATATATATATATATATATATATATATATATATATATATATATATATATATATGATTCACACACATATATAAGCACAATTAATTCATATTATTTTTTCATCACACACATGTAGAAACCAGTAGCAACCTACAGTTCAATTTATTTCATCTCTTTTCACATTCAGACACATGTAGAACATTTATGTATTGATCATCTTCACACACATATGCCAATTAATAAAAATTCATTCACATTCACACAAAAATAATTATGAGAACAAAGTTATTCTTTATTCATCATTGTCAATAAAATTATATTTAAAAATTCCCACTCTTTATAGGAGGGCTTTTTCCCATTCTTCTCTTACAACATCTAATTCATCTATCGTATAGGGAGCATGTACATCGAAACACTTTCTACCTGTGCTGAAGTCAGTAGTTTTAAAGACCTGCAAAGAGAATAACATATATATATAATTAATAATATATAATAAGATTGATATATTTCATATTATCTAATGAGATTATGTATAATACCTACTGTATCTTATCGATTTCCATTATGACATGTTTGATGATTAGGTTCATAAATAGCATCACATAGTAGGCACATGCCCAACCATTGTCTTGTGTAGCACACTATAAATTGAAACATACAAAATATTCAAAAATACAAATAAGCACAATTCACATAAATAATATATACATTGGAGTCAGGAAATTACTTTCACATTCTCCCAAATTAGTGAAAGATCATTTTTCCTAGGGACCTTTCCTACAACTTTTTTGTACTCTTATAAAGCCCTACATATGTTAATTTAACCCATTAAATTACATAATTAAATAGTAATGTAGTAACGGATGTTAATAGATATAAAAACATGAAATATTTCTCACGAGAATAATGGCCTTTTAATTGCATGTCCATATAATGTATCCAACTCATTCCCCACAGGATCTAGATAATAGATAGTGAACGTCTTAGGGACAATAACTAGTAACTCCCAATGCTTACCACTACAGGTAAGAAAGTAGAAAATTAATAACTCAAAATTCACAATAAAAATGTAATTTGCTTAATTCCAAATTATAAGCAAAGTAAACTTACTCGACATTGAATGGAGCTATTATCACCGTCTTATTATTTTTACCAAAATATTGAAAAGCATCACAACAGTATGAAGTAACTGAATATGGGTCTACATCTATTTTACCAAAATAGTTTTGCCTCCCAGCTACCCACATAGCATGGCGAGGCAGAGGTACAGGAGTAATAGTAGAAGACTCTGTAGTCTCTTGAGTAGCAGTAGGCTGAGCAGACTTAGCCTGTAGTCTTTAGTGAATGCCTGCATATCTGCTTGGACCCATTATGTGGTCGTGCATATTCAGTGCATGCCTTGCTCATTGAGCATCGCTTAATACCTAAAGGTTAATCTTGAATAGGTGAATACATAAAAACATATATTAATTAAATTGGGAGTGGCGCTTAATACCTTGAATTCATCTGTTTTTCTTTGGGTAACAAACGTCTCCCAGTCTTTAGGGTCCAGGTAGTTCCATTGTTGTGTGGCTTCCTTCTGCCTAAATTAATTTTTTAAAGAGAATGCAGACAAAAATTATTAGTGTAGAGTTAGTGAAATAGTGATCAATGTCTAGAATTGGAAATCAATCAAGAACCTCTTCTCAGCATCGCGTATGTAATCTCAGGTGAGATTGGTCCTATAGTTCCTTAGGACCCTCCCACAACATTGCATCACACATTTACGATGCAACTTTTCATCCAGATCAAATATGCTCTACAAATTAAATAGAATTGCTATTAACTAGTATCCTAAAAATTAGTAATCTACACAAATAGAATTACAAATAATAATAACTCACGCATAGTTCCTTCCATATGTGGTCTTTCTTCCCCTTAGGAACTTTATGCCAAGATTCTAGGATAGGACTGCAATGGCTATGAGTAAGAACCCCAAGATATGAAACAAATGAGTTGCGGTTCACTCCATATGGTTTTTGTGCATGATCAAAATCCATAGCCAATTTGGGTCCATTGCCCCTTTGTTGTATTAACTTGTTCATCATTGTGATGCCCCTCATTTTCTCAATTTTCTTTTGTTGCTCATCAAGTGCTGTAATTTCTTCACGGGGTACATCACCAACCTAAATTTTGATAAAAAACACACTTACATGATATAATTATAAACAAACATATAGATAGAAACCTCAGGGATATATTCTTAAAACTTACATTGTCAGGCGGCGCAAGCATGTCCTCACCCTCACGGTGATCATCAGCACGGTCATCATGGGAATGCTCAGCCATCTGAAAGTTCACATTCAAATTATAAATTTCACATTGTAAAGTAACACTAATTGTAAAGTTAACATTGTAAAGTACACATTCACATTGTAAAGTTCACATTCACATTGTAAAGTAATTCACATTGTAAAGTTCACATTCACATTGTAAAGTTCACATTAACATTGTAAAGTAATTCACATTGTAAGGTCCACATTCACATTGTAAAGTTCACATTCAGAAAAATAAAACATATAAAAAATATAAACATTCATGCCTCTAATATTGTGATCTTTTATCTTTAATAATCCTTCATTGTGATCCCTGTGAACATACAAGTCATTGTGATCCCCAACTTCAATGTTTGGTGGTGTTGGCAACCCTACTGAGAATGGACTGGAGTCATCATACTTATCATAGTACTCTTCTTCATCTATAGGATCTTCAATGAACTATCTTTTACCATGAACAACAACCGACCATTTATCATTTGTAGGATCATCGATATAAAATACTTGTTTCTCTTGTGATGCCAATATGAATGGTTCACCCTTCTCACCAATCTTTTCAAAGTTCACTAACGTGAAACCCAATTCATCCACTATAACTCTTTTTTTGTTGTCAACCCAATTACATTTAAAGAGCAGAATTCTAAAATCTACATAGTCAAACTCCCATATGTCTTCAATGATACTGTAATATGACATTTTAGCTTCACGTGGACTCTTATCCTTTGCACTTGCAAAAAACAATGAAGATGCTTGAAGGGTGACCCCACTGTTTTGGACGACACTCTTATCATCTTAACGCTTTGTGTATGAGAATCCATATATGGCAAACCCTTCATAAGACATAACATTCAATTTTGGTTTAAAGGCAAGGCATTTGATGGTTTCAGTAAGATTATATGGTGTTTGAGATAGTTGATGTATGACTTTATCTTCAAACACTTAATAAATATCTTGTTATGCTCTCTAGCAAGCCACATTGAATTGGATCGAGGATATTGTCTCTTGATGAAATTGGTATGTTCCTCGATATAAACACTCACTTCATCGATGTTGTGTAAAATATATAAGTGACCTTCCTCCAACTACTCACGGCTGATTACTTTCACCCGTGATCCCAAAATTCCTTTGCCAAAATGCTCCTCAATATTCTTGTCATTCACAGGAGCGTCATTAACACTCAGAAAGTCATTGAAAAAATCTATAACCTGTCTCGCCACATAACCCTCAATAATACTCCCTTCAGGCCGATAACGGTTTCAAACATCACCTTTAAAAATGCTCATGTATCGTTCAAAGGAACACATCCAATGCAAGAAAACTGGTCCCAACATTTTCACTTCCCTAGTCAAGTGGACAACAAGATGTACCATGATATCAAAGAATGAAGGAGGAAAATACATCTCAAGCTGACATAGGGTAACAACCACTTCTCTTTGCAATTTATCGAGAGTATCAGGGACAATAACTTTGCTGCACAGACTGTTGAAAAAGAAACAAAGTCTGGTGATTGCAAACTGTACATGCTTCGGAAATATAGATCGAATTGGCATGGTCAATATTTGTTGCATTAGAGTGTGACAATCATGAGATTTAAGACCTATCAACTTCAGATCTTTCATTGATACCAATGTAAAGATGTTGGATGAGTAACCCTGTGGCACCTTAACATTTACCAAGCATTCACAAAAAGCTTTCTTCTCCTTTCTAGACAACGTGTAACAAGCGGGAGGTAAGTATGTTCTCTGATCGCTACTAACTACTTCTGTTAATTCTGTCCTTATTCCCATTTCACGTAGGTCCATTCTAGATTTTATCCCATCTTTAGTCTTACCTGGTATATTCAACAGAGTACGATGATGCTATCACATACATTTTTCTCAACGTGCATGACATCAATACAATGCCTGACTGTCAAAGAACTCCAATAAGGAAGATCCCAAAATATTGACTTCTTCTTGAATAAAGACTTGTCAATCCGTGTGGCCATCATACATTGTGATCTCTTACCAAATTCATTGGCAATGTCTTTTACTCTTTCATAAACATCCTCCCCTGATATAGGTTTAAGTGCACTTTGTTCCTCATTCCGTCCATTGAATGCTTTGCGCAACCTACGATACAGATGAAATTTTGGAAGAAACCTTCAATGACCAAGATATACAGTCTTGCCACCGTGTTTTAGTCGTATTGAATCAATGTTCTCTTAACATATAGGACACACTTTAGATCCTTTGACACTATATCCAGACAAATTCTCATACGCTGGAAAGGCATTCACAGTGCAAAACAACATAGCGTGTAAATGAAATGTCTCTCTTCGTGAAGCATCATAGGTCATCACGCCTTCACCCCAGATCTTCTTCAAGTCATCAATCAAAGGTTCAAAATAAATGTCGATATAATTTATAGGTTGTTTAGGGCCTGATATCAAAGATGACAACATAACATACTTATTTTTCATACACAACCAGGGAGGAAGATTGTATATAACAAGCATAACTGGACAAGTACTATGTTGGCTGCTCAATGTCCCGTATGGATTCATCCCATCTATACAAAGCCCAAGTCTTAGATTCATGTCTTCTTCACCGAATTCAGGGTACAATAAATCAATCTTCTTCCACTGTGGGAAATCAGACACATGTCGTAGGATCCCATCATTATTTTTCTTAACATCTGCATGCCACCTCAAATTCTTTGCATCTATAGGATTGGCAAACAAGCATTGAAACTGTGGTATTATAGGTAGATACCACATCACCTTGGCAGGAGAACCAGTTTTGGACTCCCCCGAATTCGTCAATTTATACCTTAACGCACCACATTTCGGAAAATCTTTCAAATCCGCATAGTCCTTTTGAAATAATACACAATCATTCGGGCATGCGTGTATCTTCTTGGCCTCCAGTCCCATTGGGCACAACAATTTCTTTAATTGGTATGTTGAGATTGGCAGCTCGTTTCCTTCAGGAAGAATTTCTTTCAACAAAGACAACAATGACATGAATCTTTTGTCGCTCCATCGATTGTTAGCTTTCAGTTTATACAATCTCAACAAAGAGCTAAGCTTTGTAAACTTACAACCTATGTATAATGATATCTCAACATCATGCACAATGTTTCTAAACATGGGAGGTGGATCGGTGTGTTCGACCCCACAACTATCCAACATCACATCAACTATGTCTACTGGAACTGGTTCGTTTACATCTACGTCATCAAAGGCAATTTCTTCTTCCATACAAGCACTGCTATCGACATCCACTGATTTTAGGTTTGAAATATCTCCATGCCAGTGCCATTCTGTATAGCCTTGTACAATCCCGTTGCACATGACATGACTTTTGATTTCGTCACCAGTGCTGACTTTCAAGTTGTTACTGCAATGCCTACATGGACAGTAGAACCTATCTCCAGGTTGTTTCCTATGTTCCTCGGCAAATCTAATAAACTGGTCAAGACCAGAAATAAACTCGGGGGTGCAGCGATTTCGAATGGACATCCATGATCTATCCATTCTATGATCAAAGAGAAAACATGTATATATTAGAACAAGATTAGGGTCTAGGTTTAAAAGATTAGGGTTTATGGTTAAAACTTTAGGGTTTAAGGTCTTATATATAATTAATGGTTGAAACATCCTAAGTGAGATTAAGTGTTCAAGAACAGTCCCAAACTGGGGACTATCCAAGATTTACTCATAATGAGTAAATCTTGGACGGGTTTCTAGGCCAACAAATACATGTGATGTCATTCTTATATATAATAAATGTGTACCACCTATCCCATTCTTGAACACTTAATATCACTAGTAAGTGTATAATGTGTATTGGGTTTTCAAGAGAATTTTGGCAACATTTCCCTGTTGTTCTCCAAGTACATATGTACTTAGAGAACAAATGGGGAAATGGTACTAAAATTTTCTTGAAAACCCAATACACATTATACACTTACATCCTAAGTGAGATTAGGTGTTCAAGAACAGTCCCAAACCAGGGACTATCCAAGATTTACTCCTAATGAGTAAATCTTGGATGGGTTTCTAGGCCAACAAATACATGTGCTATCATTCTTATATATAATAAATGTGTACCACCTATCCCATTCTTGAACACCTAATCTCACTAGTAAGTGTATAATGTGTATTGGGTTTTCAAGAAAATTTTGGCAGCATTTCCCCGCTGTTCTCCAAGTACATATGTAGTTAGAGAACAAATGGGGAAATGCTACTAAAATTTTCTTGAAAACCCAATACACATTATACACTTACATCCTAAGTGAGATTAGGTGTTCAAGAACAGTTCCAAATCGGGGACTATCCAAGATTTACTCCTAATGAGTAAATCTTGGATGGGTTTCTAGGCCAACAAATACATGTTCTGTCATTCTTATATATAATAAATGTGTATAAACTACATGCAACATGGTTAATCCTAATCTATAGAGAAATATTAAATAATAAATCAAGAAATCAATAGTTTCAAACATGCGATAATTCACAATGCAATGTTATAAACTACAAGAAACATGGTTAATCCCCACACTCTAGTAGACATAATAACCTTAAATATAGTGATGTATAAGAGATTAAGAAAAACATTTCTTAGGTAAGAGTAAGATGAAGAAAATTGATAATATTGAAAGGGGGGGAGGGGTAGGGCTGACCTTGGGCCCTTAGTTGATATTACATCAATGTACTACTAATTTCCAAGATAGGATAGATGAGACTAGAGTTCATATTAGATGAAAAAATAACAACTTAGGACAAAGTCCATCACTAAAGTCCCAAACTCAAAATATATGCACAATTAGCATCAAATATAGGACAAAAGGGTAGATTAGAACCCTAATTTACTCAAACATGTATAAAAATTACCCTAATGACAAAAGGGCCAGGCAATGGTTGTCGAGAAGGAGCAGGGTACCTTGAGGGTGGAGGAAGAAGAGGAGGAAGAAGGCCTTCGTGGCGGCACCGATGACAAATAGGCGCGTAGGAGCTGTGGTCAGAGCAGCGACCTAGAGAGTAGGGAGCAAAGTAGGGAGCAGGCCTAGGAGTCACAGCCTGGAGAGCAGCGGCCGAAGAACCAGCAAGCGGCATCAGCGACGATGACCAGAGCACCAGCAGATGGCGGCGGAGACAAAGGCGGAGAGCACAGGAGTAGCGGGCGGCGGTGAGCAGAGGAATCACTGGACCTAATTATCCCTCAATCGAGAATGAATGAAACAGAGAAAGGGGAAGAGTCTGGCTTGCACGGGTGTTGTTAAGTTAATAATAGGCGTCGGTTATTAGAACTAACCGATGCTTAAAACTATAATCGTTAGTTACCAACAAGAAACCGACACTTCTGTAAGTTGATAGTCATCAGTTCCAACTAGAAAAACTGAGGTCTATCTACATATGCTGACAAAAATAAATGTTCTCGAATTAAGACTATAGTCGTCGGTTTCTGTATAACAACCGATGCTAAAGGGAGGTGAAAATTTTCACGGTTAAGCGTGCGAAAACACATCGGCGTCGGTAATTGTAAGACAACCAACGATAAAAATTGGTCGAATTTCTGTCTCGCAGAAAACCTTTAGTTTTCGGTTTCTTTGTTAAAAACCGACGATGTATGTTAAATTTTGGAGGTAATTTTTTTCACTAGAAAATTTGGATTTGGCGGTCAATTTTAGGCGTCGGTTTCTTAATAAGAAACTGACGCTAAATAAAAAGTGATACCTGTGTCTGGTCTCCCTTCACAGATATATGTCGGTTATTTTATTTAACCGACGCCCTATAAATGTGACATTATAAGTCATTTCTATAGTAGTGAATGTGATGATCTAAGCATAAAGAAACGATTCTTGTTTAGGGTTACAAATTTTTTATGGTGTTCCCTATTCTGTTCAAGTTCTATATGAACTTGTAAACATGTATACAACCTTTCTAAGATATAATATGATCTGGGACAGGTTGACAACAACAACCTATGATTCTAAGTACAAAACAATTGATGGTTCAAATTAGGATTTTCAAGCTATTTCCTTCCCTATCACACAACTGATGGTCATCCCATTCAACAACCAATGGGTTTCTATCCTAGAAACTGATATTCGTGATCAAGGGTGTCAAATTTTATGGTGACAGCCTATGGTCACCCCCTTAGGTCAGGTTTTGGCTCAATTAGGAGTTTAATTATCATCCACTAAGTATTTTAGTGATGCTATCAATCAATGATGACATTAGCTTAATATTTGATGATGTTAAATGAATATATTGCTAATCTAACAACCAATGGTGACTTAATGATCACAATTAATGGTGGATCAGATCATCACCACATATGGTGAGTTAAGAATGTAATTGTAGATTTGACTAAACCTTAAACCAATGGTTCCTTAGTTCAATTGATCTAATGGTTAGACTTATACTTCAATTGGTAACCTTGCACAATGAACCCAACCCAATGAATAATATTGGATGCCTCAACATCTAATGTATTAGAATAAACCCCATGGTATTATATGTGGGTCTTAGTAATGAGAATTCAATGGTTCAATGCCATTAATTTGTAGTCTAACCTTTTCTCTTGTATAGTTAAATTTGATAAATCACTATAATAAGTGAATGCGTAACTCCAATGTGATATAGCTCTTTATACCTAACCTCAATGTAATTAGATGATGTTGATTGGTTATAATCAGACCTCTTGAATGATTAATGTGGCAATGTATTACACTCTTCTTGTGTTGAAACCACAATGTAGTGCTATTTGAATATCATAGTGCCTTGCCATAATAATCCCTATGAATACATAATTTCTTATGACCTTTTGAGCCTTGTTTAAGGCATGGAATAATGAGGATGACCTTGCTATGAATAATGTGATGTTCTTAAATGACCTTTGGGCATGTTGAGCCTTGATTGAGGTGAAATCATTTTCATGTTCCAATAAGGGTTGAAACCCTAGAACTTGATATCTTGAAATGATATGATGATGATGTAGTTCATTATAATGTAATGGATGATAGCATATGGTAATATGATTGAGATATATACTTCAAACACTTTATATCTTCAAAAGTTGTAATGCTTATATACTTGATAGAAATGAATTAGGGTTTGTATACCCATTTGTATGATGAAGCCTTAATTCACCCAATTGGTAATGATCAATCAAGTGAAATTCTAATCGTATAGCACCCTGTGCCATAGATCCATCTGAGTGTCAGAACTTGCCAAATGGAGAAATGAGTATTCCTAAGGGAAACTCGGAGCATAAACTATTGAGTATGTGGGGTGCTTGTCATCCTGAATCCAAGTGCTTAGGGAGGATGACTGTGGTCATATGTAGCCCTCTTTTTGAGAATGACTGTGGTCGTGTCTCGGTGATTATCATGTGATAAAGGTTTTGGTTTGCATACCTTGGTCTCTAGCGCCATGACCTGTACCAAGGTGGGATAGTTGTTTACATGACTATATGTTGCTATTTTATAGTTAGACTGAGATTTCACTGTAGTGCAGGCTCGTACTGACTGAGTATGGATAAGATCTTGGAGTTCGTCTCTTCCTTGATCTTATATGGAACTGATTGTGACCAAGCAGTGGTCAGTTGGACTTTGAGTGGTATGACTCAAACTCCCTAGGACATAATAAAAGATATAGTACCAGCCATGTAGTATAATTGCTAGGGTTAAATACTTATCACATTGGTTGATTAACCCTTGTCTTGTCTTTATACTATATAGTTCTTACATGATGCAAACTTATGAAAATTGAGTAATTCTACATGATGCTACAACTTATTTTCTTTACTTCTTAGTATGCTTAAACTATTCAATCTATTCATTTTGCTTATTCAATACCCTAACTGCTCAATGTATTTAGTGTTAATTAATATGTTATAATCAATATATGTTGGAGAGAGTTATATCTCTCACTGGGACTGGGTCTCACCCGTGGGTCACCACATTTTTTTAGGTGGTTGCAGGCAATGAGGTCGAGGTCGTGCTGTGGAAGAGAACCAACCTAGTGATCAATAGATTCAGAAGGTTGATTAGTTGTAGATGTTAGTAGAGAGTCCTAGTGTCGTCCATGTACTCTCAGGTCCGGGTATGGGATGTGTTTTCTAGATGATATACTCATATCGACACAAGATTTAGGTAGTATGCCAATGCTTGTAAATATATGGTATGTACATGTGAAATATCTTTTGTATACAAGATATAACTGAGGTCTTTGGACCCATATGTGCATACTTGTTATAGTATATGAGAATGGAATGATGAATCTTTATGTGAATGTTCTAGAGTTTATTTACATTATTGGAATTGGTTTTAATTATTCTGCATTTTTTACTATGTGATTAATTAGTAGTTGATCGTGTTTTGTGTTTTGAGTAATATATTTTAGTGTGACAAGGTGTCATTTATATGTTGGTATCAGAGCCAGATTTACTGAGTCTACAGGGACATAGGACATAGGTTTGAGTCTATTCTTATGTATCAAACATATCTGATCATAGTTTATGCTTATGCAGATATGTCTAGAGGATATGAAGAACATGTTGAGAGTAGCTATGTTGCACTAGGAGGAGGTGCTAGGAGGAAGGAATGCAATGAGAGAGTGCCAGAAGTAGGGCCAGAGCAGCCCGCAATGCCTCATCTAGACCCGACAATGATTGTAAGGACCTTGACCCAAGTTTTGGGCTAACCCTTTTTGCTTTGCTTATGAAAGGTGCCTAGTACCTTAATCGAATCTCTTAAGATGTTTTTATATCATGTGACAAGCTCATGTTTCCAGTTTGGTCCCGTTTGGATGCTGTTTGAGCAATGTTTGCTTGTTTTGGACCAAAGTGCAATTTACCCAAAGTAAGGGGTTATATTGCAATATGTCACATGAAGATCATGCCTTTTTTTTCTATAGCACCATTATAAAGAGAATTATGAGGTGGGTCACCTTGTGGAAGACCTATGTTCCAAGTTTGAGCTTAGTTGGATGATGTTTGTGCCCTATGTGCTAATTTTGGTGCAAATTCCAAATTACCCAAAGTGGAGGGGTCAATATGCAATTTATCAGCTCTAGAGTCACCTCCTTTCTATTTGGCATCATCTAGGACGTGGATGGAAGTTGGGGTGCCTTGTTTGGTTGATAGTTGAGGAGTAACATCTTTATATGGTCTTTATATCACATATGTGTCACACATGCTACCTTTTCTTTTAGTGTATCAGGTAGAAGCTTGAGAGTGTGTCGCCCATGGGAGGTACCCAGCTACATGATACACATCCTAGAGTGTATCACCAGGATGTTCATGTGTATCTTGGGTGGAAACAAGTGGTGTTATGTGCATGAGCAAGTGGCATCTTGGGTTATGTGGTTATGACACCTCTCCTTTGCTACCTCTCACTTCCTTCGTGTATATAGCCCCCTTCCTCCTTAACCAAGTGCTTTGTTTCAGCCACCTTCTTTCCCCTTCCTATTTGGGATGAGAATGGGAGCTTGGGAGGTCAAGGAAACTCCCATGGAGCTTGGGACGGCAAGCTCTTTGGCCATGGAGACTCCTTGCTCAAGATCCGACCTTGGTGAGTCATGCTTCCTTGCTAGCTTTTCCTTGTTCCTTCTTCTTCATCTCCTTCTCCTCCTCTCAGACATGGATGGGCCCTTGATGTGAGTAGGCAAGGCCATGGATATCTCCCCCTCTTTTCTTATTCTTGAGCTATACATAACCATGGTATCTTCTTCTTCTTCTCTTGTTCCTTGAGGTGATGATGATGGAGCCGAAGACAAGCTTAGAGCTTTAGATGGATGGTTTCCATGGAGAGGAACATGGGTTTTCTACTTAGACCAGGAAGCTTTATGCCTTTCATGGAGATCCTCTTAAGGCGGGTTACATAACTCTTAACCATCCCTATTATTTTCACTCTCCATATGTGCATGTGATGACTCTTGTCTTTAAATTGATACCCTTCTCCATGATAGTCGTGCATGTGGACCTTGAGATCTATTTTAATGGAAATGGTCATGTTTACTACTGTCCTTATCTTGTTCTTCTTGCGTTAGACGGTAACGAGTGGCTAGAGGTTGAAGATGACTTGCCCGGTAGGGTGCTTTACCCGATATGGGGGCTTGCCCGATACTATGCCTTGCCCGACATAGTACCTTGATCAATAGGTTATACTTCAGTTGACAGTTTTTGGCAATACTCTTTTCTCCCCTTTGGACTTTAAAGGTGAGCCTATGGACTAGATGTTTGGGGCGATATGATATCTCTTTCCTACCCAAGGGTTAGGGTTTGGACGTTATGGATTGTGGCTCCTTGAGGTTGTTGCCCGATAACTTCTTCTAGAGTTGAGCTTTGGGTGATATGCTAAGTGAACCCTTTGTTGACCTTGTGACCGATATGCACCTCTACCCAATATGATGATGGTGGGTGATATGGTGGTTGGCCAACATGAAACCCTAACCTTAGTGTCTTGGCCGACATAAAGCGCTAACCCTAGCTTGGGCGATAGGGTTGCCTCGAGTGACATGGATGCTCTACTCTAGTTGCACGACAAGCTCTTGGGGTTGAGCCCTTGGATAGTATCATGGGAGATATGGTGGTAATGCCTTGGTGATAGGTATCTTTGATAGTGTAGGGAAACCGATAGGTTGATCCTTGGTGTGGGCGATAGCCCAAGAAGTAGTGCCTTGGGTGATATGGATGCCCTAACCCTAACTTAAGGTGACATGAGATGCCTTGGCCGATAGGCTAGCTCTAACTCTAGTTGCCCGATATAGCATCCTGGATGTCATGGAGTCTTGAGTGTTGGGGGTTGCTCTAACCCTAGCTGACCGATAGGGCTGCCTTTGTGGTAATGATCCCTTGGGTGATATGCTGGGTGCCCAAGACGGTTCTCCATGAATGACAAAGGATGTGAGGATGGGCATTATGAATGGTCCCTTGATATGCTACCCGATATCATCAACCCTAGAACGTTATGAGTGTGCATGTGTGCATAGCTTGGGTGACATCAGGGTTAAGTGCATGGCCGATACCCCCACAAGGAGATATGATACTTTGGCCGATATGCCTTGCCCGATACATGCTCTCTCTTGGTTGGTTACCCGACATGTGTATGTGCTTGATAGCTTGGATGGTCCTAGGGTTGAAGGTTTGACCGATACATGTGGTGAGCTTGGATAGTATAAGGTCTTGGACGATATAAGTTGAAGGCTAGACGATATAGTACTTTGACCATTATAGGGTCTCAAACCCTAGTTGGACGATAGGCTACCTTGGGTTCCATGGCAACATTTGATGGATGGTAGTAGTGTACGCTTGGCGGTATGAGAGTTCCTTGGACATCATGATGTGCTGACCAAGTGGGTGCCTGTTGGGCGATATAGTTGTGGCTTTGGGTGACATGTTTTGATGGCTGCTCGGTATGGACCCTAATCCTAGAAGGGCTATAAGGGGGTCTTGGTCAAAAAGGGTTGTTGTGATGATCATAGGATAACCGATATACTCTTGGTCCATGGCTGCGCGACACATCATTAGGTCTAAGTCTGGTTGTTATCCTCTTTATGCATGGGTGCATGTCATGCTTGAGGCCGACAACTTTGGGTGAGGGTTAGTACCCTACCTGATACACCTTTAGTGAGGGTTTGTGGTCGCTGCCAAGTATTGGTGAGGATAGGTGACACTTCTAGTGAGGGTTGTTCCCTAACCTGATAACCCTAAAAGTTATCTTGAGACACATAACGTCAATGTAATACCTTGTTACCTTGAGCCTGTATCTTTGATCATGATGATAAGATATGACAAATAGGTTGTGGACATTAGTATGGGGGTTACCTGTGGTTGATGATAGGTGAACCTTTGATAATGCTTGATGGTTGAGCATGATTGTATGATCCCTAAAGATGAATCCTAAGGGATGGCATGCATGATGATGCAAGACATAGGGTATGGTGGATACCCATGGTATGGTAATAGTAATGTGTATTTCTTAATACACCATCTATGACTTATGCTTCATGTATTCATAATAATAGATGATTGTTCCAATCCTATAAACCTTATTCTTAATGTTATGATAATCATGATATGTTCTTTAAAGATTTTATTTGGTGACAAGTTATCTCTTTGATATGCTCCCTAATCATGCATGTATTATCAATTGAATTCAAAGCCAGGTAAGAGCTACGATGATTATATTATTGTGTGCTTGGTATATGTGCAATATCTGAGAAATGATGATGTGCCTTATTGATGAAATAACATGTATCACCATATGATGAGAAAGGTCTGGTGACCTGATAAAGGCTGAGTGCCTGATTGAGGTGTTATCCTCTAGTTGTGATATGAGGGACTCCTATCCCATGATGATGTATGATGATGAAGCCTTGAGAGGCAGTAACATTATGTGATGATCTGAGGGATTGATATCCCATGGCAATGTGATGTTTGTTGAGCGCAATGAGAATAGCAATAGTAGTATAAAACCAAAGTAATGAAATCTAATGTTGTTCATGTTTTATATATGGTTGCTTAATACAACTTGGTTGCCCCAACAATCTACTTAAAATGCATTAACTAATTACAGATGAACATCTCATGTAGTTTACCCTGGCCATAGATCCATCATCGTCAATAGTTGGTGATGGTGAAATGGGTTCTCCTGTGCGTTAACCCAGAGCGCATATTGTTAAATATGTGGGGTTTCTCCTAGCCAAAAATAGGAATATTAGAGTGCAACTATGGTTGTAAACTCAAGATGTGTATAAGAGCATGGTGAACAAGCCCATGGCTCAGTGTGATGGGGCATGAATGCGTCCATGGCTCAGGAGCACAGTGAATTGGCCTGTGGCTCAAGCATACTAGCACCGTGACCTGTACCAAGGTGGGCTAGAGAAAGGGTAGCCTACGGGACTGACCCTGTGGATGAGGCTATTTAAGCAAGAGACTGCGGTCCTGCTTGTTGATTGTTGTGCACTTTCCACGAAGAGGTGAGGTCATGGAGTCCAGTTCTCCCAATGACCTTGTATGGCACCAGTTTTGGGCTTCCCAACCGAAGGTTGGATTTGAGCAGGATAGCTCACTTCCTCAGGGCATAATAAATTGTAATCCAGCCGTATAGAATATATTTCTTAAGGAAAAACACGGAACATTGGTTGAAGCCTTTCTTGTATAGTTTCTCTAGTTATATCTTGCAAGTTATTTGTACACTTTTCATATCTTGTAATAAATTCTTATAAAGATTATCTTGTCAATCATGTCCCATAAAGAATGTATGTTATATGCCTCCTGGATATTTTGGTAAGACTGTTAATAAAATTAGCTTTACTCAGTATGTTGCTCCTATAATTTACTTATACCAGTTATTTGGGGTCACAATAAAGTTGGAAGAGGGTTATGTTTCTTATTGGGACTGTGTGTCTCACCCCGCTGGTTAATAACCCTTTTTAGGTGGACATGCCTGGCAAGATGAAGATCATGTGGCTACGGATGATATGCAGAGGTATCATACCGAGTGGAATAGATAGTGTCTAGCAGTAGAGTCCTATGTGTCATCCCTGTACACTCAGGTCTTGGGGAAGCTTTTTGATGTTTCTTGTATTACGATCGATGTATGGTTTTCAGTTTATGTATCTTGATGTAAATCAACATGTGAAACAATTATTTCATGTAATGAGATGATGGGAAATTATGTTGTAGCACCTTGGAAATATGCGATGAAAAGAAAAGTGTTGGCTCAAACATTACATGTCTCATCTTATGGTGCTTGTTGTAAATCAGTTTTAATTTCCTGTGACTTTCGGTAATCTGCTGGTTAGCATGTAATCATGTTTTTTTGTGGATGGGGTGTCACAAGTATTTGGTATCAGAGCTCGAGATTCGCCGAGTCTACATGGACACTAGGACTAGGATTAGGATGGTTTCTAAGGTTGGACCGTGACATAAAATATGGTGCATACTACCTAATCTCAGTACTTGATGCCCTGTCCAGGTATTCAAATATTGAAGACATAGGTAATTGTTGAGCCTTAGATTGTTTCCTCCTTGATTACTCTGATCAAGTAGTCATTCAGGAGAAATCTAAAGAGCATAGAAAATCAGGAATATGATGCTAACACCTTCATCCTATTATAAAAGAGGTAAATGAATGCACCATAAACCCTTAATACCTGGATGCTTGGTAATAAAAAGAAGAAGTAACGCTTCTATGAAACCCAAATCCATATGAGAATATGATGAGGTAAGTTCTTGAAACCGTAATCTCAAGAGATATACCTGGCAAACGATAGAATAACCTATGATAACACAGTAAGTTAAAGCATAAAACTTACTCAAGATAAAGAAAATGATTGAAAGAAAGCAAAAGGTTGGAAGAAAGAGAAGAACAAGTAATGAATAAATAAGATGGAACCTGAGATAATCTCAGACCAACCAATGAACGTAAGCAAAAATGAGAGAGTAGAAAGTGCAAATTCATGATAAGAAAAAGGAAACAAGGGAGATGATCCTTGATCAATAAAGAATATGTGAAGAATAATGATCTTTTTCACAAAAAGGAAACAAAAATTGATATAATCAGGAAATAATCATGATTACGATAAAACGAAAAAAAGAGAAAAAGAATAATAACACGTAATGGTCTTGATGCTGCCTGTGCTGAGTGCAAGGAAACTAAGAAGAAACAGGATAAAACCAGATGGAACAAGGTTTAATGATGCAAAAATAGTCGAAAGCTCATGTAAGGATCAAAGAAAGTGATAATATCCTCTGCTTTGATATGAAACCATATGTGTTGTTGGGGTGTTTGGAGGAGTTTGTTCCTTCCTTCTGAGGGAGTGGCAGTCAAGTGGACCCTATGTCACTTGATATGTGTACTTTTAGAGTGATCTCTGGTTGGATACTTTGAAAAGTATCAGTTGATCTTGGACTTTAGCTTCCAAGATAGAGATATCTGTGATAGATGATGATGACAGGATCCTCTTGACATGTTTTGAACTAGTGAAAATGGTAGACTATGGAGGAGAGACCGGAAGTGATGTGTTTTGACTCAAGAGATGGATACCAAGGTAAGGAAAACTAGTATATGAGAAGTTCCAAGTGTATGGGAACATGAGAACATGCCTTCTGGTAAAGGGTTGAAAATAAAGATGCCTAGATCATGGAGGTATGGTGGTGAATTGTCTTGATAGATCATCCTTGACCTGGAACTCACAATCTTGAATCTTGTTTTGTAGTATGGATCTATGTGGTGACCCTCGAGGAAGCAGTTCAACAACATAGAGGAACGCTGATAAGGATAAGAAAGTGAGGACCGAATGGTTTGACCAAGAAGTAGAGGACAACATGCAATGGATAGATCTCGTGGCATGAGCTGGCCATAAATGGTGAGATGACCAGGGTATGCTGGCAGGTCAGATGGAGTTAATCCCTTCTACTTTCATTGATCCAGTTTAGGGTGCACCCTCCTTTGAACGCTTGTAGTGTGTTTGGAAGATGATTTCCTCTTGTTATCCTGGAGAGAGATAACCTGTTGTTGAAAACCCTATTGGATGACCTGGTTGTGTTGGATGAAGTATATCCTTCTCGTATGATAGTTAAGCGAATCTCTTTCTACTTGACATATCGAGGATTGAGATAACCCTAGGAATGGATCTCCTTAGAAAGGTGTGAAGTGGTCTCAGATGGAGAAGTTGGCTTTGGATTTGACCTGGCTAAGTGTTCATAGTATGGATATCACCTGTTAGCACTACTACAGAAATAGCGTTCAGTGTCGCTTTTCTGGGCATCGGTTATTAAGGAAAACCGATGCCTATAATATCAGGCGTCAGTTATTTAGGCAAACCGACGTCTATATTCGAAGACCAGCTAGACACGGGTACCGCTTTGTATTCAGCGTCGACTTACTATTACCAACTGATGCCTAAAAGCGCCCGTGAAATCCAATTTTCGAGCAAAAAAAATTTGGGCCACATACAGCGTCGGTTTTTTAACTATTCACCGACGCCTATTTAAAATGAAATTTTGCGTGAAAAGTTCCACTTTAGGTGTTGGTTATCCTTGGATAACCGACGCTGATAATAGTTCCCGCCAACTAATTTGGGGTCGGTTTTTTACTATCAACCGACGCTGAAGATAATAGGCGTCGGTTATCTTATATAACCAACGTCGTTGCCCAACTTAATAGAAACCCGATCACCCGACTCTTCCCCCTTTCTTCCTGTTTCATCGATTCTGTGCGCTAGCTCGTCGCCGCTCTCCCAAAATCGCCGCCTACTGCTTCTCGCTCGCCTCCGACGATCCATGCTGCTGCTCTGCGTCGCCGCCGCTGCCCGCCGTCTTCCTCCTTGCGCCGCCGCCGCTCGCTCCTTCCTCCCTACTCCTTGCGCCGCCGCCGCTTCCTCCCTTCCTGGGCGCCGCCGCCGCCGCCGGTTGTCTTCTTCCTTGGCTCCGGCCGCTGCCGCTGTCTTCTTCCTGGAGATCGCCGCGCCTGCCCTGCGCCGCCGTCTTCTTCCTTGCCTCCAGCCTTGTTCTCAAGCAGGTACCTTCCAACCTACCCAGGCGGCACCCAGGCACCTAGGCGGCCAGGCGTTCACCTAGGGTTTGCCCAGGCGCCCAGCCTAGTTAGGCCTCTGGGATGCCTGGGCGATGCTTGGGCTACGTCAAGGCACAATGTTGCTGTGTATTTTTTTTTTAAATTAAGTTATTTACTGATTTGTGTTTATTTATGTAGTGATTTGTATTTATTTATGTATTGTTTTAGGAATTAATTGATCATCTGCTGCTGCCCGCCGTCTCCCTGACTGTCGCCTGCTCACCTGCCTGCTTTCCTGCCTACTCGCCTACCCTCCGTCTCGCCCAAACAGAGGTAAATCCTATTTTATTGCACTCCTTGATCTTTAATCACATAGACTTAATCAACATTGCTACTTGTATGATCCTAGTGATTATTATACTGTTTGTATGATCCTAGAAAGTGAACAATCATTGTTCTTTATATTACTTGTACATTGGTATAAATTAGAATGAACAATCACTAAATTATATACTGTTTGTATGGAGTCCGGCTTCATTGTAGATATCTATTATTGTGTTTGTTGGCCTAGAAACCCGTCCAAGATTTACTCATTAGGAGTAAATCTTAGATAGTCCCCGGTTTGGGACTGTTCTTGAACACCTAATCTCACTTAGGATGTAAGTGTATAATGTGTATTGGGTTTTCGAGAAAATTTCGGTAGCCTTTCCCCGTTTGTTCTCTAAGTACATATGTACTTAGAGAACAGCGGGGAAATGCTGCCAAAATTTTCTTGAAAACCCAATACACATTATACACTTACTAGTGAGATTAGGTGTTCAAGGATGGGATAGGTGGTACACATTTATTATATATAAGAATGACATCAAATGTGTTTGTTGGCCTAGAAACTCGTCCAAGATTGACTCATTAGGAGTAAATCTTGGACAGTCCCCGGTTTGAGACTGTTCTTGAACACCTAATCTCACTTAGGATGTAAGTGTATAATGTGTATTGGGTTTTCGAGAAAATTTTGGCAGCATTTCCCTGTTTGTTCTCTAAGTACATATGTACTTAGAGAACAACGGGGAAATGCTGCCAAAATTTTCTCGAAAACCCAATACACATTATACACTTACTAGTGAGATTAGGTGTTCAAGGGTGGGATAGGCGGTACACATTTATTATATATAAGAATGACATCAAATGTGTTTGTTGGCCTAGAAACCCGTCCAAGATTGACTCATTAGGAGTAAATCTTGGATAGTCCCCGGTTTGGGACTATTCTTGAACACCTAATCTCACTTACGATGTAAGTGTATAATGTGTATTGGGTTTTTGAGAAAATTTTGGTAGCATTTCCCCGTTTGTTCTCTAAGTACATATGTACTTAGAGAACAGTGGGGAAATGTTGTCAAACTTTTCTTGAAAACCCAATACACATTATACACTTACTAGTGAGATTAGGTGTTCAAGGATGGGATAGGTGGTACACATTTATTATATATAAGAATGACATCACATTATACACTTAGGATGTAAGTGTATACCCTAATCTTTTTCTAATATATACTTGTTTCCTAATATATACTTGTTTTCTCTTTGATCATAGAATGGATAGATCATGGATGTCCATTCGTAATCGTTGCACCCCAAAGTTTATATCTGGTCTTGATCAGTTTATTAGATTTGCTGAGGAACATAGGAAAAAACCTACAGATAGGTTCTACTGTCCATGTAGGCATTGCGGTAACAACTTGAAAGTCAACACTGGTGAGGAAATCAAAAGTCATGTCATGTGCAACGAGATTGTACAAGGCTATACAGAATGGCACTGGCATGGAGAGATTTCAAAATAGAAACCAGTAGATGTCGATAGCAGTGCTTGGGTGGAAGAAGAAATTGCCTCTGATGACGTAAATGTGAACGAACCAGTTCCAGCAGACATCGTTGATGCGATGCTGGATAGTTGTAGGGTAGAGCACACCAATCCACCTCCTATCTTTAGAAACATTGTGCATGATGCTGAGATACCGTTATACACAGGCTGTGTTAAGTTTACGAAGCTTAGCGCTGTGTTGAGATTGTATAAGTTGAAAGCTAACAATAGATGGAGCGACAAAAGTTTCACTTCATTGTTGACTTTGTTGAAAGAAATGCTTCCTGAAGGAAACGAGCTACCAATCTCAACATACCAGGTAAAGAAAATGTTGTGCCCAATGGGAATGGAGGCCAAGAAGATACACACATGCCTGAATGATTGTGTATTATTTCAAAAGGACTATGTAGATTTGAAAGATTGTCCAAAATGTGGTGCGTCACGGTATAAATTGACGACTTTGGGGGAGTCCAAAACTGTTTCTCCTACCAAGGTGTTGTGGTATCTACCTATAATATCACGGTTTCAACGGTTTCTGAAAGATGCGAAGAATTTGAGGTGGCATTCAGATGTTAAGAAAAATAATGATGGGATCCTACGACATGCGTCTGATTCCCCACAGTGGAAGAAGATTGATCTATTGTACCCCAAATTTGGTGAAGAAGATAGGAATCTAAGACTTGGGCTTTGTACAAATGGGATGAATCCGTACGGGACATTGAGCAGCCAACATAGCACTTGGCCAGTCATGCTTGTTATATACACTCTTCCTCCCTGGATGTGTATGAAAAATAAGTACGTTATGTTGTCGTTGTTGATATCGGGCCCTAAACAACCCGGAAATGATATCGATGTTTATCTTGAACCTTTGATTGATGACTTAAAGAAACTTTGGGCTGAAGGTGTGATGACCTATGATGCTTCAGCAAGAGAGACATTTTGTTTGCACGCTATGTTGTTTTGCACTATTAATGACTTTCTAGCATATGGGAATTTGTCTGGATATAGTGTCAAAGGAGATAAAGTGTGTCCTATATGTGAAGAAAACACTAATTCAATAAGACTAAAACATGGCGGCAAGACTGTATATCTTGATCATCGAAGGTTTCTTTCAAAATTCCATCCGTATCGTAGGAAGCGCAAAGCATTCAATGGATGGAATGATGAGCGGAGTGCACCTAAACCTATACCAGGGGATGTTGTTTATGAAAGAGTAAAAGACATTGTCAATGAATTTGGTAAGAAATCACAATGTAGTATGGCCACACGGAGTGACAATTCTTCATTCAAGAAGAAGTCAATATTTTGGGATCTTCCTTATTGGAGTTCTTTGACAGTCAGGCATTGTATCGATGTAATTCACGTTGAGAAAAATGTCTGTGATAGCATAATTGGTACTCTGTTAAATATACCAGGTAAGACTAAAGATGGGATAAAATCCAGACTGGACCTACGTGAAATGGGAATAAGGTCAAAATTAACAGAATTACATGAAATGGGTAATAAAAGAACATACTTACCTCCCGCTTGTTACACGTTGTCTAGAAAGGAGAAGAAAACTTTTTGTGAATTCTTGGTAAATGTTAAGGTGCCACATGGTTACTCATCCAACATCCGTAGATTGGTATCATTAATGGATTCACATATTACACAAAGCGCCAAGATGATAAGAGTGTCGTCCAAAATAGTGGGGTCACTCTTCAAGCGTCGACTATGTACTTTGCACGTGCAAAGGATAAGAGTCCACGTGAAGCTAAAATTTCATATTACGGTGTCATTGAAGACATTTGGGAGTTTGACTACATAGATTTCAAAATTCCGCTCTTTAAATGTAATTGGGTTGATAACACCAAAGGAGTTATAGTGGATGAATTGGGTTTCACTTTGGTGAACTTTGAAAAGATTGGCGAGAAGGGTGAACCATTCATATTGGCATCACAGGCGAAACAAATATTCTATATAGATGATCCTACAAATGATAAATGGTCGGTTGTTCTTCATGGTAAAAGACAGTTCATTGAAGATCCTATAGATGAAGAAGAGTACTATGATAAGTATGATGACTCCAGTCCATTCTCAGTTGGGTTGCCAACTCCACAAATTATTGAAGCTAATGATGACTTATATGTGCGCGGAGATCACAATGAAGGATTGTTAATTGATAAAAGATCACAATTTTAGAGACATTTATGTTTATACAAATGCTAAATGTTTGCCTTTTTCTAGTTAATACAAATGCTAAATGTTTGCCTTTTTAATGACATTTTCAGATGGCTGACCATGATGAGCATGATGTCCATGATGAGCATGAAGTCCATGATGAGCATGTTGAGCATGGCGAGGATACCAATGTAAGTTCTAAAAACATATCCTGTATTTCTATAAAATTCATTATCTTCTAGTTATGTCATATATCCTATATTTCTATATTGGGCTAATTCAGTGTGTTTATTTTTGTCAAATTTTAGGTTGATGATGCACATGTACCCACTGAAGCACTGGAGCAACTTGATGCGCAGCACCAAACACTTAACAAGAAAAGGGGCATCACTCTGTTGAAGAAGTTAATAGCGCTAAGTGGCAGTGGATCCAAATTGGTTGTGGAGTTTGATAATGGAGGAAATGCAATTGGAGTGAACCGCAATAATTTTGTAAACTATCTTGGGTGTACCACTCGGAGCCATTGTGGTGTTAAGTATGATAATTGGCATAAAGTTCCTCAGGGGAAAAAAGACTTGATATGGAAGGATTTATGCATGAGTTATTATTATTTGCAATTCTATTTTGTAGATTACAAATTCTATTATTTGCAATTCTATTTTGGATACTAGTTAATAACATTTCTATTTTACAGAATCAGTTTGCATTGGATGAGAAGTTGCATCGTAAAAGTGTGATGCAACACGCTGGAAAGATGCTTAGGAATTATAGGACAAATCTGAACAGAGAATACATAAAAGAGGGTGATAGGAAGAAGAAGTCAGCCCTTGAACAATGGAACTTCTTGGACAAAGAAGATTGGGACAATTTTGTTGCTTCAAGAAAATATGAAGAATTCAAGGTATTAGGCGTCACTCCTAATTTAATTAATATATATTGTATTCACCTATTTAAGATTAACATTTAGTGCTACTAACCAAATCATTAATGTGCATACTAACTAGGCCCTCAGTGACGCACAAAAAGCAAGGCGTGCACTGAATGTGCATGACCACACTATGGGTCCAAAAGGCTATGCAAGCGTTCGCCAAAGACTACAGGCGGAGTCTGCGGCTACTCAGGAGTCTGCTCCTACTCAAGAGTCTGCTCCTACTCAGGAGTCTGCCACACCCATGCCTCGCCATGATATCTGGATAGCTGGGAGGCAAAATAAGAAGGGTGAAATAAAGAAGCCCATAACTACTGAGGCGGCTGCGAAAATGGTAAAATAAAACTCTTAGAGAAATCGTTTGAATATTGATTATTTGTGGTGTTAACTTACCAATTTCTGTTGATGGTGATTAGCGGGAGCTGCACGAGCAGAGGAAACAAGGCACGTTCATCCCTCAGGGCACAAGGGATGAATTGACAGTTGCTTTGGGTAACCCAGAGCATCCTGGACGTGTTAGGGGTGCAGGCGCTGGTGTGGGAATCAAAGCATTCTTTGGGCCATCCCAGCGCAAACCCAGAGCGGGACTTTCTCAAGAAGAGGTAACCTATTCTTTTTTTAGAATGTTACTGCAAAAGAAAATTCAATAATAAGAAGCTAATGTTTCTTTTATCCATGTATAGGAGAATAAGAGAGTCGAGGATATAGTTGCTAAGAAGGTCAACGATGTCATTGCTGAGAAGGTCAAGGAAGAATTGCTGCGGTGGCAGGCATCTCAGGCTTCCAATCAGCCTATGGCGACCCACTCTTCTCCTGATGCACAGACTGTGAGTAATCCTGGAGACCCATCGCCTAACACGTCTGTTGTAAGTATTGTTTATGACATTGTAGCTAGTATTTTCAAGATGATATGTTTTCAAGATGATATGTATATATGTATAACATTCTTTACGTAAATTTGTAGGCATTGAAGCCATGCCGCTTAAGAATGCAAGACTATGTTGTTGCAGAGGCGCAGGCTTACCCGTCCCTTCCTGGGGAAAAGTTTCACGGGACTCCAATGCCACAGGGCTACGTTCGTGTGGGCCCATTACGTGTGTTACCCGATTGGAGGGAAGCTACATTGCCATATCCCCACTCGGATATTGATACACTTGCTGAGGCAGAAGGCGGGGTCATATTGTGGCCCAAAGCAGATGTCGTCTACACTACTGAAATTGTAAGATAAATTTACATTGATTTAGACTGTTAATGTGTATATATGAGGTCAATTGATCTGAAATTATATATACAGGTTAAAAAGAAGACACCAGGAGCACCTATGCCTCCACCTCCACTTCCCGCATTACCAAGTTGGGTTCCAACTGACCTAACATACCCGTTAGGTCCTGCTTGTAGGGGAATGGCATGTTGGCTACGGGCACATAATATACATTGCCCTATAATTGTTTCTTTAGATGCAGATTATGCAGGTCAATCATATGATAGCTCTTTATTTATATAAGATATTATTGAGCTGTTTATGTATGCTTGGCTGAATACATCAATGATAGAGACATGGATAAGGTGAGATCTTGTTTATACATCCATATACCTTGTGTAAGATCCGGTGATCTGGTTTATTATATATTAATGCATACGTAATACATGTTTTGCAACTACTTAGTCGAAGATCAATGCAAACAATTTGCATTTGATCATGTGGGATTTTTGATTCCATCATTGATTAGTATGGTAGCTAAAAACCCTGATAGTGTTCAACAATACTGTATAGATGCTTTTACAATTTTTGGTCAGCAAAAGAAGACGATAATAATAGCTCCATTCAATGTCAAGTAAGTTTACTTTATTTATAATTTGGACTTAAGAAAATTCCATTTTTATTGTGCATTTTGAGTTATTAATTGTTAACTTTTTACCTCTAGCGGTAGACATTGGGAGTTACTAGTTATTGCCCCCGGGACGTTCACTATTTATTATCTAGATCCTGCGGGAAGTACATTAAACACTAAAATTGGACACGTAATGAGAATGCCATTATTCTGGTGAAAAATATTTCATTTTTGTATCTGTTAACATCTGTTATTACATTACTATTTACTTATGCAATTTACTGTGTTATATTAACATGTAGGGGTTTAAATGCATTCAAAAAGGTTGGAGGAACGGTCCCAAGGAAAAAGAACCAGCCAATAAATTGGCAGAACATACAAGTTCCCGACTCCAATGTATATATTATTGATGTGAATTGTGCTTAGTTGTATTATTTTGTATGTTTCAGTTTATAGTGCGCTACACAAGACAACGACTGGGCATGCGCATACTATGTGATGCGATTTATGCATATGATTATCCGACATGCCGCATTGGACATCGATACCATACATGAGGTATTATATATAGTCTCATTAGTTAGTATGAAATATGTCAATCTTATTTTTATATTATTACTTATATATACATCATTCTCTTTGCAGGTGTTTAAAACTGACCACACTATAGGTAAACGCTTAAAAAATATACATGCTCCATATACGATGGAAGCATTAAATGAAATAAGAGAAGAATGGGCAAAAGCCATACAAGCAGTGGCAATTGTAAGATATAATTGGGATGTTGATAGCGATAATGAATGATACTTTGTATATAAATATTTCTGAATGTTAATACATGTATTTGAATGTTTCTATATGTGTGAATGTGAGAATTGAATTGATGTCTGAATGTATCTACTTGTGTGAATTTTTTTTGTTAATTTTGCAGGTTTGTGGCCTGTTTGTAGGCTGATATCAATGGATGTCGTAAACCTGCAGTTCAGAAAACTGAACTGCAGATTCTCATCCTGCTGACCAGCCACAACAGGCCTGCAAACTGATATGAAAAAAAAAAGATATAGGCGTCGGTTATTTATAGAAAACCGTCAGCAAAGACCTACAACGTCAGTTTTTTGAAAACAAACTGACGCCTCATGTGGCCACGACCGTGCTGGAAATGGCCACGCCTATAATACATATAGCGTCGGTTGTTTAGTTGATCACCGACGCCAAAAGGGTTCGCGCCATAGAAAACGGCGTCATCTAGGACACTTTCTGCGTCGGTTACCAATTAAACACCGACGCAGAATGTGTCCTAGATGACGCCGTTTTCTGTGGCGCGAACCCTTTTGGCGTCGGTGATCAACTAAACAACCGATGCCTTTACGTTAAAAGGCGTCGGTTAAAAAACCGACACCGAAGTGTTCGACCTTTAGCGGCGCCCACATAGGCGTCGCTCGGAAACCGACGCCAAAGGGGGTTAAACAACCGACGCTAAAAGGCATTTTTGTAGTAGTGTAGGGGTTTATGCTCCGCATAAACATGACACCGGAAGGTATGCACCCAAGGAAAGAAGATGATGATAGGTTGTCTTGGGAAAAGTTCATCAAGTTAAGCCTGATTCCTTAGAATACTCCTAGCAAAGTCTCGAGTAAAAGAAGGTCCAGGCAAGATGTGCAATGGTTAGAGACGGATGAATAAGGTTTGTGATTCCTATCCAAATCAGTTGAGATAATGTGTACATGTTATAACTATGTTGACACATGTTGTGCCCTTGGGAGCTGATATGAAGACATGGAAGGCTTGAAACTGAGATGATGTGGTTGTTGTTAACAAAGATGTTTAGCTCCTTTTGTGTTAAGCCTTAAGAAATACATGGTGAGGTGCCTTATGATCCCTTTCATGTGCATACATGTGTTTTTATAGAGTATGTATCTTGTGATAACCTCTTTTGAGATAGATATCCCTCGGATTAAGACATCCTTTGTGGAAGGAGAAGGAACAGTTGGAATGTATATAGAAGAAGGATAGTGATACAAGTATGCAAAGCTTAAGTGTCGAGCCTGTGAGATCAGAGTAGCACAACGGAAATGTAATGAGAAAGGCAATATATCAGTAAAAGGAACTGATACTTGAGTGATACGAGTTGCATGTGATGTTCCAGTATATAAAGAGTGTTATCAGACAAGGATAATGAGATGAAGGGTTGAGTCTGTGACCAATATAAGGAAACCCTATGATGGCTCTGGAAGAAGAGCAAGTACGTTGGTCATAGATATATGACACCCAGGAGCTTTTGTGGATTTGTATGATGCGATGCGTGAGTAGCACCCGTCTTCTTTCCGCTTGGGATTTTGGGGACGAAATCCTTGTTAGGGGTTTATGACTTGTAAGGACCCTGACCCAAGTTTTGGGCTAACCCTCTTTGCTTTGCTTATGAAAGGTGCTTAGAACCTTAATATAATCTCTTAAGATGTTTTGATATCATGTGACAAGCTTATTTTTCCAGTTTCGTCCCGTTTGGATGTTGTTTGAGCAATGTTTGCTTGTTTTGGACCAAAGTGCAATTTACCCAAAGTAAGGGGTTATATTGCAATATGTCACATGAAGAGCATGACTTTAGTTCTATAGCACCATTTGAAAGAGAATTATGAGGTGGGGTGCCATTTGAAGGACCTATGTTCCAAGTTTGAGCTTAGTTGGATGATGTTTGTGCCCTATGTGCTAGTTTTGGTGCAAATTGCAAATTACCCAAAGTGGAGGGGTCAATATGCAATTTATGAGCTCTAGAGTCACCTCCTTTCTGTTTGGCATCATCTAGGATGTGGATGGAAGTTGTGTCTCCTTGTTTGGTTGATAGTTGAGGAGTAACATCTTTATATGGTCTTTATATCACATATGTGTCACGCATGCTACCTTGTCTTTTAGTGTATCAGGTAGAAGCTTGAGAGTGTGTTGCCCATGGGAGGTACACAGATGCATGATACACATGCTAGAGTGTATCACCAGGCTGTGCATGTGTAGCTTGGGTGGAAACTAGTGGCGTTATGTGCATGAGCAAGTGGCATCTTGGGTTATGTGGTTATGACACCTCTCCTTTTCTACCTCTCTCTTCCTTGGTGTATATAGCCCCCTTCCTCCTTAACCAAGTGCTCCTTTTCGGCCACCTTCTTTCTCCTTCCTATTTGGGATGAGCATAGGAGCTCAAGGAAACTCCCATGGAGCTTGGGAGGGCGAGCTCTTTGGCCATGGAGACTCCTTGCTCAAGATCTGACCTTCGTGAGTTATGCTTCCTTGCTAGCTTTTCCTTGTGCCTTCTTCTTCATCTCCTTCTCCTCCTCTCAGCCATGGATGGGCCCTTGATGTGAGTAGGCAAGGCCATGGTGATGTCCCCCTCTTTTCTTCTTCTTGAGCTATACATAACCATGTTATCTTCTTCTTCTTGTCTTGTTCCTTGAGGTGATGATGATGGAGCCGAAGACAAGCTTAGAGCTTCAGATGGATGGTTTCCATGGAAAGGAATGTGGGTTTGTTGCATGGACCAAGAAGCTTTATGCCTTTCATGAGATCCTCTTTAAGGCGGGTTACATAACTCTTAACCATCTCTATTATGTTCACTCTCCATATGTGCATGTGATGATTCTTGTCTTTAAATTGATACCCTTCTCCCTGCTAGTCGTGCATGTGGAACTTGAGATCTGTTTTAATGGAAATGATCACGTTTACTACTGTCCTTATCTTGTTCTTCTTGCATTAGATGGTAACAAGTGGCTAGAGGTTGAATATGACTTGCCCAGTAGGGTGCTTTACCCCATATGGGGGCTTGCCGATACTATGCCTTGCCTGACATAGTACCTTGCTCAATAGGTTATACTTTAGTTGATGGTTTGTGGCAATACCCCTTTCTCTCCTTTGGACTTGAAAGGTGAGCCTATGGCCTAGATGTTTGGGGTGATATGATATCTCTTTCCTATCCTAGGGTTAGGGTTTGGACGTTATGGATGGTGGCTCCTTGAGGTTGTTGCCCGATACCCTCTTCTAGAGTTGAGCTTTGGGTGTTATGCTAAGTGAACCCTTTGTTGACCTTGTGACTGATATGCACCTCTACCCAAGATGATGATGGTGGGTGATATGGTGTTTGGCCGACATGAAACCCTAACCTTAGTGTCTTGGCCGACATGGAGCTCTAACCCTAACTTGGGCGATAGGGTTGCCTCAGGTGACATGGATGCTCTAATCTAGTTGTACGACAAGCTCTTGGGGTTGAGCCCTTAGATAGTATCATGGGTGATATGGTGGTAATGCCTTGGTGATAGGTATCTTTGATAGTGTAGGGAAACCGATAGGTTGATCCTTGGAGTGGGTGATAGCCCAAGAAGTAGTGCCTTGGGTGATATGGATGCCCTAACCCTAACTTAAGGCGACATGAGATGCCTTGGCCGATAGGCTAGCTCTAACTCTAGTTTCCCGATATAGCATCCTAGTAGTCATGGAGTCTTGAGTGTTGGGGGTTTCTCTAACCCTAGCTGACCGATAGGGGTGCCTTTGTGGTAAAGATCTCTTGGGTGATATGCTGGGTGCCCAAGATGGTGCTCCATGAATGACAAAGGATGTGAGGATGGGCGTTATGAATAGTCTCTTGATATGCTGCCTGATATCATCAACCCTAGAATGTTATGAGTGTGTATGTGTGGATAGCTTGGGCGACATCAGGGTTAAGTTCATGACTGATACCCCCATAAGGAGATATGTTAATTTGGCCGATATGACTTGCCCGATACATGCTCTCTCTTGGTTGGTTACCCGACATGTGTATGTGTTTGATAGCTTGGATGGTCCTAGGGTTGAAGGTTTGGCTGATACATGTAGTGAGCTTAGACAATATAAGGTCTTGGACGATATAAGTTGAAGGCTGGACGATATAGTACTTTGACCATTATAGGGTCCCAAACCCTAGTTGGACGATAGGCTACCTTGGGTTCCATGGCAACGTTTAATGGATGGTAGTAGTGTACCTTGGGCGGTATGAGAGTTCCTTGGACATCATGATGTGCTGACCAAGTGGGTGCCTGTTGGGCGATATAGTTGTGGCTTTGGGCGACATGATTTGATGGTTTCCTGGTATGGACCCTAACCCTAGAAGGGCTATAAGGGGATCTTGGACAAAAAGGGTTGTTGTGATGATAATAGGCTGACCGATATACTCTTGGTTCATGGTTGCATGACACATCATTATGTCTAAGTCTGGCCGTTATCCCCTTTGTGCATGGGTGCATGTCATGCTTGAGGCCGACAAATTTGGGTGAGGGTTAGTACGCTACCCGATACACCTTTAGTGAGGGTTTGTGGTCATTGCCTAGTATTGGTGAGGATAGGTGACACTTTTAGTGAGGGTTGTGCCCTAACCCGATAACCCTAAAAGTTATCTTGAGATGCATAATGTCAATGTAATACCTTATTACCTTGAGCCTGTATCTGTGATCATGATGATAAGACATGACGAATTGGTTGTGTACGTTAGTATGGGGGTTACCTATGGTTGATGATAGGTGAACCTTTGATAATTCTTGATGGTTGATCATGATTGTATGATCCCTAAAGATGAATCTTGAGGGTTGGCATGCATGATGATGCAAGACATAGGGTATGGTGGATACCCATGGTATGGTAACAATAATGTGTATTTATTAATACACCATCTATGATTTATGCTTCATGTGTTCATAATAATAGATGATTGTTCCAATCCTATAAACCTTAATCTTAATGTTATGATAATCATGACATGTTCTTTAAAGATTGTATTTGGTGAGCAAGTTATCTCTTTGATATGCCCCCTAACCATGCATGTATTATCAATTGAATTCATAGCAAGGTAAGAGCTATGATGATTATATTATTGTGTGCTTGGTATATATGCAATATCTGAGCAATGATGATGTGACTTTTTTGATGAGATAACATGTATCACCATATGATGAGAAAGGTATAGTGACCTGATAAAGGTTGAGTGCCTGATTGAGGTGTTATCCTCTAGTTGTGATATGAGGGATTGATATCCCATGATGATGTATGATGATGAAGCCTTGAGAGGTAGTAACATTATGTGATGATCTGAGGGATTGATATCCCATGGCAATGTGATGATTGTTGAGGGCAATGAGAATAGCAATAGTAGTATAACACCAAAGTAATGAAATCTAATGTTGTTCATGTTTTATATATGGTTTCTTAATACAACTTGGTTGCCCCAACAATCTACTTAAAATGCATTAACTAATTACAGATGAACATCTCATGTAGTTTGCCCTGGCCATAGATCCATCATCGTCAGTAGTTGGTGATGGTGAAATGGGTTCTCTTGCGGGTTAACCCGGAGCACATATTGTTGAATATGTGGGGTTTCTCCTAGTCGAAAATAGGAAGATTAGAGTGCAACTGCGGTTGTAAACTCAAGATGTGTATAAGAGCATGGTGAACAAGCCCATGGCTCAGTGTGATGGAGCATGAATGTGTTCATGGCTCAGGAGCACGGTGAACTGGCCTGTGGCTCAAGTATACTAGCACCCTGACATGTACCAAGGCGGGCTAGAGAAAGGGAAGCCTGCGGGACTGACCCTGTGGATGATGCCACTTAAGCAAGAGACTACGGTCCTGCTTGTTGATTGTTGTGCACTGACCTCGAAGAGGTGAGGTCATGGATTCCGTCTCTCCCAATGACCTTGTATGGCACTGGTTTTGGGCTTTGCAGCCGTAGGTTGGATTTGAGCGGGATGGCTCACTTCCTCACGGCATAATAAATCGTAATCCAGCCGTATCGAATATATTGCTTAAGGAAAAACACTTTACATTAGTTGAAGCCTTACTTGTATAGTTTCTCTAGTTATATCTTGCAAGTTATTTGTACACTTTTCATATCTTGTGATAAATTCTTATAAAGCTTATCTTGTCAATCATGTCCCATAAAGAATGCCTGTTATATTGCTCATGCATATTTTGGTAAGACTGTTAATAAAATTAGCTTTACTCAGTATGTTACTCCTATAATCTACTTATACCGGTAATCTGGGGTCATAATAAAGTTGGTAGGGGGTTATGTTTCTCGTTGGGACTGTGTGTCTCACCCCACTGGTTAATAACCCTTTTTAGGTGGACATGCTTGGCGAGATGAAGATCATGTGGCAATGAATGATATGCAGAGGTATCATACCCAGTGGGATAGATAGTGTTTAGCAGTAGAGTCCTATGTGTCGTCCCTGTACACTCAGGTCTTGGGGAATCTTTTCGATGTTTCTTGTATTATGATCGATGTAGGGTTTTCAGTTTATGTATCTTGATGTAAATCAGCATGTGAAACAGTTATTTCATGTAATGAGATGATGGGAAATTATGTTATAGTACCTTGGAAATATGCTATGAAAATAAAAGTGTTGGCTCAAATATTACATGTATCATCTTATGGTGCTTGTTGTAAATCAATTTTAATTTCCTGTGACTTTTGGTAATCCGCTGGTTAGTATGTAATCATGTTTTGTTGTGGATGGGGTGTCACAATGATGGCCAATCCTTAGTTTTAGTCTATGTTAAGACAGATGATGGACACAATTACACATATCGCTAACAGAGCGCCATCACCTCAAGCTAGTGAAACTGTCTCTAATGTGGAGTCCCAAGGTGTCAGGAAGACATTTGAATGTCTTAGATGTGTTGGGGCAATTGAATATGCAAGTACTTCTGATCCAACAGACACTGACATGTGGTTGACTGAGCTGGAAAAGGCATTCAAAATATGAAACATCACTGAAGAAGACAAAGCTAAGCATGCAATATACTAGTTGAAGGGTAGTGTTGTCCATTGGAGGGCCATAAAAGAGGAGAAAAGGCCAGGAGTTGTGATAGGATGGGAGGAGTTTCAGAGGGAATTTGTTAGTCAATATTTTCTAGAGACCTATCTAGATGAGAAGATATATCAGGTTGAGAAGATTCGTCAGGGGGCTATGACTATTAATGAGTATGAGTCAAATTTTATGGATCTTTTAAGGTTCTGCCCGCACATGGTAGCCACTGACAAAGAAAGGATCCGTAGGTTCGAAAAGGGCCTAAATACTCAGTTGACTACAACAACATCAGCCCTAGAAAATAGGGAGAGGTTTTTCACCTTTGTGGAATCCGTAAGGAGGATTGAGAGGTCTGCCATGGAAAAGCATGAAGCTAATGCTAAACAGCGACCAATTCAATTCCAAGGACAATCATCTGGGGGCTTTAAGAAGCCAAGATTTACTCCATCAAAGTCGCAACAGAGGTTGACTTTTAGTGAGTAGAGGTCATTCACTCCATCCCAATGGACCCTGAGTAGGGGTAGCAGTCATAGTTTTCCACCTACAGGAGCCCGCAACACATCATCAGTTTTAGTGACATGGCCGTCTAGGCCATGGTATGAAAGTAAGGCATGTGATAAGTGTGGACAAGTGGGACACACAAAGTGGTATTGCCCTATAAAAAATGAGGAGGTGACTCAACAACCAAGATAGAGTCAACAGAGTTTACAACAACAACAATTTAGCACTGGTAGTGGTAGAGGACACGGTCAAGCATCACAGGTAGGATCCTCTGGACAGGCTAACAGAGGACGTGGATGACAACAGGCAATGACAAGGTTCTATGCCATGACCCAGCCAGAAGCAGTGGTCAATCCACTAGTTGTGACAGGTCAGATGGAGTTATTTCATTCTAATTTGTCTACTTATTCTTTTGTATCTGTGTTAGTAGACCCGGGTGCGACACACTCTTTTATCATCAAAGAGGTGATAGATAGTTGTTATCTACCTATTAGTCATAGATCTGATAGCCTGTGGGTAGAGACTCCTTTGGTTGGTTCCGTCGAGTTGCGGGAAGTGTTCCCTTCTTGCGTTCTTTCTTTTTCTGGACACAACATTCAAGTGGATCTTTTTCCACTTGACATGCATGGTTTTAATGTAATCCTAGGAATGGATACCTTGGAAATAGACTGTAGTACTAAGGTGGTGATGTTCCATGATGGAGATGTACAATGGATTTTCTAGGGTGATAAGAAGATTGTTCCTACATGTTTGATGTCAACTATGACAGCTGAGCGGTTGATGAGATAAGGATGCAAGACATTCTTAGCTTATGTTGTGGATACCAAGGCAAGAGGTCCTAGTATCCAGGAGGTACTAGTGGTGTGAGAATTTTAGGATATCTTTCCTGAGGAATTTCCTAGTATTCCCCCTCCTAGAGAGATTGAGTTTGAGATCAATCTTGTTCCCAGAACACAACCCATAACACAGTCAACATACAGAATGGCAACAACAAAGATGCATGAGTTAAAGAAATAGTTACAAGAACTGCTAGATAAGGGTTTTATCAGGCCAAGCAGTTCCCCTTGGGGTGCTCCCGTGTTGTTTGTTACAAAGAAGGATGGTTCAATGAGTTTGTGTATAGACTCTTGACAGTTGAACAAGGTGACAATAAAGAATAAGTATCCTTTGACAAGTATTGATGATCTTTTTTATCAGTTGAGAGGTGCCACTGTGTTTTCAAAGATAGACCTGAGGTTAGGTTACCATCAGTTGAGAATTTCAACTGATGACATACCCAAGTAACCTTTTAGGACTAGGTATGGTCATTATGAGTGTGTGGTTATGTCGTTTGGGCTAACCAATGCACCTACAACTTTTATGGATCTGATGAATAGGGTGTTTAGACCTTATCTTAATCAGTATGTGGTTGTGTTCATAGATGATATCCTAATATACTCCAAGGATAGTCAGCAGCATGAGCAACACCTTCACCAAGCATTGACTTTGTTGAGGCAGCATCAACTATATGCTAAGTTCAGCAAGTGTGAATTTCAGTTATCTGAAGTGTCTTTTCTGGGCCATGTTATATCTACAAAAGGCATTTGTGTTGATCCCAAGAAAGTGGAATCCGTACTAGAATGGGAAAAACCAAAGACACCTACAGAAATTTGTAGTTTCCTAGGTCTGGCAGGTTACTACATGAGGTTCATCAAATACTTCAGTTCTATAGTGTTACCCGTAACTAGGTTAATCAGGAAGGATGTTTCTTTTGCTTGGAATGACAAGTGTCAATGCTCTTTCCAGTTGTTGAAACAAAAGTTGACTAGTGCACTGGTGTTAGTACTGCTAGAGCAAGGGAAATGCTATGTTGTCTTTTGTAATGCTTCAAAGAATGGGTTGGGATGCGTGTTGATGCAGGATAAAAATGTGATTTCTTTTTCTTCACGATAACTTAAGAAACACGCGGAGAATTGCCCAACACATGATCTAGAGATTTTAGTAGTGTTTCACGCCTTACAGATCTAGAGACACTATCTTTATGGAGAAAAGTGTTAGATCTTCATTGACCATAAGAATCTACAGTATATCTTCTCAAAACATGAGCTGAATATGAGGTAGAGGAGATGGACGAAGCTGATTAAGAATTATGATTGCACAATAAACTACCATCTAGGGAAAGCAAATGTGGTAGCTGATGCATTGAGTAGAAAGTCATCTTCATCATCAATGGTAGATAAGGCATAATTAAATTCCTTGATGTGCCATAAGAGATATATGCTAGTGTCTCTTTGCCAGATGAATGTACAACTAGAAGTTTCTTTGCTGGAAGGATTGTCGGCACAATTACAAGTGAAACCTACCTTGAGACGGAAGATTCATGATGCACACTAGAATGATACTATGATATAGAATATTTGATCATGGATTGGTAGTGAAAATTATGATGGCTTTCATGAGGTAGATGATGGTACAGTTTGTTACCATAATAGGACAATAGTTCCCGATGTTGATGGGTCGAGGAAGATGGTACTTGAGAAGGCTCACTCCTCCATGTATGCAATGCATCTTGGAAGTACCAAGATGTACCAAAACTTGAAAGACATGTATTGGTGGCTAGGTCTAAAGCGTGATGTGGCAGAGATTGTTGCCAAATGTCCAGTTTGTTAACAGGTGAAGGAGGAGCACCAGAAGCCTACAGGGACATTACAACCCTTGCCAATACCATAGTGGAAATGGGATCATATTACTATGGACTTTGTGGTTGGTCTTCCTAGGGCAACCAAGGGTCAAGATTCCATATGGGTGATAGTAGACAGATTGACTAAGTCAGTTCATTTTCTGCCAGTCAAGACGACATTTATAATAGAGAAATTGGTACAAATATATGTTGATGAGATTGTTCGTCTGCATGACATTACAATGACTATAGTTTCTGATAGAGGACTACAGTATACAAGTAATTTTTGGGAGCATCTACATTCAGTAAAGGGAACATAGTTATTATTCAACACAACTTTTCATCCACAGACCGATGGCCAGTCTAAAAGGACTATTTAGACTTTAGAGGATCTCTTGATGGTATGTGTGCTACAATTTCTTGGTAGTTGGGATGTACATATGACTCTGATAGAGTTTATGTAAAACAATAACTATCAAATAAGAATATATATGACTCCTTATGAGGCTATGTATGGGAGATGATGTCGGTCTCCTCTTTGCTGGTATGAGACATGTGAATATCAACTTTTGGGTCCTGAGCTAGTACAATAGACTACAGAAAAGATTAAAGTGATACAACAATAGTTGAAAGTAGCCCTACAGGTAGAAATCTTATGCAGATAACTGATGGAGACCACTTGAGTTCCAAGTGGGAGATATAGTATATCTTAAGGTTTCTCCTTGGAAAGGTGTGCTGAGGTTTAGAAAGAAGGGTAAGTTGGCTCCTAGATTTATGGGACCATACCCTATCCTAGCTCGTGTTGGAAAGGTAGCATACAAGTTGGAGATACCACTAGAGCTACATAGATTGCATAATGTCTTTCACATCTCTATGTTGAGGAAATTCCATTGAAATACCGAGCAGACAATCCAACCAGTAGAGGTTGAGTTAGGTGAGGATATCTCCTATGTTGAGGGTCCTATGTTGATCCTGGATAGAAGGGTGAAAAAGTTGAAGAGAAAAGATATAATACTAGTGAAAGTTTTGTGGCATCAACATGGCATAGAGGAAGCTACATGGTAAGTATAGAATGAAATGCATAGAAAATACCCATCTCTTTTTGCGTAGGATTTTGGGGCAAAATCCTTGTTATGGGTTTCTAGTTGTAAGGCCCCTAAACTTTCTTAATGAGTTGAATAATCTTAATTACCATACTTAAATGCTTAGAACCCTAATATAACCTTTTGATATGCTTTTAAATCATAATACAAACTTAAGTTTCAAATTTGGTCCAATTTTGACTCTGTTTGAGCAAGTTATGAAATTTTATGTACATTTTGAACTTTTATGCAATTTACCCAAATGAGAGGTTTTCTTTGCAATTTGTCACATACATTATGTTCCTTAGATTTCATCTTATCATTCTTGAGTATTTTTATCCATGGGGCTCCTAGTTGAGGCATGGTTTGAAGGTGTTTTCCTCAAGGGTATTTTAGGGTTTACCCCTTCATGGATGAGCTACCTTTAGTAGCTATCAACTAATGAATTATTTTATTGGCTTGGAAATTCGAAAAAGGAGAGCTAAGAAGGTCTATATGAATAGTGGGGGAGCTTCTTGTGTGTGTGGTGGTATATTCTTAATAGTTTAAGGCCATGGACACTTGGAAAGATACTAGAACTTCAACTTTTTCTTTTTCTTCATCTTAAAGTTTTATATACCTATCGCTAAGCACCCAAAAAAACCATTTGATCTCCACCACTTCCCTCCTTCTATGAACCTCTTTCTTCCTCTATACTTTTGTGAAGTTCTATCCAAGGAAGAAGAAAGTGGGGATCTTCTTGGAAAAAGAATCTAGGGTTGCAATTGACTTCCTTTAGGGGTTCCTAAAGATCCTTCCTAGTGATCTTGACCTAAAAGTGTAAGTATTACCTTATTTCCTCTATTTATTTCTTTTCTCTTCTTCCTCCTATATTTCTCCATGTCTTAACCTTGCTTTTCCATGGTGAAAGTGGCTCTAGAACTCAAAAATATATCCTTCTTGTTTCTTCTTCTAGGGTTTTGGTTCTTTGTGGAGAGAAGTGCCTACTTGGTCAAGTTTAGATCTGAATCTAGGGTTTTCTTGCCTTATTTACTCGAGATTCTTGCTTTTTTGGATTTGACCTACTCTATAGAGGAGATTTATATAACATTCTTCACTTATATTTCTTGCTTGAAGCTTGTTAGTTCATGTTTATGCTCTAATGTGATGATCTAAGCATAAAGAAATCATGCTTATTTAGGGTTATGCATTTTTTATGGTGTTCCCTATTCTGTTCAAGTTCTATATGAACTTGTAAACATGTGTATGACCTTTCTAAGGTATAATATGATCTGGTACAGGTTGATATCAACAACATATGGTTCTAAGTACAAAATAATTCACAGTTCAAATTAGGGTTTTCAAGCTATTTCCTTCCCTATCACACAACTGATGGTCATAACGTTCAACAACCAATGGTGTTGCTATCTTGGAAACTGATGTTCGTGATCAAGGGTGTCAAATTTTATGGTGAAAACCTATGGTCACCCCCTTAGGTCAGGTTTTGGCTCAATTAGGAGTTTAATTATCATCCACTAAGTATTTTAGCGATGCTATTAATCAATGATGACATTAGCTTAATATTTGATGGTGTTAAATGAATATATTGCTGATCTAACAATCAATGGTGACTTAATGATCACAATTAATGGTGGATCCGATCATCATCACATATGGTGAGTTAAGAATGTAATTGTAGATTCGACTAAACCTTAAACCAATGGTTCCTTGGTTCAATTGATCTAATGGTTACACTTATACTTCAATTGGTAACCTCGAACAATGAACCCGACCCAATGAATAATATTTGATGTCTCAACATAAAATGTATTAGAATAAACCCCATGGTATTATATGTGGGTCCTAGTAATGAGAATTCAATGGTTCAATACCATAATTTGTAGTCTTACCTTTGCTCTTGTACAGTTATATTTGATAAATCACTATAATAAGTGGATGCGTAACTCCAATATGATATAGTTTGTTATACCTGACCTCAATGTAATTAGATGATGTTTATTGGTTATAATCAAACCTCTTAAATGATTTATGTGGAAATGTATTACATTCTTCTTGTGCTGAAACCACAATGTAGTGCTATTTGAATATCATAATGCCTTGCCATAATAATCCCTATGGACACATAATTGCTTATGACCTTTTGAGCCTTGTTTAAGGCACGAAATAATGAGGATGACCTTGCTATGAATAATGTGATGGTCTTAAATGACCTTTGGGCATGTTGAGCCCTGATTGAGGTGAAATCATATTCATGTTCCAATAAGGGTTGAAACCCTGGAACTTGTGATAAGAAATGGATATCTTGAAATGATATGATGATGATGTAGTTCATTATGATGCAATGGATGATAGCATATGGTAATATGATTGATATCTATACTTCAGACATTTTATATCTTCTAAAGTTGTAATGCTTATACATTTGATAGAAATGAATTAGTATTTGTATGTCCATTTGTATGATGAAGCCTTAATTCACCCAATTGAAAATGATTAATCAAGTGAACTTTTTATCATGCAGTGCCCTATGCCATAGATCCATCTGAGTGTCAGAACTTGCCAGATGGTGAAACGAGTATTCCTAAGAGAAACTTAGAGCACATACTATTGAGTATGTGGGGTGCTTGTCATCCTGAATCCAAGTGCTTAGGGAGGATGACTGTGGTCATATCTAGCCCTCTTTTTAAGAACATATGTGGTCGTGTCTCAATGATTATCATGTGATAAAGGTTTTGCTTTGCATACCTTGGTCTCTAGCTCCATGACCTGTACCAAGGTGGGCTAGTTGTTTACATGACTATATGTCGATGTTTGGAGTTAGACTGAGATGTCACTATAGTGCAGACTCGTACTGACTGAGTATGGAGAAGATCTTAGAGTCTGGATCTTCCTTGATCTTATATGGAACTGATTGTGACCAAGCGGTGGTCAGTTGGACTTTGAGTGGTACGACTCAAACTCCCCAACGCATAATAAAATATATAATACCAGTCATGTAGTATAATTGCTAGGGTTTAATATGCATCACATTGGTTGATTAACCCTTGTCTTGTCTTTACACTACATAGTTCTTACATGATGCATACTTATGAAAATTGAGTAATTCTACTTGATGCGACAACTTATTTTCTTAACTGCTTAGTATGCTTAAATTGTTCAATCTGTTCATATTACTTATTCAATACCCTTACTGCTCAATGCATTTATTGTTAATTAGTATGTTATAATCAATATATATTGGAGAGAGTTATATCTCTCACTGGGACTGGGTCTCACCCATGGGTCACCACATTTTTTTAGGTGGTCACGGGAAACGAGGTCGCGGTCGCACTGTGGAAGAGAACCAACCTGGTGATCAATAGATTTAGAAGGTTGGTTAGTTGTAGATGTTAGTAGTAGAGTCCTAGTGTCATCCCTATACTCTTAGGTCCATGTATGTGATGTGTTTTCTAGATGATATACTCATATCGACATGATATTTTGGTAGTATGCCAATGTTTGTAAATATATGGCATGTACATGTGAAATATATTTTGTATGCAGGATGTGACTGAGGTCTTTGGACCCATATGTGAATACTTGTTACAATATATGAGAATGGAATGATGGACCTTTATGTAAATGTTTTAGAGTTTATTTACATTGTTGGAGTTGGTTTTAATTATTCCACATTTTTGACTATGTGATTAATTAGTAGTTGATCGTGTTTTGTGTTTTAAGTGATCTCATTTAGAGTGATGAGGTGTCACACTCACTTTGTGAATCATGCAACTGTAGGAGAAGATGCATCAAGCCAACAACCTTGGAAGCCCTCCTCATGGCCAACTCCTCAATAAAATCTTTGTCCTTGCTGACATCTCTTCCAAGTAACTTCACTCCTAAAAAAGGCCTTCCAATGTCTATGGGAAACAACTCCTTGTGAAGTTTTCTACCATCTCAAGCAGGGCACTAAAGCTATGTTTTGTGAATATTTCAATCAAGATCACCATTGGAACCTTGCACTGAATGATGTCAAGCACCTTGGAAACCTCCATCGTGTCCCCGATGATGGTCCCATCATCAAGATACCAAGCACAGAGAAAAATCTTGTAGTTTTCTATGATCTCATGAATAAGTGGATGCAATACAAGAGAAAAAAGAAGTGATCACCTTGTTGCACTCCAGTGGATGATGTGATATAATCATCTCCAATGTACGACCTAGATGGTTGTCCATATAGAAACTCCACCACAAAGAAATAGACGTGCACCTAAAACTCACCTCACAGAGTAACATTGATCTATCCACTAGGTTGAAAGCATTTGAGAAATCAACTATAAGCATAGAGAGGGACCTGTCTTCATGTCGGTTGTTTAATAATCTATTGACACTGTACAAAATTGCCTCTGCTCCACCAGATACACTGACTCCAATTGATTATCTTTGATATATGTGGTCATATCTTTCTATCATGGAAACTTTAGAAACCAGACTCCTCCAATCCGTACCAACTACAATGGGATGTATCCCATTGTTAGGCTTAAGAAGAGGCATAAGAGGAGTGAAATATATGAACTCTACCAAACTTTATGAACACCGACCCTCAACTATAAATTAGCCAATAGGGTGATGGCATATAAGAGATACTATGGAAAAAAGAAACCTCTCTCCATAGAGAGCATCTAAGATGTGTTGGGACCACAACCTGTCTCTCCCACACAAGGTACCTTTAGGAAAGAATTTGATGCACTGAAGAATAGTATCAATATCTACTACGAGGGGGGTTCTAAAAATGAAGTCTCTGGCATGCATGGAGGTGGCCTGTATGGGTTTTTATCCTTCAAAATCATTATGGTATCTTCATTATAGAAGACAGACAATAAGATAACATGACTCTTTATCAATTATTCATATCAAAAGAGGAGCCTTATGTTCTTATTTTTGGTTCCCCTT
This sequence comes from Alisma plantago-aquatica, assembly GCA_963693085.1. Classification (NCBI taxonomy): domain Eukaryota; kingdom Viridiplantae; phylum Streptophyta; class Magnoliopsida; order Alismatales; family Alismataceae; genus Alisma; species Alisma plantago-aquatica. The sequence goes on from OY856412.1 coordinate 758,042,965, forward strand.
CATGTAGGGGTGAACAAAATTCAGTCAAAAACCAATAAATTGAATGATCTATTTTGAATGATTATTTTTTGGACAACTTATTTAATTTAGTTAAATTATTTTATTAACTAGTTAAATGGTTAATTTTCCAGTTAAATATATCTTCTATTTGGTTTATCAAATAAACCAAGAAGCCACAATTTATTAAAAAAAATCTTACACATACATATACATACACAGTTGTACATTTATGTCAAGAAACCTCTACATTTATATATCAATCAAGTTACTATGAACTACATAGTGTTATAATTCTATGAAATACCACTATAGTACATTGGTTGTTAAAAATTTATGAATATCTTCATACAATACTATTACGAGAGTGTTGTTTCGTTAACCAAATTATCCAAAAAAATGAACCATTAACCAACTAACAACAACCGAATTAACCGACACTAATTCCTTTAGGTTAATGGTCAAATCTCTAACTTAAAATTAACCATTTAACCAAATTATATTAATTATAACTTGCTGAATTAACCAAATGCTCACATCTACATTCCCATGCCTTGCGTATGTCGCGTGCTAGTTGATGTCTTATTGTAGTGCAAATATGTTCAAGGGATTCAAAAGATTTATAATTTATCTTTGATTTATATATTTGTGATTAAATCCCTTCATTGTCGCGATACAATTTTCTTAACACCACTAGCCTAATTGTATGTGCTTCTAAAAATGATACATTTTTACACCATTTTCATGTTAAATTAATAAATGCATTTAGAGTAATATACACATGGGGGATACTACACATGAATTAACCATAGTAAGAGCTTTATAGGAAAACTATCCTAATGAAATCATCTACTACATTAAAAAAGTACAATCTCAATTTTTTTTACCTCAATTTCTTTCTCAAATTTTAATCAAGATGGAAACTGACCATGTTTGACCATCATTAGGGTTAATAACTGAACCAAATAAGAAAAAAACCACGGAAAACATAAAAATCAAGAAACAAAAATAAATTTCAAAGCAATAATGAAGATAAAGGTTGAGAGTCACTACAGAGTTTATCATTTAAAAGTACAATTCATGGCAAGAAGGTAAAATTGTCCAACATGTATATCCAATAATTTCACTACATATAAATATAAGATACAAACACAAAAGGAAGGTATATTTGGTCAATTAATGCACACGAAAAATATACAAATTTAAACATATGAGTTAAAGAATAGTCAAGATTCACAATTTGGGGTTTTAAGTGAAAAACAATCATATTTTGAATTGGAATTTAGCATAAAGAAGTTACACTAGATTTTGTATCTAGGGGCAAGCATAATAAATTTCAAAGAGCAATAAGAATACCAATAATTCACTAGTACATAACCGGCCTTTAGTGTCGGTTTTTTAAGACCTTTAGTGTCGATTTCTAAGCGACACCTATGTGGGCGCCGCTAAAAGCCCAACCATTACGCATCGATTCTCAAACCAACGCCACAACCCTTTGCACGCCACCAAAAACGCGCCAGCAGGGGGTATAAGCATCGGTTATTAGCTTCGAAACCGACACCATATACCTTTGCGCCATAGAAAGGGCGCCATCTGGGGCACTATCATCGTCGGTTTATTAGTGATAACCGACGCCATCTCACCCGCAGCCACGGTCGTGCTGACTAGCACGGCCGTGGTGTCTAGCCTCTAGGGAAATTGATGTCGGTTACTAGTAGGGCAACCGATACTGTTACCATATGTTGTCAGTTTTATTCAAATATCTGACACCTATTTTATGTCTGGTCCACTACCACGGCCGTGCTAGACAACACAGCCATGGTGTCTGGCCTCATTAGGGAAATCGACGTCGGTTACTAGTATTGAAACCGACATTGTAACCATATGTCGTCGGTTTTTTCAAATAACCGATGCCAATGTTTTTTTTCTTTTTCTGTCAGTCTGCAGACCTGCTGTGGCTGGTCGCAGGATGAGAAATCTACAGTTCAGTTATGAACTACATGTTTTACGACATCCATTGATATCAGCCAACAACAGGCCACAAACCTACAAAATTAACATGATGGACAATATTATATATATGTGATTCACATTCATGTATAAGAACATTTAATTCATATCATTTTTTTTCATCACACACATGTAGAAACCAATAGAAACTTACAGTTCGATTTATTTCATCTCTTTTGACAATCAGACACATGTAGAAACATTCATGTATTGATGATTTTCATACACAATTCATAAAAATTCATTCACATTCACACAAAATTAATTATGAGAACAAAGTTATTCTTTATTCATCATTGTCATCATTGTCATCATTGTCAACAAAATCATATTGAAAGAGCCATGAAACAGCAAAAGAAGCCACAATGAAGGGAAGCATGATACAAATACAATACATATAGTGTAGCACACACAAGTGTTTCAGATTCATATAACAACATGACATACTAACACATATATAGTGCATAACAAAAACAACGCCGAATTTACATACAACACTATAGCTTAGTACATATAGTGGGACTAAGGTGACGATCCCACCTGCTAAAACAGGTTACCGACAACTACATGTTACGATTGGGAGGTCGTGATTCAGCAACCATATGCATTAGCAGGAGGACAAATAGATTTCACCACGAGTTAACATTGAAGAAGGTCTACTAACCTACACTGAGCTAAAGAAGTTTATTAGTACATATGTACTTAGAGAACAAACGGGGAAATGCTGCCGAAATTTTCTTGAAAACCCAATACACATTATACACTTACATCCTAAATGAGATTAGGTTTTCAAGAACAGACCCAAACCGGGGACTATCCAAGATTTACTCCTAATGAGTAAATCTTAGACGGGTTTCTAGGCCAACAAATACAACACCAGTTCCTTGTTCACAACCCCATTCAACACACAAATATATGCAAGCACAAGATTTATTCATATACTATGTTGATTTACAATAGCAACATCTAAATAAGTAAACTCAAAACATTAGATAAATAAATATAATCAGTAGATAAACAAATACAAAGCAATAGATAAAAAAGTACATCTCAGTTGATAAACAAATATAAATCAAGAGATGATTAAATAATTTTAAAATGTAGATGAATAAATATAAAGCCCTAAATTTAAATAATGTGATGAATAAAAAATCATTAGATGAACGAGTAGATAAGTAAATACAAATCAATATTTAAGTAAATACAAATCAGAGCATCTTTCTCTGGAGCTGGAAGAGAGGGTGAGACAGAGGGTTTTTGGGAATGTTTACCTCTGTTTGAGCCCAGTCGGGCATCTTGCTCTGGAGAAGGGAGAGAGGGTGAGACAGATGGGTGCACGTGGAAGCCGAACGGGTAGGCCGAGCGGGCAGGCGAGCGTGGAAGAGCGGTGAGCAGGCAGAATGCCGGCAAGCTCCTGAAGCGTAATGGAAGTTATCATTGAAAAAATACTAGACAATCATATTTTGTTTCATATACAATGTTCAATTTAAATAAACACTCCCTTAGAGGATTTAATATTAGGCACAAAGTCATGTCTTAAATACGTAGAAACGGAGATGATTCCATTACCTTTGATTGGCCGGAGCAGCGGCGGAAGCAGTGGCGGCGGCGGAAGGCAGAAGGAGCAGAGACCAGGCCGCTGGAGTAGCGACCGGCGGCGGCAGAGGAGTAGAGACCAGCAAGTGGCTGGCGGCGAGCAAGGAGAACGGCCAGCAAGCGGCGAGCAGCAGGTGGCCGGCGGGGAGCAAGGAGAACGGCCAGCAAGCGGCGAGTAGTAGGTGGCCGGCGGCAAGCAAGGAGAATGGTGGCGGCGAGCAAGGAGAACGGCGGTGGTGGGTGGAGGCGAGCAAGGAGAACGGTGGCGGCGAGCAAGGAGAACGGCGGTGGTGGGCGGCGGCGTGGAGGGAGTCTGCTTGCTCACTGCCGGAATCGCCAGACCCTAAGCCGATTGCAAAACAGAGAGAAAGGGGAAGAGTTGGGCTCGCTCATGCGATATTAAGTTAACATTCGGTGTCGGTTATTCAACAAAACTGACACATAACACTAACAGTGCCGGTTAACAAAAAAAACTGACACCTTTTCCCCATGATAATCGTCGGTTTTAACTAGAAAAAAACCGACGTCTATCTACATATGCCGATTAAAAAATTGGTTCTCGATTAATGACCATAGTCGTCGGTTTTTTTTTAAATCCGACGCTCAAAGGGTGTGAAAAATTTCCCGCGAAGAGCGCGGGAAAACCCATAAGTGTCGGTCATTGTTGTAAAACTGACGATCAAAATGTGCCCAATTTCTATTTTGCGAATAACCTTTCGTCGTCAGTTTATTAGTTAATGACCGACGCCATATGTTAAATTTTTGGAGGTAAATTTTTTCGCTGGAAATTTTGGATTTGGCGGTTAATTTTCGGCATTGGTTTGTTATTAAGTAACCGACACCGAATAAAAGCGATACCCGTGTCTGGTCGCCCTTCACAGATTGATGTCGGTTTATTTTATAAACCGACGCTGTATTGTTTAGGTGTCGGTGTATTTATACAACCGACGCCTTTAAAAGTGACATTATAAGCCATTTCTGTAGTAGTGATTGAAATATATGGAATTTCAATGGGTAATAACTACAATATTCAAATAGGATAAGTAGTGGGAGAAGACAATGCCCAATCATCTTGAGAAGATAGAAAGAACACCTTTAAGTTAGGGTTTCAGTTTCAGATCACCTTTACCATGCTTTTGTCTAATCATTAGTAATAAAAGGATAAAATGATATTATTCACATATGATATAAGGATCTTTTATTTTTCTATTACTAATTCAGTTAGAAAAATCTCCCAAATTTCTATCTTAGACTACTACCACCACTTTGAGTGTCCTAATTTCTAGATTTTTATTAATCACACATATTTTGCATGAAATTATATCATAATTAAATTATATATTTACCAAAACCTTAAATATAATCACCGATAATAATCTCATACCACCCTACTATTTATATAGATACATAAATATAAAATTCTAATAAAAATGGATTTACAATTACTTGTCTTATATAAAATCAAAACACCACAAATTGATTTTTCTATGAATATTAGATATGTCAAAACAACTAGAAAATGCTTTTTATCTTCAAATAAAAGTCTTCAAGATCCACTTAGATACCCCCTATAATCATGTGGGTGTTTCGAAACCTGCCACACTAAATGAGATTACTAAAAACTAAATCACTGATCAAACATTAAATGGACGTATTACCAAAAGGCATATAGTTAAAATCGAGTCAAAATTTTCAACGTCAAAAAGAACATTTACACAAGGGTCGATTGTCACATTCATTAATACCAAATACTTTTACATAAGTTTTGCAACCTCAACCACCTCATTTATACAAAGGATGTTATCCACATATCGACATCATTTAAATGGAGCATCACTTACAACCAAACATTTTGAGTCGATATACAACATATCCAAAACCCTCTACCTGGACTTGAGACTACAAGGGAAATTTGAGGTCTCTACATAAACTACACTAACCTAACAACTTCACAGATCTTCAAACTGCATCTCCTCACTACCACTGCCCTGACCACACCGCTGAACACCTAAAAAGAGCATGGAAACCCACAAAGTGAGACCCATGTCCCAAGAATATGGTATAACCTCTAATAACATTATTTCTTACAAGCAAATTATATAATTTAATGAGTTACGGTAGATAGTATTACAGATTTTAAAGACTATACGACTTATATAAAAGATTAAAACACAATTAATCTTGTTCTCCAGGATATGAATCACATATAACAGCTAGAAGGAAAGAAAAGCAGTGATTACCATTCAATGTGATTCACGAGATAACCCTAACAATTACACTACGTGATTCAATTACATAATTTACTAATACCTGGGTAATTTAAGGTGTACCACTCAAAATATAGGATGATCAGAATCCTAAAGATCTCTTCCCCTTGGACAGTGCGAGTAACAACCTTAGTGGCACATCAAGCCAACTACTAAAACAACCAATTCCATCATGGGTACACAGGTCACGACACCATAAACTAGGGTATAAACCCTCAAAATACAAGTTGTGACTGCATTCAGTCTCAATCACATCAACATCAAAGCCATAGTCTCAACTGCTATCGAAAACCTTGGAATCAGGATGTCAGGGATGTATCCTCCTTAGACCTGCATATATTCAACAGTAATGACTTCAAGCTACTTTCAGAGTACTTGTTTCACTATCCAACAACTTTTGACAATGGGATAGTTCTATGATCATAGGACACTATATGATTAAGGTTACACTTGATTACTTAAGTCAATTAAACATTTTTGATGACATCGATCAAGTTACATACAAACACTAGGGCACTTAGACCTCAAAAGATATAAAATGTTTAGAATGATTTTCTATCACTCCATTAAGGCATAAGTGTTCATCATTGGTCACTAAGAGAGTCAAGCCACAATTTCGACATGTAAAATCCACTAGGGCACTTAGACCCAAAATAGTAATAGTTTTACATAGGAGTATCGTTAGTATTTGAAACTTTGCATAGAGCTTAATGATCACAAGCAAGACGACACCCAAATTTCATGATAAAAGTTGAATATGTGTAAGAGTTTTGACATTTCAAGAAATAGGCAATCACATGCTCAAAACCTATGATGAATGAGCCACTTCAGTACCAGGATTCTGTCCAACCATCATTTTAGAACTCTAATAGTGATTAAAAATCCTTAATTTGCATATGATAGCCATCAAATGGAAAATAATAGTACGTGGGCCAAATTGTTGTTCTTTGGATACCAAACCATCACATATATGACCCTTTCAAAAGTCATTACTCTGATTGTTTTTGAATTTTAAACCTTGCATGATCAAAGAAATGCTCATTTTTCACAAGTAAAATGCTCATAAGGTTTAAAGGAAATAGTGCATAAAAGATCATCTTTTCTAATTTTATGGTTCATTATAGAACAAGATATATGTGTTGCATGCTATAAGTAAGTAAGAAATCATATTAACAATTATATCACTCACCTTGTTAGAGAAGAAACCAAGATCTAAGAGGAGAAACATAAAAATAAGAAACAAAGCACCATATGGGGTCCGCCAAAACTCTAAGGACAAAGTGTATCTAAGAGAAGAAGAGAAGAAAAAAGGATCCTTTATCTACATGCATGAGTTTCCAATAAGAACATTGTAACCCTCGGCCAAGAAGAAAGTAGAAAGGAACAATAAGAAAAATGACTAAAGAGAAAGATCTTACATTATAAAAAAAATCACATTTAAAATCTTTTGAATCATCAAAGGGAAACTCAATCTAGCACATGCATCCAAGAATAATAGCTCAACAAGCCCCAATGGACCTTCGTTGGTCTCCCTGAAGTCTTGTCGGGCTCCTCCAATTGCAACTGATGCTCTATCAAAAAATGAAAGGAGAAAAGGAAGGGGGTATTATAGGTGGGCTGAAACTAGTTTCTTGTCCATCAGAAGATCCGTAAAGCTAAAGTTATGAAAATTCATCGATCGATGTCCGATCATCGATTCAACACACACTCACAAAACTTAGTTGACCTAGAAAACTCATTGATCCACTTATCTAAAACTCCATCTATCAAACATGTATAATTCCCGCTGACATATGATATGAAAATTCATCTGTTGATGTTTGTTTTCTGATTAAACACGTGCATAAGATTCATCAAACTTGTACAAACAAAATACTTTTCTATCACCCAAGTTCATCAGCTCGATGATCTGACAAGAACCCATCTGTCAGCTACCTCTTTGGGATAGCTATTTAGGGATTTTTTTGTTAGCCAACCAAGACTTTGTTGACCTCAAGACTCGTCAGGCACCGATTATCCTTCGACTTGATGGAAACATCACACTACTACTAAACAACTCATACCTATATAACCCTATGAAAAGTTGAAAAGCATCCAAAGGAGAAGAAAATTTGTAAGATTCTTATGCATATCATGAAGAAACTCAAGCAAGTGTAAAAATTATCTTTAGATTCCCGAAAAAGGGGTAATTCCATAAAAGTCCACAAGTTACATGAAATTGTAGAACTTGAGAAAACAAGGTCACAAGTTTTAAACACAACTTTATTAACTAGTATCACATTGTAACCCAAAGTTCAATTTCAAAACTAAGCATCAAATTAATCCAATTAATTATGTTTATGAATTAAGGAAAGTTAGAGGGCTTACAACCATAAACCCCTAACAAGGATTTTGCCCCTAAAAATTCTATAAAAAAAGAAGGGTACTTCCTACAAATCTCATCCTCTAACTCCCAAGCGGCTTCCTCTACACCATAATGATGACACAACACCTTCACCAAACCTATGCCCTTCTTCCTAAGCTTCTGCACACACCTATCTAAGATCAACACTAGACCCTTGATATAGGTAACATTTTCATCTAGCTCCACCTCCACTGGATGTATTGTATACTCTTATTTGGATGACATTTCCTCAACAAAGAAACTTGGAACATATTGTGCAACCTGTGCAACTCTGACAACAACTCCAACTTGTATTCCACCTTTCCAACTCGAGCTAATATAGAGTAAGATCCATACACCTAGGAGCCAACATACCCTTCTTATGAAACCTTAGCACACCCTTCAAAGGGTAAACGTTGAGATACACACAGTCTCCAACATGGAACTCCAATGATATATGAAAATTATCAACATAGGAGTTTTGCTTGTCCTATGCTACCTCAAACTATTGTTGAATCGCCTTAATTATTTCAATAGTCTGTTGTACCAGCTTAGGACCCAAAAACTAATACTCACCTGTCTCATACCAATAAAGAGGCGATCTATAATGTCTTCCATACAAAGCCTCATACGGTGCCATATCTATGCTCCTATGTTATCTATTGTTGTAGGGAAACTCAATCAGACTTAGGTGAATATCCCAATTTCCCATAAAGTTGAGCACACATGCCCTCAAAAGATCTTCTAGAGTATGATCAGTCCTTTGTAACTAATTGTATGTCTGTGGGTGGAAGGTTGTACTAAATCTCAACTATGTCCTAAGAGTCGTATGTAAACATCCCTAAATCCTACTTGTGAACTGAGGACCTCCGTTTGATACTATGGTAATTGGTATGCCATGCATGCAAACTATGTAACATACCTGAATCTAGGAACGTAAACCAATCCTCGCATTTCCCAGGATCCTTTTGGATTATGGTAGAATTTAATCCTTTTCCCCTGAATTATATTGATTTTGAAGTAGTTGAAGCTAAGAAAAAATATAACATTTATCTAAAAATAACCTTTTACCTACGATTAATAATAAATTAATTAACTTGGTCATCAATTGGAGGTTAGTTGTATAAATTCAACCATTAGTTGTTATTGACCTAAATTGACAAGCTAGAATCATTCTAAGTCATTGATGAAAGGAAATAGAAGAATACAAAAAAATGTAAAAAATTGATTAAGAAAGACATAAAATCAATTAATATAGTAATTAATATGTAAGTAATGAAATAAAACACCAAACACATTCAAAGGGTAAATTAAATATCAAATTTGGATTTCTTACATCTTGTTTAGCATATAGATCAAATTTGAGGTCAATCTGACACTAATTACCCTTTTATTTAATTGATTAACTTTTAATACATAATAATAAAGTCAAATTGTACATTCATACCTAAGTCTTGATTTCATCTATACTACTATAAAAAGAGCGAGTTTGATACTGCGCTCTCCTTGATTCACTCTCTTCTCTCCCTTTTTTAAGAAATTTAACTCCTACAAATATTTATTTTCACACTCTCGTATTAATTTTTATTATCTTTAATTCTATATTTCTCTCTCCATCCCACGGAAACGGTTCCTTGATTCTCTCCTTTCAAATCGATACAAATATCTTTTATCGTAGGGACCCTTTGACGAACGAGTCCTCTCCCCATACATTTTCAACAAATTTTATATATCACGGACATGTGCACGTGTGCGTTCACTAGTTTAATATAATTTATGAAGTTTCCCTGTAAATCACCATGTTTCCTCCTCTTCACAAGTTTTATGCCTGTGAAACTGATGTAGAACGTCTGCGGTCGTTTCTTCCTCCATCAACATTTCTCCTTAAATATCTTCCCGTCCTTCCACCCTTATCTCCCTCTTCCTATTCCTATTCCTTTCTACTCTCCCTTCGATATATTATCCTTCATCTTCATCATCCCGCCTGAAAGAACCCCAACAACTGCCTTCACGGATTCACTTGCATTCTCTACGCAGTAGAGCACAAGCGCCGCTGATGACATCCTGTCACCCCTTCTTTCCTCTTCTCCTCTTCTCCCTCTTACTCTCCTCCTCTTAAATTCTTCCTTTCATTGCTTCCCCAGACTACAATCACTGTAGCAGAGAAAAATCCTGCCTTACCTCTCTTCTCCCATGTGTAAATAAACATCAAGATGTTGCCTTAGCTCTGCAAATCACCGCCAATATGGCACTACAAGAAAAGAAGATTTATATGACGGGTGTGCCAGGGTTATATGTTATGATCTCCACCAATAGTAGAGGGTGTAGCAATAGAAGAAGTAGGTGGAGGGGTTGGGTAAAAGTGACTGTATATATAGTATGCATAATCACTTCCTTAGTAGGGCTGGTAGGCAGGGTAAGGATGGGCACATGATAGGTTCATGGTAGACATGATAGCATAGAGATCTTCATGCATATGCTCCTCAACTTGAAGGTTATACGCCTATTGATGCATCATATAACCCATGAGAGTTTCATTTGATACATGAAAAAGGGGTGTGGGGAGGTAGGGATGGCTAAGGAGGTGGAGGTGCCCGGGTGGAGGTAGAGGCTCCAGGTGTGTTAGAAGAAGGGGTAGGCACACTCTTCTGAATTGTGGTCTCACTGATGCTAAATCCTTTTTGAGCAGGTCTATAATGAAGGTCATTAAAAAGAGACTTGCCAATGGCAGACTAAAATAGACCACAAATCAGGGTTGGGTAGGGTGGATGGGTTCCACGGGTATTCTTGCCAAAGTCGAAGTAGGTTATGTGATGGAGGACATATCTAGCCCAATTGGCCCCGATGTTCTTTAGGATACAGAACATAATGACCGTTGTATTCTCTACACTTTCAGTCTGGATTTTCTTTGGATGAATATTGTAGTTGACTACCAGGGTGAGTATGCAGTTTTTCAGGTTTAAGGCTGAGGAGGGAAGGGTAGACTTCTTCTTATAGGGAAACTGAGGCTTCTTCAAAAATTTATGTATGTCAGGAAGAGTGATATCATATTGCTTGTAGAAGGCCTCAGGGTCTAGGATGTAAAAGTACTCAGGGTAATCCTTCCTCCATGTGTTAGTCACTTTAGTACCATAGAAAAAGATATTCAAGGTATCCTCGAAGACTTGGAATTTCTTCTTGGAAATCATAGAAGTAAGAACTACTTGAGCATTTAGCGGGGGTACAAGAGTTTCATAATTCCATTGCAAATTTGCATAGAATTCATGAATGGCTTTGGTGTTTGTGATGGAATTGTTATATCAAGCTCATTCAACACTCAGGGCAAAGAGGTGGTGGACGTACAACAAATCGGTATCTTGATCAATGACCTCTTGTGTATGTGGGTGTGGCTCAAACAAGGCACAAAATGGAAAGGGGTTCCTAGGAAGGAGCTCCTTGTACCTAGTTAGAGCATCATTGGAGACAAAGAAGGTATCATCAAAGGGTATAAGGTACAAGTTGGAGGAGGAGGATGGTGATCTGGAGGGGGCAGCTCTCTTTCTCCTATTGGAAGCCATGGAGGTGAGATAAGAAGATTGAGAGGTCAAAAAAAAACAACTGACCAAACACATAGGGTTGATGTGTAAGAGGGTTAGGCAGGTTGAGTAAGGGTAGGCTAGGGCTAGGGCTAGGAGGAGGATGGTAGGGGCTAGGGTTGAGAGCTTGAGGGAGCCGAAGAGTAAATCGGTCGATTTTTCTCTAGTTGAGAGGGAGAGAAGTCGGCCGAACCACACTTAAATTTTCTCTAGCCCAACCATCGGTCGATTTCCATGACTGGGAAACTCGACTGAATGGCTTTTTACAAAATCCCTCAGCCACGGATCGGTCGAGTTGGTAACTCGACCGATGGTCAACCTAAACCATCATTAGAAATTTTAATTTCTAGCCTTTTGAGTGCTAATTAAATTTATTTTTCTAGTCCATTTACATTTTAAACATACTTAGGAACATATCACTCATCATTGGGTACTATTTTGTGAAAAAACAAGCGTTTGCAAAAAATACCCAAAATAGGCGAAAATCAAGGCATAAGAACATGGAAAGTTTAATACTTTAGCAAGCAAGGGTGATAAAGACATAAGGAAAGCATATAGGATAGATTGCAACTAGCTAGAAGGCATATCGGATTCTTACAAAGTAGTTATGAGTAGTTTCGATCTAATAAAATTAAAATTCTCTCTAGCTAGAGGTTTAGTGAAAATGTCTACCAATTAATTTTTGGTGTCCACATGCGTGATATAGATTTCTTTTTGGCAATGTGATCACGAAGAAAATGATGACAAACCTCTATATGCTTGGTTGTAATATGCAATATAGGATTGTAAGATAAATTTATTGCACTAGTATTATCACAATAGACAGGAGAAGCATTGAAATAAATGTAAAAGTCTTGGAGAATTTGCTTCATCCATATGACCTGGGCACAACAACTCCCGGCTGCAATGTATTCAGCCGTAGTAATTGATAAAGCCACTATGCTTTGTTTCTTGGAGAACCAAGACACCAAGCATGATCCTAAGACAAAGCAAGTGCCACTTGTGCACTTTCTATCAATCAAGCATCTTGCATAATCCACATCACTATAAGTCATAAGAGTAAAGTCCCTTGACTTGGGATACCATAGTAAAAAAAATTGGGTTTTGGCTAAGTACCTTAAAATCCTCTTAATAGCTATAAGATGTGATTTCTTGGGATTTGATTGAAAGTGAGAACACAAGCCAACACTAAAAATTATGTCAGGTCTAGAGGAAGTTAAATAAAGTAAAATTCCAATCATACCTCTACAGATCTTCTCATGCACTTTCTCACCTTCTTCATCTTTATTAGGTTTGGTGGTGTTTGACATGGGTGTATCCATCGAGTTGGTGCTCTCCATCCCAAAGCACTTTAGTAGCTCATTTGTGTACTTGCCTTGGTTGATGAAGTTCCCATATTTAGTTTTCTTAATTTGAAAGCTGACGAAGAACGTAAGCTCACCCATCATGGTCATCTCAAACTCACTCTACATAAGATCACTAAACTCCTTACAAAGATCAAGATTAGTTCCTCCAAAAATGATATTATCAACATAAATTTGAATGATAAGAAAATTATTAGAAGTGTGTTTGAGAAACAAGGTAGAATCTACTTTGCCCGTGATATACCCATGATCTAACAAAAACTTCTTTAATTTCTCATACCAAGCTTGAGGTGCTTGTTTGAGTCCGTAGAGAGCTTTTTGCAACAAAAAAATATGGTTTGGTAAACTGTCATGTTCAAATCCTAGAGGTTGTGCAACATACACTTCCTCCTCAATTGTACCGTTCAAAAATGCCCTTTCAACATCCATTTGATAAAGAAGAAAGTTTTTATAACTAGCAAAAGTAAGAAACATATGAATGGACTCAAGTCTAGCTACATGTACATATGTTTCATCAAAATCTACCTTCTTGCTGATTGTAGCCTTGAGCCACTAACCTTGCTTTGTTCCTTACCACCTTGTCGCTTTCATCTAGCTTGTTGTGGTAGACTCATTTGTTGCCAATGGTCTTTCTATCACTTGGTCTTGGCACTAGGGTCCACAATTTGTTCTTCTCAAATTACTCCAATTCTTCTTGCATTACTAGGATCCATTCATCATCCCCAAGAGCTACTTTGACGTTCTTTGGCTCAAGTTTGAGATGAAGAAGTTGTTAGCTTGTTCTTTGTGGAAGGCAGCTTGTGTCTTAACTCTTTCAAATGTTTTATCTAAAATCATCTGTGTTGGATGATCCTTTGCAAAGCAGGGAGTTGGATCCTTCTTCTCTTCATGTTTCTCTTCTTCTTGAGTGACTACCTCTTTTCCCTTTTGGGTGATGTTGAGTTCTTTTAGGATAGGAATTACCTCACCTACAACTTCATCTTTTGGAACAATAGCTTTGGGAAAAGAGGGGTTAGTCTCAATAAACTTAACATTAATGGATTCTTATACTTTAGCAAGATCAACATTAAACACTCTATAAGCCTTGCTAGTAGTTCTATAGCCAATAAAGAAAGCCTTGTATGATTTCAGATCAAACTTGTCGAGAGAATATTTTGTGTTCAAAACAAAATAAGGACATATGAAAACATGAAAGTACTTGATAGAAGGCTTCCTACCACGCCATATCTCATAGGGGGTTTTCTTCAAAGAAGGATGTGTGAAAACCCGATTTTGCACAAAACATGAGGTATTGACAGATTCGGCCCAAAACTTCTTTGGAGTGTCATATTCTAAAAGCATGGTCCTAGAAATTTGATTTAGTGACCTATGCTTCCTCTCTACAACCCCAGTTTTTTTAGGTGTTTGAGGTGAAGAGAAGTTATGTCCATAGCCAGATTCTTCACAAAAATGTTCAAAAAGATCATTTTCAAATTCTCCCCCATGATTACTACAGATGGAAACAATCTGGCAAGAAACTTCATTCTCAACTCATTTACAAAATCTAGAGAAAACATCAAGCGTATCACTTTTGGAAATGAGAAAGAAGGTCTAAGCATATCTAAAGAAATCATCGACAATAATAAGAAGATACTTGGAACAAACGAAGCGATTGAGTTCGCATTAGTCCAAATAGATCAATATGGAGAAATTCAAGAGATCTCTTGGTACCAAGGACTCCTTTGGATTTGAAGGAGGACTTGGTTTTCTTTCCTTTGGTATAAGGTTGGCATTCCTCATCCTTTTCAAAATCCAATTTGGGAAGTCCCTTGACCAAGTCCTTTTTTCTCAACTTCTTCAATTGATGCATATTTACATGACCAAGCTGACGATGTCCCAGATAATTATCATTTGAATTTATTACTAGGCATCTACCAAAAATAGGCTTAATAGATTCAAACACAATTACATAAATATTACCACTTGTAGTTCCCTTATATATTACATGATTGGTGAGGGAATCTAGAATCAAGCATTCAAAAGAAGTAAATAGCAGAAGGTAACCATATCACATAATTGACTTACACTAATTAAATTATAATGTAGGCCATACACCAAAGGAAATTCTTAATACACAAGGATTCACCTAAATCACCCTTACCTTTTACCTTACCTTTCTTGTTGTCCCCAAAGGTAACCAAACCTCCTTTCTTCTTAGTGAAATTGTTGAAATGGCTTATGTCACCTGTCATGTATTTAGTGCAGCCACTGTCAACAATCCATCTACCTTTTTCCTATAAGAAAGGAGAGTGTCAGTTCCCAACTCAAACTTTGGGATTTGGAGTTATCTTGGGGACCCATTTCATCTTTGGGTTGGTCCCCTTAGGCTTGTAAAGACAATAAGTAGAATAATGATCATCACTTTTTCAATGAGAGAAAATCATAGGGTTCATAGTGCCAAAAGAATCTCCAATGAAAAAGGAGGTTTACTTACTATTTTTCTTACCTTTGTCTTTGTTGTTTCCCTTAGGTGCTCCCCCTACAAATCCCAAATTACTAGTACCACTTTGTTTGGTAGAATGTTCAAGGATTTTATTTAGGGAGTTTTTCCCTTTGAGGAATTTTTGTAGAGAGGCTCTATGTCTATGATTGTCATTAGTTTGAGATATAATAGTAGAAGACAAACTAGAAAGATCATATCTAGCATGAACAAGGTCGGCCTCTAAACAAATGGCTTTAGTCAAATAAGAATCTTTTTCAAGAGAAATAGAAGCAACATCATCACTATGAAAAATAGGTCTAGAAGATAAATCATTAACTTTACCAAGCAACCTAGCATTTTTAGATTTAAGCAATTGAATTTCTTTAAGATAAACATCCCTTTTTTTCATCTCTACGAGCATCAGCCATAAGCTTAAATTCAACATTTTCAATTTTAAGTATTCCAAGCTCATTTAGACACTTTAAGTTATCTTCCTTAAGAGATCCAATGTTCTTAAGATAACACCATTCTTTACCTCAACTCCATTGTATTGGAGCTCAAGATCAAGAAATTGGCCTTGCAGGTTATCAATGCTCTCAAGATGAATTTTCTCATTTTGCTAAAAAATCTCAAGTTTAGCATACAAATCATCAATGATTTTCCTAACCTCTTTCTCTTATATTTACACTTAGAAAAAGAAGAATGGGTAGAAACAAGCATATCAATAAGAGTTTCTTTAGCTAACTCATGCAAGCTTACCTCACCAATATCTTCACTTGTAGAGGCCATGAGTGCATGGTGGCACTCTCTATCTTCATCAGAGCTTGAGTCACTAGAGGATGATGCTTCCCAAGCTATATTTTTGTGTCTCCTATCCTTCTTTTCCTTCCTCTTGTACTTGCTCTCTTTTTTGTACTCTTCCTACTTCTTTGAGCTGCTCTTGTGGTGTGACTTTCTTTCCTTAGGACATTCACTCCTGTAGTGTCCATTTTGATCACACTTGTAGCACCTTTGAGTAGAAGAAGAAGATTGCTTTCCCTTGAAGTGCTTACCCTCAGAGTAGGTGGCTTCATGCTCACTAGGGCCATCATCTTCATTAGAGGAGGAGTGAGAGGTCTGATAAGCAAGTTGTTGTTGAAGGATGACATCCTCCACTTGAGCTTTGAAATCACTATCTTTGATCTTCCTTTCTTCCTTCTCTTCTTGTTTGGATTCCTCTTCTTTCTTGTCAAGTCTTGACCCATGAGCTTGTAGATTCCCAATAAGCTCCTCAGTTGGGATGTCACCAAGACTTCTCACTTCTTCAATGGAGGTCACCTTTGACGCCCATCTCTTTGGTAGAGATCTCAAGATCTTTGAATTGATTGATCATATATCCAAAGTGTGTCCCAAAGCATCTAGGTCATTGATGATGATGTTGATCCTAGAGTACATCTCAGCAACTCTTCTTTCTTCCCCATCTTGAAGTTCTCTAGGAGGTTGTTTAACAAGTAGATATTTTCCTTCTTCACTTGCTTTATGCCTTCATAAGTGATGCACAACTTATCCCATATCTTATTGGTTGTATCCCATGAGGAGATGTGGTTGAACTCTGTTGGGGTGAGGGCTTCATAGAGGATGTGAATTGCTTTGGCATTGAGTTGGGCATCTTTTAAAGAAGCTTCGTTCCATGTTGACACAGCTGTAGTTGGCTCATTGTACGGTGTGATCATCACCTTCCACATATCAAAGTTCATCCCTTGAAAGTAGAACTGCATACAACTCTTCTAATAGAGGAAGTTGGTATCGTCAAAGATCGGAGGGTGCATGGACAAGACTCTCTCTAGGTTGACTGAACTAGGTAGGTTCTCACCCATATTCTAGTCTCGTGGGAGATTGTTGGAGAAGATCCTTAGTTGTGATACCACTTGTTGGATCTAGGATTCCAGGGGTGAATAGAGATTCAAAATTCTCACAAGAATAGTTAGACCTTCAAAATATATCAATTTAAATCAAAAGCTTAAGAACAATTTGAAGTCCTATCTAAGAAAGCATAGCAAAGATGAGAGATATTGAAACATGCACTTAGACAAGGTGGTTAGAGTGGTTTCGATCTCCAAACTAGGAGACAGTCAATCCACTAACTAAAGAGGTCAACCTCTAGGACTTTGCAACCCATGTATACTTATATTCCATCATAAGAGATACAAGAAGACCACCATACATCCAAGGACTTACCTACTTAGGATAAGAGTCTTTCACCTATACAAGGACTTACCCACTTGATCAAGATGTCTTCAGCCTTTAACAAGGGCTTACCCACACTTGTATCGAGTCTTTAGACTTGAAGGAATTACCCACTCTTTTTGAATATTTTCCTTGACCTTCTCCTTCACTTGGAGAAGATCTTCACCTCTTCTTCAACCTTGAAGAAGACCCGCAACTTCACCTTCACTCAGAGTATCTCACTTCAACCTTTACCCTTTGAGAAAGGGGATCCGGAAGATGGAAGGAATGAGAGCTTTACAAGCACATGGAGGTATCTCTCTTACAACAAGCCTAACTCACTAATAATCACAAAATTCTTTGTAAATCAGAGAGAGAAAGGGGCTCAAAGGGTTGGATCATACTCAACTATAGCAAGGACTAAGAATAGCATGAATGAGCAAACTTGGAATGAACTCCAAGGGGTCCTATTTATAGCTGGGGGTGTTCCTTTGAATGTGGGGTCACTTAAGAATGAAAAATAGCCATTTTGTAAATTGCAATGGATCTCTTTTCATTTCTAACAACTCTATAATGGTTGGAATCACTTTTTCTGTGTTTTTCATACAATACATTTGGTGGAGTTTCAATAAAGATAACTCGACCGATCCACTAACCTACAAGGCTAATTTTCAAACTATAGTTTGAGTTCATTTTGGGAAACTCAACTGATGAGTCAAAATTAGTTTTGGTTCATGAGTCGATCGGTCGAGTTCTGTGAGTGTACAACTCGACTAATTGATCATTTCAAAAAATCTATCACTTGATCGGTCGAGATACAAACTCGATCGACAAAGTTGTTGTGGAAAATTTTCTCAAATGATTTTTGAGTGACCAAACGTTGGAATTAAGTGTCCCTGATTTTTTCTCATCTTAGTTATAAGTCATATCATCAATACAAGTGACTACAAAATTAATCTAAGGTGATTTGGAGTGATTTCCCAAATTGCACACTTGCATAGCTTTTGACTTGAACTTGGACAAGCTAGGGCTTGTGTAATTCGATCCTTTTCATGTACCTAATGCCTAAAATCAATCTTAAATGAACATATTAGATATATATGAATGGAATGGTTAATTCGTTATCAAAATATGGACAATGTATAACTCTCAAGTCAACAATAACATGATGACCTAATTGAAAATTATGTACAAAATATCTAAACTTGTGTATTAATTTATATTCATTGTTTTATCATCCGTAAAATCTATTGGTTAACTGATGAATATAATATAGCTTAAATTGCACTTTAATTGCCTCAATTTTTGTATTTCATGTACATTTGTGGGCTAATATGCAATTTCACCTTAATTATGGACCTATTTACAAAATTGAGTGTAAATTATCTATTTGATTTCTTTTCTTTATTACTTTATTAATTTGATGAACATTAAACTTGTTATGTATGGATGTTTATCATAGGATTTCAACCCTTCCATTGTAACCCTAACCCTAGCTAAGTGTCATAGTGGTGGTCATTGAGTGATGGCCATAAATCCATGGCCTTGAAAACTATTAATGGTTTTTAGGACATCAAATTATGAGTATTCTTATAATTTCCAACCGATGTAAATACTTGATCACTCAACCAATTCAAGAGTGTACTCTATCAACCAAAGGAAGAGTGAACCAATGAAAATTTTGTTTTTTACAATTGATGAGAACTCTAGTTATGCAAGCTGAGTAGAGTTTTTTGTTTGACAAAAGGTGGAAACTGTATAATTTCTAAATGATGACAAATATACATAATTACACTTGTGAGAGTGTGGTATATTGACAATTGATGGGGCTTCTAAGTTTTCAACCGATGAGAAGACTGTACATATGAACCATTGAAGCACCTCAGTGTCTGTGAACTGCTGGAAAAAATACAACAATTGATGGAGGTTAAGAGTAGTAAATTTATGGGATTCATGTGTATACTAATGCAAAACATACCATGGTATGTTAAAACGAAAAAATAGTTGTTATATCCTCAATTTTTGTAAAATTAAATATAAACCATGAATTGATAGATGAGTCCCTTGTTTATATTATTCATGGAATAATATGCAAAAGAAAATAAAATATATAGTGTTTTAGATAATTAAAGAGTAATTATCTGGACATCATGGACAACATAATGTTAGAGACATCAAACAACAATATTCCAATTTATCTTTTGGTACACATGAAAATAATAATGGGAAAATAAGAGGATTCTAGAAATTGAGAGGAAAAGGAAGATTCATGAAGCAATGGTACTTGCTTTAATGACATGCTTAAAAGATCAAGTTTGTATAAAAGACATCCCAATAAATCTCAATTATAGAATATTTTTGAGATAATATTAATGAGTTCCTATATTTTTATTTAGAGGATAAAGTAAAGAGAGATAATCAGGAACTATCTATATTGTGCATGTTTCCTTTGGATTACCAACGTTGCCATATGGGAAATCTATTAAATACTCTCTTCACAACAAAAAGATACTTTCCCATGAAGGCACTCCATAATTGTGAGGGAGGCCAATATAAGGCAAGAAAAGGGGGTACTTCGATGGCATATATGAGTAATGAAATAAAAGAAAAGGATTGTGACTTATGATAATGGAAGGGTGAGGGGTTTTGGTGTGTGATATGATTAGAAACACCTTTCTATTTCAGTAAGGTTAGGACTCATGTTGTCTTTCCCATCCGTGAGGGAACTGGACTCTCTCTATTCCTCTTCCCCTCAGGACCCTTTTCTTTCTGGCTGTTGTATATATGTATAGGGTCTTCCCTTCTCGTACCACCCCATCTTCATAGTAACTTTTTCCCTCTTATGAATCACAGAGACCAGGAGGCAAGAAAGGATGTGCTCCGATTCCTCTTGGTTGTAAGGGCGGTTGGCCAGATCTTGCATTGGTTCGGTGTTGGTTCCTTGAGACCAAAGAAGGTCATCCAAAGTTGAGAGGAAGATGAAGACCTAAGCGGTCTGTGGGCAAGAGCATGTAGGCAGTAGACTTCCTTGTCCCCATGGAACGAGAGCATGCGACCAACCAGGCTTTGGTACTGCACCGGCATGAAGGAGTTGGGCAGTGAGCGGTACCCTGATAAAGTGCGCAAGGGAGACTCCATGGACAATGTGGTGATGACCTGGCGGATCGGAGTCCAGTGCTTAATGTCCAGATTGGCGCACCAGAGCCCGACGATCATAAGATGCAACATCTGATCTTTACCATACTCACTGTCCAGTCTAGCATTGACGGCGTCGAGCATGCCAATGAAGCCACCGCCGGAGGCATAGAGTCTCCATACCCACTCGACGAGGTTGACCTTCTGCTCCTCTTCCTTGGGTTCGACGTCCCTCCTACCGCAAGCAATCTCCAGCTTGATGACGCCAAAGATGTACACGTATGACTCCTTGCTTTCCCTCCCGGACCTGACACCGTGCGACCAGGGGCTGTGGACCCTAGCTCTGATCATCACCGAGTAGATACGGGACCATAATAGGCCTGACAGTGTCTGGGGGATCCTTCCCCATCTCCTCTGAGCCTCCAGACCCCGGGGTGCAGGGGCCGACGCAGTGGCTACCCCGCACAGAGCAAGAAGTCAGACACCCGCGAGGTAGGGGGTGATCCAGGCTAAAAGGACCGAAGAACCCTGATGGGTACACATTGAGCTTAGGGATAAGTAAGTCTTTTCACTTAAATCCTGGGTTGTTTTCTAGTAAGTTAATAAAAGGATATTAAGATGACGTGGTTGCCTTTGATTGGCTCAAATAAGAGAAATCTTGAAATAATCATAGCTAAGTATAGGAAACTTCAATTGAGACAAGTCTTATATGAAAATTGATCAGGAGAACGAGAGGAATCCAAATAAAATAGTTTTAGAGTATAATTATGATTCCTGTTCTAAAAATATATGAAATATATGTTTTGATATGGTTAATAGGAAGGAAAAACCTAGTTTTGTTTAATATGATGCTTAAATGGGCAGATTCGTTTATATTGTGTTAACACCTGATCTAGACGTATAATATGGAAATCCTTAATAATGATGAATAATGGATAATTCTAGATTAATAGTCATATACATGCTATATTAGGGTTTTAAAACTAATGTGGACATCTTACTATGATCTTAATGCTAGTAATGTGATTTAGGTATCATGAGTAGTCTTATATGTTTAAGATGATGATTAGGGTTTCACCTAATATGCATAATTGAATTGGTAATCTTAGAAACCATAATGTGAGGAATTAGGGTTCGTAACCCTAATCCCTAGTCCAAACACAAGATAACCCTAAACCCTAGTTTAGGAGCACAAAAAGATTTGATTAAAGTAATATGAACACATGGTGACACATATGTAGTATATATATTTCAAATTGATTGCTTGTTGCTTGGATGTTTGGATAGACTCTTAAAGTGCATATGATGTTCTGCATGGTTTTTGCAATGGCATAAGGTACGTGGTTACACTTATGAATACATGTATCATATTTCAAGATTGTCGATGTTTCCCGATGAGATTGAATGACAAATAAACTACTTACTTGTTTATTTAGTTCTTGCAAATTATAAAGTTCCTATGAGTATCATGTAAAGTAAATAATAATATTCTGAACCCTGGGTTAGACTGATCTTAAGGGTAATGCACACGTGCCTCGGAGGGACAATGATTACACCTGAGGTAGTATACCAGATATGGGTTAGAATATAAAAACAAGTTTATGTTCTTATGTGCAAGATAAATATGTTTTCTTATATATGTATCTACGATTATTGTATGAACCCACATACCAGTATAGCAATATGTTGACCGCGTATTTGTTGTCGGCATTTTGGGTATCAGATATACTTGATTCGTGGACATGAGGGTACAGTTAAAGATGTTGAAGACACTATAGTTTAATTATGAAGGTTTTATCTTAATGGTTTATCTTCACACATGTAAAAGTTAATTCTGTTTAAAAGTTATGTAACTCCTTAGAGGAGCTTTTTATGTAAACATATAAATATTTGTTCATTAATGGAAATTGTTTACTATTCTGTATTATTTCATGAATCTGATCCTAGAATTTATGATTAACGGTCTGCGACTTTAAGGTCTTTTAGACTCTCAAAAGTGCAGGTCATTACATTTGGTATCAGAGCACAGATTCATCAACTAATACTTAATAGTTTATAATTTCAAATCATCCTTAGAAATTTTAAGAGAAAAATTAAGTTCCTCATCTCACATTTTTTTCTACTTCTCATCTTTTTAATTATAAAGCCATGAAAAGAAACTGTTAAATACGAGAAGTAAAATGTGAAAAGATGTAATCTTTTATGTAGGTCCCTCTAGAGAGGGTAGACAATAGAAAGATACATGTAGGGGTAAGCCCTTTCTTAGAGGAAGGACTTGGTTTAGGGTATAAAAAATTTAGTGGGTCAAGGGATACAAAAATTCTGAGAGGTAGAGTATAGTCCCTAACCCTAATATTAAATAATGAACATGGTGTGGTGGTATGGGACACTACCCATGTGAAACTTGAAATCAAGAATAAGAAAGATAAAGGGATGGGTTTAGGTAACCCAGTCTCCCATGCAAGTGTGCATGAGGAGCATAATGCTTATGTAAGTGGTCTTAAGAAATATATGAACCCAATAGTTATATATACATGAAAATGAAATGTTGAGTATAACCTACTCAAACTCCTCATGTTGTCTCTAAAAGTTTAGTGATGGTGGCCAAGCCCTTGGAGGGGAAGGATGAGGTAGCAGCAAGCCCCTGGAGGGGAAGGTGACCCAAGTTCATTTAATGGACAGAGACCATGAGGGGGGTATTCCAGAGGTTGAGAAAGCATGAGTTTATATGTTATAATGATAAAAGTTATGCATAATGAAAAAAAGGATGTATCTATGAAACCTTTAGGGTTAGTGTGCCAACCTGGGGTGGGTCAACCCAAAGAGTGGGTAGATGACCTATGAGGGAGGCAAAACCTAGATCTTGGGATCAGGTTGTGGCTAGAGAGCCTAACCCCCTCCTATGAGCCAAGAAGGCACCCTAGGCTAGGACTTTCCCTTAAAAGGTAAGTGAATAAATGTATTTAAGTATTGAGATAACCTTAATCCTCACCTAGGGGAGTGAAGAGTTAAAGATATTAAAAAAATGAAAGTACTTAAATTCTTTGAACCCAAGGATGCCAACTCTGAGTGACACAACTAGTCAAGTCCAAGAGGGAAGACCAGCAAGGCACCAAGCCCAGGAGGGAAGGTGGCCTAAGTCCACAATATGCAGTTGTTTAGGATCAAGCCCCTGGAGGGGAAGATCACAGAGGTCAAGCCCAGGAGGGAAGACCGACATGGCACCAAGCCCTAGAGGGAAGGTAGCCCGAGCTCAATGATGGGACAACACTGCATTATGTGTACTCAAGAGTGAGAGGTGAAGGCAATCTTGGTTAAAGAATTAAGTAATAAAATAATGTGCTTAAAAGATGTGACATCTCAAAAGAAACCCTTAGGGAGGGTAGAGTCTTAATGCAATCCTAGGGTCAAGTAGGGTGTATTAGAGGTACACAGAACCAATGGGTTGGGATTTGGTATGACCTAAATGCACATGACCATGTGTTCGAGAGGTAACAACTAGGATTACCCAAGGTACATGACTCAGGAGATTATCTACCTCAATGAGGATCATGTAGCCTAATGGGTGAATGTGAAAGGCACTCTCTTGATACATAAGGATGAGATCACTCCGAAGGTACCTATACTCCTAGAGACCTCAAGGATTTGACTAAGACTCATAATTATACATGAGATGTAGATATAAAAGATATAATGAAGTTATGAAAACGTGAGAGAAGTTTTGCCCTAACTTAAGAGTAAGAAAAGGGACACTTGATTTCATGGAATATAAGAATGTTATGAAATTAAGAACTAGTAAGTTTAGAGTCATATCGAGTATGATTCAACTTAATATGTGAAATTGAAAGGTAATGTGTGGATGTACCATCTCCACTCTTGGAATGGAATGAACTTTGTGTTTGGGCTGCAGACAAATGTGTATTTCATCTCATTATGAGGGAGGGAGATTGGATAGACACACATTATGCTTTAAATTGAGATAAATAGGATTAATATCCTACATTGAATGTGAAATGACATGAACTAGGATTAGAGGTGTCACCTCACCCTTGTGTGGAAATAATAAATCATAGGTTGGAAACCTAGGTGGAAAGAGGAATCACCAAGTAATAACAAAATCACTAAGAGATGATATCATGTAGATATTAATGATGTGGATATACCGTGAACTGAATTCAAGGACCAATCTTAGTATAATGTGAGGAAATTGCATGCCAATGAAAGAAGTTAAAGATATCTAAATAGGGTGTGGACCCTAAGGTTGGACGAAATTGAGTTGTCATTCACCTTAAGCTTACTAAGTCTGAATTTTGGGGACAAAATTCCTTTCAAGGAGGGGTGAATGTTATATCCTCAATTTTTTTAAAATTGAATATAAACCATGAACTGATAGATGAGTCCTAGGACTGTCAATGGGGAGGGTATTATCCGTTTACCCTTACACATACCCTGGAGGGTAAGGGTAAGGGTAGCGATTTTTATTACCCTTTACCCATTTACCCATTCCCCATTTCCCCGCTATACTATTAGGAGAGGGTAAGGTATAGACATTATCCATACCCTTTTAAGGTTACACAAAAATATATTCTAAAGGGGTTTTTATATAAATGTTTAACCCTAATACTTTATTCTATCATTGGAAAATGACTTGGTGTTGTGCTTGTAATACTTTCTTGTTGAGGGAAAAACATATATATCTTGCGGAAAATGAGGTGTTGGTGAAACACTTATTTTTTATGCATACTTATGCAAAGGAAAAAAATGATTTATGTATAAAAATTTGTTATTGTGTGAATTGACTTAACTTTACACAGAGAAATATATGATTTTGAATTGGATATAATGTTTTATATGTTGTTATCAATAAATTAGTTATAAAATTATTAAAAATCAACACACAATGTGTATAAAACTCTTTTTTTTTCAAAATTACCCGCTTACCCTTTACCCTCCCCGTTTACCTTGTGGAGAAGAGGGTAAGGGTAAGGGGAGGGTAAGGAGATTGCTGAGAAGGATAATTACCCTTACCCTTACCCTTACCTGCTACCCAAAGAGGGTAAGGGTAAGACCTTACCCTCCCCATACCCTCCCCATTGACATCCCTAATGAGTCCCTTGTTTGTATTATTCATGGAATAATATGCAAAAGAAAA
Organism: Alisma plantago-aquatica; assembly: GCA_963693085.1. Taxonomy (NCBI): domain Eukaryota; kingdom Viridiplantae; phylum Streptophyta; class Magnoliopsida; order Alismatales; family Alismataceae; genus Alisma; species Alisma plantago-aquatica. Next base: position 758,069,110 of record OY856412.1, read on the forward strand.
TAAAATATATAGTGTTTTAGATAATTAAAAGAGTAATTATCTAGACATCATGGACAACATAATGTTAGAGACATCAAACAACAATATTCCAATTTATCTTTTAATACACATGAAAATAATAATGGGAAACTAAGAGGATTCTAGAAATTGAGAGGAAAAGGAAGATTCATGAAGCAATGGCACTTGCTTTAATGACATGCTTAAAAGATCAAGTTTGTATAAAAGGCATCCCCATAAATCACAATTATAGAATATTATTGAGATAATATTAATGAGTTCCTATATTTTTATTTAGAGGATAAAGCAAAGAGAGATAATAAGGAACTATCTATATTGTGCATGTTTAATTCCTTTGGATTACCAACGTTGCCATATGGGAAATCTATTAAATACTCTCTTCATAACAAAAAGATACTTTCCCATGAAGGCACTCCATAATTGTGAAGGAGGCCAATATAAGGCAAGAAAAGGGGGTACTTTGATGGCAAATATGAATAATGAAATAAAAGAAAAGGATCGTGACTTATGATAATGGAAGGGTGAGGGGTTTTGGTGTGTGATATGATTAGAAACACCTTTCTATTTCAGTAAGGTTAGGACTCATGTTGTCTTTCCCATCCGTGAGGGAACTGGACTCTCTCTATTCCTCTTCCCCTCGATACCCTTTTCTTTCTGACTGTTGTATATATGTATAGGGTCTTCCCTTCTCATACCACCCCATCTTCATAGTCTCTTTTTCCCTCTTACAAATCACAGAGACCAGGAGGCAAGAAAGGCTGTGCTCCGATCCCTCTTGGTTGTAAGGGCGGTTGGCCAGATCTTGCGTTGGTGCGGTGTTGGTTCCTCGAGACCAAAGAAGGTCATCTGAAGTTGAGAGGAAGATGAAGACCTAAGCAGTCAATGGGCAGCGGCGTGTAGGCAGTAGACTTCCTTGTCCCCATGGAATGAGAGCATGCGACCAACCAGGCTTTGGTCCTGCACCGGCAGGAAGGAGTTGGGCAGCGAGAGGTACCCTGATAAAGTGGGCAAGGGAGACTCCATGGCCAGTGTGGTGACGACCTGGCGGATCGGAGGTCGTGCTTAACGTACAAATTGGCGCACCAGAGCCTGGCAGTCATAAGATGCAACATCTGATCTTTACCGTACTCACTGTCTAGTCTAGCGTCGATGACGTCGAGCATGCCGATGAAGCCACCCCCGGAGGCATAGAGGCACCATACCCACTTGACGAGGCTAACTTTCTGCTCCTCTTCCTTGGGTTCTACATCCCTCCTGCCACAGGCAATCTCTAGCTTGACGACGCCGAAGCTGTACATGTTTGACTCCTTGCTTTCCCACTCGGACTTGACGCTGGGCGACCAGGGGCTGTTGACCCTAGCTCCTATCAACATCGAGCAGAGACGGGACCATAATAGGTCTGATAGTTTCTGGGGGTTCGTTCCCCATCTCCTCTGAGCCTCCAGACCCTAGGGTTTAGGGGCCGACGCAGCCGACGCAGCGGCTACCCCCCGCAGAGCGAGTCGGACACCCGCGAGGTAGGGGGTGATCCAGGGTAAAAGAACTAAAGAACCCTGATGGGTACGCGTTGAGCTTAGGGATAAGTAAGTCTTTTCACCTAAATCCTGGGGTATTTTCTAGTAAGTTAATAAAAGGATATAAAGATGACGTGGCTGCCTTTGATTGGCTCAAATAAGAGAAATCTTGAAATAATCATAGCTAAGTATAGGAAACTTGGATTGAGACAAGTCTTATATCAAAATCGATCAGGAGAACGAGAGGAATTCAAATAAAATAGTTTGAGAGTCTAGTTATGATTCCTGTTCTAAAAATATATGAAATATATGTTTTGATATGCTTAATAGGAAGGAAAAACCTAGTTTTGTTTAATATGATGCTTAAATGGGCAGATTCGTTTATATTGTGTTAATACCTGATCTAGACATGTATAATGTGGAAATCCTTGATAATGATGAATAATGTATGATTCTAGATTAATAGTCATATACATGTAATTTTAGGGTTTTAAAACCAATGTGGACATCTTACTATGATCTTAATGCTAGTAATGTGATTTAGGTATCATGAGTAGTCTTATATGTTTAAGATGATGATTAGGGTTTCACGTAATATGCATAATTGAATTGGTAATCTTAGAAAACATAACGTGAGGATTTAGGGTTCGTAACCATAATCCCTAGTCCAAATACAAGATAACCCTAAACCCTAGTTTAGGAGCACAAAAAGATCTGATTAAAGTAATGTGAACACATGGTGAGACATATGTAGTATGTATATTTCAGATTGATTGTTTGTTGCTTGGATGTTTGGATAGACTCTTAAAGTGCATATAATGTTCTGCATGGTTTCTATGATGGCATAAGGTACGTGGTTATGCTTATGAATACATGTATCACATTTCGAGATCGCCGATGTTTCCCGATGACACTGAATGACAAATAAACTGCTTGCTTGTTTATTTAGTTCTTACAAATTATAAATAAAAGAGTTTTCCTATGTTTGGATCTCTTTGTAAATGGTTTTAATTTTTTGTGATTTTCAATAATTCACTGTTAATGATCGTTTCTGCTTAGTTAATGATGTTTTGTTCAAACAGTTCACCACAATTAGTGGTATCAGAGCCAAACATATAAAAGGATCTTTCTTTCATCTTTGGAACATTATTTGTTACACATATTTTTATCTTGGAGCCAGAGCCCAAGATGAACTGATACTTTTCTAAGTATCCATTATTAAATTATTTCTAATCCATACACATCAAGTGTCATAGTACTCACTTGATTGCCATGTTCCAAAAAAAAGAGAATACAAAGAAACTTATTCCTATTATCACCTCATCATCACCCAGGGTTACTTATCAAAGAGAAAGGATTATCATCTCTTTTAATTATAGCATGAACTTTCAATTGTTCATGAATCATTTACTCTTGTTTCATCCTAAGTTCCTTACTATCAGTATAGGAATTATAAGGATGATTACATGTCATTATTCCTTTCTTTGTTATTGTCTAACATATTTATGAACATTTTTTGATTTTATCACATTTTCTATTTCCACATCATGGGAAAAGATATTTACTATACATACAGGATTTATCAGATAGGGACCATCTCCCTTGTCTCATTTTCTTTATTATGAGGATTACACTTTTACTTCCTCATTCACACATACTGATCTGGAGTTATCTCAGATTCCTCTTTATTTCTCTTAGGATGTGATAAAAATATCCATGCCATATTTCTAGTTTCTTTATGCTCACTAGATTGTTTCAGAATGACTACTTGATCAGAGTAATAAAAAAGATAACAATCCAAGAGTTCCATACTTGCCCTATCCCCAATAATTATATACATGGCCAGGGTATACAAGTACTGAGATTAGGTAGTATGAACTTTATTGACTATCGTGTTCCTTACTTTTCATATAATTATAAACATAGGATTTAACATTCCTTGATTTCCTCCAGGCATCACATATATACCTTATCCCCTTTTCACAAAGATAAGAGAAATTATAAATTATTTAAAAGAATACTGAGTAAAATATAAGTCCTCATCTTCCTTGTGTCCTTATATGACTAGTAAAAGGAAGCTAAAAAACAACTACTTTCTTATATATAACACATAAAATCATGAAATAATATATTAGAATGAAACTGTTTCATCTGACCTGCCTCATCTCGTGGTTTGTTTACTGCCTCAGGATGATTCTTTTCATAGAATCTTACTATTGCCTGATGTCGACTTTGTGCTTTGTTATCTCATATAGTTGATCATGCCTGGGACGTCTGTCCACATCCTCGAGTGCCACTAGAAAATTATTTCCTCTGGTGACCTTGATGTCTCTGCCTCGGTGGTTGGGTTACCATTGTGTTTCCAACTAGACAATCCCTTGCTAAATGTCCTACCTATCTACACCGGTGACAGGTTCTAATCTCTTGATATGGTCTAAAAGGTCCTTTACCCTTTCTGGGTAGCCCTTTCCCTAGTGCACTAGACATTAGTTGTATCGGGGGTACCAAAAACCTCCCCTTTTTGCAACTACTAGTCCTCTATTCCTAGGTTTGGGTAGGTCTTTTCTTAATTATTTTCTTATTATCCTTTTCTGGACAATCTCTTCTGATATGTCCAGGTTGCCTACACCTGTAGCAAACCCTGATTTTGGGTTCTAACCTATTTCTTTTAACATTTTCTATTTCTTTGGCATGTTGATGTTTCTCAAGAATCCTATTGGAGTCTAAAACTTCATCATTGGGGGCTGGTAATCTAGGTTGTATTACTAATATATAGTCCACTATACGCATCATTGTTGTCCTAGCTTGCCCAACAGTGATATCAAAAGAAGGATTGCTTATCATATTTGGATCATCTTGGCAGTTCTCAGGTAGTCGTTCTTCTCTTGCCAGGTCCCTTGCACCTTCTGTTGGTGCAGCAACATTGCTATTAGCAGTGTACTCCTTCAATAGTCCAGACATCTTTAAGCTTTATTCAATCTTCTACATGAGCAGAAGTCACTATAAGTTATAGTAGAGGACACTAGAACAGACTCAACACCTTAGTCCTATGTCTTTGTAGACTCAGTGAACCTTAAGATTTGATATCACTAATTGTGGTGAACCGTTAGAATAAAACGTCATTAACTAAGAGGAAGTGATCATTAACAGTAGATTACTGAACATCACTAAAAATTAAAACCATTTACAAAGAGATCCAAACACAGGAAAACTCTTTTATCAAGAACCAATGTATATTATTTACATCTTGGTTCATAAGTACATATCTTGTACCATCCCTTCTCGAGGATTACAAGCATCAACTACTCTGTTAAAACTATACACATGCAGCATAAGAACCTTGAGGCATCAAGACAAAATCTCAGATCGATTCATTAAAAGTACTAACTACTAACTCCGAGGACCTGAGAGTACAGAGATGACACATATGACTCTCTATATAAAATATGACAGCCAATGCCTCCACCTAGAATATCACTGTTGTCCCTATTGTTGTTGCTGCCCCTACTATAGGGTTTCTGCCTCTTCTTCCGCATCTACCTAAAAAGGTTGGATCCCACGGGGGTGAGACAATTGAAATTGTCCCAGAGAGAGATATAACTCTCCTCCAGAAACATTATTATTACATATAAATAGTAATAAACTGAGCATGGGTTCTTTTATATTAACATCAATATTAATCATTATATGAACAGAATAATTTAATCTCCTTTCTTAAGGAGCACATTGCATCTACCCATGATAGATTTATAAATCATCTATCTGCTTTGCAAGGAATGTAAGGAAACATAAATATATCATCTATCAACTAAAGATGCATAAAAGAAATGGTACATCAGCCAATGATTTTTGTATTCAATCCTTTAGAAAACATGTTATTCGGTTGATTACATTTTACAATCACACTTATGCCCTGAGGACATGAGGTATACCGCTCATACTTTAACTGACCATTGCGAAGTCGAAATCGGTACCATACAAGGTCAATGGAAGAGTCGGCTGCCATGACCTCCCTTATCTCGGTCAGTACGAGATTCCATGCAGGACATCTTGTGTCTCTGCTAAATAGATTTCCAGGGTATACTGGCAACTTTGCTATAGAGCTACAGTGGCGGCTACACTCTCTTCGCAATCAAGAGATCTCTTGTTTATCTCACATCGATCTGACATTAAATATTATGGGGAAGTTCGTGATTCATCCATCCCGACATCGGGAGATTAGTGATACATCCATCCCGACATATATAATGAAGGATTGAGAGATTTAATGTTTATCTCACATAAATTCCTCCATTAGGGTGTACGGATATTTTTCTTCCGTCACCCCCGCATATTAAAAAATATGCCTATCGAGTTATGTCGTGGAGCAACCCATTTCACCATCTAGCAAATCCTGACGTTGATGGTTATATGGATAGGGCACTACATGATAAGATTCCACTTGATTAATTAAGTACATTACTGTATTATTTTAGCATCAGTCAAGTTTTCAAACATGAATTATTATGACAAATTCTACAAAGGAAAGTGTAATACATCTATCAAGTACTTTTCAAAGATTTATAAAATATTGGGATCTCAATACCTTATCTCATTTTTGGGAATTCACATCCCTCAACATCATCGTCATGTTTACTGGATCTGGGTATTCATACCCTTAGTTCATCACTGAACATGGTTACTACTTATCAGGTAATTATCACCTCCAGGTCATCTGACCAAGGTATTTAGGATACTTGTTACACAAACATCTCACATGGCTCACAAGGTCCATTAAGTATCCTGTCACCTCTCATTGGGCAACAAATTATCACATGGCTCACAAGGCCATTGCACATCTTGTCACCTCTCACTAGGCAACAACCTATTCACATTGCTCACAAGGCCATTGCACATATACTTTTATTCAAGTACTTAACATGCCTTACAAGGTTTATACAACAAAAGAATTACAACCTTCCCATCATTAGGGTTAGGGTTTCCCTTCCTTGTCGATTAGGGTTTCTCTTACATATCATCACCCTTCATTAGGTTTAGGGTTTTCCATTATTAATAGTTTAGGTTCTCAATATCATATTATTAATGATCAAGCCCTAATTCATTTCTCCATACAACTAGGAGCTAACATTGATAACATAAGTATTCAATCATGCTTATGTATTCTCATCATTTATCATTAAATGAATTATCAACACAAGATGTGAGTTCCTCTCTTAACTTAACCAAAATATGATTACATCATACTTTATTAATTTGGCTTAACCTTTTCATAAGGTATGTTAGCCTACACTTATCAAGGTGCATTACATCTCAATGTAACAATTGACATGACACACTTCATGTGTTACTCATCCAAGTATATTGGATTTAAGGTATATCAACCTTGAGGTACTAAATGTGATATCTATCATGTCTTGATGTATCACTTCCCTCATCACTTTTAACTTACTTAAGTTCATCAACTTATCTTGTATTAGGGTAATTCCCATCCTAATACTTTATGCACCGGTTCATCACATTTATCATGTAATGTATTGGTCAGAAGTCACTCATTTGAATTATTCAACCATTATCATTAATATGGACTCATCTCAGATTAAGGCATTATTGATATAAGGTTATCCATTATCAATCACTTTAGGTATTTCACCTAATAATATATTAGTCACTATTCCATTATTAGGAATAGGGTTTCCCATCTTTATCAATTAGGGTTTTACATAACATCACCCTATGTTGGGGTTTCACATGGCATCACCCTAGATTAGGGTTTCACACAACATCACCCTATGTTGGGGTTTCACATGGCATCACCCTAGATTAGGGTTTCACACAACATTCCCCTAAATTAGGGTTAGGGCTCATCAACCTTCTCGATTAGGGTTTCATGATCTCTTTATCAAGGATCATACCCTAATTACATATTTTATTCATGTTGAAAGTATTGAGGCTTAACCACTACATGATTACTATACATGTCTGAATTCCTCTCTCTCTCATCCTCTCTAGGATGTTGATTACTTCAAGCTTTATTAGATTAGGTCAACCCTTCATTCAAGTACATACATTTAGAGTTAGCTTAATGTATTGAGATATTGCTTTCATAAGCTTCAAAGGTTAACCCCTCTAAGGGTACAAATCACCCTAGTTCCTTAAAGGTACAACCATTGTGATTATCTTTGATATACATCATTAACAATCATAGGGTTAATTGATCTTTCATCACATTAGGTATTCAAACAATTTTGGTTGCATTGAACCTCCAAACAGTTTTGACCCCTCAAACTCCAAACGGTTTGAGACCATTTTCCCTCCAAACGGTTTTGAAACTATTTAGGCATCTAGGGTTGAGACCTTTTGCCCTCCAAATGGTTTTGAAACTGTTTGGGGATCTAACCCTTGAAACTGTTTGATCACATGTACATTGAAACCGATTAGACCCATCAATATTTGAAACTGATTGAATAAATCAACCTTGATACCGATTGGACCTCCAAACGGTTTGAGACCGTTTGATCTCAAATGGTTTGAAGACCATTTGATTCCAAATGATTTCAAGATCATTTGGAATCAAATGGTCTCAAGACCGTTTGGTCCAAACTACCTTGAAACTGAAAGGATCATCTAGGGTTTCCTTCAATCAATCAATTAGGGTTTGCTTCATTGAACCATTCATCAATTGGACCTTTGAGAGTACATCAAAATGTAATCCTTGTATCTCCATTCATTCATGACTCCACTTGACCTCAAACGGTCTTGAGACCATTTGATCATTCCACCTTGAAAACGTTTGAATCAATTTAGGGTTTCTTTAATCAATTGATTAGGGTTTGTAATCAACGAATCATCCATCACTGTAACCATTGTGATTATATAAATTGGAACCATTGGATCTTCATCCATCCATACCAGCACCCCAAATGGTCTTGAGACCGTTTTAACTCAAATAGTCTTGAGACCGTTTGCCCTCAAACAGTCTTGAGACTGTTTGATCACCAAACGGTCTTGAGACCGTTTGGTCATCAAAATTGAAAACTGTTTGCTCATGATATTTATTAAGGTGTATGGTAAGATGACATAATCATATTCAATCCTCAAACCTTCGAAAATTATTGTGATTCTTATGGTGTTTTCATCAACTAATCAAAAGGAATTTTGGGAAAGAAGAAAGATTCAACATATGATGAAGAAGTGAAATCAATAATAACATTTAAGGGTTCAAGTTATATAACCCACCTTCAAAGTTGAATCCAAGCTTCAAGATTCACATATTTAATGGTGAATGAAGCTTTCTCAACTTCCCAAGGTTCTTCCTCAAGTCTTTGAGTGAAAAGAATGGCTAAAGTTAAAGATTGAATGGAGAAAAGAAGAAAATAAGCATTGAATTTCGATTTCCACCATGAAATCAAGGTTGAAGATGATTAAGGACCTCAACTACAAGTTGGGGTACGTCCTCCTATTGATCCTAAGATCCCTTGTGCTCGTCCAAAGCAAGGAAAGAAAGAAGAGTCGAAAAAGCCTCTCATGTGGGTGAAAGAATGGAGTGTATATAAGGGAAATTCAAGAGGGAGAAAGTGTTATAAAAATCCTTCAATTCCCTAAATTGGTGCCACTTATACCCCTCACTTCCTTTCATACAAATCCATCATCCTTGCCTTCTAAAAACTCTTCTTTATCCATGAATTTAAAGAAAACAATTAAGCACCTTAATCAATATAATAATAATATCCAAAAATTAGTGGATATTACTTTTTCTTTAACTAATGTGAGTGGGCTCTCCACTCACTTTAGATATTTCAGTGCCATTTCAAGGCACAAGGACGTCCATACTTATATAAATTAAGCCATCACATTTTTGGTTGAAAGGAACTTCCATTAGTATATTTATTTTTGCATTAAATTGGATTAGGGTTTCAATTATGCTTAAATCTTGATTATTTTAATATCAAGATTTCTCTCTCCCCCAAAGAGATTCACATGAGACACCCCTATAATTTTCTTGTATCTAATTGATACCAAGAAATATTAGGGACTCTCTAGAAGTGGTATTTTTCATATTGAACCCTAGGATTTGGGTAAATTGCACATTACACTAAAATTAGGTTTTAATGCACAAACATTGCTTAATAAGCTCTTTCTTGATGTTCAGGCTTGTGGAAATCATATCTCAACATCATTCTCATTCTTATGATGCTCCAAAATTTGAGGAACATTTATCATGTAACATTTTCAAAGTAACCCCTTAAATTGGGTAAATTGCACTTTAGTCCAAAACAAGTAAAACATTGTTTCAACATTATTCAAATAGGACCAAAATTGAAACATAAGCTCTCCTTTACCATTAATTACTATTCAAAAGAATCTAAATGACTTACTTAAGAAAAACTTCTAGGGTTAAGCCTTAACCTAGGTCAGGGATGTTATAATAAAGTTCCTATGAGTATCATGTAAAGTAAATAACAATATTCTGAACCCTGGGTTAGATTGATCTTAAGGGTAATGCACACGAGCCCCGGAGGGATAGTGATTACACCTAAGGTAGTATACCAGATATGGGTTAGAATATAAAATCAAGTTTATGTTCTTATGTGCAAGATAAAGATGTTTTCTTATATATGTATCTGTGATTATTGTATGAACCCACATACCAGTATAGCAAAATGCTGACAGCGTATTTGTTTGTCGGCATTTTAGGTCTCAGATATACTTTATTTGTGGACATGAGGGTACAGTTAAAGATGTTGAAGACACTATAGTTTAATCATTAAGGTTTAGTTTCAATGGTTTATCTTCACACATGTAAAAGTTAAAATTGTTTAAAAGTTATGTAACTCCTTAGAGGAGCTTTTTATGTAAACATGTAAATATGTGTTCATTAATGGAAATTGTTTACTATTCTGTATTATTTCATGAATTAGATCCTAGAATTTATGATTAACGATCTGCGACTTTAAGGTCTTTTAGACTCTCAAAAGTGTGGGCATTACAATAGTCAATGAGAAGGTTGATTTGAACAATGAAAGTCCTACATTGATCAATGGCAATGTTAGAGACTAATTATAGGTGGTTTAGACATTTGCACATAATCTAATTTATAATAACCATCCCCCATCAGCCTAGAGGTTCATTTTACTCTCCTAGTGATTATGGGAAATATTTAGGGAGACATGAAGGATGATGAAAGCTCTAAGGTGACCGACGGACACTGTTGTGAGTTTACAAGTGGATGCATATAGATTTATGTGGATTCATGTCAAAGCCTAGCAGCTCCACGGTGTATTCCAACTCCCCAACCTTATTTCTTGCATTAAAAACATAAGATCATCTACCCTATAATCTAATTCCTTCTTTCTATCACATCTTATTCCTCCTTGTCCAAAACCCATGCTCTTCCATGGTGGAAACTTTCTCATCTAGCTAAACTACCCTCTTTTCTTCTCTTTTGTCCATGTTTGCCCTAGATCCACCATGTGCATGTAATCTTTGAGAAGTAGAGGTATTTTGGGATTTGAAATGATTTTTATTAGATTTTTTCTTTCTATTCCTAGGTGAGTGACATATAATATAATACCTTCATTTTCCTACCATTCATCTACAATCCCTAATCTTCCTCTAGATGTGGCTAACTTGATTACAAGATCAAGTTTTATGGTCTGATTTGGATGTATAATATGTGTGTACGAATTGTTTAGCCTTCCATTGTCTTTCAAATTTTTTTCCAATATATAAACGTCCATTATTTTAAGTTCCAATGTTCTGTAATGATGAAATACATTCTTAAGAACCCTAAAAGAACTCCATTTGGAACATTTGATACCAATTTCCATGTTGAGCAGAAAATATGTGCATCCTTTCACTACTACAGAATACGCCTTTGGCGTCGGTTGTTTAACCCCCTTTAGCAACGGTTTTCAAGCGACGCATATGTGGGCGCCGCTAAAGGTCGAACTCTTCGGCGTCGGTTTTCTAACCGAAGCCTATATGATCTATAGGTGTCAGTTATATATAGTTAGCCGACGTCTATAGGGTTCGCGCCACAAAAAAGGGCACCACCTTGGACACTTTCTGCGTCGGTTAACAACTGAACAAACGACGCCATACTCCCAGATGACACGGCTGTGCTTCGCTGCACGTCCGTGTTTAGTACTATAGGCGTCCGTTTTATACGAATAAGCGACGCCGTTTCCACCACGGCCGTGCTTTCCTGCACGGTCGGGTTGTTTGTCATATTAGGCGTCGGTTTTTATCTAATAACCGACGTTGTAGGCCTTTGATGACGGTGTTCTATAAATAACCGACGCCTATACTTTAATTTTTTTTTTCGTATCAGTTTGCAAGCCTGTTGTGGCTGGTCAGTAGGATGAGAACCTACAGTTCAATTTTCTGAACTACAGGTTTACGACATCCATTGATATCGGCCTACAAACATGCCACAAACCTGCAAAATCTACAAATATTTTTTCACACAAGTAGATACATTCAGACATCAATTCAATTCTCACATTCACACATGTAGAAACATTCAGACATGTATAAACATTCAGAAATATTCATTTACAAAATATCATTCAGCATCGCTATCAGCATCCCAATTATATCTTACAATCGCCACTGCTTGTATGGCTTTTTCCCATTCTTCTCTTACTTCATTTAATGCTTCCATCGTATATGGAGCATGTATATTTTTTAAGCATTTACCTATAGTGTGGTCAGTTTTAAACACCTGCAAAGAGAATGATGTATATATATAAGTAATAATATAAAAATAAGATTGATATATTTCATACTAACTAATGAGACTATATATAATACCTCATGTATGGTATTAATATCCAATGCGGCATGTCGGATAATCATCTGCATAAATCGCATCACATAGTATGCGCATTCCCAGTCGTTGTCTTGTGTAGCGCACTATAAATTGAAACATACAAAATACTAAAAAATACAACTAAGCACAATTCACATAAATAATATATACATTGGAGTCAGGAACTTACTTTTACATTCTCCCAAATTATTGGCTGGTTCTTTCTCCTTGGGACATTTCCTCCAGCATTTTTGAATGCATCTAAACCCCTACATGTTAATGTAACACAGTAAATTGTATAATTAAATAGTAATGTAATAACAGATGTTAACGGATATAAAAATGAAATATTTCTCACCAGAATAATGGCATTCTCAATATGTGTCCAATTTTAGTGTTCAATGTACTTCCCGCAGGATCTAGATAATAAACAGTGAACGTCCCGGGGACAATAACTAGTAACTCTCAATGTCTACCGCTAGAGGTAAAAAAGTTAAAAATTAATAACTCAAAATGCACAATAAAAATGGAATTTTCTTAAGTCCAAATTATAAATAAAGTAAACTTACTTGACATTGAATGGAGCTATTATTATCGTCTTCTTTTGCTGACCGAAAATTGTAAAAGCATCTATACAGTATTGTTGAACACTATCAGGGTCTTTAGCTACCATACTAATCAATGATGGAATAAAAAAACCCACATGATCAAATGCAAATTGTTTGCATTGATCTTCGACTAAGTAGCTGCAAAACATGTATTACGTATGCATTAATATATAAGAAACCAGATCACCAGATCTTACACAAGGTATATGGATGTATAAACAAGATCTCACCTTATCCATGTCTCTATCATTGATGTATTTAGCCAATCATACATAAACAACTCAATAATATCTTGTATAAATAAAGAGCTATCGTATGATTGACCTGCATAATCTGCTTCTAAAGAAACAATTATAGGGCAATGTATATTATGTGCCCATAGCCAACATGCCATTCCCCTACAAGCAGGACCTAACGGGTATTTTAGGTCAGTTGGAACCCAATTTGGTAATGCAGGAAGTGGAGGTGGAGGCCTAGGTGCTCCGGGTGTCTTCTTTTTAACCTGTATATATAATTCAGATCAATTGACCTCATATATACACATTAACAATCTAAAGTAATGTAAATTTATCTTACAATTTCAGTAGTGTAGACGACATCTACTTTGGGCCACAATATCTGTAGGTTACCGCAATGCCTGCATGGATAGTAGAACCTATCTATAGGTTTTTTCCTATGTTCCTCGGCAAATCTAATAAACTGATCAAGACCAGATATAAACTCTAGGGTGCAGCGATTGCGAATGGACATCCATGATCTATCCATTCTATGATCAAAGAGAAAACAAGTATATATTAGGACAAGATTAGGGTATACACTTACATCCTATCCAAGATTTACTCATATTATTTACTCCTTACATCCTAAGTGAGATTAGGTGTTCAAGAACAGTCCCAAACTGGGGACTATCCAAGATTTACTCCTAATGAGTAAATCTTGGACGGGTTTCTAGGCCAACAAACACATGTGATGTCATTCTTATATATAATAAATGTGTACCATCTATCCCATCCTTGAACACCTAATCTCACTAGTAAGTGTATAATGTGTATTGGGTTTTCAAGAAAATTTCGGCAGCATTTCCCCGATGTTCTCTAAGTACATATGTACTTAGAGAACAAACGGGGAAATGCTGCTGAAATTTTCTCGAAAACCCAATACACATTATCTTACATCCTAAGTGAGATTAGATGTTCAAGAACAGTTCCAAATTGGGGACTATCCAAGATTTACTCCTAATGAGTAAATCTTGGACGGGTTTCTAGGCCAACAAACACAATAATAGATATGTACATGTTAGGGTTTCATCACAATTAATGTTAGGGTTTCATCACAATTGATGTTAGGGTTTCATCAATGTTAGGTTTAATCAAATCAAATTAGGATGCTAGAATTGACAAGTTTAAATCTTATTTCAACATGCATCAAAATTTACTAAATTAAGTCAAACACTAGGATTAGAAGCACAAATATATGCAAGCAAAAAATTTGTTCATATCCTGGGATATACATAAAGCATTACATAAAAATTTGTTCATATCCTTACCAACAGCAAGCATGACCGTGGCTGTGTTGGCCTACCACGGCTGTGCTGGACAGCACGGCCGTAGTAACGGCCGTGGTTGTGTTGCCCTACCACAGCCGTGCTGTCTAGCACGGCCGTGGTAGGGCAACACAGACACGGCCGTGTTGTCCAGCACGGCCGTGGTAGGCCAACACAGCCATGGCCGTGCTTGCTGTTGGTAAATAGCTAGGGAGAAAGAAGCAAAGAGGTAGGGCTACCTGGAGCTAGCGTGGAAAGCGCGGCGGCGAGCGGCGGCAGTAGTGGCGGCGGAAGAAGAGATAGCAGAGCGGCGGGCGGTGAACAGCAGTGGCACCGGGAATGAGCAGAGCAGCGGGTGACACACCAACAGTAGCAGTGGCGGTGAGTAGAGGTGCACCAGCAGTAGCGGCGCACCAGCAGCAGTGGCGGCGGCGAGCGGAGAAGCACCAGCAGTAGCGGCGGCGAGCAACAGCGGGGTCGTCGGGCGATTTCAGGAGAGCGGCGGCGAGCAGCAGCACAACAATATCGCGATGAAACATGAAGAAAGGGGGAAGAGTCGGGTGATCGGGTTTATTAAGTTGGTCAACGGCGTTGGTTATCTACAAAACCGACGCCTATTATGATTTAGCGTCGGTTGATAGTAAACCACCGACGCCCAACTAGACAAACTTTACCCTAAATTATTTGGCGGGAACCATTATCAGCGTCGGTTATCGAAGGATAACTGACACTGAAAGTGGGACTTTTCATGCAAATTTTCATTTTAAATAGGCATCGGTGAATAGTTACAAAACCGACGCTGTAGGTGACCTAAAATGTTTTTGCTCAAAAATTGGATTTCATGGGCAATTTTAGGCGTCGGTCTGTTATAACCAGCCGACGCTGAATATAAAGCGGTACCCGTGTCTGGCTGGTCTTCAAATATAGATGTCAGTTTGCATAAATAACCGACGTCTAATATTATAGGCTTCGGTTTTCCTAAATAACCGACGCCCAAAAAAGCGACACTGAATGTTGTTTTTGTAGTAGTGTTTTTTCTTGTTAGGTGTTATAAATTTAAATTTGTACCTTGACCTAATCATTGTTCTTTTAGATACTTATTTTGACGAAATTCAATAAGTATAAGTGGTTCATTTATGCCCTAAGTTTCCCTTTTATACCCTAATTTAACCTATTAAAACCCTAATCTTGTATTAATCAATAACTTCCATACCACTTCGAGTTTTGATATGAAGTTTTGGTTAATGTATAGTTTACGTCTCATAAACTATGTGCAAACCATTAGATTTATGGAATTTTTAGTTATAGGTTATTACTATTTTGGTCTTAAGAATGTGATAAGCCTGATTAAGCCCTAATCGTCAAACTATCATAACATTTACCTTCATTAAAGGTTTAAGTTGAAACTTGGGGTGCTTCCTAAAATCTATCTCGTAAGGACACATGCAAGATTTCAGATGCAAATGATACTTGTGAGAGGACTTATCACTCTTATTGCCTTGAAGTTTTTTTGGGCATCTATATGCTCTAGTTTTGTGTTGTCATCCTTTTAAGGCCAAGAATGGTTAGGCATACCATAGTTGATTTGTTAATAAACTCAAAAGTCATTTAAAATCTAGGATCATAACTATATGAATGTGCATGTCATATAGAATAAAACCAAATAATAATGTTGGTATGAAGTGGTATGGTTTTTTTTTTGAATCAAACATGTATGTTGTGTAAGTTAGGGAAACTGTGACTAAAAGATGCCACCTAACTAGATATACCACCTTATCATGTTAATATATATGCCTCTTTTCTCTTCTCTTATCTTCTCTTCCTATAATATTACTGAAATATATAAGTGCAACATAAAATGTGGTAACATATGATGAACTTGGGATATGGGATATACAAATAAGTTTGAGGACTTGACGGTGATGGTGAGGGTAATTTAATTGAAATGATGGTAGGGTCCAAAGTCGAAGTTTAAATGCACGTTTACACACCAATGAACTAGGAGATAATGGATTTTTTTTGATTCACTTTATCTGGGGAGTTATGTTGTCATGTGTTACACTTACCCTTGAAATGAGGAGATATGCTTTACTATAGTCAAGTAGTTTCAAGATATTGAATGTGCTTAACAATGATGTACACTTGATTATAACTAAGTAGGATATGAAAGAAACATGAATTGATGATTTACTCATCTATATTAAATATTTTTGAAAATAATATAATATGATAGTTCCTCATTATAACCATTGGACTAAAAATGTGGTTAAATCATATTGCATAATCCTACTTTATTCTGAATTATTATTATGCAAAGCTATATTTATGGGATAATGGACTGTATTTTGTGTATCTATATGTTTTGGATATGAAATAGTGAAAACATATATATATATATATATATATATATATATAATATATCATGTGATTCCTTGTTCAAGGTTGATATACTCTGACTTGATGTATTGGGTCTCGTTGTGGTCGAGATTGGTAAGTTTTCCTTTTTATGCCCTAATTTGATGAATGGGGCCTTGGCATGTTCAAAGGTGGTTATTGGTTTGATTTGGGTTGTAACATCCCAAGATTTGAGAACTCAGATAAAATCTTCTTAAAAGGAATGATTGGACTACCCATATCATCGAGGTGCACCTCCTTTTTAGGGAGCTCATCACTAAAGAACTCTATGGTTAAGCATGCTCAACCCGAAGTAGTACTAGGATGGTTGACTAGTCAGGAAATTTATCTTGGATTACATTAGTGAGGATAAAGCGAGCAGTTAAGGATAGTGGTGGTCTGTGGGACCAGTAGTCATTCCTAAAATTGTGCTAGAGCATTGGGTAGTGGGCCCAGGCATTACAAATGGTATCAACGACATAACCCTCCAGTAGGTGGGGCCCAAATGGGCATGCTGCATGCCAGTCTTATGGGGTACGGTCTAGGGATGTTGGAAAGGGTTGTCCATGATGATGTATCCACCCTTGAGTTGGTATTCTGTGATCGCGAGCTGGGTGTCCATGTGCTATTCTGGGTCTGTACTAAAATGGGGAAATATTATGAGGCCATATAGTGAAGCCTTGACAAGGACGTAAAGAGTCTAAGTGGGGGAGATTGTAACATGCCAGGATTTGATGCCTTAGATAAAATGATCTTAAAAGGAATGATTGGACTTCCCATATCACTAAGCTAGACTTCCTTTTCTGGGATCCCATCACTAGAGAACTTTGTGGTTAAGTGTGCTCATCCCAGAGCAGTACTAGGATGGGTGACCAGTCGAGAAGCTTATCCTGGGTTACGTGTGAGTGAGGATAAAACACAAAGTTAAGGCTAGTGATGGTTTGTGGGGCAATTAATCATTCTCAAAACTTTGCTAGATCCCTAGATTGTGGGCCCAGACATTACAAATGGTATCAGATCCATAACCCCTCCAGTAGGTGGGGCCCAAATGGGCATGTCGCATGCCAATCTTAAGTCGTGTGGTCTAGGCATGTTGGAAAGGGTTATCCATGATGATGTAGTCACCCTTGCGTTGGTATTCCATGATTGGGAGTTGGGTGTCCATGTGCTTTTTTGGGTATGTACTGAAATGGGGAAATATTATGAGGTCATATAGTTGAGCCTTGATGAGGATGTCAAGAGTCTAAGTGGGGGAGAATGTAACCTCCCATGATTTGAGGCCTCAGATAAAATGATCTTAAAAGGAATGATTGGACTACCCATATCACCAAGGTTCACCTCCTTTTTAGGGATCCCATCACTAAAGAACTTTGTGGTTAAGCGTACTTAGCCCAGAGTAGTACTATGATGGGTGACCAGTCGAGAAGTTTATCCTGTCTAGCACGTGAGTGTGGAAAAAGTATGTAATTAAGGCTAGTGGTGGTATGTGGGGCTAGTCATTATTCTTGAGTCTCTTCTAGAGCCTTGCAGTGGGACCAGGTGTTACATGGGTGGTTTGATATACAATAATATGCTTAATATCTTCTAGGGTTAACTGACTTAATTAATACTACAACTACATCTCTATGATTTTCTTGTAACTTGTTTGATGCAATCAAAAGTTGAGTAAATGACTTATTAAATCAAACGTAACCCTAATCACTAATAGCCATCTGAATGTACAACATGTGTGATAGTGAAATGATTAATCCTTGTAGCAATTTTAGTAGGAGCTTAGAGTTATATATTGTTGAGTATATATGGGTGTGGGGAGGATTTTTCTTCATCATCATGATTTTAAGGTATTCAGAGAGGAACTATAGTTGTGTCTCAGTTTACATGTAGAGTAGAAGAGGATGTAACTCAGATAAGAGGGTTTTTATACCCTGATTTTGGTGTTGTGGCCTACATATCCTGGGAGGATCAATTTTTTAGTGGGATAGCCATTGTTCCACTAGTATTTTTTCACTCATGCTCACCAAGGGAAGAAATCTTTAGGATTTTGGTAAGCCTAAGATCTTATAAAAGGATGATTGCAACTTCATAGTGGTTAGTTAGTAGTTTGAGTGGTACGAATCAAACTACCAATGTCATAATAAAATGTGTATCTCATCCATGTAGTATATGTATTTAATTTTATTGCTAAAAAATGGATGCAAATTAGGATGTGCTATTTTTTCTCTTTAACTTCTGAAAAGTATTATATGTGATTCATAATATATCTTTATATATGTATTTTCTCTAACATATGCTCGGTATAATATTTGCTTCCATGCATTATTGACTATAATTATATAACTTGCTCCTACTTGTAAGCATAATATATTATTTGTTGTTATATCATATCGTTGGGACCTAGGGTCCCAACCATATGGTTATCCACATCTTTTAGGTATACTGGCACAAATGAAAGAACATGATGATTTAAATGTAATAGGAGATAATATATTTTAGTCTAGTGTATGTGTACTCTCTCTTTCTTGAGTGATGTGTGGGTAGTATATCATATACCTGATAGGTTGTTTTACCAGGTGGTTTTCTTATGACTACAAGTTATAACTAGATTAGACATCTTACAGTATTGTAGTTCCATGAATATGAATTTTTTTTTTAATCTTTTGATGAATTAAATAAAGAGAGATTCAGTTGTACTCCTTCATGTTTACAAGTGATGGTTCAGATTAGTAGTAGTATACTTTATATATCATTTGGAAAAGTTTTAAGTTCACCATCATGTTTATAAGTGGAATGGTTCAGATGTGTAGTACATTTTATATACCACTTTGCAAAGTTTTTATGGAGGTTACCCATAATCAGATCTCTGTATGGATTTTTTATCTATGTATTTTTATACGAACTTTTCCATTTGACATATTCAATTTTGGTTTTATTTGGGGATTTGTCCTAGTGATCTATTAGGGTTTAATCAGCATTATAGGTCTTGACAGTTAAGGCAAGGGGGCCTATTTTCCCTTTCCTTGTTATTGGAAAACATGATGAATCTATTGAACCCTTCTCCCATTTCAATGGGCCTATCACCCCTTGTTTTAGTGGTTCGCAATCAAAGGTTTCTTATATTATCATAGAGTATTGCAAGTGCAAGATATGACTCCTAAAAAGGATAATAAATCCATTTCTATATCTCATATTATTTTTGTTGATGATGTCATGATATAGCGATGTAGATGG
This sequence comes from Alisma plantago-aquatica, assembly GCA_963693085.1. Classification (NCBI taxonomy): domain Eukaryota; kingdom Viridiplantae; phylum Streptophyta; class Magnoliopsida; order Alismatales; family Alismataceae; genus Alisma; species Alisma plantago-aquatica. Next base: position 758,089,225 of record OY856412.1, read on the forward strand.
AATTTGTCTCTCCTATTGGGGTAATATCCTTGTCACTTGATTTGTGAGACTATGAAATTCACTGTAATGCTCATGTTAGTCAATATTTGATATTGGGCTCACATATATCCTAATAGTATACTCTTGATACAAGAACATATATTGAGTATAAAGAGGATGGAAAGCCCATGCCTCAGGTTCAATTCAGATATCAGAGACACATGGATTGTATGGTCACATCAACACTTGTCACACATAGATTGAAGTTATTTTATAGATAATCCAAATTACTTGGGTATTAGTGATATGTTTCTATAAACTATTGATTGCTTGTGAAGTTGTAATATGATAACAAACATCACTACTATTGTAATTAGGACCTACAAAATCACACACATAGGATGCACATGGAAGAGGATTATGATCTTGGACACATGTAAATTGGTTACTAAATGTGTTGGTAATAAATTAGATAAAACCATATATATTTTTCTATAGTTATACACTCAGCTAAAAGGTATATCCATTCAATTAGATGTCAAATTGTTAGCTCATATGATCTGGTTAATATCAAGGTTACTAGAACACCAAATGATTGGTTAGAGTGACCAGTTGATCAGTCAAATAATAGATGATCAATTAATATGATTAATTAATCATTTAATTAAATTATTGGCTCTAGAATTTTTTTACAAGTCCATCCAATTGGCTAAAGGTTCATGAGAAACTGCATAAAGACAACTACTTCTCGGGTTTTTACATAAAACCCTACTATCTTACTCCCTATTTAAAGGATCGAGATGGTCAGCGTTCAAGATATATGTTTTCAACACATGAGAAATCCTAGTCATCATTACCCACAAGGGAGAGAGAAGGATAGAGTTGCAAATAAAGGATGCCCCCTCTCACCGAATCGAGGAGAATGCCATGCAGTCCACAGTGGTTCATGTGGAATATGTAGAGGCACAAGTTGAGAGATTGCATTAGGAGGATGTCATTAGCCAATGTTTATGCATTGTCATAGGTGCACACATCTCCATCTAAAATGTCATTTGACTTGTTCAATGGCAAGGTATATATCTCGTGCCTCCTTCCTCATACATTATTTTGAAGAAACTGATTATGGAAATATGGACAAACAAGGTTGATGTTTCAGGTATTCTTGTTGCCATCCATTTATAAATAGCTCTATGAGAGTCATGTCAGTCTATTTTGTATTATGATTTAAATCGAAATGATTAGATTTTTTTTATATTGTGTGTTCAATTACATATGATGTGAATGATAAAATATTAACATGCATATCATGTTTAATTACACATACATTACAAATTTGAGTTTTTATTTGGTGGACGAGGATCACAACACATGGGTATTGTCCCTCTGTGCCCCATCTTTTTTGTGAGAATGTCAAAAAAGAAATCATTGGAAATATTCTGTATAAAAACTTGTAAGCTATAATATATGTATATGATACAATACATCTATGAAACATTCACAACAACTTGAAAAATATTTTATTTGGTGTCTATTTTCATGGTTACAACAAATGACCATTTTGTGTGCATGTTGTGAATGATTATTAGATCTTGGTTGATAATGTATCCGACTTGTATGTTGAGACTCTTCTTTTCTTCTCCATGTGTAATGGTTTATATTCCCTCTAAAAATACCTCAAGTGTATCTTGGGGCGTTTACATACCATGTAATATTAGATAATAATACAATTAGAATTGGAGGACTTGGTGTGATGAGGCAGCATAAAATATCCAACTCCAAGGAGTGTCCATGGAGTTTTTCACCATGAAGCAAGACAAATGCAAGTTCATGTTGGCATTAATATGTATTTTATGCATGATATGCAATGATGTTACTTGGACAAAAACTATTTTTGGACCTAAAGGGATTACATTAGTATGTCCATAATCAATGCTTGTATGTTTATGGGTTGTAGATTGTGGATATAATATGTATATGATAAATATTATAAGATTGTTGTGTTTGGATTTGTATTTCTATGTAAATAAAACCTATCAAACAAATTATTAAGAAATATGACTTTTGGTGTAAAACACATGTGGAAATCTCAATCTAGTATGCACAAGCATGCTAAAGCATGATGAACTATCTATCTTGAGGAGGTGTGGAAGTAGATATGTATGTCTGCCAAAACAAGATACATATTTGTTTTGTTGGCCTTTGGTCTGAACTTAACTAGGTTGTTATAATAGGATTAAGCAACTAGAGGCACTAGATGGTTTATGAGAAAAAAATTGCTCATCCATTTATCCATAAGTTACATTAGATACAACTGGAAAACATTGACTGCCTAAAAATCAAGTTGTGGGTGATTAGGAAAATATGACTCATGACTTGATGAAATGTAGACATTGACCCACCAGAATATTATTCGCTGTAATTTTCTACATTAATAGTAAGGTATATTAATTTGAAATAAAACTGGGGAACAATATTGAATCATGCAAATATTTCATGTAAATCAAATGGCAAACACAAACAAACACTTTTGATTGTGATCAATCTTTCAGAAGGTAAACTTAGTGGGAATTAACTTCCACAATTGGTTCAGAACTCTGAGAATTGATCTCACACTTGAGAATAATCTCCTATGCCCTATATACACCATTACACAATGACCCAACTCCTAATGCTCCTAGAGTATAAATGGAAAATTATCATAAACATTTTGATGACATCATGGACATCAAGTGTGTCATTATACATCATGTGAATCATGGTCTTGAGAAGCAACATGAGAACGTGGGATTTCTTGATATGGTTATACATATCAGGAATTTCTCCAAGGATTAATTTAGGTGCAACATAAATGAAGTTGATCATATTGGGATCCATGTGTTCAAGTTCATTTGGTACATGGAAATGCTATGATTTCCTTGAGGCCAAGAAATGGTCAAATATGTGAGTTAGAAATCATTGTCTGAATGATATCATCAATTTATCATGAATTACAACATGAACAACTTTGTCAAAGCATTGTTAGAGTTGACTGGCATGTTGAGATCAGTTGGGGCTCAAATGAAGAAAGACAAGTCCAAATATGTGTTTATGGTCAATAAAGGAAAAGGAAAGTCTGAGAGAAAAGGAAAAACTAAGAAAAGTTATAAGGTTGGATAAAAGTCTAAGTCATATCTACTTATGATAAAAGGAGGAGGCCACTGTGAGACTAGACGTTGGAAAAGGAGATTTCCCTCTCTACCTAGAGTAACTAAAGAATAGCGATAGACGTCTCAAATTCATGTATATATGTTATAGACATATATTTTTCTACTTCATCAACATGGGTATTAGATACTAGATGTGGATGTCACATATGTTAAAATATGCATGATATGAAAATAAGTTGTCCCTTAAATATGGGAGAGGTGGAAAATGTGTTGATAATGGATGAAGAGTTAGTGCCACTACAGTAGGCACCTATTATTTATATATGCCCAATGGCATAGTACTAGAGCTAAAGAAATGCTATTATTTAACTACCATTAATAGAAACAATATTTTGATTTTATGTTTAGACAAGAATGATTCTGAATTTCATATAAAGAATGCTAAATGTTATATTTATAAAGATTGATCTTTTGTTCCAATGCTTCTATACCTTATGGTATTTATTTGTTAGAACTTTAGGAAAGTGTCTATAACACAAATACCAAAAAGCTTAAAACTCGATAACTAAAACAAAACTTATCTATGGAAATTTCATTTAGGCCACATAAATGGGGAGCACATGTTTAGAATTCATTAAGATGGATATATAGACTCATTTAACTTTCAATAAACAAATACATGTGATTCATTATTTATCATGGAATATGATGAAAGAATCTTTTCATGTTAACCGTGAGAGGGTGATCGGTTTATTAGAGCTCATACATATGAATGTGCACCTTTAGCACCAAATATCATAGGTGGTCATCAATACTCATCACATTTAGTAATGACCTTAGTTGATAAATATATGTGTATCTAACAAAGCACAAGTCTGAATCTATTAAAAAAATTAAGGAATTCATGAATGAAGTACAAAATCAACTTGGCAAGGATATTGAAGTACTTCAATCGAATCAAGGTGGTGAATACTTGATCCAAGAGTTTGAGGCCCTCAAGAGATATTTTGATATTATATCATAATGGAAATTACCTAGAGCACCAAAAAATAAGTGTCCATCAGAAAGAAGGAAACACACCATGTTGGACATGATAGTCAAGGATGAGTCTTGTTACTCTTCCTACTTGCTTTTAGGGATATGCTTGAGAAACCACAATGTGTACACTTAACCGTATATCTTCTAAACAATTCAAATGACACCATAAGATATATGAACTAGAAATGTCCCAATATCTATTTTATAAAGATTTGGGTATGTGAAGCTTATGTCAAAAAAAAATTAAAAATCTTAGACAAGAATTGGACAAGTTTCACTTCGATGGACATCCTAAATAAAAATAAGGGATATTAATTCTATATTTCATCTAATAATAAAGTGTTTGTTACCATAATTTAGTATTCCTTGAGAATTTATTTTTGGAGGAGCAAGTGGGGGGAATATAATTGGAAGAAGTTTGAGACCATCAAGATAAGATTGAATCTATGGATGTAGATGGGGAACAAGAAGAATCACAAACTATTCTGGACTTTCAAATTCCTCCTATAACCAAAGAACCTAGAATGTCTTTTAGGGAAAGTCTAAAGCCAAAGAGATCTAGATTTCTTTTGAATCAACAAGGTGATATGTTGGTCATGAATGGTGATGAACTAACAATAAGGCTATTGATGGACCAGATTTTGAGAAATGGATTGAATCCATGAGAACTGTGTAACGTCCCAGGATTTCAGGCGTTAGATATAATGATCTTAAAAGGAATGATTGGACTACCCATATCACCAAGGTGCACTTCCTTTTCAGGGAGCCCATCTCTAAAGAACTCCATAGTTAAGTGTGCTCAGCTTGGAGTAGTACTAGGACGGGTGACCAGTCGGGAAGTTGATACTCGCTAGCACATGAGTGAGGACACAATACGTAGTTAAGGATAGTGGTAGTCTGTGGGGACAATCATCATTCCTGAAACTCTACTAGAGCTTTAGACAGTGGGCCCAGGAATTACAAATGATATCAAAGACATAACCCATCTAGTAGGTGGGGCTACATGGCATGTGTCATGCCAGTCTTGAGCCATGCGGTCCACGCGTGTTGGAAAAGGTTATCCATGGTTGATGTTGTCACCCTTACACTGGTATTCCGTGATCAGGAGTTGGGTGTCCATGGGCCATTCTAGGTTAGTGGTGGTCTGCGGGGACAGTCGTCATTCCTGAAACTCTAATAGAGCTTTGGGCAATGGGCTCGGGCGTTAAAAATTGAGATCTACATAATCTATATGAACAAGGTAAGAAACTCGGTGTGTCCTCCTGTAGGGGAAGAACTATACAAACTTAATGGGTCTTCAGAAAGAAGATTGACATGGATGGTAATGTAAGAAGAGATAAAGAGAGATTGTCCACAAAAGGTTTCAAGTAATTTCAAGGTGTTAACTATGATGAATGTTTCCCCAATTTCATAGTTAAATCCATCAAGATAGTTGTTTCCATTTGAGCTTATCATGACTATGAGACATGAAAATAAAAATTACATTCCTTAAGAGGAGTCTTCTTGAGGATGTAGACATGACCTTATGGTTTTATCGCTTCAAATGAGTCTAGAAAAGTCTATAAGCTACAAAGTTTAATCTATCGTCTGAAGCAAGCAATTGATTTGGAAACTTTGTTTAGATGAGATAGCGAATATGTTTAGATTTATCCAAAATGAAGAGAACCATGTGTTTACAAGAAGGTTAGTGGTAGCATAATTGCATTCCTCTATTGTATGCAGATGACATACTATTGATAGGGAATGTATACCCACTCTACAGTTGATAAACTTGGTTGGGAAACACCTTCTCTATGAAGGACTTAGGAGAAGAATTCAATATTATAATAATAAAGATCTATAGAGATAGATCTTTAATCATTCTTGGTCTAATCAAAGTATAAAAGTGCTAAAAAGATTCAACATTCAAAAGTCTAATAGAGGAAACTACCCATCTCTTGTCTAATTGATCTCTTTAGAGCTCAATGACTTAGCTCTTAAGAAGATAGGGAATAGATGAGTAATATTATATATGCTAATGCAATTGAATATATCATCTATGTGATGTTATATACATGTCCTAATGTTTGGTATGCTTTAAGCATGATGAGGAGGTACCAGTCATATCCTCGTGAATGTGACAACCTGCCACACAACAACAAGATCACTCAAAGCCAAAACTCAGATCAAACACTAATTAACCATATTTACCAAAAAGGCACGAATTGAAACCAAACAAAGATTCCAAACATTCCATGTGAATACTTGCATGAAGACCCAAACTTCACATACATTTATATCAGGTAACTTTACACAAGTTTGATGGTATCATCCACAACCTGTATACAAAGGGTGACATATATAATAACAACATATATATTGTTCATAGCATACAACCAAAAAATTCATCAATAAATATCATCTACATATCCCCCCTACCTAGACCTAATAGTACACGGATCACTCTAGAACTCTAACCAAGACCACACCAACCTCTCAGCTCTAAAAATATCTAACTGAGACCCCTTGCTAAAAAAGGTCTGGTTGTGTCTCTAGTCACCTAAAAGATGTAGAAAACCATGGAGTGAAACCCCAAGACCCAACAATATGATATAACAATTGATAACATTTATTTATTACAAGTAGGATATGTAATTACATCAGCTAAAATAGATAATATAATAGGTTGGAGAATAGATCAAAGTAAGCACAATGAACAATTATAGATAAGGGTGAACATACAAATAACTGAACATGTGGAGACAAGAATCACATATTACATAAATAAAAATAGAAAAGCATTAATCATCATACAATGTGATTTGACAATAACCCTTAATAGATATACGATGTAGTTGAATTATGCATTTTATTAATCCTTGGGTAGTCTGAGTAGTACCACTCAAGCTACTAACTAACCACTATGAAGTCTTAATCAACCCCATATAAGATCTAAGATGACTAGAAACTTAAATATCTCATCCCCTCAGTCAGTACGATTGACAAACTCTAGTAGTACAATGATCCAACCTACCAGTCGGGGCACAATGGACATCCAACAAAAAAACATATTCCATCTGGGTTAAACATGACACGACACCAAAACTAGGGTATAAACCCTAAAATCTAAGCTATGAATGCAACCACTCTCAATCAAATGAAATACCAGGCAAGACCTCAACTATCCTCTATAACCTTGAAATCTAGATGACAAAGATAAACCCTATCCGCAATCACATATATTAAAAAATATATGACTCTAAGATCCTTCTCACAATTACAATTGCTACAAGGATTTCTCATTTTACTATCTAGCAAGTTCTGATACTGTGATAGTTCAACGGTCACGGGTCATTATATGATTAGAGTTACACTTGATTGATTATATCAATAACATATTTTTAGACATAAAAAATCAAGTTAAATACAAGACACCTAGAAATATTTATGAGATAAATTATGTATTGCAACTTAGATAGGTATAAAATGAATAAAATAGTTCTAACTTACTCAACCATGATATATGTAACCATCATTGACCATAAAGAGACCAAACCATTATTTAGGGCATGTGAAAGCCCAATTTGTCATTATGACCATAATGGTGATATCTCCCTATAGGAATCTCATTAGCATCGACAGTTGTGTAGGTAAATTTATAAGTCATAAACAAAACAAGACCCAAAATGGAAGCTTAAAATCACAACGGATTAAAACATTGGGATGCCAGCCCTTAAAGTAATTGGTTCAGTTCCTCTCGCTGACGGTCGAGCCACTTCGTTCCTCAGCTTTGGTGTTATGACCCACATTTCGTTTTACCAGTAAGTACCTTAGTTAGTGCATAATTGAACTAGTTATGTTGAGATGAGTACTTGCTTTTGTTAATAGTGTTTTGAGCTTTGAGCTAGTGTTAATGTATCACAAACTTGTCCTCAACCTCAGGATAAGAGAACAAGCTAATGATACATTAACACTAGCTCAAAGCTCAAAATACTATTAACAAAAGCAAGTACTCATCTCAACATAACTAGTTCAATTATGCACTAACCAAGGTACTTACTGGTAAAACGAAATGTGGGTCATAACAATCTCCCTCCCTTATAAGAATTTCATCCTGAAATTCCTAAAAGAGAAAAGGAAACTTGTTACGCCTCTCTGATTCAAGCTCCCACGTAGCTTCCTCTATATTGTGATTCCTCCACAAAACTTTCACTAAAGATAACTCGCGATTCTTAAGCTTCTTGATTCGGTGATCAACTATCTGCACTGGTCCTTCCACGTAGGACACATCTGTCCTAAGCTGCGCCAGTTCTGGATCTAAAATCTTTTCTGTACCGGGATGACACTTCTTCAGCATAGACACATGAAACACATCATGAAGACTTGCCAACTCAGATGGCAAATCCAACCTGTAGGCTACAGGTCCAATCCTCTCAACGATAGGATATGGGCCCATATACCTAGGAGTCAATTTACCTCTCTTGCCAAACCTTAGCACTCCTTTCCATGGTGAAACTTTCAGATAAACCTCGTCACCAACCTCAAACTCAAGAGGTCTACGTCGTCTCTCTGCATAACTTTTCTGTCTGTCCTGAGCAGCTTTCAACGGCTCCCTGATCACAGTTATCTTCTATGTATTCATATCGACTATCTCAGGTCCAAGAATTTCTTTCTCGCCAACCTCGTACCAACAAACTGGTGATCTACACTTCCTGCCATATAGAGCTTCATATGGGGCCATTCCAAGACTAGAATGGTAGCTGTTGTTATATGCAAACTCCATCAGGCTTAAGTGTTCTTCCCAATTACCTCTGATGTTCTGAAGTTGGCTAAGATATTCATGGATGAGATAGTCAGGTTGTATGGTATCCCAGTTTCAATTATATCTGATAGAGATCCTAAGTTCACATCTAGGTTTTTGGAATCAGTTGCATCGTGCTTAGGGCACAAGGTTGAGGTTCAGTATAGTGTTTCACCCGCAGACGGATGGTCAGTCTGAGAGGACCATTCAGACTCTTGAAGACATGCTGAGAGCATGCATTTTTGTGCTTGATCTGTTGCCAGAGAAATCACGCGAAACCGACCTAAGAGTAAAAAGATATGAGCTTTTTAGCGAGTAGGGACCTATATGTAATTTCTGAAAGTTCTTGGGTAATTTGCATCCGGCCCCCCTGGGCGCCCTTCCTTATCCCTTCTTTAGTTTTTCCTTTATTAGCTTTGTTAGCCGACCTTGAATGAACGATACGTTCATTCCTTCAGTTGCCGCTTGAGAAAAACAGAAAAAGGGAGAGGGAGAGAGAGCGAGCTAGAGGAGAAAGCTGGGCAATCAAGCCCCTCCTTCTCTGTTCTTCTTCGATTCCTCATCTTCTCCAGCCGAATCAGCCAGCCACTTCACCTTCTTCCCCTTCCCTTTCTTCTTCCCCGTTCCTGCTGCCCGGCCAAGATAGGAGCCGGCCAAGGAGGTGCTAGGAGCGACCAAAGACGTGAAAAGCAACGTCTACGGGTTGCTGCTAGGTCGTCTTGAAGTTCCCAAGGTATTTCGTGCGGAGATTTCCCGCGAATTGACCCCGAATCCACCTTCTTCCTCGGGGATTTCCGTTTCTGCACAGGTTGCACGGCGTGCAAATCAGTTTGCACGGCGTGCAAAGTTACAGAAAGCTGATGTCGGGGATTTCTGTTTCTGCACAGGTTTGCACGGCATGCAGATCAGTTGCACGGCGTGCAGATCAGTTGCACGGCGTGCAAATCAGTTGCACGGGGTGCAGATCAGTTGCACAGGGTGCAGATCAGTTGCACGGGGTGCAAAGTTGCAGAAAAATAGAACAAAAGTGTTTCTGCCCAGATTGCACGGGGTGCAAAGTTGCAGAAAAGCAGAATTAGGCGTGTTTGTGGACGTTTTCGGTGTATACGAACACACTGAATTGGGTGAGTATTATCTCACTTAATTATCAAGGTTTAACTCATTTAATTGTAGATATTGCATATATGAAAATGATGTTTATGTGTATATGTGGGTAATAGAGATTACGACTTTTAATTTGCATAGTTCAAACGAAATGAAATTATTAGTAATACAAATGTGCATGCCTTATGTGTAATTTCAGTAAGATGCGAATAAATGTGATAAAGTATTTCATGTTGAGTATTCCTTTCAATACAGTATATTTGAATGTTCAGTAATATGAAATCAGTATAGAGACGTGGAATAGATATGAAATCTATTTACAGTGAACGAATCTGTTTGCATGAAAGCATAGCTGAGTTATGAGTTATTGTGATATAAGTGAATAGCTGTTGCACTATATATAGAAATGTTATGAAAGTTGAATTTCTAGTTTCAGCTAGTGAATTGCAGAATTACAGTATATTCCAGTAGTCGAATATGTGAGAGAGAGACACAATGTTATAAGAGTTTTCTTGTTAAAATAAAATGTGTTAGACTTAGATGCCCTGACACCGTAGAACCCCTTTGAGAGGTCTGTGCCTTAGGGGTGAAACGACCTACCTAGCGTGTGTCTAGATGGTCGGTGGCTCGTGTTCAACAATAATCCGTGCGTGTGTCATGGTGGCACGAGGACAGAAAGGCAGTGTTCAACAATAATCCGTGCGTGTGTCACGGTGGCACTGGAAGTAAATAGGGGTTATTCAACAATAATCTGTGTGTGTGTCACAGTGGTAACCCACACTCTCCGCCTGTGTGCTCAGGTTTGAGGAGGAGTCTAGAGTACACTCTTTGAGAGTGCAGTGAGGTCGTGTGAGCCTGAGAGTCCTGACGCAGACCAGGACGGCAGTCAGACTTAGCATTTCCCGGGTGTGTCACTAAGTCTTGTACGGTGGGTTCGTAGTTCGCTACGAGACTTTATATGCAAAGTACACTGCATATGATCAGGGCATAAGTTAAAAGATGATCACTTAGAATTAAGATAGATTAATATGAAACTTGTGTATGTTCAGATTTAGAATTTATAATACTTGTTCTTTAAATGTTCAATATACTTTTCTGTGATAATTGCACTGTTTAATTAGAATTGCTCAGTTTGTTAATTTATTCACATATTCCTGTTAAATGTAAAATATGGAGTTATCCGATGATGGCTAAGTGAAATATTATTCACTGAGCGAGTAGGCTCATTCCTCTACTCAAACATTTTCAGGTCAGCGACAGTTCCAGGAATCGGAAGGATCTTTTCATCCTAACGCTTAATCTGTAGAAGGTATATGTAGTTAGTTTAGTTAGATAGTGGTCTCTTAGTCCTTTCCCCTCGGTCCTTGGGACATGGTGTGGGTGTGAGAGAGTATGTATGGCGAATGTGTAAATGATGTAAATTAACTGTTATGTTTACTTTCTGTTAAACAATGTTACATGTTGCAAACTCTATTTATGTTCTCTAGCCAATTTAATTGAAATGCTTCCGCAATAGTTTATTATGTTTTAGTTTACAGCAATAATCCGGATATCATTTCGAGGTTTTAAAAAAAAAGTTCTCAGTGATTTGTTTATGTGATAATCACTTCGTCGTGCCCTAATCTCGTGATTAGTGGTTAGTGTGAGATCGGGGTGTGACATTTGGCATCTTAAGATGCAGTGCCCGTCATGCTATTTTCAAGATTTAGGTATAGAAATACTAAATCCTAGCATAGATTAGGGAACTCAAATCATAGTAGAAAATATATTTTGAGGATAAAAAAGTTATGAAAAAAGCATAACTCACAAAAGATCATCTCTTAGCAATATAGAGGCTTAACTAGCAAAATTAGTTTTATGCATGTAACAAGTAGGCAAGAAATAAATCAATAGTTATATCACTCGCCTCAAGGGTGAAGAAAAATATCAAAACATCAAGGGTCCCCAGAAATAGAAGAAAATATCCGAGCTTTATCCTCCAAAATCTCTAAAAAAACCTCCTTTCCTCAAGAACAAGGTGGATCCAGATCAAAGAGAGAAGATAAGAGGGTTTTTAGCCATATGTGTGAGCTTCTGGCTTAAAGCATCAAGGATCTCGATCATGGTATAGGATAGGAGGAGGCAACAACAAAAAGGAAATAAGATATTACATTTCGGAGCAAGATACTAGACTAGAAGGCTAAATCTATTCTAGGGAGACGAAATCCAGGGCATGCACCAACATGCATCCACAATCTTGTAAGATCTTATCTCTTGGGGGCCTTCGTGACGTCTACCAATGGTTTATTATTGGTATCTAGCAACAGGAAAAAGTTTGATAATAGTTTTGTTAGATGGAAGTGGGTGGAGTTATTTATAGGTAGGATGGAAGAGACAAAAGGTCCAAAGCAGTGTTTGCATCAGCCAAAGGGCAAATTTTTCCATCACTATGTGTGTCCAAAAAACCTCCATCGATTGATGATAAAAAAAAACAAGAACATCTGCTAGTTGATGACCATCCAGAATTTTCATTGGTTTACAATTAACAAGAACAACCACAAGTTTATGGACATATAAAACTTACATAGGATTCTGAACATGTAGAAAAACCATCAATCTGTGAACATGCAAGACAACCATTAGTTTGTGAACATGCGAAACAACCATCAGTGTGTGAATAAGCAAAACTTACATTGGTTTGTGAACATGTTGAACAACCATCAATTTCTGAAGAAGCATAACAACCATAGGTTTTGAATATGAAGAACTTCTACTAATTTGTGAACATGCAGAACAACCATTGATTTGTGAACATATAAAACTTCCACTGGTTTGTGAACATGTAGAACAACAATTACTTTGTGAACATGCAATACAACCATCTATTTGTGAACATATAAAGTAAACATTAGTTTCTAAAAACGTAGAACGACCATCAATTTGTGAAGATGTAGAACAAATAACACTTTGTGATCAATTTGTGAAACTAAACAACCATCGATAGGTGCACTTACCATCACCACCATATTCGTCTATAACAAAGGATTGGTACCTTATGAAACAAGGTTAAAAATCATCCAAATAAGATAAAATTTTATTTACTTATTAATAACACAATATAAAAAATACACGTGTAAAAATTGCAGTTAAACTGATAGAAATGGGAAATCTGGATATAATTCCATAAAAGTACTTAAAATTACATAACTTGAGCAACTGAAGTCCTAATTGTCTCAAATTTTAAACATATATCTACCAACTGATATTAAAAAAATAAAATAAAGTTTAATTATGAAACTAAGAAACAAATTAATACAAACAAGAATCTGTATGAATTAATTAGGCTAGGGGCCTTATAACAATAAATCCCTAACAAGGATTTTGCCCCCAAGATCCTATACGAACAAAGACGGGTAGTTCCAATGCATCCCATCATCTTAATACCATGTGGCTTCCTCTATACCATAATTCAATAAATATATATCCTTCTTCCTCAACTTCTTCACACACCTATCTTTGATCAAAACTAACCCCTCAACATAAGATACATCATCATGTAATTGGACCTCAACTAGTTGTATCGTCTGCTCTATATTATGGTGACACTTCCTAAACATCAAAACATGGAAAATATTATGCAACTATGGCAATAACTCCAACATATCTGCTACCTTCCCAAGTTGAGTTGTGATATGGTAAGGTCCCATAAACGTACGAGTCAACTTACCCTTCTTTACAAACCTTGAAAAATCTTTCCAAGAGTAGACTTTAAGATACACACTGTCTTCAACCTAAAAGTCCAAAGGTCCATTAAAATTGTCTATATATGACTTTTGCTATCTTTTGTTGCCTCCAATTGCTTCCTGATCACCTTGATCTTCTCTATAGTCCTTTGATCCATCTCAGGACCCAACAACTGATAATTGACTGCCTCATACTAACAGAGGGGCCATCTACAATGCCTTTTGTACAAAGCCTTGTACAATGCTTTATATACTCCTATTGTTATGATCATATCTGAGCTTAATGGGTAAGTTAGGGTTTATGTAGATGACTACATGCTTAGTTATATTGGTCATTGATTAAACATGATTAATGATGATATTTCAATCTTGATATGTTAAACCTAATGAGAACCCCAAGTATGCTATCTCTTTGTATAATTAGGGTTTGAGAAAATATAAACCCTAGTCGGTTGAAATCAGGGTTTTCACCAAATAGGCTCATGTTGGGGAGGAATGAGAGAGGTATGCAAAGTATAATGAAAATGGTAGTTGAAGGCTAGGATAACATGACCGTGTTGGGTAGCACGACCATGGTGGGTCGTTGGTGGCACGGGCATTCTAGGACACACGACCATTTTGAAAGAATTGAACTATTGACCAACTTTTGTACTCAAATCTACTGAAACCAATGCACCATGGACGTGGTAGGTAGCACGGCTATGCTGGCTCCATCTTAGCACGGCCGTGGCAGCTAGCATTGTCGTTCTGGGGCATTTTCTCATCAACTAACTGTTCTGCAAATTTCTAGATAGCATTATACTATTATATTTTTAATTATTTAATGGTAGATTTTAATGATCTAAAATTTTAACTAAATCTTGATAACTCAATTATACACATCATGATAAATCCTCATAATTTTTGGAGAAGTTTTGATCTCTGAAATACACGAATTACAATACCTTTTTTATGAAAGAAAATTTACTGAAATAAGAAAACGTTTAGTGAGGGGTCAATATGCAATTCACCCAAGCAACTCAATTGGTCTATATGGTCAACCTAACACACTAGTAGCTCTCATAATTTGTGATTCATTCTAGAGAAACGAAATCCTAGAGAGATAGGGAGAGTTAGGGTTTGAGAGGAGAAAAAGGTGAAATTACTGACGAGATATGATGAAATCAAGTAAGTTTGGATTCTTTGCATAAACTTTAATGGTGAATCTTATCTCACATGTCAAGATTCCATCCCTCCTCTGATTTTATCTGAAATAGTATCAAAACTTCCCCTTTTCTCACTCTTTCTTCATACTCCCTCATTTTTAGGGTTTCCGAGTTGAAAGGAAGAAGAATCGGGTGGATTGCTTGGGATTTGATATGAGATTGAGATTTTTAGGGATGAGCTGTGTTTTTAAGCTGTTTTACAGCTTAGGGTGAGTGGGTAAAAGAATATTTCAGTCAATTGTACTCAATTAGTTGGTTTTAATTTATATTCTCAATTTCTCCCTAGATGACAATAAATGAAAAGAATTGTTCTTGAATTCAATTTATAGAATACTTAAATTCATGTTCCAACTTTGATTTGAAAATGTTTATATGATGACATGGATATAAATATCCATGTATCTTGAATACTACAGAATTAAGAAGTTTATGGAGAATCTTTTGAAGATCTAAATTTTCAAGTTATTCGGGTGCTTGAACAACATTATAGCTGAAATTCGAATTTATGTTTATATGATCTTATTTATGTTCCTAGTGCATATAATTCTACATGTTTGATCTCTTTGATTTGATATATGGACAAATAGAGTTTCTGATTTTCACAATACATATCATGTGAATAGCAAGTAATCAAGGATGGAAACCCAATCTAGTATGCTTTTACAAGTATACATATCTAATTTAGTAGTAAATGGTTGATTGAAATGATTCATGTGATATTGTCGGATTTTATCTGAATATTATCTTATATGCATTTGTGCTTTGTTTATGAGATTCGGATTTTCTAACTCAAATACTTGTCATGAAATGCATATGTTGTTATGCTATTGCAAGTGGAGATATGACATGCCCTAAATAGGTATGTTATCGATGCCATGCATAAATGTGAGAAATGTTGAATGAGAATATTTATATTAGTAGACATGATATATGTTTGAATACATGAGAAGTGCTATACGTGCATGAGTAAGGAGAAACCCTAAGAAAGGGGTAAAAAATATGTTAAACATTCAGTTCAGTATCATCAGTGATTTCAATTCAATAGTATGAGTAGTCATTAATATACAGAGTTAAAAGAGACCAGTCTAAGAGAAAGATATAATCAAAGTTACAGTAATAGTAGTAGAACTAAACACTGTAGATTCCCTACAAGAGGTCTGCGCCATAGGGATGAAATGACCTAACCTTGGCAGTGTCCAGTATATGGGGGTCGGATTGTACTAACAGGTGGTACGGGGGACAAAGCCCTAGTGGAAGTATCCTTAAAAATACAATATGTAGTGTCCAACATCAACCAGAGATCCTGGTGATACTAGAGTATAGAAAAGCCAATAGGTGGCTTAACTCTCTGTCTGTGTGCTCAGGTTAGAGGAGGAGTCCAGTTTTACAGCCCATAGGTGTGTCGAGGCCAGAGAGCCATTTTCCTATTATAGACCAGTGATGTAGTCAGGCTTAGCATTCCCGGGTGTGTCAGCTAAGTCTTGTACGGTGAGATCATATTTCATTTCGATTCTTCATATGTAGAGTACACTGCATATGATTAGGGCATAAGCTAAAATATGATAATATAAGTTTTAAAGAGTTTATTATAAGTATGAAAGGCTATGAAAGATTCGAGTACAGTTTCACATCAGTTGTTCTTTAAATGTAATATTGAATATAGTGAGGATTATATTTCCATACTTGTTTATTTCTAATGATGTAGGCTTCAATGTTATTAGTAAGTTTTTGAATATCTAGTCTTTTAATTTGAAATTACTATCTTGTTTTATTTCAATTATCCAAGAATGATAAATGTCCAATTCAGTACTTCAGAATGCATTATTGTTTTACTCATTCACTGAGCGAGTAGGCTCACCCCTCTACTCAAAATTTTTAGGGAAATTGTGGGGATTGAAGTTATCATTGCATCAGAGTAGATCTGCCACAAGAGTTAAGTCTGAGTATAGTTAAGTTCAGTCGGTCCTTGTCACTCTAGATCCTTGTAAAGAGATAAGAGAGAGTTGTAAATCATGATGTATAACATTATTCCTCTTTTAGCAATATATGTGAATCGGCAAGTCTTATGTGCTTAAAGGTATGAGAAACATAATGAATGTTCATACATGCATTTTTACTATTGAAATCAGATTAGAGAAATCAATGCTTAGATTCCCTTGTAAAGTTAGTTTATGTGGTCCAATGCGAGAAAACAAAGAGTTTGAAAAAGAAGAAAAAGTTAAGGGTGATCTTTGTATTACATTAAATCCTCGATTTATGCCCTAATCTAATGATTAGTGGAAATTGTGAGATCGGGGTGTAACAACTTGGTATTAGAGCTTAGGCTGAGTCATAAGAAACCATTAGGATAGAAAGTCAGGGTTATAAGTGTGGCAGATAGATGGTGATGTTCCTTTAGCTTTAGGAAGTCTGGGTGTTTGGATACCCTGGCCCGGTATCTAAATACTTATATTGACTAGTATCAAGCTACTCTATCTATTCTTCTATGGGTTCCCTGGTCAGGTATGCAGAGGAAGGATGGAATAGAGAGAAACCCTAGAAATTTTAGGGTTAGGAGACCAAAAAGTAATGAAGGATTAAGAGATTAAACATAGAAGGTGATACAACTCTTGCTTTATATTGCTTATTTGATTGTAGATAAATAGAAATGCTCTTATATGTATGAATTCAGATTATCAGTTTGTAGAATATATATGGTTCTTTTCTATTGTTGTGTATCATGAAGCAATTCAATTATTGTTTATATTCTTTGTATCAAGTAGACCAGAATTTATGTTTAAATGAGTTTTCCCTAAGTGGATATTCTTTCCACATGTTTGAGATTAATAGGAGTTGGTTAATCTTCAGTAGCTCTTGGCTTCAGGATTGTAGGTTCAGCCTGGTCCGACTGGCAGGGTGTGGGATCTAATGACTCCTATTGAAAATATAATAAGAGTAGACTCTAGATAAATTAGACCCACATCATAGTGAGAATGTACATACACTAAGATGTTGAAACATATGGGGAAGATTAGAATAGATAAAATCAGTTGGAACTAATATCTGAGATCCAACTTTAGGGCCTCATATGAGAAACCCTTAATTGGAAATAAAGGAACATGACATAAGGTTTAGATTAAGTTTAATTATTAGTATTATATACTCTAAATATGAAATATGCAAAAGATATGAGAAAAGTATGTAAGGGCCAAGATAGTAAGAATCAATCATGAGGAATGGATTATATAACCGAGTACAATGTTTTTATGTACTCCAAAGAAAAGGTAAAATAGAAGAAAAGAGTTAAATATATGATAAGTACACAGAAGTGAAGAGTCTTCAGAAGAGTTAAAGTGAAGAGAACTAAATGAGCATGTAAATCATAAAACTAGGATAAGAAACTTAGTTGAAACAAAGGGAAATGTTGGAAATAATGAGCTTGATTAAGGAATGAGGGTTATGATATAATTGAGAGCATGGAATGTATACCTTTATTAATAAGTTTAATACATTCATCCTTACTGCCTTTGGATTCTACATCTCTATAGAACAACAAAATAGTTTCTAAAAGAAGAACAAAAGTGCAGCTAAATACATGAATAAGTCATACAAAGGTAGACTATATTCAGAAAGGAAAAACTTGATTGAAAGAGAAACTATGTTTGACCCATGAATGACACGTTTGATTTAAAATTAAGGATATGTAATGTATTAAACATGAGGTGAAACTAGTAGAGAGATTATTGATTTAGAATATCAACTTCACATTAGTAGAAGGATAAAAAGAAATATATGCAACATGGTATACATGATCATACATATAAAAGAAGCAACATGGTCATAAGAGAAAACTAGAAGTTAAAGATGACATGTGGAATAGTAGTATATGGTAAGGGGATAATGGAAAGTAAAGAAGGGTATGAAACATAATGGAGTAATATAGATTATAAAAGAAAGAGGATGTGAGATTCAAGAAAGTGCTAATTAGTTAAGTATCCTTGTTGATAATTAATTAAACCTACATATGAGAAATGTATTAATGAATGTTTGAAGATAATAATACTAAGTCTCAAAATCATGTTCTCTTTCATATCTTCCTTAATTATAGCAATGTGGGAATGAAGTGATAAGAAAATGAATCATATATGATGCATAACCACCATGGTAGAGACATCTAGTGAATGTAATAATGACATACAATATCATAATGAAACCCAAGCAAGGTCAATTGAGAATGTAATCTATCTAAATGGTCAAGTAAGAGAAAGGAAATTCAATTGATAAAATAAGGAAGACTTTAGTAAAACTTGTGAGATCCAAAGTTTGACTTTCAAATTAAGGGAGCAAAGTCACACACAATAATGCCATGCTACTGATAAGGACCAAACCCTAGAATGTTTAGAGTTGTAGTAGTTCAAGGGTTGTCACTAGTGATTTGACCTTGAATACTAGCATCTCTATAAAACAAGATCATGAGATTTTCACTATGAGAAGTAAACTAGCATTGATAGTAATCCAGGGTTTAAAGATAGCTAATCTAAAAGGTAGATAAACAATATGGAAATGATTCGGAGAAAAGAGTAAGATATAAATTTGAAATGTAACAAGAGTGTTTTGAACAAAAGGAGAAATACAATATGAGTGAAGTGCGATATGAGATAAATTCTTACATTGATAGCAAGAATGATGAATAATCTATTTTTACCTTGTATGTTTCAATGTTAGGAATGTTTAATCTACATGATTAAAATGAGAAGGATAAGTAGCAAAAAGTAAGTAGTTGTGAATGAGGAGAGAGATATAAGAGATAACAATGACTTTTAGTAATATGTGAATTTGTTTTTAGAAGTATAATTTGTTGATGGTATACTAAGGGATGTACATTTGTTTTACATATGATTTCAGTTGTACGTGTGTAAGCAATATGTTAATTAAAGGTGTCTGATAGTTGCAGTCATTCATACCAGTAATCCATCTTAGTATTGTACAACTGTGGTATGGTGATATGGGTTGAATGATGATGGAACAAATGAAGGGTTACCATGAATAAGGTAGTCTTACCTATTCACTCATATGAATAGAAGGGATGATAACAATATTGTATTGATATGTAACCCTAATGAGGTATAGCTTGTTATACCTAGATTTAATATAACTAAGTGATGGTAATTGGGTATGAATAGTCCTTGAATGACTAATACAATCATGGAGTACTCTATTACTTTTGTTGGAACCCTAGTATGCTATAACCCGATGATCACACCCTGATTTATATGTGGGTTCATTAATGCTTCACATTATGCATCCATGATCCAATGGG
Organism: Alisma plantago-aquatica; assembly: GCA_963693085.1. Taxonomy (NCBI): domain Eukaryota; kingdom Viridiplantae; phylum Streptophyta; class Magnoliopsida; order Alismatales; family Alismataceae; genus Alisma; species Alisma plantago-aquatica. Next base: position 758,109,498 of record OY856412.1, read on the forward strand.
GATGTCGTGAGTATTATTGTACAATTGTTGTTGAATCTAGTCTTCCAACTCAAGATTGTTTTGCTATTTGAGTAACACAATAGTAAAAATTCAAAACAACATGGTGAACTCTCTTTTGTGACTTAGAGATAATACATAACAATAGTACATATTGATTTGTATGAATTGAGATAGTTGGATCAGATTATCAATGATGAGGTAACACCTCAAGTGTATAAAAAATATTGAAATGGTTGTTTATCTCTCTATCCTATGATTGATTGTGGCATAGAGAATTTTTTTGTTATCATTGAGAACTATTTCAAACATGTTGTGATTAGAAAAGAAATGAATGACTTAATGTTGAAAACTGCATTCAAGTATGAAATACAAGAATATAATGACATGTAATATTTTAGAAGCTTAAAATAAACCTTGAATGTACTTTACTTGCATATTTATGTTTCGGGGGTGAAACCTTTTTAAGGGGGGAAGAATTGTTATGACCGTATCTGAGCTTAATGGGAAGTTACGGTTTATGTGGATGACTACATGCTTAGTTATATTGGTCATTGATTAAACATGATTAATGATGATATCTTAATCATGATATGTTAAACCTAATGAGAACCCCAAGTATTCTATCTCTTTGTATAATTAGGGTTTGAGAAAATATAAACCCTAGTCGGTTGAAATCAGGGTTTTCACCAAATAGGCTCATGTTGGGGAGGAATGAGAGAGGTATGCAAAGGAGAATGAAAATCATAGTTGAAGGCTAGGATAGCACAGTCGTGGTGGGTAGCACGGCCATGGTGGGTCGTTGGTGGCATGGGCATTCTAGGCCACACGCCCATTTTGAAAGAATTGAACTGTTGGCCAACTTTTGTACTCAAATCTATTGAAACCAATGCACCATGGCCATGGTAGGTAGAACGGCCATGATGGGTCCATCTTAGCACGGCTGTGGCAGCTAGCATGGCCGTTTTGGGGCATTTTCTCTTCAACTGACTATTCTATAGATTTTTGTATAGTAGTACACTATTCTATTTTTACTTATTTAATGGTAGCTCGTAATGATCTAAAATTTTAAATGAAGCTTTATAATTCAATTATACACAACATGATAAATTATCATTATGTTTGGAGAATGTTTGATCGCTAAAATACACGAATTACAATACTTTTTTTATGACATAAAAATCTACAAAAATAAGAAAAAGTTTAGTGAGGGGTCAATGTGCAATTCACCCAAGCAGCTCAATTGCTCTATATGGTCAACCTAACACACTAGTAGCACTCATAATTTGTGATTCATTCTAGAGAAACGAAATCCTAGAGAGGGGGGAGAGTTAGGGTTTGAGAGGAGAAAGTGGTGAAATTGCTGATCTAGGGTTTCTCTATTCGAGATATGATGAAATCAAGTAAGTTTAGATTCTTTGCATAGACTTTAATGGTGAATCTTCTCTCACATGATAAGATTCCGTCCCTCATCTGATTTGATCCAAAATAGTGTCAAAACTTCCCTTTTTCTCACTCTTTCTTCATACTCCCTCAGTTTTAGGGTTTCTAAGTTGAAAGGAAGAAGAATCGGGTGAATTGCTAGGGATTTGATATGAGATCGAGACTTTCATGGATGAGTTGTGTTTTTAATCTGTTTTACAGCTTAGGGTGAGCGGGTAAAAGAATATTTTAGTCAATTTTACTCAATTAGATGGTTTTAATTTATATTCTCAATTTCTCCCTAGATGACAATAAATGAAAACAAATGCTCTTGAATTCAGTTTATAGAATACTTCAATTCATGTTCCAACTATGATCTGAAAACATTTATATGTTGACATTGATATAGATATCCATGTATCTTGAATACTACAGAATTAAAAAGTTTATGGAGAATCTTCTGAAGATCTGAATTTTCAAGTTATTTGGGTGCTTGAACAACATTATAGCTGAAATTTAGATTTATGTTTATATGCTCTTACTTATGTTCCTAGTGCATATAATTCTACATGTTTGATCTCTTTGATTTGATATATGGACAAATAGAGTTTCTGATTTTCACAATACATATCATGTGAATCACAAGTAATCAAGGATGGAAACCCAATCTAGTATGCTTTTACAAGTATACATATCTAATTTAGTAGTAAATGGCTGATTGAAATTATTCATGTGATATTGTCGGATTTTATCTAAATATTATCTTATATGCATATATGCTTTGTTTATGAGATTTGGATTTTCTAACTCAAATACTTGTCATGAAATGCATATGTTGTTATGCTATTGCAAGTGGAGATATGACATGCCCTAAATAGGTATGTTATCGATGCCATGCATAAATGTGAGAAATGTTGAATGAGAAAATGTATATTAGTAGACATGATATATGTTTGAATACATGAGAATTGCTATATATGCATGAGTAAGGAGAAACCCTAAGAATGGGGTAAACAATATGTTAAACATTCAGTTCAGTGTCATCTGTGATTTCAATTCAATAGTCCAAGTAGTCATTAATATACATAGTTAAAAGAGACCAGTCTAAGAGAAAGATATAATCAAAGTTACAGTAATAGTAGTATCCCTAAACATTGTAGATTCCCTATGAGAGGTCTGCGTTGTAGGGATGAAATGACCTAACCCTGGCAGTGTCCAGTATATAGGAGTCGGATCGTACTAACACGTGGTACGGTGGATGAAGCCCTTGTGGAAGTCTCCTTAAAAATATAGTATGTAGTGTCCAACATCAACCAGAGATCCTGGTGGCACTAGAGTACAGAAAAGCCAATAGGTGGCTTGACTCTCTGCCTCTGTGCTCAGGTTAGAGGAGGAGTCCAGTTTAATGGCCCATAGGTGTGCCGAGGCCAGAGAGCCATTTTCCTGTTGTAGACCAGCGATGTAGTCAGGCTTAGCATTCCCAAGTGTGTAAGCTATGTCTTGTACAGTGAGATCGTATTTCGTTACAATTCTTCATATGTAGAGTACATTGCATATTATCAGGGCATAAGCTAAAATATGATAATATAAGTTTTAAAGAGTTTCTTATAAGTATGAAGGGCTATGAAAGATTTGAGTACAGTTTCATAGCAGTTGTTCTTTAAATGTAATATTGAATATAGTGAGGATTATATTTCCATACTTGTTTATTTCTAATGATGTAGGCTTCAATGTTATTAGTAAGTTTTTGAATATCTAGTCTTTTAATTTGAAATTACTATCTTATTTTATTTCAATTATCCAAGAATGATAAATGTCTGATTCAGTACTTTAGACGACATTATTGTTTTACTCATTCACTAAGTGAGTAGGCTCACCCCTCTACTCAAAATTATTAGGGAAACCGTGAGGATTGAATATATCATTGCATCAGAGTAGATCTGCCGCAAGAGTTAAGTCTGAGTATAGTTAAGTTCAGTCGGTCCTTGTCACTCTAGGTCGTTGTAAAGAGATAAGAGAGAGTTGTAAATGATGATGTATAACATTATTCCTCTTTTAGTAATATATGTGAATCAGCAAGTGTTATGTGCTTAAAGGTATGAGAAACATAATGAATGTTCATACATGCATTTTCACTGTTGAAATAATATTAGAGAAATGAATGCTTAGATTCCCTTGTAAAGTTAGTTTATGTTGTTCAATGCGAGAAAACAAAGAGTTTGAAAAAGAAGAAAAGGTTAAGGGTGATCTTTGTATTACTTTAAATCCTAGAGTTATGCCCTAATCTCATGATTAGTGGAAATTGTGAGATCGGGGTGTAACACCTATGGTAACTTTTGTTGTAGGAAAACTCAATTAGGATCAAGTGAATGTCACAACTCCTTAGAAATTGAAGTACACATGCCCTCAATATATCCTCCAATGTTTGTATGGTCCTTTCTAAGTGTCTAACTATTTGCAGTTGAAAAGCTATACTAAACCTCAATTGTGTCCAAAAAGATGTATCTAGATGTTCTTAGAATGTGCTCATAAACTGAGGACACCTGTATGATTCTATTGTAGTAGGTATTTAATGCAAACAAACTATCTCATCAATGTAAATTTGGGCAAACTTATATGTGGTGTAGGTAGTCTATATATGTTAAAACTAAGATGACTTTGTCAACCAATCAATGATTGCCAAAATGGAATCATGACCCTTGTATGTTCTGGGAAGACTGAACACAAAGTCCATGGTTACATGATATCATTTTCCATTATGGAATTGGTAAAGGTTGTAACATTCCTACAGGTTTTGATGATTTTCCTTAACCTACTAAAAAATTAGACATGGCAACAAAGTTGGTCACATCACGTTTTAAACCAGGCTACCTGTATAAGTTTTTGTGATTATGATACATTTTTGTACTGTATGGATGCATAGTATACATTAAGGATTAAGCCTCCTCAAGTACCATTTCCCTCAAATTGCCAACATTAGAAACCACCATTTAGTTTTAAAAACATTGTCCCATCATCTGTCTCATGAAAACCATCATGCTCCTCACTACCAAACTTTGGTCTGGTATCTCTATCATGGTATCATCCTTCTACACATCTCTGATCTGTTGTATTAACTTTTTCTTCACGTGTAATTGTACTAACAAACTTGCCAAAGAAGAAACCTTCAACTGTACATTCATTTGCCAAAATGACACCAACATGTCCCTCTTGTAACGAGCCATAGAGTACAACTATACTTATCTATAGACAATTATGAAGATGAAGATGACTTTTTCTCAATGCATCAACCACTACATTCACCTTTCCTAGATGTTAATCTATCATACATTCATAGTCCTTAATGTATTCCATCCATCTCCTTTTCTACATGTTCAACTCCTGCTTCAAAAAGTATATGAAAGATTCTTGTGATCCGTGAAGGTTTGATATTTCTCTCGGTATAGGAAGTGACTCCAAATCTTCAAAGCAAGAACAAAAACTACTAAGTCTAGGTCATGAGGTGGGTAGTTCTCCTCATGTTTCTTAAGTTGTTGAGAATCAAAAGAAATCTATTCTTTTCCTTCATTAGTACATATCTAACCCATTCTCAAGACCACAGAAAATGATAATCTTTCCCAGGTTTTTGCAACATCGAGCTTGGTACACTGGTCAACTTCTTCTGTAGCTACTAAAAGGAACACTAACACGTATCATCCCAAACAAAAGACACACACTTCCTAGTTATCCTAGTTAAAGGTAAATCTACCACACCAAAGTTCTTGATGGATCTCCTCTAATAACCAACTACAGCTAGGAAGATTCAAACTCCAGTCAATGTCTTGAGCTGCTCCCACTCAACCACTGAATCCACCTTCTTAGGATCTATACATACACCCTTCTCTGAAATGACATGACCAAGAAAATACACCTTGGTTATCCAAAATTCACACTTATTAAACTAAGCATATATCCTATGATGCCACAACAAATCTAATGCAAAACAAATATGTTGCTCCTATTACTGGCTGTTTCTAGAGTATATCAAGATATCATCTATGAACACCACCATGAGCTTATCAAGATGTGGTCTGAAAACTATGTTCATTAGGTCTATTATGATAACAGTACTACTTAGCCCAAATAGAATAACCACAAACTCATAATTACCATACCTCATCCTAAAGGTAGTCTTAGGCATGTCATCTACCTTGATCTTCAACTGGTGAAACTCGGACCTTAGATGTATCTTGGGAAACACTATAGAACCTTTCAACTGATAAACAAATCATCTATCCTCTGTAATGGCTTCTTGATCTTTATAGTGACCTTGTTCAACCATTGGTATTATATGTAAATCCCCATCAAACCAACCTTCTTTTTCACAAACATTAGTGGAGAACACCAAAGGGACGTGCTCAGTCGTATGAAACCCTTCTCTAACAACTCCTGAAACTTCTTCTTCAACTCCTTCACTCAGTAGGAGCCATCCTATATGGATGATGGACTCAAATAATGCATCATGAGAAAGAAATAATACATGATGGACACACCTCCTGCAACATGGCATAACCAACTAAAAGGATTTCTAACAAAATACTACTAGTTCCACTACAAATAGGCAATTTATAACTATTTATCACCTTTGTGGTGATAAATGAACGTCTCACATCCATGTCAACTAAAACAGATAAATATACATATGTCATAAGTCAGAATGAAAAAAAAAATTCATCTGATCTTTCATGACTCACAAGTTGATCACTCCTTCCAACGGACTCATGGCATATAATCTAGTTGTTACCTCTTAACGTCCTCACCTTGACTTCTACCTATTGGTCCACCCTGCCTGAGATGTCTAGCCACATCCACCTCAACCACCACTACTATATTGTTGTTGTGAGCCCTGCCAGTTGTGCCTCAGGTACAATGTAACTTCTTGGTTCATGTCAGGGAAAGACCACTTGACATGCTCAACCTATCCACACTTGAAGCAAGTCCATGTGTCATACTATAGCCTATATGTCCTTGTCATGGACATTGATTCAAAACTACTTTCTCCAGTAGATAAAAAGTCACAAAATTTTCCCTTTCCATGATACCAATGTGATTTACTTGTGTCCTTGTCTCAAAAATTGTTGACCTGTCATGTGACTACTAATATTGTTGTTTTTACTACGGCATACAAAACATTTGCTTCTTATAACTTCCTGACTCTTGTCCTTAAAGAAAAGATGACCACTTCCTTACATTGGAATCTCCTAGATTCATTGTTGTCCTCTCTATCCGCCTAACTTCTTCAACTAAGGTGGAAGGCTTCTCACTCATCTCTAAAGCTAGCATCATCCTTTCTAACTCAACATTCAAGCCTTTATCAAACCTTTTTATCCTCTCCTTCTATGTTGATGTCATGTGGGGAAAAACCTTAACAGATCCATAAGATTTTCCTCATAGCCATCCACAGACCATGATCCTTGATGCAACCTCTCAAACTAGGCCATCTTTTTCACCAGATATGATTTGGGGAAGTAACAACTCACAAAATCCTCTCAAAACTCACATGGTCTCAACTATTCTTCAATGGTCCACCAGTGCCCAATACTACCCATAAGGAGGTAGATTGCATGTTAACCTTATCCTCCTTGATAATATCCAAAAAATGCCTTATCTAGCTCTGACAACCGCATATTTATATTTTGATAGGTCTGCTATGCCCACCTACTCAGTGGCTCACACATGCTTCAACCTCGCATACGTCTTCCCCGACTGTATGAATCAACAGTTTGGACAGGTGCCCTAGGTCGATGCATAAGTGCCTTGTCATCCAAATGCATAATCATCTCTGTTAGTTGTCCAAAATTAGACTGGAAGGCTGGATTAGCTACGGTTACAGGATCTAAAGGATGCAGGACCAACTGTTCTAGCCTCATCTTGATTACACCCCCCACTAGTGACCACCTACTACCTCCACCTCCATATGCCACAAATATACTCTCAACATGTTCTTCATGTTCTACAGATATATCTACATAACCATAAACCATGGGTAGATATAATGGATATGTAACAACAGACACAACAACCTATGTCCTATATTCATGTAGTATTAGCGAACCTAAAGCTCTAATACCACCAAATGTGACAACCGAACATATGAAAATGAGATTAGTAAAATCCAAAACACCAACCAAATACTAATTAACCATAGTACCAAAAAGGCACATAATTTAAACTAATTAAAAAGTTCCACGCATCACATATGAATACTTTCACAAAGGCCCAAACTTCACATATATCTATATCAGGCAACTTACATAAGTTTGGTGGCCTTAGCCACAACATGTATACAAAAGGTGTCTCTTATAAATAATTACAATATATATATATATATATATGGTTCATAGCATACAATAAAAAACTGGAGTCAATACATCATTTACGAATCCCCCTACCCAAACCTAGGAGTACATGGATGACTTTAAGACTCTAACCATGACCACAACAACATCTTAGATCTATAGATATCCGAAATGAGGCTCCTCACTGCCAAAAATTTGACTGTGCTGCTAGCCACCTTAAAGATGTGGAAAACCACTGGGTGAAACCCCAAAACCTAGAAATATGATATAATAATTGATAGCATTTATTGATTATAAGCATGTTAAGTAATCAGATCATTTAAAATAGATAATATAACAGGTTCAAGAACTAATCAGAGTCTATATAGTAAATATGTATGGATAAGAGTGCATATACAAATAATTAAAAATGTGGAGATAAGAATCACATATGATATTAGTAGAAATACAAAAGTAGTAATCATCATACAATATGATTCACTAGATAACTCCATACTAATATACTACATGGTTGAATTACACAATTTTACTAATCCCTAGGTGGTTTAAGGTTTACCATTTAAACTATTAGCTGACCACTTTGAATTTGCAATCAACCCCATATAAGATCTAGGATGACCTAAATCCTAAAGATCTTTTCCCCTAGTCAGTACGAGTGACAAACTGTAGTGGCACACTGGCCCCACCTATCGGTAGGGGCACAATGGCCATCCCACTAAAAACTTAGTCCAAGCTAGATACATAGGCCACAACACCATAAACTAGGATATAAACCCTCACATCAAAGTTATGAACACAATCTCTCTCATGAGGAATAGCCTCAACCATCCTCTATAACCTTAGAATCTAGATGAAGGAGATAAACCCTCTCTACAACTACATATACTCAACAATATATGACTCTACTCTGAGCACCTTCTCACAATTATAATTTATAAAAGGATTACTCCTTTCACTATCTATAATGTTTTAGCATTGTGGTAGTTGTACAGTCAAAGGGAATTGCATGGTTAGAGTAACACTTGATTAATTAAGTCAGTTATATATTTTTTGACATCGTGAATCAAGTTACATACAAGTTACCTAGAAGAATATATTAACATGTATTGCAACTTTTAAAGGAATAACACATATAAAATATCTTCAAGTTACTCAAACATGGTTTGTCTAACCATGCTTGACCATAACCGTTATTTAGGGAGAATAAAAGCCTAAGTGTCATTAAGATCATAACATTGATATCTCCATGTAGGAATATTTAGAATTTGAATGTTAGCAAGAAACTTTATAAGGCATAACAAAATAGAATCCAAATGTGCAACTTAATAACCCAAGAGTTGCAAAATTTATGCTATTTGTAAGATTTTGGTATAGAAAGGCTAAATATTAGCATAGACGAGCTACCTTAATACTAGGGTTTCGTCCAACCATAATTTCAAAAGCGTTGCGGCTATGAAAAGACCAAAAATCATTACATAACCTTCTTCAAACAATCAGGAAAGGTATGTCCTCTAGTTCCCATCTTATGGTATAAGATATCATAAAAATGACATTTTTAGTAACATATACACATGTACTACAAATTTCAATCATGCATGTCCAAGAAGGGTATTTAAATTACTACAAAAATATTTCAGGGTTAAAGAAGAAGTGAAAATTTGTATATCCATCTTAATCACACCAAATAGTCTATAAAAGATCATCTTTTAGCAAAATAGGGGTTTCTAGAGCAAGAGTAGTGTTATGCATGTAACAAGTAGGAAGAAAATGCATCAAAAGTTATATCAATCACCTCAAGGTGTAAAAAAATTCCAAAAACATTCAAATGTCAAGGATTCATAAAAATGAGAAGAAACAATTTGAGATTAATGTTCCATAACTTTAAGAAATCTCCTTTCCTCAAGAACAAGGTGGATCTATAGAAAAGAGAGAATAAAATGATTCTTCAACTACATGCACAAGTTTCTAGCTTGAAGCACAATGGCTATTGTCCATTGTAGAGGTTAGAAAGGGAAACAATAAGAAAAATATTAGAAAAGAAATTCTTACATGTACGGAGAAAGAAACTAGTATAGAAGGCTTAGATCCGTCCTAGGGAGGCTAGATTCAAGGCATGCACCAACATGCATCCACGTTCTTGCAAGGTTTGATCTCTGGGAGGACTTCCATTCTTTTGTAGATGGTTTCTTATTGGTCTCTAGAAGTAGAAATGGGATTGGTAAGAGGTTCATTACATGGAAGTGGGGAGCAACGTATATTGGTAGGATGGAAGAGATAAAGTCAAAAGGTCTAAAGTAATGTTTACATCGATCAAATGGCTAGTTTTTTCATCAATATGTGTGTCCAAAACCTCCATCAATTGAACATATGAAAACTAGAACTTCCATTCATTGAGTACCACCCATACCTTTCATTGGTTTGCAACCACCTAGAACAATAATTGGTTTTTGAACATGCAAAACTTCCACCAGACTTTCAACATGCAGAACAACCATCCTTTTGTGAACATGCAAAATAGCCATCGGTTTGTGAACATATAGAACAACCATCAGTTTATAAAGATGCATAACAACCATCAGTTTGCGAACATGCAAAACATCCATTGATCTGTGAACATGAAGAACATCCATTGATTTGTGAACATGCAGAACTTTTGTTAGTTTGTGATCGTATAGAACAACCATCAATTTGTGAACATCTAGTACAACCATCAGTTTGTGAAGATGCAGATAAACCATCAATTTTTGAATATGTATAACAACCATCCATCTGTGAACATTTAGAACTTCCCTCATTTTATGAAGGTAAATAGGCATCAGTAGGTGCACTTACCATCAAGACCATGCTAGTCTAATATAAGATATTGGTACCTTTTGCAACAAGGTTAAAAAATCATCCAGATAAGATATTTTTTTACTAGCTTCTCATGAACACCATGTAAAAAATATACATGTATAAAAAATGTAGTTGGACCCCTAGAGAATTGTGTATAAGCCCACATTAGTACATAAAATTGCATAAATTGAGCAAAGAAAGTCCAAATCAACTCCAATTCTAAACATAATTCTATCCATTTATATTAAAACATAATATAAATTTTAATTATGAAACTAATAAACCAATTAAGATGAAAAAGAATGTCTTTGATTTAACCCAGGCCAGGTGCCTTATAGTGAAAGTAATTGGATTGTCTTTGAGAACATTCTTAGGTACTTGAGAAGAACAAACGATCAGTTCCTTATTTATAAAGGTGAGAAACGTTGGTTGTAAGGAGTAACACAAATGCAAGTATCCAAACAGACAAGGATGATTATTGGTCACAATCATGATTTATTTGTTTCCTCAATCATGGAGTTGTAAGATGGAAAAGTTTCTAGAAATACATGGTGAATTATTTTACAAAAAAGTAGAGAACATTCTGATGGAGCTAGAACTTACACCAAAAGATTATTCTTCCAATGGAAGTCCTAATATGCACCAAAAACCCTAGAGAGTTGATTTCCTCACTAGGTTTACCTACAACTGGTGCTAGATAAATGCTCCAACCCCACAAGAGTATGGAAGCCTTATCATAGTACAGATTTAGGATCGAACCCAAAGGACAACGTTAAGAATCTGAGTGTCTTTTTCTTGTTTCGTATCAATCTAAGTTAATCATCTAAGACCAGAAGTTTGATTTGAGTTATTTAACCTAAACATGTAAAAGTAAAGGAAAGAATAAAAACTAGTTTAATGATTAAAATCTAAGATTAGAAAATGATGATGGATCACTGGGGTGATGCGGGTATTCGCCACCACTACACATGGATTGCACTTGTACCAATCATAGCAAGACTTGTAAGCAAGATACCTGGATGTTGTACAATACCGATGTCTTAGAGGACAAGAGTAATGCACACATCCTTCACGGGTTGAGTAACTCTCATCCGGTACATATCTACGTGTCAATGAAGATATGTAGTCTCCGAAGAGAAAATCTTACTCAACCTCGTGAAACGTGCATCGGAAAACTAACAAGCGAGCGATAATTACCAAATCGATTAGTATCCTTATAGACTATCCCTCTTTCGAGGATATAGCTACGAGAAACGTGAGAGTGTTGCAACGTCAGCCATTCTCAAATGAATGGTCAAGTACTTTGCACCACTCTCTCCTCAGAGTGTGTTCCTCGACCTGTCAAGGTCGCACTTTTGTACGTCAACTGATTCCATTTCATAGTACAAAAGTACAACGATGGAGGTGAGTTTCCTCCACTCCTTAGAAAGCGTTCCTAGATACCGAAACGGGTGCGTGGTGGATACACGCACCAGAAACCAAAACTAAATCGGTATTCGAGTCTCAAGAGCGGTCGTAGACAAACCACAACGAAAGACAATAGATGCATACAAGAACGCAGCCAACATTCAAGCATGTATGAAACGATTTAGTATTGAAACGGAATGATAACATCTTTTTAGTACAAGATACAAAACACGGGCAGCGGGGCTAGTCCCCGCACCCCAGTGGATGGAACTACTCGCTCCTCATAGAGGGAGCAACAAAGAAAGAGAAGAGAGAGAAAGAAAGCATCGTCGGAGCAGAAGAGTAGATCTGTGACAGCCCAGTGTAGATCGTCACAGTCTCCGGGACTGCTCCGTCGTGGTCGATGCCGTCCGTTTCTCCGCCTCGATCTTTGGGTCAACCTCCGGAATAGAAAGAGTAGGATGAGGTGGAGCTATGGTGTGAGCAATGGTGAGATGGTGATGGAAAAACCTACTAGACCTGCGCCCGGACTGGCTGCTCACCGGATCTGGGCTCAGGATGGGATTCTGAGGCTGTGGGTGAAGTTTGGTCGGAAACGGTGCTCGGGCAATCTGGAAGCGTTCCGGTCTGGTCCCAGTCTGGCAGCCTTGGGCCGTGGTAAGATGGGATGCCTAATGGGGACCCTTGGGGTCCTATTTATAGGCACTGGACTGGCTCTCACATTTTTTTGTGTGATTCCAGACCGAAAATATCTTATCCAAACGGTTTACATTTTACTCTCTTCCATTCGGTTTCTGTTCTCTCGGTCACGCTGTGTGCATGCATGCACTCTTCGCGGTCTTAATACTTGCTTCAGCCCTCGCGGTCTTCGGTTATTGTATCATACGATCTTCGAGTGCATGCATACGTACAGCTCGAATGGTCTTCGGCTATTGGTCTTTGATTTGGCAGCGAGCAAACGGTCTTGCATGTCCTCATACTCAAACGGTCTTGGGACCGCATGGGCTCATACGGTCTTGAGACCGCATGAGTGAAACCAAAAGGATCAAGATCGACTAGCGGTGATCTGCAGAGGGAAAGGGGAATGTGTAAGAGAGAATATCATCGAATAAACTAGTGATTAGAGCTATTTAGGCAATATTTGCAAGGAATTAGTGAAACACTCAAAGTGAACCAAAGCGAGGGTAAATCAGTCAATATGAGGAATAAAAATCCCCAGAATTGGCGACTGTGCAGATGAATATGGAGGATTCATCACCACACCAAACTTGAGCGTTACTCGTCCCGAGGAACGGAGAAAAACTTAAGATAGTCGACAAAAAGCTCGTTCGTCTCGTAATTACCTCATCTGCATGTATGTGTCAGAATTTTCATGAGAAACGAGAAAAGGGAAAATGAGACAAAACAAAATTAGGGCAAAAATGTCAGAAAAGAGAAAAGGGAAAATGAGACAAAACAAAATTAGGGCAAAAACGTCAAAAATCCTTAGAATTGGTGACTGAAAGTGGATCTGGAGGATTCATCGCCACACCGAACTTAAGCGTTACTCGTCCCGAGGAACGGAAGACTTAAAACAGTCGCCAATGAAATCGTTCATCTTGTGATTGCCTCATCCTATTGTCAAATTGTAATTTTGTTCATGGCTCGGATGGATACAACCTCAAAGCTTCCTTAGATCACGGAATACATCTTGTGATATCCTCATTTCTGAGTTTACTTTACTAAAGTACTTCCTTCTCACTCTCTGTTGTATCGGTCATGTTAAAGAGTTTTATGAGATTTTGAACAGACCCACAGAATCAACAAAATGCATATGATCTGTCACTGGTGTTGAAAGAGGAGAGAATGGGGGTGTGATCAAAAGATAAGAGTCTCTCCTCTAATTGAATCAAGACTCTTAAAATTAATTGACTCATCGAGATACTTTGAATGATTTATGCACAACTCTGGTTGTCTTAGCCTTACACCTGATTTTTTCTTTTTCTAGAGGTAACTCAGAAGTGTGTATAGGTTGGCTTAAGGCTTTTGGCTATTTTACCTCTTTGAGGGGAGGTAAGGGGTTATTTTTGGATCCTTAGGATCTCACTACCGGTCACGACACATCTGCCTTCATGAGGGCAGCTAATGTACCGGCCGGGCAAGACCTTTATCGGTTATCCTTATTCAGGGCACAACTCTCATGTTTTTATTCACACTCTGGCTTTTATTCATTCTCACCTGGCTTAGGACAAAGGGTATTTTTGGATTTTTTTCATATTTGGGCTGCCAGGCCTCTTTTTGGAATCGGGGTAGATTTCTCACCAACCTCGGTATGTGCACAAACATCATTGTATACTCTTTGAGAAGGTGGTACGCCCCTGTTATGTATTGAGGGGTAAGGAAGAAGCGGTAGTGGAAAGAGGGGTGTGGTGTACCACACCGAACTTAGAGTTTTGCCGAGGTGTGGTTTACCACACCGAACTTAAAGTTCGGCAACGTTCTATTTTTCACTAGAAAGGAGTGTGGCGTGCCACATCGAACTTAAGACTTTGGCATGGTTAGTGAACAGAGGGGTATGAAAATGAAAGAAGAAGTGTAGAAGAGAGTTTGAATCATGATGCAGTTTGCTTAGCGATTCCATGCGACATGTCTCTATTCTCCATCACACTCTGCTCAAAAAGAGACATGATGAAACATCAAATGAGAAATCCATACAACAGATCCATTAATCAGATAAAGGCGTGATGTATTTGATCTATCTCAGCCTTATTGAAGTGTATCATCTTTTCCTGTTTGAGATATAACATTAGGATTCATAGACAAAAATGAAAAACACGCATTGGCTAGTTTTAAGTATTCTTTTCCAGGAAATTTGCAACGCAAAAGAGGTGATGATCACAGATTCGTAAAGCAAAAGCCGACTAGGTAAAGGCTTTATTTTTAGAAAACTAACAAAAAGGCGGAAAGAATTACAAAAAAGAAACTAGAATGGAAAAGCAAGAAGCAATAAAGATAGAGGGTGGAGTGAAAGTCATACCACCCGCCCTCCACCTCGAACTCATAAATTCATTCATTTCTGAACAAATATTAGATTCGAGGTGGAGGGGAAGGGTTGCGTGATGTTAACCAGGCGGTCCTCTTAGTTGGAAGAAGGTCCGGCTAAGATGCCTTGCGATAGCTAGTGCCGAAAATAAGGAAGTGGTCTGAACAACTTGTTGGCTGGGAAGTTGTGGCAACTTGAACGAATCTTCTAGATGACTTGGATGCACCTCACGTTGAGCTCGTTGTCCTTCCAGAAGAATCCAGAGACCTTCCCCCATCAGCGAGGGAGGTGGAACATAAGCAGTCGAAACTAGAGGTCTATGCGAGAAATCAAGGTTATGCCCACTTGTGCCTTCCAGTTGTGGCTCACCCTCGAAGTTCAAAGGAAAACTACTTTCTTCAAAATCTAGGGCAGTTGATTGAGGGTCGGCCACTTGAACTTCCTCCTATCTAGGATCAGGTGGTGGATCCGGTTCTGGCTTCATTTCATCACCTAGGTTTTCTTGGGTAGGATATGGTGGCCAGGGTGACATTTCTTCTTCAAAGGAGTAATTTCGAGAAGTATCATTATCTTTATCAATGTTGAATTTGGTAAGAGCGTCGTTCCTCTTTTCAAGGTTTTGTTCGAAATTTTCTTCGTAGAACATCCTTAATTCATCCAAGTAACTAGAAGAGGGTTTGACTGGTAGAATGAACTCTTGCTCGGGTGAGGAAATCATGGGATCCTGAGGTAGGGGTTCCAGTGATGTATCTTCATGAGAGGGATTAGTCCTTGACATATCATTTTGAGGGCTAAAATCCCTTGATGAACCCGTTTCTTCAATATTGGGACTGATACATTGTTGTTCCAGTTCTTGTTCATAACACTCCTCCAGTTCAATTGAGTGCTTCGAAAGAGTTTCTATGAGAGGAATGGAAACTAGCTCAGGTAATGGATAAATATCAGTTTCATGAGTGTTAGAGGGGGCTTCTTCATAGGGATGAGTGGCTATAAAGGGATAGGTTTGTGGCTTGATGTCATCCCAGGGGTCCTTTTTGTCATTAGAAGAGTTTATGATAATATCATAATCCGTCCCAAAGTTAAGAGATGGTTCATGTTTCTCTTCATGGTGCACTTTCAACTCGTTCAAGTGACTAGAAGGAGATTTAATAGAAAAATCATGTTCTTGTTCGAGGACTGGCTCCGTCAGAACTCCTTGTGGTGGTGTCATCTCATGGGAAGGACCCGTCATAAGATTGTCATCTTGAGACCCCTCATCCTCCCTTGATTCTATTTTATCATCAGTGAGAGTGGTATGGTTCGTCTCTGGATCAGGATCTTGGTCACTCCCATCCTCGACGTTTGTTTCTAGATCAGCCGAATGATCACAAATGTCTTCATAAGGAAAGATCGGATCCTTTTCCAGTAATGGAATCATTTGAGTCTCTTGCATAAAAGATGTCTCCTCATCTGAATCAGTCTCATATTCATCTATGTCTGACTGAGAAGGGGTGTAGAGTTCGTGTAACATAGACCCTTCTTCATTGGAATTCAACGACAAGACAGTTGAAGTTGAAGAACATTTGTCATATAGGGAGTCAATCATTAATGGTTGTCCCTCAATCTGTATGGACGGATCTGAGTTTATGGGGGGAGAAGATGGATAATCATTAAAATTTGTTCCCAATTTATCTCCCAATTGAAGAAAATCTTCATATTGGTTACTCATGCTTTCATCTAAGAGCATAGTGCAAGAGTCATTATCCGGGTCAGACTTCGGCTCGAAGAATGATTCTTTTTCCTGTGGTGTGGTGAAGGTATCATCCTTGAGTTCAGTCATTGGTTCTGAGGATGATTCCCCACCCTGTACTGGCACTTGAAAATTATTGGGAGGCACATTCCACATGATTTCGTAGTCATCATCATAATTTATTGCAACATGTGGACTAAAGATGTGCTTAGTTAAATTTTGTGGTTGTTCTGCATGTTGCTCAGGAGCGTTGACAAGTTGCGTAAGTTGATTAAGGTCGTCTATCAACTTCTTGGTCGCGGCTGTCTGATCAGCTAGTTGTTGAGCCACCGATGTTTGTAAGGCACGTAGTTCCTCCATCAATATGTGTTGATTTTCATGAAAAGGCTCTTCATGGCACCCGTTTGATTGATGTTGATAATAGCTTCCCTCATCATAGTATTGATTTGAGTTGCTTTCCAATTGCCCTCCTGTATTGCAGTCTACGCCTTGAAATCCGCCATAGTTAGGTTTCTTGTAGTAGCCTCCGGGGTGATATGGAATATAACCTGCGTTATATCCATAGTTGTATGGAATGGCTGCTCTGAGTTTCCCGACTATACGATTCATGATTAATTGACGCAAGGCCATCGCGTAGAGAGGATGAACGTTGAAACAATTGATCGATGCATGAGAATAGTCGCCACAGAATTGACAACTATTAGTTGGTGGCACTGACTGCTTCATTTTGAAGAGAATTGGTACCTAAAATCAAAGAAAGAGTTTATCAAGTTTGACCAACCACTTCAAATCCAAGATGATATGCAAGATTAATCCTTTACTTTTTAGGTTTTTGAAAAGAAAAAGAAAACCCTAGAGAAACCTAAATCGACACAAAATTTGAAAACGACGATTCTTATACCATTGTCCCCGGCAACGGTGCCATTTTTTTGATGGAGCTAGAACTTACACCAAAAGATTATTCTTCCAATGGAAGTCCTAATATGCACCAAAAACCCTAGAGAGTTGATGTCCTCACTAGGTTTACCTACAACTGGTGCTAGATAAATGCTCCAACCCCACAAGAGTGTGGAAGCCTTATCATAGTACAGATTTAGGATCGAACCCAAAGGTCAACGTTAAGAATCTGAGTGTCTTTTTCTTATTTCGTATCAATCTAAGTTAATCATCTAAGACCAGAAGTTTGAATTGAGTTATTTAGCCTAAACATGTAAAAGTAAAGGCAAGAATAAAAACTAGTTTAATGATTAAAATCTAAGATTAGCAAATGATGGTGGATCACTGGGGTGATGCGGGTATTCGCCACCACTACACATGGATTGCACTTGTACCAATCATAGCAAGACTTGTAAGCAAGATACCTGGATGTTGTACAATACCGATGTCTTAGAGGACAAGAGTAATGCACACATCCTTCACGGGTTGAGTAACTCTCATCCGGTACATATCTACGTGTCAATGAAGATATGTAGTCTCTGAAGAGAAAATCTTACTCAACCTCGTGAAACGTGCATCGGAAAACTAACAAGCGAGCGATAATTACCAAATCGATTAGTATCATTATAGACTATCCCTCTTTCGAGGATATAGCTATGAGAAACGTGAGAGTGTTGCAACGTCAGCCATTCTCGAACGAATGGTCAAGTACTTTGCACCACTCTCTCCTCAGAGTGTGTTCCTCGACCTGTCAAGGTCGCACTTTTGTACGTCAACTGATTCCATTTCATAGTACAAAAGTACAACGATGGAGGTGAGTTTACTCTACTCCTTAGAAAGCGTTCCTAGATACCGAAATGGGTGCGCGGTGGATACACGCACCAGAAACCAAAACTAAATCGGTATTCGAGTCTCAAGAGTGGTCGTAGACAAACCACAACGAAAGACAATAGATGCATACAAGAACGCGGCCAACATTCAAGCATGTATGAAACGATTTAGTATTGAAACGGAATGATAACATCTTTTTAGTACAAGATACAAAACACGGGCAGCGGGGCTAGTCCCCGCACCCCAGTGGATGGAACTACTCGCTCCTCATAGAGGGAGCAACAAAGAAAGAGAAGAGAGAGAAAGAAAGCATCGTCGGAGCAGAAGAGTAGATCTGTGACAGCCCGGTGTAGATCGTCGCAGTCTCCGGGACTGCTCCGTCGTGGTCGATGCCGTCCGTTTCTCCGCCTCGATCTTCGGGTCAACCTCCGGAATAGCAAGAGTAGGATGAGGTGGAGCTATGGTGTGAGCAATGGTGAGATGGTGATGGAACAACCTACTAGACCTGCGCCCGGACTGGCTGCTCACCGGATCTGGGCTCAGGATGGGATTCTGAGGCTGTGGGTGAAGTTTGGTCGGAAACGGTGCTCGGGCAATCTGGCAGCGTTCCGGTCTGGTCCCATTCCGGCAGCCTTGGGCCGTGGTAAGATGGGATGCCTAATGGGGACCCTTGGGGTCCTATTTATAGGCACTGGACTGGCTCTCACATTTTTTTTGTGTGATTCCAGACCGAAAATATCTTATCCAAACGGTTTACATTTTACTCTCTTCCATTCAGTTTATGTTCTCTCGGTCACGCTGTGTGCATGCATGCACTCTTCGCGGTCTTAATACTTGCTTCAGCCCTCGCGGTCTTGCTACTTACTTCAGCCCTCGCGGTCTTCGGTTATTGTATCATACGATCTTCGAGTGCATGCATACGTACAGCTCCGAATGGTCTTCGGCTATTGGTCTTTGATTTGGTAGCGAGCAAATGGTCTTGCATGTCCTCATACTCAAACGGTCTTGGGACCGCATGGGCTCATACGGTCTTGAGACCGCATGAGTGAAACCAAAAGGATCAAGATCGACTAGCGGTGATCTGCAGAGGGAAAGGGGAATGTGTAAGAGAGAATATCATCGAATAAACTAGTGATTAGAGCTATTTAGGCAATATTTGCAAGGAATTAGTGAAACACTCAAGGTGAACCAAAGCGAGGGTAAATCAGTCAATATGAGGAATAAAAATCCCCAGAATTGGTGACTGTGCATATGAATATGGAGGATTCATCACATTCCAACATAGAAAATCAATGTGTCTGGATGAAAAAGTTCATTGATGAGATTGGGGTGGTTCCTACAATTGATGATGTAGTAGAGATATATTCTGATGACTATGGAACCATTGCAAAAGGTTAGTAACCTAGATCACATCACAGTTTAGAGCACATTCTATGACATTATTATCTCACACAAGAAATTGTACATATATGACATGAGAATATTTGTCATGTGAGCAATGTTGATGACCCTCTTCTGAAACACTATTACAATACAACTATGATGGTCATGTAAGATAACTTGGAATGAGATTCATGATTGATTAGCTCTAGTGAAAGTGGGAGACTATTGGTTGTATGTCCTGAGAGCCAATCGTATGATGATTGTATTGGGGACACTTTATACTTGATTTGACTAATAAATATCATTTTTCTTTGTTATGTTTACTTTAGTAGGAGAAAATAATTGAACATAATGATTATCTAAGAATGTATGACTCAAAGAGATGTGATTTTGGGTTGAGGACCTAAACATGTGATCATGTGTAACAAGATTATTCATTCTTGTCCACATCCCTAGTCAGATATCATTAAGTAAATTAGGACAGAAATAATACATTGAGATTTTGTGTTTAATGATGACTATGTCTCATTGTTTGTGATATTCAATATCAAGTCAAACATGTATGTACTTGTTAGTGAATAAGTGTGCCAGACGTACTCAATTTGAGTATCATACATGGTAATCAGATATCACATTCAAAATCATATCACAATATGACAATGGTGATTGTGCTACTTAGACCTGAAGTTAGTATAATAATTAGATATTATTCAGTGTATATTAATACTACTCAACTTTATCTTGAATAATCATTTCTATACTAGTAGTAACTGGGTGCACTATATCACACATGTGGATTATTGTGAGTGGCGTAGATGAAATTGTCCCTCCTATTAGAGTGGTACCCTGGTCACTTGATGTGTGATGCTATGAAATATATGGTCATGCTCATGTAAGTCAATATTGGATATTCTGAGCACATATCTATCTCAATAGTCTACTTCTGATCAAGGAATAAAGATTTAATAGTACGAGGACATCACAATTCCATGATTTGGATTCAGTCGTGATATAGGAGACAAAGGGATTATACGGTCATGGTAACACTCCTCACAAATAGTTTCAAGTTGTTCACTAACTAATTGGAAATATTTGGGGTGTCAATGATGCGATCCAAGATACCACTCATTGCTTGTGAAATTATAATATGATTACAAGCATCACTACCAATGCAATTTGGAAGCTATCATACAACATAACATAGGATACAAACAGAAGAGGACTATAATAGTGGACACAACTAGTTGGTTAGTAAAATATCTAGGTAATCCTTTAAAGAAATCATAGATTCTACATAATCTTAGATAATGGGTGAAAAGTTCTATATAATTAATTAGATGTCCATTTTTCGATCATGTGATGAGTCAATCTAGTTATCAACATAAGGGTTACTAGAAGAAGAGACGATTGGATAGAGTAATCAACCACATTTGGGTGAACTATACTCAATCATTTAATATGATTAGTCAATTGGATGATTAAATAATTTGATTCCAGAATGTTCTGACTAGTCTAGTCGATTATTAGATTAGCTAGTCGACCAATTAATAGGTCCATGAACGGCTGTGCATACACAATCGTTGGCTTTTTGTTTCTCCATTCTTATATAGAAACTCTATTTTTTGTGTTCCTATTTAATCTGGGCATGGCGTCCATGCTTCAAGGTACATACTTTTTACATATGAGAGGGCCTAACCATCATTATCCACAAGGAAAAAAGAAAAGGAGAGAGTGCAACTCTAGCATGTTGCAAAGAAAGGCTTCTTCTTCTTGCTGGCTCAAGGAATGTGATGTGGATTTTGATATGGTCAATGTGGAGTATATAGAGGCACATGCCAAGAGACTGATTTTGGACAACTTCCTCAATTGACATTAGTGCACTGCCACATGTTACACATACAAGGAATGTTGTTGGGATTGTTCTATGAAAAGGTATATCTCGCACGCCTCCTACCTCTAAAATTGTTTTTGAAAAGATCTACTCACGGGAGTCTGGTTGAAAATATTTGTTTCTTCCATTATGCTTGTCATCATCCATTTCTTAACATGTTATTCATTAAATTTTTGTAGAAGTTGCAAATTATACTAAATGTCTAGTGCATGCGTCTTTCATCAATGAGAGATAGCAAATCGTACTAGTAGAATATATCTATTTGTACTAGGTTTAAAGGCAGTATATCAATATTATCATCTCAACCTCATTTGTGATCATGATGGAGTCACCATAAGTAATACACATTTCTATTCTTTTTTTCAAATATTCATTTGTGTTATAGTTGTTGTTAACGAGCTCATAAGGATTGGGGGTTTACTGACTCAAACATAATGAGGAGAATTATAAAGCGCATGTGTGATTAATTTAGGCCTACACATTGGAAGATTGTGATGATGTCATCCCTAATATATACATACCATTAGGGTATTCCTTGCAATAACAATAAATAATATGATGTAAATGCATTTGGGACATATGTTTGTCTTGTACTTCAAATTACTCCCCCTTAACAAGTTATACCAAAACATATCATTCATTAAGCTTGCATAACACCTACATATTTCATAATTTGGAAGAGACTTTTTGTCGGGGCATCCCCATGAACAAAACAAGGGTTTTCTTATCAAAGTATCTGACAATCTGGAAGGATTTGAGTGTATCTTGGATCACAAAATAGTTCTTGATCATGAGTTTGTGTTTTTAAACCATAATATTTCAATTACAAAATGAGAGAGGGAGAGCTATAAAAACTTGAGGGACAAGTCTTCTCTTTTCAATTTCTTTGCCATATAGATATGGTTTGAATTGAATAGAATATCGTTTCTATTAAAAAATGGTTTTGTTTTTTGAAGAGATAGAAGAAGTAAATTTTTGATTGAGTTTTGAATTGGATATTTTACTCAAGAAAAATTTGATCAGGGAATTATAGACTTTTTTTGGTAAAAAAAACTCAATGAAAGGTCAAATTGTGTTTAAATCCAAAGAAATAAGTTTTCTATATGGGAACCCTCATATGTGGCTGAAGGGTAAACATGTGAATCTAAATAGGCAAAAAAATCAAGCAAACATGGAATAAGCCGGATAACATCACCCATTAGCCAGAAAGAAAATTTGTTCATGATCGTTGACATGTATACATATATGATATATTTGTTATTAATTAGCTCAAAGAATTAGGAGTTTGTGGGATCAATCATGAGGAGGAGAAGTGGAAAGGGCATGACTGGTTCAGTTTTAAGCCTACATTTTGGAAGATTGTGACGATGGCATCCATTATATATACATACCATTAGGTCACTCCTTGCAATACCAATTATTTTTTAAATGTAAGCATGGTTGGAACATGTATTTGCATATTATTCTATTTCTCCCACCTTAACAAGTTATAGTGAACCATCATTTTCATTTAGTTAACACACATCCTTATTTCAATTGTTTCACATTAAATTTTTAGTATGTGTATCTTTCATTAATATAAGATAGTGAATTATGCTAATAGTTGCCGCTTGGCAATATACTATAAAGCTTGATTGTGTTTACTGATCTTATATTTAAAAAACTATAGATCTTGAATCTATTTCCCGATCTTATATTAAAAATCTATAAAGCTTGAATTATGGTAATAGTAGTCACCTAACAATATACTATAAAGATTGAATATGTATGTTAATCTTATATTTAAGAAACTACATCACTATTGTCATCTCAGTCGTGATCATGGCGGAGTCACTATAAGTAAACCAGCGTGCTTCTTCTTTCGTCAGCTATATACTCAAGGATGGATCTAGGGGGCAAGCAGAGGCCATTACCCCCTACCCCCAAAAAATGAAAATTTTGAAATATATGTATATGCGTTACAACCCCATTTTCTTTGGGTTCATATGGTTTGAGATGCAATTTCCCCAATAAATGTGTGATTATGGGAATTGTATGATTTATGTGTATTGTATGAGTTTCCTTTACAACATTTCCTTTGTGCATGTGGTTTCATGGATTATAATATATTAATGAGTCGGATATGATTAAAAGAAAAAGAAGAAATCAAATAATGTATTATTAAGAAGGACATTTGAGATAATGAGGAAAAGATAAGAAAAATGTAGAAATAAGGATAATGGAATCATCATGGATGAGATTTTGAGTCCACATGGTTTCTAATGGTAAACAGAATCCAAACAAATAATAATAAAGAATAGGAGAGAGAAAATATGCATAAAATATGCCTTAATAAGTAATAACTTGCATATGAAGAAAAATCTCTCATACTTTCGATTTTGAGTCCCAAACTTGGTACACAATTACATTAAGTCATTATGGACTTTCCTCTAAAATTTGGGATCAAAAGGATAAGTATTTTAGGAGATATTATTTTTGTAATATTTCCTAAAGTGAAGAGGATTAAGTTAAATGTCACGATTTACATTTAAATTGGGATTCTTGGGCTTGACCCATGATGATGTCACATCATATTCTGGCCATTTGATCAGGGATCCGATGGTGGAGAACTTGTCTCCTACCTTCAGCTTGTTTTAGGAAAGTAGGTACAGTAGACCCGAGAACCGTTGGGAGTTTACCTCCTCCCTCAAAGCATGTAAATTTTTGGAAAGCCTCCCATTGAAACTGAGAGATCAATTTGGACCTTTCCACCCCCTGGTTGCCTTGTTGCCATGTAGGATTGGGATTTCCCCAAATCCCACTCCACCCAGGAACAGGAGTTTCATGGAGGGCAAACACATTGGAAGCCTTGCCTATAAAAGGAGTTTCGATGGATCATGGCCTCGGGGGCACTCCTTCCACAAAGGTGTGAGGGGGATGGTGAGAAGAAAGGGTTCTAGATATCTGGTCACGTGTATGAGACCAGAGGTGGTGATGACTCGAGGAGTAGCAAACCCAGACCACCGGAGGGGGTCGTCAGAGAGGCTGCGAGTTCGGTATGGGAGGGTGGAGCCTTGGCAGTCCTCATGTAGGGGTCCAACATTGAGAGGATGAGGTTCAATGGGTGTGTTGACCACCCATGGTGTCGGTGTGCGAGAACTGGGTGGATTACAGAAAGAAGATGACACTGGGTAAAAAGACCAACATGTCCAGTTTGTGCGGGGCCCGAAGCCAGAGGACGTAAGGGAAAAAAGGGGAAATACCCCCGGACCTGGTGCTTTACGTGTGGAGAAGGTCGACCGCTTGGACGGAGCTGATTGGTTGAGCTTAATCTGCATGGAAATAAGGTAATATCTCACCTTCTATGGTGTGGCCTCGTATGATTGGCTAGTTAATGAATAATCTTGCAAAAATCATAGTTGTTTCTAGGAACCTCTGATGAAAACAAACTATACATGAAAATTGATCAGGAGAATGCAAGGAGTGCATTTAAATATAATTAAAGACTGAATCTATTCACAATTATAAATGTAGCTAATTTTTTTACCTTTAATGCATTTATGAATAGAAAACCCTACTTTGATGTTATATGAAATTGAGATTATTGAAATGGACAATGTACGAGCATATTAGCTTGTTGTTAATAAAAAGACATTTTGATGTATAAATAGAATGATCAATATGCTTGATAGCGTAATTTAGGGTTTGATATGTTAATATGCATTAATGGGCTTAGAAACCCTAATCTAGGTGTTAATGGTTTTTAATGAGATATATTTTGAGATTTCTTGTATAAAAGTGATAATAGGTTAATTCTAAGCCTAATTGATGATAAAGAAGGTTTTAATGTGAATAAGTGAATAATTAGGGTTTTAAACCTAGAACTTCTATTTTAGGGTTTTGAGGATATAAAAGAGGAAAGATCTAAAGGAACCCTAATGAAATCTTAATTCGGATTAGAAACCCTAGAAAGTGAGTCCAAGTCAATAAAGTAACTTCTTGATGAGTATGTAGTAAATAGGTTGTATATGCTTTTTAGGATTATGTGCTTTTGTGAAATTGGCTTGCCTACTTGATTGGATTACCTGATTAGATTGGATTGTGCTTGGTTACTATGAGATCTTCCAAATCTGGTATGTGGTTAATTAAGAGTGCACACTTTAGTTTCCTAAAGTTTTCTCGTTGATTTATCAATTGCAATTGAAATAAATTTCTTGGATGATTTTATTTCTACAATCTTTAAAGTGAATATGATTATCATAATATATATATATATATATATATATATGTCTTGCTCGAACCTACATACCATCTTTGGATGTAAGATAAGAGACCAAGCCCTGGAGGGAAGGTCAAGGTGGTCATGCCCCAAAGGGAAGACCACAGGGCACCCAGAGAGGTGACCCCAGGTACCAAGATCATGATGGAGAAGGTAGCCTTAATGTGGCAACACATCTCGCTATCACACAGACAACGAGGTGTTACGCGAAAAATGTGCGGAAATCACCATAACCACAGATTATCAAAAACACGGGTTAATTAAAACTGATTGCGGAAAGCTGATAAACTGAGAAACTATTACATCTAGGTCCTCATCCTGCAGGTAAACAAGTTATATAAACATTTACAAGAACTTGATACGTGTCCACAGCTTAAAGGATCAGCTGTCCTGTCATCACATGAGTTCATCGCCTGTTTATATGTACATAAAGGCCCACATCTGGACAGCAGCAGGTTATACAAAACATCAACAGCTATACCTCGTGAAACAACGTCAAAACACCTCCAAGGACCTGAGAGTACATGGATGACTCTAAGACTCTACTACAAAACATCCAAAACAGCAGCATATCCGTCTCTTGCCTTCTACTGCTCGTCTTGCTGCTCGGCCGCAACTCCGCGACCACCACCACGTCTAGCTTGAACACCTAAAAAGGGTGTAAACCAGTGGGGTGAGACACACAGTCCCAGTGAGAAACATAACTCCCCGTCGAAACTACAAAACCTCAGAAAGATAAAGCAAAAGCAGAAGATAACTGATAAAGGTATAACAAGAGCAGTCTATAAAGCAAGGCTATTTATACCATCAAGCTTACCAGGAATGTACGGAAGGCATATACTCAAGTATTTCTTTATAGAACATGATTAGCAAGATAAGATTTATAAGTTCTTACCACATAACCTGAGGAACATATAAGTAACTGTGAGATGTAACAAGATTAACTACAACCAAGGCCTCAACCAATGTTCTGTGTTTTTCCTTAAGCAGTAAATACTATACGGCTAGATTATGTATTCTTATGCCCTGAGGAAGTGAACCGTACAGTTCAAATCCAACCGACGGCTGTGAAACCCGGAGTCGGTGCCATACAAGGTCAATGGAAGAGATGGACTCCACAACCTCCCACCTCGTGGTCAGTGCATGAGTACAACACAAGCTGGACCGTAGTCTCATGCTTTGAGTGGTCTCAGCCACAGAGTCAGCTCCATAGGCTACCCATCCACTAGCCCACCTCGGTACAGGTCTCGGCGCTAGTATACCTGAGCCACGGGCCAATTCACCGTGCTCTGAGCCATGAATGCATTCATGCTCCCATATCACATATCCTGAGCCATGGGCCTGTTCACCATGCTCATATACATATCCCGAGTCTGCAACCGTAGCTGCACTCGAATCCTCACTACTTTAGACTAGGAGAAACCTCACATATTCAACAATATGCGCTCCGGGTTAACCCGTAGGAGAACCCATTTCACCATCACCAGCTCCTGACAATGATGGATCTATGGCCAGGGAAACTACATGATATGTTTCACTGTAATTAGTTAGCATCTTTAAAGTGCATTGCAAGATTCAGTCAAGGTTATATAACATGCAAACTTTAACAATAATAAATAGCAGGAAACACTGTATCATGTTTTTACTGTAATCAATATCATCCTGGTCCATCACAAGGATCCAACATTACATGTTATCACTTGGCCTCTTGCCAATCATCTAGATTCATCACAAGGATAATCACATTTCCAGGGGATCCCAATCCCTCATCACATAGTGTCACTGCCTTTCCAGGCTTACATCATCATCATGGATAGCAATTCCAGCACTTTAGTCAAACTCAGGTCCTTAGACCAAAGCACATCATGCATTTCATTATCAAGAGTAACCATCAAAGTAGTGTTACTCAAACATATGTATCTCATAGCCCCTTACATGGCTATGCATCTGTACCTGCATGGTTAGTATGCACAATCATCATGGATGTTAGAAGATTTATATTATCAACATAGGGCAACATTGATGCTTTATATGTTGTTATCAATCATGCCTCAACTTGTGACCATAGACCTAAGTTATATCATCATGCAAAGCATCTTATATGTTTATCGTTTCCTTAGCGTTATACAGATAGTTCGAGATGATCACATACATATGAGATGTTGTATTAAGATGCCTAGATGTGGTCTACTATATCGTGCACGTCAAGGGTTGCCATCATGGCTAAACGTGATAGAGGAACAACATCCAACATACCAGTTTCCATAAGGGACATGACCCTCACTAAAGAATCCACAACCTTACAAGAGGTGGTATCGGGCAGGGCACCCCTCATATCATCAAACCACTTTAGTCTTATAATGGTCAAACAAACCACTAAGATGACGGGAAACACCTGAGGTATAACATGCAACGTGGTGTCGTGCTTCATGGTAACGGCCGAAAGGTTACCTCCTCAAGCTAGGTGTATCGGGCAAACATGACTGTTTGTGTGACGCTAGACACTACCCTAACGATGTCGACCCATCACGGAGGCTTAGGTATCGGGCATGCATTCATCAGGGGTGATGTCCGTCACACACACAAGGCAAGGACCCCTGGTGATGCCCGTCACACACATAATGGTAAGATTCAAGTGGGACGCTCATCACAGATCTGGCTAGCACCGTCCATATCTCAAGCACAACGACACCATGACACACCTAAGTCATGTGTCGGGCAGGGCACTCCTTAAGAGGCAACGCCTAAGGGTGCGACTCAAACAGCTAGCAGGGAACCTGTCGTTCAGCCAACCCATCCATGGCCTATCGGCCGTCACAAAGCAAGAATGGTAGTGTGATGCCCATCACAAGGTCAGGGACCAAGGATATCGTTCACCACAGCCACCCCAAGATGTCGTCCAAGATTCAAGGTTAAGAGATATCGGGCAGCACCTCTCCCAAGATCATAACCGCCAAGAAACAACTCCACAAGATCGTCATCAACTTCAAGAACAAGGGCACCAACCCTATTGGGTCAAGAAGATGCTCACCTCTCAACTTAATCGAGAGAGGGGTCTTGCACACTTCTCATCACCAATCGGGCAACACAAGAAACAACCACAGCCAAGGTCCACAACTACCACAAAGCTCACCCTTCATGTCCATGGTGAGAGGAGGGCGTTGCTCAAGTAACTAGAACACAAGCTCACCTCTCAACTTAAACGAGAGAGGGGTATTGCCCATGATACTAGAACTCAAGCTCACTCCTCTAGACCTAGGAGAGAAAGGGTTGTTGCTCACCAAGAAACCCTAGAACATAGTTCGGCCAACAAGACGAAACTTAAGCAAGAAACTAAACTAGAAACATGCATAGCCGATATGATCATAAGAAGCATAAAAGAACATAGAATAGGTAGTATAGTTAGGGTTAAGAGTTATGCAACCTGCCTTAAGTAAGCTCCAAGCTCCTAGCTCCAAGCTCCAAGCACCACCAAGGAAGAAGGAGACTCCAAGGAGGATCAACCACCAAGCTAGCAAAGAAGAGAGGTGTATCGTGCACCAAGGGGAAAGGAGACTAAGGAACTAAAGGGATCCTTAGCAAGAGAAGGGAAACACATATATAGAAGGAGATGGAGGAGAAAACAAGGTAGAGCAAGTCAAGGTGTCACCCACCTAGGGACACTTGTCCATGGGCAATGCCACCACTCTAACATGCCCTAACCACATGTCCACGGCCATTGCCACATGCAAGCACCAAGTTTCCACTAGTGGTGACATAAACAAGGTCAAAGAAGTTCAAAGATCCATGGGCGACACACTTGGACGACACACCACCACCATGGGTGACAGAGCCCTGGGCGACACAGCCTGGGCGACACAAGCATCCTCTTGCCCGACACAAGGTTCAACCAAGCAAAGGCAAGGCACCACAAGGCCCAACAAGCTCATCCAAGCCCAAAGGAACTCAAGCAATGGGCCCAAACCTTCCTCTCAACACTAGAGGAAGCAAGGAGAGGGAGGAACACCTCACAATATGACAAACTTGCCCACAAACCCTAGGCTTGGGTTATTTGCAAGTAGTACCTCCAACTCTCAACAAAGCACAAACAAACCCTATTCACTACTAGAGGTGATTAACAAGCAACTAAGCATCAAGGTTAAGCAAAGCAAACAGGGTAAACCCTAAACGAAGGTCGGGGTACTTACAAACTAACCCCTTACAAAGGGATTTCGTCCCCGAAATCCGAAGAGAAAAGCGAGGGATACTTCCTCCTCATCTCTTCCTCAAGCTCCCACGTGGCTTCCTCGATGCCACGATGATGCCAAAGAACCTTTACAAGAACTAGGTCCTTCCTTTTCAGCTTCTTAACTCTTCTGTCAAGGATCGCAACAGGACCTTCCTCGTAGGTCACATCTTCATCAAGCTCAACTTCAACTGGCTGTATCACTATTCCTGAATTCGGATGACTTTTCTTCAGCATACTGACATGGAACATTGGATGTAACTTGTGCAACTCTGGTGGCAATTCTAACTCGTAAGCTACTTTTCCCATATGTGCTATGACTATGTAATGCCCTATATATCTAGGTGCTAGCTTACCCTTCCATCCAAACCTTAGCACACCTTTCCACTGCGAGACTTTAAGATACACTTTGTCTCCTACCTGGAACTCCAAAGGTCATCGGCGATTGTCTGCATAAGACTTCTTCCTGTCCTGTGCCGCTTTCAACTGTTGTTGTATCACTTTGATCTTTTCTGTTGTCTGCTGCACTAACTCAGGACCCAAAAGCTGATATTCCCCAGACTCGTACCAACACAAAGGAGATCTGCACTTCCTGCCATACAAGGCCTCATAGGGAGCCATGTCAATGCTCCGCTGATAACTATTGTTGTAAGCAAACTCTATCAAACTGAGATGTACGTCCCAACTATCTAGGAACTGCAAAATACATGCTCGAAGGAGATCCTCCAAAGTCTAAATAGTCCTCTCAGACTGTCCATCTGTCTGCGGGTGGAAGGCAGTACTGAACCTCAACTGCGTTCCCAATGCTTTGTGCAATTGTTCCCAGAAACGACTTGTGAACTGAGGGCCTCTGTCAGAAACTATCGTTGCTGGAACACCATGCAAGCGTACTATCTCATCCATGTATACTCGAGCGAGCTTCTCGGATGTATACGTTGTCTTCACTGGTATAAAGTGGGCAGACTTTGTCAATCTGTC
Organism: Alisma plantago-aquatica; assembly: GCA_963693085.1. Classification (NCBI taxonomy): domain Eukaryota; kingdom Viridiplantae; phylum Streptophyta; class Magnoliopsida; order Alismatales; family Alismataceae; genus Alisma; species Alisma plantago-aquatica. The sequence continues at coordinate 758,140,750 of OY856412.1, forward strand.
CACTATAACCCAAATGGAATCACGATTCCTAGTTATCCTGGGTAGACTAATTACGAAATCCATGGTTATATGATCCCATTTCCACTGTGGTATCGGTGGGGGTTGCAACGTACCTATCGGCTTCTGATGCTCAGCCTTGACTTGCTGACAAACTGCACACCTAGCCACAAACTCGACTAAATCTCTCTTCAAGTCGGGCCACCAATACAAGTCCTTCAGACTATGATACATCTTGGTGACACCTAGATGCATAGCATACATCGACGTGTGTGCTTCCTCGAGCACTAACTTCCTCAGATCATCAACATCGGGGACCACCATCCTATCACGATAGAAAACTAGCCCATCCTCGGACTCATGGAACCCATCATGCTTTTTGTTGCCGAACTCTGATCTGATCAACTGTACTGCATCATCTGTTTGTTGTGCATCTTTGATCTGCTATCTCAGCGTAGGCTTGACTTGCATCTATGCTAAAAGTCTAGCTAACAAAGAAACTTCCATATGTGCATTCATCTGCCACAAGGAAACAAACATATCTCGTCTGTAGCATACCAGGGAACTCAACTATGCCTTCTTTGAAGAAAGAGGAGAAGACTTTCGGCTAAGCACATTAGCTACCACATTAGCCTTACCAGGATGATACTCGATGGTGCAGTCATAATCATTGATTAACTCCATCCATCGACGTTGTCGCATGTTTAACTCATGCTGTGAAAAGATGTACTTCAGATTCTTGTGATCCGTAAAAATTTGACACACTTCCCCGTAAAGATAGTGTCTCCAAATCTTTAACGCATGGACTACTGCTGCCAACTCCAAATAATGAGTCTGATAGTTCTCCTCGTGTTTCTTAAGCTGTCGCGAAGCAAAAGAAACCACATGATCTTCCTGCATCAGCACACAACCTAAACCTTTCTTGGAAGCATCGCAGAAAACAACATAGCCCTTTCCAGGCTCTGGTAGCACTAACACTGGCGCACTAGTCAGCTTCTCCTTCAAACATTAGAAAGCTTGCTGACAACAGTTGGTCCAGACAAAAGGTACATCCTTTCTAGTTAGCTTCGTCATTGGCAACACAATCACACTGAAGTCCTTGATAAACCTTCGGTATTATCCTGCCAATCCCAAGAAACTACAAACTTCTGTCAGTGTCTTTGGCTGTTCCCATTCTGCAACGGACTCCACCTTCTTCGAATCTACTTTGACTCCTTCCACGGATATCACATGGCCCAAGAAAGTTACTTCTTCCAACCAGAATTCACACTTACTGAACTTGGCGTAAAAGTGATGTTGGCGAAGAAGAGTCAACGCTAGACGAAGATGTCTCTCATACTCTTGCTTGTCCCGACTCGTCCTGAAAGTTGACTTTGGTATGTCATCCACCTTAATCCTCAACTGATGATATCCGGACCATAGATCGATCTTCAAAAACACTATCGCACCACGCAACTGATCGAACAGATCATCTATCCTCGGTAACGGGTACTTATTTTTTATCGTGACCTTGTTCAACTGCCGATAGTCTATACATAACTGCATCGATCCATCCTTCTTTTTAACGAACAACACTAGAGCACCCCAAGGTGACGTACTTGGTCGGATGAAACCTTTCTCCAACAACTCTTGCAACTTCTTCTTAAGCTCTGCCATCTCTACTGGAGCCATCCTATATGGTGTCTGTGCAACTGGTTGCGTTCCTGGTACCAGATTGATCTTGAAATCAATTTCTCAGGGTGGAGGAACACCGGGAAACTAATCAGGAAACACATCCGCAAACTCTCGAACAACCAACACCTCTTCAAGGCTAGGACCCTTCGCCTTGGTATCCACAATGGTATCCACCACGTGAGCTAAGAACGCCTCACATCCTTGTCGTAACAACTTCTCTGCCACCGTAGCTGATACCAGACACGTCGGAAGAATCTTCCTATCTCCAAGCACAAGGGCACCAACCCTATTGGGTCAAGAAGATGCTCACCTCTCAACTTAACCGAGAGAGGGGTCTTGCACACTTCTCATCACCAATTGGGCAACACAAGAAACAACCACAACCAAGGTCCACAACTACCACAAAGCTCACCCTTCAAGTCCATGGTGAGAGGAGGGTGTTGCTCAAGTAACTAGAACACAAGATCACCTCTCAACTTAAACGAGAGAGGGGTATTGCCCATGATACTAGAACTCAAGCTCACTCCTCTAGACCTAGGAGAGAAATGGGTGTTGCTCACCAAGAAACCCTAGAACATAGTTCGGCCAACAAGAAGAAACTTAAGCAAGAAACTAAACTAGAAACATGCATAGCCGATATGATCATAAGAAGCATAAAAGAACATAGAAGAGGTAGTATAGTTAGGGTTAATAGTTATGCAACCCACCTTAAGTAAGCTCCAAGCTCCTAGATCCAAGCTCCAAGCACCACCAAGGAAGAAGGAGACTCCAAGGAGGATCAACCACCAAGCTAGCAAAGAAGAGAGGTGTATCGTGCACCAAGGGGAAAGGAGACTAAGGAACTAAAGGGATCCTTAGCAAGAGAAGGGAAACACATATATAGAAGGAGATGGAGGAGAAAACAAGGTAGAGCAAGTCAAGGTGTCACCCACCTAGGGACACTTGTCCATGGGCAATGCCACCACTCTAACATTCCCTAACCACATGTCCACAGCCATTGTCACATGCAAGCACCAAGTGTCAACTAGTGGTGACATAAACAAGGTCAAAGAAGGTCAAAGATCCATGGGTGACACACTTGGACGACACACCACCACCATGGGCGACACAGCCTGGGCGAAACAAGCATCCTCTTTCCCGACACAAGGTTCAACCAAGAAAAGGCAAGGCACCACAAGACCCAACAAGCTCATTCAAGCCCAAAGGAACTCAAGCAACGGGCCCAAACCTTCCTCTCAACACTAGAGGAAGCAAGGAGAGGGAGGAACACCTCACAAGATGACAAACTTACCCACAAACACTAGACTTGGGTTATTTGCAAGTAGCACCTCCAACTCTCAACAAAGCACAAACAAACCCTAATCACTACTAGAGGTGATTAACAAGCAACTAAGCATCAAGGTTAAGCAAAGCAAATAAGGTAAACCCTAAACGGAGGTCAGGGTCCTTACACTTAAAGTCACTTGTAAGGACTTAACCCTAGAGAGGGTATCCCAGAGGATGAGTAAAAGTGGTTGAGGAGTCATATTGAAAGAAAGTGATCTTGCATTGTTAACAACTATTTGATGTGTTTATGTTGTTAGAATATATGTGCAATGTTTTGGTTGTCACCACATACGAGTATATTCATTTATACTGACTGGCATTTTGTTTGTCGACATTTTAGGAAGTATCTGAAATTGGACAAATAGTAAAGTGAAACTTGTGAAAGATTAAAGTTAAATATACCAAGGAGGATTATCCAGATAGATTTCTACTGTGGCTAGAAGTCATAGTTACCTTTTTTTTGGAAGGTATGTAAAAATAAATTTTATTCCAGCTTTTAAGTTTAGTTCTTCGTAGAATTTGATAATTATTTCTTATTAATTATTAAACCATTGATCTTGTTTTTGGGATAATGCCTCTGACTTCTTGGTCTTCCTTAATTGGGGATTACCGGGAAGCGGGGTCGTTACAATATATTTATAAGTACATATTTAATATATATTAGTTTAACATCTACTAATCACTAAAAGTGTATTGGTGCAGCGGTGAGCAGCGTGTAGTGTTACCTGCAGCACCTAGGTTCGACTCCCTATTATGATGTGATTACAAATTTTCCTTGATAGTTGAATGTGATGTACGTGTTTGTCTTAGATTTATATTTTAAGTAATCTATCTATTAAAAAAACTATCTTGGTGCAGTGGTGCGAAGCTAGTAGTGCAAGTTGGAAGTTGATGGTTAATGTGTTATATTATCGCACTAAAAAATTCACTCGGGGTTGAGATCCCCTAGCTTTTACCAAAACCAATGTGCAATAATACCACCCGTAAGTGGACGGGTCTTATCGCAGTATAGTTGAGGATCGAATCCCAATAGACAACATTTTTAAGAATCTTAGTCAGTCGAATCTAGTTCAAGTAAGATTAATATTTAGAACGATTGGTTGTTGTGAGGTTAATTAAACTAAGTGCAGGAAAGTAAAGGGCAGAATTAAAGTTGATCTAGATTAATGATATGGAATCACTGGGATGGTATCGGGTTTCACCACCACTATACATGGAAACACGTTCAAACATCAAACATCCAGGCAAGATATAACTATCCAAATATAGCTACTGCAAAACCCCCCATCCGGGCATTAGGTTTGCATAAGCATCACCTTAGGCATCAGATATATCATCACCATCTAGATCACATACTTATGGCTCTGAAGATACAAAATCCAACTAAGGTTGTGGTTCTCCCTAAGGGATGTTCATACCACAGAAGTGTCACCGTAGGATAGATGGATCGTCCCCTCACGGATCACTCACTTACGACCTCAAGGAATCCTTTCAAAAGTTCTCATCAAGGATTCAACCATGCTAATCGTCAAGCAAGCAAGTGGTTAATCTACAAGCAAACATCGACGATTTAACAAAGAAGATACAACATCCAACTAAGGTTGTGGCCCTCCCTAAGGGATGTTTAGGCCATAGAAGCGTCACTGTAGGTTAGATGGCTCGTCCCCTTATGGATCATACACTTACGACCTCAAATAATCTCATTCTATTTCTAGTTTGAGAGTTAACCTCATTAAACAACATTCTACCCTACATATAGAAGTTCTTACAACATAGGGAAAAAACAAGATGAAAGCTTGCAGGTTAACAACTACAAACATAGTTGATTAAACATGAAATGAAAAGTTATATACATTGCCATGGAATGCTTAACAAGAGAACATGCTTGCATGGGCAGCGAGGCTAGTCCCCAGACCCCAGAAAAAAGGAACTACTCACTCATGATGCGAGAAACAAGAAGAATAAGAAAGAGAGAGGATTCTGCCATGAGCATGATGCAGAAGGTAGTCACGACTCGGTGAAGATGATGTGGTCTTCTATGTCATGTCGGAGCAGATCTGGATGAAGAACGAGGGACGCCAGGATAGATTGTGCAGTCTTTCTCACTCCTCCATTCTTCTCTCCTCAGTCTCCTTGATTTGTAACAGGAACAGCTGGTGAAGTTACAGTGGCAGGATCGGACCAGCATATAGGCAGCCTATCGGCGTCCCAGAACTGATACCCAAATGAGGACCCTACTGGTCCTATTTATAGGCTCGGGTATGATCTCATGATTTGGGCCCAGTTGCAATTTTTACAATTTGCTTAATCGGTTTGGTGTGTATGACCAAACGGTTTGGTGTTGTCATCCAAATAGTTTGGAATGCATGTACCCTCCAAACAGTTTTGCTTGCATATGAATAAACAGTCTTGATATGTGACTATACGGTCTCAAAACTTTGGCTCTATCAGTCTGGAAACCGATGGTGACCAAATGGTCTTCCTGCCTCAATCGGTTTGGAGGACATTGCCCAAACGATCTTGAACACTCGACTATCGGTCTTGGATGCATGCCTTCATACGGTTTTGGAAAAAAGGTGCGCATATGGTCTTAGATGCACTCTGCTCTATCAGTCTCGCAGACCAGTATCCATCCAAATGGTCCTTAGGTCTGATCGTTCTTGAGAAGCTCTGTTCTAAATGGTCTTGCACGAACGTTTAGTATCCTCCAAATGGTTTCATGCAACACCCCCAAACGGTCTTCATCGTGACTTCACACGATCCTGCTCCACCGGTCTCAGAGAACGTTGCAGGTCTGGATGCGCCGCCAACCGGTTTGCTCCCATCGGTCTCGCGATCTGGGTGATGTGCTGCTGATCGATCTTGAGAATCGGTGGCCTCCACACGGTCCGCGCTATCAGTCTCGGTTGGCCGAATGGTCTTAAGACTGTGTAGTGGACAACCGGTCTTGTACAGCAGGCGCAATGGAGAGAAGGTTGTTGGGCGGCAGGGGATGCAGGTGCAGGGAGGTGCAATGCCCACGACAAGTGGAGCTAGGGTTGCAGAGGGTAAGGGAAGGAAGAGGAAGAAGGAAAGTAGTGGTTGATGGAGAAGGTGGTCACGGTGTCATCTAGGGTTACAACACAGGCAACAAGGATGATGGAAGAAGAAGGTGTTGGTGGAAGGTCAGGTTCTCTCGGCTTGCTGCAGGCTGAGATGAAGGTGTAAAAGAATGATCGGAGGCGCTGTTGAGATCGGCGGAGGTGCGTCGAGCAAACTCTGTAGAGGTCTGAACGATCTTGAGAGTCAGATTGCCGCCAAACGGTCTTGAGTAGGTGTTTCTCACACGGTCTTGAGGGACCGTTAGAAGGAGACCCGATAGGGTAGGTTGAGACCAAAACCATTAGCTCAAATGAATGAGGGCCGTAGATCCAAGATCAGATGGTGTGGATATGCTCGCGGTCTGAGACCGTATGGATGGATGGTTAAGACCGAATGGTCAAAACTAAATGGATGAGGTCGATAGGTCAAGACCGTTTGGTCAGACCGTTTGGTCAAGACTGATTGGTCAGACCGTTTGGTTAAGACCGATTGGTCATACCATTTGGTCAAGGCCAATGATGAGATGATTTTGAGTGAGGGTAGATCTAGGGCTGAGAAACGTGGGTCCCACTCATTAGGGTTTTATGTGGATAAGGGTTTGATCGAATGGTGGTGATTATTGTGGATAAGGGTTGAATGGAGGTGGGTGACATCTGGTGGTTAAACGTCATAAAAACCTGCATAAAATCATCATAAACTCAGTTAAAACTTTGATATTTAAACCAATTAAGCAATTTTGCACATTTTGATATTTAGTAAATGAAATTGGGTGTATTGAATCAAATTGAGTCCAAGATGGTGATTGAATTTCATGATGAATGTGCATTCATCACTAGTTTGATGCTTGAGATCTTGTATATTGTTAATAGTATTTTTTTAATGAGTTGATGTAAGGTGTATGTATGGATTTGGACCCCCCATCTCTTAAACGTCGGCTCTGCCACTGTATATATTGTACTTGATGTTCTCATGGAGATCTAACGAATCCATCTATATATTTCCTGATCACCTCCACTTGAGTTAAGTTAGGCAATCGGGGAGTGAATTTTTTTTTTACCGTACTAATACATGGGGGTCTCGTAGAACATTGGAGTCACAATCATTTGGGATTCTACTCCCGATTTAAATGCAATCCTATCATTACTTTTGTGCAACTAAACAAGGTACTTAAATTGCTAATGGATATAAAATCATATCCTATGGGTAGTCCTGCAAACTAAATAGGGTCTTAGGATACTCCTTGCAAGGTTAGTGAGAGAAAGATCCAACTTATCTCTAGCAACATCCCAAGGGTTTCATCGTCCCCGATCCCACTCCTCCTGTCCGGCGAGTCCCTAAAAAAGCCCCCGTCCTTCCCGGCGAGCTCTACACTGGAAGGTTAACAAAGGTTTGGATTTCTCACATCTTCTGATTCCCCGCCTTTCTCGACATACGATCCCACACCACAGATCAAATGTACACTCCTTCCCTTGAACATGCACTCTCTCCCTCCTCTTTACTTCTCTTCCCAATTTCAGAGGTCAAGGCCACATCTAGTGCATCTTCGATGCTACCTCAAGGATTTATGGTGACATGCAGACCATTTAATCACAACTATTAATCTTCCCCCATCTGGTGGCAGATGAATCAAACCACTTTCCTGGCTATTTAGGATCTACTTCACCCTGAGACTTTCTCTGTGACACCCCCTTTCTGAGATGCCCTCCTACTACCGACCTCTCTGTCGACCTCTCGCTCCCTTCTCATCGGTCACTTTGGGGGAGTTTCCCTACGCACCTATGGAAATATTCTCCCTATCCAGATCATCACCCCAGTGGGTATCTCTGCCGCAATCACATCATGAGAACAAGAGGTTTATTTACCTTGGCCAAGTGCTTAAACAAGCACACATAGGTTGTTCAGGGAAAATCATCGATCTTCAGAAGTGCTCTCAAGCTAAGGAAACACTCAGTTTCATCTACCTACATTTGGGAACCTCTTTCTCCACCTTCCATGGATTCTCGTTTCACCTTCATGGAATACCAACTCTCAAATCTCGCATACTCCTCATGCATCCCTCTCCGCAAAGTGTAGATATACCACAAGTTCAACATCTCTCTGGGATCCTGCGTGGTTAACTTGGGCCACTGATCTTTCCCGATGACGGTCACCTAGTCATACTGAATGACCATCACTGGAAAAATAGAGCATCAACCTTACTCATCTCCAAGGGTTGGGCCCAGTTGGTTGCCGAACTCCAGCTTAAGCCAGAATGGACCATCTATATCAAACCTTCTGGAAATCTAACATTCTTGGCTTGGGTTAGGGATTTCAACGCCGACACACCACCAGAGCTGACACATCTCTATGAAAAGAATGACGGAGAGAGTTCATCTTCTTCGAACTCGGTCGATCATCTTTTTGTTCGAGACATCCATCAACTGTCGATCGGCTCCAAGCGTTGGCCCATCTCTGTCTCCTCCAGTCTAGAGGATGATGATGATGTTGATACAGCGACAACACCACATTACTCAAACTCCATCGCTGCCAGGTATCACCTCTTTCCCCCTCCTATCAGCTCTAAGACTATAAACCCTACTCTTGATATGCTTCACAAAACCCTAAACCCTATATCCACCCCTAAGATAGATATCATACCAAAAGACACCTTTCTCCTAAATCGTACTTTTCCCCTTCTAGGGCAGGAAAAATCTATATACCTCATAAACAAACACTTAGAAAAAAGCTCCACCGCCCAAACTTGGCAAAAAGCCCCTCCCAGACGAACTTTTCGGGCCCTTATATGCTCTTTTTGCAATAGCAGACACCATTCAGCATCTATATGTCCTTCTTGTTTAACCTATTTCAGATGCCAACAAAAAGGACATACCAGAAAAAACTGTAGGGCTCACCTTCCCCCAGTTAAACACAGACCAGTTGTTGCCTCAGAGCGGCATTTCCCTAGATATTTCTCTGAAAAAGCCATGACTTTCAAAGAAAACCAACGGTTTCCCAAAAAGGGTGTTTCTAATTACAGACGCCTTCCCTACCTCTCACCCCCACTCACCAAAAATACTTTTGCATGCTTAGTTGATCTCCCACCCATGCATGCATATCCCTTCCCAACCTCTTCTAAGCATATATACACCAGACATGAGCCATCCACAAAACTGTACCACAAACCCTCAGTTTTTAAACCACCACCACCGAAACCTAACACACACATTGCTCCGACCAGAGAATACACTTCACTCTCCAAATCCACATCACTGGATATGGAAGCCTCGGGGCATCTAGATTATGCCATTGCCCTTGACTTACCTGCAAACTCCATGAGACTTCTTAAGGTCTTAACTTTGAGGAGCATTCTGGTCTCCATTGAAAACAACCTCGACAATAGCCGGGTCAACATCCTAGATGTCACCCGAGCCCTAGCTCTTCTAATCCCAGGATAGACAATCCTCAAACCCAAGATCTATTCCCCTACCCAGCTGATTTACACGGTCCCAGAAGGCGCAAAAATTGAACATCTGTTCAACCAGGTCCTCACCATTCCTTGTGAATCAAGCTTCATTCAAGCCAGATTAACCAAATGGTCGGCAGATCTAGGGGCCTTCCCAGCGCCAGCAGGAGGTTCTGACTAGGTTTCCATTTCAAACCTCCCACCCCACCTCTGGGAAGAGGATATCTTTAGGGGGATAGCCCACTCTATTGGGGCCACTCTACAATACATCAACCTCGAAACCTTACACCATATTCAATACATCAAAGCTTACTGCCTATTTGCTATCAAAGCAGCCATGTCGTTAACCCCAACCATCAATATCAGAATAGGAGAATCCATTTACAACATCAAGATGTCAATCGAACATCCTTCGGATAACAAGACAGTCTTCTTGGACCTTCCTGTCCACCCACCCTCCTGGTTCTGTCCAAACAAAGACAGAAAGGCCCCAAACCCTGCTCACAAGACAGGTGTTAGACACCTTGTGTGGGAAAGGAAAAACTACAAAACCACTTCCTCTGGGCACTCAAATACTCCATCCAACCACAAGAGAACCAGATCCTCCTCTCCTCCCAAACCTAGATTAGCCTCCCCACCCACCAGCACGAAATCCCCTTCTCCACCACCTTCCAAGAAAAACAACAGTGCTCTTAGCATTATCCCAAACACCTTGAAAAAACTCAAAACAACCATACTAAAAGAAATTAGAACTTCACAGAGTCCATAGCTGAAGAGCACAGGATAAGGAGAAGAAGTCAGCAAACTCCCAAAGATAATGCTGCCCTATCCTGAAGGGGAAAATAAGAAACATATCATCAACCGATAGGAACCAAGTACATCCACAAATTCTTCATTTAGCACATCATGCACAAAATCTTATATTCTGGATGATTCTTCTTCTCCTTTAATCAATACTTTAGATCGAGATCTCGATAACATAGAAGATCTAGCATCTTGGTCTAACATTTCTAGTTTCACAAAATTTGCTAGCAATATTGGAATAAAATTTGATGATGAGGATAAGGAAAATAAAGTTTTAGATGATATAGAACTTTTCATGGGATGGACCAACCGAAGGGAATGGGAAACCACCAAAGTCAACTTCGACTTACTTAAAATCCAATAGTTTGTCTCTGGACTCCCCTTTTCAGTAATCATTTTATCCGCTATGAGAATATCAACATGGAACGTATGTGGGGCTGCAAACCTCAATAGACGAAAGGAAATCCGTTCTCATATTTACAAAAATAAAATAGACCTCATCACTATCCAGGATACAAAAACTTGTGTTTCCCCATTTGCCCTTAAAACCATTGGTGGCAATAGAATAACATACTGGATCCAAATTTACCCCTCTGGATTTAAAGGAGTTCTAGTAGTGGGTTTCAACAACCAATCTTTCATCCCTACTAACTCCTACATCCATGACTTCTCCATAACCATCACTATCAAAAACACAACTAATAGTTTTAGCTGGAATTTCACAAGGGTTTATGGAGAACCTGGACATAATAAGATTTCTTTCCTAACTAAATTAGAAATGATTATGTCTTCTTTCTACAAGTCTCCCTGGGTACTAGGTGGGGACTTCAATCTAATAACCCAAAATTTAGATCGATACAACCCAACTAGCTCATCACAACCCATGTCTGCTTCCGACAAACATTTTAGCCACCTTCTCACTAGACATGAATTAATTGAACTTAAACAATCAAACGCCTCCTTTACTTGATCAAGAAATCAAACCTTCGCCAGATTAGACCACTTCATCTGCTCCCCCACTTGGGAAGACCAGCACCCCCTCTCCACTGTTCACACATCTCACTGAGCCATCTCATACCATTTTCCCCTTATCCTTGATACCACCACTGAACCATGGGGAAAAAGACCATTTTGTTTTGATAACTACTGGCTCTCAGTAGATAACTTCTCTCTCAAGTGTGCCAAGCACTGGAAGCAGACCGACCCATATCCTCAAAAACACTAAAAAAAATCAAAACCCACATAAAAATGGAAACTTCTTAACCCAAATAAGCTCTTTGAAACTCTCAAAGACCTTGACCAACAATTCCTTTTTGTTGACAAAGACCCTGCAGCTGACCCAGCTCTAGTGCTTTCAATAAAAGCTGACATGGACTTCACAAAAAACTACATTGACACTAAATGGAGACAAAGAGCAAAAATCACATGGGCAAAAGAAGGAGATAAGAACTCAAATTTCTTTCACAAAATGTGCAACAATAACTTCCGGAAGAACGCCATCACATACTTACAAATCAATAATAGAACCACAACCCACAAATCTACCATCACAAACCATATCACAAAACACTTCAAAAAAATCTCCAACACCAACCGCCAACCCTCCTGCCTAAATGACCTGGTTTGGCCTACGATATGTTCTTCAAAACTTGACCATCCTCTTGATATTATCAAACCATTCACCTCATAGGAACTGGACATGGCCATAAAAACCTTAGGCTTAAATAAATCACCTGGCCCAGATGGACTTAATGTTGAATTCTACCTTGCAAATTGGAACCACTACAAAGTAGACTTCCTAGCTTTAATCAAGGCTATTTATGACAGCAAAAACGTTCACAACATCATCAAACATCTAAATAGAACTTTCATCGCTCTCATAAAAAAAACCAACCAACCTGACCTCATTTCCCAATTTAGACCAATCAGTCTCATCAACACCTCCTACAAAATCATAGCCAAGACTTTAGCAAACAGAATAAAACCTCATATCAACAAAATCATCCCTCTCAACCAAAATTCTTTCCTCAAAGGAAGAAGTATTCAAGATGCCTACTTGATGGTTAACGAAACTATACATCTCTGTTATAAAAACAGAACACCCTTACTAGCCATCAAATTGGACTTTGAGAAAGCTTTTGATTACTTTAATTGGCAATGTATCACCAAAACGCTCCATGGCTTTGGCTTTCCTAATAAATGGGTCAACTGGATTCATGCTTGCATCTCCACAAATTATTTATCCACTATCATAAATGGTGCCCCCTTCAGATATTTCAGAAATACAAATGGCCTTAGACAAGGGGATCTTCTCTCTCCTTATCTGTTCATCATTGTCACTTCCATTCTCTCACACATGATACAAATGGGCAAAGATAATGGACTGATACACTCACCTGTGAAATGCAAAGAGAACATTATACAATTCGTAGATGATGCCATCATCCTCACCTCTCTAGAGGACTCCTCTATCCTCAACACCATCAGGATAATAGGAATCTTCTCCTACATCTCTGGACTCAAAATAAATCTCCATAAGTCATCCATCTTTGGAGTTCACATTGACTTCTCAGAGTTGGCCAGATTTAGAGAACTCCTTAGATGCAAGGTTGAAGATTTCCCCATACAATACCTAGGACTCCCCATCACCCCCCACAACATCACAAATGCTACTTGGAAACTCGTCTTTGACAGAATCATTAGAAAACTCTCATCTTGGACAAATAACTTCCTCAACCTCGCTGGACGACTTACTCTCCTAAATAGTGTCATCACACCTATCACCACTCATTATCTTAGTTGTATCCCCCTCCCAACCAAGGTCAAAAAGCTCATTGATAAAACTCGTAGAAAATTCCTATGGAACAACCATATTCCTTCCTCCAACTCTGGAAGTCACTACCATCTTGTAAATTGGGACACTATTGCTGCACCAATTAACCAAGGAGGTTGGGGTATTCTTAACATAGACACCCACACATTCTGTCTTATCACCAAAATCATCAACGGCCTAGCCAAAAACAAGAGGAAAATCTGGACCAGTCTCATAAATTTCAAATATTACCAAAAATTCCTACCCTGGCACAAAGTGCCCAAAAAATCTGCCTCACCTCTCTGGAAATAAATCAACAAAAACATCCAAAAAATAACCCAGATCATTAACACCCCCACACTCCCATCTAAAAATCTCGTTTTGGCACAACCCATGGTTAAAGAATAACACTATCCATAATCTGCACACAAATTGGTCCATACCTAACAAACTCACTAAGATCAACACCGCCAAAGCGCTTAACCAACTGACCAGTAACAGATCAAATGCGCTCAAAAGATGTATTCTCATACATCTGAACCCAAACTGCCTCTCCACCCTGATCCAGACACTTGAGAAAAATTCATCAAATCATATTACTTGGAAATGGGATAACACATACTCTGTGAAGAAAGCTTACACTTACCTCTCTTACAAAGGTATGTCCCCCCCACCTCCAAAATCTGGAAGCAAAAGTGGCAACAAAAATATAAAATCTTTCTTTGGCTACTTCTACATGACAAGCTTTTCACTGAACAAAACCTCATTAAGAGAGGCTTCAACGACCCCTCTAGATGCTCTCTATGTCACAACAACACAGAATCGGTGGACCATATTTTCTTCAACTGCAACTTCTCACTCAGTATCATCTCACATTTTATTTGACGTTTCCAGCTTGATCTCTCATCAACAACATTTCCTTTGGATCTCTCTCTTAATAGGTCATTCACTTCTTTTAGTGGTGATGATCTCTTCGTCGCCATTAGTTGGAACCTTTGGCTTGAGAGAAACAACAAATACTTCAACAACGTGTCAAAACTGAAGCATATCATCATCTCACATATTAGTGCAGATCTTCATTTTCTCACCATGTGTAGGCAAGCAGGTACATGAGGGGACTGAGGATTTTGATGATGGCGATTCAGAGGCCCATTTTCTTAGTGACTTGAAGGTGATGGTTGATGACGAGACTGGTGTTAGTTTGCTGTTTCAACAGTAGCGATGATGTTTTTCTCCTGGTTCTGAACAACTATTTTTGAAGTCTTAGATGCTCTATTCCTAGTACATCTTGCTTATTGTCAATGAGGCTTGTTAAGGGGTGCCTCCCCCATGAACTTTTTCATTTCAACATCTTTCATATTTAATCAAACTTCAGTACTGTACCGACCGGCTCAGCAGGTGTTCACTTGCTTTGCCTTTTTAATATATGTTATGATCATTATAAAAAAAAAGGATACTCCTTGCAATACCAACTAGTTTTGAGATGTAAGCACGGTTGGAACATATATTTGCGTATACTTGTATTTCTCTACCCTTAACAAGTTATAATGAAACATATGTTTCATTAAGTTTACGCACCTGCTCATTTCAGTTGTTTGTAACTAAATTTGTAGTACGTGTATATTTCATTAACAAAAGATAGTGAAGTATGGTAATAGCTTTCGCCTAACAATATACTATAAAGCTTGCATATGTTTACTGATCTTATATTTAGAAAAACTACATCGCAATTGTCATCTCAGTCGTGATCATGGCGGAGTCACTTTAAGTAAACCATCATTGTTCTTCTTTCGTCAGATATACTGTACCTGATGTTCTCATCGAGATTTAACGAATCCATCTATATATTTCCTTATCACCTCCACTTTGAGTTAAGTTAGGCAAACTGCAAACATCTTCCGATTCTAGCCATCTCCGTTCCAATATAAAAAATTGTATGTTGATTCAAAAGTGGCGTTGTCGCTTGGCAATACCTATAAAGCTTGACATGTAACATGTTTACCAATCTTCTGTTAAAACTAGCATCACTTGCCATCTAAGCCTCAGTCGCGATGATTGCGGAGTCATTATAAGTAAGTCAGCGCTGCTTCTTCTTTCGTCAACTTTACTTGATGTTCTCATCGAGATCTAACGAATCCATGATCTATATCTTTCCTTATCACCTCCACTTCAGTTAAGTTAGGCAAACTGCAAACGTTTTCAGTTAAGTTAGGCAATCACCAACAGGGGGTCCTTGGAGAAGACGCTAAGCAATAACTGAAAGTGAAAGCTACCCGTTTTTTCCCATATTCCTCCTGCTCCTTTGTCTTCCTCCTGGAGTCTTCTTCTACCTCCTTGATAAGCTCCAGAAATCGTTTTCTCCTCCTCCGAGTCTCCTCGTCTTTGTCTCTTCTTTCATCCACACCACTCCAATGCCGTTACCGTCTTATCTCCTCCTCCGAGTCCATCCTCGCTGACCCCCCAATCAGACGCTGCGATGACTCAGCTATGTATTTTTACCTCCAATTATTGGCAGCTAGTCTATGGCCGACAGGGTCGGTGACGGTGACTCGTTTCTGTAGTTTATCCCCATGGACAACCGAATGTGGTTTTTTCAAGGAAAAGCGAGATGGAAGAAAGCGGTGAGCCACGTAATCTGTACCGGATAGAAGCAGTAAACAAGGGAACAAACAGGGCAGTGGTTCACGCCTTAGGTGGGGACGTAAGGCAAGAAACGACATTATTTATTGTCGTACTGCTGCTAAATTCTATCTACAAGTCAAGCTGTCAAGGGATAAGATCAAAGGACCGTCGGCTCTTTCCTCTTTTAATTAAGTGGGCCCTTATTCAATTGAAAGTATAATATACAAAACGCACCACCGTAAGCATACGGACTAGAATCACAACGGTCCGCAAACGTCTCACAAACGGTCTGTACTGCTGAATATTTTTCGTGCTATTTTGTTTATTACTTTTTTTTCTGAAATATAATTTTCAGACTGACTAGTAGTGCATAATGACGACGACATAAGGATGCTCGTTGAGACCGATTGTTACATAGCCATTACTGGACCGTTACCAGGATTCATTCCTGAGTTTGTGTCGTTCATCGTGTCTCAAATTCCTATTCAATTTGAAAATTGGTACAAAAAACATATTGTAGAATTACTGACAACCTCTGATGTTACAAATATTTACATCCTCCTGATGTTGGCTTCTTTGTTGGATAACATAAGAAAAAATATTTAAACATATAATATGGCACTTCAAAGTTCTAGTGAGTGGATAGGAAAAATAGTAGATACATATGATAACCGGTAGTAGTAGAAAAATAAATAGTATACTATTAGTGGGTGAAAATATATTCAACAAAATTCAAATTTTTTTGTTACCTATCATTTTGGAAAAATACATCAATCAACTTGCTTCTTTTCAAATGATATGTTAAAAATGAAAGAGACTATCAGGTTATTATAAAAACTACTAATGTGAGTACCACATGACAATAAACAAGTCAAGCGGTAAATTATTAGTTAAGCAATACATGAAATATAGATCAGTATAAACTAAAGTTATCATTTCCGACTACTCAAATGAAATCGTCTATTATATGAATTGGTTAACTTGGCATGTATTCACCAAGTATGACTAAATGAATAAAGTATAGGTATCCCATAGTAAGGTCTTAGGATTACCAATACCGATAAGACTGCCTAATTGTCTCGGTATGTGTGAGGTCACTTTAGGGGTACATAAGCTTATAACTAACTCCATTCTTCCATCTTTTAAGCCGAGTATGTGGTAACGGCACGTAAAACAATTACAAAGGAGTCTGGTGAACACTAGCACTTTGAAAATCATAACAAAAAGATGTTAAACCTTAAACACCCCAAAGTTCAAGGACTTGGTCAAATATTATCAAAGATAAACTCCCCATAGCACACTACAAGCAAATAATTGTAAGAGAGGACACATGTTATTCCCCACTACACGAGCTCCCATATATTTCTAGGAACTTCTTGAGAACTTATGGACTATTCACTAGTACATTTATAGCCTCTAATGTCACTTTTTCTGATGTAGGTTTCAAACGAAAAACAACACTATAGACCAAACAATGTCGGTTCCTTAGCATGAACGTCACCATTGATCAAGTCATGGAGATTTAGAATAGACATGGGTATCACTTTTTCTATGATGTTGGTTATATATTAAAAGAATTGACGTCTCAAATAGGTGGCAAAATACAAATTTTCAAAGAAAATATTTACCTCCAAAAAAATTTTGATGAGCGTCAATTTTTTAAAAACTGACAACAAACACATTCGTACAAAATAAACTTTGCCTCCAAAATACTTCTGGCGTCGGTTAGTCTTTCACAAAACTGATGTTGATTCTCAGAAAAAACTACGAAAAAATATACATTTGATGTTAGTTTTATGTCAAAAAACTGACGTTGGAGGATTCACGCTACGTCCCCGTAAAAAAGTGTTCCCTCCAAATTTCTCTCTAGTGTCAGTTTGTCCAGAAAATATCGATGACTAAATCCTTACTCATACCGATTTTTTCGTTCAGATAAAGGCTTCTTTCATCGATTTCTTTTAGCGAATCGACGTCTAAGTCCTCAGCTTAGGTGTCGATTTTGGTAACCGACCAATGACTCAGGCCTTAATCAGACTGATTTTTTTTGGTCGGATAATGGCCACTGACATCGGTTTCCACAATAAACAGGTATCGAAGTCATTAACTTAGGTGTCGGTTTTGTGTAAACATTCGATAACTAAGGTTTTGTTCGGATAATGCCCTTGAGAATCAATTTTCTACAACAAATTGACATCTAAGTCGTTAGCTTAGGTGTCAGTTTTATATCCAACAGACAAATATTTTCTTAGTTGTCAATTTTTGCCAACAATCGACGACTATGTAAAATTTAATAGCACACACGCGAAACAGACTTTTCCTCAATTTTTATTTCATTATTTCGCCAATACGTTTCCTAGTCTGGCGATTCTAACCTCCACTGTCATTTCTCGTTCTGCTCCCGCCCCTACTTTTTGTTGTTTCTAGTTGCACCTGCTTCTACTGTCGCTATTGTAACCACCTCCTGCCCCAACCCGCGTTGTTGCAGTCACCTCCAGCTCCTACTTCCGTGGCTCTTGATCCTACTGTCGGCGTCACTAGCTGCTCCTGCTCCTGCAACCGCAGCCACCTCCATATGTCGCTACCACTACCGCTTGGTCTGCCTCCCCTAGTTGTAGGCACCTTCAGCCTACTCCACCTCCTCTACCCACAAGAACCTCCAGCTGTCGCCGCCACCGTCACCTCAGTTGGTCAGTTTCCACCATCTTGCACACCCATCCTCTTCACAGCTCTGAAAGGTGAGCATCTACCTCTTTTTGTTACTTGTTTGGATATATTTTTTCATAGTTAATATTTGTTTAGGTTTGCATTGTGTGTATGAATGAATATGCAAAAAAGTATATGCTATGCTTGGAATGTTTGTGTTTGCATTGTGTGTATGAATGAATATGTAAAAAATGTATGCTATGTGTGTTGATGGTATTTGTTTGAGCTTTTTGTTTAAATTGGGAAATAAATTCATTCGATGTAGATTTGGATGTCTAATTTCATGACTTGATGTACCTTAACCTTCCTTGTCCATAATTATGGATGAGACATAAACATTTACTTGAAACTTCGACCACACTTTCTTGAAAATGTATGAATTATTATTATCCTATCTTAGTGTTTATTTTTTTGTACATATGATATAAATGATGACACTAAGATCATAGGTATATAATTGTATGTTGGCCTAGAAACCCATCTAAGATTTACTCAATAGGAGTAAATCTTAGATAGACCCCAGTTTGGAACTATTCTTGAGCACTTAATCTCACTTAGGATGTAACTGTATAATGTATATTTGATTTTTGAGATATTTTGTCAAGACTTTCCCATTTGTTCTTTAAATTCATATGTAGGTGGTTATTTGCCCATCTACATCGGTGTACTTGGAGAAATGAGGGTAAATGTTGCCGTGATTTTCTTGAAAACTGAATACACATTATATGATTACTAGTGAGATAAGTTGTTCAAGAATAGGATAGGTGCTACACACATTCATTACTGAACTCGAAACCCTAATTTGTAAATCCTAAATCCTAAAAACTAATATGTAAACTGTAAACCCTTATCTATAAACCCTTATCCCTAAACCCTAAATGATAAACCCTAATCTATAAATCCTAAACCTAATTTGTAAACCCTAAACCCTAATACTTGTTTTCTCTTTGATCATAGAATGGATAGATCATGGATGTTTATTCCTAATTTTTGTACCTCGAAGTTTATAAATGGTCTTAATCTGTTTATAAAATCGGTAGAGGAATATAGGAAATGACTTGGAGATAGGTTTTACTGTCCATGTAGGAATTGCAGTAACAACTTGAAAGTCAACACTGTTGACAAAATCAAAAGTAATGTCATGTGAAATGGGATTGTACATGGCTATACAATATGTTACTGGCATGGAGAGATTCCTACTATGAGATTAGTAGATGGAGATAGAAGTAAATGTGTTGAAGAAGAAATTATCTATGATGATGTAAATGTGAATGACCCGATTCTAATAGACATGGTTGATGGGACGCTAGATAGTTGCAGGGTAAAACACGCTGATCCACCTTTTTATTTAGAAATATTGTGCATGATTCTCATAGACCGTTATACTTAGGTTATACTAACTTTACAAAGCTGAGAGTTGTATTGAGATTGTATACTCTAAAGGATAACAATAGATGGAGCGGAAAAAGTTTCACATCATTATTGTCTTTGTTGAAAGAAATGCTTCCTGAAGGCAACGAGCTTCCAATATCAACATACAAATTAAAGAAAATGTTGTGCCCAATGCGAATGGAGGCTAAGAAGATGTGTGCATGCCCAAATGATAGCATGTTATTTTAAAAGGACTATGTTGATTTGAAAGATTGTCTAAAATGTGGGGCGTCAAGGTATAAGATGACGACTTTGGGGTAGTCTAAAACTGGCTCTCCCGCCAAGGTGATGTGGTAGCTACCTATAATACCACGATTTCAATACTTGTTTGACAATATCATAGATACAAAGAATTTAAGGTGGCATACAAAGGCAAATAAAAATAATGATGGGATCCTACACCAAGTGTCTAATTCCCCATAGTGGAAGAAGATTAATTTATTGTACCCTGAATTTAGTGAAGAAGTCAAGAATCTAAGACTTGGGCTTTGTACCCCGATGGGATGAGTTCATACAACACATTGGGCATCCAACATAGCACTTGGCATGTTATGATTGTTATATACAATCTTCCTCCCCAGTTGTGTATGAAAAATAAGTATGTCATGTTGTCGTTGTTGATATCGGGCCCTAAATGACCTCTTAATGATATCAATTTTTGACTTAAACCTCAGAATAATGACTTAAAGAAACTTTGGGAGAAGGTGTGATGACCTATGATGCTTTGCGTAGAGAGACATTTTGTATGTATTCTATGTTATTTCATACTATTAATAATTTTCCAACATATGGGACTTCATATGGATACAATGTAAAATGATCTAAAGCATGACCTATATGTGAGGAGAACATTGATCCAAGACAACTAAAAGATGGAGGCAAGATTGTATATCTTGGTCATTGAAGGTTTCTTCTAAAAGTTCATCCTCACCGAAGGTTGCGCAAAGCATTCAATGGATCGAATGAGGAACGAAGTGCCCCTAAACGTATATCATGAGAGGTTTTTATGAAAGAGTAAAAGACTTTGTCAATACATTCAGTAAGAGATCACAATATACCATTCCCACATAGAATGAAAAATCTTTATACATGAAGAGGTCAATATTCTAGGATCTTCCTTATTGGAGTTCTTTGGCAGTTAGGCATTATATCGATGTCATGCATGTTGAGAAAAATGCTTGTGATAGAGTCATTGGTACTCTAAATATAGCATGTAAGACTAAAGATGGGCTTACATTCATAATGGACCTACGTGAAATGGGCATAAGGAAAGAATTAACTAAAGAAGTTAGTAGTGACTAAAAAACATATTTATCTTTTGCTTGTTACACATTGTCTAGAAAGGAGAAGAAAACTTTTTGTGAGTGTTTGGTTAATGTTAAAGTGATGTATATTGGTATCAATGAAGGATCTGAATTTGATAGGTCTTAATTCTCATGATTGTCACACTCCAAAGCAACAAATATTTCTCGTAGTAATTCGATCTATACTGCCATGTTATCATGTGAATAATATGGCTAGATAGATGTCATATTTGCTTGTCATGTTGATTCATGCTGAAGAAAAACTAAAGGACAAGCCCGTGATGGTGATCAGCAGGGTTGAGTCCAAGGATTAAAGCAAGACCAAGAAGAGTTCTAAGGTTGATCCCAAATCCAAGTCTTCAACACTCAAGATAAGGAGAAAGAAAAGTGCAAGAGGATATCATCCTTTGTACTTGAAAGCTTTCAAGAAGAAGAAGATGGGGATGGGGATCTCCACTTTAGGTATATGTGTTATTGCGATAAACCTATCTACTTCATCATCATGGGTACTAGATAACAAATGTGGATCTCGCATATGTTCTCATATGCAGAATCTAAAATAGAGTAGGTCTTTGGAAAAAGGTGAGGTGGAACTATAAGTTACTAATGGCACAAGAGTTGCGGCCAACATAGTTGGAACCTATAGTTTATATCTACCCATAGGGCTTGTAAGAGAGTCAAAGAATTGAGATTATGTACCTACTATAAATAGAAACATTATTTCTGTATCTTGTATGGACAAGGATGTATTTGAATTCCATATTAAAAATGGTCGATGCTCACTTTCAAAAGATGGGATCTTTTATGGAAGTGCCCCAATGTCTTATGGTCTGCATTTGTTGGATCTAAAGATAGATGTATATAATTGATAACACCGTACTTTACGTACTTTCTATATATATTTTAGACCACTTTTCGTATAACTTTAGTTAACTTTTCACATAATTTCTCCATCTTTTTTACGAAAGCCTTGTTTAATGATTTTAGGAATCAACATAACCGCAACTGCAATCTTGGAGACCATGAGTGTGATTATTCAAAAGACCTCAAACACAGTTATTCAAAAGACTACGACTGCGATCATCCTAAGACCATGACCGTGATTCCTCTCCTCACTCACTCCTCTCACAGCACTCGCGGTTTGCGTCGTGCCAACACCGCGGCCACGGTGATACTAAAGACCGTGACCGCGGTCACTCAAAGACCGCGACCGTGGTGACTCACTGCCGCGACCACGGATATTCTAAAAATCACGACCGCGGGCACTCAAAGATCGCGACTAAGGTTTTGGGAAGAATCGCGGCCAAGAAAGATCACGGCCAAGAAAGATCGCATCCAAGAAAGATCGCAGCCAAGAAAGATCATGACCAAGGAGGAATAGAGCGAAGACTACAACCGTGGTCTTGCCTTCACATAAAGGAAAGACCACGACCGCGGTTCTAAGTCGGTGGAAGGCTCCTATAAATAGCGCCCCCACCTATCTTGTCAAATGATCAGATCATACAAATTAGATCCCAAGGCCACAAAGTGTTGTTGCATTTCAGACTCATCTCCGGCCATCGATCCATCAGTCTTGGACCTCCAGGAGTGAAAGCCGAGGAGAGAGAAGACTTTCATCCGCACCTTCTTTGACAGGAGAAGGCCATCCACATGGTAGATCCAGATCTGAAGAAGTAGTGTATAATATCACGTTCTTCTCTTCGAGATCTATCGCTTCATCCCACTATACCTCTTCCCCTCTTCCTAGACCTAATGGATCTATCTGTATGTAACGTCATCATGTTGTCCGCAATCATGAGCGGATAACACCTTAACTTGGGTAAGGAGAATCCACTAAGGCTCTCCCAACATGTATATTGTCTCTTTCTTTTGAATATACATATTCTTATCAAGATTAACTCCATGCACCTATTTTTAATGCTTCACTTGTATGCTTAGCTACCATCTTGTGATGTTTGATTGTTGACATCTCGAGAGAGTAATATCACTTTTATCCCATGTCATGGAGTGGTATGATTGCATGAGAGTGTTGGAATGCTAAAGATTTAACCAGTTGTTTTGTTGTGAGGTTTTTGAGTTGTCATCTCAAGAGAGAGACTTCTTTTAGACTTAGATCTATCCTCATATCGAGAGAGAGTGGAATAGACATTTGAATGGTTGCTTGTAATCTTAATATTAGTATACAAGAGAGAGAGATAGTATTACATGTTGGTGAGGTGCTTTAGTTGGTGAACCCCAACCCAAGTTTTCCCCATATACTTATTTACAGTTCATTTCCTTTTCTTATTTGTCTTGTTGTTCTCGTTCTTGTGATACCATTCCTTAGGGAACATCTCTTTGCACCCTGTTTGGTTGGGGTATAAGAGTGTTGATTTTGTGTTCTTAACACAACCAACCTTGTCCATGTGTTCGACCCCAATCTCTACATCGGACCCCATTTATCATTGCGGAGGCCTGAGAGTTGGGTTATCTCTTTAAAAGTCTGACAACTGTAATCCACGCCCTTTTGACGTGTGATTTAGGTCGGTCAACTTTTTGGCGCCATTTTCAGGGACAAGGCAAAATGGTACTATTAAGAATCTGAGTCCACTTCCTATACTCACGTGCCTCAAGCTTAGCAATAAGCTTGACAACACAGTGATTTTTAGCTTTCTAACCTAAATTCGTGCAGAATAGTTCGTTCTACCAGTCTGGTTTCCTAACTCGACTATACGACCTATTCAGGCACCCAGGAAGAAGCAATTTGTTCGACTTTACTCCTTTTCTCCATGCCGCCTCACATGGCCCTTTCAGCAGACGAGCAGAACGTGAGGATTGGACAACACCCACCTCTGCCAGGAACCGATGAAGAGGGTCGTTATAATGACGATCATCTCTATGAAGAACAAGAACAACCTAAAGATGATCATCACCATGAGGAACTTCATCATCGTCACAGGCATAGAAAAACCCATAACAACCATGAGCGCAATCGCAGGGACAGCGCCAGTGAAGATGATGAAGAGGAAGAAAAGACTCTTCGGGAATTGGCAGCTACAAAAGCCAACAACTCAAGATGTCCTTTGATCATCCCAAGGTTCGATGCAGCGAACTTCGAACTAAATCCAGCTGTAATCTCTATGATCCAAAACAAAAGCTTTCGAGGGAGTTCAAAGAACGATAACCCTTATCATCATCTTGATGCTTTTAAGAATATCTATGACACCATCAAAATGTGGAGAGTTCTGCAAGAAGTCATCTATTACAAAGGTCTCATTTTCTCCTTAGAGGACAAGGCAATATGATGGTACCTTGGACTACCACACCAAGCTTTGAATGGATGGAACGCATTGGTAGACACTTTCATGAACAAGTTCTATCCCACTGAGAAGATTGTTTGTAACAGGAAGAAGATCATGTCTTTCACACAGAAACTAGGTGAGAATCTACATGAAACCTGGGAAAGATATCAAGAGTACCAGAGAGACTTCCCTCACCACAATTACAAGAAGGGATTCTTAATAACAACATTCTACAATGGTCTAACCCCTGAAGAGAGAGTCTCGCTAAATGCAGTAGTAGGAAGTGACTTTCTTGGTAAAAGCCTGGTAGATCCAAGAAAATTATCGAAAACTTGGCTGAGTTACAAGTTGGGACTGATTATGACAGGACTGATAGAGGATATGCTAAAAAAGCCACCAATGAAGGGCATCGATTGAATTAAAGGCTATTGAAGCAATCACATCTCAAATATCAAAGATAGCGACGGATGTCAAACAGCTGAAAGAATCAGGAGGAAAGGGAAATAAGCACGTTGAAAAAGTAATGAAATGTGTCACTTGCAGTGAAGGTGGGCACGGAATAGATAACTGCATATACACCCAACCCGAAGAATCAAGTGAAACCAAATCTGAGGAGGAGGAAGCTAAAAATGTCTCTTATGATAACTTTAAGAGACTGTATCACCCAGGATTTAGTTATGGCAACAAAGATGCTGTAGAAAATTTGCATCAATTGAATAATCCACCCAAGCAACCACCAGGTTTTGAGAAGAAGAACGGACAAGGACAGTACACCAAGACAAACACTTTCCAGACAAACAAAACCAATTATCAAAGTCAAGGTAAGTATCAAAATTGCCAAGCTACTAACACAAGTCAAGGACAAGGACAAGCTCAAGGATAGAGTCGGACAAGGAGTACTAGTCAGCCTGACTTAGTGGGCCAACTTTTGGATTTCGTCAAGAGACAGGACATGATAAACAATCAACTTGCACAAAGTGCACTGTCCAACTATGGCGTTCTTAACACTATGCAGGTAAAAATGGAAGATATGCAAACACATCAATGCCAGATAGACCAACAGCTCGCTCAGTTGGCCGATGTAAAGAGTGAAACCCAATAGGGGATCCACTCTTCATTGAATTGAAGAATAAGTCCATGCAATCCCATCATACCAAAAAGGCAAGGAGGAACGGAGGAATTTCATTCATTTCTCAAATGGTACATATTATAGAGCATGATAATGAATAAGCAGCGGAAACAAAACTATTACACAGTTACTAAATTTTCTTTGTACAAATATTCCTCACCATATAAGGTGGAATGAAAAATTAAATAAAAGGTATACACCTAAGAACACATAAGGCTGGTTGTAGAGGGCAACCAACTATCCTAAGCTATCCTCAAAGTCCACGTCTGTATATTAAATCCTTTAGCATCTTGCATTCTAATGTACCTAAATCTGGGTGGAAGGGAACATCACCCAAAACATAAGAGACAAAGAGGTCAACAGAGAGCTGAGTATGTACATATAATAAACTTTGGGCATTATATAGGGTTACAAGTGTAAAAAGAGATGTTCCCACAAGAAGGGGGCTATTTACAATTAGGTAAGTTCAAAAGAAATGTAACAAAAGAAATGAGGCATATTAAATTTCATATTACAAGCATGATAATAAAAGAGTGTCTTGTCATAATAAACATCCACAATTTCATATTAAAACAACAAACATTTGCATGCATAACAATGTAGATTAAATATACCTAAAACAGGGCCATAACTCCATAGGATCATGGCCTAAAAGAAATAAGGGTGGAAACGCACACCCCGCGCGGAATACGCATGCCCTATATAAGTACAGTTGTACATAAGTACCACTATTCTAGATATTCTAGTCAAACACGTAGCATGCATAAATAGAGTGGCAAGACTAACATTTGAGTCAATTTCACATAAAATGGCAATCATAGAAGGAGAGGTCCAAAGACCCATTATAAATAAATATTCCAGCAATCACATGAATTTATATGAATCAAAAGAAGAAAGTATGAATGTCCAACAATTGGATTTTAAATAAAATTGATAGTTCAAGAGATGCCTCATTGAAGAAATGTAGGTTCATTCAAATAATGCCCAAAATAAAATGGAGGATGTACATACCTGATCATCATAGTAAATTCTTAATTCACTCTATGTACTTGTTCCATAAAGTCAACTTGTCATCCTAGGAACATATTAGGTATGTTAGTCAACCACAATGAACATATGTATTCATTCCTAGTGTAGCTATGAATATTGTTCTTATCCTAATTTCAATCACCTATTTGCATATTAGGGTTTATAATCATATTAAGTGGCATATGACCCCTTGTATACTAGTTAATGTTGGTGTACTTGTTATTATATGGAATTATCCATTTACTTATATTGAAAGCCAAAGTGATCTAGATATACGTATCACATGTTTAGATTTTAACTATAGACTATCTATCAATAAGTATAATTACTAATGATCTAGTAATAGAAATCTGTAGATTACATATAGAGAGATGTTGATGACTTACATATGAATGATCGTTAATCATGATATGTAGGTTTGAAGATCCATTGGTTCTGATGCCTCAGCTGATTTATGCTTGGCATGATACTTGGTGGTGAGACTGTCCACCATAAGCTGGGATATGCAGTGCCTAGTCACCATGAAGGTAGGCGGCCAAGCAGGGTGTACGGTGGCGTGGTTGGAAATATTTATGTCTTGCAGGTTACGGACGACAGGGAAGAAGGTGTAGATGAGATGAACCCAGGTCTGCCAAGGCCAAACGGCTAGTAGTAGTTTGCACATCAACAACAATGAACAGAGGAGGTACAATGGTGTTTGGATGAAGGAGGATAGAAGTTGATGTCACTGGTGGCCCTTGTGATGGTGCACATGTGTAGTTGCAGGATGGTGTGCCTATCTGATTGCACTCGCAAAGTAGGAGGATAAGAAGGGGTTTCTAAGCACACTATGGCACAATAGGGGTAGGCACAAGCGCCCTGTGGCTTCCCGTAGTAAGGTGGTGGCGCCAATTCTCACAATCAGATGGCAGCGGAGAGGGTCAGTAAGGAAGAGGAAGTGATGGATGGGGGAGAAGAAGCTGCTGGAAATCCCTATGGTGGTTGGGGAGCTGATGATGGTGACGTTCCAGGTGATGGAGGTGTATCTGTAGAAGGTTTGTAGGAGGGGGGACAGGGTGTCTGTGATGTCAGCTTCGACGAGTTCTGGCCTGAATCTCATCATGGCCGCCATGACTTGAGCTGTGATTATGGTTGTGATGGTGGGAGAGATGGCCGTCATGACCAACTGGCATGGTGCTATGAAGGAGGCAGTGATGTCATGATGGTGACTCCTTTCAAGTAGGCGTAGATCTAGGGTGTTTCTTCCCTAGTCGATGGTGGTGTTTGAATTGGGTGTGAGGAGGCTAGTAGGGTGTCGTGGTTGAGGAATGAAGGGTGAAAGGAAAGTTGGAGAGACGACTGCTGCTCCTCCAGGCGTTGAAGGGTATAGAAGGAAGAATAAGATGGCTTGGCGGCAGCTTGCGTTCCATAGGTGCATAGTAAGGGGTGTCGTCGACCTGGGAGATGGAGGCTGTTGCAGCAATGAGAGTGGTGTCGATGAAGCTCGTGGACATTGCCTCTACAAGTCTTGTGGTTGCAGGCGGTGGTTGGGACAAGGAAAGGAAGGCTGAAGGGAGGAGAAGAGGGACGATGAGGTAGAAGATGCCACTGAAATGGCTGGTGGCAGTGCAGACGGGTGCAATAGGCTGTTGTGGCCCCTGGAGTTGACGTTGGCCACATCTGGGCGCGAGGTAGAGGTTGGTGGAGGTCGGGCGCGGGCAGAGGCAGAGTCATGGCGTAGGGTGATGGCGAAGAGGAAGGCAGTTCCACCACTGTGGTGCCACCATAGCCTCTATCCCTAGTGGCTGCTGGCGGTGTCCTCTCGGCAAGGAGGTTGGGTGGATGAAAGACAGCAGATTAGGGGAGATGATCCCAGGACTCTTGGAAGATATGGAGTTTGATGTACGTTGAACAGAAGGAGGGAGGAAGCCAGTGCTTCGGGCTTGGAATCAGTGTCGTCGACTGTTGTTCCTGGCTATGGTGGTGACCGAGCGAAGAGGGTGTGGAGGAGACCAGGGCGGAGGTGAGTCCGATGTCTCTAGTGTGAGGGGGAGGTTGCATCACTGCAAGGTCTGAAGGAGGCGGTGATTTTGGTGCTGGTTGGTGGACAAAGGTGTCGGAGTCTTCTAGAAGTGCTGGTAGACATGGAAGTAGGCAGTCTGCTCCCAGTCACAGCCGCCAGATCAAGGGAAGAGATGAATTAGAAAGGTAGGATCTATTGGGGTCAGAGGATCTGTGATCGGCTGACTAGTTCTTGGACCGCGAAGCATATGGGAGGAGGAATCGGCTGGTGAGCGAGAATGGAGTCGTCGGAAAGAGCGGAGTGGGGAGCGACCGGGTTAGCAGTGAGGGAGATGACACACAGTCATATGTGTGATAGATAAAATAGAACGTGACTATAGTAATTAAGGTATGACATAAATTTGATTGATTTTCTAATTACATCATATATATTCCTATTTTAATCAATTTAGGGTGCATTGTATCTCCAATTTACCTCAATTTTTCTAGGCTACCTAATTAGGATATGGGGAAATTGATTTTAACCTCTATTTGATATTTTGAAACCATTTGATATTGTTTTTCATTACTTGGATGTCTAAGAATTTTCTTAAGACATTTAGTACTCTTAATTAATGAAGCATGACATAATATTTTACAAATATACAATTTCTTTCATCTTTTACCTACTAGAAGATTTTGGAGAGTCAAACTAGATTTATAAACTATTCAATGTTATCTGCACATTGAATTTTATGCTTGAATCTGCTTGGTTATTTCATCCTACAACCCATGTATAAAGGATATATTTATATATATATAGGTTCATTATGTTATTTGAATCTGATTAGTCTTGAAAATTTTTGAATTAGTGGAGGTTGAACTAGATACTAACATGATGGAACAAAAAAATGAGGGGTTAGCATATAAGTATCTAAATTTGAGTATGTTACAGCCGAGCTCATGAAGAACCCTTTGGGGAAGATTCCTTCTAACATAGAATCTTCCAAGATGGCGATCCTTAGATCGGGAAAGACAATAGAGCGCCCTGAGGCGATAAGACCTAAAGAACCAGAGCTAGAGAGTGTTACAGAGAACCCAGCCAAGGGAGAGAACCAGCACGCTCAAGTTAGAGAACCAGAACCTGAGCAGGAAATATTCACCAAAAGAAGTCAATACTCGCTGAGATTACCTTTTCCATACAAACTTATAAAGGCACACCCCGAAAAGAGGTACGAGAAGTTTATGGAGTCAGTGAAAAAGATCCACCTGGAGGTGCCATTTCTTGATGCCTTAGAAGAAATGCCAACATATGCCAAATTCTTCAAAGATCTAGTCACGAAAAAAAGAAGAGGAGGAAGGATTGAAACTATGCACCTTGCCAGTATGTCAACAACTTTCATAAAAGTGGAACTACCTACCAAGAAGAAGGACCCTGGAGCCTTTACTATACCTTTTGTTGTAGGGGATAAAATCGAAAGGAAAGGTCTCACCGACTTGGGGGCTAGCATCAATCTAATGCCTTTAAGCCTCACACAACAATTAGGACTGACTGATATGGTCAGGACTAATATGAGAATTGAGTTGGCAGACCACACCTTCAAAAGGCCCATGGAAGTGGTCAAAGATGTTCTGATTCGCATGGGGAGATTTTTCATCCCATGTGATATTATTATCATTGACACTATTGAAGACCCTAAATGCCCTATTATCTTTAGACGTCCTTTCTTGGCGACCGAGAGGACACTGATTGATGTCGCTGAAGGAATCATAACTTTGAGGGTCAGAAATGATCACATAGATTTCAAGGTGAAAGACGCAATGAAAGGACCATCCCTGTTTGAATCTGCTTACTTCGTGGATAGCTACAACCAATATTGCAAAGAAGTAGAAGAAGACACAGTAGTGGTAGACCCTCTTATGAGGGTGTTAAACAAAGAAGATTTGGAAATCGATGACCCTGAGGTTGCTGAGATCCTCAAATACCTGAATCAAGTTGAAGAAGATCTGAGCGACAAAGAGGAAGTTGTTGAGACAGTCAAGTATGCTTCTCTAGAGTTGATGACGGAAGAAGAGAAAGTACAAAAACCCAACCCAGAACTGAAACAACTACCGAAAGGTCTGAAGTATGAGTTTCTTGATCCTGAAGAAAGGAATCATTTCATAGTCAATGCCAGTCTGACTGAAGAGCAAATGGAAAGACTTATTAAGGAGCTAAGGCTCCATAGGCAAGCTATAGGCTTTTCAGTAGATGATATCAAGGGGCTAAACCCTGCCCTATGTATGCACCGCATAAATCTGGAAGAGTCAGCAAAACCCCTTGTTCAACCCCAGAGGAAGCTGAATCATATGTTAAAAGAAACTATAAAGAAGGAACTCATCAAGCTAAGAGATACAGACATTATATACCCGATCAGCGACAGCAATTGGGTGAGCCTGATTCATATTCTACCAAAGAAAGAGGGGATGATAGTTGTGAAATGTGATAAAGGAGATGAAGTAGCCATCCGGACTATCAACGGGTGGAGAATGTGTATCAATTATTAAACGCTATATCAAGAAACAAAGAAAGATCACTACCCTCTTCCCTTTATCGACCAAGTTCTAGAAAGACTTGTGCATCATGAATACTTTTGCTTCTTGGATGTTTATTCCAGATTTTACCAAGTTCCCATCCTACCTGATGACCAGGAGAAAACTACCTTCACCTATCTATATGGTACCTATGCCTTCTGACAAATGTCGTTCAGATTATACAATGCTCCTGCAACATTCCAACATTGCATGATCTTGATGTTCTCAGACTTTCTGGAGGACATTGTAGAGGTCTCTATGGATGATTTTTCTATCTATGGAAGAGATTTCTATGGTTTTTTGAAAAACCTATCGTTAGCCCTGTAACGCTGTGAAGAGAAGAACTTAGTCCTAAACTGGAAGAAATGCCATTTTATGGTGCAAGAAGGCATAATCATGGGCCACAAGGTCTCAAAGAGAGGAATTGAGGTAGATGTCGGCAAGGTCGAGGCTATCTCTAAACTGCCTCCACCTAAGTCTGTGAAAGGAGTGCGAAGTTTTCTTGGTCACGCCTGTTATCATAGAAGATTCATCAAGGACTTTTCAAGGATATCAAAACCCCTCTCAAATTTGCTGATTAAGGACGTAGAATTTGATTTTACAGATGATTGTTTGAAAGCTTTTCAGACCTTGAAGGAAGCCCTCGTAACTCCACCTATTCTCCAAGCTTTGGATTGGGAGCTACCCTTCGAGCTAATGTGTGATGCTAGTAACTATGTCGTGGGGGTAGTCCTAGGGTAGAAGAAGGACAAGAAACATCATGTCATCTGCTACGCCAGCCGCACTCTGGACAAGGCACAAGTAAATTACACTACCACAGAGAAAGAAATGCTAGCTATTGTTTTTACTTTCGACAAATTCATGTCTTATCTAACTGGAGTAAAAGTAAAGGTCTACACTAACCATGGAGCAATAAGATACCTAATGTAGAAAAAGGACACTAAGCCTAGGTTGCTAAGATGGGCTTTGTTACTCCACGAGTTCAATCACAAGATCATTGATAAGAAAGGGGCAGAAAACATAGTTGCCAACCATTTGTCAAGGATTACCGTCAAAGACAAGAATGAGCCACCCGTAAATGATAACTACATAGATGAGGCTTTGCTCATGATAGAATTCGAAGAACAAAACTTGCCATGGCTCGTGAACATTTGCAATTACCTTGCTTGCGGGGAGTTACCAACAGAAATAACCTACCACCAGAAAAAGAAACTCTTCTTCGATATAAAGAATTACTATTGGGATGATCCCATGCTCTTCAAAAGATGCTCAGATAATCTATACAGAAGATGTGCTGCTGAAGAAGAAGTGTCTAATATTATGAGGGAATGCCATTCCTCACCCTACGGAGGACATCTAGGCAGTGACAAGACAGCAGCCAAGGTCCTACAATCAGGCTTCTACTGGCCTTCATTGTTCAAGGATGCTGCGGCCTATGTAAAAACCTACAAGGAATGTCAGATGTCAGTGAATATCGGAAAAAGAAATGAAATGCCTATGGCAGAGTGGGTAAAAGTTGAAATTTTTGACATATGGGGGATCGAGTACATGGGAAATTTCCCACCATCCAAATGGTACAAATACATTCTTGTTGTTGTAGATTATGTTTCAAAATGGGTGGAGGCTGTGGCCACCCTGACATGTGACTCCAAGGTTGTTATAAGGTTGTTTGAGAAGAAAATTTTTCCAAGATTTGGTGTACCACACACCGTTATAAGTGATGGAGGATCCCACTTTGGTGAAAAATAGTTTGAAAAGCTGCTGAAAAAAGTACGAAGTCAAGCACAAGGTTGCTACACCCTACCACCTGCAAACTTCAGGGCAGGTCGAAGTGGCAAACAGACAACTGAAGCAAATTCTAGAAAAGACTGTTAGCAGAACGAGAAAAGATTGGGCAATGAAGTTGGATGATGCCCTTTGGGCATATAGAACCACCTTCAAAACCCCCATTGGAACTACACTCTATCGTCTCCTATATGGGAAATCCTTCCATCTACCTCTGGAACTCGAGCACAAAGCCCTCTGGGCCATAAAATTTCTAAATATGGATATGGAGAAAGTTGGTCAAGGACGCCACTTACAACTGTAAAAATTGGAAGAATTAAGACTGCATGCCTACAAAAATGCAAGAATCTACAAACAAAGGACAAAGGTGTGGCATGATACCCACCTAAAAAGCAAGGATGTCCATGAAGGAGACAAGGTACTTCTCTTCAACTCCAGCATTCATCTTTTCCTTGGGAAGCTCAGAACGAGATGGTCAGGCCCATTCTCTATGGTAAAAATTTATCCATCAGGAATGATGGTGATTCAAGGAGATAAGACTAGGATCTTAAAGGTCAATGGACATAGGGTGAAAAGATTCTACGAGGATGAAGCATTTGTAAGAAGATCAGAGATCAGTCTGGATGAACCAACCCAGCCCAACGAGGA
This sequence comes from Alisma plantago-aquatica, assembly GCA_963693085.1. NCBI lineage: Eukaryota > Viridiplantae > Streptophyta > Magnoliopsida > Alismatales > Alismataceae > Alisma > Alisma plantago-aquatica. Next base: position 758,174,372 of record OY856412.1, read on the forward strand.
GAAGAATCAAGAGTTGCCTCATCCAACTGAAGGACCCAAGGAGTGAAAAATTTATGCAGTCTAGATAAGAGACTTTAAAGAAAGTTCTTCTTGGGAGGCAACCCAAGTTTTCATCTCTTTCTTCTCTTTATCTTTGCTTTCTCTTACCTTCTCTCCTTTACTTTAAGTTTTTCTTCATTTTCTGACAAATTTCATTTTCATTTTGAATTTAATTAGTTTAAGTTTATTCTCCATAGAAAACTAACTCTTGTTTAATTGTGATCACGACTATAATCACGACCGCGGCTTTGCTTTTGCTCAAGAGAACCCGCGACTGCGGTCTTCCCTTTCGATCTGAATAATCATGACCGCGATCACCCTCTTTGACCAAAAGAGCCGCGACTGTGGTTTCTTCAAAAAAAAATCATGACCACGGCAAAAATCACGACCATGACTCCTTCAAGCAAAACTGCGACTACGGTAAAAGTTGCGATCACGATCTTTTCACTCAGTTAGTTGGGTCGCGATCCAGATGCCTATAAATACCTTTCAGAACCCAAATGATCGATTCTTTATTCTCTCATCACTTTTGTCTAAACCCTAAGACCTCTGTGCCAATTCAAGACCCGCATCCTGTCATCGCTTGTCTGCCGTTTTCCGTCCGCGATCGTCATCGCCGTCACAGCCACACCCATCGATAAGGTAACTGCTCGCTCTCTTCAGGCTTTGCGTCAACGAACTTTTCCCTTGAATCTTGAACTTTTCCATCGTCACTACAGCAATCCGCACTTGCAGTTTAGCCAGTGATCGCCCCACCTATGCTTTGTTTCCACAGGCATGGTTCTGTATCTTTTTGTCCCTAAAAAGAAAAACAAGAAAACCTAAAAACCCTAAAAATGGAATATTGGACGCTTGCAAGGATGAAAAACAAACGGTCTGAAAAACTGATCAGACGGAGAAGACAAACTACGATCGCAATCATCTTAACCGATGCAAGGTGAAAAACCTTAAGAACCGCGACCGCGGTGTGGCCCAACCCCTAAGATCTTACTAGTTTAGGCTTTCTTGAAGATACATCACGACCGCGATTATTATCGCAACCGCGATTACTATCGCAACTGCGGTAATAACCGTGACCGCGATATTTCTTTAGGAAATTGTGACCGCGATCTTTTCAAAAGGCCGCGACTGCATTTTGCTTTAGGGTGAGAATAATCATGACCGTGATTAAAAACTGTGACCGCGGTTCTTCCTGTACACTTAGTAAAATTTGAAACCTAAGTTTTCAGTTAAGGAAGATAACCTATAATCTGATGTTAATTGTGCCCATAACTATAGAGGCAATCTTCGGTAAACAATACTATGACCTAAACTCCTTTAGTGTTTTACATTTTGCAGAATGTCTTGTCCAGCAAGTAGTGACCCCCTTTTCAAGAAGGCTACTTCCCTGAAGGAGGTAGAGATGATAGTGAAGGTCTTAACATAATAGCTGAAGAAGAACACCTCTTTACCAGTGCCCAAATGCCTGGAGATACATCTAAGATTGGAGCAGTATCAGAGGATTCTGGCAGTGGTACCACAAGAAGAGTCCCCAGAAGCAACTGAACAAATGGAGGAGACAGAGACCTTTGAGTACCGACCAGAAGAGTCGAGGAGCCCAGTGCACGGAAAAAAATGCAAAGCTGTGCTAAAAGAACCCATGCCCAGCAAGAAGACAAGGGCAGGAGAGGGTGTGGAAGAAACCTATGCACAGAAAGGGGATCCACTGTTCATGCCTCGGGACAACGTGCACCAGTCTGCTTACGAATGGATGTCAGTAAACAAAGAATGTAGTCTGACACATTACTTTAACGTGGCAGACTTCAAGAAGCTGGGGATTTATGACAGGACAGTGAAGTTCCTAGAGGGCGTTGATTTATGCACTATCTGCACACCCGAAGTAAGGTCCTACATGAGGTAGACCCTAGAATTCGTGTCTTCCCTAACGAAGATCGCCTCCGATAGCGGGGCACGAGCAGCGGGAGGTGGAGACTTCATGCTCCAAGTACGGCTACGGGGCGAAACCCACACGGTGATGGAGGCAGACGTGAATAGGATATTCACTGCAATGGAAGAATAAGCTAAGGTTTGTTCAGCTACTCCAGGAGAAAGAGAGATTGCTGCATACGACAGCAACAACATGTGGGAAGAGTTAACTGGGAGGAAAAGCACAACCCTAAGAGCTCCAAATCCTCCTGAATCACCTCTTGCTTCATTAAAATAATACAGAAGATCACCGTCTTCACTATAGATGCCATATCAGAGACCGGAACAGTCAACAAAGGGGATATCTTCCTTATATAGTCCATGATAAACAAGAAACCGATTAATATAGGAAGAATCCTAATCAGAAAGCTATTGGCGGCAGTAGGCGGTGAAGTAAAGAGAAAATCTACTTTCTGTATGGGCGGTCAAATAATAATTATTTCCGATTACCTGCTGGAAGAAGGAGAAGTTCAACGACATGAAGAAATGGAGGGACAACTGAGCATAGACATAAATTCCCTCACCAGCATGGGAATCCTAGAACTTAAGGGGGAGAAAGCATTCTTCAAGCATAACGGATTAAAGAAGCCACTCCCCCTACCTGAGATGGAATTTTATGATGCCCATAAGTTGCGACTGACTCTCAACGATGTCGATAAAATGAGATCCAGGATACTACATGCCAGTATATCGACAGAACCAGCACCCGCAACAGGGGAAAGCAGTGCCCCAACACTGAAAATAAAGAAGAATCAGGAGTTGAGGAAGAAACTAGCAGTAGAGAAGAAGAAACTAGACACTACCATCAAGCCAGTTGAGAAAGAGAAGGTCGTAGAACAATAAGTGGATGCAAGAGCTGTGGAACCCACCTCTCCAAGGCCACAAGAGGAAATAGTTGCAGTGGAGGGAGAGATTGAGAAGAATGAGGCTACAGAAGAGGTGACGCAACCCACCATCATGTCAGAGGCGATGCCAAAAGGACAAGGCTCCCAAGCCATACCGGAGGCAGAAGAGGGTGAACCTCAGCCAGAAGCCCCACATCCAGTAGATGTACCAGAGGCAGGGCCAGATAGACAAGGCTCCCAGGCATACCAGAGGTGGCAACAGAGAAATCAGGGGAGATGCCCCCACTGCCATCACCGAAGCAGTCAGTCGTGTCGAGTTCGTTGACAGCACACGCAGAGCAACAGCTACATCAGCAACAACGAAAAGAACCCTCTTTCGGGGGTGCTTTAGATACAAGGTTTGATGCAATGTGGGAACACATGCATTAAACCAATGCTATAAATAAAAAAAATCTACATCTTTGTCATCCATAATAATGCAGGTACAGGTATTGGATAAAAGATGACAATATTCCCAGATTTCATCCAAGAGGTTTTAAGTAACCAGTGGATGATGATGGGGATACTGAAGAAGATGTAGGAGGAGATGATGATCATGTGGAAGGAGGGGAAAGTCATCCATGCTGACAAAGAACAAATGCGTAAGGATTATGAAGAGGTAATGGCTGCCCTAGAAGAAGAAGAATAGGGCATGCAAGACGATCGTCGGAAGCTCAAGCAGGACCATGAAGAACTCGAAACCCGGTGGGAGAAAAAGAAGACAAAGCACCCTGCCAGCCCAGTATTCTCCCTGGCCAGCCCCTCCAGCCACGACGACAATGTGGGGGGACCAGGCGTAGGAGCCAGTGCAATGAAGAGCGGGAGCACAAGTAAGAAGCCTTCTCCCGTGGCCGAGCACCAAGGAACCCAACAACTGGGAAGGTCGAGCCCCTAGAATGAGAAGCATACAACACAATCAAGGGGGCTCGACCTCAATTGCGATCCGGAGGAGGTGATGGATGAAACCGTTGAGGCAGCACATCACCTCTCCCCTGCAGCACACATTTCGACCATAGAAGAATAGATAACATATACCCATCGGGAGGATGTGGTCGCAGAGCTTAGCTCAGTCGGAGCAGCAGAGATAGACAGACTGATAGCTGAGCTGGGAGTTAGGCTTTATGAACCTAATGACTTCCTCCTCTTCCCACCTCATGAAGTGTACCATGACAACATCTATGATGGGAATATGGAGGCCACTCTAAAAAGGATGGAAGAAGCCAAGTTGGGACAAGCCTTTGAGGAGAGTCACTCCAATGAAAACGTCGTTGTAGAATCCTCCTCAGAGGAAGCTGGACCAACAGCCACGCTGCAATCTACGAATAAAGCTACTAAGTAGGTGGTAAAAGCTATGTCGACAATATGAGAAGCCTCGAAACCTATTGCACCAGAGGCAACGTCCGAGGATGAGGATGGCGGGCTAAACCTTCTTCACAGATGAGCCCGCCAAGGAGAGACAACACTACAAAAAAATTGGCTTTTGTTGAAGAACATTTGTGAGGAACCAAAAATCGTGAATAATGATGTCCATTTGTGAGGGCTCATCCTTCAAATATGGGACCAAATCCCTCAACCGTGTTCTTGACATCGTTAGGCATTTTATGTGAACATTGGTCCCTCACAAATACATTTCTTACAAATCACCCCCTCAAAAACTCCATGCCAAATGTTCCCTCCATCTCATAATCCTTCCCTCCATTCTAAAACACTGATTCTTCTATCAAAATTCATGAAAAAAACCACCCAGTCCCGACGGGCACTCCTTTCCCCCTCATTTCCTCCGCACTCCTCCACTAAACCCTCCCCCTCCCGATTCTCTCATCGGTTCCTCTGCACTCCTCCACTGAACCCTCCCCCTCCCGATTCTCTCATCGGTTCCTCCGCATCGGGTCATCCTTGACGCCAATCGCCCTGCTCGGTTGCTGCCGTTCATCCTTCGCATTGGGCTCATCCTTCATAACTCCTTGCCGCCGTTGATGGTTGCTGCCCTCTGCCATTGACGATTGCTGTCGTCCGCATTGGTCGTTGTTGCTACGCAGTCACCGTGCTTGATTGTCTCCGATCGCCCTGCTCGGCCATTGGTCGTTTCTACTACGCAGCTTGCTTCTTCGACCACTGGAATCCCCTCTAGGTTCGTATCTTTTTCTCTTTTTCTCATTTGGGAGAGCACTAGCCCCCACTTCGACCCCTGATAGCCAAGATTGGTTCTTCCTCCAATGGGCTTCCAGTTCGTACCTCATGTGTCCGCCTCATCTCCCCCCAATGTGATCTGCATAGGATTAGCTGGGTTTACTTAGTAAAAATACTAACCATCTAGTATTCATATGAGTTATCTCCCCCTCCCCTAAGGGTTAACGTTCACATGTATAAGAAACATATCACAATGTTGAAAAACTTTGACTATCCATAGTTGCATGGAGATGGTCATACAACAGTAATAGAGAGTAGTCAGGGGCGTGTTCAATATTTGGAAGCGAGGAAATAGCTCCTTGGGAGTAGCTACCATAACTAAATGGAAGGGAATCAAAGTTGTGATGTACATAAATTCCTAGGCTATGCATCTATAGTATAGCATCCTCATAATGATTTTTTATCATACAACTTTGTGTTTTGTCAATAAGAAAAGAATAATTTACTGATGTGATTGAGTAGATATAGTATTTGATTGAATATTGTCTTTCTCGAATATGTACAATATCTATTAATTGTACAAACTCGAATTTATGTATAATACCTACCATGTAATCCAAGTCATACTTGATCAAGTATTACTCATATATAATTGTTGAGGCTCAAGCTTGGTTCAAAGCAATACACATGTGTGCATGTATGTTTAATTTTGCTACTCTGCTCTATTCTATATGAACAAATGTTCTCATGACACACATATATATGGGTCAGAGACAAAGTAGTTGATAATGAATGTATTAATAATATTCCTAGTTTCTTTGAAGACAGTATGAAGGAAATAAGCAATACCTCCTTTAAATCTATTATATGTATCCTTTACTATATCTGGTGGTATAGAAATAAGGTGATTTTTGAGGAATGGTTAGCCAATGTGAGTGTGCTATAGTCTATTATCCATAATGAGATAAAAGTGCTTCTTTACTAAACGAGCCCTGTGTTCTTTTTTCTGGAATTGCTATGCTTGTGCTTATTTTCTAAAGATGAAGAAGGGTTCCATCTGATGTTACTGGTTTATTGATGTAGTGGTGATCAAGATGGTTGTATGTGTTCTACAATGTTGGAGTTTCCATACTAAGTTAAAAGTGCTTCTTTTCTAAGGGGGTTCCGTCTCCCTTTTTTGGAGTTTCCTACTTGTCCTTATGTTCAGAAGATGAAGTAGAGCTTCTATCTGGTGTTTTTTAGTCTATTGATCCAGTGATGATCAAGATGGTTGCTTGTAAATTGTTGTGCTGAAATGACCTTTCTTTTGAAGAGCAGTTCTAGATGTGACCAAAGAATCATTCTGATTAAAAACCCTTACATTTAAACCCATTCCTATAAACACATTTCTTATTGGGTGAAAATTGTAGATTGCTTTGGTGGCTGCATTAACTTGCTTCTCAAGTGAGGCAAAGCTTGGGGAGTTACATTCTTCTCTTCTAACTCAGCATTGTTGGCTTTTCTTTTCCCATAGTCAATTTTCTTAGGAAAGATCTTGTCAAACATGTATGATGGAATCACCAACATGGGATTATATTTTTATCTTCCTCCATGCCAACATGGTTTAGATAGTTGACTCTCATGGAAATAATATTGTCATGGGGGTTCACTTGATTTTTCATGTATTTTCATTCTCATGTGGACACTCTATAGAGTATCAACAAGAGTTCTAGGATTCTTTTGTGGATACTTCACACATTTCATCTAAGTCTCATCCATCTTTTGAAGGGGAAGTGGTTAACCTTGTTACCCCTCCCAACTCTATTGAGAAAAATAACTTAGAACCTTCCTTTGAGTTTCTAAAATGTAATAAGAAGAATACATCCAGAGGTAGAGGGAGAAAGGGGTCAACTGAGGATAACAATGCTACTTTATCCAATAAGTTTGATAACTTAGCAATTGTTTATCCAATAAATTTGGGTAGTTATAGTGGATTTCTCATCACACTAGTCATGGTATTGGGAGAGTTTTTGTTTTGTGGAATGGTATCTAATGCTTTGTTGAAAAGCTTTTTTAATATGATAAATTAATACATACTAGAATCACTACTGGGGATAAAAGATTTCTTCTTCCTTCTATTTATGGTCACTTGTGCGAGTGTTGTTCTGTTTTCTAACTGCGTTGTTTTTGAATGTTTTGTTTTTGCTACTAAGTATAATATAGCCTGGTGTTTTTGCATTTTGCAGAGGCACACTAAGTCATTGTCAACATTTCAAAAGTCTAGGCAGAAGCCCCAAGAAAGAATGGGTGTTCTTAGTAATGTGGGTTCCTCCTTGTTCCCTTAATTGTTAAAACAACATTTGTATATATGTCTTTTTTCCTTTACCCCCTCCATCTAAAATAATACCCTTTCTGTAACATGTGGTTGTGATGCAGGCCCTAAAAGCCAATAACTATAGTAATGATCCTCTGCTAAGTGCAGCTCTGTACTTGGAGATTAATTAAAGGCTGACTGCCCAGGTATCCCATGGGATACATCCATTCCTGATATAATAGTTGGCACTTTGGAGATCTTTGGCATGGATGGAGGATGCTCAGCTGTGGTGAACTTCTCTGTAGGCTTATTTAGGATCTCATTCGCTGTGGAAACATGAAGGGTGTTGTAAGTAAAATCTTTTAATGTATTTCGTTTAAATTAGTTAAACGAAATACATAAAAAGATTTTACTGACAACACACTTAATGTTTCCATAGCGAATGAGATCCGTAATAAGCCTGCAGAGAAGTTCACCACAACTGAGCATCTTCCATCCATGACAAAGATCTCCTAAGAGCCAACTATTATATTAGGAATGGATGTGTCCCATGGGAGCCCGGGGCAGTCAACCTTTAATTAATCTCCAAGTACAGAGCTGCAGTTAGCAGAGGATCATTACCATAGTTATTGGCTTTTAGGGCCTGCATCACAACCACATGTTAAAGAAAGGGTATTATTTTAGATGGAGGGGGTAAAGGAAAAATGACAAATATACAAATGTTGTTTTAACAATAAAGGGAACAAGGAGGAACCCACATTACTAAGACAAATATACAAATGTTGTTTTCAAAGACTCCTTTTGTTGAATGCATGTCTGAAGCTTTCCATGGGCATGACAGACATTCTATTGATGCTAAGTGTGCACAAAGATGGTATGCTACTAACTTATAATGATACATATCATACAAGTGAACCAGAAGTTACCATCATTATTTCTGCCCATGCTTTAGTGCTTCTATGCCCATCATTTGATTTTTAAAGATACCAAACTTATTTACATATCATTTCAGTTTCCATTGGAGACTAGAACTTTGTAATTGTGTGAAGGCAAGAATGATATCCATCTTATTAAGTGGGATGATGTAACCAAGGTAAAGGATGAAGGTGGTATGTCTATAAAAAAAGTCAAAGACGTTTGTAAGGTTGCTATGATCTTAAATATCTGGATAGTAGCTTCAAAGAAAGGTAGTCTATGGATCAAATTGATCCATGAGAAATACCTTATTAAGGATTCTATCTAAAATATTGATATCTATGGTCAACTTTATTGGTATTTAATTCAGATGATCATACATCTGAATTTAAAATCCTATTACGAAAGATTGCTAGAAACAACATCTCAGTGATGAACAACCTAAAAACGAGGGTTTTTCTATACTTCTATATGTTTGTTGTGTAGAAGTTCTAATGAATTTATCATTCATTTATTCTTTAATTTCCATGTAGCTGATTTCATCGGGGTAAGGTTGTTGAGTGTAAACTCACTGATAGGATTCCCCTGTCATGAAGATTGGACTCATGATAGGGGTAAGGCTTCTTGTATATTGATAGACTTCATGTATGTCTTCTCCCTTCCCTTCCCTTTTCTCTTTTTCCTTTTCATGTTGTATATTCGACCCCCTTTTACTGCAATTGTTGCAAAAAAATCAGTCCTTTTATACTACTGTTTCTTTGATTTTTTTTTCTATTTCCTCTTGTGTCTCCTATTCTAGCTTCTTTTCTTTTCTTTTTTTGCAATTTCTCCTTCATTTCCTGTTCCTGCTATTGCATCTAATTTTTTGTTACTTCTATGTCCCCTCTTATTGCTATTTCCTTGTTACTCATATCATAAATTCAGATTCTTACTCAAACCTAGACTACTAGTACCACTTCTATTTGTAAGTTTTCTTCTACTTTTTTTTACTTATTCTTGCTCCTACATGACTACATCTCAAACAGTTGTTGTTGTTTGCATGTATTTGTTAAAGCTTCTTGATCTCTTCTTATATTTTCCTAACAGCTGTTTCCTAACATCTCAAATAGCTGTGCTTAACTTATTATATATTTTCCTTCATGTAGATGGATTTTCTAATAGATCGGAGTTGGATGTATATTAGGAATAGAGTGCGAAGTGATGTATTCAAGGCAGGGTTACAAAAGTTCATTGAGTTTGGTCTTATCCATCAGAGACCAACTAGACAGGGGAAATTAATATGTCCTTGCAAGGTATGTTTGAACAGATACCTTAAAACAGAGGAGGAGGTATTCTCACATGTACTACAAAAAGGATTTGTGCATAGCTATGATGTTTGGACGTTTCATGGGGAGGTGATTGGTAGGAGCAATCCTGTTGTGGCACCAAACATGCCTAGCACCGACAATATGCATCAGATGCTGGAGGATTTGTTTGGTATGGGTGACACAACAAATGACCACTCTACTGAAGCCACAGAGGAACCTGCAAATGTAGATGCACAAAGTTTTTCAAGCTACTAAAAGAGGCAGATCAACCACTCTATAGAGGTTGCACAAGTCATTCTAAGCTATCGTATTTGGTTGCCTTGCTATTTCTGAAGGAGGAATCTGAATGGTCCAATGATTCTTTCACAAAGTTGTTACAGTTGATTATTTCAGGATTTCCAGAAAAAAATTGTCTATTCCCGGAGATGTACTATGAAGCAAATGCGATCATGAAGGATTTACGACTTGATCGTTCTACTATAGACGTATGTACAAATAATTGCATGCTTTTTCGCAAAGATGCAGCTTCAAAAGAAAATTGTGATACTTGTGGTGCTTCAAGATGGAATGAAAAGCAATACAAAACAAAGGGAAAGAAGGTAGCTGCTAAGTTCATGTATCACTTCCCTTTGATACCTCGGTTAGAGAGGCTCTATATGTCTTCATCTATTGCTAAAGATATGATTTGGCCATCAGAAGTAAAAGGCAAGGATGGTCGTATTCATCATCCTTCAGACACACCAGAATGGTTGTCTATTGATGCCAGGTATCCAGACTTTGCTGCTGAACCACGCAATATTAGATTGGCATTAGCAACAGATGGATTTAATGCATTTGGCAATATGAGTGCATCACATAGCATCTGGCCTGTGTTGGTGACACCTCTCAATCTTCCGCCTTGGCTTCTTATGAAAGAACAATTTATTATGATGTCCCTATTAATCCCATGTCCACATATGGTTGGCAATGACCTTGATGTATACTTGGAGCCATTAATTGAGGAGTTGCAACTACTTTGGGAGCTTGGAGTCAAAGTTTATGATGCATATAGCTAAAGGAACTTCACTACGCAGGCAATGATTTTATGGACCATTAACGATTTCCCAGCATATGGTGACTTATCTGGTTGGAGCACTAAAGGTAAGAAAGATTTGGGATGTCCTTGTTGTAATGTGGAGACTGTATCAAAATGGTTACAGTATGGGAAAAATCAATGCTATGGTTTCCATCGACATTTTCTTCCATTGAATCATCCATATAGACGTGATAGGAAAAATTTTGATGGTGAAAAAGATTTTTGACTTCCACCTAAGCCACTATCTGGAGAAGATATACTGAGGCAATTTGATGTATATGAAAATATCACATTTGGAAAAATGAATAAGCGCAAGAGGCTTGGAGATCAAATTCAACCATTACCTCCTGGTTGGAATAAGATAAGCATCTTTTTTCAGCTACCTTATTGGAAGTATTTATCTGTTAGACACAATCTGGATGTGATGCACATAGAAAAGAATGTGTGCGAGAATATTTTAAACACATTATTGGGTGATTCTAAGAAAAGTAAAGACAACTTACAAGCTCGTCAAGATATGAAGAAAATGTGTATTCGAAGAGATTTATGGCCAGTAGATGCAGGTGACCGCTATTACTTGCCTCCAGCATCTTACACCATGACTAATGCGCAGAAAGATAAGTTCCTGTCTGTGATAGAAAAGTTGAAAGTTCCTGATGGCTATTCTTCTAACATATGTAGGTGTGTTAGAAAATCTGATAGAAAACTTGTTGGGTTGAAAAGTCATGATTTCCATGTTCTTATGTATCAACTTCTACCTGTTGCCTTGAGACATTGCATAAGCTTAGATGTGTACAAGCCTATTGCTAATTTGTGCTCATTTTTCAACAAGCTTTGCTCTAACATTATTGATGTGGAGGAATTCAAAGAATTGGAACAAGAAATTGTTGTCACTCTTTTCCAGTTGGAGAGAATCTTCCCTCCTTCTTTCTTCACCATCATGATGCATTTGCCCATTCATTTAGCTTATGAAGCCAGGCAAGCTGGATCTGTCCGAACTAGGTGGATGTACCCAATAGAGAGATACTTGAAGAAATTGAAGAAGTATGTAAGAAACAAAGCTAAACCGGCAGGTTGTATTGCTAGTGGCTATTTAGCTGAAGAAAGTTTGACATTTTGTGCTAGGTACTTGCATAATTTTGAGACAAAACTGAACCACACTCCTCATAATGTTGATGGATCTCCAATTAGAGTTGGAGTGTCAAGAAATTTCGACATCCACACTTTGGAACAAGCCCATCGTTATGTCCTTTTCAATAAAGAGGAATTGGATGTTTACAGAAGGTAAGATTTAATTACGTCCTAAAATTCTTGTTGATATTTGTATATTTGTTGTACATTAATTTAGACACTTCTTATAAAGCAGTGAACACATGTGTATTCTTCAAGATATATATATCACTACAAAAAACTGGGCCATTATTCACGGGAGAGTCATGTCACAAACCCCTCTCTACAGGCCCTCAGAAATAGGGACGGTTGAGGGTCTGGCCCTCAAAAATGGTCCGTGAAGAGAACTCACGTGACATATACCAATGGCCCTCACGAATACAATTGTCACGGACCAACTGACCCTCAAGAATGTTATATTGAGGGACTATTTAGCCTTCATAAATACATTTTTGAGGGATTATTTAGCCTTCATAAATACATTTTTGAGGGACTATTTAGCCTTCATGAATACATTTTTGAGGGACTTGATGGTCCTGGAGAATATATTTTTGAGGGGCTATGTGGTCGTCATGAATGCAATTTTGATGGTCAATCTGGACCTTCATCAATATATTTATGAGGGACTACTGTAAATGATTTGGTTATTGATTATTGAATGATTTATTAAATGTTAATTAATTGTTACTATAGTGAATATCAAATTTTAAATGAAAACTTTGTATACATAACCTCAAGCAATATTTTTATACTAATTCACATGACATCATAAGAAGATTCAACACCAAAATGACACATAAAAATGTTAAATCACCTCAAACCAATTTTTGTTATTGAAGCAAAATATTATCCATACATTGCATGCTCAACGTTGATATAAATAAAGAGTACATATGGTTTTAAAATTTGAGATTGATGACAATCAACATATCATGCTAGAAACTCTTAAGATCTATAATGTCTCCATATTCCTTCAAATGGTGTTGTGTTCTTCATCAATGCCACGCCTCATACGGTTAGGTACTTGAATATTCTTCTCCTAAAAATGACAAATCATTATATTAATAGAATTTAAAGTTAATATATAAATCATAGTACAACAAACAACTTACCCTTATATTTCAGTTTTGGTCTACTCCAAGGTGAATTGTCCATCGAAATCCATCATTAAAAGTAATTCTACCCTATCAATATAAATACAAAAAGGAATCAGAGTGAGTGCGAAGTAGAGATTAATGTAAGTGAACCAACATAGCAGTAACATTTTGATAAACTATTCACTAATGGTAAGGCTTAATTTTTAATTGGAAAAAGTCCTTACAGATGAAGCTGCGTGAGTTAAAATAGAATCTAAAGATAGATTCTAGATCAACAGAACCACAACCTGTGGCGACATGCAAAAAGGACTTCTTTCATTTCAGGGGCTTGTTGGTAAGTTCTAGAGTTTTAGTCACAAAGGTTGCAACAACCAAGGTTTTTAGTGGATTGCTATAAATACCAGCCTCAATGTATTTGTCCAGGCAGAGTTTTTATTATTGAATTGCTTTTTGGAAAGCAGTCCTTCTCCTACATTGGTCTGCAATATTTTACAAAGCATTGGTGAAAAATCCCGATCTAATGCAATAGTCATGCACAAATATCCAGCAATACATGCATTCTATAGAAGATTATGGACCTAACAAAGGAAGTTGTAACATTACGTCATTCTACATTAATCAATATGGCAAAGTTTTGTCTTTCCCCAGCTTCCTGCTTATAGAATTATTCTTTTGGACATTTGCTTCGGGAAACAATTAGTAATACTAATTTCCCTTTTTGCATGTCGCCACAGGTTGGGGTGTGTCAACTCTTATTTCCAATCACACAGTCATACTACATACTAAAGTTAAATACAATTACAATGTTTATTTGATAAAACAGATGCAGCATTTTACAAAATAAACATAAACTTTGATTCATATAATACATGAATCTAATCTTCCAATCTATATAAGTGAACATATTCCAGTAAATAAATTCCAATAAATATTATGTGTGCTATTATGCAGTTCAATACATTGTCTATTCAATTACATCCTCAGCAAAGCAATCCATTTTTTTATGATCCTGATTGCCCTTTCCCTCATTTTCCCATTCAATATGATGATATGTAGCTATTAATAAACGTTTATACTCGTAAAGAAATATACCTAGGCAAGGAGGCACATTTTCTATCAAGCAAACCCTACTGTTCAATATATACAAATATATACGTGCAGACATACATGTATAATTCATAATAAGAGTTGAACTCAACAAGGAAAGGGCCACAAACCAATTCAGACCCATATTACAACGCAGAATAATAAGAATAACAAATATATGTTTTTGAACAATTCCCAACAGTTTGGAGCAGCTTGGACAGCCAAAAGTTAAAAACAAAGTAGATAGAGTTAGCCCATACATAGAGTGGCCATTCCCAAGGTTATCAATATCAACAGCCCCTTAAGAAAATGACTCCAAAGAAGGGGACAAGCAGGGGACAAGGGCATCTGGAGCAGAAATAGTAGGCAATAACAGTATTCATCATCACAATTACTGCCATCTTTAAAGTTCGTGGAGTGTTGGTGCACAAGCAGGTATAACCTAGAGAGTGTTGGTCCACTCAGAAGTAGGCAAAAGATTCACTCTGTTCCTAAGCAAAATCTGGAACGACCACTCTATATTAATTACTCAACTATTAGTTATTTAGATAGTCTAGAAAACAGAGGTTTGATTCAAAGTTTAGACTAAACATGTGCAACTTCTTCAGCACTGACTAAAAAAAGTCACTATAAACTTTGTATCTGAAATATTATGAATTGAGGCTTGACCAAGATATGGCTAAAATGTAGATAAGTTGAAATGAATTACTTACAGGATTTAAACGATGATTTCTTGGTGTGAAAGACACCAATGAAGATGTGGTTGGTGTGTTCTGCATTTGAGGATAACTTTGTCGATTATTACCAGAAGAAGGGACCAACTTTCAACTGCAGCCTTTAATAAAATGTACATGTTAATATTCTTATGTGTATGAATATTGAAAATAATCTATAGCTGTAATGAGTTACATGTGGCTAAAAGATCCGTGGATGTCCATTTCCTTGTATGGAAAGCCTGCCTACTCCATTCTCCCTTGAATTTCCTTGTATGGAAAGTCTGCCTACTCCATTCTCCCTTGAATTGCCTTGTATGGAAAGCATGCCTACTCCAGTCTCCCTTGAATTGCTTGAATTGCTTTGTCTAGAAAGTCTTCCTAAGCCATCCCCGCTTGAATTATTTTGTCTGGAAAACATGCCTACATCTGCACCATTACTTGTATTGTCTTGTATGTGAAAAGAACCCACATCCGACCTATTTGTGCCACTTTGCATGTGTAAGACACCTGTAGTATTCTGATTGGGGTATTCAGCAGCACAATCAACATTAATACCGCCATCCTATAACAAATACATCAACAATGCCACAAACAAAATATTACATTGACATAGACAACTGAATCTGAGTTACCTGTGATTGATTGTACCAAGTCATTATTTGGGAGACGGAGTTCTTCAATCCATTTACTGTTTCTTTAAGTTCCTTAAGTTTATCCTGAAATAGAAAACAAATTACAAACATCGATCTAATAGACTAGTTGTAACTAATAGTTCAAGTTTATTTATAATCCAACATACATCCTTTGCATTGCTTTCCTCAAGAAGCATTTCATATCTTAAACGGGCAGCTTTTCCCCTATGTCCTATCTCTTTGTGCCCAATTCCAATACCTCGGATCCTAGCCTTTTTGGAAGGATTTAAAACTTGCAAATAAGCATCACGTGTTAGATTATCAACACTTCTAGGATCTATTTCTTCTTGGTTTGCTACTTGGTTTTCCACAATATGCAAGATTTCAAGCTGTAATTAGAAAGCATCATAAAAGGAAAGCATAAATTGAGATATCTAAGCATATGTAGCTTTGTAGACATCATAGGAAAGCAAATATCCATTTTCTTACCACTTGTGGGCTTTTGTCGTAAACTTTTTCCAAAAATTTGTTAAGAGGCACAACGGGTTGATCTTCACTGACCTACACATGATAGATAACATAAAGACAAGTGTCCATTATTATATGTTCAACTCATACTAAGAAAGACAAGTGTTCATTATTAATACCATTTCTGCCCGATAACAACTCCATGGCTTTGATCCTGTGGTATGATCCATCACTTTTTTTGCTCTGTTTGCCTTGTTGATCTCGGAAATTTTCTAAACCACAAGAAACATATAATTAGAAAAAGTAGATAGGTATACATGCAAGTTATATGAAACCATTGTACCTTAGACTTCTCGGTTCCCCATTCTTTAACAAGATTTTTAAACTGGTCCATATCTATGGAAGCATTTTTCTCAACTTTCTTCATCATCAATTCTGGTTCAATCTTGTACTTTTCGTAGTAATCTTTCTTTACACGTGCCCTCCACATTGTTATCCCTCTTCTAATGTGTTCATAAATGTGATTCCATGCATTAGGTTGACTGCCTAAATCAAAGTATTTCTACAAAAACATAGAAAAACATTTGTTGGTCTTTTATGAAAAAGATTACTTTAGATATAACAATCATACAATTTGTTGGTCTTTTTATGAAAAAGATTACCTCAATAAATGATTTTCTATCTGCAAAAGCTTGTTCTGGTTGTTCATTCCACTTCAAGTCTAGATGCCATATGTGTGGTTTCCTTGCTAGCATATGACAATAACGATTCAATTTGGCACCATTCTCCCCAATAGCATTTCCTTCATCATCCCATTGGACCTTGTGACGTGGCTGCCCTTGCTTAGGAAGTAGGATTTTCTCACTTTCAGGCCCACATCCATACTTCCTATTCTCATGTTCATCCTCAACAATTTCTTCAACTATTACATCATTTTCAATATTGTTGGACAGTAGAGTAGGTTCATCCTCACAATTTTCTTCAATTGTGGATGGAGGGACAGCAATAGGTTGACTGGGTGTGTTGTTACAACTAGATCTAGTGAATCTTCTTCCTGCCATCCTTCAATTGACAAGGAAAAAAATTAGATTATTAGTGCAGAAATGTCAGTAACAAAAGTAGTAGCTACATTTGAAAAACAAATAAATTGCGGAGAATATGAGACACCAACATATGAATATTCAGCATTTGAAAAACATATAACTTGTAGAGTACCTTGGTTTCATATCCCAAAAAAGAATAATGATGTCTTACTTGTTGGTATATGAAACAAGACTAAATAAATTGCAAAGAAAATGCCATATAGTAACAGTTTGCCAAAAAAATGCAATACAACATATTCCCCAAGTAAATTATTCTAGACTTGCAAACAAAACAGACAGATTCATGAACTAAACATTAGCCCCATCATTCTTTTTTTTTAGTTCTATCAACAAAAGATCCCTCGGTGTCACTCCTCGTCCAAGACACATCACTAGTTACACCACCATCATATTGTAAACCAGTCAAACAATTCTCAATAAGAGGTACTTCAGAATAATCTTTAGGAGGATGCTTTAGCACTGTGCACCAATCATCATCATTAGGATCCTTCACATAAAAGCATTGCAATGCTTGAGAAGCCAGGATAAACGGTTCCTCTTTTTTTTATCCTTGAAGTGTTGATTTGTGTGAACCCATACTCATCAATTCGCAACCCGTTAGAAGTGCTTTCATCATACCAAGAACGTCTGAATAACGAAACTTTGATTCCTACACCATAAGTTAGCTCAATAACCTCCTCTAAGTAGCCATAGTACGTGACTTCAGCATTTATAGGATTTCAATCTCTACCACTTGAATAACTTGAAGTGTCAGCACACAAATACACTCCACTATTTTGTGTAGTACATGTACTTTCAATGTGCTTTGAATGGAAACGATATCCATTAACCAAAAATCCTTCATAAGACATTCCCTCAACACAAGGGCCTTGGGATAACCATCTCAAATCATCGCTAATATTGTTTGGCCTAATCTCTCGCATTTGCATTACCTTCATAAAAAAGTAAAACATTAATGTAATCTACACTAACTTGAACATTAAGAGTGACAACAATATTTATGTTTGAGACTTACATGCTCTTTCAACCACTTAGAGAACTCCTTTGCATGTTTTGTTTCTAGGGTACGTGGGGCAATGTTGGATTCCATATCTTGAAGAATACACATGTGTTCACTGATTTATAAGAAGTGTCTAAATTAATGTACAACATATATACAAATATCAGCAAGAATTTTAGGACGTAATTAAATCTTACCTTCTGTAAACATCCAATTCCTCTTTATTGAAAAGGACACAACGATGGTCTTGTTCCAAAGTGTGGATGTCAAAATTTCTTGACACTCCAACTCTAATTGGAGATCCATCAACATTATGAGGAGTGCGGATCAGTTTTGCCTCAAAATTATGCAAGTACCTACCACAAAATGTCAAACTTTCTTCAGCTAAATAGCCACTAGCAATACAACCAGCCGGTTTATCTTTGTTTCTTACATACTTCTTCAATTTCTTCAAGTATCTCTCTATTGGGTACATCCACCTAGTTCGGACAGATCCGGCTTGCCTGGCTTCATAAGCTAAATGAATGGGCAAATGCATCATGATGGTGAAGAAAGAAGGAGGGAAGATTCTCTCCAACTGGAAAAGAGTGACAGCAATTTCTTGTTCCAATTCTTTGAATTCCTCCACATCAATAATGTTAGAGCAAAGCTTGTTGAAAAATGAGCACAAATTAGCAATAGGCTTGTACACATCTAAGCTTATGCAATGTCTCAAGGCAACAGGTAGAAGTTGATGCATAAGAACATGACAATCATGACTTTTCAGCCCAACAAGTTTTCTATCAGATTTGCTAACACACCTAGATATGTTAAAAGAATAGCCATCAGGAACTTTCAACTTTTCTAACACAGATAGGAACTTATCTTTCTACGCATTAGTCATTGTGTAAGATGTTGGAGGCAAGTAATAGCGGTCACCTGCATCTACTGGCCATAAATCTCTTCGAATGTGCATTTTCTTCATATCTTGACGAGCTTGTAAGTTGTCTTTACTTTTCTTAGAATCACCCAATAATGTGTTTAAAATATTCTCGCACACATTCTTTTCTATGTGCATCACATCCAGATTGTGTCTAACAGATAAATACTTCCAATAAGGTAGCTGAAAAAAGATGCTTATCTTATTCCAACCAGGAGGTAATGGTTGAATTTGATCTCCAAGCCTCTTGCGCTTATTCATTTTTCCAAATGTGATATTTTCATATCCATCAAATTGCCTCAGTATATCTTCTCCAGATAGTGGCTTAGGTGGAAGTCGAAAATCTTTTTCACCATCAAAATTTTTCCTATCACGTCTATATGGATGATTCATTGGAAGAAAACGTCGATGGAAACCATAGCATTGCTTTTTCCCATACTGTAACCATTTTGATACAGTCTCCACATTACAACAAGGACATCCCAAGTCTTTCTTACCTTTAGTGCTCCAACCAGATAAGTCACCATATGCTGGGAAATCGTTAATGGTCCATAAAATCATTGCCCGCATAGTGAAGTTCCTTTTTCTATATGCATCCTAAACTTTGACTCCAAGCTCCCAAAGTAGTTGCAACTCCTCAATTAATGGCTCCAAGTATACATCAAGGTCATTACCAACCATATGTGGACCTGGGATTAATAGGGACATCATAATAAATTGTTCTTTCATAAGAAGCCAAGGCGGAAGATTGAGAGGTGTCACCAACACAGGCCAAATTCTATGTGATGCACTCATATTGCCAAATGCATTAAATCCATCTGTTGCTAATGCCAATCTAACATTGCGTGGTTCAGCAGCAAAGTCTGGATACCTGGCATCAATAGACAACCATTCTGGTGTGTCTGAAGGATAATGAATACGACCATCCTTGCCTTTTACTTCTGATGGCCAAATCATATCTTTAGCAATAGATGAAGACATATAGAGCCTCTCTAACCGAGGTATCAAAGGGAAGTGATACATGAACTTAGCAGCTACCTTCTTTCCCTTTGTTTTGTATTGCTTTTCATTCCATCTTGAAGCACCACAAGTATCACAATTTTCTTTTGAAGTTGTATCTTTGCGAAAAAGCATGCAATTATTTGTACATACGTCTATAGTAGAATGATCAAGTCGTAAATCCTTCACGATCGCATTTGCTTCATAGTACGTCTCCGGGAATAGACAATTTTCTTCTGGAAATCCTGAAACAATCAACTGTAACAACTTTGAGAAAGAATCATTGGACCATCCAGATTCCTCCTTCAGAAATAGCAAGGCAACCAAATACGATAGCTTAGAATGACTGGTGCAACCTCTATAGAGTGGTTGATCTGCCTCTTTTAGTAGCTTGTAAAATCTTTGTGCATCTACATTTGCAGGTTCCTCTGTAGCTTTAGTAGAGTGGTCATTTGTTGTGTCACCCATACCAAACAAATCCTCCAATATCTGATGCATATTGTCGGTGCTAGGCATGTTTGGTGCCACAACAGGATTGCTCCTACCAATCACCTCCCCATGAAACGTCCAAACATCATAGCTATGCACAAATCCTTTTTGTAATACATGTGAGAATACCTCCTCCTCTGTTTTAAGGTATCTATTCAAACATACCTGGCAAGGACATATTAATTTCCCCTGTCTAGTTGATCTCTGATGGATAAGAGCAAACTCAATGAACTTTCGTAACCCTGCCTTGAATACATCACTTCGCACTCTGTTCCCAATATACATCCAACTCCGATCTATTAGAAAATCCATCTACATGAAGGAAAATATATAATAAGTAGAGGAACAGCTGTTTGAGATGTAGTCATGTAGGAGATGTAGTCATGTAGGAGCAAGAATAAGTAAGAAAAAGTAGAAGAAAACTTGCAAATAGAAGTGATACTAGTAGTCTAGTAGACGTGCGAGCAGGAGATGCAAGTAAGAATCTGAATTTCTGATATGAGTAACAAGGAAATAGCAATAAGAGGGGACATAGAAGTAACAAAAATTTAGATGCAATAGCAGGAACAGGAAATGAAGGAGAAATTGCAAAAAAAGAAAAGAAAAGAAGCTAGAATAGGAGACACAAGAGCAAATAGAAAAAAATCAAAGAAACAGTAGTATAAAAGGACTATTTTTTTGCAACAATTGCAGCAAAAGGGGGTCGAATATAAAACATGAAAAAGGAAAAAGAGAAAAGGGGAGGGAAGGGAGAAGACATACATGAAGTCTATCAATATACAAGAAGCAAAAAAAGAGGCAGAAGAAAAATCCTTCAAGAACTGCAATAGCATAGGTACCCACCTAATCAATAATAGTTCACAGATCCATCCATTAACTTTTGCTCACATGTCTCAACATATACTCGATTACAGGGGCTACTTATACTGTCAGACTAGCTACACAGCTTCTCTTCTCAAACTAGGCGATCTCTCTACTACAAAGGAGTATTTTGACGCATGGTTATTTAGACTCTACCAAAGGAGATTCAAAGTTGTGTGTGGTCCTGATGCTATGGGTTATGTCCAACATATCCCATAGAATCTCAATATTGTAGCAGATCTCTATGCATAAAGGCATTGATAGTCTGTTTCTTCTTAGATCTGATATCAACATATTGTTATTACTTATAACAAGCATTATGAGACAAATACCTAACTGTCCCTATAAGTCAGCTAAAATACTTAAACATATAAGTATATGATATCATGTATAACATCTCATAAAATTAAGAACTAAAATACTTAAAATAAGTCAGCTGCATAAGACTTAACACCAACCAAGATAGAACATATGACATGCAGACCAGGACAACAGGGACAATTATATTGTTTGGTATCTTGTTAATAACACAACACTCAAATTATGATAGTAGGAGACTGTAAACCAGTAGAACAATAGACTAGCAGAAGAAAACAGTTCATATATACCAATCACTATAGAAGAAAAGAAGTTTCCTCCCAAGAGAAACATTGTAGAAGTGTCTATCCCATCTAAAAAGATTACTTTCATTGATAGCTGCTAGATATCAAAAGAGGAAAATACCCACTTCCGAAAAATGGCAATTTGGATACAAAGATGAGTAGAAATAGCCTCCAACCTGGGAGTACAATAAAAACATTTAAAAATGTATATACTTTTGATTAACTTTGTAAATATACAGGGGAATCCTGTCAATGAGTTTACACTCAACAGCCTTACCCCGATGAAATCAGCTACATGGCAATTAAAGAATAAATGAATGATAAATTCATTAGAACTTCTACACAGAAAACAAATAGAAGTATAGAAAAACCCTCTTTTTTTAGGTTGTTCATCACTGACATGTTGTTTCTAGCAATCTTTCGTAATAGGATTTTAAATTCAGATGTATGATCATCTGAATTAAATACCAAGAAAGTTGACCATAGATATCAATATTTTAGATAGAATCCTTAAGAAGGTATTTGTCATTAATCAATTTGATCCATAGACTACCTTAAGAAGATGGTTATATCATCCCACTTAAGAAGATGGATATCATTCTTTCCTTCACATTATCCCCACAAGAAATTTATAATAATTATTTCCACTTCATCACAGATAGAAGTAGGAAGTGAAAAGGAAGAGGACCAGAATTTTTGATTGGCGGACATAGTAGAATTACAAAGTTCTAGTCTCCAATGGAAACTGAAATGATATGTAAATAAGTTTGGTATCTTTAAAAATCAAATGATGGGCATAGAAGCACTAAAGCATGGGCGTAAAATGAATGTAACTTCTGGTTCACTTGTATGATATGTATCATTATAAGTTAGTAGCATACCATCTTTGTGCACGCTTAGCATCAATAGAATGTCTGTCATGACCATGGAAAGCTTCAGACATGCATTCAACAAAAGGTCTGCTCTGGTTGAGAAGTCTAGTCAGAAGCCTCAAGAACGAATGGGTGTTCTTAGTAATGTGGGTTCCTCCTTGATCCCTTTGTTGTTAAAACAACATTTTTATATTTGTCTTTTTTCATTTTCCCCCTCCATCTAAAATAATTCCCTTTCTTTAACATGTGGTTGTGATGCAGGCCCTAAAAGCCAATAACTATGATAATGATCCTCTGCTAAGTGCAGCTCTGTACCTGAAGATTAATTAAAGGCCGACTGCCCAGGGCTCCCATGGGACACATCCATTCCTAATATAATAGTTGGCTCTTTGGAGATCTTTGGCATGGATGGAAGATACAGAGAAGTTCACCACAACTGAGCATCCTCCATCCATGCCAAAGATCTCCAAAGTGCTAACTATTATATTAGGAATGGATGTGTCACATGGGAGCCCTGGGAAGTCGGCCTTTAATTAATCTCTAAGTACAGAGCTGCACTTACCAGAGGATCACTACCATAGTTATTGGCTTTTAGGTCATACATCACAACCACATGTTACAGAAAGGGTATTATTTTAGATGGAGGGGGTAAAGGAAAAAAGACATATAATATATCCAATTGTTGTTTTAGGAGGAACCCATTCGTTCTTGAGGCTTCTGCCTAGACTTCTCAACCAGAGCAGACCTCTGAGATGTTGACAATGACTTAGTGTGCCTCTGCAAAATGCAAAAACACCAGGCTATATTATACTTACAACCAAAAACAAAATTAAGTGTTGACTAGACTCTTACATATTCCATTTGGCCCATATAATTTTAATAAATCACTACAATTAGCTTACTACATGTCTATTTTTAAACATCAACCCATTCTCAGTCCATAGTAATATTACCCATTTATCAAACATCACAATGTGAGTTCCGAATGAAGGCTATAAGGTTTGAGATTTAATTTATATGGCTATTTTATGTAAAGAGGAGATACGTTATAGGAAACTCAAAATTTGGATACGCAAATGAAGCCTCAAGAACGAATGGGTTCCTCCTAAAACAACAATTGGATATATTATATGTCTTTTTTCCTTTACCCCCTCCATCTAAAATAATTCCCTTTCTTTAACATGTGGTTGTGATGCAGGCCCTAAAAGCCAATAACTATGATAATGATCCTCTGCTAAGTGCAGCTCTGTACCTGAAGATTAATTAAAGGCCGACTGCCCAGGGCTCCCATGGGACACATCCATTCCTAATATAATAGTTGGCTCTTAGGAGATCTTTGGCATGGATGGAAGATGCAGAGAAGTTCACCACAGCTGAGCATCCTCCATCCATGACAAAGATCTCCAAAGTGCCAACTATTATATTAGGAATGGATGTGTCACATGGGAGCCCTAGGCAGTCGGCCTTTAATTAATCTCTAAGTACAGAGCTGCACTTACCATAGGATCACTACCATAGTTATTGGCCTTTAGGTCATACATCACAACCACATGTTACAGAAAGGGTATTATTTTAGATGGAGGGGGTAAAGGAAAAAAGACATATAATATATCTTATTGTTGTTTTAGGAGGAACCCATTCGTTCTTGAGGCTTCTGCCTAGACTTCTCAACCAGAGCAGACCTCTGAGATGTTGACAATGACTTAGTGTGCCTCTGCAAAATGCAAAAACACCAGGCTATATTATACTTACAACCAAAAACAAAATTAAGTGTTGACTAGACTCTTACATATTCCATTTGACCCATATAATTTTAATAAATCACTACACTTAGCTTACTACATGTCTATTTTTAAACATCAACCCATTCTCAGTCCATAGTAATATTACCCATTTATCAAACATCACAATGTGAGTTCCGAATGAAGGCTATAAGGTTTGAGATTTAATTTATATGGCTATTTTATGTAAAGAGGAGATACGTTATAGGAAACTCAAAATTTGGATACGCAAATGAAGCCTCAAGAACGAATGGGTTCCTCCTAAAACAACAATTGGATATATTATATGTCTTTTTTCCTTTACCCCCTCCATCTAAAATAATTCCCTTTCTTTAACATGTGGTTGTGATGCAGGCCCTAAAAGCCAATAACTATGATAATGATCCTCTGCTAAGTGCAGCTCTGTACCTGAAGATTAATTAAAGGCCGACTGCCCATGGCTCCCATGGGACACATCCATTCCTAATATAATAGTTGGCTCTTAGGAGATCTTTGGCATGGATGGAAGATGCAGAGAAGTTCACCACAGCTGAGCATCCTCCATCCATGACAAAGATCTCCAAAGTGCCAACTATTATATTAGGAATGGATGTGTCACATGGGAGCCCTGGGCAGTCGGCCTTTAATTAATCTCTAAGTACAAAGCTGCACTTACCATAGGATCACTACCATAGTTATTGGCCTTTAGGTCATACATCACAACCACATGTTACATAAAGGGTATTATTTTAGATGGAGGGGGTAAAGGAAAAAAGACATATAATATATCTTATTGTTGTTTTAGGAGGAACCCATTCGTTCTTAAGGCTTCTGCCTAGACTTCTCAACCAGAGCAGACCTCTGAGATGTTGACAATGACTTAGTGTGCCTCTGCAAAATGCAAAAACACCAGGCTATATTATACTTACAACCAAAAACAAAATTAAGTGGTGACTAGCCTCTTACATATTCCATTTGACCCATATAATTTTAATAAATCATTACACTTAGCTTACTACATGTCTATTTTTAAACATCAACCCATTCTCAGTCCATAGTAATATTACCCATTTATCAAACATCACAATGTGAGTTCCGAATGAAGGCTATAAGGTTTGAGATTTAATTTATATGGCTATTTTATATAAAGAGGATATACATTATAGGAAACTCAAAATTTGGATATGCAAATGAAGAAAGAAGCAAACACTGGCAGTAATTAACAGATTACAATAAATTATTGGGATACACATATGAAGAAATAAGCAAGCATTGGCAGTGAACAGTACATTACAGTGAACTCAAATCTAGGATACACATGAAGAAGGATGCACATTGGAATCGTTACCTAAAACTAAATGACCAACACATGATTGAATCAAACAGCATAACAACAAGCAAACACAACAGTTGCAAGAGAATAATAAAACAAGTAGCACAGAAAAAAGATGCAGTTTTAGTAGCAGTACCTTTTCCCACGCTTCCGGTCAATGGACAGAAGCAACGAGATTAAAACTGAAGAAGAAGAACAATGGACGTTGCAAGAGAAGAACTGGAGCAGAGGCGGTTGGGCAGCTTATGGGCGTCAAATCAAGGAAAAGAGACCAGTAGCTTGATCCAAGGTTGAAGTAGGTTCAGAGCTCCTACTGGGCGCCGCCTGAGTCGGGTGTCGCTGGTTTCGCTAGGATCCGACACGATATGGCTACTCCTGGCCGTGGAATTGGAATCCAGCCAGACGTTCGACGATTGGAGTTACGACCTGCTGCAGTTGGGGTGGCAGGAGCAGTTGGGGCACCGTCCGGGAGGTAGTTGGGGCGCCGTCCGGGAGGTAGGTGCGGTTGCAGCTGGGTGCGACCGGTGGGATTTGGGAAATGCTAAGTGACTGGGGTCGTGGGGTTGCTGAGGCTGGGCGGCATTAAGCTGGAGCAGACCCTGGCCATGGAGTGATGGAGGCCTGGTCAACGGACTGAAGGCGTAGTCGATGGAATCAAGGAGGCGTCGAGGACGAGTGGCGGCTGATCAGTGCTTCTCTAGTTCGTCATTGTGAAGAGGGACGAGTGGGGAGGGTTTTTCTTTTCCTTTTTAATTTTGATATCCAAATGTTGTATTTTAGAATGGAGGGAAGGGAAATGAGATGGAGGGAAGCATTTGTCATGATATTTTTCAAGGGATGATTAGTGAGTAATGTATTTGTGAGGGATTAGTATTTGTAAAGATGTTAAAAAAATGGTTGAGGGATTTGGTCCCATATTTGAAGGATGAGCCCTCACAAATAGCCATCATTATTCACAATCTATGGTTCCTCACAAATGTTCTTCAACAAAGGCCAAATTTTTTGTAGATGGAACCCAACATTGCCCCACAGACCCTAGAAACAAAACATGCAAAGGAGTTTTCTAAGTGGTTGAAAGAGCATGTAAGTCTCAAACATAAATATTGTTGTCACTCTTAATGTTCAAGTTAGTGTAGATTACATTAATGTTTTACTTTTTTATGAAGGTAATGCAAATGTGAGAGATTAGGCCGAACAGTATTAGCGATGATTTGAGATGGTTATCCCAAGGCCCTTGTGCTGAGGGAATGTCTTATGAAGTATTTTCGGTCAATAGATATCGTTTCCGTTCAAAGCACATTGAAAGTACATGTCCTACACAAAATAGTGGAGTGTATTTGTGTGCTGACACTTCAAGTTATTCAAGTGGTAGAGATCGAAATCCTATAAATGCTGAATTCACATACTATGGCTACTTAGAGGAGGTTATTGAGCTAACTTATGGTACCGGAATCAAAGTTTCATTGTTCAGATGTTCTTGGTATGATGAAAGCACTTCTAACGGGTTACGAATTGATGAATATGGGTTCACACAAATCAACACTTCAAGGATAAAAAAAAGGAGGAACCGTTTATCCTGGCTTCTCAAGCATTGCAATGCTTTTATGTGAAGTATCCTAATGCTGATGATTGGTGCACAGTGCTAAAGCATCCTCCTAAAGATTATTCTGAAGTACCTCTTATTGAGAATTGTTTGACTGGTTTACAATCTGAAGCTATTGATGGTGGTGTAACTAGTGATGTGTCTTGGATGAGGAGTGACACTGAGGGATCTTTTGTTGATAGAACTAAAAAAAAGAATGATGGGGCTAATGTTTAGTTCATTAATCTGTCTATTTTCATCACATGTAACTAGTGATGTGTCTTGGACGAGGAGTGACACCGAGGGATATTTTGTTTGCAAGTCTAGAATAATTTACTTGGGGAATATGTTCTATTGCATTTTTTTGGCAAACTGTTACTATATGGCATTTTCTTTGCAATTTATTTAGTCTTGTTTCATATACCAGCAAGTAGGACATCATTATTCTTTTTTGGGATATGAAACCAAGGTACTCTACAAGTTATATGTTTTTCAAATGTTGAATATTCATATGTTGGTGTCTCATATTCTCCGCAATTTATTTGTTTTTCAAATGTAGCTACTACTTTTGTTACTGACATTTCTGCACTAATAATCTAATTTTTTTTCTTGTCAGTTGAAGGATGGAAGGAAGAAGAATCACTAGATCTAGTTGTAACAACACACAGGAGTTGCAACCTATTGCTGTCCCTCCATCCACAATTGCAGAAAATTGTGAGGATGAACCTACTCTACTGTCCAACAACATTGAAAATGATGTAACAGTTGAAGAAAATGTTGAGGATGAATAGGAGAATAGGAAGTATGGACGTGGGCCTACAAGTGAGCAAATCCTACTTCCTAAGCAAGGGCAGCCACGTCACAAGGTCCAATGGGATTATGAAGGAAATGCTATTGGGGAGAATGGTGCCAAATTGAATCGTTATTGTCATATGCTAGCAAGGAAACCACACATATGGCATCTAGACTTGAAGTGGAACGAACAACCAGAACAAGCTTTTGCAGATAGAAAATCAATTATTGAGGTAATCTTTTTCATAAAAAGACCAACAAATTGTATGATTGTTATATCTAAAGTAATCTTTTCTATGTTTTTGTAGAAATACTTCGATTTCGGCAGTCACCCTAATGCATGGAATCACATTGATGAACACATTAGCAAAGGGATATCAGTGTGGAGGGCACGTGTAAAGAAAGATTACTATGAAAAGTACAAGATTGAACCAGAATTGATGATGAAGAAAGTTGAGAAAAATGCTTCCATAGATATGGACCAGTTTAAAAATCTTGTTAAAGAATGGGGATCTGAGAAGTCTAAGGTACAATGGTTTCATATAACTTTTTTTTTATCAGTAAGCGCGTTTCTCTTTCATTACTCACAAAATTTACAAAGGGGAGCAAAGCTCAATACATCTATAAAGATAGATATCAAAAGTCAAAAAGAAGGATGCAATTTATCTATGCAAACTTCTATAATCAGTATTTATGCAATGCCACACACTGTTTGGTTTGCTCCTACGGTCTTCACAAACACATCTGTTTCTATGTATCCATATGTGATAAATGATAAGAGTAGCAAGAAGAGCTTCATTTCTGTTCTTTAGCAGGTGTACTTCTCGTATATCTCCTGGTACAAAGGATAACAGGGGCGTAGCTCTGCTCCATATTTCTGCTGCGAACTCACATCTCCACAGGATGTGGTCATTTGTTTCCCCTTCTTTGCAACACAAGCTACATATTGATGCTAGGTTAACACCAATTTTCTGCAGATAGTCTTCTGTAACCAGCCTGACGTGCATAGCTTTCCAGTAGCAAAGTATTTCTCTTTTAGGTGCTCGACTCTTCCACAGCCACTTGGTCCAAGGCAAGACCTCATGTTTAGACCTGCAGACCTCCCAAGCGTCTTTTAGAGTGATAGTTTTTAGTTTCCCGAGCATGCAGATATCATCTCCACTTCCCAGCTCAACGTTGCTGCAGATTTTTTGAATCTGCTCAATTCCTCTGATCTCAGGGAGCTTCCACACTCCACTCATGATAATGTCAGATAGCTTGCTATTAGGCCCAAGATTGGATCTAAGTTGAAAGTAGCCGGGGTCTTCAACACATTGAGACAGAAATCTCCCTTTAAACCACAGATCTTTCCACAATTTCACATCAGTCCCCTTTCCAATGTGGAATTGGACATTATAGAGATATTTATCTCTTATATTGAGGATGTTCTTCCACATCCAGCTATTGGCTTGCTTATATTGAGGATGGTTTCATATAACTTGCATGTATACCTATCTACTTTTTCTAATTATATGTTTCTTATGGTTTAGAAAATTTACGAGATCAACAAGGCAAACAGAGCAAAAAAAGTGATGGATCATACCACAGGATCAAAGCCATGGAGTTGTTATCGGGCAGAAATGGTATTAATAATGGACACTTGTCTTTCTTAGTATGAGTTGAACATATAACATGGACAATTATTATGTTATCTATCATGTGTAGGTCAGTGAAGATCAACCCGTTGTGCCTCTTAACAAATTTTTGGAAAAAGTTTACGACAAAAGCCCACAAGTGGTTAGAAAATGGATATTTGCTTTCCTATGATGTCTACAAAGCAACATATGCTTAGATATATCAATTTAAGCTTTCTTTTTATGATGCTTTCTAATTACAGCTTGAAATCTCTGATATCGTGGAAAACCAAGTAGCAAACTAAGAAGAAATAGATCCTAGAAGTGTTGATAATCTAACACGTGCTGCTTATTTGCAAGTTTTAAATCCTTCCAAAAAGGCTAGGATCTGAGGTGTTGGAATTGGGCACAAAGAGATAGGACATAGGGGAAAATTTGCCCTTATAAGATATGAAATGCTTCTTGAGGAAAGCAATGCAAAGGATGTATGTTGGATTATAACTAAACTTGAACTATTAGTTACAACTAGTCTATTAGATCGATGTTTGTAATTTGTTTTCTATTTCAAGATAAACTTAAGGAACTTGAAGAAATAGTAAATGGATTGAAGAACTCCGTCTCCCAATTAATGACTTGGTATAATCAATCACAGGTAACTCAGATTCACTTGTCTATGTCAATGTAATATATAATTTTTTTTGACATTGTTGATGTATTTGTTATAGGATGGCGGTATTAATGTTGATTGTGCAGATGAATACCCCAATCAGAATACTACAGGTGTCTTACACATTCAAAGTGGCACAAATAGGTCAGATGTGGGTTCTTTTCACATACAAGACAATACAAGTAATGGTGCAGATGTAGGCATGTTTCCCAGGAAAAATAATTCAAGCGGGATGGCTTAGGAAGACTTTCTAGACAAATCAATTCAAGCAATTCAAGGGAGAATGGAGTAGGCAGGCTTTCCATACAAGGAAATTCAAGGGAGAATGGAGTAGGCAGGCTTTCCATACAAGGCAATGGACATCCACTAAGATTTCAGCCATAGGTACCTCATAACAACTATAGATTATTTTTAATATTCATACACATAAGAATATTAACATTTACACTTTATTAAAGGCTGCAGTTGAAAGTTGGTGCCCTTCTTCTGGTAATAATCGACAAAGTCATCCTCAAATGCAGAACACACCAAGCACATCTTCATCGGTGTCTTTCACACCAAGAACTCAGCGTTTAAATCAGGTATTCAATATGTTCTTGATTAAACTTCTAGTGATCTGAATGACATGATTTTAAAAAAAACTGAAGGCTTTACAATTTTCATGTGTTTAAGATATATTCAGTATTGTATATGTTTTTCCTACCTGTGACATATTTGAATTTGTCACAAGACATCCAAAGTTTCAGATTTTTAAGTTTTTAGTTGTTTTGTGTGAATGGACTTTATAGAGTTCAAATTTTATGTTTATGTTTTTATAGAGTTCTGTTGTACAATTCATGTTTACAACCAGTGTTGGTTATGTCGTTTCCAATTAGTAGGGTATTAATACTTGAATTTGTCAATGACTTAAATCTGCATTAGTAGGGTATTAACATAACCGGTGTTGGTTATGTTGTTTTCTATCTCGCATGAGTTCAAGCATCAATTTGTGTAGCAACTGTATTGAAGAAAAGTGCTTTCTTCAGATCATTTGATTCATATGAAAATGGGAGAATATTACTACTTTCAAATGACATACTAGTAGCTAGGATGACTTCAGTTTGGAATTTCATGAATATCCTTACTACTAAATCTTAAGCCATTCTATCATCTTGATCTTTCTTTGGCTTGCGAAAAGTAGCTCAAAAAAAGATATTCTGATGGATTTTTAAAATGATTTCTAAAACGTAGGCATGTTGATAATGCTATCTACAAGCTGCATGTTTCATTACTATTAAAATGATTTAGGTATATTCTGGCAGGTCAGCCAATTTTCAGTGTAATAGATCATTGTGATCTTCTTGATCAATATGTTGGCTTGCTAAACGAGTTCAAGAACGACATATTCTGAGGGATATTTAGATGAGCTCTAAATCTTAGGCATGTTGATTATGTTATCTACAAGCTGCATCATTCTTTACAATTAGAATGGTATAGGGACATTCATCTCCAGACCTTTTAGTTGCATACTGTTTTTCTGTTGGATGACATGTTTTTCACTAGAAATGACCAACAGTAATTCATTAATTCAATTTTATCCGGCACCAAGTTTATTCAATGATCATGAAAGGTTTTATTTTTTCTTACGATGGCTGGTTCTGTTCTATTTTTATGCTGTCTTGAAGCTACTGTTGACCTATTTCCTAGTTGTTTGTTGCTAGTTCAGATCTGGGCTGGAATGGCAGGGATCTATAGTTGGTTCTTGTTTCTTTTGTTCCTTTGGTTTCTGGCTGCTTGGCGTTGGTGGTTGTGCTCTCTTTGCTTTGTGTTGTGTAGTCTTGAGTGCTGCTGGTTGTTGACGGCTGGGGTAGGGTAGGTGCTGCCATTGTGATTCTTTCGAAGTGTTGATGATCTATAGTATATGTTGGTCGGCTTGTTCTGCTGTTTTGTGCCTGAGTTGTTGGCTCTACTGTGTTGGTCGAGTCCTTTGATGGTGGCTGATGTGTTGGTTGATCCTCTGTGCTCCCCTCTTACTTTTATAGAGATGGTTGAGTCTGGTTGTGTGGTCCGGTAGCCTGCTGAGGCAGTTTTTCACTTACATTTATCTCTACTTCGCACTCACTATGATTCCTTTTGGTATTTATATTTATAGGGTAGAATTACTTTTAATGATGGATTTCTACGGACAATGCACCTTGGAGTAGACCAAAACCGAAATATAAGGGTAAGTTGTTTGTTGTACTATGATTTATGCATAAACTTTAAATTCTATTAATATAATGATTTGTCATTTTTAGGAGAAGAATATTCAAGTACCTAACCGTATGAGGCCTGGCATTGATGAAGAGCACCACACCATTTGAAGGAATATGGAGACATTATAGATCTTAAGAGTTTCTAGCATGATATGTTCATTGTCATCAATCTCAAAATTTTGAACCATATGTACTCTTTATTTATACAAACGTTGAGCACGCAATGTATGGATAATATTTTTCTTCAATAACAAAATTTGGTTTGAGGTGATTTAACATTTTTATGTGTCATTTTGGTGTTGAATCTTCTTATGATGTCATGTGAATTAGTATAAAAATTTTGCTTGAGGTTATGTATACAAAGTTTTCATTTAAAATTTGATATTCACTATAGTAACAATTAATTATCATTTAATAAATCATTCAATAATCAATAACAAAATCATTCACAGTAGTCCCTCATAAATATATTGATGAAGGTCCAGATTGACCATCAAAATTGCATTGATGACGACCACATAGCCCCTCAAAAATAATATTAATGAAGGCATTATCCTTCAAAAATATATTCTCCAGGACCATCAAGTCCCTCAAAAATTTATTTATGAGAACTAAATAGTCCCTCAAAAATGTATTTATGAAGGCTAAATAGTCCCTCAAAAATGTATTTATGAAGGCTAAATAGTCCCTCAATATAACATTCTTGAGGGTCAGTTGGTCTGTGACAATTGTATTCGTGAGGGCCACTGGTATTTGTCACATGAGTTCTCTTCACGGACCATTTGTGAGGGCCAGACCCACAACCGTCCCTATTTCTGAGGGCCTGTAGAGAGGGGTTTGTGACAAGACTCTCCCGTGAATAATGGCCCAATTTTTAGTAGTGCAAGCTGAAGATAGAACAGAGATACATGCAGTAGCTCCTCCTCTGCCATGCAAGATGAAGAACATGGACATGATAGCTGTGTCGTGGATATCTTACAGAGATGTCCATATCCTGGAAGATGTCCTCAACGACGATCTACCCGGGTCATATATAGTATACATCAACAAGGCTAGATGTCTATCTAGAGACGACTTCCGAAGGGTTTTCTTGGAAAAGGCACAAGTACATAAAAGAATGTTCAAGGTACTTTGCACTGCCCTCCTGGAAGAGTTCCTACATCCAGACAAGCCACAATCAGTTTTCAAAGGCACCACACATCTGGCCAGGCTGTTATACAAAGAAGATTACATGGCGGCAGAAGTACTAGAACTACAGGCGGCGGTCTAAAGAAAAGATATGAAGACCGTGGTGCTGCCTATCAGGAATTCAAAGCATTGGGCTCTTATAGTCATTGATCTAAACAAATGAAAGACGACAGTGCTCAATTGTTGCATAGTTGAGATGGACAACACCTTCTTAATATATAAAAGGAAGGAGGCCAGGGACGCCTTAAAGATTTTGATACACCTCCAACGAGCCATCAAAGAGGTGAGCATAAAGTTTCAAGGGTCCTGGAAGTTGTTCTCTATCAACAAGAAGGTTCCTCCAGGAGGTAGCTGGTTTGGGAGATTGCGCCTTCATCATTCTGTGCATGATGGAAGCCATCAACAAGGGAATCCCCATGAAAGATCTAAAAACGGAAGACCTACATGGACTGCGGGGCATGTATGTCATTGAGGTCATCTATGATCGTCGGTTCTTTAAGGATCTGACGATGGTTGCAGATATCGTGCCCCGCAGGCTCCACATGGACATCCCTCTACCCGAGAAGATATCTTGGAGGGAACAGCTCAAGACCATGTGAGTCGACCCGTCTGAACCGGCCAGAGCTATAGCTTGGAAAGTGGGCTGGACTGTAGAGACTGAAGAAATTGTGAAGCAAGCACAAGAAGAAAAGAAGCCTTCAGTAACAGACGCTCCTGAAGTTCCTCTTGTAGAAGAATAGCCGGCAGAAGCAGAAGCTGAAGAATACCTGGGGAACGATGGACCAGACGGGCCAACAGGAGAAATTGTGCCTTCTTTCAAGAACTTCGACAGATGGAGCTGCTTCAGTCTGTCGATGGAAGAACTCATAATAATTATGAGTTCTTTGAAAGAAGACAATTCACCAGGAGATGTCATCTTTGAACGAGATGGCATCTGCGTACTAAAGGTTGACCTCTGAGAAACGTTGAAAATAGGAGGTTACCTCTCTATGAACATGATGTCAGCCTACCCGGCGTTATTAGGGGACTCAATGCCAAACCCACACATGGCATATTTCCTACTGGTAGACGACATCCTCAAGGATAAAAAGATTAGAGAAATAGAGCAGTTGTAACGAAGGCTTCAAGTGGCCATTCCTGAGAACATTTTCTTGCTGATTCTTCATGACAACCACTGGACCTTGATGCACATCAACCTACTAAAAAGGATTGTAGTTTTATATAATAGCTCTGACACAGCCTTCTCACTCAAGAAAATTACTAACATGATGACAACAAAGTTTCCTACTGAAGAAAAGGTGAATACATGCACTTAAGCCATCTTCGAGATGATATAGCAGCACTGCAGAGGGTACACAATGAAAAAAGGCAAGGACTTCAAGAAAACTCAGTATTGCCATAGAAGCCCTCAACAGATACCCCTATCCAATGACTAAGGGTTCTTCTACCTGTCGTGGATGGTAGCTATCACAACTACCAGCCTCAAGGTGGAGAACATGCAGTATGAGCAATATCACGCACTTAAGGGTATCTACGCCAGCATGCTCCTGGAGTCTAAGTGGGCCTTCCCTATCAAATAAACAAACAAGGAAGGCCCATTTATACTTCTAACTAAAATATTGACACCCCAAGTCGGGGTACAAGATAAGTTTCGGGGAGGAGTCATAAACGGGCCACAGAGGTACTGGTGCTTCCCTTTTTCAATTATTCCCTTTTCATTTCACTTTCCCTTTTATTACAATTTTTTACACTATCAAAAATTTTGAAATTTTGAAAAATTTTGTTACAACTAACCTTTTAGAAGCTCTCTTTCTCTTACTAAAATTTTCAAAAGTAGTGCTCCAACCCTATGAGAGAGAAGGATATGAGCAACCTATACAAGAATGCATGAGTAAAACAACAGTCATACCAACACTAATATATCTCATTCTTGAAATAAGACATTGTAAATGTAACAACCTTAACTCATGAACCCCTACAAACTAAGAGAACCTTAGTCATACTCCTAAACAACCATCCCCACTTGATGCTCACATCTAGAAAATCCTAGTCTCTGTAGATAGAAAAAGCTACCCTATTCAAAGAAAATATCCAAAAATAGGCTTGGCCGCCCAGAAAACCAACCAAAATCCTCAACCCCAAGCCTAAAAGGAGGGATAAAAAGCCAAAAATAAAATAAAGAAAAGAATATGAGAGATGTTCCCTAAAAGATGCCAAAAGTTTCTACCCGGTCGGTATATTGCTGCACTCATGAATGCAGATACGTCGTGCCCGTAAGTGGAAACTTGAAGCCAAGCTTACACACCTCCAATCCTGAATGGAACTTCACATACCACATGACTTAAAGTCAGAAGCCCAAAAAGGGAAACACTGTTCTTACGACAGTTGTCACTACTATAGAACCGACCTTTGGTGTCGGTTATTTAAGGCCTTTAGCGATGGTTAAAAAGCGACACCTATGTGGGCACCACTAAAAGGTGAACCCTTAGGCGTCGGTTTTAAAACTGACGCCAAAACCCTTCACACCACCCAAAACCCACCAGTAGAGGCACTATAGGCATCGGTTATTAGTGGAAAAACCGACGCCATAACCCTTCACGCCACACAAAGGATGCCAGAAGGGGCACTATAGGCGTCAGTTATTAGTAGGTAAATCGACGCCCAAACCCTTCGCACCACAAAAGGGCGCCATCTATGACACCATCGGCATCGGTTTCTTGGTAATAACCGATGCCATATCACCTGCCGCCATGGCCGTGCTGGCAAGCATGATCATGTTGTCTCGCCACATTAGATGTCAGTTTTTTGCTATTAATCGACGATGTAAGCCTTTGTTGTCGGTTTTCGACTAATAACCGACGTCTATGTTTTGATTTTTTTTCTTATTAGTTTGCAGGCCTGCTGTGGCTGGTCACAGGATAAAGAAACCTGCAGTTCAGTAGAATTGAACTGCATGTTTACGACATCCATTGATATCAGCCAACAACAGGCCACAGACCTGCAAATTTAACAAGATTCATTTTCACACATTTAGCTACCTACAGGTCCATTCAATTTGTACACATGTAGAAACATTCATGTAGAAACTTTCAGACACATGTAGAAAAATCATGTAGCAACCTACAATTCCTTTTATTTTCACATTCACACATGTACATGTAGAAACATTCATGTAGCAACCTACAGTTCCATTCATTTTCACATTCATACATGTATAAACATTCATATACATGTAGAAACATTTAGACATGTAGAAACATTCACACATATGACAATTCAGAAAAATTCATTTACAAAATATCATTCTTTAGTCATTATTGCTATCAACATCCCAATTATATTTTAAAAACCCCACTACTTGTATGGATTTTGCCCATTCTTCTCTTACATCATTTAATTCTTCCGTCGTATAGGAAGCATGTACATCTGATAAGGCCTTACTTGTAGTGGGGTCAGTTTTAAACACCTGCAAAGAGAATGATGCATAAGAGAATGATGTACATATATTAATAATAATATATAAATAAGATTGATATATTTCATATTATCTAATGAGACTATATATAATACCTCAGGTATGGTATCGATGTCCACTATGGCATATTTGATAATCATGTGCATAAATCACATCACATAGTATGCACATGCCCAGCTGTTGTCTTGTGTAGCACACTATAAATTGAAACATAAAAAATATTAAAAAATACAACTAAGCACAGTTCACATAAATAATATATACATTGGAGTCAGGAACTTACTTCCACATTCTCCCAAATTATTGGCTGGTTCTTTTTCCTGGGGACCTATCCTCCAGCCTTTTTGAACTCATGTAAACCCCTATATGTTAATGTAACATAGTAAATTTCATAATTAAATAGTAATGTAATAACATATGTTAACGGATATAAAAATAAAATATTTCTCACCGGAATAATGCCATTTTCATTGCATGTCCATATTTTGGATTCAATTTAGTACCCTTAGGATCTAGATAATAGACAGTGAACGTCCCGGGGACAATAACTAGTAACTCTCAATGCGTACCCCTAGAGGTAAAAAATGTTAAAAATTAATAACTCGAAGTCCACAATAAAAATGTAATTTTCTTAAGTCCAAATTATAAGCAAAGTAAACTTACTCCACATTGAATGGAGCTATTATCACCATCTTCTTATTTTGACCAAAATTTGTAAAAGCATCACAGCAGTATTGTTGAACTGACGTAGGGTCTTCAGCTACCAGACTAATCAAAGATGGAATAAAAAATCCTACATGTTTAAATGAAAAATTTGCACATATCTTGTCTAAGTAGATGCAAAACATGTATTACGTATGCATTAATATATAAGAAACCAGATCACCAGATCCTACACAAGGTATATGGATGTATAAACAATATCTTACCTTATCCATAGCTCTATCACAGATGTATTCATCCAATCATAGAGAATCAATTCCAAAATATCTTGTATAAATAGTTTGTTTTCGTATGATTGACCTACATCATCCACATCTATAGAAACATTTACAGGGAAATTTATATCATGTTCGCCTAACCATATTGCCATACCCCTACAATTAAGACCTAACAGGGCAGGTAGTTCCTGTGGAACCCAACTTGGTAATGTAGGAGGTGGAGGTGGAGGCCTAGATGCTCTGGGTGTCTTCATTTTAACATGTATATATAATTTCAGATCAATTGACCTCATATATACACACTAACAATTTAATGTAATGTAAATTTACCATACAATTTCAGTATAGATGACATCCACTTTGGGCCACAATATCACTCCACCTTCTGCCTCACCAAGTGTTTCACAGTCTGGGTGGGCATATGGCAATAGAAGATCTATCTAATTGGAGAATATACATAGCGGGCTCACACAAACCCAACCATCTGGTAATGGAGACCCATGAAACATTTCCCCTAGAAGGGATGGGTAATCCGACGTCTCTGCAATGACGTATTCATTACTTTTTAGATGGAATGGCTTCAACCCCTACAAATTTACGTAAAGAATGTTATATGCATATATACATATCATCTTGAAAACATATCATCTTGAAAAGACTAGCTACTATGTCATAAAAATACTTACAATGGATGTGCTAGGTGGTGGGTATATAGGATTACTCCCAACCTCTATAGTAGGAGTAGAGTGGGATGCCATAGGTACTGTCTGAGTGGCAGTCAGAGATGCTTGCCACTTGCTCATTGCTTCATGGAGTGTCTTATCAACTACATCCTTGATTCTCTTATCAACTGTTGGGTTGTAGGGGAGGCAGAGAAGGCAGCGGAAACAAAAATTTTCTCCCCTAAACCCACCACCGAGGAAACGCGTCAACGTCTATATAATAGGAAAGGATGGTTTGTGGAATCATACCTTGTCCCAAGGCTTTATTGGCGACAATACCTCGCTCCTTGCGCGGTCTTCAACTCTGATCTTGGACGGTGTCTGTGCAACTCCTGGTCGCACCGGGACTCACGACTCCTCCTCTCACCGGGACTGTCGGGATTGACAGTTGTCCTCCTGAGCGGCAGAAACCTCCCGCCTCTGAAGTAGTCCACACAGATCACCTGGAACTCCACTCTCCTTGTCCCACAAGGAAGTGGAAGGAGTCACACCCTCCTGTTGACGTACTAGTCGCCAACACACTCTCCTGCCTCTAGTTGCAACTGTAGTTGTCCTTCCCTTGCTGCACCTCCCTTTTGCGGGAAGCACTTGCTCGGGCTCTCTCACGGTTACCAAAACCAGAGAGAACGACAACTTTGTAGAGCAACTGGTTGCACTGAGTTGTACTTTGAGAATCCCCCAATACCCCTATATATATAGAAGGGTCATGGGACAGGGTTCTCCATCCCGGGCAATGCGGGACTAAAAGCAGGGGTAGAAGGGTTCAAGATTTTCCACAAAAGCAACCAACTCGCAACCTGAACCGGTCGGTTGGGGACCTGAACCGGTCGGTTGGAACACCAAACGATCGGTTGGGACCCATGAGCCGATCGGTTCACTTCTGAACCGGTCGGTTCGTGGTCATGATCAATTCCCGATTGATTTTCCTTCTTTTGTTTCTAATTGGTATCGAATACCAATCCTTGTTCCAATCAAATTGGGCAAGTGAAACACAAGGAAAATTCTCACCGACCTGACTTTCCCAACTTGCTCGGTTGCACCAGTTGAACCGATCGGTTCAACACTTGAACCGCTTGTTTCACTCTGTACATGAGTTGATCGGTTCAACACTTGAGCCGACCGGTTCAGCAACCTCAGCCGATCGGTTCAACACTTGAACCGATCGGTTGGAGTACAGGTTGTGCAGAATCAGTCAAATGTGATTTCAATCAATCTGATACTCCAATCAACATGTCCAACACCTTGAACAGTATGATATTGAGCTATCAATCAATTGAGTGTTTAATTGAACTACTAAACTCCTTTAGTAATCAATCTAAATGTTGCTTGTGGACAAAACTCCTCTTCCAGGTTAAATCCTATGTGTGTGACCCTGCAGGTCCATTTCACATTGGCAGTGAAAGTCCATAACACTTATGACTTCACAAGCAAAGAGCGGTGCCTAGTCACACATCAGTGCTACCCAAGTGAAAGTAGAAAGTTGGAGAACAACTTTCAATCCTACAATCTGTGAATGGTGTTACATTGAATGTATAATTCCTTTGTCACTGATATCCCGAATGAACTCCAGGCATGGAACAATCATCCTGTCAACATTCATTCTCTTTCTTGATCTCAGAGTAGATTGAACGAGATATGTATGACATCAATATCACATATTGATTCACACATGCGTGCACACGCCTATCTCAATCATACTCATCAAGTGGCCTTGGATATCAAACTCCCTTAGGAGGGACAAATCCCATATCTATCACTCACCCCTCAAAAGCCCCATGTGTCAAAGCCACCCAATCATCACCTTTATAACAACCCATGTTTCAGGACTGTGTTTGATGATGTCAAAGTGTGCCCAACGACATGTGTTGAGTGTAGTGATTTCAGGTCTAAGAATCACACTCGCCACCATCACTGTGAGTACTGACTGTGACTACCATGTCATGGTTCCATGTGTCAAACTCACGGTGGGTCTGTCTGGTACACTTGTTCTCTAACAAGTACCTATGTGTTTGGTTTGATATCTCTATATCATGACTAATGAGATTATGTCATCAACCAACACCATAATCTAGTCTTGTGTGTCATTGTTGTCTATCTACCTTCCATAATGACATCCGACTAGGGGCATAACAAGAATGTACAAACTCTTAGCATCCGCATGATCTCATCGTTCAGGTCCTCAACCTAAAAGCATATGTCATTGAGTACTGTCATTCTCTAGACATTCAATCTGTTCTATCACTATCTCATATGACTGAACCAGAAAGAATTGGAAGCTTGCCTTTGATGTTTATCAAATCAATCTTAATGTATCCCACCAATCATCCCATGATTGGCTCTCAGGGCATACATACCAACAGACTCCCACTTGCACTGTGAGCCAATCACCCTTGAATCATATTCATAGTGATCTTCAAACATGTCCCACATGTTACTGTGCTCTAGGTGCAAACATAGTGAGTAATGGCAACACCTTGCCAAAGTCAGTATAAATTGCATGTCTCTCATCTCTTCGCTGTATGTCACACGTAAAAGATGGAGTTG
The DNA here is from genome assembly GCA_963693085.1 of Alisma plantago-aquatica. Lineage (NCBI taxonomy): Eukaryota > Viridiplantae > Streptophyta > Magnoliopsida > Alismatales > Alismataceae > Alisma > Alisma plantago-aquatica. The sequence continues at coordinate 758,215,845 of OY856412.1, forward strand.
TCGTAATATGCAATCTAGTATTCCTTTGCTAACCTTTAGTCACATTGCATGATCAAGGATTCCATACTTGTCATCAATGAGCGGAATATAAGTTCATCTCATGAACTTCCAGATCCATATAATATCCACTGTTGTTCTCTAACGCATAGATACTCGGCATTTCCTTTTAAATGGTTTTATTGGAACATTTCCAATTATCAACAAACTTTCACTTTTATACATCCTATGTATATTTTGCAATTAATTTTCTGTCATTTTGGAAGTTCGCATCAATGTAACTCTTTACATCGAACTCTTCCTTATCTCCATAGAACTAGTACTTTACAAGTACTTATCAAGTTCTCATGGTATTCCAGTAACCCTTACTGGAAGTAGTCAGACATCCACTCGTCATGTCCCACATATGAGTTACCAGGACAAGTACATCATAGTGTTATGCCATACATACAAAATGATGAATGCATTTTATTCTTGCCATGTCCATACATGTAAGATAATGGGATGATTACATAAATGATAGATCCATATCTATTCTTAGTGTTCTCATTCTTCATAAGAATTGAACACTTGGCCTTGGGATACTAACTCCATGTAGCATGGACAAGTTTTCTCCCACTGAATCTGTGCATACTGAACATTTCAGTACAGATTGCCAATATATGCTTTCTCTTTTCAGGTCAAGAGGTTTTCGAGAACTATCTCTATAGATCTCTATTCCTATCACATAGGAAACATCTCTATCTTCCTTAAAGACAATTTCCACTTTTGGATTTCCATTCTAGAAAATTTCCATTTCACATCAACATGTGAAATGTGAATACACTCCCACTAAATCACAAATCCCTTCTTTATCTTTGACATATCAGTCAAACCCTTTGACTATATTATCAAAATAAAGATCCACTTTTGAGTTGCTTGTTCTCAATCAATCACATTGATTAGTCCATTGTAACTTATAGACTTCATTTGCATTATTGGATTCATAAACCTTATAGGTTGTGTCACATACACATCCTTGTTTTATTCCTCATAGGAATGCGGTTTTAGTATCCGTATGCCAAATGTCTTAGTCATTAAGTTGCAATCAACAAGCATCATCCTTCTCAAAATGTTATCCATGTATCTTAACACTTAAGATTCATTTGCACTTATGGATTTCATCCAATGAGTGCTACCATCAAGGTCATACCTTATGGTTCACATGGATGTCATTTAGGATGTAATGGTCATAAACCATAACTCAAAATTTGGTTCCTCATATTCATCTAGATAGTTGACTCATCACATGAACAACTTATCACATAGATAATTGAGGTGTATCTATTAAGGATATAAGAACTCACCACCCTTGTGATTCTTAATTTCTTTTATTAGTGTGGGGCATTCATTTATTAAGAAGAATTCAGTTATTCGATAATCATTCTCCAACTCCTTAGAGTATGATTCCTTCTTGATTTAGACATCACCATGCCTTAATCATGAGTTCACTATGATACATTATCATAATCACTCGTAAGGATCTCAAACATTTGGTTCAAGTGTTTCATTCATTGATCTCATCAAGAATTAACACTTTACCAAATTTGCACTTCAACTATGATAATCTTGAACACTTCAAGATATTCACATTGGTATTTCTCTAAACACCATTTTAAGTATTAGCATTTGTTCCAATAGGTATGTAAATACATCACATGTATTATACCTAATAGAATAATCATTCTCCCACTACCTTTAGCAAAGATTGATTAATCATGTATAAGAGATTCATGTCTCTTACTGGTTCGCTAACCAAAAGAGTCTAGATTTATCCATTACATGGAAACTAGAAATGAATTTCTCATGCTTGATGCTAATTTGATTGTTTGAGTTATCTATAACTTTTAGGTATCATTTTATCTTATACATACCATGTATCACAAGACAAACAAGACATTGCCACAAAGATCATATCTTTAAGATTGAAACATCTCTTTATTAATTGCCATGATTGTCATACAACATGCAAAAATAAAGTGTTTCTATCTATTGGCAAATATGAAATAGCAGTTCTTAACTGTATTACATGCCTTGTAGGCTGAAATAAACTGAAAGGTACTCCTATCTATGGCAGCAACACTTGCTCCAATGATGGGTACTTCTTTCTTGGTCCTTTCACAAAGTCCATCACTTCTTTGCGGATATTGCATATCATATATGACATATCCATATCTTGGTATCATATACCTCAGATAAAGAAGTGGTTCATTTCATGATACCTTAGGTGGAGATCTCCATCCCCTCCTTTATCTTCTTTTGTTCTTCCAGATATAGAGGTCAATCCCTCATACACCCTTTCCCCATGTGCCATGAGGCTGAAGACGGCTTGGATTGCTGGCTAGCATCAGAACACTTCTTTGCTTTGCCCTTATCCTTACCCTTAAGAATTACCTTTCTCTTTGATAACATCAAAGATCATGGTTTGTCTTTCTTCATCTTTTCCTCTACTATCATCAACATGTCCAACAACTCTGTCAACGCTTGTCAAAGTTGTTCATGTTGTAGTTTATCATGAAGTGTATGATTCTCGCAACATTTGCAGTATCATGCCAATAACCAACTCTTGGCTCAGAGGCAATCCTTCTTAGTTAGGTTTTCCACATGCCCAATCACATTGAGTGTGTGAATACCTTACTGGATTTCCTTCTGTCATGACATACTAGGATAGTGTCTTGGAGACATCATATGTCTCATGTTGTCTCTGCAACTCATAGTTCAGAGAACACAACATTAAGCATTCCTCATCAATGTCATCCTTGGTATGCTTCCATAAGCATACTTTCAGCCATTGATGTGGTGGGATCGAGTTCATCTAGTTCTGGTATAACTAGGACTTAGAGCTTTCGCTCTTTGATTGAGAACGCTTCTCAACGTCCTAACCAGTCGTGGAATTATTCCCATTTAATTTGTTGGTCTCAAAGACCGATCGCAAATAAAGTCATTATTGTTGATTAACCATTTATTTTAACAAAAGGAAATATATGCAATTTTAGTCCAAAACTCTTTTGACTTATTTGATTGATTTGAAAAGTTGACGATAAATTAGGCCTTTAATTAATTATCACTCCCACTATTTTAGTTCAAATTGATAGCCCTCACCATCAATTCGGAAGATTGCAGCGTACAACCTTCTAGTGGGCAAGATCTTGAAATCCTCTAAGTCATGGACCAGCTTGGGCTGTCACCCACAACATAGATCTCTCAGGTAGGCAACTCTTTCCAATTGCATCATATGCAACTCTTGATAAGATGTCATATGCAACTCCTTGCCATGATCATCTCCATGCCTCAAGGCGCTAGATCCTATCTAGGTCACCTTGTTAAGTCTGACCCAAAGCAAACACGGTGAATATGCACCCTGCTTGGGCAGACCCACACATTCATCCTTCACGCTTCCACAAGATAGATGGTGCACCACGCTTGGGCGTGCCCACACTTGGTCGATCAAGCTTTTCACGTGTGTCACATTTGAAAGGCATCTAAAACTTAATATTTAATGAGGGATTTGGTTTTTATATACATATACATATCCAATCACCACAATACATAGTACGTATCATATACATGCTATATCCCACAGAAAACATGTACAAATGATAAAAAGTGATGATTATGGCCATCCTAATGTGATTCCTTGAGCCAAGAGGAATCATGGTCATCTAGGTCTACATCACATGCAACCTGTACAAGATGAACTTTGTGCCTTTGCCTTCTGAGTAGATCATCTTATCACATGAATGATCTATTCTCTCCAGCCGGTCATCTGGGTGCCACCAACCGATCGGTTGGCTCCGCCAACCGATCGGTTCGCCTGGTCGTCATGCATCTCTTCATGGCCGCCACCCGCTCATCTCTCTCCTCGAACCGATCATCAACCGATCGGTTCACTCCTTTAACCGACCGTCTGGAACGTCAACTGATCGGTTCACACCTTGAACCGATCGTTTCAGCTATCGTCAGATGTCCTCCGATCTTCGACATAATAGGAAATAAAATCTATCCTAATTTTACATTGCTTAAAAAAGGGAAACCATGAGTTACATTCGGGGGGAGAAAATGTAGGAAAGAATCTCGAATTATTTCGAGTTACATCAGGAATAGGAGAGGGAAGATCGGTGCACAGATCGAGATGCAAGCAACCACAAACAACCATACATAGATAGGGTTTATTGGCCATAACCAAGCTATACATCCACCACAAAACTCGTTTAAGGGCGACGCGTATCGAGTGCATTAATAATACATATCATATATGTAATTTGGGATTTGTGGATTTAGGATTGGACATGCATAAAGCTGATATTATTCGCATCGTATGCAATAAATAAAGGCGACAAACCAAAATCGATCATATAGATATTCCTAAAATATAGAGCAGTTGACGTGGCTCTGATACCACTGTTGGGTTTTAGGGGAGGCAGAGAAGGCAGCGGAAACAAAAATTTTCTCCCCCAAACCCAGCACCGAGGAAACGCGTCAACGTCTATATAATAGGAAAGGATGGTTTGTGGAATCATACCTTATCCCAAGGCTTGCTTAGCGACAATACCTCGCACCTTACGCGGTCTTCAACTCCGGTCTTGGACAGTGTCTGTGCAGCTCCTGGTCGCACCGGGACTCACGACTCCTCTCACCGGGACTGTCGGGATTGACAGTTGTCCTCCTGAGCGGCATAAACCTCCCGCCTTTGAAGTAGTCCATACAGACCACCTGGAACTCCACTCTCCTTGTCCCACAAGGAAGTGGAAGGAGTCGCACCCTCCTGTTGACGTACTAGTCGCCAACACACTCTCCTGCCTCCAGTTGCAACTGCAGTTGTCCTTCCCTTGCTGCACCTCCCTTTTGCGGGAAGCACTTGCTCGGGCTCTCTCACGGTTACCAAAACCAGAGAGAACGACAACTTTGCAGAGCAACTGGTTGCACTAAGTTGTAATTTGAGAATCCCCCAATACCCCTATATATATAGGAGGGTCATGGGACAGGGTTCTCCATCCCGGGCAATGCAGGACTAAAAGAAGGAGTAGATGGGTTCGAGATTTTTCACAAAAGCAACCAACTCGCAACCTGAACCGATCGGTTCACAAGTGAACCGGTCGGTTGGGGACCTGAACCGATCGGTTGGAACACCAACCGATCGGTTGGGACCCATGAGCCGATCGGTTCACTTCTGAATTGGTCGGTTCGTGGTCCTGATCAATTCTCGATTGACTTTCCTTCTTTTGTTTCTAATTGGTATCGAATACCAATCCTTGTTCCAATCAAATTGGACAAGTGAAACACAAGGAAAATTCTCACCGACCTGACTTTCCCAACTTGCTCGGTTGCACCAGTTGAACCGATCGGTTCAACACTTGAACCGCTCGTTTCACTCTGTACATGAGCCGATCAGTTCAACACTTGAGCCGACCGGTTCAGCAACCTCAGCCGACCAGTTCAACACTTGAACCGATCGGTTGGAGTACAGGTTGTGCAGAATCAGTCAAATGCAATTTCAATCAATCCGATACTCCAATCAACATGTCCAACACTTTGAACAGTATGATATTGAGCTATCAATCAATTGAGTGTTTAATTGAACTACTAAACTCCTTTAGTAATCAATCTAAACGTTGCTTGTGGACAAAACTCCTCTTCCAGGTTAAATTCTATGTGTGTGACCTTGCAGGTCCATTTCACGTTGGCAGTGAAAGTCCATAACACTTATGACTTCACAAGCAAAGAGCGGTGCCTAGTCACACATCAGTGCTACCCAAGTGAAAGTAGAAAGTTGGAGAACAACTTTCAATCCTACAATATGTGAATGGTGTTACAGTGAATGTATAATTCCTTTGTCACTGATATCCCAAATGAACTCGAGGCATGGAATAGTCATCCTGTCAACGTTCATTCACTTTCTTGATCTCAGAGTAGATTGAACGAGATATGTATGACATCAATATCACATATTGATTCACACATGCGTGTGCACGCCTATCTCAATCCTACTCATCAAGTGGCCTTGGATATCAAACTCCCTCAGGAGGGACAAATCCCATATCTATCACTCACCCCTCAAAAGCCCCATGTGTCAAAGCCACCCAATCATCACCTTTATAACAACCCATGTTTCAGGACTGCGTTTGATGATGTCAAAGTGTGCCCAACGACATGTGTTGAGTGCAGTGATTTCAGGTCTAAGAATCACACTCACCACCATCACTGTGAGTACTGACTGTGACTACCATGTCATGGTTCCATGTGTCAAACTCACGGTGGGTCTGTCCGGTACACTTGTTCTCTAACAAGTACCTATGTGTTTGGTTTGATATCTCTATATCATGACTAATGAGATTATGTCATCAACCAACACCACAATCTAGTCTTGTGTGTCATTGTTGTCTATCTACCTTCCATAATGACATCTAACTAGGGACATAACAAGAATGTACAAACTCTTAGCATCTGCATGATCTCATCGTTTAGGTCCTCAACCTGAAAGCATACGTCATTGAGTACTGTCATTCTCTAGACATTCAATATGTTCTATCACTATCTCATATGACTGAACCAGAAAGAATTGGAAGCTTGCCTTTGATGTTTATCAAATCAATCTTAATGTATCCCACTAATCATCCCATGATTGGCTCTCAGGGCATACATACCAAAATCAACTACTTCATCGACTCTCCTATCAACTAACTTATCTACCTATACATGGATAAAAGAAACATTAGCTTCTGATTATTGAATTCCCTTTTACTATAGCATTCTAAAAAAAGAATAGGATACCTCTTCTTGTGAAATTCCTGCTTTTGGGACATGTTTGCGTTGGGATGGCCCAAAGAACAATTTGATCCCCACACCAGCGCCTACACCCCTAACATGTCCAGAATGCTCTGGGTTACCCAAAGCAACTGTCAATTCATCCCTTGTGCCCTCAGGGATGAACTTGCCTTGTTTCCTCAGCTCGTGCAGCTCCCACTAATTGCCATCAATAGAAATTGGTAAGTAAGTAAACACCACAAATAATCAATATTTGAACGATTACTCTAAGAGTTGTATTTTACCATTTTTCCAGCCACCTCAACAGTTGCGGGCTTCTTTATTTCTCCCTTCTTGTTTTGCTTCCCATCTATCCAGACATCATGGTGAGGCAGAGGTGCGATACCTATAGTAGAGGACTCCTAAGTAATAGTAGACTGAGTAGTACACTCAACCTGTAGTCTTTGGCGAACGCCTGCATAGCCCTTTGGACCCATTGTGTGGTCATGCACATTCAGTGCACACCTTGCTCTTTGCGCCTCACTGATAGCCTAGTTAGTATGCACATTGATTTGGTTAGTAACACTAAAGGTTAATCTTGAATAGGTGAATACAACGTATATTAATTAAATAGGGAGTAACACCTAATACCTTAAATTCATCAGTGTTTCTTGAAGCAACAAACGCGCCCCATTCTTCTTGGTCTAGGAAGTTCCACTATTTAGTGCCCGACTTCTTCCTCTTCTCACCATCTTTTATGTATTATCGGGTGAGAATTGTCCTATAGTTCCTTAGGACCCTCCCACAGTGTTGCATCACACATTTACGATGCAACTTTTCATCCAATGCAAATATACTCTACAAAATAGAATTGCTATTAACTAGTATTCAAAAAATTAGTAATCTACAAAATAGAATTGCAAATAATAATAACTCACGCATAAATCCTTCCATATTAAGTCTTTCTTTCCCATAGGAACTTTATGCCAAGAATCTATCTTAAAACTACAATGGCTACGAGTAACATACCCAAGATATGAAACAAACGAATTGCGGTTCACTCCAATTGCATTTCCTGCATTATCAAAATCCACAACCAGTTTGGGTCCATTGCCCCTTAGCGCTATTAACTTCTTCATCATAGTGATGCCCCTTCTATTGTCAACTTTTTGGTACTTCTCATCAAGTGCCTCAAGTGCTTCAGAGGGTACATGTGCATCATCAACCTAAAATTTGACAAAATAAACACACTTACAGGATATAACTATAAATGGACATATAGATAGAAATATATAATATTTTTAAAACTTACATTTTTAGGTTGTGCATTGGTATCCTCACCATGCTCATCATGGACATCATGTTCATCATGCCCATGCTCAGCCATCTGAAATTTCATTAAAAAAATCAAACATTTAGCATTTGACATAAATAGAAGATAATGAAACATTGAAAAATGAAACATTGTATAGTTCACATATACAAATGAAACATTGACAAATGAAACATATAAAAAAAATATAAACATGCATGCCTCTAATATTGCGATCGTTTATCAAATAACAATCCTTCATTGTGATCTCCGCGCACATACAAGTCATCATTAGCTTCAATATTTTGTGGTGTTGGCAACCCAAATGAGAATGGACTGGAGTCATCATACTTATCATAGTACTCTTCTTCATCTGTAGGATCTTCAATGAACTATCTTTTACCATGAAGAACAACCGACCATTTATCATTTGTAGGATCATCGATATAAAATACCTGTTTCGCCTATGATGTCAATATGAATGGTTCACCCTTCTAGCCAATCTTTTCAAAGTTCACTAAAGTGAAACCCAATTCATCCACTATAACTTCTTTGGTGTTATCAACCCAATTACATTTGAAGAGCGCAATTCTGAAATCTATGTAGTCAAACTCCCATATGTCTTCAATGACACCATAATATGACACTTTAGCTTTATGTGGACTCTTATCCTTTGCACTTGCAAAAAACATAGTCGACGCTTGAAGGGTGACCCCACTATTTTGGACGACACTCTTATCATCTTGGTGCTTTGTGTAATATGTGAATCCATTAATGTCATACCCTTCATAAGACATAACATTCAATTTTGGTTTAAAGGTGAGGCATTTGATAGTTTCAGTAATATCATCTGGTGTTTGAGATAGTTGATGTAAGACTTTATCTTCAAACCACTTAATAAATGTCTTGTTATGCAATCTAGCAAACCACATTGAATTGGCTCGAGGATATTGTCTCTTGATGAAATTGGTATGTTCCTTGATATAAACACTCACTTCGTCCATGTTGTGTAAAATATACAAGTGACCTTGTTCCAACTGCTCACGGCTGATTACTTTCACCCGTGATCCAAAAATTCCTTTGTCAAATTGTTCCTCAATATTCTTGTCATTACCAGGAGTGTCATTACCACTCAGAAAGTCATTGCAAAAATCCATAACCTCTCTCACCATATAACCCTCAATAATACTCCCTTCAGGACGATAACGGTTTCGAACATCACTTTTAAAAATGCTCATGTATCGTTCAAAGGGATACATCCAATGCAAGAAAACTGGTCCCAATGTTTTCACTTCCCTAGTCAAGTGGACAACAAGATGTACCATGATATCAAAGAACGAAGGAGGGAAATACATCTCAAGCTGTCATAGGGTAACAACCACTTCTCTTTGCAAAGTATCGAGAGTATCAGGGTCAATAACTTTGCTGCACAGACTGTTGAAAAAGAAACAAAGTCTGGTGATTGCAAACCTTACATGCTTCGGCAATATAGATCAAATTTCAACGGGCAATATTTGTTGCATTAGAGTGTGACAATCTTGAGATTTAAGACATATCAACTTCAGATCTTTCATTGATACCAATCTATGAATGTTGGATGAGTAACCCTGTGGCACCTTAACATTTACCAAGCATTCACAAAAAGCTTTCTTCTCCTTTCTAGACAACGTGTAACAAGCGGGAAGTAAGTATATTCTATGATTTCCCATTTCACATAATTCTATTAATTTTGACCTTATTCCCATTTCACATAGGTCTAGTCTGGATTTTATCCCATCTTTAGTCTTACTTGGTATATTCAATAGAGTACCAATGACGCTATCACAGACATTTTTCTCAACGTGCATGATATCGATACAATGCCTGACTGTCAAAGAACTCTAATAAGGAAGATCTCAAAATATTGAATTCTTCTTGAATAAAGATTTGTCACTCCGTGTGGCCATAGTACATTGTGATCTCTTACCAAATTAATTGACAAAGTCTTTTACTCTTTCATAAACAACCTCCCCCGGTGTAGGTTTAGGTGCACTCCATTCCTCATTCCATCCATTTAATGCTTTGTGCTTCCTACGATACATATGGAATTTTGGAAGAAACCTTCGATGACTAAGATATACAGTCTTGCCTCCATGTTTTAGTCTTATTGAATCAATGTTCTCTTCACATATAGGACACACTTCAGCTCCTTTGACACTATATCCAGACAAATTCACGTGCTGGAAAGTCATTAATAGTGCAAAACAACATAACGTGCAAATGAAATGTCTCTCTTCGTGAAGCATCATAGGTCATCACACCTTCACCCCAGTGTTTCTTTAAGTCATCAATCAGAGGTTCAAGATAAACATTGATATCATTTCTAGGTTTTTAGGGCCCGATATCAACAACGACAGCATAACGTACTTATTTTTCATACACAGCCAGGGAGGAAGATTGTATATAACAAGCATGACTGGCCAAGTGCTATGTTGGTTGCTCAATGTCCCGTACGGATTCATCCCATCTGTACAAAGCCCAAGTCTTAGATTCCTGACTTCTTCACCAAATTTAGGGTATAATAGATCAATCTTCTTCCACTGTAGGGAATTAGACGCATGTCGTAGGATCCCATCATTATTTTTCTTAACATCTGCATGCCACCTCAAATTCTTTGCATCTATCGGATTGGCAAACAAGCATTCAAACTGTGATATTATAGGTAGATACCATATCACCTTGGCAGGAGAACCAGTTTTGGACTCCCCAGAAGTCGTCAATGTATATCGTGACACACCACATTTTGGACAATCTTTCAAATCCACATAGTCTTTTTGAAATAATACACAATCATTCGGGCATGCGTGTATTTTCTTGGCCTCCATTCCCGTTGGGCACAACAATTTCTTTACCTGGTATGTTGAGATTGGCAGCTCGTTTCCTTCAGGAAGCATTTCTTTCAACAAAGACAACAATGATGTGAAGCTTTTGTTGCTCCATCTATTGTTAGCTTTCAGCTTATACAATCTCAACACAGTGTTAAGCTTCATAAACTTAGTACAACCTGTGTATAATGATATCTCAACATCATGCACAATGTTTCTAAACATGGGAGGTGGATCGGTTTCGGTGTGCTCTACCGCACAACTTTCCAGCATTGCATCAATGATGTCTATAGGAACTCATTCGTTCACATCTACATCATTAGAGGCAATAATTTCTTCCACACAAGCACTGCTATCGACATCCACTGGTTTTGGGTTTGAAATCTCTCCATGCCAGTGCCATTCTGTATAGCCTTGTACAATCCCATTGCACATGACATGACTTTTGATTTCGTCACCAGTGTTGACTTTCAAGTTGTTATCACAATGCCTACATGGATAGTAGAACCTATCAACAGGTTGTTTTCTATGTTCCTCGGAAAATCTAATAAACTGATCAAGACCAGAAATAAACTCTGGGGTGCAGTGATTGCGAATGGACATCAATGATCTATTCATTCTATGATCAAAGAGAAAACAATTATATATTATAACACGATTATTGTTTAGGGTTAATAGATTAGAGTTTAAGCATGGTTAAAACTTTAGGGTTTAAGGTCTTATACATAATTAATGGTTAAAACATCCTAAGTGAGATTAGGTGTTCAAGAATAGTTCCAAATCGGGGACTATCCAAGATTTACTCCTATTGAGTAAATCTTGGATGGGTTTCTAGGCCAAAAAATACATGTGATGTCATTCTTATATATAATAAATGTGTACCACCTATCCCATTATTGAACACCTAATCTCACTAGTAAGTGTATAATATCTATTGGGTTTTCAAGAAAATTTCGGCATCATTTCCCCACTGTTCTCCAAGTACATATGTACTTAGAGAACAAATGGGGAAATGCTACCAAAATTTTCTTAAAAACCCAATACACATTATACACTTACATCCTAAGTGAGATTAGGTGTTCAAGAATAGTCCTAGGCCAACAAATACATGTGTTGTCATTCTTATATATAATAAATGTGTACCACCTATCCCATTCTTAAACACCTAATTGCACTAGTAAGTGTATAATGTGTATTGGGTTTTCAAGAAAATTTCGGCAGCATTTCCTCATTGTTCTCCAAGTACATATGTACTTAGAGAACAAACGGGGAAATGCTGCCGAAATTTTCTTGAAAACTCAATACACATTATACACTTACTTCCTAAGTGAGATTAGGTGTTTAGGAACAGTCCCAAACCGGGGACTATCTAAGATTTACTCCTAATGAGTAAATCTTGGATGGGTTTCTAGGCCAACAAATACATGTATGTTGTCATTCGTGTACCTACAATCCTAGTTTCATCGTTCATATCCTAAGTTTTGTGTAACATCATTTAATCATGACTGTCAGTAAATACTAAACAGTAAATAAACCATGATTCCATATATCAAAGATTTGAATTAGGGGGTGATGTCACCCTATTTTAGGGCTCCATCCTATTCCATTTTGTACTTAAATCACATCTAAACATGTTGGATTACAAGCTTTTTCCCCTAATGTGTTTATCATTTCCAAATGCACTTATGATGTTCTTTGCACTATTTTCAAGTACTTGGACCATGCCTTAAATGGAAGAGAGAGAAAGAAGGAGTTATAGGGCTCCTTCACTCATGGGGAGGTCCAAAGGAGGCCTGAAAATATCCCTCAACCTACCTCCAATGGCCAAGAGTCGTCACCAAGAAAAGATATCCAAGAATGATGAAGTTTAAAGGATAATCAAGTGGTGCAACCCTCACCACGGTCGTGGGCACTTCCCAATGTCATGCAAATTTATGACCAAGAACCAGCATTTCAACATGGTTTTTCCCCAAGTCGCCACGACTGTGGCCATCTGCCATGATCGTGACCAACGAAGAACAAAATGACAGTGATGATGCTCCACAACCACATCCCCCTCCTCCAAAATGGTTGTGTGACTCAACACGGACGTGGTGCCACTCACCCACCATGACCGTGGCACTCCGCCACGGCCGTGGCCACCAACATAGCATATCACCACCAGCCCCATACCACAACCGTATTCTTACTGTAACATACTAAATCTCAGGGTATTTCTTGCAATTTACCCACTTTTGGGCTTTTCTTGGCCTTATAGTCCATTTGGATCTTTTTCATAAATTTTCCATCCTTTTGAATCATTTTGGACTCTATGTTCAATTTGAGCATTAATGATGGTGAAATTCCAATCTTCCCCCATTTATGATAATAAAGGGGTGTTTGCACAAATAACCCACTTAAGGTAATAATTGAGGGCTAATAATGCAAAATGGAGTTTTATGAGAGAAATAAGTGGATAATGTTTATTTGGATCTTTTTGGATAAATATATTAGTAATAATGTGTCTTTGAGTGGGTTATTTGTAATAATGTGTCTTTGAGTTAATTATGAGTGTAATTAACCTAATCTCCTTCTCTCTCCTAAAAAAATGATAGTAATATATATAAATAGAATATTATGGTGAGTTTTTTCTCTTAAAGCTAATAATGGATGGTATCTCGAATTTCACTCATATAATCCATTAAAAGAAGTATTTTCATATAACTCATTCATTCTAATATATTAATATACACTTTAATGAGCTATATATTTATTAAGGGCCAAAATATGTGTTGAATGCAAAACTAATTGCATATAATTGAAATATGCGTCATTATCAGCCTATGGTTAAAATTTGGTATTATTTGGAGTTGATTTGACCCCTATAAATGCATTTTATAAACTTTTAATATAGTGTGGTCATAGCATTAAATCGATTTCATTTATTAAGTCATTTAACACTATAGTTCAGCTTTATTTGATGTGTCACGCGCGCACCTTAGCTGGAGCGCCATCGGACGGCCATGATTCGATCATCGCGGACCCATGTGCGATCTGACGTCCACTAAGTCTCCTTCAACCTCCGACCAGTTGAACAGTTTCGGCCGCCGAGCTCCCCAGCAACGTTCTCTCTCTATGATTGATCGTTTCACACGATTTCAAACCCGTCAGCTTCGTCTCGACGAGCCGGTTTGAATGAGAATTTACTCACCGCCACCCCCTCACCTTGGGCAAAATGCCCAACCTGGGCCGCCTCCTCTTCTCCGCCAAGGAGTTGTAGAGAAAGCTTCGACCTTCCCCACGCCTATTTAAGGGCGTCTAAAGCTTCCTCATGCCCCAAACCATACTCCTCTCCTTTTAATTTCTTCCCAACGTCCCCCGAAGATCCCTACCTACTCGGTCTTCTCCCCCGACGACGGCGACCTCACCTTGACTCATGAATCCATCTCGGTTCAATTTCCCGTGTAGTAAGCATCCTTGACCCTCGTTCTTTCATTCCATTTGATCACCTTGCCTCGCGACGCCCCCGTTGCCCGGTCCTATAGGGCCACCGTAGAGCCACCGCCGGTGCCAAGATTTTCTGAGTTCTGGTGCTCCTCCTCCGTCGAAAGTGCCTGTTTTCGAATCATCTCGACCCCGAGAATTTGTGGGCGTCATTAGTTTCGTTTTTCATGGCTTTGTCGGGTGGTTCCACTGTCCCTCTCCTTTCCCCTATTTCCGGGCAAGTTGGGCCTTCTTCCTTTGCTCCTGAGCATTCCTGGTTGCGTTTTTGAGCTCCCTGTGACCGTGTGACGTCGGGGAACAACTTCCCGGACTCTGCTTGGAACAACCCATAGGGAAGCGGTCTGGAGAAATGGATCCCGAGCTCCAGTTGCTCGCTCCAGTGCCATGGCGAGAGCAGGTAGATGTCTGGTCAGTAAATGACCAGGGCAACCCTCGCCCCTCTGATTAGTCAATTTTATACGCATGGGCAATCTCGTAATTGCACCTTGAGTTTTGTTTCTCGCTTGTAAGGTTTGTTGCATATGAATGACAGTAATGCCCTCGGTGTTTCAATCGATTTCATTTTATACGCAAGGGCATTTTGGTCATTTCACCTATTATTTACATCGATTTACATTTTCATTCAAATTACTGTCACGCTATGGTTTTTCTTGCATTCTGATTGGCCGATTTTACTTAATTCATAGTAAATCGATCCATGGTCAGAAAAATGCAAATAAATAGTCAATGGAAAGGATTTTTCATGTAGAATCTGATTTTATGGTTTTTGTGTCCCAATTATGATTCATTTTTCGAAGTTTTCTTTGGATACCTATTTGATTATATTAAATGTTCTAAAATACATAATTAATTCATTTTAACTCCAAATTGAGAAATAAAATATGTTTTCTTATTCAGTAGAATATGACTAATCCGTTAGACTAGGTTTTGAACCTTAAATCTTGGTTTCGAATAAAAGTTCCAAAATTAGGGTTTTCTTATGCTTTAAGCCTTATAAATACTAATACATGTGTAATGTTTGCAACTAGGGAAATATGGAATTGGATACAAACAGATTGGTGAATGTGATGGTAATGAATGGAAATGAAGGTATGTGACCCCTATGTATGTGAAGCCTATTTTAGTATGTGGAACCTATTTATGTGAACATCTATGTGGAATGTATATGTGCATTTTACCTATCCTCCAGTTGGGTCTTATCCAATCCTACAAACATTATGTGCTAGCCTTGATCTCCTCCTAAAATGCCTTTATTTAGCTCTTTACTTATTTGATGCTTTTGTTACCATTATGGCTCATCTAATTGAATTATATGGATCTTGTGATTGCGTATATTTGGCTTCTTACTTATGAGATGCTTCTATTGATTATGTGGCTCATTTAATTGTAACTCTTGAATCTTGCTATGGCCAATGTTTGGCTCATCCATTTATTGAGATTATTTATTTGGGTTTTATTCCCAGTTTGCAATGTTGCAATCTTGTTATACTTCTTAATACTGCCAAATGACTATTAAGCATGATGTATTTTAGGCCAAATGACAATGTAGTGCACATGAGTACAAACCACTCACAGGGCACTGAGGTTTTAGTCCTGCCAGCACTAGGGTTTTAGTCCCCCTGCCATTTTATATTAGGCATTAGGGTTTCAGTCCCCCTACCACTTTTTAGGCACTAGGGCTTTAGTCCCCCTGCCACTGGTGAGGTTTGGTAGGTGCCACACCCTACATTGAGATGACTTTGTGTCTTAATATATTCATGCTATGTGATTGTTATTGTGGTGATTGATTATGGAAGTTCTCTATTTCTTATTTGAATATTTGTCTCATTCTCTTAAAATCTTGTAGCATAGATAATCTTTTATTATGCAATGTTGTTGACTATTACTTGTCCAATTCCTTTTGATTGACACATACTTTTATCCTTCTTTTGCTGGATGATCCCAACCATCCAGGTATAGGATCAGAGTGCGCAGCTGAAACTTGGTGAACCTAAGGCTAAGGATAGGACAAGAAGAAAAAGAACATATATCTTGCATGGTCATAGTTGCCTTTATATATATTAAGTTGTTTTGTTTGGAGACAATATTGGCTTAGTCTAAGTCTTACTCTACCTAGATCCTATGCTTGTATAAAGTTGTACTCCCATTTGGGAAATTTTTTATAATGTACTCTTTATACATTTTGAATAAAGTCAAGTTTATTTCTTCCGCTGCCACACATTTGATGTATTGGATTATCATGTTTAATAGTAGAGACTATGTCTTTACAACATGGTATCAGAGCATCAAGGTAGCCAGATTCTTGACTAATTCAAATTGTCTCGTAGATAGAACCCTTACCATATGTAGTTTCCTTTAGTAAGTTTTTCACCTTAGAGTTTACTTATGATGAAAGTTTGATTTAGGATCATAATAATTTCATATTAGAAAAAAAATTTGTCAACTTTGGGTGAATTGTCTATTGTGAGGCTACTAGAGCAATAAGTTGAAGTGATGGTGTCTAGAAAGGGTCAGAGCTTGGGGGATGGCAAAATTTTCCTCCACCCCACTAGCTTGGTAATGAGGACTCCTGAGCTCATATGACCTGGCCTGGCTCGATCTGATACAGACAGCTCGAAATAGTCTATCCTTGGGCATGTTTCCTAATTGTTGAATACCTTCGGAAAACCATAAGTGATGATTTGATCTATTACACAAAAATCATCCTTAAATACCTTATACTTCTATGTTAGGGTTTAGTGTACCCTATATTACACCCTGAAGTTTGGTTAGTAAGTCCTTTTAGTGTTGAATCTTATGTACCTTTTACCCTTATCTTAGTTTGACTAAGTTGACCCTTTTAAGGGGTGGAGTGAGGATAATGGTGTTGGTACCCTATTTGGTTTTGCAAATTTTATTTCGAGGACGAAATCCCTTTTTAGGGGGATGGAATCCCAATTTAAAGAAAAAAAATACCTTTGGAGTTAGAAACCCTATCTATGTGGACATATGTACATAATAATTTATGTGAACAAGAATTTATCAAACACATTATACTTGTAATTCAACTTGTTTGTTTATACAAACATGAATATGTAGTAAGTCATATAGAGATAGTTCATATAATTGAACCTTCACATATTCTTGATGCACATAATTCTGAGTTACTCATTACTAATGGTGAATATACATAATTTTGACTATGCCACCCTAATGGTAAAATGTGTATGGATAATGCACCCTAAGGATGCTTTAACATGTAATGATCATGTTGACCTAAACCCTAATATGTAATCATCTAGCTTTGACAACATATACATGTGTATATATCCTTAATGCCTTTTATGATACATTAGTGACATTAGGTGTCATCATCACATAGATACATATAAACGGATTATAGTCACAAAGTTATCAATATATGTAAGGTATATCACCTTGTTCTCTAATGAACACCTCATCATAACTTGATATATGAATTAATTCATTAATATTTAATGGGTTACATCCTATTCACTAAAATGCATATAATGACTCAAACATGATAATAAATAATTGGATTCACATAAATATTCATAAATGCCTAATGTGAATTAAAATATGTATAATTTATAATATGAAGTGTAATGGACGAAAATGATTAATGATGTCATGGATATGAGTATGAAAGATGTTGTGACAATATGTAACTTAGGTATAAGCCATTTATGTGACATTATTTGGAATTATTATAGGCTTAATAACGTGTTGGATAATATTAACTTTTTCTACAAAATAATTTGTGATAATTATACATGATAGTTTTAAGAGGATAATGGAAAAGGAATTCATGTTATTAAGGTTTTTGCCCTAATACATTAATTAATGTTGAAATGGTTTAGTAAACCCTAATTGTGCTTAAAACCCTTGATGAGGGAAATACACATGCTATAATGTTGAGATGTAATTGTTTCAAAAATAATATGAATAAAATGTGGCACAAGTGATGGTATAATAAATATGATGCCTATTTATGATGGAAATTATGCTAATAAGACAAAAATGTTGATTAAGATGTGTTGGATAAAAGTTTATAGGTTTTGTGGAAACCTTAGTAAGACTTGGCTTATCTGTAGAGCTTTTAATACCCACCTAGTTGTTTAAGGTTGGGAATTTGCACACTCACCCTCTCTTTCCTCTTGTTGTGATTTCGAGGACGAAATCCTCTTTAAGGGGCGGAGTGTTGTAACATACTGAATCTCAGGGTCTTTCCTGCAATTTTCCCACTTTTGAGCTTTTCTCGGCCTTCTAGTCCATTTGGATATTTTTCATAAATTTCCCATCCTTTTGAATCATTTTTGGACTCTATGTGCAATTTGAGCATTAATGATGGTGAAATTCCAATCTTCCCCCATTTATGATAATAAAGGGGTGTTTGCACAAATAACCCACTTAAGGTAATAATTGAGGGCTAATAATGCAAAATGGAGTTTTATGAGAAAAATAAGTGGATAATGTTTATTTGGAGCTTTTTGGATAAATATATTAGTAATAATGTGTATTTGAGTTAATTATGAGTGTAATTAACCTAATCTCCTTCTCTCTCCTAAAAAAATGATAGTAATATATATAAATAGAATATTATGGTTAGTTTTTGCTCTTAAAGCTAATAATGGATGGTATCTCGAATTTCACTCATATAATCCATAAAAAGAAGTCTTTTCATATAACTCATTCATTCTAATATATTAATATACACTTTAATGATCTATATATTTATTAAGGGCCAAAATGTGTGTTGAATGCAAAACTAATTGCATAGCATTGAAATATGCGTCATTATCAGCCTATGGTTAAAATTTGGTATTATTTGGAGTTGATTTGACCCCTTTAAATTCATTTTATAAACTTTTAATATAGTTTGGTAATAGCATTAAACCGATTTCATTTATTAAGTCATTTAACGCTATAGTTCAGCTTTATTTGATGTGTCACGCGCGCCCCTTAGTTGGAGTGCCATCGGATGGCCATGATCTGATCATCGCGGACCCATGCGCGATCTGACGTCCAGTAAGTCTCCTTCAACCTCTGACCAGTGGAATAGTTTCAGCCGTCGAGCTTTCCAGCAACATTCTCTCTCTGTGATTGATCGTTTCACACGATTTTAAACCCGTTGGCTTCGTCTCGATGAGCCGGTTCAAATGAGCATTTACTCACCGCCGCCCCCTCACCTTGCACAAAACGCCCAACCTGGGCCACCTCCTCCTCTCCGCCAAGGAGTTGCAGAGCAAGCTTCGACCTTTCCCACTCCTATGTAAGGGCGTCTAAAGCTTCCTCAGGCCCGAACCTTACTCCTCTCCTTTCATTTTCTTCCAAACGTCCCCCGAAGATCCCTACCTACTCGGTCTTCTCCCCCGGCGACATCGACCTCACCTTGACTCATGAAGCCATCTCGGTTCAATTGCCCGTGTAGTAAGCATCCTTGACCCTCGTTCTTTCATTCCGTTTTATCACCTTGCCTCGTGACGCCCCCGTTTGCCCGGTCCTATAGGGCCACCGTAGAGCCGCCGTCGGTGCCAAGCTTTTCTGAGTTCTGGTGCTCCTCCTCCATCGAAAGCGCCTGTTTTCGAATAATCTCGACCCCGAGAATTCGTGGGCATCATTAGTTTCATTTTTCATGGCTTTGTCGGGTGGTTCCACCATCCCTATCGTTTCCCCTGTTTCCGGCCAAGTTGGGCCTTTTTCCTTTGCTCCTGAGCATGTCTGGTTGCATTTTTGAGCTCCCTGTGACCACGTGACATCGGGGAACAACTTCCCGATCTCAGCTTGGGACAACCCGCAGGGAAGCGGTCTGGAGCAATGGAGCCCGAGCTCCAGTTGCTCGCTCCAGCGCCATGGTGAGAGTAGGTAGATGCCTGGTCAGTAAATGACTAAGGCAACCCTCGCCCCTCTGATCAGTCAATTTTATATGCATGGGCAATCTCGTAATTGCACCTTGAGTTTTGTTTTCGCTTGCAAGGTTTGTTGTATACGAATGACAGTACTGCCCTCGGTGTTTCAATCGATTTCATTTTATACGCAAGGGCATTTTGGTCATTTCACCTATTATTTACATAAATCTACATTTTCATTTAAATTATTGTCACGCTATGGTTTTTCTTGCATTCTGATTGGCCAATTTTACTTAATTCATAGTAAATCGATCCATGGTCAGAAAAATGCAAATAAATATTAAATGGAAAGGATTTTTCATGTAGAAATTGATTTTATAGTTTTTGAGTCCCAATTATGATTCCCTTTTCGAATTTTACTTTGGATACCTATTTGATTATATTAAATGGTTTAAAATACATAATTAATTAATTTTAACTCCAAATTGAGAAATAACATATGTTTTCTTATTCAGGAGAATATGACTAATCTATTAGACTAGGTTTTGAACCTTAAATCGTGGTTTTGAATAAAAGTTCCAAAATTAGGGTTTTCCTATGCTTTAAGCCTTATAAATACTAATACATGTGTAATATTTGCAACTAGGGAAATATGGAATTGGATACAAACAGATTGGTGAATGTGATGGTAATGAATGGAAATGAAGGTATGTGACCCCTATGTATGTGAAGCCTATTTTAGTATGTGGAACCTTTTTGTGTGAACATCTATGATGAATGTGAGATCTCTGTCGAATGTATATGTGCAAATTACCTATCCTCCAGTTGGGTCTTATCCAATCCTACAAAAATTTTGTGCTAGCCTTGATCTCCTCCTAAAATGTCTTTATTTGGCTCTTTACTTATTTGATGCTTTTGTTACCATTATGGCTCATCTAATTGAATTATATGGATCTTGTGATTGCCTGTATTTGGCTCCTTACTTATGAGATGCTTCTATTTCTTATGTGGCTCATTTAATTGTAACTCTTGAATCTTGCTATGGCCAATGTTTGGCTCATCCATTTATTGAGATTATTTATTTGGGTTTTATTCCCATTTTGCAATGTTGCAATCTTGTTATACTTCTCAATACTGCCAAGTGACTATTAAGCAGGATGTATTTTAGGTCAAATGACAATGTAGTGTACATGAGTACAAACCACCCATAGAGCACTGGGGTTTTAGTCCTCCTGTCGGGCACTGGGGTTTCAGTCCCCCTGCCATTTTATATTAGGCACTGGGGTTTTAGTCCCCCTGCCACTTTTTAGGCACTAGGGTTTTAGTCCCCCTGCCACTGGTGACGTCCGGTAGATGCCACACCCTACATTGAGATGACTTTGTGTCTTAATATATTCATGCTATGTGATTGTTATTGTGGTGATTGATTATGGCAGTTCTCTATTTCTTATTTGAATATTTGTCTCATTCTCTTAAAATCTTGTAGCGTAGAGAATCTTTTATTATGCAATGTTGTTGACTATTACTTGTCCAATTCCTTTTGATTAACACATACTTTTATCCTTCTTTTGCTGGATGATCCCAACCATCTAGGTATAGGATCAGAGTGCACAGCTAAAACTTGGTGAACCTAAGGCTAAGGATAGGACAAGAAGAAAAAGAACATATATCTTGCATGGTCATAGTTGCCTTTATATATATTAAGTTGTTTTGTTTGGAGACAATATTGTCTTAGTCTAAGTATTCCTCTACCTAGATCCTATGCTTGTATAAAGTTGTACTCCCATTTGGGAAATTTTTTACAATGTACTCTTTATACATTTTGAATAAAGTCAAGTTTATTTCTTCCGCTGCCACACATTTGACGTATTTGATTATCATGTTTAATAGTAGAGACTATGTCTTTACACTTACCCCATGGTCGTCCTATACTACCCTCACCACGGTCGAGGCACACCAACATGAGCGTGGTGACCAACCTACCCTACCATTTCCACCACATGTCTACCTCAAATCCACTCCATTTCACCATTATCATTAGAGCTTCATATATCAACATACATACTAGGTCATATTTCAAGTCAATATTTAGGCATTTAATCACCTTAGGGCGCATACATGATTCACAAGGTATTTGGGTCCACAAAGAATAATATATGTTATTAATTTAGGAGTTCACATTATAATTTTAGAAATAGAAGACCCACATGTGAGTTAAGTTTGAGATTTAACATCAATGTATCTTTAACATGCATGTTTCAAGGTTCAAAGCACATAATCAAATCAAATTAGGATGCTAGAATGGACAAGTTGAATCTTATTTCAACATGCATCAAAATTTACTGAATTAGGTCAAGCATGAGGATTAGAAGTACAAATATATGCAAGTACAAGATTTGAATCAAAATGAAGCCTAATGGCACATTGGGAGAGTGAGATTATACCTCACTTGAAGGCTGAAGAACAAATATATCCAAGTCAACAATGCAAATGGATGACACAACAACTCAATTCAGCCCAAGAGCACAAGTGCAATCAACGCAATTCTGTTATAATGAATTAATTAGGTGTCAAAGCATCAATTTTAGTGAGACTCTCTTAGTCCATGCTACTACAAATGGGAAATCAGAAAATATGCTGCATGTGTAACCTTAATTGCAAAAATACAATCTAAGTCTACTATGATTCTTATGCATCCACACTTCCATGCTTCATGAATGGCTAAATGAGGACATTCATTTTCAGGTTCTCTAACTGAGAATAAATGTATACATTATGCTCAATGCAAATAAATTTTTACGACGGTGTGCCCTTACAACCACTACATTTGTTGAGTTACCACTGTTAACAGCTGCCTCCGACGTCAAGGCCATAGGAGGAAGAAGAGGAGAAGGAATAAGAAGAGTAGGAGGACGATCGAATAGGGAGAAGAGTAGAAGAAATTAATTGTACCTGTCAGTAGCGAGCTCGTGGAGGAAGAAGAGGAGCAGCTCTATTGGCAGCGAGCTTGATCGTGGAGGAAGAAGATGAGCAGACGAGTAGCTCAGTCAGTAGTAGCGGTGAAATTGAGTAGGTAGTTGAGCAGGCAGCGATGGCGTGGAGTAGGAGTTGAGTGGCGGCGTTGAGCAGGAGTTGAGTAGGCAGTGCCGGCGTTGAGCAGGCCGCGGTGGCGGTGGTAGCGTTGAGCGCACACGAGCAGTCGGCAGCAGACGAATCACCAGAGACAGAGAGCTCACGCGATGAAATAGAGAATAATGTGGAAGAGTCTGTTTCGGGGGGCTATTAAGTTGACAATAGTCGTCGGTTTTTTTGAAAACCTACACCTATTAACAAAAAGAGTCAGTTTCCATAACTAACTGACGCCAATTGGGTAACCTAAACCCTAAAAATTTTTGTGAGGAGAGCGCGTGAAAGCATATCAGCGTCGGTTATTTCAAAAAAACCGACGACAAAAGTGGGGCCGATTTCTATCTCGTGAAAAACCATTAGTCGTTGGTTATTTGGTAAACAACTGACGTCGTATGTGAAACTTTGGAGGTAATTTTTTAGCACTGGAAAAGTTGGATTTGGCGGGCATTTATAGGTGTCGGTTTCTTATTGAGAAATTGACACTAAATAGAAAGTGATACCCATGTCTGGTCGGTCTTCACATATATATGTCAATTTATGTCTTCAACCGACGTTGTAGGTTTTAGGTGTCGGTTTTTTGTATGCAACTGACACCTCTAGATGTGACGTTATAAGGTATTTCTGTAGTAGTGTGTGGTTGGGGAGTTCAGGAGGAAGAGGAAACACCTTAAAGCTTCAAGCCTACCTATACACATTAGCATAGGGCCCGCTGAAAATAAAGATGGGTGTGAAAGCTACCTTTCGAAAAGATGTGACACTAGTATGGATATTAGCTAAGGGAGGGTGATGTGTTGAGAAGGAGAAGCCTTTTACAATAGAAGGTTATGACAGATGAGATGAGGTTATGCTACTCTAGTTTTAAAGGGGGAGATTGAGACCTAAGGGATTGAATACATACAACAATAGTCTTGATGTAAGAATGAGATATTTCAGTCGTGCTATTATGTTGTCTTTTAAACTTGTTCATCTTTTCTCTCTATGAGTTCTTGGACCTGCACTTAGCCTGAGGATAGGTTTTATTCTAAGTTTGGGGGAGTTGATAACACCATACTTTACGTACTTTTTATATATATTTTACACCACTTTTAGTATAACTTTAGTTAACTTTTCACATAATTTCTCCATATTTTTTACTAAAGAATTGTTTAATGATTTTAGGAATCAACATAACCGTGACTGCGATCTTGGAGACCGTGACCGCGGTTATTCAAAAGACCTCAACCGCAGTTATTTAAAAGACCACGACCATGATCATCCTGAGACTGCAACCACGGTTCCTCTCCTCACTCACTCCTCTCACAACACTCGTGGTTTGCCTCGCGCCAACACCGCAGCCGCGGTGATACTAAAGACCACAACCGCAGTCACTCAAAGACCATGACCGCGGTCACTCAACGCCGCAACCATGACTATTCTAAAGATCGTGACCACGGGCACTCAAAGACAGCGATTGAATTTTTGGGGAGAATCACGGCTAAGAAAGATCGCGGCCAAGAAAGATCGCAGCCAAGAAATATCACATCCAAGAAAGATCGTGACCAAGGAGGAATAATGCAGAGACCGTGACCGCGGTATTGCCTTCACTTAAAGGAAAGACCGCGACTGCGGTTCTAAGTCGGTGGAAGGTGCCTATAAATAGCGCCCCCACCTATCTTGTCAAATGATCAGATCATACAGATCAGATCCCAAGGCCACAAAGTGTTGCTACATTTCAAACTTGTCTCTGACCATCCATCCATCAGTCTTGGACCACCAGGAGTGAAAGTCGAGGAGAGAGAAGACTTCCATCTGCCCCTTCTTCGATAGGAGAAGGCCATCCACGCGGTAGATCTAGATCTGAAGAAGTAGTGTGTAGTATCACGTTCTTCTCTTCCATATCTATTGCTTCATCCCGCTATACCTCTTCCCCTCTTCGTGGACCTCATGGATCTATCTATATGTAACGTTGTCATGTTGTCCGCAAGCATGAGCGGCTAACACCTTAACTTGGGTTGGGAGCAGCCACTAATGCTCTCCCAACATGTATATTGTCTCTTTCTTTTGAATATACATATTCTTATCAAGATTGTCTCCATGCACCTATTTTTAATGCTTCACTTGTATGCTTAGCTACCATCTTGTGAAGTTTGATTGTTGATATCTCGAGAAATTAATATCACTTTTATCCCGTGTCATGGAGTGGTATGATTGCACGAGAGTGTTGGAATGCTAAAACTGTAACCAGTTGTTTTGCTGTGAGGTTTTTGAGTTGTCATATCGAGAGAGAGACTTATTTTAGACTTAGATCTATCCTCATCTCGAGAGAGTGTCGAATATATGTTTGATTGGTTGCTTATAATCTTGATATTAGTATGCAAGAGAGAGATAGTATTACATGTTGGTGAGGTGCTTTAGTTGGTGAACCCCAACCCAGGTTTTCCCCATATACTTGTTCACAGTTCATTTCCTTTTCTTATTTGTTTTGTTGTTCTCATTCTTGTGATACCGTTCCTTAGGGAACATATCTTTACACCCTTTTCGGCTGGGATATAAGAGTGTTGATTCCGTGTTCTTAACACAACCAACCTTGTCCCTGTGTTCGACCACGATCACTACATCGGACCCCGTTTATCATTGTGGGGGCCTGAGAGTCGGGTTATCTCTTTAAAAGTCCGACTACTGTAATCCACGCCCTTTTGACGTGCGATTTAGACCGGTCAATAATGTTAATACCAAAATGATAAAACACAACAACTCAAACAAAACATATTGTTGGCATTGTCATCAAGGGCACATAAATGAGAATCACATATCTAGACTCCATAAAGATGATTATCTGGAGTCTTTTGATTTTGAATAGATAGAGACATGTGAATTTTATTTATTGGGCAAGATGGCTAAGACCCCTTTCACTGGTAACAATGAGAGGGCTAGTGATCTATTAGGACTCCACCTAGAACACCTCAACATAATGGTGTGCCAGAAAGAAGAAATCGTACATTACTAGATATGGTGTGATCGACGATGAGTTTAGATGAGCTTACCACTACCTTCTGGGGGTATGCTCTACAAACTTTCATGTTACCCTTAACTGAGTACCATATAAATTGGTTCAAAAGACACCATATGAGATGTGGACTAGGAAGCGTCTCAAAATGTCTTTTATGAGGATTTTGGGTGTGTGAAGCTTATGTCAAGAAAATGTTTCCAGATAAGCTTGGCCCAAGATCTGATAAATGTTACTTTTTTGGGTATCCCAAAGAGACTGTGGGATACTATTTGTATAATCCATCTGACAACAAAGTGTTTGTTTCCAAAGATATTGTATTACTAGAAAAGGAAATTATTTCTAAAGAAATTAGTGGGAGGCAAGTAGAACTCAAAGAGGTTTGAGACCAATAAGAAAACATTGAATCGATAGATGAACAAGAGGAATAAAGAGAATCACAAGATGTTGTAGAGTCTCAAATTCCTCAAGTTACATAGGAACCTCGTAGATCTAAAAGGACACACCTTGAGCTTGAACGATTTGGATATCTTGTAACTCAGGAAGGCAGTGAATTTGTCATAGATGATGAGCCAGTATCCTATAAAGATGCTATTGAGGGACCAGAGTATGAGAAATGGCATGAGGCCATGAGATATGAGATGGAATCCATGGATACCAACAAGGTATGGACCTTGTTGGATCCACCTGAAGGGGTAAAACCCATAGGGTGCAAGTAGGTCTTTAAGAAGAAGACCGACATGGATGGTAAAGTACAAACCTATACGGGCATATTGGTAGCAAAGGATTTCAAACAAGTTCAAGGTGTTGATTGTGATGAAACCTTTTCTCCAGTGGCCATGGTTAAATCTAGGGCTATAAACACAAGACCCGACCCAAACCCAAAATTTTAAGCAAGTTTAGTGTCTAAGGTTTTTTGACCCGACATGAAATTTACCCGAACCCAAAAAACCCAAAATTAATTTAGGGTCGGGTTCGGGTTTGGACTTTAGACCTGAATTGACCCGATTGACCCAAAATTCAGAATTATATTTTCAAATAAAATTACAAATACTATACTTTAAGACACCTGATTACCCATTAATTTACTAATACATCAACCATGAAGTTTATTTTGGCAATTCGACATGGCTTTGTATTGATTTGTATGATTTATTATACTAATTATATTAGGAATTTGTGTTTAAAAGTCTCGAAAAAACTATATTAGGCTTTATATGTGTTTCTCAATCACGTTGTAAGTTTATCATAATGAAATTTGTTAATTACACTTGGGAATTATCAATGACTAGACAAATCATAGTAATTTTTTAAAAACATTATCTTGGTGTTGGATTTACAGGTCAGACCTGATAGACCTAAAATTATTTGCGGGTCAGGTTAGGGTCAAGGGTTTCAACATCGAAAATCCATCTTTTGCAAGTTTAGGGTCTAGCCAAAAAGTGTTGACCTGAAATAAAACCCGCTCAACCCGAACCTGATTGCCACCCCTAGTTAAATCCCTCGGGATTATGCTTGCTATTGTAGCTTATCACGACTATGAGATTTAGCAGAAGGATGTTAAAACCACAATCTTTAATGGGAATCTTCTCAAGGATCTGTATATGACACAACCTGAGGGTTTCAGAAATCCAAAGGATGCAAATAAAGTTTGTAAGTTACAAAGGTCAATATATGGATTGAAGCAAGCATCTCAAAGTTGGATTTTTTTTATGAGACAATAAAAGGGTTTGGCTTTATTTAAAATAAAGATGAACCTTGTGTGTACAAGAAGGTTAGTTAGTGTAAGGAGTGGGATTCTAGAGGGGAACCACTCCCTACTAAAAATTTGAACAATAGAACCTCCAGTCCAAACACACCTAAAAGATATGTTGGAGTGGGTGTAAATTTTTCAAATTTTACTTATTATATACAAAACAACCAAAGTGTATCAGCGGAATAAAAACATTGACTATATTCAATTTCTCACAAAGTTACAAAAGAACATCTTAAACTTACATGTAAAGGTACATCATAAGGATCTATGTAGAGGGAAATCTAAACCGCATCAAGATATTCTCCAAGCTTTAACTCCTTAAGCTAGGTCCATAACTTTACGCCATATCCTCCACATCCTTCACCTAGGGTTGGAAGCGTACCCCATCAAGAAGAGAAAAATAGAAGACATCAACAAAGACTGGTATGTGCATACTAAAGAAAAAATTGAGCAATATAAGCAATAAGGACATCAAATATAAATGCTTCCCATGCAAGAGATAAGGACTACCCACAAGGGCATAAAAGATATGAATCATCATCATAAAAAAAAGATACTTGCCATAAACAACAACAATAAATTTGTGCAATACTGGCACATAAAGAAAGTAGGGCACACACCCCACAATCATCATCAATAACTTCCATGCATGTGAGATAAGCATAGCCCTAGAACAATATAAATAAAAATGGCGGCCAAGCTTCATAAACTTGAAACCTGATAGAGAATGGCACATAACCAAACTCCCAATATATATAATGTGGGCCGAACCTCATAAATTTGAAACTCGGGTATGGGGCACATAACCTCCATCCTAAAAGCATAAAGGGCACATAACCTAAAACCAATGCAATTACACTACTCTAGTGCTACTGAATCACATAGCATATTTAATAGAGAGGCAAGTAGAAAGTATTGTCAGCTTATACAAAAGTAGTCACCACAAAAGTGACCAATATATACATCCACCTCATAAGTGGGCAAAAGACATCACATGTCATCATATAGAGTTCCATCATGTACAAAGCATATGAAAAGAGTCCAAAAGAATATCCAAGATCACAAGATCAACATCAAATAAGGTAGTTCACATGAACCATGATTTCAAAAGAAAAGACATTGTGTATATGCTAATGTCCATAGGACCAAGAGAAAGAAGAAAATAGGATACTTTCTCAATAAGAATAATTAGGGATGCAACATACCGTAACTTTAGAGTCCAAAGTCCAAAGAAAAATCTAGGTCCAAGCTTAGGATTCCAAAGAACTTATTAAACACATATACATATTTTATGTCAATTTCATGTACATTATCCAAACCCTAAAAACACCTTTTTATCATTATGTGAATTAGGTTCTAAAAACTATGTCATATTTTAGTTTATGTTATTATGAGTCCAAAATATATATTATTTTATTTTTCTAACTTATAGATAATTAGTTATAAATTTTACAAGTTAATTCTTAATTGATTAGATTCATGGAAATAACATATTATTAATCATGGAATTTAGTTACAAAAACCTATACCATTAGTTAGATCTTTTTTTTATTCCAACAAATATTTTTCCATATTTTTCTGATCTCTAATTAATTAGTTATTGATTTTTAAACGTCAACCAATTAGGAAATTACAAATAAGCAAAATCGATTGCAGAAGGAATAGAGAGAGGGAGAGAGCCACGTAGATTGGGCCGGCCACTCAGAGCTACCCATGTCAGCGGGTGACTCATACAACTCAGCGTAAACTCACGCAAAGCAAAATAGAAGTAACCTAGTGAAATTATGAATTTACCCCAATGAACAAAACACAAAGAAGCGAGAAGGTAGATGGGTAAGAAGGGGAAAACACAGGGGAGAACCTTCCCTCGACCCCGACCGCACGCTCCATGGCTAGAGCCTAAAGTCACGGTGAGGGGAGAGGAAGGCACTGGCTACTTGGCTCCTCATGAACCAAAAACCATGGCGAGGACCAGCCGAAGAAACCGAGACATACCCAAAGAAAAAATGAAGAAGAATGGTGGCGAGAACTCCCGACCTCAGAGCAGTTCAAGAAAAAACTAAAAATGAGGGAAACTAAGGAAAAACAACCAAACGAGTGCACGAAAAGCTTTGCGAGGAAGAACCAAAGTCAAATGTGTACTCACTGTGGTCAAAGTGTCATCAGGGAGGACTGAACCACGAACTGACAGCGGCGTCAACTCCCAGAGAAGGGGACACCAAAATAGAGTGAACTAGGTAAGAAGAAGAGTACCAACGGCTCCGGGGAGGTTTGTAGGTCGTGTACATGTAACCAATTGACCGGAGGTGAGACCAACCCTGGGTTCCGGTCCCCGGATTAAGAGGAAAAAGATGGAGTTAGTTGGGGATTTATGGTGAATGTCGAGCGCAATTGAGGGTAGAGGAGGAATTGTTTGGGATCCAGGGTGCTTCATGCACTCCCACATATATAGGAGGGAGGGTAGAACGAGAAGGGGAAACTAGGGCCGAAGAAGAGGTTTTGGGGTTTCTTGATTAGGAAAGATTTAGGAGGGAAATCTAGGATCATATTGCTCATCACTTTCTCCCAATCACTACAGAAAAGAAATCAAGAGAAACAGAGGAGAGGATAGGGAGAAAGACCAAAACGAAGATCTTGGGTACTCTACACATCGGGGTCTATTTCCTACTCAAGGTAGGAGATGACCGGATGTCGTCCATTCCCAGATCTGATAGACGGGGTTAAAAAGAACATAAGTAAACGTGTAACACTCAGACCTTAGGTGGAAATTTCGATTCAAATCGTGAAATTTAAACTAAAGTCAATTCCGATTAAACCAAAGCGAAATCACGTTAATGTATCTTTTTCTCTCTCTTCGATTTAGGGTTTTATCATTATCCAAATTAAACCAAATTTTGCACATAGGTTAAGTTAACCATGTAGATTACGATTCCTCAATTAGATTTCACTTTTGGAAACTTTTAGATGCATTTTTTAATATATTCTTTGATTCTCTTTCCTCACGCATTAAAGATGTCTATAATTATCCAAAATTGATGAAACTTCACCCACAAGTTATATTTGAAGAGTTAAATACGAATTTACCATTATTTTTATATTTTGGATTTCTTTATATATTTATTTAATATTTGGAAGGCTCCACACTTTCTCTCTCATGATTTCACCTTTCAAGCAAACTTTCTCCAAAATGGATGAAAATTCACCCAAAGGATATATTTATTATGTAGATTACAAATCCAAGGTTATTTTCCTCTTTTGAAGTCATTTATTATTTTATTTGATATTTTGGGGAAAACTTAGATCTTTTCTTTCCTAAATGAACTAAATCAACTTTTATTATGTGAATAATGTGAAACTTGACTCCCAAGGAAATTGGGACCCAAGGAACATGATTTTTAACTTAGATTCAACTTTTAGGGTTTCCTTTAATGAGTTATATCACAATTAATATTTTTGGCCATTAATTTCACATTATTACTTAGGTTATCATATTATTTCACTATTATCATTATTTCTCATCCACTTATGTTAATATTATCTCCAAAAGAATTATGTATGAGTACTTGCATGAAATTTTATATAATTCATCATTATCTTATGCGACATATTTTATATGTCTATTATTGGCCCAAGACTAATGTGAGAATATTAGGTTACATTAGGTTGATTTATGCATAAATTATCTCATTAGGGTTATACTAAACATCTTCTTGATCTATCCTCAACCTTGTTTGGCTAAGTCCAAAAGGTCAAACTTCTAGGGTAGGGTTCAAGATCTGGTATGTTACAACACTCCACCCCTTAAAAGGATTTTGTCCTCAGAATCTATAGCTCCAAACATCAACAACCAACTACTCTCCACCCTTTAAAAGGTTTAACCTAACAAGTCAAATTAAATAACATTTAGGGTTACCCACATATCTTTTAGTTGTGAAAGTTTTATAAATTTATGTTGTTCATGTATCCAACTAATAGTCACACCGTCTTGGGGTGAGTTTGAGGTCCTTGTGTCTCTAACCTAACAACCCTACTTAAACATCCAAAAGTC
This sequence comes from Alisma plantago-aquatica, assembly GCA_963693085.1. Taxonomy (NCBI): domain Eukaryota; kingdom Viridiplantae; phylum Streptophyta; class Magnoliopsida; order Alismatales; family Alismataceae; genus Alisma; species Alisma plantago-aquatica. The sequence continues at coordinate 758,248,052 of OY856412.1, forward strand.
ATAAGGTAGGTCAACTAATCATTTTTAGAAATCCACATATTCCTACTTACAACTTCAGTGTCAAACTAAGGTTAGTATATCTATTCAAACAATTCTAGGGTTTCACTTGTCAGAAAATCTTTATTGTAACTTAGTTCAAGAAAACTTCAACAAAATTCAGAGAAAATATTATTTTTGTACATATGGTATTATATGGAAAATGATTTGTTGTGAACCACTCCCTACTAAAAATTTGAACAATAGAACCTCCAGTCCAAACACATCTAAAAGATATGTTGGAGTGGGTGTAAAATTTTCAAATCTTATTTATGGTATACAAAACAATCAAAGTGTAGCAGTGGAATAAAAACATTGACTAAATTCAATTTCTCATAAGGTTACAAAAGAACATCTTAAACTTACATGTAAAGGTACATCATAAGGATCCATGTAGAGGGAAATATAAACCACATCAAGATTGTATCCAAGCTTTAACTCCTTAAGCTAGGTCCATAACTTTATGCCATGTCCTCCACATCCTTCACCTAGGGTTGGAAGCATACCCCAGCAAGAAGAGAAAAATAGAAGACATCAGCAAAGGCCAATATGTGCATACTAAATAAAACTTTGAGCAATATAAGAAATAAGGACATCAAGTATAAATGCTTCCCATGCAAGAGATAAGGACTACCCATAAGGGCATAAAAGATATGAATCATCATCATCATAAAAGAAGGTACGTTCCATAAACAAAAACAATAAAGTTTGTGAAATACTATCACATAAAGAAAGTAGGGCACACAGCCCACAATCATCATCAATAGCCTTCATTCATGTGAGATAACTAAAGCCCTAGAACAATATAAATAACAATGGAAGCCAAGCCTCATAAACTTGAAACCTAGTAGAGAATGGCATATAACCAAACTCCCAATATATATAATGTGGGCCTAACCTCATAAATTTAAAACCTGGGTATGGGGCACATAACCTTCATCCCAAAGAATAAAGGGAACATAACCCAAAACCAATGCAAGTACACTGCTCTAGTGCTACTGAATCACATAGCATGTTTAATAGAGATGCAAGTAGAAAGTATAGTTAGATTATACAAAAGTAGTCATCACAAAAGTGACCAATATATACATCCACCTCATAAGTGGGCAAAAGACATCACATGTCATCATATAGAGTTCCATCATGTACAAATAATATGAAAAAAGTCCAAAAGAATATCCAAGATCAACATCAAATAAGGTAGTTCACATGAACCATGATTTCAAAACAAAAGACATTGTGTATAGGCTAATGTCCATAGGATCAAGAGAAAGAAGAAAATAGGATAATTGCTCAATAAGAAAAATAGGGGATGCAACATACCTTAACTTTATAGTCCAAAGTCCAAAGCACAATCTAGGTCCAAGCCTAGGATTCCAAAGAACCTATTAAACACATATACAGATTTTATGTCAATTTCATGTAAACCCTAAAAACACCTTTTATCATTATGTGAATTAGGTTCTAAAAACTATGTCATATTTTAGTTTATGTTATTATGAGTCTAAAACATATGTTATTTTATTTTATTGTCTTATATATAATTAGTTATAAATTTTATAAGTTAATTCTTAATTGATTAGATTCATGGAAATCACATATTATTAATCATGGAATTTAGTAACCAAAACCTATACCGTTAGTTAGATCTTAATTTTCTAATTCCAACAAATATTTATCCATATTTTTTTAATCTTTAATTAATTAGTTATTGAATTTTAAACATCAACCAATCAGGAAATTACAAATAAGCAAAATCGATTGTAGAGGGAAGAGAGAGGGAGAGAGCCACACAAACTAGGATGGCCACTCAGAGTTGCCCATGTCAACAGGTGACTCATACAACTCAGCGTAAACTTGCGCAAAGAAAAAGAGATGCGACCTAGTGAAATTACAAATTTACCCCCATCAACAAAGCACGAAGAAGCGAGAAGGCAAAGGATTAAGAAGGGGAAAGCACATGGGAGAACCTTCCCTCGACCTCAACCCCGCGCTCCATGGTTAGAGCCTGAAGCCGTGGTGAGGGGAGAGGAAAGCATCAGCTACCTGGCTCCTCATGACCCAAAAACCATGGCAAGGACCAGCCAAAGAAACCCAGATAGACTCGAAGCAAAAATGAAGAAGAACGGTGGAAAGAACTCCTGACCTCATAGCAGCTCAAGCAAAAACTGAAAATGAGGGAAATCAAGGAAAAACTACCAAACAAGTGCATTAAAAGATTTACGAGGAAGAACCAAAGTCAAGCGGGTACTCACCATGGTCAAAGCGTCACCGGGGAGAACTGAACCACAAATTGACGGCGACGTCAACTCTCGAAGAAGGGGAAACCAAAACAGCATGAACTAGGCAAGAAGAAGAGTACCAATGGCTCCGGGGAGGTTCGTAGGTCGTACACACACAACCAATTGACCGGAGGTGAGACCAACCCTGGGTTCCAATCGTCGAAGCAGGAGGAAGAAGATGGAGTTTGTTGGAGATGTACGGTGGACGTTGGGAACAATTGAGGGCAGAGGATGATTGGTTTGGGGTCCCCGGTGCTTCGCTCACTCCCATATATATAGGAGGGAGGGTAGAACGAGAAGGGGAAACTAGGGACGACGAAGAGGTTTTGGGGTTTCTTGATTAGGAAAGATTTAGGTAGGGAAATCTAGGATCATCTTGCTCGTAACTTTATCCCGATCACAACGGAAAAGAAATCAAGAGAAATAGAGGAGAGGAGAGGGAGAAAGACCAAAACGAAGATCTTGGGTACTGTATACATCCGGGACCATTTCCTACTCAAGGTAGGATATGATCGGATGTCGTCCATTCCCAGATCTGACAGTCAGGGTTAAAAAGTACATAAGTAAATGCTTGACGCTCAAACCTTAGGTAGAAATTTTGATTCAAATTGTGACATTTAAAACCAAAGTCAATTCCGATTAAACCAAAGTGAAATCACATTAATGTAACTTTTTCTCTCTCTTTGATTTAGGGTTTTATCATTATCCAAATTAAACCAATTTTTGCACATAGGTTAAGTTAGCCATGTAGATTCTGATTCCTCAATTAGATTTCACTTTTGGAAAATTTAGATGCATTATTTAATATATTCTTTGTTTCTCTTTCCTCGTGTATTAAAGACGTCTAGAATTATCCAAAATTGATGAAACTTCGCCCAAAAGTTATTTGACGAGTTGAATACGAATTTACCATCAATTTTATATTTTGGAGTTGTTTATATGTTTATTTAATATTTTGAAGGTTCCACACTTTCTCTCTCCTAATATCATCTTTTAAGCAAATTTTTTCCAAAATGGATGAAAATTCACCCAAAGTCTATATTTATTATGTAGATTATGAATCCAAGGTTATTTTTCTATTTTGAAGTCATTTATTATTTTATTTGATATTTTGGGGAAAACTTAGATTTTTTTTCTTTCCTAAATGAATTAAATTAATTATTATTATGTGAATGATGTGAAACTTGACTCCCAAGGAAATTAGGACCCAAAGAACATGATTTTGAACTTAGACTCAACTTTTGGGGTTTCCTTTAATGAGTTATGAAAAAATTAATATTTGTGGCCATTAATTTTAGATTATTACTTAGGTTATCATATTATTTCACTATTATCATTATTTCTCATCCACTTATGTTAATATTATCTCCAAAAGAATTATGTATGATTATTTGCACAAAATTTATATAATTCATCATCATCTTATGCAACATATTTTATATGTCTATTATTGGCCCGAGACTAATGTGAGAACATTAGGTTACATTAGGGTGATTTATGCATGCATTAGCTCATTAGGGTTATACTAAACATCTTCTAGATCTATCCTCAACCTTGTTTGTCTAAGTCCAAAAGGTCAAACTTCTAGGGTAGGGTTCAATATCTGGAATGTTACAGTGGGAGCATAGTGACACTCCTCATATGTATGTAGATGTCATACTATTGATGGGGAATGACATTCCTACTTTACAAAAGGTAAAGACATGGCTTGGAAATATATTCTCTATGAAAGACTTGGGAGAAGCATCCTACATATTGGGGATAAATATCTATAGAGATAGATCCATAAGGCTTCTTAGACTAAGTCAGAGCACATACATTGACAAAGTGTTGAAGTGATTTAGCATAGAGAACTCAAAGAGAGGAAATATGCATGCACATCATGGTATCCCCATCTCTAGAGCTCAATCTACCATTTCTTGTGAAGAAAGGGAAATCATGAGTTTGATTCCATATGCCTCAGCAATTGGATCAATCATGTATGCAATGTTGTGTACCCATCCAGACATCTCGTATGCCCTAAGCATGATGAGAAGATATCAGTCAGATCAATGTGATGATCACTGGATAGACGTGAAGTACATCCTCAAGTACTTGAGAAGGACTACAGATCAATTCTTAGTCTACGGTGGAGAGGAAGAGTTGGTGGTAAAGGGTTACACCGATGCAAGCTTCCAGACTGATCAAGATGATTACAAATCACAACCAGGATTTGTGTTCTATCTTAATAATGAAGCTATAAGTTGGAAGAGTTCCAAGCAAGAGACATCTACTCATTTTACAATAGAGGCTGAGTATATTGCCGCATCAAGTGCAACAATGGAGGTTGTATGGATCAAGAAGTTCATTACAAAACTTGGGGTCGTTCTAAGCATCAACAATGTAATTGAGCTATCATGTGACAACAATGGATCTATTGCACAAGATAAGGAGCCTAGATCACATCAACGCTCAAATAATATACAAAGATGGTTCCATCTCATATGAGAGATTTTACAATGAGATGTAAATATTTGCAAAGTACCAACTGAGAACAATGTTGATGACCCCTTGACAAAGGCACTTTCATAGTAGAAGCATGACAATCATGTTAGATCACTTGGAATACGATTCGTGGGTGATTGGCTCTAAGTGCAAGTGGGAGTCTATTGGTATGTATGCCCATAGAGTCAATCATGTGATGATTGTAATGGCATAACTTGTAAAAATGATTTTATTATTAATGAAGGCTAGCTTCCAATATATTCTGCTTAATTCAGCTATGAGATAATGATGTAACATTACAAATGTCTATAGAATAATATTACTCAATAACATATGTCTTCAAGTATTATCCTTAGGGAAATAAGATCATACAAATGTTAAGAGTACATATACATATTCTCATTATGTCCCTGGTCAGTTATTATTATGGAAGGTTGATAGACAACAATAACACATATGATCAGAGTATGGGTTGGTTGATGACAGAGTTTCACTGATCATGATATGGCTATATCAAACCAAGCACACAGATACATGTTAGAGAATAGTGTATCAGACAGACCCACCATGAGACTCACATATGGAAACCATTTTCATGGAAGTCATAGTCAGATCTCATAGTGATGGTGGTGGTTGTGGTTCTTAGACCTGAAATCTACACTCATCAAATGTCATTGGCTATGCTTTGACATCATCAAACACGGTCTTGAAACATGGGTTGTTATGACGGTGATAATTGGGTGAATTTGACACATGGGGATAGCTTGTGAGTGATAGAAATGGGATTTGTCCATGCTACTAGAGTGTGATGTCCTAGGCCTCTTGAGTAGCGAGACTAAGAATTGTATGGTCATGCACATGTGAGTCAATATGTGATATTGAGCTTACATATATCTCAAACAGTCTGCTCTGGTTCAAGAAATAAGATTGGATGATAAAGAGGGTGACTGCTCCATGCCTCAAGTTCAATCTAGACATCAGTGTCAAAGGAACTATACAAGCACTGCAACACCATACATAGATTTTAGGTTGAAGTTGTTCCCTAACTTTCTAATTACTTGGGTAGAATTGATGTACCACTAGGACCACTCATTGCTTGTGATGTCATAAGTTGTTATGGACATTCAATGCCAATGTAATATGGGACCTATAGGGTCACACATATAGGTATCAACCCAGAATAGGAGTCGAATATTGAATGACAATCAAATTAAGTACTAAAGTGTTTCGGTACTTGATTCACACAACATAGAGGCTAACTGCACTACCAAACACCCATCTCAAGTGTTGAGACAGCAACCTAGAGTGCCAAACAGTTGTCCCAAATGTTGAGATAGGTGTCGGTGGAGTCAGGCCTAATTCGAGTTGAAATTGGCTAAACGCTGAACTGACCCAACCGAATGGCTTGAATTGGGCCACCAGACAACCGTCTAGGTGACTAAGACGGTCACCTCACATGAGCGAGATGGTCTAGGTTTGTTGAGGTAAGGTTCTAGATATTTCCAATTTTGTTTCATGTTGTGTGCTTTCCACATCAACTTCTTATATGATTTCACACGTAAATGTAGTTCATTTTGTTTTCATTTAGCCTCTATTCATATTAATCTTGCCACCTTTTTATTATTTTGCTTATCGCCTGATGTATATTGTAGATATGCATTAAAATGATCAAATTGGAGATATCCCAACTCAACTCCGACATCATTAGGGATTCTCTACTCCTTGCAGACATTCTGTTTTATTTCTGCTGAAATAGCATCACACATGACGTGTCTGATTTAAGACACGGCATGCGCGACTCCAGTCAGCCATATTTCCTGGTGAAAAGAAATAGTACACAGTGTGTTCATAAAGGACACGACGTATACTTGGAGATTCAGAGCAGAATTTTGTATTTCTAGTAATGTACACGACATGTTTTAATTCAGACACATCGTGTACCTTACACTTGGAGCAAACTGTCGAAGACCAGACACAACGTGTCCTAAGGAAGACATGTCGTGTCTCTGTCAATTTCAGTAGATTTGAAATACGACTTCTCTTGTTTTTAAAGAGGAAACCAACTTATGGAGTGGTTATCGAGGGTCATAATTTGAAAGTTTTTCGTCCAAGAGTAGGTCTAGAGCAAAGGAGGGTGATTTTGGATGGAAGAAGGTGGTTACTTACCAAAGAACCTCCATTCTTCTTCTCCATTTTCTTCTCTGAAGGTGCAATAGAGCTTCTTCTCCCCACTAAGCTTCACAGGAGGGAAGTTTGTCCGGTTTGGAGCAGCTGTAGGAGTGTAATTTCATCCCCAAGCTGGAATTCTACTCTTCTTGGGTTACACTTTTGGTTCTCTTAGTTTTTCTTACTCTAAACCATGTTAAACTCTGAAAATTCTACATATTTTCTATTGTACATCATTATGGACGAGTAGACTCTTTTTCTTAGGCGTGGGAGAGTAGCTCCCATGTCATAGCATGTAAGGAACATGATAATTTTGTACTAAATGCTAAGTTGTTTGCTTTTCTACCTCGTGAGTACCAATTTCTTGCTTCTTGCATGTATGGTTGGCCACTTTATGTGCATGTTTTATTCTTTCTTGCTTGATCTGAGAAGATAGGTAGGAGAGTAAAGAGGTACTCTCTTGGCAACTCCTTCTTTACCACGAGAGTGAAAATTAGGGAGTTGAGGAGCAAGCTTGTGATCCAAAATGAAATTCATACATGAGAATATTGTATTGAGTTAGGATTGTTGTACTTGCACCGAGAGGTGAAGTGTAACATACAACTCTCTATTTCAAGCTCCTGTTTTGTGCTATGATATGTTGGTGAAACTCTGAGTCCAAGATCCTTCCATATCTGAAATCAACCCTCTTTTAGTAATCCATTTACTATTTTGTTTAGTTCTGAATTTTTAGCTTAATCAACCAAATCACATCTTTAAAATGGTCTAGATTGTTGAATCTTGGCACTATTGCATTTAATTGGTTACCAAGATCCTTGTGTTTGATCTCAACTACAACTATTCTCGTATACTTATAGAAAATTACTAGTTGAGTAAAAGGTCTTTCTTAAGATTGAAACTTGTTAGTGTAACGACCAACAAGTTTTTGGTGTCGTTGTCGGGGAGCTACAATTAATCTAATTAGAGTAACAAGTTCTAATTAGTATTGGAGGCTAGATCATCATTTCCATTTTTGAATTTCCATATACCTTTTAGTTGTGTTCTTAATATCTCTTGCTATTTTTCAGGTTGTATGCGTCGCTCGCAAAGGGGTCTTCAAACATCTGCATTTCTAGACCTTGAGATTGAGCGCACTCATTCAAAATTAAGAGGAGCAACAAGAGTAGAGCAACCACTACTAGGGGGTTTTCCATCATCACCATCACCATCTTCTTCATCTTTTAAAGAAATCATACAAGAAGATCCAACCATGGAGGACGACCATCCTTTGAAGGATTTCACCATGTCGGTTGCCACAAACATTTGTGGAGCCATTGATCTACATGTAATGGAAGCAAACAACTTCTCTATTGCTCCTTCAATGATGCAGATGATCCAGCAGAACTTCTTTGGGGGTACCGTTAATGAAGATCCAAATCTTCATGTAGCTGAATTCTTGGAGTACATGAACACGTTCAAAATCAATGGTGTATCTACCGATGGAGTAAGGCTACTGATGTTCCCTTTCACCTTGAGAGATAGACCCAAGGCGTGGCTTTTATCTCTTCCAAAGAAGTTCATCAAAAGAAGGGACCAACTTTTAAATGCTTTCCTTGCAAAGTATTTTCCGCCAAGCAAAACAACACAACTAAGGAACCAGCTCACAAACTTTTCTCAATCTGATGGGAAAACTTTGTATGACACATGGGAGCAGTTTAAGGACCTGCAATGCCTTTGCCCTCATCATAGATTAACCAATTGGTTACTACTCCAGACATTCTATAATGGACTGTTCTACAATACCTGTATGGCACCGGATGTCGCAACTAATTGAGCTTTGATGAATAAGTCTTGCAGGGAGGCTTATGATATCATTGAAGACATTGCACTCAACCATTATCAATGGAGGTCAGATAAGAAAGCACAATCATCTTCTATACTGGTTTCTTCAATCGAAAAGCAAGGAGGGAAGCATAGTGTTGATGTCGTCAACCTAATTGTTGCTAAACTCGATGTTCTTACACAAAAGTTCGAGAAGATGACTATTTTGCAAATCCAATCAGTTGAAGTGATATGTGAAGCTTGTGGGAATTTTGGACATATTTCTTCTATGTGCTTTGCTCCTAATGCGAATGAAGGGAGCCTAAAACAAGTCAATGTGGTTGGGATGCATGGGAATAAACAGAAATACAATCCCTATTCCAACACCTACAATCTGGGATGGAGAGATCATCCTAATTTCTCTTACCGGAACATAAGCAATGCTCAGAACTTTCATCAAGGACAACAACAACCGTAGCAATAACAACAACACTTCAAATGGCAAAACAATGGGAATCTGTCGGGCTTCAACAACAATAGGGGTTACCAACAACAACAACAACAACCCCAAAGTTCTTCCTTGGAGGTCATGATGGAGAAATGTATCTCCACACAGATGTAGCAAAATGAAGAGTTCAAGGGCAATGACAAGCTCTTGAAGGATGCAATTGCCCAACTCTCCACAAAAGTGGATGGTATTTCCACTCATATAAGGATGTTGGAGAACCAAATTGCCCATCAGGCCTTGACGCAGTAAAAGAACACTCAATCCGGTTCTCTTCCAAGCAAACCGGAGGTGAATCCAAGACAGCATGCAAATGCTATCACCTTGAGGAGTGGAGCTGAAAACCAAAGACCTTCACCACCCAAGGAGAAGAGTGTTGAGATCGACGATGAAGAGAAGTTTGACACCCCTAAGGGTGACAAAGGAAAAGGTACAGTTGAGGTGCCACTTTTTATTAAAGGAAATGCACCATTTCCGCAAAGATTTGCAAACAAGAAGGAGGATTCAAAGTTTAGGAAATTTATTAACATTCTAAACAAACTCCATGTCAACCTTCCTCTAGTTGAAGTTATAGAAGAGATGTCATCATATGATAAGTTTCTAAAAGACATCCTCGCCAAGAGGAGGAAGGTGGACCAAGTTTAAACCGTGATGCTTTTTGAGAGAATCAGTTCTATCATTCAAAATAGACTTCCCGAGAATCTAGATGATTTGGGAGCTTTTACTCTACCATGTAAGATCAGCAACACCACATTTGAAAAAGGTCTTGTAGTCCTTGGACCTAGCATTAGTCTTATTCCGTCTACTTTGTGGTAGGAGCTAGATCTTGGAGATTTAAAACCTACAAAGATGGCCATTGAACTAGCTGATCATTCCATCAAATATCCCAAAGGTATCGTGGAAGATGTGCTAGTGCAAATTGGTAAACTTTACATTCCTTGTGATTTTGTTGTGTTAGATATGGTAGAAGTTCCTTCCAATCCCATTTTTTTGGGGGACCTTTCTTGAGAACTGTTGGATGCCTTGTTGATGTCCGAGAAGGCAAACTCACACTCCGAGTTGGCAAAGAAGCCATGGAGTTTTCTGTATATGATGCCAATAAAGCACCTTCACGTTCAGAAGAAATATATTTTATGGACTTCATGGATCCCATTGTAGAAGAAGATCATGATGTTGCTAATTTGATACTGAACTATTGTGATGATGATGAGGGTATAAACAATGAATTTGAAAATTCTGGGGTATTTTCTAGTGCTCAATAAGATGCTACTAATGAAGACACTTCACTTGTTGATGCAAAGCCAAAGAAAATGCAGTCGGGAGAAATGTAGAACTCAATGCCCTTCCACTAGGGCTGAGGTATGCATTCCTTGACTCTGACTCTACTTCTCCTATCATAATCAATGATGAGTTAACTAACGAATAAGAAAATAAATTGCTCGCTGAATTGCGTTAGTACAAATATGTCATTGGTTACTCTATCGATGATTTGAAAGGCATTCATCCCTCCATTTGCATGCATAGAATAACATGGAGGATGATGATAAACCCACCATTGAACCACCTAGATGCTTAAATCAAAACATGCTTGAAGTGGTTAAAAAGGAAATCTTTAAGTTGGTTGATGCCAATATCATTTATCCTATAAGTGACAGCCCTTGGGTTAGTGCCATTCATTTGGTACCTAAGAAGAGGGGTGCAACTGTCATCAAGGGAGATAATGACGAGTTGATACAAACATGTATAGTCACGGGTTGGCGTATGTGTATTGATTACTGGCGTTTGAACAAAGCGACTCGCAAAGATCATTTTTCATTGCCATTTATCGACTTGATGTTTGAACGTCTTGCAAAACATTCTTATTTTTGTTACTTGGACGGGTATTTTGGGTTTTTCCATATTCCTATCTACCCTCCCGACCCAAAGAAAACCACTTTTATATGCACCTATGGAACCTACGCTTATCGTTGCATGCCCTTTGGTCTTTGCAATGCTCCTGCGACGTTTCAACGATGCATGATGGCTATTTTCTCTGATTTTATTGAAAACATAATGGAAATTTTCATGAATGATTTTAGCATTTATGGAGATTCATTTGATCAATGTTTATGCAACTTGTCATTAGTCTTAGCCCGCTGCAAAGAGGTTAACCTAGTACTAAACTTGGAGAAGTTCCATTTCATGGTACAATCCGGTGTAGTATTAGGCCATGTTGTATCTAATAAGGGTATTGAGGTTGATAGGGCTAAGGTGGAAGCTATTGAGAAGATGTCTACTCCTTCAGTCAAGGACATCTGTAGTTTGCTTAGTCATGTAGGGTTCTATAGAAGATTCATTAAAGACTTCTCCAAAATTCTAAAGACATTATGTTCTTTACTTGCAAAGGATGTTGAATTCATATTCAATGATGACTATTGTACAACTTTCACCAAGCTTATGGAAGCTCTTATTTCCGACCTAATCATTCAACTACCGGACTAGAATGCTCCTTTTGAATTGACGTGTGATGCAAGCGACTATGCAGTAGGGATAGTCCTGGGACAGTAGAAAGATAAGAATCTTCATGCCATATACTATGCAAACAAGACCCTAGATGAAGCACAAATCAATTATACAACCACCGAGAAGGAGATGATTGCTATAGTGTATGCCTTCAAAAAAATCAGACGGTACTTGGTAGGATCTAAGGTAATCATGTATATAGATCATGCTGCCATAAAGTATTTGTTAAACAAGAAGGATGCCAAACCTCATCTCATCTACTGGATACTGCTTTTACAAGAGTTTGATCTTGAAATCTGGGATAAGAAGGAGACAAAGAACAATGTTGTTGATCATCTTTCTAGATTGACTACAGATGCTAGATATTTATTGCTTATTGAGGACCATTTGCCTATTGAGAAGCTTTACGCATTATCGTCCCCACAAGCACCATGGTTTGCAGACATTGTGAATTTTCTTTCTACAGGACAGCTGCCACCAGATTTGACATACCAATAGAAGAAGAAGTTCTTCCATGATGTAAATTTCTACTATTGGGATGATCCCTTGTTGTTTAAACATGGGAGTGATGGACTAATTCAGAGGTGTGTTTTGAAGAAGAGATTGCCACTATCATTGTTGAATGCCATGCCTCTCATTACGGAGGTCACTTTGGAGGATAGAAGACTGCAACAAAGATTCTCCAGGCCAGTTTCTATTGGCCAACATTGTTTAAAGATGAAAATTTGTTTAAATATGTCAATTTATTTGTCAAAGCTTGTGATAAATGCCAAAGCACTGGATGAATATCTAGACGCGATGACATGCCTCTTAACTCTATCTTGGAGATTGAGGTATTTGATGTATGGTGATTTGATTATATGGGACCATTCCCATCTTCTTGTGACTATAAATATATCTTAGTTTCTTGTAAGTACGTCTCTAAATGGGTCGAGGTCATCCCAACCCAAGCAATGAATGCAAAATATGTAGTCAAGCTATTTTAGAAAATCATTTTCCCTCAGTTTGGAGTTCCTAGAGTTGTAATTTCTGATGGAGGCACACATTTTGTTGAGAAGCAATTCAATAACCTTCTATCTAAGTGTGGAGTCACTCATAAAGTCTCTACGCCCTATCATCCTCAAACTTCTGGGCAAGTAGAAGTCTCCAACTGGCACCTGAAAAGTATTCTGAAAAAGATAGTGTCTAGCTCAAGAAAGGATTGGGCATTGAAGATAGATGATGCATTATGGGCATATCGGACAGCTTATAAAACCATCATAGGCAAAACTCCATTTAAGCTAATATATGGTAAATCTTGTCATCTTCCGTTGGAGCTAGAACAATGTGCTCTATGGGCTATCAAGTTCTTAAACTTCGACATGAAGAAGGCTGGTGAAAAGCATCTATTGTAGCTGTAAGAACTAGAAGAACTCTGGTTAGATGTGTATGAAAATGTAAAGCTCCACAAAGAAAGAACAAAGGTTTGGCACAACAAAAGAATCCATAGGAAAGACTTCAAAGAAGGATACAAAGTGTTGTTGTTTAACTCTAGACTCAAGTTATTCCCTAGAAAATTGAAGTCCAAGTGGTCCGTTCCTTTTCTTGTGTTGAAGATTTTTCCATATGGAGCTGTTGAGTTACAAGGCAAGGATGGATCTTTCAAAGTAAATGGGCAACATTGCAAGCTATATACTTCTGGAGATGAAGTTCACAAAGGAGCCTCTTGCTCCCTTCAAGACGCATAATGATAGTTTGAAGAGTCTTACTCCAGACTCTAAATGGAGGACCTCGTGGGAGTTGAACCCACATTAGGATAGATTTCTTTTCAGTTATTTGAGTCAAGAACATTCTTTAGTTTCATAAATAAGCTTGTCATGGATGAATGTAATAACTTAGACAATTATATTGTCACATCTATCACTAATTTTGTGCTGATGAGAAGTTGTTTTCTGTAGAAACTACAAAAGATACGATGTGTCTTTATTTGACACGGCGTGTCTCTACTCCCAGAAACACAGCAGTCGAGCTATATCTACAGGTACATGACGTGTCAGAAAAAGCACACGCCATGTCACTATCCAGCAAATGCAAAGTATTACTTGACCTGGAAAAGTACACTTCGTGTCATCATTTAGACACGACGTGTACCACAGCAACAAAGGGAAGCATAAGTAATCTGGAAAAAGAACACGACATGTCTTTATTTGAACATGCCGTGTAGTTATCAGTGAAAAGAGGGTATTTTGAATTTTTGGATTGGCACATATCGTGTACTTTCTAAAACACGATGTGTCTTATAACACAGAAAGGGAGTTTTGGCGAGACACATGACATGTATTTTCTATAACACACCATGTCTTTTGTTGAATATGTAGGTTTTTAACCTAGCACACGGACGCCCCTCTCATTCAAGCTGTGTGAGACCTTTGCAACCGTCGTGCACCTTAGCTCCCTTGCTCCCTTGCCGCCGTGTGCCCTAGCACACCTTCCAGCAGCTGCCGTGTTCATTGGGCGTGTCTTCTTCAAGATAGAGCCAGCCGCTGTCCTCCCTTGCTCACGGCGTGTCTTCTTTAAGCTCAAGTGACCTTCCTCAACTGCGACCGTGTGCCCTAGCACCAAGGTTGTACTCTATCTGTCAACCTCACAGCCGCCGTCCTCTTCTCCAAGCAGCAGTTGGCAGCCATCCTCTTCTCCAAGAAGCTGTCATCCTAGCACTTCTCTAAGATCTAGCTGCCACCGTGTTCTTCTCCGTGGACTAACACTTCTCTGTTCTCTCACCGCCTTGCCAAGAAAGGAGCTCACACTGTTGCTCCGCCATTCAGTCTTCTTCGTGCTTGCGCAGCTCTGTCGATCTCCTTCTTCATTTTCCCAAAGAGCCGTCGTCCCCATCTACAGTCTATAGAAATTCTCTAGATACACTACGTGTTTGCTTTTGCACACACCGTGTGTATTGTTGATTCAGTCAAAGTTCTACATCCACATACGTCGTGTCCCTTCTAACACCATGAAGCTAAGAAAGCCAGAGTGTCCGCTATCCATAACCCTATTTTCTGGTACATACACCGCCTTCTTAGTACCAGAGTGTTTTCTAAGAAAGAAACCCAAGGGGTTGTAGGAAAGAAAGATCTTTTCTTTTGTGGGGAATGATGTATCAGCATCAGATTAATGTTGCTTATTATATTCTTAAATGTTTCCTAGACATTAAGAAAGTGAAGAAGAGGGACGCTGGTGACATCATGTGTGGTGGTTTGATTACTCTAATGGCACAAAAGCTTGATGTTGATTTGAAAGGTCTTGATGCTGCACCAGGTAGAAACCTAATAGACATTCAATACCTTCTTTCTACAAGGTTGCTATCAAGAGTTTCCAATAGTGACACCGAGTTTCGGCAATTCTTCAATGATGATCAGTACATTGACATTCTAGAACCTGAGCATATCACCTTAGAGAACAAGGATAACTGGAAGGTCATGTTGAACATTGATGAAGAAGTTGATGCAGCTAGAGTTGCTGATGATACTGAGGAACCCCCTTATGCTCCACCACCTCCCTGCACCCACACACAGATGGAGTATTCCTGGGCGATGTATGATGTCAAGCATTTGTATGGCTATGTGCAGCAGCATTTTTATCACATTGACGGCCGCCTGGATCAGATGGGTACGCAGTATATTGTGATGCATGACATGGTCCACCGCATGAATTCATGACACATTTCATAGGGCTACTACTCCATCCCGCAACTGTATCAACCGCCACCACATCAGCAGCCAGAGTCTGTCCCACATCCCACTCCAATGGACGTTCCTAATGATGATTTCATCGGTCAGTTCTTTCCGCCAGACCATGGGGGCGCTGGCCCCTCTTTTTTATTTTATCCATGACAGATATCCGATTGCTACCTCCATGAGTTTGGTTGATGCAGTGAGGACACTACAGATTTCAAGCTTGGGGGGTGCAACTGGCCCGTAATGTAGTTTTTGCTTTCATTTGCTTTTGTTAGTCATGTCAGTCTTTTATTTTATCATGTTTCATGTTCTATATTTCTTTTCATGGCAAGTTTAATATGAAATGAGGCTATTGTGATGCAATGAACTCTTGTACCTTATATGCTTGAACCATCTTTTCCCTTGTACTTCTTTTGGCCATATGAAATAATTAGTAAAGAGCATTCATGAATCAAATGGAAAATGAAATTCCCCATGTACATGATCTTGATTTGTTTTTGTAGCTTGAGCTCTCAATTTTCACATCTCAGATTGCTAAATACATTTAACAGTCTCAAATTTTAGTGAATAAATCAACTCTACAACACTATTTAGAATACGGGATACTCTTGCCAAACCTTCAGTGCATATACAATCAATTTTTCAGTGAAAATTTTGCAAAATAATGAATGAAATCTTGTTAACTTAACTTTCTAGTTGACTCTCTTGTGTTATGCAAAAATTTCTTGTATCCTTCTCTCCCTTTACCCAATAAAAGATGGCTTACAACCCACATATCATGCTAGCCTAGTGTGAGTCTGATCCGGCAACGATGGTTAGGTGGTATGAAATCAAAAGAGAGTAAAAATTAACACCCCAATCGACACTCCACATGTGTATAAGCCTAAATTAGCAGCCGAGTGTCGGAATCCCAAAAATCCATTGTTATACCTTTTTGAGAAAAGAGCACAACTGAGATTGTTAAAGTTAGCCAAGATTTCATTATTTATATCCATAATAGCTGAAAATTTTTGTGTTGTACCCACTAGTTGTTTGGCTTGATTATCCAAATCATGTTTAGTGTTGTTTAGTTGATTGTTTCGCTTAATTTTTTACCACCATTGCTAAACTAAAACTTCTCTATCTTAGATGTTTAAGTTGAGATGATGGCTATGAATATAAACCTAATGTACATGGTTGGTTGAGTTTATTGCATATCTTCATTTCATTTAATCCATGCATGAGCTTGAATATTCCTTCATTTGTGTGGTTGTGCTCTTTTTTCTTGAGGACAAACAATGGTTCAAGCTTATGGGGATTTGTTGTGTACTTTCCACATCAACTTCTTATATGATTTCACACACAAATTCAGCTCATTTTGTTTTCATTTGGCCTCTATTCATGTTATTCTTGCCACCTTTTTATTATTTTTCTTATCGCTTGATGTATATTGCAGATATACTTGAAAAGGATCAAATTGGAGATATCCCAACTCAACTCCGACATCATTAGGGCTTCTCCACGCATTGCAGACATTCAGAGTTTTATTTCGGCTAAAACAACATCGCACACGAAGTGTCTGAATTAAGACATGGCATGCGTGACTCCGGTCGGCCATACTTCCTACTGAAAAGAAATAGTACATGGCGTGTTCATAAAGGACACGACGTGTACCTGGAGATTCAGAACCAAATTTTGTATTTTTGGTAACGTACATGGCGTGTTTTAATTTAGACATGTCGTATACCTTATACTTGGAGCAAACTGTCGAAGACCAGAAACGACGTGTCCTAAGGAAGACACGTCGTGTCTCTGTCAGTTTCAGTAGATTTGAAATACAACTTCTCTCATTTTTAAAGATGAAACCAACTTATAGAGCAATTATTGAGGGTCATAATTCGAAAGTTTTTTGTTCAAGAGTAGGTCTAGAGAAAAGGAGAGCGATTTTGGGTGGAAAAAGGTGGTTACTTGTCAAAGAACCTCCATTCTTCTTCTCCATTTCTTCTCTGAATGTGTAGCAGAGCTTCTTCTCTCCACCAAGCTTCTCAGAAGGAAAGTTTGTCTGGTTTGGAGCAGCTATAGGAGTGGAATTACGTCCCCAAACTGGAATTCTACTCTTCTTGGGTTATACTTTTGGTTCCCTTAGCTTTTTCAATTCTAAACTATGTTAAACTCTAAAAATTCTGCATATTTTCTATTATACATCATTATGGATGAGTAGACTCTTTTTCTTGGGCATGGGAGGGTAGCTCCCATGTAATAGAATGTAAAGAACATGATAATTTCATACTAAATGCTAAGTTGTTTGTTTTTCCACCTTGTGAGTATCGGTTTCTTGCTTCTTGCATGTATGGCTGGCCACTTTATGTGTATAATTTATGCTTTCTTGCTTGATCTAAGAAGATAGATAGGAGAGTAAGGAGGTACTCTCTTGGCAACTCTTTCTTTTCCATGAGAGTGGAAATTAAGGAGTTGAGGATTAGGCTTGTGATCCAAAATGAAATTCATACATGAGAATGTTGTATTGAGTTAGGATCGTTGTACTTGTACCGAGAGGTGAAGTGCAACATACAACTCTCTTTTAAAACAAGTGCTTAGTATGTTTAAATTCCATGCTCCTATTTTGTGCTATGATATGTTGGTGAAACCCGGAGTCCAAGATCCTTCTATATCTGAAATCAACCCTCTTTTAGTAATCCATTTATTATTCTGTTTAGTTCTAAAATTTGAACTTAATCAACCAAATCACATCTTTAAAATAGTCTATATTGTTGAACCTTATCACTATTGCATTTATTGGTTACAAAGCTCGTTGTGTTCGATCTTGAATACAACTAATCTTGTATACTTGCGGGAAATGGCTAGTTGAGTAAAAGGTCTTTCTTAAGATTGAAACTCATTAGTGTAACAACCAACATTTCGCTTGCACATTACTTGTTGTGCAAGGAAATTACTATCTAACATTAATGGAAATTAGATTGCCAATTTTGTATGTGACTAGGAAACTGTGAAAAAGTCGTATCATAGTATGAGATGACCGTAGCATGCCATACAACCGTCTAGTATACCAGATGGCCATTTTGGTGGTCGTAGGTTGTGAAAATTCGAGATCTTTGGGTCCCTTCCACTCCCACACAGACTGGGAACCCTAGACCAAACCTGACCTATAAATAGAGGGGTATAGGGGGCTTCCCAGAGTAAAACACAGATGATTGAGAATCAGTTACTCTGACAAACATTGTCCTCTCTGGTTTTTGTAACCACAAGATCCTAGGAAAGTCCTACCCGACTAGGGAGGAATAGCCAAGGGAGAATAACAACTGAGATCATTATTGTGGGAGAGTAAGTTGGTGACTAGTACACTAACATAAGGGACAACTCCTTCCTATTCATTTCAGCGGGATGACAGGAGTTCTAGACAGTCCGTGTGGACTTCTCTAGAGGCGGGAGTCTGTTGTCTGTCACTAGGAGGACAATGTCTACCAGCAGTCCATGATAAGAGGAGTTGCTGAAGAAGACGAGGTTTGTGGCTACAGTTTGTGGTATAGATCAAGAGGTGCAACAGTCCGACGAGTCCTAGTACAACTAAGATTAATAATTGTGCATATACAATGACAAGGATTTTCATTGGACTTTCTCTAGGACCAGGTATATCCTTGAAACCATCCTTCCTGCATTATAGTAAATGGTGTGATTTGTTGGTTATGGGAATATGGTAGATAATTTATTTTTTAATTTCTTCTTTCTGCTCTATAACCATATTTCCCAATAGAAATAAAATTAGAGAAGGAGAGATGATTTGTATTTTTCCGTTGCTTATAATATGATCTTGGAAAATACACATTTAAATAAAAGAGATCCTCATATTATTACTTTCAAGAGTGGGTGCAATTGTAGTCAAAATAATTTCATCCTTACATGATGGATAGATCAAAAAGTATGCAAGGATTATAAAGTGATCCCATGAGAAGAGCTCACCACCCAACATAGGTTGATGGTTTTGGATGTGAACATGAATATCAACAAAGGTAAGCAGAACAGAAGCCAAGATAGAAGGATCATGTGGAGGAATTTTAGAGGAGAGTAGAAATTGGACATTTTATGATAAACTTAAGGAGAGAACTTGGAACTTGGAGAGTGATGTTAACTCTATGTGGAAAAGAATGAGCTCCTTTATAACAAAATTACCAAAGAATTGTTCATCAAAAAAAAATTACCAAAGAATTTTTGAGAGAGTCCAAAGGGTGTGGGCCTCCAGAGAAAGAGACTTGGTGGTAGAATGATGAAGTACAAAAGGCTATTAAACTAAAAAAGGAGATCTATAGGATCTTTGCACAAATTTTGAGATGATTCAACTTTTTAGTGACACAAACAAGCAAAGAAAGATGTTAAGAAGGGAGTCTAAGAGGTATGATCCAGATAGTTTGACGAGGTATATAGAAGTTGGACACTAGAGAAGTGGAAAAAGTTTTTTGTAAAATGGATTGCATAAGATAAAGGAAAGGAAGAGACTTGATTCAAGTAAAGTGCAACAAGAATGAAGACGAAAAAGTGTTGGTGAAGGATGATGATATAAAGAACTAGTAGAGAAACTAATTTCATGAGATTTTCAATGGAGATATTGGGAACAAAGTCAGAGACTCGGGTGACATGAATGCAAGAGATATCAATAACACGCGACAAGTTTCACTATATGAGGTCAATGTTTTAAAAAAGACAAAAATGAAAAAGGCATGTGGTGCAGACGCTATTTTTTTTAGTGACTGAGAGAACCCGCCCGGGACGAGCTCAACATGGTAAACTCTCGAGATATGAGAAGGTGTGGGCCAGTCACCCCCCTCCCACGCCAAATTAGCGTGGATTGCCATTCACAAAATGCTCAGTGAGGTTTGAACCCGAGTCCTTCACTGGGACTTACCAAGATCTTACCACCCCGGCTATCAGGCCAGACAATGGGGGATGAAGGAGTTATGTGGTTAAAAATTTTCTTTAACAAGATTACAAAGAAAAATACGATGCTAGCTAAATGGATGAATAGTATTATAGTCCTGCTCTACAAGAACAAAGGAGATGTTCAGAGCTGCACAAATTATAGAGGTACTAAGTTGATGAGTCATACTATGAAGCTTTAGGAGAGGATTATTGAGCAATAGCTAATATCAATAACACATATATCAGACAACCAATTTGGTTTTTTTCCAGGAAGATCAACAACAAATGTTATTTTCCAGATAAGGAGGCTTATTGAGAAATTTAGAGAAAGCAAACGAGATCTTCATATGGTTATTATTGATCTGGAAAATACCTATGATAGAGTGCCCAAGGAAGTGTTATGGAGGGTTTTACATAAAAAAATGTGTGTCTGTCCAATACATTGAAATGATGAAAGTTGTGTATGATGGCTCAACTACAAGTGTTAGGTCTCCTTGAGGAGAGACAAAAAGTTTTCCTATCATTGTTGGGGTATATCAAGGATCGACACTCAATCCATATCTATTTTGTTCTTGTTATAGATGAATTGACAAAGCATCTTCAAGATAATGTCCCTTGGTGCATATTATTTACTAATGATATTGTGTTGATTGATGTAAGAAAAGAAATATTGAACGATAAAGTTAAACTTTGGAGAAACCACTACTATAGAAAATGCTTTTTACAACAGTTCCTTTTCTCAATTTACAACAGGTGTTAACCGTTGTATTAGATCGTGTGGTCTTATGGGGGGTGCTTTACACAACATGTGATCGCATGTTGTAATAGATGTATTTTATACAACAGTTGAAACATGTTGTCTTTTAAGGAATGGCCTATTGTAATATGGGTATTTTACACAACATGTGGTGCACCTGTTGTAATATATATTATACAATAGTTGAACGACGTTGTCTTTCGCTAAACACACCCGTTGTAATAGGGGTATTTTTTACAACATGTGATTCACCCGTTGTAATATATATTATACAACAGTCGAAGCATGTTGTCTTTCACTAAACACACCCGTTGTAATAGGTAGATCTATTACAACATGCAGTGCACCTGTTGTAATATACATGTTTATACAACAGTTGGAGTATGTTGTCTTTCCATACATTTAACCATTGTAATAAGATTGTTTAGACAACATGGTGTGTGTCTGTTGTAATATACACAATTTATACAATAGGTTATGCATGTTGTAGTTCACTAGAAACACCTGTTGTAATATGTGTATTTTTTCCTGACAACCATGTTGTAATAAGTGTGGATAACACAACATGTGTTGTTTGTTGTAGAATCATACATTTTACAACATATTATTAACTGTTGTCTTTGATTAGAGTTTGACAGGTCATATATTGAACCAATTGTATTGATCAAATTAACCATATTATTAATAAATTATAATAAATATGAAATTATACTTTTTCATTTCACAAACAAACACATAGTCGAAAAAAATTTCCAACAAACCTTGAAAGAAACTCGTACTAAATTTAATTAATATTAAATCATCCATACAACGATTCAATAATACAAAGTTGTGACGTCCCCAGATTTTCCAAAACTTAATCTAATGTGTAACGTCCAAATTAAAACCCTCACCTCAGTGAGAATCCCAATTTAAACATCCCACACAAGGCTAAGAAGAAGAAAATCAGAGGAAGTCAGAAGGAAACAATCAGTAGCACATGTACATGAACAATAATAAAATCATACACACATGTTCACCATTCAACATATAATTACATAATGAATTGTTACAACATTTGATATTACATATTGAACAGAAAACTTATACATATACATGTACTACCACTAAACTATAGGATCTTAAGATAATAGGTCCACCTGTACATCAGCTCACCACACAACTCTCAATTATCTTGGTTCTTCAAGAGCAAAAGACCACAACCTAAACAAAAGATTACATGTGGTACACGTCAGTACAATATTCAAAAATATTGTACTGAGTACGCCTACGTGTCTTTTATATACCTCTCATCATATCTTGGCAATAAGATAAAACTAATACTTGGCAGCTATAAAGAAATATAAGAAAATCTCATACTTGCACGAAGATGTTCATTAACAAAAGAGAACACATATTTTAAGCACATTTTCCATTATATCATCCATGCATTTACTACTTGGGAGTTGAATGCATTAAAGTCTTTATGATCTACTACCAAAGAGTTGGATCATTTCACAATGTGATCTACTACCAAAGAGTTGGATCACTTCCAAGTACTTTACTACCAAAGAGTTGAAGTACTTATTTCCAGCACTTTACTACCAAAGAGTTGAAGTGCTTAGATATAATGGAACAGATATATTATGTTTTATGTGTTCATAGCAATAAGTATGGAAAATCATGCAACATATCATAAAAGAATAATCATTTCAATCAATACCATATGCCAAGTCTTTACTACCATATAACACAAGCATATTGTATAATAAGCCAAGTAAGAGGTAATGGCGTACCTTGATCAAGACAAACTTAATTACATATTCCTGATGTCAACTATATCCTTGTTAAACCTGATCAAGACAAGATCGTATACTATCATCAGGTTCTCATCTTCTTACATATCATCTTAATCCTATTCGTGTTCATTAGGGTTTCACTTAGTTCATTAGGATATATGTATCATTACTTGTATTCTTATCTTATGATTATCTCATTGATGTAATTTTTCAGATTACATCTCATTATCAAAGTTCATAATCTAAACATTAGGTTCCATTTCCTTTTTGTGCACATATTAACCCTAGGTTACATCAATAACCTAGATTAATGTTTTAAACCATGTATTAAAGTTCAACTCCATATAACATAGATTTCATGTATAAATTGATCTCATATTTACATATTATCTTTTATTTACTGATATGAGTGTGTTCTGTGAATTTCATCATTTATTGAGCATGTATGTATTTGTTACATTTTAATTAGGGTAAATAGCCCTAATTAGCCATATTGAGCAAATTACATGATTTCGTGCATCAATACTACCATCTCTGATATCAAAAGCATTATAAACATGAATATAGCTCTACTAACATTTTATCATGATTTTTGGCCATCGTTTGATATTTATTATCCATCAAATGAGAATTTCACCACTTACATAATGTCACTGAGATTAGTGCATTAAAAGCCTTATATTATATTTCATTGTGTTCTACTCATTTTTCTGAACATTTTGGTACCTTGTTTGTATTTTTCTGATAAGCGTGGTAATTTCTACGAATTATTGAAGATATGCTCATTTACTGAAATTATTTGTCTTTTGGCCAATGAGAGCCCGCCACGTGGCTTCTCGGGTAGCGCTGCTCTTTCCTTGGGTTCAGGTTGAGCCGCCGACTTACTGGTTCTAGTTCAGGATTAAGGGATTGGGCCAGTCGGTTCACTGGTTGAACCGCACTGGTGCCTCCCTCTCTATCTTTCTCGCGATCAATCGCACGATGGCAGCAGCCCGGTGTGCGTCGCCTCCTGGAAAAAGGCCACCGCTGATGCTAGCATTCCTGGTGACAGAAGATCACTCGATCGACTTTGTCATATCCACCTAACAGCCACCGCCGTGACTGGTCCCCTCAAGGATCTGTCTTCTGGGCATGAGCCGCCGCCAAGGCCGAGGCTCTCCGTCGGTGAGGAATCGGTCACTGTGGGCTCACTCCTCTACTGCGTGAGATCTGCCTCCAAGTCTTCCCTTCACGATCAGATGGGCTCTCCATTCCTCACTGAACATTGGCGTGCGTGAGCGCCGCCGTGACAGGGATCCGTTGTGCCGCCGCCTCTGGCCACTTCTCCAGCTAGGAAAAATGGTGGCCCACTTCTTCTGTGTAGATCTGCCGCCGCCTGGTTCTTCGGGTGGGTGACTGATAGTCGGTTTCTCCTCCTTTCTTCAACGATTATTCTTGCTACAGATCTGACACCCTCACTTAGCCCTCCTCGATCGGCTTCCTAGGTTGCCACTCACAACTCCATATTTCTACCCCTTCAAGGTCATCGTTGTTGGCTGTTTCCGTGCAGGAGCAGAAGTGGCTTCTGCAAACTCGACTTTGTATATGCCCACGTGCATCCTCGTCAGCAATAGAAATCTCCATGGGCTTCGATCTTCCTTTCTCATCTTTTACTTCTCGGTCATTACTTCCTGGTTTTACACCCTCTCCCTTATCTACGGAACTAGGTGAAGGAGAAGTGCAGACCCATCCTCTATTCACGCCAAGGCTCAAATGGAGGGTCCTCCCACTCCCCTGGCATTGCACGCATGTTCAGCAACTTGGAACTGCTTCTTAACCACGTTCTCCATTGCACGATGTAGTGGATGGTCACAACCATGACCAAGACTCGACTTCCACGAGAAGGGCAAGTTAGAAATTTATTCCATAAAGCCATCCAAGGGTTGTAGAGGTGCCACACATCCGATCCACTGCCCCTCAAGCCAAAACCTATACTCCGTTAGATTATGCCATCCAACAGCCAGCATGATGCCTCTCAACCAGTTCCCATGGCTTCAACATCGCTGGGATAGTGTGGCATCGCTGATTGCAAATATTGCATAGATATGCACATTATTTCATAATACACAAACTTAAATAACTTCCTCTAGAAACCTCCAAATTTTAGCCATTGCTTACTAGCAACTCCAAAGAGGCATATATTAAGGGGGTATAAATCATAAGATCAACATCATATTAAACTCATCTATGCGCAAATGAATTCAAAATGTCATTTCAATATTAAAAATATATATGAGCTCACCTATCCAATTAGGTATCCAGAATCACAAAAGTCCACTCCATAACAAAAGTATTGAGTATCCACTCTAGAATCGAACTGAAAACTAACTAAAAAAGTTACACACATTGATCTATGGTAAAGAACAAATGTCTCCCCCACATGTCACATAATCTTATGTGTGCTCAAGAACACATGTCGCCCACTCATTTCGGACCTCATCGATTTCTTCTTGGTTGAAGCAACGACCAATATACTTCGAATAATACTGCAATCATATGACAAATACATTAACATATTATGATTTTTTTCAATTTATTTAGAAATGTGAAAAAACTAAAAGAATATAATGTTAAGTAGCTTACACATTCAGGAACATTTCTATTTCTCGCATCAAAGATGTCTTTCATATACTTCAGCACATAATACCCGCAATCTATATTGTTCGGCTGCTTTGGACACTATACAAAATAAATATTAATTTGTTATCCAAATAATTGTGAGAACTTGTTAGCAAATAAGAGGATGGAAAGGTATAAATAGCCATACAACTTAATAAAAGGTATGTGTAAACAGAATCAAATATGCTATAAGAGTGAAAAAAACATGGTTTATTGCTGAAGAAGGTGTGGTTTATATGCCATACTGGATGATGCAAAACTTTCTCTTGTAAGAGGGGGATTTTGTAAGAGT
The DNA here is from genome assembly GCA_963693085.1 of Alisma plantago-aquatica. Taxonomy (NCBI): domain Eukaryota; kingdom Viridiplantae; phylum Streptophyta; class Magnoliopsida; order Alismatales; family Alismataceae; genus Alisma; species Alisma plantago-aquatica. The sequence goes on from OY856412.1 coordinate 758,273,933, forward strand.
GAAGAATGCCACCCTTCTAAAAGGAACCTTTGTTAAACTACACCTAGTGAGTTCATCAATAAATGTTTTCAGTCACCTCTGTGGAGCTTGTAAGGCCATTCTTTTTTGCGTAGGCTATATTGAGTAAATATCAGATCTTAAGGCTACGGTTAAGAAGCCTATCTTGGGATGACCTCTATAAATTGTGCAATTATTATCCGGAAATGACGAGTCACCTCCTCGGAGCTTGTGACAGACCATTCTATTTTGCGTAGGCGACATTGGGTAATATCATATCTTAAGGCTACGATTAAGAAGTTTATCAATATTGTATCTCTCTTCATCATCGGAAGGACTGAATTGATAATAACTCATGCGCCATTTGTGTTGCTGCTTGTCAGATATCTGAAATGGTGTTATTCTCATTTTTGAACATGTTTCCAATTTTATTTCCGAGGTTGTTACTACTGATAGGAAGGAGAAGTGTTGGGAAATAGGGTGTATGGTCAGATTCTCCTGAAGTTAGATTGGTGTCTTTTCTATACAAAAGAGTATGAATAGATATCATTAATGTAGTTCGCTCAGTGGATTCTTTACAAGGAACAAATTTTGTGATAAACTCCTGGTGTATAGTATAGGATGCAAAATTTGTGGAAAAGACTGAATATGTTAGTATTATTGATATTACACGATTCTTATGGGATTCAACTTGTCAGCTTCATTCATTACATAAAACAAAAAAACCTCTTGAAAATATTTCATGCTCAAAATTCTGATACCAATGAATTGTGTAAACAGATGATGACCTATTAAATTTTTTCCAAGTCACATTTCAAAGCCTGTATGAAATATCTTTAATTTTACACTAATTGTGACCAGTAAGCTCATTGAATATGCTTCAACCCCTAAATTACCCTTGTTTAGCACCAATTAAATGTTTTTTGGTTTTGTTTGGAAAATATGCTCCCAGACAAGTCCTTTTGATCACTGCTATCTAGATCAAGCCAACTCATTTCAGCTCAAAAGTTTCTATATTTAGGTATTGAACCCTGTATGGTCTCGGTATGAGCTGATGCTCACCAATCAAATGTTTTTCGTTTTTTTTTGGAAAATATGCTCCCAGACAGGTCCTTTTGATCAATGTTATCCATATCAAGCCAACTCATTTCAGCTCAAAACTTTCTATATTTAGGTATTGAACCTTGTATGGTCTGTGTATGAGCTGATGCTCTCGTAATTGCAGTCATGGGAGGGATGCCTACTCTGTGTCATGGATACCTATTATCCAAAACCCAACATCAATGATCTAAGTGAGAACCTTTGGAGTTGATGGTTGATGTCCTGCTGTGTAAGATCTCCCTGGTCATGTTAGTGATGAAGAACGCCTAGCTGCATAGAACTACTGGAACTTCTAAAGTTGTAGGCCAAAGTTCCAACGTAGCGTTCTCAGTTTTTGCCATATTCACCTACAACTAAGATGTAGATACAATTCTGTGATTTCTTTGGGTAAATCCAAAAGGTAAGCCAAAATGTCTATGCAACTGCAACTTACTTGAGGTTGGTGCATGCCATTCACATTGTAGAAGCATGATGTAAAGCTAATTTTGCATAAGAGTTAAATGATAAATTATATGAATGTGTTTTATTTATTACAAGTGTTTTTAGCTTCCTTTCCTATACTAATGCACTAGCTTATCTAATATCTTAATTTTACTTATTTAACAAAATTTTGAGGTGATTTTTGCAAAAGTATAGCTATACTAGACAATGTTATTATTCTGAGCATTTAAATGTTCGTCTCATTTCAGTCACTTAGTTGTATGCTTAGTGTTTAATGACATCTATTAATATCCAGATTAATCAATTTTGTAAGGAGAAAGCCATATTCACTATATTTACAATAGCCATATTCACTATGTTTACAATAGTATTGTTAGATTAAATTGTATGATACTTAGTATCGTGTGTATGACATAAAGAGTTGTGTGCTATGAAATCTTAAAAGTAGGTGAGGCAAATATATATAGTACCATATTCAGCTTAGAATTGTTACTGTTCCTCTTTCAGTTAATGTGGATACTAATACACACCACACAAAATGGTAAAATTTTATGGATGTGTTTCATTTATTAGAAGTGTTGTTAGTTTCCTTTCATGTACTTATGCTTTGGCTTATTTGATATCTTAATTTTACTTATTCTAACATATTTTACAAGTATTTTTTGCAGATTTATAGCTACTAGACAATATTATCATTCTGAGCATTTAATTATTCAGTTCATTTTTTTCAGTCGCTGAGTTGTATGTTTAGTGCGTAATGGCATCCATCAATGTCCAAGTTATCAATTTTATTAGTAGAAAGCCATATTAGCTATATTTACAATAGTATTGTTAGAAGAAATTGGATGACACTTAGTATCTTGTGTATGAGATAAACATAAAAAGTCATGTGCTGCGTGCTATGAAATCTTAAAAGTAGGTGAGGCAGATTTACTATCATATTCAGCTTAGAATTATTCATGTTCCTCTTTCAGTTAACAATGTAGATATTAATATGCACAACACAAAATTTTCTTATGATGTTATTTTTGCGACTCATGCAGATAGTTGGCTCAAGAGTTGTTATTGATGGCAATGTGAATCATATTGCTTTGAATGAAGGTTCAATTTTGTGGATTACAAAATCTAGAGCCCCACTAGGTTTAGTGGATGAAATATTTGGACCCGTAAAGAATCCATACTATATTGTCTGATATAACTCGGAGGAAGATGTTCCCTCTGAAATTCATGTTGGTACATCTGTATCATCTGTTGCCGAGTTTTCAACTAAAATTCTTAATCAAAGTGCACTTTATAAGAAAGGGTATGATGCATCTGGAGATAACAACCCAGATTGAAAATATTAGATTCGAAAGAAAACTCTAAGCCATATTTGACAGTGAATATAAAAAAAATATCTGATTAGATGTTCATGATTATATTTCGTGTGATATAATATTGGGTGGTCGGTTCCGGGTCAAAACATCTACCCAGAGTGAAAAAAATGTCATTCCCACATGACCACACAAAATTAAATTTTGTTCAATCGACCTCTCAAACTGAAACCAACCCATATTAAAAAAATTAAAGCCCAAAAAGAACTCGGACCCATATTTGACAATAATTTTATATGAAAAAATAATTAATTATTTGATTACATGTTCCTGATAAAATTTTCTAATAAAAAAATGGGGTTTAGCTCGGTTTCGGGTATATAAAACAAGTCAGAGTCTATTGTATAATCTTGGCATATAACAATGGATTATAGTGTATTGTGTGACTATGGTCTATTACAACATGTAGCTATTACAACGGGAGACCAGACATAAGAAGACTTGCAGTGACACAAGGAGAGGGAGTACTTGTTCTGGTTTTGGAGGCGGGACTTTGGCGTCGTTCTATTTCCGGAGCGGGAGCGAGAGCTAGAGCGAGGGTTTGGCGCTGTTGTTTTTTTTTCGGAGCGGTAGATATAGAACGGAAGGGAGGCATGTATTGGAAAGTAATCCACCGTCTAAATGAATTAGGATTCAGCAAGTTACAAAAAAGGAAACTACAATTGTTGTTTAAAATCAACGGCTGATCCATTTGAATAATTATGATTATCTAAAAAGAAAAAGATAAATGTCCACAATCAAATGGATCCTCTTCACGGAAGTAAAAGAGATAATAGTTGGTTTAATATGGTTAATATTGGTTAGGAAAAAAGTTAATGAGGGTCAGGAGCAATCCTTGGGTAAATTAAATAATAGTCTGGGATACATTTCCACAAGGTCAGGGATAATGCTTTGGGAAAATTTAATATACTCATCAAGGACAACATCACAAAGGTTAGGGATAAGCCTTCAGAAAAATTAATACACTTGTCAGGAATTATGTCCTTGAGGAAAAATCCTTCGGCCTTGTTGAGTTTTATAGTAGTGATTGAGGGGAAATAGTCTTTAGAAAATATTAAAACATGAAACAATGCTAAGTGAGTATTTTTTTAAATAATTCGGAAATAAATTGTTTTGTTCGTGATAATATGTGAAAATGCATAAATGACAAATAAAACATGAATAATTCGTAAAATTCGGGGAAAATACGTGTTTAATACGAAATTCAGGTGTACCATATATCTAATAAAAAATTTGCATATTATACGCGAATAATTGAAAAATTCAGAGAATTATGTAAATATGATGTGTTGTTTAACTATGGTCTTTTACAATATGTAGCTATTACAACAGGTGATATCATGTTGTGTAATTATATTATATTACAATGGTTTAGTTTACGTTGTGTAATGGAGGTCTATTACAATGATGTTATATGTGTGGATATTACAACAGGTTACAACATGTTGTGTAATTATAATATATAACAACAGGTTGGAGTCTGTTGTCTCATATTGGGATATAACAACGAGTTTTAATATGTCGTATTATGGTGGTCTAGTACAACATGTACCAAATACAACATGTAAAGGCTTGTTGTATAATTAATACATACTACAACGGGTGAGTCTGCATTGTGTAATGATGGTCTATTACAACATGTGACTATTACAACAGGTCAAAATATGTTGTGTAAATAACATCTTTTACAACGGTTTTGAATATGTTGTGATACTACAACCTATTACAACACTTTAGCAGTTGTTGTAGTATCCTCCTATACTACAACAAGTTTGGCATGTTGTAAATGACTTGTGTTATATAAAATATACAATATACAACACAAAATTGGGCTTGTTGTGATAAGTATGCTAACTACAACACAATCATCAGAACTGTTGTCTATCTCCCATTGTAAAAAGTATTTTCTGTAGTAATGAACACATTGGAATCTAACAAATTTATGATCAATAGAAGCAAAACTAAATATATGTATTATAATTTTAGCCAATCTAGAATTGTGAATGGTGGAGTCAACTTAGATGGAATTAATGTACCAATATGTCATAAGTTTTGTTACTTGATTTTTAGTATTAAAAAGGAGGGTAAGGTCCAAGAAAATGTGTGTCATGGAATCACAATAGGATGGTTGAAGTGAAGGACTACAACTAGAGTAGTATGTGACCAAAATATCTCTCTCAGATTAAAAAACAAGTTTTATAGAACAGCTACACGATCAATCATGCTATATGAGACTGAATATTGGATAATTAAGAAATAATGTCTCAACAAGATGAATATGGTTGAAATGTGTAAACTGAGATATGTGTGGGAAGACAAAAAAGATCGTTTGGGTGGTGAGCATCAAAGACAAGTTGTGTGAAGGTCGTCTAAGGTGGTGTGGACATGTGCGACGCAGACAACAAATGAACATATTTGAAGCAAGACTATTGAGTCAAGCACATCTAAAAGAAGCAGAAATACAATATGGTTGGGATTGAGGCTTATGCGGTGATGATGATGATTTTGTTGTTGCTGCTACGGAACACAATGAGATAAATAAAACATTTGTCTTGTGCTTCTAGAAAAGTCCATAATATTAAAAGTGGGAATCAATAGGAGATCGGATATACGAGTTTACATTGCACACAAGTAGGAGTGTTCTCCCTCTTAATGTTTAAAGGATCGAGCACTATGCTTCTGACTTTTTCATTATTGATTTCACTTTAAGTTCAGATGATCGGTAATATTAGTCGTAAGTGACGGATTTCAAGTTTGATATCCAACTGAAACACCAAAAGGGAATTTAAAAAACGTCCTCATCATTTATTTCTCCCTCCTAAAAATGAAAAAGCACTTGATATTTCATAATTGATTGCCCCAATTGGTCCCATGAAAAAGGGACCACGACATTTGACAACACAAGCATGCTTATCTCATATGATCTCAAACCTATCCCGTATCCGAAGACTTGTGAATAGACTAACTACTGCCTCACTCCTTGCTCCTTACCAGCGTAACACTCACTAACTACTTCCGCTCTCTCATTCGTTAACTCAGATAATAAATCAGCAGAAAAGGTGAGTATAAAGGAAGGAAAAGCACAAGTGTTGCCCAAAACATCAACTTCTGCCAACGGAAAAGCGCAGAACAGAATGGCCGTTTGCGGATTTGCTGCTTGTTTCTAGTTATTGTTTAATGCCACCGATCCACCGCTAATCCGCTATCCCCCTTGGCTGTGCCACTCCGTGGTTTGCTTCTCTGTGGACGGCTCTTCCCAGTTGCCGCCGCCCTTTTCTCCAAGCTTCCGCCTGTAAGAAAACCGCTGGAGTCCCCGTCTCGTCCACCGTCAATACTCGGCTGACTCATGTCGGATATGATATATAGCCCCTCCCTGGACTCGTCCCCTTTCCACCAACACCAAGAAACCACAAAGCATCACCTGTACCAGCATCCGATTCCAACCATTTCTTCTCAATATCAAAGCCATCAACTTTCCCTCAAAACACCACCAGAGAGAGGCTCTTGATTCACTCCCTTTTCCTTGCCAAGTGATCCTTCCATACAATGGCGACCTTCGCCGATGAGCTGATCCCGGGGCTTCCGGAGGAGCTGGCCCGGGACTGCCTTCTCCGGGTCGCGTACGGCGCGTTCCCGGCCGTTAAGTCCGTGTGCCGCCTCTGGCGAAAGGAGGTCGAATCCCCTACCTTCCACTTATTCCGCAAATCCACCGGGGTTTCTCGCACGCTGATTGCCATGGCACAGGCAGAGCACCCACCCGCAACCTCCGACTCAGCCAAATCACACGACCCATCTAAGCCCGCCACCGCCCTGTCTTCTTCCTCTTCTCCCTTCTACCGCATCGTCCTCCTCGACCCCGCAGCTGGCGAATGGCACACTCTCCCACCCGTCCCTTCACTCCCGTACGGCCTCCCTCTCTTCTGCCAGGTCGTCCCCTCCTCAGGCCCGTCCCTAATCGTCCTCGGCGGATGGGACCCATCCACCTGGGCCGCCTCCGGCGCGGTCTGGATCTACGACTTTATCACCGGCCAATGGCGCATCGGTGCACCCATCCCGGGCCCGCCTCGCTCCTTCTTCGCCTGCGCATCCGATGCCAGCCGCGGTCACGTCTACGTCGCCGGCGGCCACGACGAGGAGAAGAACGCCCTCCGATCAGCGCTGCGGTACGACGTCGCGAGCGACACGTGGGAGAGGATCCCGGACATGGCTGCCGAACGGGACGAGAGTAAAGGTGTGTTCCACTCCGGCAAGTTCACCGTCCTCGGAGGCTACTCCACCGAGAACCAGGGCCAGTTCTGCCGCTCCGCGGAGACATTCGACCCCGACACCTCCAGCTGGGGCCCCGTGGTAGACGACGCGCTCGGGGGATCCTCTGGGACGTGCCCGCGCACGTGTCTTGTGATCGGGGATAAGATGTACCGGTGCCGCGCTGGGCGGGTGGAGGTAAAGGGGTGTGAGACCGGGTCGGGCGCAGCAGCGGATTGGGCGGCGGCGGCGGACGTGCCGGAGGGAGCGCGCGTGGCGCCGTGGGCGGTTGGAGTTGGGGGCCGCCATGTTATGGTGGTCGGGTCGGCTTGCCATGGCGGTGCGCACGAAGGGTACCTCCTCCATGTTGCGACAGGGAAGTGGCAGAAGGTGGATCATATGCCCGAGGAGTACTCCGGCCATGTCCAGGCAGGGTGCTGCATTGTCGTCTAACCTCTAATTCCACAAACTACATTGTGCATTCTTCTGGTGGAGCTTTGAGAATTGAAACATGTATTTTGTACATAATGAAATGACCCCTTTGTGCATTGAGCTTTATGAATTGAGATTCAAATACCCATCTTTGCTACATAAAACTGGACTCCTATTATTTTCTTTCTCAATTGATTCCCAAGTGCATTTCTCTATTTATTAATTGAGAAATACAAAACAGCACTACAACACAATGTAAAAGTAAAATGGAAAGTTATTATCCCATTTCATAAGAAATTCTCGTTCACATGAAAGAAAAAAAGTAATAACTTTACTTGATGCATAAAAATGAAAATTTACAAAAACATTTTCACAGAAAAAAGAGGGCAGTAAATTGAGTTGTCAATTCTTTCTGGATGACAAAATTTGTAGATTTGAAAACAAAAATTACAAGAGGTAGATAGAAGTAGTATAAGGTTCTTATCAGTTACGACCCGTCGGGTGCTTATCCCTAATGTTGTGTTTGTTACGTGGTCAATCATGATGATAGGGAATGATGGTAAAAAAAAATGTTGTTTGTTTGCTATGGTGATAGGAAATGATGGCGAGTTGCGTTTGTTACGATGGTCAATGATGGTGAAACAAAAATGTTGTTTGTTTGCCATGGTGATAGGGAATCATGGTGAGTTGCGTTTGATATGTGGTCAATAGGGAATTATGGTGAGCTGCATTTGTTACGTGGTCAATCATGGTGATAGGGAATGATGGTGAAATAAAAATGTTGTTTGTTTGCCATGGTGAGAGAGAATCATGGTGAATCTGTGATGAATTTTGATCTATTTTTATCCCCATAGAAAAGCATGGTGAATCTTTGTGAATCATGATGAAAGAAGTTTCTTTCAAAACTCCACTACTTATTTAGACAAATGTGCAAAAAAATGTTCTAATAAATATGATTCTCAAGTAGAGTATTTTTTATATAAAAAAAATTCTCCCCTCACTATAACCATGTAACAATTTTTTTAAAGTTTTTCACTATCATCATCCCTATCACCTTACACATGTTATCAAACAACACATTTTAATAATTTTTTTACCACCATCACCGTCGTCTCCATCCATATCACCATTAATTTTATCATCATGTATCAAACACGCATCCTAAGTGAGGGTCTTCGATGGAGACAGGAAGGGACAGCTAGGAGGAGCGGAGTTAGAACTAGGACAAAAAACCAAAATAGCACGCTTTAATAAAAATATGTACTGAAATAGCACCAAAGCCATCTTAATTCTCGAAATAGCCCACTTTCTTGGGAAAGCGCCAACACTTTTGGCATTTTAGTGTTTCCGGGTCCAAAAGTGGGTAAAGCGCCAAAAAAATGGCGTTTTATTGGTAAAGCGCCAGAAAAATGGTGTTTTATTGGTAAAGCGTCAAAAAATGGCGTTTTACTGCCAACAGCGCCAACACATTACGTTTTCTTGTAAAGCGCCAAAAAAATGGCATTTGACTGCCACAAAAAACCTAAAGCGCCAAAGCAATGGCGTTTTACTGTTTCTCGCATATCACAAGCGCCATTCACTTTGGCATTTTATTTCTTTTGAACCTAATCAATGGGAACCATGGGTAAGCATGGTAAGCGCCTAAATAATGGCGTTTTAGGATGTAAATCACCATTTTTTTGACATTTAGATCCAAGTGGCATTTTAGCAATACTATTTAAAAATTGAAATACTATAGAATTGGTACAAAGATATTAGATGATTCTCAGACAAATAAAAAAGATATACTAAGTATACCACAACTTAACAAAAAGAACACATCTTTGAAAAGATGTATATTAAGTTTGGCACAATATTCAAAGAAGTTGGAGTCTGCATTTAACAAAATCAGTCCGCTAATAGAAAGAAGAACATATTTTTCTACTTTGTCAAACATTCAACGGAAATAGAAATAAAGAATTTAGCATCTGTATCTGATAAAATCAATCCTGGCATCTGATAACATCAACCCTAGCATCTGATAACATCAACCATGTCATCAAAATAAAAATAATTATTTAACTACATATAGTTCTTCTATAAGTAAAGAGCTAGGAAAAATTATGCATACCTAACGTCTCTTACTTCCTCTACCTCGGGTTCGTGGACCCGAAGAACGCCCTGGGTCTGGAGAAGCCTCAATTGGACTCAACTGTGACTGCTGACCTGCACGTGTTGACCTATTTGGAGGGAGTGGTGGTGTTAGTGGACGAGTGGATGGCATAGTTGTAAACATTAGAGGTGATCCTAAAAATGAAGAACTAGTTGATCCCGAAAATGAAGAAAAAGTTGCATGTTGGTATTGGATAAAAGTTGGGTGGGTCCAAGATAAGCTGGAAGGAACCCCAAAATGGTCAGATGACGATGATGGATAAGAATAAAACATTCCAGGGATTGAGGAAGGTGAAAATTCCCTAGAGTGTCCTGCTATTGTGGACTGTCCTAGTGATGTGGAGTGTCCTGCTGGTGTGGATTGTCCCGGTGAGGCTGAGCGACCCGTTGGCGTGGAGTGTCCTACGGGTGTGGAGTGTTGTGCTTCTGTGGAAGATGGAATAGGAAAAGCACTAACTGAAGTTGTCACAGGATATGAGAAACTCAAATTGGGCTGCAAGTGACTCGGCATTTGTTGAAACCATGCACTCTGAATATTGTATATTTTGTCACGCGCTCTCATCCAATCCTCAACAGGTGTCTGATCTGTTAATGTTTGCAATGATCCCTTGATATCCATTTGACTCTGGACCTGCAAATAACATAGTTTACTTTATCATATTTCATATACAAAGATGTATAGTTATTTATCTTAATGGATACTCATTACTTACATATTCTCGCTCCACATAACCTCGAGGATAGTAAACATTTTGCGGCTCAACTGGTCGTTGTATGTGATAGTCAGGATTGTACCAATTAGGTACTTGTGGCATAGTAGAGGGGTCAGCAAGATGAACTACATGAGTTTGCCTATCATTCCATATGTTCAGCTCTGTACTTTATTGGTTCAACCAATCAGTCGTGCTTCGACCTCTGCCATCAATTCTTTGATATTCTGGAAAAGGTTGGGGTTGAGGTTGGATACGAGCACCAAATTTTTTTAGTACTCTATCAGGAACATGCCATTCCATTACTGTGAATGATAGCATAGGAACATGAGCCATCCAAATTTCTCTACCTTCACGACATATGTCTGGCAAAGTTTCCAACAATTCTTCACTATATGGTGTCCACATTAACTACATTATAAGTTATCGTTACCAAAAAAGTTTCATTAAATGCTAAAAGTTAACTTTTAGATAAAATATAAATTCTCACTTGACTAGACTCCTGTGTGTCAAATTCGTTAAGGTAGAATCTTATAGTCCCTTTTGGAATACGTACATTCTCCATGAGATGGTTCCATCTATTATCATGTTTGAAAAGATGATTAGGAGATGAAAACTTTTAATAGAATATATTCAACATATAGATGGTAGAGACAAACCTGTATCCTAATGGAGCATCTTGTGGCCACTCATGATCTTGATCCACGATCACTCTACCTGGTCTACCAATATACAATCTTTCCCAAGACCACAACTGTAATAGGTGGACACACCCTGAGATACACTTCTTCTTAGAAGCAGGACGACATCTATGCAACTGATGATATAGACTAGATAAAACAGCACTCCCCCATGAGTACACGCCGCATTGCTCAAAATTAACTAGAAGTGGAAGGTAGCGAAGATGGACTTCATTTCCAGTACCGTCTGGCAAGAGGAAGCAACCAATTAGGTATAACAAGTATGCACTGGTGTATCGACGCTTAACCATATCATCTGCATTTTCCAAATTCATATTTGAAAATGTGGAACGCAACCAACTCAGATGAATAGAACCTTGATCAAGTCCATCTGGATGTGACCCCAAAATATCATCACAAAGGGTCGTCCAAGAACTATATTGGTCATCATTTGGCCCTATAGGATAGTGCGCTACAACAACATCACCATTAACCTTTAACCCTAACAACACTGTGACATCTTGTAGAGTGATGGTTAACTCTCCTAGAGGAAAATGGAATGAGTTTGTGTTTGAATGCCATCTATGAACAAGTGATGTGACCAAGGCAGAATCAAAATGACTCTAGACAATTTCCTGACAGATGCAAATCCAGATGTGCGTACATGACCCAAAACATCTACATCTATCAACTCCCACCTACCAACCTCAATGGAATGACATGTGATCCACAAAGTCTCATCGTCCTTCACCATTCCTAGAAAATAGTCAAATAAAGGAGACCTTTAGTGAGCGTAAATTTCAAATAAATATTATTAGCAAAGTTAAATTTCATACATCACCCTCTATTAGGGGAAGTCAGGAGGCAATTTTATTCATCCCGCCCTCCTCATGCGAGCAATAAAAGTAGAATTACATTTGTGGGTTTTGCATAATATCCTATCCTAGTAATAAGTAGGATTACATTCACGAGTTTTACATAATATCCTATCCTACTACTAAGTAGGATTACATTTACGAGTTTTACATAATATCCCATCCTACTACTAAGTAGGATTACATTCATGAGGTTTACGTAATATCCTATCCTACTACTAAGATTCATAAGCATCATTTGTTTTTACAAGTTCTTTCATTGTGGCCACGACCCCCACATTTTCCACATTTGTATGTAGCTGTATTGGGATCAATATCCATATTAGTCTTCCTCCTCTTAATCTTAGGCCGCCCATCACGTGGAGTGAAAATTGGCGGTAGTAGAGGAACAACCCCAATGGATGGCTCAAAATCAGGCCAATACCTCTTATCAGGAATGCCTCTAAATTGGGGAGCATATGTCATTCGATATTTGGTTACAATATACCAAGTACTGACTAACTGATGATGTCTGTAATGTATCGATTCAGTGGCTGCGAGTACATGTGAGCATGGCAAGTGATAAACTCGAGGTGCACCACAGGTACATAGACAACCAACGGGATTTTAGAAGAGATGCACTTGATAGTTGTTTTCATTTGGCCCTTCAACTGTAAAATCAAAAATCATTTATCCTACAACTAACCCATAGTTTCCATGCATTGGTCTCCAATTTAACCAATTTAGCAGATATTTTTGGTGTGAATGAACTAGTTAACTTTGCACCTAAGTTTCTTCTGTGAAAGAACATTGCTACCAAACGATAATATGTGCTACAAATAAGGGCTTGAATGGGAAGGTTGCGAGCACGCTTTAGAACTCCATTTATTGTCTCTGAATAATTGTTAGTTTTTATACCATATCTCAGGCCGCCATCACAGGAAAGAGCCCACATTCTTGGGTGTTCCTTCAGGAGCCAATTGAAAGAAGAAGGGTCAATGGATTTTATAGTTGCTAGGAGCTTATCAAACTCAACCATTTCAGTCACCTTACCAACCTTCCACATTAAGTTGTACAGCTCAGTGGACTTAAATTTCTTATGGAAGTTGTCCCTATAGTGCCTCAAACAAAACCGTTGTGTGATGAGAGGAAAAACGTGTTGCATAGCATCCACAAGACCACACATCCTATCAGAAATGAAACAAAGATCATTCCTACGACTGACTATTGGAATTTGTTGCTCCATGCATCTCAAGAACCATGTCCAAGAAGATTTGTTCTCCTTCTCAACAACTGCAAAGGCAAAAGGAAACAATCCACCGTTTGCATCAATCCCATTCGCTATAAGTAGTGTCCCTCCATACTTACCATATAAGAAGGTACCATCAACACTTAGTACTGGTCGACAGTGAGCCCAACCCGCAATACATGACCCAAAACTCCAAAACACACGTTTAAACCGATATGACATTCCATCATTTGTTGTAGTGTTTTGAAAATTATATACCGTTCCCGGAATCACTTGCCCTAAACATCTAAGAAATCTCAACACCGAGCCATATGACTCCTCCCAATCTCCAAAGATTGCAGAAATAGCCTTTCTACGTGCATGCCAGGCTTTTTTATAAGAGATAGTAACATTCAACTCTGCATTAACCTTTTCCATCACTTCTCGAGCACTCATGTCAAGTTTTGCTCTCAACATTGGCATTATCATCCTCGCAATATATGAGGACTTGCATTGTGAATGATCCTTATATAAGATTGCACTGTGGCATGTGTGTTCACCACTATAACTTGTGATTTTCCACAAACTACCAACCCTCTTAGAAGCACATGCATGAAGCCTCCATGAGCACTGCTCGTTGTGTAAGCAGATTAAAGTGAGGTAAGTCTTATTGGATCACTTTGTTTTGTATTGGACATTATTACTGATTGACCATGACTGCAACCTATGAAGGAGATTTGCCTTTGTCTCAAATATTTCACCTATACTGAAGCCATGCCCCACAACCACTTGAGCCTCTTCCATATCTATAGGGACTTCATATTCGTCCACCCAATCATCTTCTCTGAAGTATTCATAATTATCTGCATGATTTTGATCTACCCAGTCATCCTTCCATGTTTCCAGATCAATAAAAACTTCATGGTTACTATCATCAATACGCAGTTGCAGCAATCTAGTGTCATCATTAATATCAATATCCTCATTCTCATCATCATCACTTTCACCATCATTATCATCATTATCAGCATCACCATCATTATCATCATTAATATCACCATCGTTATCATCATCATCAATAGAAACATCATGATCATTTTGGAACTTACTCATTCTCTCATTTGGTAGATTATATCTCTCAACATAAAGGTCAATATTCCTCACTTTTGATATACTAAGAAGGGTTTTCCAACTATCCTCATCAACTACATTAATAGGAAACAAGTCATAACTAGGACGTATATCTTTGGAAAAGTTATAGCTTAGACGAAGGTCGTACATCATTGAGTGTATATCAAGAATCTGATGCGTGTATGCCATCATTTCAGAAAAAGTGGTTGTTGTCTCTATTTGAATAGGTATGCAGACCTCATTACAATACGACTCATCAGCCAATAAGTTGCCACCATAACGGATGACAAAGTTGGTTGAGACAATGGCCATTTTCCTGAATATTTTGAATAGTGAATGTTAGATATAATGACACAATTATTTAAAAACAAGTTAATTATGAATTTAAATATGTTATGGAGTTTTGAAAAATATATTATTATAATGTTATGAAATTTTGAAAAAGATGTCTATTACAGTTTTGTCAAGATGGTAAGTAATTTTGGCATTGGGATAAATAAGATAAACAAGATGTGTTCTATCACATCTTGTACCCCCATTGAGTCCTGTGTTCGGTATGGAACAAATTCCTATAATTTATTTTGAAATATATTTTTATTTTGAATTATTGTTTATTTTTAAATATAGTTTATTTTGAACTATTCCTATCGCACCCAAATTCTACCAATTTGTTAAACAGTAGAATAACCAATACTATTACGTGATCATGTCTAGTTTTGAAAATGAGTTATATGTTGTGTTACACTGCTATACCTACTACTACTATGCAAAAAGTTACATGCCCTCTAGTTGTTTGGACTTTACATTTTTCAAAAATATCCAATCAAGACTGCAAAACTGGATAAAATTTCCAATTTTCAAAAATATCCATTCACGATAATAACATCACAGTTTAAACTACAAAACCACCATTGACGACTAAAAAGGTCATCACACACATAAGATATCATTTAAGTATAGTCCCCTTTGAAAATTTTCCCTTTCATATTTTAGATATCATTTAAAAAAAATAATATCTTTGATTTGAAAATTTTGTTCGAACTCATTTTCAATACTTTCCCTTTGATATATTAGATTTTATTTTCAAAAAATTACTTTGAAAAAATTATCCTTAGATCTCAAAACTTTAGTCTCAAAATTTTGGACTTGGACTTCACATTGTTCAAAAATATCCAATCAAGACTACAAATCAGATTAAATTTTCAATAAAATTTTCAAAAATATCCATTCAAGATAATAAAATCACATATTAAACTGCACAACCACCATTGAAGACTAAAAATATCATCACACACATAAGAAATAGATAAAAAACAAATAAGAAAGTAAACAAACATGTGCAATCTAAATAAATATGTGCAATCCAAATAAAATACAGTCCAAATTAATTACAGTCCAAAATAAACAATCCACATTAATTACAGTCTAAAATAAAGAGTCCAAATTAATTACAATCCTCATCAAATAAAGTGCCAAATCACATAAAGCACAAAATAATCACAATAATTCTTACAGAAAATGTTAGCGTAAAATGATTAAGTAAAATACAACTTACCTTTTAAAAGAAAAAGACGTCTTCAAAGAAAATCAAGCTACTCCTTCAGTAGAGCAACGTCAGCACACCTCCTTATATCAGCACTTACTTGCACTAAAATATATAACATGATAATAAGATGGTATAAAAATAAAAAGTCAGTAAAGCTAAAAGAATGAACGCAAAAAAAAAAACAGATGAACGAAACAGAACCATAATCACAGGAAAAAGAGAAGGAAAAGAAGAAGATACTGATCGATGAGATAAAGGTTCCGTATGCTTGTATGTAACGCCTCAAGTAAGATCTATATTTGTAATTGTAGCAATGAAATTAGGAGGTTAAAATATGTACATTGTCTGTCTAAGAAATCATCATGAAGGCGAACAAAGAAGCAAAGAGAGGCCGAGAGCGGAGAGAGCAGAGGATCATGGGCTTTGAAAGAACTCACACAAGAATCTAAGATCTAAGCACTGAATCTGTGATAAATTGTCAACATTACAAAGCTAGAAATCAAGGGAAGTATAAATAGACCATGTACAGTAAACTGAATGATAAATCAAGAATCAGATCTGGCATATAGGAACCATGATGCATCGGTTAGTCCGGTTGGCTTATGCTGCGACACAGATCTAGCAAATAGTTATACCATACGACAGTGCTCAACAACATGTCTGTGCTAAAACTTATAAATATTGCAAAAAAAAAAAACCTACTATCAGATCTTCCTGTCCACAAAAAGCAGGTGAGGCATGTGTCTCAGGCGGCCCTTATGTGGCTCCGCCACTTCCTATAGGAACGACACAAACGGAACCGACAGGAGGAGGAGAGGGTGATTTGAGATGAGACTTGAGATAGAAGCTTACCGTTCGCATCAGCAGGTACAGCAGATCCGTTGGCCTGGGTATCCGCTGAAGCAGGCACAACTTGTTTGTCCTCAACCTTGGCGGCCTGAGGCTCCGTCGCCACGGCCACGGGGAAACCTGACGGCGGCGCTCTGTGTTGCAGGGGGGAGATGGGGAAACCTGTGAAGAAAGAGAGTCGGGGTGTGACGAGGAGGGAAACCAGAGGAGGGAAAGTGGAGGATGAGGGAAAACGGAGGAAGAGGAAACTGGAGGAAGAAGAACATCGCAGAGTTGATCCAAAGCAGCCGAACAAACTGGAGGAAAGGATGGGGTGGGGTTTAAGGAGGAAACGATGGGGTGGGATTTAAGGCTAGCCACCGATCCAACCACTCACGTTTAAGGCTAGCCACCGCGTTAAAGGCGAGGTAGCGTGAAGGGACGACGACACGGATGCCCAGGCCTGCGTAGTAGGGGAGAGTAAAAATGCCAAAAAGATGGCGCTTTCAGGTGAAAACGCCAGAAGTTGGCGCTTTCTGGTGAAAACGCCAAAAGTTGGCGCTTTCTGGTGAAAACGCCAGAAAGTTGGCGCCTTCTGACAAAACGCGGGTGAAAACGCCAGAAAATTGGCGCTTTTGGGTAAAAACGCCAAAACGATGGCGCCTTCTGACCCACAGCACTAAAAACGCCAGGAAGTTTGCGCTTTTTAAGGAAAGTGTGTTATTTTCGGGAATAAGATTGGTTTCATGCTATTAGTGTAAATATTTATATTAAAATGTGCTATTTTGATTTTTAATCCTTAGAACTATCTTCGTTTCCAAGTCGTGGGAGCGAAGTAAAGGACGGGATTTTCTACGGGAAAAAGGAAAAAAAAGCAACTAGGCCCACGAGAGAGAAGTAGTAATTAATACGCTAGAAGAGACTATTACAATAACAAATTAAGGGGTTTGTTTCCTCTCATCCAGGGGAAATTTTTATCCTCCATCAGGAATCTCTCGTCCAGGTTTGTCTTTTCCCCTCGACGTAGGCAACACAGGACTGACTCGGTCAACCAAGAAGAAAAGAAACACAACAGTCATTTGAAAGTTTTCTTCAAAACAATAACTGTAGCAAGGAGCGGAATCTTCTTGGCGTTAGAACTATGCTCGTTTCCAAGTCGTTGGAGCGAAGTAAAGGAGGGGATTTCTTACGGGAAAAAGAAAAAAAAAAAGCAACTAGGCCCACGAGAGAGCAGTAGTAATTATTACGCTAGAAGAGACGATTACAATAACAAATTAAGGGGTTTGTTTCCTCTCACCGAGGGGAAATTTTTATCCTCCATCTGGAATCTCTCGTCCAGGTTTGTCTTTTCCCCTCAACGGAGGCAAGGCAACACAGGACTGACTCGGTCAACCAAGAAGAAAAGAGACACAACAGTCATTTGACAATTTTCTTAAAAATTTGCTTTCTTTTTTTATATCACATTTGTAAGAGACTCTGTTGGCTCAAGGAAGAAACAAATGAGATCTGTTGACCCCACAAGAGATCCATTTGTCCCCAAAAATGCGACAAGCTTCTTGTGTTTATCTATTGGGAAAACTTTCAATCAAATACCAGCCAAGCAAGGACTGTAGTAATTGTTCTGTTTACAAAACATCACAAGATCTGAGTCCCACCTGAAATGCAAGTAGCTAGGAGGGCTTTCCATGTCGCTTCACACTTTGCTCCTAGAAGTCAAACAAGACATAATAGCATTATGAAGCCTTTTTCAAAATCCTGATGCTGATGAATTGGTTAGCATCCTGAAATTGGGCATAAGTTACATCGGATTGTGGTGGTTTCCACTTCATCTCCCACTGTTTTTTATACATCACAACATTTCACATTGGAATGGACTTCAAATGTCAGAGAGCTAAAATGCGATTATGTTTTTCAGACAAATGGGTCAAATACTTTTAGAATAAAACCCGCGTTTTGCATTAAATTGGACTCGGGATCCCCTTCATAGGAACCTGTCCGTGGGTCGTGCGCCCCCGTTTTTTGTTTGTTTGTAATCGTAACCACTGTATTGCAGTTTATTGCATTCTGCGGCGCTGTGCCGTGCGTGGAGTACACAGTGTGGCATATCGACAGGCAAAGGCCCCTACTCTACTAGCTCTTAATATCACTGATGTTGCTTACCTCGCCACTTGCAAATTGCAATGCCCGATCCTGTGGGACAAAAAGTTTGCTCTGTAATTCAGAGTACCTCTCCCATTTGTAAGAGAAGTATGATGATCGATAGAAAAAGAAAGGCAAAACTTTACAGAGTGACTGCAATTTAGAAATGGTAATGATGCTTTTAAAGATGAGCATATTCACGGATTTCTTGTTTACGATTACGACATGCATATGTTACAATAATAACAGCTTGTGATCCAACTCTTAACTCTTGATACAGTAGTGGCATAGTGGGCTTCTCCAAATCAGCTTCTGCCACATGTTCGTGTACACAAAATAGAATCCTTGCAACCTTGCTTTGGACGACTTGTTGTGTCGATTCACTTGCTCTGCAGAAGTCAAAACTAAAAAAAAACAGGCACTTTCAAACTCCTGATGCTGTTGTCCGTTAGATTGTGGCTGTCTCCCACCGTTTCCATATACTTTATTACAGTCACACTGGAATGGACTTCAAATGACAGAGAAACGGAATAGGGTTTTGTTTCAAAGACAAATTAATGGTATTTTAGGAACGGAAAACCACCTCCTCGCTTTACATAGTGGTCTGTGCGCCGCTATAATATCTGTTCTGCGCTCTCTGTTTCATTGTTATCGCAACCGCTATATTGCAGTTGTTGCTTCCTGCGGCGCTGCGCGTCTGCCAACTTCCGTCTTGCTTAATTTGCGGGCCTTGTGTCTTGCAAATTGCTAATGCTCGATCCTATCGAGAAATGGTTTGCTCTGTCTGTAAGTCAGAGTTGAGATTGGGGGGGGGGGGGGCTTTACACCCCTTTCCGTTACTTGAAAGATGGAGATAGAAAGGAAGGCAAAACACTACACGTGATTGCAATGTAGAAATTGAAATCATATATAAAATGAATACTGTGTGGAATTTCTAATGTACGAATGTTGGGCGTGTACATGTTACAATGAACACAATATATGATCCAACTCCAGACCTTAACACCCACCCACATGGAGATGCGTATCTCTATGTATATACTAAATTGCATATATGGCCATTAAACCCTTTAATCCGTGAATGAATATCTTTCATCCTAACAAATATGGGATCACATTGTGTCTGGGACAGCACGTTTTAGTAAATTTGACAGGAGTAAGGAGATGTGTAGAAAGACCCCTCCCCAAGTCAATATATCGGCTGTGGAGGAAGAGGCGGGCACAAAAATTGGATACTGAAAATTTAATCTCAACAAGCATATTGTCTTCCTATAACCGATGAATGATCATGGACACTTAGACATAGTAGATCATTAGGATGAACACTTAACAGCATCATCCATCAAAGATAAATAGTGACTACCCAGGTCGTTTGACTCAATCCTGTGAGAATATAAAAGAATATATACACGGTCCGCAGCCTCCATCATGCTTCTTGACATTAGAATTTTTGTACGAGCTCCATTTTTCTCTACAACTCCTCGCGGGTCTTATACGGTGTCATCAAAACCTTTCTGCTTCGTCTCTTTCATTAGTCTTGTATTTTGAATGTTATCCATGAATTCACGATCCATATATTGTGGACGCATTGCTTGATTTTGATGGGGTATTGAGTTTTGTGGTGCCAAGTGTACTCATGTCAGCTTCCGGATACATGATGATGTGTCCGATTCTTTTGATAATTCCACGGAGTACGACTTCCTAGTTATACTTGCGTTACTGTTACCACTATTCATGCATAGATTTATCAAAGAGCTAATAAGTACTATTTCTTCGGAAGAATAAGACCGGGCAATAACGATGTCATTCTGCACTAAACGCCACACTCAATTTATGGACAGTACGGCATCGGCAAACGTATAACTTTGCGGGATGATTCAGCTTTTTGGACCTGGTTTCCAGACTTGCTCTCTCTCATGTAGTTCTTTTGAAAGGCATGCGAAAGCTAAAAATAGCATTGTTACTCCTACGTTTCTGGAATATTTATGTGCATTTTAGAACAGAATTAAAAGAAACTAAAAGATCCAAACTCAAGTATAATATATGACGTTTGACGAAATTATATGATGTTATACTTCTTTGTTGTATTTCAAACCAAAAGACAAAATGTTTAGTACCATATTGATTGTGGTGGAGACTTCCCTCCTTCTTATATATGGACCCTTGTCCATAGTACAATTGAGGAATGAAAGGGGATAGGTCCTACCCACGCGCATGGTGGGCCTTGCCAACGGGGTTTGGGCCGGCCCGGTCCGGAAACCCTTTAATCGGGAGCGTCGGCGCACGTCGCATCCCGCGCGCAGGGGAGGGTGCGGCCCAGTTTGCAACCGCAACACATCTCTTCGCTCGCCTTTCTTTTCTATTTATCTTTGTTTCTCGCTGTCGTTCGACACAGTTGCACAACATCTCTCGCTTTCTTCTTCTTCACCTGCTGTCAGTCCACTGGAAGAACGATCAATCGCCTTTTGCTCGTCGTCGTGACTGCGTGTGCGCGCTTCACGTCGGCAAACGCTGTTGGATCCTGGGAGAGTAGCCGCGCCGGAGACTATCGCACAGGCGCTCGCTGTCGGGTACCGCAGAAATACTCTTAAGGACAGTGCTCTATGCACGCCTCAGCGTATCTCTGGTAAAATCTTTACTGTTAACGGCTTACATCGCGGTTTGTACCCTATTACGACTAACAATCTTAAGAGTATCTGTTTCTCTGATGGGTACTAATATGGAAGGTTTTGAAACCCCCTTTACGCCTATGACGCCATCAACTAATAACAACCAAATCGTCACTGTTTCTACTGTATCGCAAACACCTATCCCTGATGTTACGAAAATTGAACAGTATAGGCGTTGGCAAGAAAAGATTATTACTGCTTTAGAAGTTTCTAATGTGTCGTTTGCTTTATCTGAACCCAAACCTGAAAATGATTCTGTTGATTGGGAAAAAACAAATCGCATTTGCCGACATGTGATTTTAAGTACATTATCTAATCAACTGTTTGACGCCTACTTTCTAATTAAAACTGCATCCGAAATTTGGGAAAGTTTGAATAAGAAATATATTCCGGAAGAGGCTTCTACCCAAAAATTTACTGTTGCGAATTTTCTAAATTTTCATATGACTGAAGATAAAGATATAACAACTCAAATTCATGAATTTCATATTTTTCTTGATGATTTGAAAAATTAAAAAATTGATCTTCCTGAGTCTTTCGTTGTGGGTTCTTTAATTGAAAATTTGCCTGGTTCTTGGAAACATTACAAGAACAATTTAAAGCACAAAAGACAGACAATGTCACTGGAAGATGTAATAATACATATCCGAGTTGAAGATCAAAACCGTACTAGAGAAAAATCTGAACTGAATAAGGAGTTGTCATGTACTGCTAACTTTGTTAATAATGAAGTTAAAGAAAATAAAGTTTCTTCTGATCAGTCTAAAAATAAGTGGGAAAATAAGAAAGGGAAAGAAAATAAGAAAAAATATAAAGGAAACAAAGATATTAATAAAAAAAATGTTTTTTGCTATGTTTGTGGCAAACCTGGTCATACTTCTCCTAAATGCAGGCATAGGAAGAAACAAGCAGTGGATTCGAAGGAACCTTCAACCAACCTTGTTACTGAGGATGTATTTGTGGCATTTGTCAGCATTGTCAGCATGGGATCATTCCACCAGAATGATTGGATCATTGACTCGGGGGCTAGTCGCCACATCAGTGGCAATAAAGATGCCTTTGTGAACTACACTGAAGTAAGAGAGGAGGAACATCAGGTTGTCATGGGCAACTCAACTACTTCTCCAGTGACCGGAAAGGGCAATGTCATGATCAAGATGACTTCTGGAAAAATTATGCTGATCAAAGATGTCTTGTTTGTCCCAGATATCCGTGTTAATTTAATTTCTGTTTCTCAACTTGTTAAGTTTGGGGTGAAAGTATCCTTTGAATCAAACAAGGTCATTCTCACTAAGTCTGGGGACTACCTAGGCATGGGTTACTGCTCTAATGGGCTCTTTCTGCTGAATGTACCAAACTCTTCTGCTAATGAAATAAGTCATTCTGCTTATATCGTTGATTCTTTTGATATATGGCATAATAGATTAGGACATGTTAATTTTAAATACTTACAACGCATGAAATCTTTAGGTTTACTAAAGGATATTAATGGTGTTGTTAATTTAAATAATAAATGTCAAATATGTGCTGAAACTAAATCTACCAAGAAACCGTGTCCTCATTCACATAGAAATTCTGAATTGCTAGATTTAATTCACACTGATCTTGGAGATTTAAAAGGAAATCTATCTAGAGGTGGGAAACGTTTCTACATTATTTTTGTAGATGATTTCTCACGATATACAAAATTATATTTACTACATTCAAAGGATGAAGCCTTTGGAATGTTTGTTAATTATAAAACAGAAGTAGAGAATCAACTCAATAAGAAAATAAAACGTCTTCGATCAGATAGGGGTGGTGAATATGATTGTTCTCCTTTTAATGAATTCTGTGTGAACCATGGTATTATACATGAATACACACCTCCATATTCGCCTCAATCTAATGGTATTGCTGAACGTAAAAATAGAACTCTAAAGGAGATGATGAATTCTATTTTAATCAATTCAGGAGCACCCAACAACTTGTGGGGGGAAGCGATTTTATCATCTTGTTTTCTTCAAAATCGCATCCCTAGTAGGAAGACAAATAAGACACCATATGAATTATGGAAAGGATATCCTCCTAATTTGAAATATCTCAAAGTGTGGGGGTGTCTAGCCAAAGTCTTATTAACTGAGCCTAAGAAACAAAAATTGGGATCTAGAACCCTAGATGGTGTTTTTATAGGTTATGCTCAGAATAGTGCTGCATATAGATTCTTGGTTATTAGAAGTGGCAACAATGTTGTAGAACCTAATACAATTGTTGAATCTAAAAATGCTGAATTTTTTGAGCATATTTTTCCTATGAAAACACCCTTAGAAAACTTAGCTAATCCTTCAAATGAAATTTTTGAGAATATCCCAAGTACATCCAATTCTAATGATGTTTTAGAATCAGATGATATAGAACCTAGGAGATCCACTAGGATGATGAAGGAAAAGAATCTTGGTGATGGTTTCTATTCCTTTATAGTGGATAATGATCCTCAATCTTACAATGAAGCTATTAATTCAACTGATTCCTCTTTATGGAAGGAAGCAATTAATAGTGAAATTGAATCTATATTATCTAATCATACATGGGAACTAGTGGATCTTCCACCAGGTATTAAACCCATAGGATGTAAATGGATATTTAAAATAAAATTGAAAACAGATGGGACTGTAGATAAATACAAAGCTCGTTTGGTTGCCAAGGGATATAAACAACAAAAGGATATTGACTATTTTGATACCTTTGCTCCTATTACTAGAATATCTTCAATTAGAATTTTAATTGCTTTGGCATCTATTAAGAAATTAATCATACACCAAATGGATGTTAAAACTGCTTTCTTGAATGGAGATTTAGATGAGAAAATTTATATGGATCAACCTGAAGGGTATGTAGTTTCAGGAAAAGAACATATGGTATGCAGACTAATCAAATCTCTCTATGGTTTGAAATAAGCACCTAAACAGTGGCATGAGAAATTTGATAAGGTCTTTGTATCATATGGATTCCATATAAATGAAGAAGATAAATGTATATATTCTAAATTCGATAACCAAGATTGTGTTATAATATGTCTCTATGTCGATGACATGCTTATTTTTGGCACTAATATTGATATAATAAATAGTACAAAAGGCTTCTTGGCTTCTAACTTTGACATGAAAGATATGTGAGAAGCAGATGTAATTTTAGGAATTAAACTTCTTAAATATGATGATTGCATCATGCTATCCCAAGTACACTATGTTAAGAAAATTCTCAATAAGTTTTCAATGTTTGATTGTAAGCCGGTCAGTACACCTTTTAATTCTAATTGCAATCTCAAGAAAAATAAAGGTAATAGTGTTCAACAAGTCAAGTATGCACAAGTTGTTGGAAGCCTGATGTACTTAATGAAATGTACTCGTCCAGATCTAGCATATGCAGTGGGAAGATTAAGTAGATATACTCAAAATCCTAATAAGGATCATTGGGATGCTCTACATAGGGTTTTAAGATACCTTAAAGGCACAATTAATCATGGATTGATTTTTTGTGGATCTCCAACCGTGCTAGAAGGATATTGTGATGCCAATTGGATTTCTGATTCAGATGAATTGAAATCTACAAGTGGTTACATCTTCACTATGGGTGGAGGTGCTGTGTCTTGGAAATCCTCCAAGCAAACATGTATAGATCGTTCCACTATGGAATATGAGTTTATTGCCTTAGAAAAGGCTGGAACTGAAGCCGAATGGCTAAGACATGTTCTAATAGATCTTCCCATTTGGGAGAAACCTTCTCCACCAGTGTTTATACACTGTGATAATCAAGCTGCCATAGCAAGAGCTAAAAACAAAGTTTACAATGGGAAGAGTAGGTATATTCGCCTACGTCACAATATTGTGAGGCAGCTTGTATGTGACAGCATAATCTCAATGGATTATGTTAAGTCAGAATTAAACTTGGCCGATCCTCTGACAAAGCCATTAAGTCAACGACTAGTGAGCGATACATCGAGGAGAATGGGACTATGCCCATACCAGAAGTTGAAGTGATGGACACCCAACCTTCATGAACGGTGATCCCAGGAAGAAGGTTCAGTGGGAAAAATGAAGTCACTGGATGACTCAATGTGTTGTAATACATGTATCTCATTCTTATGATGTAAACAACAATTTGCAATGATTCAGTTTCTTAATGGATTTCATAGCCATTAATGGTGGTGTATATACTGCAATATATGCTTGATGAAAGTCCAACTATATGAGTGTAGACTGGGGCCGCTCCTATTGTGATTTGGGCAGATCTCTAGAGCATTCATGAATTTTCCCAGTAGGCGCATGGCCTAAAGGCGCCAATCCGTAAGAAAGGTAATTGATTTTATGAATGTCATGTGAGTAATGTACCTCTAATCAGATAAAGGAGGAATTGGTTCAAGAACATAGTTCTACCAATCTTCCACAGATTACGTACATATACTGTATGATTTAGTTCAAAGAACTCAGTTCTACCAAAGCTTATGCATGTCATTTATTTAAGTTCTTTCAGTGGTCAACTCAGTTTTTTATATTGTTTGTTTTGAAATAGTGGGAGATTGTTATACTTCTTTGTTGTATTTCAAACCAAAAGGCAAAAGGTTTAGTCCCATATTGCTTGTGGTGGAGACTTCCCTCCTCCTTATATATGGACCCTTGTCCATAGTACAATTGAGGAATGAAAGGGGATAGATCCTACGCACATGCATGGTGGGCCTTGCCAACGGGGTTTGGGCCGACCCAGTCCGAAAACCCTTTAATCGGGCGCGTCGACGCACGTCGCATCCCGCGCGCAGGGGGGTGCAAATCTGGCCTCCCGGAGCCCCTTGTGCGGGTGCGGCCCCGACTTAGTTTTGCTCTTCGGTTCACTAAACCAAATAGAGACGTTTGCCGCATCCTTTCGACGCACCTCTTTGTTTGGACGCTTCCAAACGGCGGCCCAGTTTGCAACCACAACACATCTCTTCGGTCGCCTTTCTTTTCTATTTATCTTTGTTTCTCGTTGTCGTTCGACACAGTTGCACAACATCTCTCGCTTTCTTCTTCTTCACCTGCTGTCAGTCCACTGGAAGAACGATCAATCACCTTTCGCTCGTCGCCGTGACTGCGTGTGCGCGCTTTACGTCGGTAAACGTTGTTGGATCCTGGGAGAGTAGCCGCGCCGGAGACTATCGCACAGGCGCTCGCTGTCGGGTACCGTGGAAATACTCTTAAGGACAGTGCTCTCTGCATGCCTCAGCGTATCTCTGGTAAAATCTTTACTATTTACGGCTTACATCGTGGTTTGTACCCTATTACGACTAACATATAACACCTTCTTAGCAATGATAGGTCCAATTGGGTTCTATACCGTAGTGAATTTATTTATAAAATTGGACTTACTATACGAACTACACATAAATTATAGAAGCTTCAAAATCGATTTCAACGTTTCTTATATGACATGACAACAACGTTACGGAATACTAAAATTTGATATTTTTTAAAGAAAATATTGCTGACAAGTAAATTCTAGATAATTTATATCTCAACTTCATGTTATATAAATTGGGTTCTCGGTTATTATTATTGGGTCATAAAAAACCTAAGACATGTACACATGGTTGAATTTTTTTTTATTATTCTTAGTAAATTGGATAATTTGATGACAATAACTAGGGTTGAGTCTGATCTTTCGGTCTTGGTATGAGATTTCCAGCTCTAGACAATGCTGGAATTATATAAGTAGAAGACCAAGATTTCCACTTCGTCATAGATGGCTCATTTCCATGACATCGTTGGACAAATACATTATCCGCCAGCGCACCAAACCGTGCGACTAGTATGCCATCCCCCCTCCTCCATCTCATTAAATGGTCCATTTATAGCTATGTATGCTTAAATGTAACACATTCTCATCTTGTTTTTCACCTTATGATCATGGTCATACATCATATTCATCACCACAAACAAACCCATTTATTCATTGATCTAATCAGTAAGGAACAATCATGAAATGTTCCTACAAACTTCTAAGATGATATGATTTGACCATAACAAGGATGGTCATGGAAATATGCAAAGTGGTGGTTGTTGTGATATGTTAGCACTGAGTTGCTAAGTAGACAGGGTGGAAATGTATATAAATCCATATATCTTAAGCTTCACACACATAACTCCTTTACGAGATCATGCAAACAGTTTTAATTCTAATATGCTTTTAAATCTTACTTGTGAGGTTTTTCTTTGATTACATGGGATTCATATTTGACATGCTTACAACCTAAATTACTCTTTATATTCATTTGGATTGATCATTAGGGTTTTATGACACAAAGTTCTAATTTCTTTTAAATTAGAATTTTGAAGGAGAATATGTATCTTCCATGTTGAATAGGTGAAAATATAATGATTAAATTATAAATTATGTATTCCTAACAATTTCTAGTCATATAGGGATAAAATTGACCTTAAATGGGTAGAAACATTAAGGGTCAATGTTGAGGCTTTAGAAGATAAGTATGGCAAGTAGGTACATATTCAACCTAGGTTTAGCCAAAGGTCGGTCTTCCTTTCCATAGGTTTTGGCCCACTTTTTTGGTTGTTCATGACTAGGAGGTCATTGGGTGAGTTCGCTACTTGACCCTTAAAGGTTATATTGACCTTTAATGAAGTTGACCAATTTTTAGAGGTAATTTTTTTCATATTTCTTAAAAGGTCATCAACGGCCTTATTTGGGTTATTTTAAACTAATCATTTTTAAACACCCAAAGTCTGTCCCATCCTTGGGGGAAGTCCACCGAAATTTTGCATCTAGAGAAAATATAGCAAATGGGAATATCACAATTCACACAAGCACCTGGAATGATGTATATATATAAATAATATTTAGTGTAGAAAAGAGGGGCACTAATAGTGAACAACCAGTAGATGTAAATGTGTAAATAAAAGAAATCAAAAGGTCCAAAGTGTAATTTATGACATCTGAAGAAATTATGTATTCTTCCTAGCAACAATTGTTTCAATTCAGTTCTAAATCATAAAGCCAAATTTCACATTTAGATGGGAAGGAAGTAAGGCCTAGGTTTGGCCAAAGGTTGCCATAGGTTGACTGACCTTTTTGGTCGTCAATCACCAAAAAGTCATTGAGTGAGTTTTTTACATGACCCTTTAAGGTGGAACCAACATGTGAGGAAACCACTCAACCTTTTGGAGAGGTAAACATGTCCTAACCTCTTAGATCTCATAACAACCTTAGTCTCTCATTATGGACTATTTATTGCTAAATGCCCAAAGGTCTTCCCATCCTTTGGGGAAGTTGACCAAGATTTTGCATCAACTAGATAAAAATGTAACAAATGGTCATAATACAATTAGCAAAAAGTACCAGTAATGATGTATATATACCTATAACAAACCTAAACACATCTATACACAATTCTACATTTTAGAGCTCAAACTTCAGGAAGGAGAAATATATGTGGAGTGTTCTTGGTGGAAATCACCTAAATTAAGTAGGAATTCCATTTTTCTAATATATCTTGAAATTTTTCCAATTCATTTTGTGAAATTTT
Source organism: Alisma plantago-aquatica (assembly GCA_963693085.1). Taxonomy (NCBI): domain Eukaryota; kingdom Viridiplantae; phylum Streptophyta; class Magnoliopsida; order Alismatales; family Alismataceae; genus Alisma; species Alisma plantago-aquatica. The sequence goes on from OY856412.1 coordinate 758,303,010, forward strand.
CATCTATTATCCCTTCTCACTTTTCTTCCCTTTTGGTCATAGTTCTTCAAGAGTTTACATATAAACCCTAATTATGTATTCTTTCCTTAACCCTTTCTCTCTTTGACCTAGTTTTGGGTCAAGGCTTGGTATTTTGAATAGAGATCCTATTTAGGAGGATTGTGATGAGAATATTCACACTTATGAAAATGTATTTACTTCTCATGTAGGTGAGTGATCGAACTCCTAGCTTAGATACTTCATTTTGCATTATTGCAAAAAACTTGAATTGATGTTATTATATTTGAAATTTTTGGTTTCTCAATGACTTATCATGTGCCCTCAACACCTAGACTTTGATTAGATATGATTCTAAAACCAAGTACCACATTATTAGTCAGACTTGAATTGTGTGTCATTCTCTAAGGATATTGTTATGAGTTTTTAACATATCATAAAAACATATATTGCAATTGATCCCATTGACAATGTGTATCTTATCTAACTCTTTCGTTGGTTTAAGAGCATAAGCCTCAATTTGTAATTTTCTGTACTCTTAAATTTTTATTTAGTTATAGTTCAACAAGTATATTTCATAGTCTTCTTTTCATTTTCCATTTTGTTTTTAGTGATTTTCACTAAAGCAATACTCTATATAGAGCTTAGGAAAAAGTATCATGCGACCCATCACTACTTTCATGTGTTTGAACTTGTGTATGCGTATGTATGGGGAGACATATAGACAAAGAAAAGGAATACACTACAATAATGAATATGACATAGGGTGGATTTTGTTTGTCTTTTATCTTCAAACACTGTTTCATTTTAGTCAATGAAAGATAAATTGAATACTTTCCTCATATAAAGAAGGCTAGGTGTTACCAAGTATTGGTCACCAACAACTCAGTCTATAGTTCTCGTGCGTGTCACAATTGAATGTATATTCATTATAGTTTTAGTTATATTATCAAATTAGATTTTCACTTATATTTCACCTTTTTTTAACGAGTTTCAATTATTTTGCCAAAGTTTTCTGCTAAATTGTTAGGTTTTGATTTACTTTTTCAACTTCCATTGTAGACTTGAGCTTGATCCCTACACATAAGAACAACATAGGCGGTTGTAACGACCCCTACAATTCACCATCGATGGCTTTCACTAAACCTCTATTATTTATATCCTACATTAAAATGCTCACTTCCATCTATGCTATGTCTCCCTCTCTCTACATTGAAGCTACCACCAAGCACCTACACTGGTGTATGTGCATCAGTGCCTCCTGTTGAGACCTTGCTTCAACAAGTCACACACTAAGGTTCCCAATCAACCATGACACAAGCATACATGCCACCATTGACCCTCAGGCCTGGATGACCCACATCTAACTAACAACCTGAGGAGACCCCCATTGACGTAGTACCAAACGATCAACCCCAACATAGACAACCCTTACAAAACTATCATTGGATGACAAACACCCCATTTTGGATCTATGGTATCTAGAGGGGTGACTAGAGCTAAAACCACTTAAAACAAAATTCATTTGTCCTTCAAGATCTTTCCTAAAAATATATTACAACTATGAAAAGCAAGCAAGAGAGAGATTGAGAAAACACCAAACAATGCTAAGATTTGTTGTGGTTTCAACCTCAAAAATGTGATATGTACATACATTAACTGGAGGGTTCAATATCTAGAATAGTGAATTGTGTTACACTCTTTATATTCCACAAGGAGATTTACAATAAGGGACCATCCTTTTCAATAACAAGAGCTAAACAACAGTCCTTATCAGATCAAGAATCCAATAACCATTAATAAATTATTTTCAAAAAGAGAGTAGAGTCAACTTTTCCTATAACATAGCCATTCTTAACTAAAAAGTTCCTTCATTTCTCATACCAAGCTTTAGGGGCTTGTTTGAGTCCATAAAAGTCTTTTGTAATAAATACACATGATTTGTATGCTTGTCATGTTTAATTCCAGGAGATTGAGCCATATAGAGTTCCTCCTCTAGATCTCCATCTAGAAACACACTTTTAACATCCATCTAATAAAGCAAGAAATTTTTACAATTAGAAAATGCAAGTAGCATTACAATAGATTGAAGTCTAGAAACAGGAGCATAAGTTTCATTAGAATCAATACCATTATGTTGATTGCAACCTTGAGCTACTGAACTTGCCTTTTTCTTTACACTTTGACACTTTGATCAAACCTGTTCCTATAGACCCACTTTATGCCAATGATCTTATCTTTTGGTTGGCACTATAGTTCACACCTTGTTCTTTTCAAACTGCTCCAGTTATTCTTGCATTTCTAGGATCCATGCATCATTCTCAAGAGTCTCTGACATTATTTGGCTCAATATGCAAAATAAAGATGATGTGGACTTGTTCTTTGTTGAAGACAACACATGTCTTCACTCTTTCAAAATGATTGCATATAATGAGCTCATTCAGATGATCTTTTGTAAAGCAGGGAGTGGGATTCTTCTTTTCATTTTCATGCGAGCATCCATCTTTATGTACCTCTTTACCTTTATAGTTTATGTCTAGTTATTCTAATTTAGAATCACGCCATCTAGGACATCATCATAAATAACATTTTTAGAAATAGAGGGGTTAGTTTCAAAAAAATTTACATTAATAGATTCTCCTATTTTAGATAATTCAACGTTAGATTATATATGTCCTTCTGGTAGTGTTATAGCCAAGAAAGAAATCTATAGAGATATGCTTACATTTCCTATTTACGTGTGCTCTACTCCACATGTTACTTGTGGCATTTATCCCCTATTGCTTAACCGTGGTTATTGTTTCATTCTCTTGTCCTATAAAAGAGAAGGCATTGTACTCAGTTTTACTTACTTAATACAATAGGCTTATTTCACTATATTGTATCAGATTGCTACGATCCCCCCTCACCCCTCATCCTACCCTAATGATTCCTTTCCCCCCTTGCCCTAGCAGCTACCCCTCCCACTGCCACCCTCCCCACCCACCACCTCCCCTTCTTCCCCTCCTACTTCCCAACCTCCTTGTTTCCCCATCTCCCTATCGCCCCCTCCTCCTCATGTTTCCCATTCTCTCTGCCCCCATCCCACCTCCTCGCTGCCACCTTCCGCCCACCTCCACCCACTACCACCCACCCTAATCCCCACTTGTCTTCTGCCCACCAACCCTACCATTGCCCTGCTTCCCACCACTGCCCACCCCCACACCCCCTACAGCTGTCACCCCTCTAATCCACCCCAACATCCCCCTCTCTCTGCTCCACCATACCATCAAGCTCCTCTATTGTCTATGTAGGTTATCCATCACCGCTTCCATCTCCTTTCTGCTCTGTGTTTCGATTTTTTTTCTTCAAAATAGTACATTGACAATCTAATTGTACTCCATTTCTTGCCTTCCTACACCTCTTGGGAAGTAGCTATCTCCCTATGGTGGAGTAGGTTTGTATCTGATCTCTACTGCCCCATCTGTAGGTTCTCAAATCTAATCATTCAGATCTAGTTCTTCTGCTTTTACCCCATTACGGGTTTCTTTAGATCTACTGAGCTCGACTTTCTTCTGCATATGTGAAAGGTTATTCTGGCTGCCTCCTGACTACTGCCTACTACTTCCAACTGCTCTCTATTGCTACTTTATACTCTACCTCAATTACCGATATGTGTGTCATGGCATCTACTGAGCCTCCACCTTCTATGTGCATCACCATGGTGAAACTTGCTGGCTCCAACTACCATCTCTGGTTAGCACCTTTTATTCTGTGTGTGAAGGCACAAGGTCTCTACTCATGTATCACCATTGACCTAAACCTCCTCCTGATGCATCAGTGGATGATAAGATTATGCACAATTGAGTAAAGATGTCTCGGGCATTATGTCCTAGACCGTCAACATCATTGAGCCGAGGATCAGTCAGTCCCTCCTTCACCTACATGATGCCAAAGCCATGTGGGATCAACTGTCCCATGTTTATTCTCACGAACAAAACCCCAAGAAGGTGGTTGGAATCTTCAAGAACCTATCAAAGAAGGATTTTTTAGCATATACTTCTACTGAAGACTACTACAACCAGTGCTCAGCACTCTGGGATTAATATGAAGGCTATCATCCTCTATCTGCTGACATTAAGGAAATTCAATGATGACAAAATGAGCTACAACTTGTCCAATTTTTTTCCAGAATCCCTTCCTCTTTTTGTGGAGTTTTTGATCAAATCCTTTCTAGTGAACCTCTACCCACTCTCCAGGATATGCTCAAATGTGTTCAATGTCTACCATCAATGAATTTTGTTCATGCTATTAAGCACCCTACTGTTGCTATGCGCTCTACTGATAATAATCGTGGTAGTAGACGTGGTCGTGGTCGTGGATTTTGTGGACGTTCCGTTCCCACCTTAGGACAAACTTCTTCTACTACACATGGTCACAGTCAGTCCATAGGCCCTTGCTTTTGCAACTTCTATGGACATGCCAATCATAATGAAGATGGTTGTTGGATTAAACATGGAAAGCCCATATGGGAAAACCAAGTCACCTTTGATGAAATTCAAGATTCAACTTCTGCCGATCACATCTCATATCAACCCTCTATTAACTAGATCCAATCTGAGTTTGAGAAGCTCTTCCAAGAATGCATGTCCAACCTATCATCTACTTCAGAGGTGACTTGTCTGCCTTGCTTACTGTTCCATCTACTGGTAAAAAATGGTGTATTGACTATGGTGCTTTGGTCCATATGGCTGGTAATTCTGATTTATACTCTTCCCTAACAAGATTTACTCATCTACCTCCGGTGATGGTAGCTGATGGTTCTAATATAGCAGTACATGCATTTGGATTATTCATTTATTTCATATCTTACATCAAAAATCTATCGTTTATGTTCCTAAATTTCCTATTAATCTTCTTTTAGTTAGTAAGATTGTGAAGAGCCTTCAGTGCTCTATTACTTTTGACCCTTTAGGTTGTGTTTTTCAGGATCTCCACACCAAGACAAGGATTTTTTTGGGCCATAAAGGACTAGATGAGCTCTACTACGTGGATGGGACGACATTAGTGACTGTTATGCTATCTTTGTCTATGACCAGGCTTCAGTGGAATTACCATCTTGGACACCCGTGTGCTTCAAAATTGAATCATTTATTTCCTTCTTTAGCTAATAAAAGATTTTCATGTGAAGCTTGCCAGTTTGGCAAACCAACTCATTCTATGTTTCATGCAAACAAATATATTGGCTCTAAATGCATTTTTATATTGTCCATGCTCATATATAGGGTCCCTATTCTATTACAAGTCATTCTGGTGTTAAATATTTTATGACTTTCATTGACATTTTTTCTCCAAAAACTCGGTTGTTTTTACTTAAAATCGTAATATTTTTATGGACACTATCACCACCTTTTTTCTTTTGAAATTCTTACTCATTTCAATAACCCTATTAAAATCTTTTGCACCGACAGTGCTCTTGGATTCATGCAAAAATCTGTCACTTAATTTTTCTCCTCTCGTGCAACAATTCATCAAACTTCACATAGGCCTCACAATAAAATGGGGTATATGAACAAAAAAAATCACCATCTTTTAGAAGTTTCTCACACAATACTACTTCACTATCATGTTCCATAATGCTTTTGGCCTGAAGCTGTTCTAATGCTTACTACCTTATCAATCACATGCCTTCCTCTATTTTGCAAAACCAGATTTTTACACCATTCTCTTTCTTTATGTTTAGCTTTTCTCTATTCTTCCGCACATCTTTGGGTGCACTTGCATTGTTAAAAACCTTCGTCTGGGGATGACAAAACTTGAACCCTGCTCCACAAAATGCAGTTTTTGGGTTCTTCTAGAGCACAAAAGGGTATCATTTTTACAACCTTATCATGGGACAACAGTATGCCAGTGTGGATGTAGTATTCTTTGATTATCTGCCATACTATTCTGATAAAGGGGACACCCTATCATGTGATCTCTTGACACCCATTCTATTATTAGACATTGTAGATATTGATCCACCCTCTAAGTTTGTACTGAAAGATTGGCCATTGAAAGTATACAAGAGAAGACCAAAGCCTACTACCCCTCCATGGCCCCTCGATGACCAAATCCTCCTTCAACGGATGATCACAACGCAACTCATGTACACTCTGACAACCAAATCCTCCTTTAGCGGATGATCACAATGCAAATCATGTACACTTTGACTTACACCTTCCTACTAGCATTTGAAAAGGTGTCTGATCCTATACTCAACAACTGATTAGCCATTTCTATTCCTCTACTAATTTAGGTGCTAGTTTTTCTTACTTTACTACTACAATTTATGTTGTGTCTATCATAAAAAATGCTATAGAAGCACTAAAAATTTCTATCTGACATCAAGTGAAATTAGGCCCTCTTTGATCACAAGACATGGGATCTTGTAGATATCCCTTCTATCTATCCTACTATTGGATGTGGATGAATCTTCACTATTAGATATCAAACTGATGGCACGATTGAGCATCTGAAAGCACGTATGGTGGCAAAAGGATATACTAAAACTTATGGAGTAGACTATTTTGAGACTTTGCCTCCTGTAGCTAGACTCAATTCTGTTAGAGTTCTCATCTCTTTTTCTGTGAATAAATATTGGCCAATATTTCAGTTAGATGTCAAAATAACTTTTCATTATGGAGATATGCATGAAGGGGTTTACATAGAGAAACCACCTGGCTTTGTTTTTTAGGGGGAGTATTCTTCACGAGTGTGGAAGTTGAGGAAAGCTATTTATAGACTAAAACAGAGTCCTCATGCATGGTTTGACAGGATGAGTTAGATTCTCATAAAATTTGGCTTCCATTGTTCTCATTTAGATCACTCTGTGTTTATCAAGAAAACAATGGCTAGTATAGTCATTCTTATTGTTTATATAGATGACATTATCTTATCTAGAAGTGACACCACAAGCATTCAGGAAACCAAAACCTATCTAGAACAACACTTGTCACCAAGGACCTTGGCAAACTATGGTAAGTTTTAGGCATTGGAGTGTCCAGGTCATCTATGGGTGTATGTCTCTCACAACACAAATATGTTCTAGATCTCTTGCAAGAAACATGCATGTTGGGTTGTAAGCATGCCAACACCCCTCTATATCCCAACACTTATTGGGATGATGAATCTCCCTTCACCTTATTATGATAACCACCAATACATAAGATTGGTTGGTAAGCTCATTTACATTACTGTCATGGGAGATGATATTACGGTTGTTGTAGGGTTTGTAAGTAGGTACCTAGATAAACCCTGATAGTTTCACTGTGATGTTGTCTGTCACATTCTAAAATATCTAAAAAGCTCTCTAGGGAAAGGTCTATTGTACAAAACACATGGATATTGGAATCTTTTTGGTTACTCAGACTATGATTATGTAGGGAGTAGATGTGATAGGAAATCTACCTCCGGATATTGCACCTTTGTTGGAGTCAACCTAGTTACTTGGTATACCAAAAAGTAGATGGTGATAGCTGGATACAATGTAGAAGCAGAATATAGAGCTATGAATCATACTACATGTGGACTTATGTGGGTTCAAAGTCTTCTAAAAAATGATATATATGATACTATACTGATTCCTATGTTGTGCGACAACAAAGCTTCTATCTTTATTTCAAGAAACCCTACTTTTCATGAGCACACAAAGCATATAGAGGTAGATTGTCACTTTATTTGGGAATCTATCCTTTTTAGCCTCATTTTTACCCTCATCTCAGTACTAAAAATCAAGTGGCATGCATCTTCATCAAGCTTCTACCTAAAGCTCAATTCAAGACTCTAATGGACAAGTTGGGCATATTTGACATCTATGCACTAGCTTTAGGGGGAGTATAGAGATATGCTTATATTTCATGTTTAACTATGCTCTACTCTACATGTTACTTGTGTTATTTATCCCATATTGCTTAATTGTGGTTATTGTTTTATTCTCTTGTCCTATAAAAGAGAATACATTGTACTCAATTTTACTTACTTAATTCAGTGAATTTATTTCACTATGAAATCTTTGTATGGTATTGCATCAAACTTTTCTAGAGAATCTTTGCTGTTCAAAGCAAAGAATGGAAAACCAAAAACATGAAAGAAGTCGACAGAAGGCTTTGTATCACATCATAACTCATAGGGGATTTTCTAAAGTAGAGGATGTGTAAAACATGATTTTTTTTTACAAAATAAGCAGTGCTAATTTGTCAAAACCCAATTTTGAACAAGCAGTTCTAACAACTTCAACCCAAAATTTCTTGGGAGTATCATGTTCTGAGAGCATTTTCTTGGAATTTTCTTTCAAGTACCTATTATTCCTCTCTACAACCCATTTTATTTAGGTGTGTGGGGGTGGGGGGAACAATTAGTCAACTTTCTAATAGTAATGTATCAATCTTGCTTGTGGTGTCGTGGGGCATCACACAATTGTTTACAAACAATTAGTCAACTTTCTAATAGTAAGGTATCAATCCAAGGGACGATTAAAAGGGTGTTGAAATCCAAAACCAATCATGAGAACAAGAAGGAAAATTTTGATTTTTGAGAGTTTGATTATGATAAGAACATAATTGAATAAATGTAGAATTAAAACTAAATAATTGAATGATAGAAGGTAATAGGGGTCCAGAGGATCACCACCAAAAATCATGTTCCTACATCAACCGATCTAACTCCTTATTTTAAAATGAATTAGGATTATGTGGATTTGTGTCCGATCAGATCATAAATCACACATGGGCCCGACTCCTCTCAAATTTGAGGTCACAATATTTGTGGATCCTTGTCCAACCATCCAACATAAATCTATTAGGTGGTTGCGTCAAGAATATGTGATTCCCATTCTAATGTTCAAACCCATGGATCAGGTTATCGCATCACCATAGGTTGTAACAAACAAGAATACCAGGTAAAAGATTATAATGTAAATCAGGTAATCATGTCAAAACATTATGTGTTCATTTTTGTTGAAACCCGAGATCTTGGCATCTTTACAACAATATAATGTTTTTAACTAGAAAACAAGTGCAGATCAGAAGGATAAAGGATCATAAAATCATGTCAAGATATTATGCATTTGTTCTTGTTAGGATTTGAGGTCTCGGTACCCCCACACAAATATGATCAATATATGATCGAAGCCAAAGTGGTTTGGGGAACATCCTTTCACTAAAATATTGGAGTCAATACAACTAATGTAGAGAATGGGAAGGTACTCCCCATGCCCTAGAAGAGGACTACTCAAATATAATATAAAGAACAAGATTGCAATATGAAAATATGGATACCCAATGGAGAGATATCCCTAAAGATAAAATAATTTTTTCTTTGTTGTCCCTCCCTTCTTTTATAGGGAGAAAGTAGGGGTAAACACTTAAAATTAGGCTTTTTATGGCAGAGACTAATAGACCTGGAGTGTTGGTGGATTGTACAGGATAGCAATTTGATTGACTGGGTTTGACGGCTCCATGCCTTTAAATGCTAGGATGACCCTGGCTTGTTGACTCAGTTTTGAATGCAACCCTAGAAATGGCTACTGGCGGCAGATGACTTGGCTGGGGTGCCAATCGACCGATTGAGTTTGATCACTTTCTTTAGCCCAAAGTCACGTTGGTCAAACCATGTTGATGACATTCTTTTTTTTTGCATTTGACCAAGTCTTAAATGTTAGCGGGTTGATCGAAATGGTGAGTCGATTGACTGGAGCATAGGGAAGCTGGGATCTAACACATGTGAGTTGATCAAATGGTGAGGTGAGTCAATTGACCTATGAGAGTGGAGGTTGAGGATGTGCAATTTGCGTCCTCCAATCTTCTATTTCTTTATAGGTTTCTGTATTTGGAGTCCAATTAGAGTGAATCCTATAAAATGTGAACAAAATAGATAAGCATTCTAATTAAGGGAACAAAAGTAAGTAAATTGTAATCACTTGGTAAAATTGAGAAAAAGCAACAGAAGGTCCTAATTAATTGAACTAAAAGATGATATAAAAAGGGATGAATATGCATTCATGAAAATAACCTTAACTTGAACTTTGCTCATCTCGAGAAACATTGAATTTAGAACATTTCCACATAATACTTTTGACCCATCATCCTCACTTGGATAACACCACTTAAGTCCTTCCATCTTATATGGCCAAGCAGCTTTGACTTCCTAGATTCACATAATACAATTTCATATTCCTTACTTTAAGATTATTTCATAGCTTGGTTTTATTTCAAGACCCACAATAAAAAAGATTTTCTATTCCTTTGGATTTGGCACTCGCACGTATTCTTACAAGTCATTGTACAAGAACAAGGTTATTTTGATTGGTCGGGTTGATGTATTTTTTCCTGGGAATAAAATAGAGTGAAGGGAGGTATGAAAGAAGAATGACCTCTCCTTTATTCAATTGAGATATTTTATTTATATATTGTAGTTACATTGACCATTTTTTTTCTTTTATGCTCATTGGAATCTTTTTTATTGTATGCCTCAATTAACCACAAGGGATATGGAAGAAGTGGAAGAGGGGGAAGGGTGCCACCCCAGACTTAGGGTTTTGGTACTTGGCCTTTCTATTTTTTTTTCTTTTATAGATGGAGAGATGATAAGGTGATGGAAGAAGTGTATAAAAGGATGTTCTTTGTACAACTTATCTTTTTTAATTTAAGCGCATTGGGATTATCATACATTGGGTCAATTAATTATGAGTTATGTAAAATCAAGAAAATTTTCAAATAAATCTATAACTCTAGATAGGGAAGCATTATTTTTTAATCATATCAGTCCTCTACGGCTCACATTTTCCCCAGGGAATGGTGTTAACTAAGATCCTAGGTGGAGGTTTTACAAATTATATTAAAAAAGAAGTTATATCATCGACGGGTTTATATTGATCAACATGAACATCATTATGGACAACTAGATAGAGGCCTAGCTAACTAGATAATAGCCAAAATTAAAGGTAACTTTTTGGAAAATTTAAAGCTAAACTACATAACATAATGGAAATTGCAAGAAATTTAAGATAGAGTGGGTGGAATGAGTACGTACCACCCACCTCCACCCCAAACTTAAAACTTTACTAGTCTTGAGCAAAACTTAATTTTGAAATGGAGAGTAGAGTTTCTATGGGGTCACCAGGAGACCCTAGTAACTCAAAAAATGTCCACCTAAATGGAAAATTGACGAGGGCACAAACTTTGTAGAGAGGAGATTCATAGTTCACCCAGTGATTGGGTGGTTGTGGAAGCTCAAAGGGACTTTTAGATATAGAAAAATGATGTTTCTTATTGCCCCATAGTCCTTCCACTAAGATCCACATATATTCCTTCAACAATGGATGAAGTGTTATTGATGTATGTGGATCAGGAAAGATTGACTCAAGGTGGAATTTGAGATGGTCTACTAACGCATGTAGTGCCGACTATACAAGATCATGTGGAGATATATATCTAGCTCGAATTTCTTCTCATCACCTAGATTCTCACACAGGAGAAATGGTACTGATGTGAAAGGAATAAATTTAGTAAAATCAACATTGTTATTCTCTTTGATAACCATGAAATTAACATTGCGGTCAATGGGACTAGTAGGTTTCATTGTTGATAAAGCATGAGACTTAAGTTCCTCCATGTGAGATGTACCTTAGTGGCATTTGGATTCGGGAGGGATATCATTATAATCATATGGAAAGTGGGGGTATATGATTTCCTTCAAGTGGTGGTGGATCTCTCTCTAGACCAGCCGTATTGAGAAAAAGAAATTGGATGTGGCAGAATGTAAGGCTCTTGATGAGGAATCCCTTCTCCAAAAATATCTAATAATTTATCATGAAAGGGTGGCAGTTTGTCATCCATAAAGGTTTCAATACAAGTAAATTGGTCATTGATGACATCTAGATATATGTCTATTATAAGAAGAGTTGTTGGAGCTTCAGGATAAGAATGACTCTCTTGATGTGACTGTTCATACACAAGTAATAAAGCCTCTAGCTGAAGGGTTGGAATACCAGTGCACTCCTCATGAAGGCTACAACTCCTTGGTCTTTGCTATTTCAATAGGATCTGACATTAATGAAATAAACATGGGATCATCAACATCATCAGGAAAAATATCTTAGACTGCTCTAACTTCTCTGTGGGGCTCTTTGATTGGGTCTGTAGTAAAGTAGCTAACAGATCTTGTTGGTTTTCTAATATTTCATGTTTCTGTATTACTATTGTTTCAAGGTCTTTAATTCGTTCCTCCTATTGAGGTGTATACTGACTACTATAAGGTTCATACCCCCCAAAAAAATTTTCTGTTATCCTCAACATACCCCTAATAATATTCTTGGTTGTAACATCCCTCATATTGATATCGGTAGTAGCATTGTTCCTCACAATCTTCAGAAAATGTGGATTGTAATTTTCATTATATCTAGTGTGTTAGGAAGACTCGATATTACAAGGTGCCACCATAGTATGAGGGGACACATTTAGACAATCTATGGATGTATGTTTGTAACAACCACACAATTGACAATGTGAACAATAATGTTTTCCCACTACATTTCAAAAGATTGTTTGAAAGAAACAAATTACAACACAAAATCTAAGATAGAAATAAAGGAAAAAGATCTAAACTAGAAGAAATTTAAAACTAAAAATTATGAAAATAAACTAAATTTACAAAACAAGTTAAGGAGTTAACTAGAAATTACAAAACAACTAAAAATGACAAAGATAAGCTAAGAAATATAAATAAGACTAAGAATTACAAAGCAAATTAGAAAGCACTACTACCTGAATGGAAACTGGGTAGAAAGAGGAGTAACACTACCAGAATGGGACTCAGTAGGCTAAAGAGGAAAAAGAAAAAAAGACAACTTAAGAAGGAAAGAATAAAATTGTAGAAAAAAGTCCAAACATTATATACAAAGCTGAGGTTATAATAAGATTACAATTATGATACAACAATCAAGATGGAAAAAACTAAAAATTATAAAATTAAACTAAAATTATAAATACAAAAGAATGAATAAATCCTAAATACACAAGCATTAGGTTCGAAAAAATAACACATGTCGTCCCCAATAATGGCGCCAAATTTGATGTGTATCAAAATCACTAGGAAAAGTCTTCGAGTTTAACCTTCTATAAAGGAAACCAAATCTTTGCAATGAATGAGTCAACTTTCTAGTAGTAAGGTATTGATCCAAGGGATGAAAAAAAGGGAGTTAAAATCCAAAACCAATCGCACGAATAAGAAGGAAAAATTCATTTGTTGAGAGTTTGATTATGCTAAGAACAGACTTGACTAAATGTAGAATTAAAACTAGCTAATAAAATGGTAGAAGGTATTGGGGGTCTGGAGGATCACCATTAAAAACCATGTTTGTACATTAACTGATCAAAGTCCTTATTTTAATGACTGAATCGGGATAATGTAGATTTTTGTCCCATCGGAGCCCAAATCACACAAAGGTTAGACTTCTCTCAAACCCGAGGTCACCACATTTTGAGGATCCTTGTCCAACCATCCAACATAAATTTATCAGGTGATCACACTAAGAATATGTGATTCTCATTCTGATGTTCGAACCCATGGATCATATGATCATGTCACCGTAGGTTATAACAAATAAGAGAACTAGGTAAAAAGATCATAATCTAAATTAGGTGATTACTTTAACTAATTATGTGTTCATTCTTATTGAGACCCAAAATCTTGACATCTCCATGACAATATAATCTTTTTATCTAGAAAATGTGTGTCAATTAAAGGGATAAAGGATCATAAGTTTGCATCAAGAGATTATGCATTCGTTCTATTAGGATTCAAGGTCTTGGTACCCCCACAAGAATATAATCAATATCCATTGATTGAAGAAAAAATGGTTTGGGAAACATCCTTCCACTAAAATTTGGAGTCAATACAACTAATGTAAAGAACAAGATATGGCCTACTCCATAGAAATGGCAGCTGAGGACGGCTGGCTTGGTTGAATTGGAGTGTCAATCGACTGATTTAATCACTTTCTATATATCAGAATCACGTTGATCAAGCTTTGACCGCATTCATGACTTCCTTATTTTGACATTTCACCAAGTCATGAATTTGAGTGGGTCAACGGGGATGGTCAGTTGATCAACTGGAGCACTGGGAAGTAGGGATCTAATGCATGTGAGTTGATCGACTGGTGAGATGAGTCAATGGACCGACAAGCCTAGAGGTTGCGAATGTGCAGTTTAAGTACTCCAATCTTCTATTTCTTTGTAGGTTTTTGTATTTGGAGTTCAATTTAAGTGAATCCTTCAAAATGTGAACAAAACAGACAAGAATTCTATTTAAGGGGACAAAAGAAAGTACATTGTAATTACTTACTAAAATTGGGAAAAAGTAAGATAATGTCCAAATTAATTGAACTAAAAGATGAGATAAAAAAGGGATGAATATGCATTCATCAAAGCTTTAATTCTCAATTCATCTACAAAAGATAGATAAAACATCAAGAGTTTCACTCTTTGTAACCAAAAAGAAAGTCTAAGTAAAATGAGAGAAAGTCATCGTCGATCACTAAGAAATACTTGCTACCACAAAATGTTTGAGTTCTCATCGGTCCAAGTAGATCAATGTGAAGAAGCTCAAGGGATCTTTTGGTGACAAGGGATCCTTTGGATATAAAGGAGGATTTTATTTGATTCCCTTATGTTCAAGATTTGCATTCCTCATTCTTCTTAAAGTCCAATCTTGGAAGTGCTTTGACCAATTCCTTTTTGCTTAAATTCTTCCATTGATGCTTATTTACATGACCAAGCCTACAATGCCACGAAAATATATAATTTTTATCAACAAAAAGACATGTACCATGAATAGGATTAAGAGATTTAAGAATGATAGTATACATATTTCCAATTCTAGTCCCCTTATATATGACGTTGTAAGTAAAGGAACCTAGAAGAAAGCATTCTAGTAATGTAAAGAGAAAAAGATAACCATTATCACAAAGATGACTAACACTTGTTAAATTGTGATTGGGGTCATCCACAAGAAGTACTTTATTTGTTCATAGGGAATCACCTACATCACCCTCACCTATCACTATACCTTTATTGATGTACCAAAAGTCACTGGACTTACTTTCCTCCTTGTAATGGTGTTAAAGAGGCTCTTCTCACCGATCATGTGCTTGGATCAACCATGATCAACAATCTATTTTTATAATTCTTACAAGGAAAGGAGAGGCACTATCAAGATTCCAATTTTCTTTTCCTACAAGGAAAGGAGAGGTTGGTTCCCAATTCAAACTTAGTGATTCATGGTTAGCTTGGGACCCATCTCATGTTTAAGTTGGTCCCCATCTTCTTTTAAGGACAAAATGTAGAACAATGATCATCTCATTTACAATGAGCACAAGCTATTTTTACCTTAGAGGCACAAGACTCTCCATGGTATATTGGAGGCCCCTTTCTCTTTTTATTACCCTTTCCCTTTCTCTTTTGGCCTCCATTTTATCCCAAACCGCTACTACTCACTTGTCGATTAGAGTGTTCTAGGACTTCATTTAGGAAATTATTCCCTTTGAGAACTTTTTGCAAGGAAGCTCTAAGCATATTGTTATCATTACTAAGAGTAATAACAGTAGATGAGAGACTACCAAGATCATCCTAAGCATGTAATAAGTCAACCTCTAAAAAAAGGGCTTTAGGTATATAGGAATCATCTTCAAGAGTGATACTAGATAATTCTATACTAGGCAATAAGTCTAGCATTTTAAGTTCTAAGTGATACAAGAGAATCAATATAAACTTGGTCTTCATCTTTAAGTACATCAATTTTCTTAAGACAAAGATCATTCTCAACTTCTACACCATTATATTATAGTTCAAGATTAAGAAATTTCTCTTGCAAAGATCATATACTATCATTGTAAGTTTTCTTTGTTAATTCAAGAACTTATATTCTAGCATACAAGTCATATTATTTTCCTAATCTCTTGTTTCTAGACTATCACTTTGTAAAATAAGAACAAGAAGCATGAAAATTCAATAAGAGCATCTTTGGAGAGTTCATTGAGATTTACCTCACTTACATCCTCACTTGAGTGAGCCATGAGAGATATGTGGCATTGATCTTCATTTGAGCTAGAATCACTTGAACAAGACTCTTACCAAGCGTCATGGAATACATGTTTGGCTTTTATTTCTTTCTTTTCCTTCTTCTTGAATCTACCCTCCTTGTGGTAGTCCTTCCAATGACTGCTCTTGTGAAGACGTTTCTTCTTTTTTGGGCATTCATTCTTGAAGTGCCCCTTTTGACTACACTCATAGCATCTAGGAATAGAGGAGGTGGATGGTTTACCCTTAAAGTGATTTCCCTTGGAGTAGTGACCTTCAACATCACTATGGGAGTCATCTTCACTCATGGATGGAGGAGATTGGCCAATGATTTGTTGCACAATAGCTTCAACTTGGGCTTTGAATGCAGCATACTTCTTTCTCTTGGACTCTTTTTATTCTTCTCTTTCTAATTCCTCTTACTTGTCAAGTCTCACTTCATAGGCTTTAAGATTTTCTATGAGTTCTTTAATTGAAATATTAGAGAGAGGCTTTGTTTCTTCTATGGTAGCCACATTTGTTTTCCAATGGCAAGGAAGAGATTGAAGGACCTTTTGGGTTGATCTTTCGTTGATCCATAGTGTGGCCTAAGAAGGAAAGGCCATTGACAATGGTGTTGAGCCTTGAGAGCACATCATACACACTTTCCTTTTCCCCATCTTGAAGCCTTCAAGGAGACCATTAAGCATATATACCTTACTTTATTTGACTTGCTTCATACCTTCATCAGTGATACAAAGCTGATCAAAATCTCATGAGTTGTATCCTAAGAGGACATATGGTTGAATTTTGTTGGAGTGAGGGTGGAATAGATGATGCTAATATCTCTAGCATTTAGTTTTTTCTTCTTCATGCTTGCCACATTCCAAGTAGATACTTCTCCTTCTGGCTCAATGTAGGGAAAACCAACCACCTTCTACATGTCAAAACTCATGCATTGAATGTAGAATTGCATCCTCCTCTTCCAATAGAAAAATTTAGTACCATAAAAGATAGGTGGACGCATGGAGAAGACACCCTCTATGTTGAGAGAACCAAACAATTTTTCACCCATCCTCTCTTACTCATGGGAGTAGACTGTTGGAAAAGACCAAGATCTAATATCACTTTTTATAGATATGGGCTCTATAGGGGGGTGAATAGATCTAAAACCACTTATAAATAATTTATTAGACCTTCTGTATATTTTCTAAAAATATATTGCAAGTATGAAAAGAAATAAAGAGAGATTGAGAAAACACCAAAGAGTACTAACATTTATATTGGTTCCATCATCCAAACTAGGATATGTACATACACTATGTAGAGGAGTCAATCCCTAGGAATGAAACCTTTCTACACCCTTTATATTCCACAAATAGAGTTACAACAAGAGACCACCCTTTTTAAGAACAAGAGCTAAAATAGCATTCATTTTTGGATGAAGTGGCCAATAAACATTACAAAGGTTTTACATATCTACCTACCAAGAATCTTTTGCCTTTGTCAAGGAATTATCCATTATTATAAAGATTATTCATCTTTGATTCACCACCTCCTTCTTCAAGGAAGTTAGCTTCAAATAACCAATGGAGAGAGAGATTGGGAAAGAGAGTGGAGAGCTTTGACAATAGTAAAATGGATCAAATCTCTAAAGAAGATCCTAACCCACTCATATTGGATGTAGAGAAGTAATCGAGGTTGAGGGATATTAGGGATTGTTAGGCGCACAATAATGTAACTATAGAAAAAGGAGCATAGAAGGCAAACTTGGAATAAGTTTGATGTCCCCATTTTATTATTGAGGCTTCCTACTAATCAATAGAGACACTTGGATTGAATTCTAGCCATCTTTTAGGCTGCAATGGATCTACATTTGCATCTCTCTAAATGGCTAGACACACTTTTTAGCACTTCACAATACACTATTTTCGGTCAAGTTACCTTTTGGATAACTCATCCACGCAGTCTTGCCAATGATAGTTATCGATAGAGTTTCTAACTAATAAGAAACTCAGCCAGTGGCTGTATTAACCTTTTAAGTGCTAGATTTTGATCGAGTTACCCCAGGGAAAACTTGGCCAATATTGGATTCGGTCAAAATCCCAAAATGGTTGTTGGTCAAGTTATCTAAAGGGGAAACTCGATCGAAAGC
Source organism: Alisma plantago-aquatica (assembly GCA_963693085.1). NCBI lineage: Eukaryota > Viridiplantae > Streptophyta > Magnoliopsida > Alismatales > Alismataceae > Alisma > Alisma plantago-aquatica. The sequence goes on from OY856412.1 coordinate 758,321,238, forward strand.
CTCCATGTGATGGCTTACAAAAAATACCACAAATGTGTATAAACATTCAAATTAAGTGCTCTACATTTCCATTAATCTTGGTTATAAGTCATACATTTGACATAAATGATTCACACTATGATTTTAATAGAGAAACTATCTTTTTTTGAATTCTTACATTTGTGTTGAATTTGACTTGTTTTCTGACAAACTAGGGTTTGCTAATTTAATCCTCTTGATGTACTTAAATTGATCTCAAATAGACATATTAGATACACATGAATGTATTGGTTAAGCCATCATCAAAATATAGAAAATATATAACTATTAGGTCTACACCCCCTCCAACATGTCCATTGTCCTGACTGATCCAAAGTGTCGATGAAAACTATTTCCCACACAAGACCCCAATGTACTACTAAGAAATTAGGTTGATGGGTTATGTCATCTTCGTTCCATTGACCACCCTTCTATGCTAACTAACACGATCACACTTTGACTTCCATGATGATACCGATGGCATTATGGAGGCTGACACATTCACTATGAGGCCTATGGTTTCAAACTCAAAACCCTAGGATTTACCTAGAAAAACTAACCTCCAAACTCAATGAGAGGCATCATCTTCTCCCCGTCTAAGTGTTGTTCACTACTAAAGAAATAGCTTATAACATCACATTTAGAGACGTCGGTTATTACCTAAAACCGATGCCTAAACCCTACAACGTCAGCTAATTATAGAGACCGACATCTATATTTGAAGATCGCCAAGGCACGTGTATCGCTTTTTATTAAGTGTCGGCTCCCTAAGACGAACCGACGCCTAAAATAGCCTGCCAAATCCAAATTTTTGAGAGAAAAAAAATCACCCTCAAAGTTTCACATACGGCGTCGGTTTTGTACCTAATAACTGACGCCTAAAGACGAAAAAAATTACCTCCAAAGGTCGTCAGTTTTTGTGGAAAAACTGATGCTAATAAGGTTTCGCGTGCCATCCCCGCGAAAATTTTTAGGGTTAAGATTGTCCAATGGACGTCGGTTTTTTTGGCAACTGACACTGATGTATATTAGGTGTCAGTTTCTTAGATAACCGACGCCTTTGTCAACTTAATAGGCCCCGCGAGAAACAGACTCTTCCCCATTCATCTTTGTTTCATTGTGAGAAATAGATAGACCCTTCCGCCACTCCTGACGTCGGCGGTCATCCAGCCTGCTCCCTCCTCCTTGTGTGCCGCCACCGCCCTTCTCCCTACTCGCCACCATCGGTCACCATTCTCCCTGCCGCCGCCACCGGTTCAGGAGCTCTCCGGCCTTCTACCTACTCTAGAGCTCACCTCCTGCTCCAGAGCTCGCTGGCCTTCGACTTGCTCCAGAGATCGCCACTCATTGGCTTCCTGCTCCAGAGCTCACCACCTACTGCCTGCTCACCGCCACCCTTCTCCCTCCTCCTTGCTCGCTCGTTGGCTGCCTGCTCACTGCTCTTCCACGCTCACCTGTCCGCTCGGCCTACCCATTCGGCTTCCACGTGCACCCATCCATCTCGCCCTCTCTCCCTGCTCCAGAGCAAGATGCCCGACTGGGCTCAAATAGAGGTAAACATCCCCAAAAACCCTCTGTCTCGCCCTCTCTCCCAGCTCCAGAGCAAGACGCTCTGATTTGTATCTACTTAAATACTGATTTGTATTTACTTATCTACTCATTCGTTCATCTAATGATTTTTTATTCATCAAATTATTTAAATTTAGGGCTTTATATTTATTCATCTACGTTTTAAAATTATTTAATCATCTCTTGATTTATATTTGTTTATCAACTGAGATGTACTTTTTTATCTATTGCTTTGCATTTGTTTATCTACTGATTATATTTATTTATCTAATGTTTTGAGTTTACTTATTTAGATGTTGCTATTGTAAATCAACCTAGGATATGAATAAATCTTGTGCTTGCATATATTTGTGCTTTTAATCCTCATGCTTGACCTATTTCAGTAAACCCTAGGAATTGATAGTATAAATGTATCTAAACATTCATAAGCTATTAATGTGTCATGGTCTCTCTTCCTAATACATTGATTAATTTAGGAAGCTTTGATATGTTGTTATGGTTGTCCACAAGTGTTTTTATAAGAAAATTGTGTGTTGAATGGGGTTGTGAACAAGGAACTGGTGTTGTATTTGTTGGCCTAGAAACCCGTCCAAGATTTACTCATTAGGAGTAAATCTTGGATAGTCCCTGGTTTGGGACTGTTCTTGAAAACCTAATCTCACTTAGGATGTAAGTGTATAATTTGTATTGGGTTTTCAAAAAAATTTCGACAACATTTCCCCATTTGTTCTCTAAGTACATATGTACTTGGAGAACAACGGGGAAATGCTGCCGAAATTTTTTTAAAAACCCAATACACATTATACACTTACTAGTGAGATTAGGTGTTCAAGAATGGGATAGGTGGTGCACATTTATTATATATAAGAATGACATCACATGTATAAACCCTAAAGTTTTAACCATAAACTCTAATATATTTACCCTAGACCATAATCTTGTTGTAATATATACTTATTTTCTCTTTGATCATAGAATGGATAGATCATGGATGTCCATTCGCAATCGCTGCACCCCAGAGTTTATTTCTGGTCTTGATCAGTTTATTAGATTTGCTGAGGAACATAGGAAACAACCTGGAGATAGGTTCTACTGTCCATGTAGGCATTGCGGTAACAACTTGAAAGTCAGTACTGGTGACAAAATCAAAAGTCATGTCATGTGCAACGGGATTGTACAAGGCTATACAGAATAGCACTGGCATGGAGAAATTTCAAACCTGAAACCAGTGGATGTCGATAGCAGTGCTTGTGTGGAAGAAGAAATTTCCTCCAATGACGTAGATGTGAATGAACCAGTTCCAGTAGACATCGTTGATGCGATGCTGGATAGTTGTGGGGTAGAGCACACCGATCCACCTCCCATGTTTAGAAATATTGTGCATGATGCTGAGATACCGTTATACACAGGTTGTAAGTTTATGAAGCTTAGCGCTGTGTTGAGATTGTATAAACTGAAAGCTAACAATCGATGGAGCGACAAAAGCTTCACGTCATTGTTGTCTTTGTTGAAAGAAATTCTTCCTGAAGGAAATGAGCTGTCGATATCAACATACCGATTAAAGAAATTGTTGTGCCCAATGGGAATGGAGGCCAAGAAGATACACGCATGCAAGAATGATTGTGTATTATTTCAAAAGGACTACGTGGATTTGAAAGATTGTCCGAAATGTGGTGCGTCAAGGTATAAATTGATGACTTCGGGGAAGTCCAAAACTGGTTCTCCCGCCAAGGTGATGTGATATCTACCTATAATACCACAGTTTCAACGCTTGTTTTCCAATCCTATAGATGTGAAGAATTTGAGGTGGCATGCAGATGTTAAGAAAAATAATGATGGGATCCTACGACATGCGTTTGATTCCCCACAGTGGAAGAAGATTGATTTATTGTACCCTGAATTCGGTGAAGAGGATAGGAATCTAAGACTTGGGCTTAGTACAGATGGGATGAATCTGTACGGGACATTGAGAAGCCAACATAGCACTTGGCCAGTTATGCTTGTTATATACAATCTTCCTCCCTGGTTGTGTATGAACAATAAGTATGTTATGTTGTCATCTTTGATATCAGCCCCTAAACAACCTGGAAATGATATCGACGTTTATCTTGAACCTATGATTGATGACTTGAAGAAGCTCTGGGGTGAAGGTGTGATGACCTATGATGCTTCATGAAGAGTGACATTTTGTTTGCACGCTATGTTGTTTTGCACTGTGAATGACTTTCTAGCATATGGGAATTTTTCTGGATATAGTGTCAAAGGATCTAAAGCGTGTCCTATATGTGAAGAGAACATTGATTCAATACGACTAAAACACGGCGGCAAGACTGTATATCTTGTTCATCGAAGGTTTCTTCTAAAATTTCATCTGTATCGTAGGTTACGCAAAGCATTCAATGGACAGAATGAGGAACGTAGTGCACCTAAACCTATATCAGGGGAGGATGTTTATGAAAGAGTGAAAGACATCACCAATGAATTTGGTAAGAGATCACAATGTACGATGGCCACAAGGAGTTACAAGTCTTTATTCATGAAGAAGTCAATATTTTGGGATCTTCCTTATTGGAGTTCTTTGACAGTCAGGCATTGTATCGATGTCATGCACGTTGAGAAAAATGTATGCGATAGCGCCATCGATACTCTGTTGAATATACCAGGTAAGACTAAAGATGGGATAAAATCCAGAATGGACCTACGTGAAATAGGAATAAGGACATAATTAACAGAAGTAGTTAGTAGCGATCGGAGAACATACTTACCTCCCGCTTGTTCACATTGTCTAGAAAGGAGAAGAAAGCATTTTGTGAATGCTTGGTAAATGTTAAGGTGCCATAGGGTTACTCATCCAACATCTGTACATTGGTATCAATGAAAGATCTGAAGTTGATAGGTCTTAAATCGCATGATTGTCACACTCTAATGCAACAAATATTGCCTGTCGCAATTAGATCTATATTGCCGAAGCATGTAAGGTTTGCAATCACCAGACTTTGTTTCTTTTTCAACAGTATGTGCAGAAAAGTTATTGACCCTGATACTCTTGATAATTTGCAAAGAGAAGTGGTTGTTACCCTATGTTAGCTTGAGATGTATTTTGCTCCGTTGTTCTTTGATATCGTGGTACATCTTGTTGTCTACTTGACTAGGGAAGTGAAAATGTTGGGACCAATTTTCTTGCATTGGATGTATCCTTTTGAACGATACATTAGCATTTTTAAAGGTGATGTTTGAAACCGTTATTGGCCTGAAGGGAGTATTATTGAGGGTTATGTGGCAAGAGAGGTTATGGATTTTTGCAATGACTTTCTGAGTGGTAATGACGCTCCCGTGAATGACAAGAATATTGAGGAGCATTTTGGCAAAGGAGTTTTGGGATCACGGGTGAAAGTAATCAGCCGTGAGTAGTTGGAGCAAGGTCACTTGTATATTTTACACAACATCGACGAAGTGAGTGTTTATATCGAGGAACATACCAATTTCATCAAGAGACAATATCCTCGATCCAATTCAATGTTGCTTGCTAGAGAGCATAACAAGACATTTATTAAGTGGTTTGAAGATAAAGTCTTACATCAACTATCTCAAACACCAGATAATCTTACTGAAACCATCAAATGCCTCGCCTTTAAACTAAAATTGCATGTTATGTCTTATGAAGGGTTTGACATAAATGGTTTCTCATATTACACAAAGCGTCAAGATGATAAGAGTGTCGTCCAAAATAGTGGGGTCACCCTTCAAGTGTCTTCATTGTTTTTTGCAAGTGCAAAGGATAAAAGTCCACGTGAAGCTAAAATGTCATATTACGGTGTCATTGATGACATATGGGAGTTTGACTATGTAGATTTCAGAATTCTGCTGTTTAAATGTAATTGGGTTGACAACAACAAAGGAGTTATAGTGGATGAATTGGGTTTCACGTTAGTGAACTTTGAAAAGATTGGCGAGAAGGGTGAACCATTCATATTGGCATCACAGGCAAAACAAGTATTTTATATCAATGATCCTACAAATGATAAATGGTCAGTTGTTCATTGAAGATCCTATAGATGAAGAAGAGTACTATGATAAGTATGATGACTCCAATCCATTCTCAGTTGGGTTGCCTACACCACCAAACATTGAAGCTGGGGATCACAATGACTTGTATGTTCGCGGGGATCATAATGAAGGATTGTTAATTGATAAAAGATCACAATATTAGAAGCATGGATGTTTATATTTTTATTATGTTCCCATGATGACCGTGTTGATGATCACCGTGAGGGTGAGGACGTGCTTGCACCGCCTGACAATGTAAGTTTTAAGAATATATCCATGAGGTTTCTATCTATATGTTCATTTATAATTATATTATGTAAGTGTGTTTTTTATCAAATTTTTAGGATACTAGTTAATAGAAATTCTATTTAATTTGCAGAGAATATTTGATCTGGATGAAAAGTTGCATTGTAAATGTGTGATGCAACGTTGTGGGAGGGTCCTAAGGAACTATAGGACCAATCTCACCCGAGATTACATACACGATGCTGAGAATAGGTTCTTGATTGATTCCAATTCTAGACATTGATCAGTATTTCACTTACTCTACACTAATAATTTTTGTTTGTATTCTCTTTAAAAAATAAATATAGGAAGAAGGAAGCCACACATCAATGGAACTACTTGGACCCCAAAGACTGGGAGGAGTTTGTTACCCAAAGAAAAATAGATGAATTCAAGATATTAAGCGCCACTCCCAATTTAATTAATATACATTTTTATGTATTCACCTATTCAAGATTAACCTTTAGTGTTACTAACCAAATCGATGTGTTAACTAACTAGGCTATCAGCGATGCTCAACGAGCAAGGCGTGCACTGAATGTGCACGACCACACAATGGGTCCAAGAGGATATGCAGGCATTCGCCAAAGACTACAGGCTATTCAGGACGGCCATGACCTAGCTATGCAGGCCATCGACACTACATTGTAAATCCAAAGCGCAACAGTCGGAGAGAAAGCAAGCATCCCACACAATGGTTATATAGATATATAGTGGGACTAAGGTGACAATCCCACCTGCTAAAATAGGTTACCGACAACTACATGTTATGACTGGGAGGTCATGATTCAGCAACCGTATGCATTACCAGGAGGATAAACATATTTCACCACAAGTTAACATTGAAGAAGGTCTACTAACCTACACTGAGCTAAACAAGTTTATCAGTACTAGCCTAAGACACAAGTACCATTCGTCGGGACAATGACGGTCGTGGAAGCTTAGTGGCCACCATCTTAGTGGCCACTACATGTTCAACTGGCCAGTAACCACTAAGCTTCCACGACTATCATTTTCCCGATGAACGATACTTGTACCTTAGGCTAGTACTGATAAACTTATTTAACTCAGTGTAGGTTAGTAGACCTTCTTCAATGTTAACTTGTGGTGAAATCTGTTTGTCCTCCTACTAATGCATACGGTTGCTGAATCACGACCTCCCAGTCGTAACATGTAGTTGTCAGTAACCTATTTTAGCAGGTGAGATCGTCACCTTAGTCCCACTATATATGTACTAAGCTAGTGTTGTATGTAAATTCAACACTGTTGTTGTTATGCACTATATATGTGTTAGTCTGTCATGTTGTTATATGAATCTGAAACACTTGTGCGTGCTACACTTTATGTATTCAGTTACTTCATACATGCTCCCTATACGAGATATAAATTAGATAATGTAAGAGAAGATTGGGCAAAAGCCCTGCAAAGAGTGGGAATTTTTCAATATGATTTTGTTGACAATGATGAATAAAGAATAACTTTGTTCTCATAATTAATTTTGTGTGAATGTGAATGAATTTTTATGAATTGTCATATGTGTGTGAAAATCATCAATACATGAATGTTTCTACATGTGTCTGAATGTGAAAAGAGATGAAATAAATGGAACTGTAGGTTGCTACTGGTTTCTACATGCGTGTGATGAAAAAATAATATGAATTAAATATTCTTATACATGAGTGTGAATCACATATATATAATATTGTCCATCATGTTAATTTTGCAGGTTTGTGGCCTGTTATTGGCTGATATCAATGGATGTCGTAAAACCTATAGTTCATAACTGAACTGTAGGTTTCTCATCCTACGACCAGCCACAGTAGGTTTGCAGACTGACAGGAAAAAAAATCAAAACATAGGCGTCGGTTATTTAAACAAAACCGATACCTATGCTATACGACGACGGTTTTTCACCTAAAATCGACGTCTATGTGACCAGGTACCACGACCGTGCTTTGGTGGCAGGCAGGGGATATGGCGTCAGTTATTATCACAAAACCGACGTCATTCAGATGATATGGTGTCGGTTACTGTTAAAAACCGATGCCTATAATCCCTTTTTTGGCGTGTTTTTTATGGTGGGAAGAGTTTTGGCGTCAGTTATTGAGTAAACAACTGACGCCTATAGTCCCTTTGCTGGTGCATTTTCAGTGGTGGGAAAAGTTTGGGTGTCAGTTTTTACTAAACAACCGACGCAACCGACGCTGATAGTCCCTTTGCTGGCGCGTTTTCAGTGGCAGAAAACATTTTGGCATCGGTTAGAATCCGACGCCGAAGGTGTCCCCCTTTAGCGGCGCCCACTTGGGTGTTGCTTTGAAACTGACACTAAAGAGCTTAAATAACCGACGCTAAAAGGCTTTTATGTAGTAGTGGTTGCTCTCATAAGATCCTAAGATCCAAACTTTGAAAGAGGCTTAGTCACTGATCCCCATTGACAAACCACACCACTGTTGTTGTTCATCCCCATGTATGTCTCCTCCTGACCTCAGGTTAAACCCAAGAAAGAATAACGATGACGAAGATGGTCAACTCGATGAACTGTGGGATTTTTTTGGATATGCTACACTCTAATTTCAATAATCCAAATATTTTGCATTTGTGTCACTAATATGTGCATTTGGTATTTCAGCTGATCAAGGAACTTAGACAAAATTCAACATCAAGAATATGTTATATATGTGTGTTTGGATGTTTGTAGGTGAAGTTGTACCTTGTATATGCTATGTACAAGTTTATTTTATACAACTTTCTAGGAATGATCTATGAAAAAGTAATGATCATCCCTATCCTATCTAAAACCCTTTTCGCACCTATACCTAGTCTTTAGGATAGTTAGGTGTCATTACAAAAATCATTTAATATGTTTTCTAATTTTTAGAAATGACTTTACTGACACTTTTTTGCTCAAACTCTTCTTGGATGGAATTAATTTTGACTGAACTCTTCATGGTCCCTGAAATAGCCGTTGTAGAAAAAGAGTCGTTGTAGAAAATAGTCGTTGCAATTTTTGCAAAGAGATAGACTTTCAGTTGAACTCTGCTTGGACCAAATTTATTTTGGTCAAACCCTTCTTGGACTGAGATTTAGTTTGTAGTATTTGTTTTTATATCTGTTGCAATTTGAATTTTGACATCCTAACAACTATTTTTTCTTTTATCTTGGCCTAAACACTCGCAACAACTATGTTGACCATTCCTAAGTGTTTCCTATATATGGGAGTGCCCTATGACCACTTAGAGCACACATTTGAGCAATCTATTAAATGTTATATTTCTCGAAGTTCAAAATTTTATATTCCTATCTCTAGATCTAAGCTAGTGTCCTACTCCACTATATATAGCCTTGTATATTCCGTGTGGAGAAGTTTATCATCACTTGTTCGTAGAGAGATCCATTTTATACATTCTAAAAAGTTGTAACTTCTTCTTCATCTCTTATTCTGGTTATCTACGCTTGCTGCTTTGAACTACTTCTTATGAGAAGGCTATTGGGAAGCGAACTGAAGCTACTTCTTTCGAAAAGGTTGCGACCAAGGCGTGGAGGTGGATTGTGATCTACTCCAAATTTATAGTTCTCCTTGATCTAGAAAAGGAAGATTTTCTTGAGCCATAAAAGACACCAATGGATTTCTGTATTTTGTATCAGTTGATAAAAGGAATAAAATACTAGTTGTAAATCCTAGTTGGGAACAATCGGGTAGCGAACTGACGTCATTTGATAAAACTACTCTACATTGTGCGTCTCTTGTAGTTTTTTTTTTAAATTACTTGCTTTACATTTCTAGGGTATTATTTTTCAATAAAGTTATAATATAACCTCCTTTTTGTTTGAAATTTCATAAGTTTTACATTATCTCTATTCATCCCCCTCTAGAGATCCATCAAGTGGGATTTGAATAGGTCTTCAAGGAGCTATATCATGTCTTCAAGGATGGGGGAAACATGACCATCCAACTCATCCTCGAAGGCTTGTATATAAGCCGACCTCTGGTTTTTGATTGGACAAACTAGATATACCGGAAGAAAAGGATACAATATCACTTCCAAGGAATCAACTTTGATATCTAGAAAATGATCTCCTTACCATATAAGCCTCAAATGATAGAGATGGAGGAATGAAATGCAAATACGATAAAGATGGAAACTCTTAATGCCAAACAGAAGCATTTTATACTCTTATTTATCTCATAATGAATTTAATAGATTGTCTTCATGTGAAATCGCATATCATATATGGAGAAAACTCTGGGTTATACATGAAGGAACTAATCAAGTTGAGATTACACAAAATTTGACATGTTGAAACATAAATTTGAAATATTTCATCTGCAAAATAATCAGACTATTTCGAAAATGCATGCTAGATTTTCTACTCTTATAAATAGTTTAAGTGCTTTAGGAAAGAATATAAGTGATGAGGAACATGTATCCAAGATTCTTATGTCTTTTCCCTCAAGATTCAAAGATAATGTCACTTCTATAGAAATATCCAACGACCATTCAAAATTGTTGATGGAGCTTCTTATTGGAAACTTGGAAATACATGAAGTGAAGCTTCAAGAAGAGACCAGAATAGAAGAATAAGAGAAGATTGTTGAGAAAAAGGGTATGACATTTAAAGAAAGAGCTTTAAAGTCATATATCGATTCAACTATTCATGAAGAAGAATATATCACAAAGGTAAGAATTATATACATTTTTCTCCTAAAAAAATATTAGATCTTTTTCTACTAAATGTCGCACAAGTGGAGAAAACGGACATTGGAAAGATGAATGCCTTAAACTCAAGAATAAGAATTTCAAGGACAAGAATAAGAAAACTTATCATGCTACTTGGGATGGTTGTTCAAACTTAGAGACAAGTGATGAAGAACTATGTCATCATGCAGTTGAATGCTTTATTGCCAAATATGATGACAATGATGAACAAGAAGAAGAAGGTTCTCAAGACAAGTATGAACAAGAAGGTGCACAAGTTTGTGAAGATGAGGTATATCTCTAAACTTTCAAAAATTAAATTCATTAAACTTGTGGAACTTACTTTAGATAAAGTTGAACATTATAAGAAAAAGAAAACTAAATTGACAAATATTGTTAATTCCTTTAATGAAGTACTTAATGAGTTGAATGATCAACAAGAAAGTGAAAAGGAAAAGATGGATGAACTTTTTTCTCAAAATATTTGCTTGCAAAATCAAGTGACTAATCTTTTAGATAAATTGAGTAATATGGAGAAGCAACCTAAACTCAAATCTTGATTATGATCTTATACTTAAAATAAATGTTGAACTAATATAATTTATATACTAAAGAAAATGTTTCCAATACAAGAAAATGTTTAATCTCTACTACTAAATTTCTCTATGTCTAACTAAGAAAATTAAAATTTGAGAATGTCTTTATAAAAAATTTCAAATAGTCAGAATATGTTGAATAATATCTTGTATTCTCATTATCATATTGACACTAATAGATTTGATTATATTCCTAAAATGATAAAATAAAGAAAAATAAAGGTTCTACTTTTGTTAAACCAAAACCCAATTCGTACATCCCTACTAATAATGTTACTTGCTATGATTATGGGAGATTTTGGCATTATGTAGTTTTGATGCAGCCCTATTTTAGGGCTCAATCCTGTGCCATTTTGTATATAAGTTACATCTAAACATGTTAGATTACAAGTATTTTCCCCCAATTTGATTATCATTGCAAATACGCTTATGGATATTCTTTGCGCTGTTTTTCAGGTACTTGGACCACAATGGATGGACGAGTGTGATGGAGGGACCCAAAGGAGGCCCCAAAGCTCCCCCAACCTACCTCTAGTGGCCAAGAATCATCCCCGAGCAAAGACATCCGAAATTGACAAAGTAAGAAGCAAAATTAAGAAGTCAAGCCTCACCACGGCCGTGGCCCCAATGCCACGGTCGTGGCTTTATTGCCAAATTCCAACAGGCTGCAACAGGGAAATCCACAGAATCCCACGGCCGTGGTCACCTGCCACGACTGTGGCCCTTGTAGACACCACGGCCGTGGCCATCAGAACGGTCGTGGTCAGTAGAAGAGAACACGGCCGTGGCACCCTCCCACGATCGTGAGAATTAAATTGTGAAAAATCAATTTCCAACAGGGAAGTTGCCCAGAAAGCCACGACCGTGGCCAAGTCGCCACGACCGTGGCCGATGCTGATCAAGACGCCCGTGGCCCCTCCCCACGGTCAGCCCGACTCCTCCAAAACGGCCGTGTTACCCAACACGGCCGTGGTGCATGCTACCCACCACGACCGTGGCACTCCGCCACGGCCGTGGACACCACCCTACTTTGCTTTTTCACCACTGCCTTCACCCCACGACCGTGTTCACCACCCCACGGTCGTCCCCCACTACCCTCACCACGGCCGTGGCACACCCACCACGACCGTGGTGATCACATACCCTACATAACTTTCCACTGTTATTCCTATTCTACCCCCACTTAACCCTAGCTCCTATATAAGCACTAGTTGCTTCTAGGGCTTGAGGTTAAGCACTCCCAGCCGACCCTAGCTGCTGCCATTGCATCCTTTGCTCCAATCCACCCATTTCCTTGCAATCTACCCCATTTCCATCCATTTTCCACTCATTTCCACCATAGAAACCTAGTTTCTCTAGGTTTCTATCCATCCATTCCACCATTTTCATGCACCCCTGCACCTTTGGAGGAGGGAGGTCGTTTGCAGCTGCTCAGAGGTGAAGAAGGAGGCCACTACATCGAGCTTCATGGCGTTTTCCCTTCTTCTATCCCCTTCTTTTCCTAGTTTGATCATGTATAGCTAAGCCCCCTTGGGTGGGATGTTTGGGGCAAAAATGTGACTTTGATACCATGTTGGGGGGATATAATTTGTAATGAACATATTTCATTTCTATGATGATTTCCTTTGCTTATATCTAATTTCCCGTTACTTGTTCATGTGGTTGTTGTTTAATTACATTAATTGCTTGCCTTGTGGTGTTTGAAGACATTTGTCCCTAGGATGTTTTGGTTTCTATGTAGCTATCATAGGATTGGCTCCTAGGTCCTTAATTCGGATCCCTAGCTAGCCCCCTATCTTCCTACATAATCACCTTCTTCCTACATGCAAATGTGAGTTCTAAGTGACTAGTATAAATGTGATTAGTGCAATTGCCTAGGATTTCCTAAAGGCTGAGGTGGCTAGTGGCATGAGGTCAAATACCCTCATCTCTACTCCCATCCTTACCCTTGGTCCTCAATTGACTAATACCACTTATCCTAGAGACCTAGACTTGGTACATCCTATGAGAATTACACCTAGCCCTAGTTCTCCAATTAGTAGCTTAGGGTACATTCTCATAGCACCCACCTTGTTGTTTGGTTTGGTAATCTAGAATGAGATATGTTAATTTCTTATTATGGTGACATCCCCCAACTAATGTCAAGGTCACATTCCCAAACGGCCCACCTCCTTCATCTAATTGCTTTAAAACCCTAATTGTCTAGTTTGCTTGTTAATGCTAGCTTAGTTCAATTGCTTTAGTCTAACTTAGTCAATTGCCTCGTTTTGTTAGCTAGTGTTAATTTAGATCTTTCATCTTGCTTAGTGGTTAACTTAGGCTCTAAATTGTTAGTTGCTTGCTTAGTTTGGTATAATTCGTTCTTTCTCTTGGTTAGATAGCTCGTTAACTTAGATTGCTCACTTAACCTGTTGATAACTTAGTTTCACATTGCTTTTCCTACTTGCTCGTTTAGCTTAATCAATCAAACAAACCTTCAAACCCTAAAAACCCTAAGCTCCGCATAAGGAACATAGCTCACGCTTTCTAACTCAAGCGCCCCCTCTATCTCCGCGGTTCGACCCCGCATCTTGCCCTTGATCTATACTACAACAGTACCCCGTACGCTTACGGGCGCATTGTTTTAGTTTTAGTGATAGACTTGATTTGGGACCATATAAATTTCGAAAGCAAGGATCCCATCCATCATCCCGTGCCTCCCGACCTCGTGGATTGCACTCGGCCACCCTAGTTGGCCGGTGTCGTAACCCTCTAGCGGGAGCGTGCCAAGCTTTCTGGCGTCGTTGCCGGGGAATAGAGGCGCTCGGCCTAGTTAGATAGCGTAGCTTAGCTTTTCCTTTTGCCCTCACCATTGCTATTCTTTATTTTTTGTGTTATTCTTGCATATTGGTTCACTCACTTGGCTCTTTGTTGTTTGTTTGTGATTTGCGCAGGTGACAGCTGTGCATGCGCAGCACGCGTTCGACTTGCACTGACTTGGTGGTTTACGACCCCGAGATTGGGAGAAGAAGATGTCAAGCGCGCCGCAATCTACACCGAGGGGCCGATATGGCCGAAAACAACCCACCACCAGATGTTCCACCTCCACCACCGCACCGCACGCTTCATGAGTATTTCACGCCAGAGAACTACAATTCCCCCATAGCCACGCTGGTGGATCAGATGCCCGGGCAGCAGTTTTCCATCCCACCGGCACTCTTGGGACTTCTGCCCACATACTACAGAATGGAGAACGAAAATCCTTATCACCATATAGACGCATTCTTAGAAACGTGTTCGACCTTCCGCACGCCTGCTGCCACCGACGACTCGATCCGCAGAACGCTCTTTCCTTTCTCTCTCAAAGAGAAGGCCAAGGAGTGGTACGTTTCGAGGCCCGAGCTCGTCACATGGAATGAAGTAAAGAATGAGTTTCTGAAGAAGTTCTTTCCGATAGCCAAGTTATCCTACATGAGAAGGTGCATCACATCCTTCGCCCAAAAAGAGAATGAACCCTTCCATGAGGCGTGGGAGAGATTCCAGAAGTTGCTCCGTGACTGCCCTCATCATGAGGTTCCGCTTTGGCAGCTAGTTCAAGCCTTCTACACCGGGCTTGAGGAGCAGAGCCAAAACAATGTAGATTCTTCTTGCGGGGACACGTTCATGGCAAAGCCGCCCGAAGACTCGTGGCCGTTATTTGAGCATCTTACCGAGAATTCTCGCCACCGAGCTTCCACTAAAGGGGGGCATTGCGGCCGGAACTACACTCCTCCACCTTCCTCCGTGGCTCCCGCACACAATGCCACCGACCCTGACATGATGGCAATGATGACCGAGATGATGAAGTGGATGAAGAATCAAGCTGGTGGCCCTTCTAACCAGCCCACAAGGGCAGTTGATACCGTAGACGAGGAGGTCAATGCTCTATATTCCTTTGGTGGTCGCAACAACCAATGCCCAATGTCCAACTCCTACACTCCCGAGTGGAGGAACCACCCGAACTTCTCTTGGAAACAACCGAACGAGGATGGGCAAGGACAGGGGCAGCAAAAGCCACGCTACAACTCAAAGTTCGAAGAGGAAGTACTCTGGAGACTGAGGAATCTAGATGAGGTAAAGAGAGAGGTGTCTTCTCAAGGACAGAACATCAGCCGTCTTGAGCAAAGGCTTGACCAAATTTCTATCTCACTTGCTCGCCGTGAAGAGGGGAGACTGCCATCTCAACCTATGACGAATCCTAACAGCAATGGAAACTGTGTGACTGCCAACCAAGCCGCATACATCCCACCACGTGGCCAAGCAACCTCACTTCCACAATATCAAGGGCCACCGCACCCATATGCTCCGCCATCCCACCAACCCCCGCTAAACTACCAATACCCACCACATCCACATACTTACCAACCTCCACCTCCACCACAACCAACTTGCATACTCCAAAATACTAATCCTCCCCAACAAAGACCACCACCACCTCCGTCCTCACAAGGTCCTCCATCTGCACATGAGCAAGTGAGTATGATCACTATCATATGGGGTGAAGAAACTGCTCAGGGCTGCGGAAAAAGGGGAAAGAAAGTGACTGAGGTTGGAAGCAAAGTCCCGATACGTGAGGGATCTGGCAAAGATAAAGAAGACTCCGAAGGAATTGCCGCCCAAGCACCACCAGAGAATGATAGGTACACTCAGATTGCTACTGCACCAGACGCGAATGTAGAGGCACTCTCATTGGCTCCACCCTCACTCGGGGATGCAGAAATTATCATAGACATAGCATCTTTTGAAGCCATATCCTTATGGAAACCAAGATCTTTACATGATACTAGCGTCGCCATCACCCCTCCGCAAGTTCCAGCCACTACAGTGGCGATAGTTGAAGAAAACAGGAAGCAACCCCATGAAGGTTCGACTCTTCAAAAAGGGGGCAGAAATGTTATGAATCTCCTAGGAAACTTGAAGCGGGGAACAATAGGTGTTACATCACTCTTTTCATTGATGAAGGACATATGCATGGGAAAGAGAAAGTTAGTGCTATTGCCGACCGAAGAGATTGTTGCCTCAAAATCTGTGAACTTCATCTATGACAATGGCTTCCCAGAAAAGAGAGGTGATCCGGGAGTACCTCTGATTTCTTGCTTCATTGGCACACAACCCGACCAACACACTCTCATTGACTTAGGTGCAGGAACAAGTCTCATGCCATGGAGCATGTA
Organism: Alisma plantago-aquatica; assembly: GCA_963693085.1. NCBI lineage: Eukaryota > Viridiplantae > Streptophyta > Magnoliopsida > Alismatales > Alismataceae > Alisma > Alisma plantago-aquatica. The sequence continues at coordinate 758,337,642 of OY856412.1, forward strand.
CCTACGGCTTGGCCTAAATAAAATAAAACCAATGGAGTGCGCCATTATCTTGGGTGACAGAACCAAAAGGAAGCCCTTGGGAATCATGCAGAACACAATAGTGTCGATGGATGAAAGAGTGAACATTGCCTATGTGACCGATTTCCTGATAGCGGACACCACACCTATTGATGGAGAAGAGTACCTCATATTGGGTAGACCTTTCCTATCTACTGCGGGAGCTGAAATCAACATCCGCAAGGGCACGCTGACAGTTACTTACAAGAGGAAAAAGTTCGACTTCTTCATATTCACCAAAGAAGAGAGAGATGAGCTGGCCAATGAAGACTTCGACGAGAGTTTGTGCTATCGTGACCCTCTGGAGCTGTGGAGATCGAGCCCATACTTCTATTCCATGTACACTCCTTGGGACGAAGCACATGTTGTAAGAGCGCTCGACAGGATCACCGTAGAAGAGAAGGAGGGCACCGTGGGTATCAATACATGATGAAAAAGAGCAACAAGCCCGGCTGAAGGCTATAAATTTAGTGCTTGTGGGAGGAAACCCACGTGGTTTGAGATTCTCAAACCTTTTTTTTACCATACTTTCTTTTGGTTTCCAAGAAACACACACACACTATACTTGATAGTTTTTCTGTTTGTGAATCATTTTAGCACAGGAACAAGAAAGAAAAGATGAAGCTGAAGAGTTTAGCCGAGACAGAGGTCAAAGTGGAAGAAAAGATTGCAACTCAATGGAGGAGCTACAGGAATAAAGCCAGAACGGCCGTGCTACCCAGCACGGCCGTGGTGGCCATGTCCTGCTCACCTAAAAGTTACGTTGACCACTCCAGCTCTCGCCGGTTGCCTTTCGCAACCCCATGCATTTTTACCCTACTAGTCTAAACTTCTATTTCATGATGAGGACATCATGAGTTAAAAGTTTGGGGTGGTAGGGCGGTAAGCCTTCTTTCGCCGCATTTTTCTCTGTGTACCTTGTGCTGAATTTTTGCAAGATGATCAAACAGTTTGACTGACTTACCATACTCGATTACCTTGACCTTGTGTGCCTGCTTGCATTTACGCATTCATGTAGTTAACTTCTGCATTTTTGAGTAATTTTTCAAAATTTTTGCTTCTTCATACCATGCATTGCATTCTCATGTAGTTTTTGATAATTTCTTTTGCATGGTAAGTAGGACTTTCTGCTTTATGTTTTTAAATTCCCTAAAGTAGGTTTAGATGCGATTTAGTGCAAACTGGCACCATTTTGGCCAATTTTGCCCAGATTTGAATATTCTTGCTCTGATGTTTTGACTTAATCTCCAATGTTTGAAATGAAAAGGTCTACTCTTGTGACAAATGCATGCTACATTCTTAGATCTTATTGATATATGGTCTTGTTTGTGACTTTTTACATGTGAACCACATCTCTTAAGTATGTGAATGTGTTGGTTGAATCATCAATTGAGCAAGCGACAAACGCTTAAAGCCAATGGAATCACTTGGAAAAAATATGAATTTTGTGTTAATTCTATCATGTGATGTGATATTATTTGGTGAAGTGTTGAATTAACTTTCATACAGGGAATCGTATGTTGAAAACTACATTGATGACCCCTCTTTGATCCGACTTTTCTTCCACCATCTTCATACCCCTCTGCCTCATAAAAAGATGCCAAAGTGCACATATTAGCCGTGTCCACCTCCAAAAGTTTGGGGTGGCCACATCTTTACCTCCCCGCTTCACTCCATCCACCATATGCCCTATCTATACCAAGGGCAAAGAAAAATAAAAAGAAAAGCAAAAATAAAATAAAAGGATGCTCATGTTTAAGAGCATTCAAATAAAGAAAAAAAGGAGTGTGTAAAAGCACCCCAAATCTTACCGCAACCCTTTCTTCTTCTTTTATGCCCATTGAGCTAGAAAACATCAAATATAGCTCACTTTGCCCTTTCTACAGCAAAGTGGATCATCTAGTGTGGTTTGAAGCATAAGACCGAATGCATGAAAGTGAAACAACACTCCTAGTCACCTATGATTAACACCAACATGAAACGGTTTACCCGGAATGACATAAAGGACATATGGACAACTTGTGTTTCTATGCTTTAAATTTGAAGTTTGTATGCTCAGTGCTCAGTTCATGATTGGGTTGTGAAAGAAGGAGAGGATAGATGTGAGACACATGGACTTAGTCATTTCTAAGACCATATATATTCAATAATCTTCTGCTGCTTTGCATTTATCATTTGTTTTTGTTGAAAAGAACGGAAAAGAGAGATTAAGTTGGAGCATACTTGAGGACAAGTATGTTTTAAGTTTGGGGTGGTGATGCAGCCCTATTTTAGGGCTCCATCCTGTGCCATTTTGTATATAAGTTGCATCTAAACATGTTAGATTACAAGTATTTTCCCCCAATTTGATTATCATTGCAAATACGCTTATGGATGTTCTTTGCACTGTTTTTCAGGTACTTGGACTACAATGGATGGACGAGTGTGATGGAGGGACCCAAAGGAGGCCCCAAAGCTCCCCCAACCTACCTCCAGTGGCCAAGAATCATCCCCGAGCAAAGACATCCGAAATTGACAAAGTAAGAAGCAAAATCAAGAAGTCAAGCCTCACTACGGCCGTGGCCCCAATGCCACGGTCGTGGCTTTATTGCCAAATTCCAACAGGCTGCAATAGGGAAATCCACAGAATCCCACGGCCGTGGTCACCTGCCACGATTGTGGCCCTTGAAGACACCACGGCCGTGGCCATCAGAACGGTCGTGGTCAGTAGAAGAGAACACGGCCGTGGCACCCTCCCACAGTCGTGGGAATTAAATTGTGAAAAATCAGTTTCCAACAGGGAAGTTGCCCAGAAAGCCACGACCGTGGCCAAGTCACCACGACCGTGGCCGATGCTGATCAAGACGCCTGTGGCCCCTCCCCACGGTCAGCCCGACTCCTCCAAAACGGTCGTGTTACCCAACACGGCCGTGGTACATGCTACCCACCACGACCATGGCACTCCGCCACGGCCGTGGCCACCACCCAACTTTGCTTTTTCACCACTGCCTTCACCCCACGACCGTGTTCACCACCCCACGGTCGTCCCCCACTACCCTCACCACGGCCTTGGCACACCACCACGACCGTGGTGATCACATACCCTACATAACTTTCCACTGTTATTCCTATTCTACCCCCACTTAACCCTAGCTCCTATATAAGAACTAGTTGCTTCTAGGGCTCGAGGTTAAGCACTCCCAGCTGACCCTAGCTGCTGCCATTGCATCCTTTGCTCCAATCCACCCATTTCCTTGCAATCACCCCATTTCCATCCATTTTCCACTCATTTCCACCATAGAAACCTAGTTTCTCTAGGTTTGTATCCATCCATTCCACCATTTTCATGCACCCCTGCACCTTTGGAGGAGGGAGGTCATTTGTAGCTGCTCGGAGGTGAAGAAGGAGGCCACTACATCGAGCTTCATGGCGTTTTCCCTTCTTCTATCCCCTTCTTTTCCTAGTTTGATCATGTATAGCTAAGCCCCCTTGGGTGGGCTATTTGGGGCAAAAATGTGACTGTGATACCATGTTGGGGGGATATAATTTGTAATGAACTTATTTCATTTCTATGATGATTGCCTTTGCTTATATCTCATTTCCCGTTACTTGTGCATGTGGTTGTTGTTTAATTACATTAATTGCTTGCCTTGTGGTGTTTGAAGACATTTGTCCCTAGGATGTTTTGGTTTCTATGTAGCTATCATAGGATTGGCTCTTAGGTCCTTAATTCGGATCCCTAGCTAGCCCCCTATCTTCCTACATAATCACCTTCTTCCTACATGCAAATGTGAGTTCTAAGTGACTAGTATAAATGTGATTAGTGCAATTGCCTAGGATTTCCTAAAGGCTGAGGTGGCTAGTGGCATGAGGTCAAATACCCTCATCTCTACTCCCATCCTTACCCTTGGTCCTCAATTGACTAATACCACTTATCCTAGAGACCTAGACTTGGTACGTCCTATGAGAATTACACCTAGCCCTAGTTCTCCAATTAGTAGCTTAGGGTACATTCTCATAGAACCCACCTTGTTGTTTGGTTTGGTAATCTAGAATGAGATATGTTAATTGCTTATTATGGTGACATCCCCCAACTAATGTCAAGGTCACATTCCCAAACGGCCCACCTCCTTCATCTAATTGTTTTAAAACCCTAATTGTCTAGTTTGCTTGTTAATGCTAGCTTAGTTCAATTGCTTTAGTCTAACTTAGTCAATTGCCTCGTTTTGTTAGCTAGTGTTAATTTAGATCTTTCATCTTGCTTAGTGGTTAACTTAGGCTCTAAATTGTTAGTTTCTTGCTTAGTTTGGTATAATTCGTTCTTGCTCTTGGTTAGATAGCTCGTTAACTTAGATTGCTCACTTAACCTGTTGATAACTTAGTGTCACATTGCTTTTCCTACTTGCTCGTTTAGCTTAATCAATCAAACAAACCTTCAAACCCTAAAAACCCTAAGCTCCGCATAAGGAACATAGCTCACGCTTTCTAACTCAAGCGCCCCCTCTATCTCCACAGTTCGACCCCGCATCTTGCCCTTGATCTATACTACAACAGTACCCCGTACGCTTGCGGGCGCATTGTTTTAGTTTTAGTGATAGACTTGATTTGGGACTATATAAATTTCGAAAGCAAGGATCCCATCCATCATCCTGTGCCTCCCGACCTCGTGGATTGCACTCGGCCACCCTAGTTGACCGGTGTCGTAACCCTCTAGCGGGAGCGTGCCAAGTTTCATGCCTATTTAGAAAGAAAAAGGATGGAAACATGGTTTGGGTACCTAAAATATCTTTTTAGATGAGGGTTGAATAATCATGGACTTCATTGGATATCAATTTCTTTATCATGGTATATTTTCTTTCAGATTGATATATCTTTAAATATTTTATTTTACATGTTGCAAACGTGGTTTTACTCTTAATAAGCATATCTCTAGTTTGGTAATTAGTTTCTTTGGTTAAGATCAATTTTTAAGAGTATGAGATTAAGGAGATAAAAGTTATGTGATATAACTTGAATATCTATATCATTTTTGTGGCAACTATCTAAATCAAGTATGGGCATAACATCCCTTATTTTTTGTCTAGATATGCTTTATTGACCTCACTTTGTGCTTAATTGATTCTCTATATCATGGAGGACTTCACATTCCTTGCGCTGATATTGAGATACTCTTTACAAAAATGACATTTTTATGGCATCTATATATCAATGGTGGACTTAACATTCCTTACAATTGGCTTAGAGTATCTTTTTGATGTTTTTGTGATTAATAAGATCTTTTTATCATGAAGGATTTAACATTTCTTTCATTGGTAATTAGAAAATTTTTTGATGTTCCTCGATAATATATGAATTTTTGTATATACTAATTATGATGAATTATATCTACTTCTAGTTGTTATTTTCAATAAATGTTTCCTGTTTCAATTGGTACAACTTTATTATTTTGTTGGCTATATTCTTTTACTCTCCAAAATGACTATTTTTTTAGGGAGAGTGTCTCCTTGAGGGGAAGGATTGGAAAGTATAATCCTTTTTAACATCGACAAAGGGGGATAAATTCCATGAAGATAAATTTGGCAGTCTATATCAATTTGTAGGTATGATTATCTGAATTGTGTATTTTCTAATTATATTATGGAAATATTTGTCATTATAAAAAGGGGGAGATTGGCTTTTTGGATATGCCACACTCAGATTTTGATGATGCAAATATTTCATATTTTTTTCACTAATATGTGCATTTAGTATTTTAGGTGATCAAAGAATCTAGACAAAATTCAACAATAAAGAATATGCCTTCTTTTCTTCTGATGAGTCAGTTCACATTACATCACATTTCATGCATTCATTATGTATTTTTTATAATAGATATTTGGGGAGTATGTTAATGTATTAGCTAGGCAGTGCCCTCCTGGTTCTTTTAGAAACCATTTGACCAACGTGTCTGCTAGTTCATTAGCTTTCCTCTCAATCTTGTATACATTGACCGGCTCGATCTTGCTTCTTGCTTGTTGGATTCCTCTTTACTAGGGATATGCATTTATTTGGGCAGATGCAAGTGTTTTGAATGAAGTTGGCCACAAGTTGAGAATTTGTTTCTAGTTCACATCATCCAAGCTTCCCAGCACCTATTGCCTTGAGTCCTGCTAAGATTTCCAGTAGCTCCCCTTTGAGAGGATCGGTCCCCGAATATTTTTGTGCTCCTCCTATAATCCATCTTATTTTATTCCAAGGTTAAGAGGTTAGAGACCTTTGTTCTATGGGCTTATCCAAAAGAGATTGAGCATATACCGAATGGTAGTTTAATGATAACCATAATATGTAATGCATGAATAAATCACCCTAACATATATGCAAGAAAACAAATATGAAATAATATTCTTGTATTAATCATAAGACCAATAATGGATACATCAAATACGTCACATGAGATAAATGATAAATATAATATATAATCTTTTTGGTTGTAATGTGTAAATATGGGACACAATTGGAACAATGATAATAATAACGATAAAATAATATTGATTTAGATTTTTTTTGAACTATAAATGAGAAAAAGAAATAAATAAAACTCCCTAAACAAGATAATGAGATATAAAATTATTTAATATGAGAAATAGTGTTAATAATGAATAATGGGCTAAAATTGATAAAAGGAAGACTAATTAGATAAGCCCATAGAACAAATTAGATAAGCCCATAGAAATAGTGTTAACAACTTTAGAGTAATTTTCTTTGGATATGATGTGGCAAATTTGGGATAATAATAATTACATCAATTTTATTTAGAAAAAGAAAGGTGATTTTCCTTCAAAATATGTGATAAACAATTTAATGACTCAAACAATGGAAAAATAATCTTAGATTCGTAATCTACACATTAAAAATAGTCTTTGGGTGCATTTTTATATAATTTAGATAATCTTTAATATACATATGTAGATTAGGAGAGAGAAAGTATGTACAAGTCCAAAATATTAAATAGTCTAATAAATAATAAAAAGAGATAAAATAAATAGCCAATTCATGTTTGATATGTTTTAGTTTGCTTGAGGGTGATATTTCACATTATTTGCATGATAATGAATATTTTTATTTTAACTGGAAAAGAAAATACGAATAAGTGTCAAATATATTAAATAAATTATTAAATGACTCCAAAAGAAAAGAAAATCTCAAATTCAAAATCTACTTGTAAAAATTAGCCTACAGGTAAATTTTCAACTAATTTGGACAATCTTAAATATTTTAGGTAATTTAGGAGAGATAATATAATTTAAAGAAAAAAATATTAAATAATGAGTTCAAAAAATTAAATTAATGACAAATTATGTTCCTCACGTTTATTATTCCTTATAGGACAAGTTTCATATTTTTTAGAAAGTTTCTATATTCCTATAACTAGTTAAAGGGATAAAATAAGTGATAATATTTACAAATATTGAATAAAATACTAAAAGTTCTCAAAAAATAGAATAATGCCAAAATCAAAATTTTCATCCCAAAATTGGCTAACCTACCAAATTTGGATTTATTTAGACTTTGATTGCACCCTTAAATAATTATAGAAAGTTTTGTACGTTAAATGCGTCAAAAGAACAAAGTTAGAAAGTTGCATTCAATGACATTCATCACAACCCGTATGAACAGTAACCACAGACTAAGATCCAGTATTTTGGACAAAATTTCTTTGTTTCTTAATGAAACTTCATGAAACAAGTTACATTAGATTAAAATTTTAATTTCTCATCCATCCATATCCTATTCGAGACCTATAATGGAGAATTCTAGAAATGCCTAAATTTATTCCTGAAGTCTTCTGAAGCAACTTATCACACACCGCTTGAAACTTAAATTCATAGAAATATGTCCCTACTCTCATGTGAAATGCACACCTAAAGACTCTCATCTGATTTTAATTTTTGCTCACATCGTCGTTTCATCCATCGCCGAATGTGGACCTTGATTTGAATTTGTGGAACCTCTCCCTGATGTCTTGCTTTTTCTTACATAATTGGACCTAAGATAAACAACTTTGCCACTTGTTCACTATTGTTGGCTAGTTAGTTTCATGAATGAGCCACGAACGAAGCTTTTCCCAAACAGTTGGATAAGATTCTCCTTGCCCATCCTGCCATGGTGTGTGTAGCGGGGAAGGGGATGATCCCTTGTATTTTTCCCTTTTTGCTCCTTGATTTTCTTTTATTTTCTTTTTCTCATTATTGATATTTTTATAAATAGCTATGTTTTAATTCGATTGTTGATACATGTCACGCCGGCACAAATAGTTAATAAATAGTCTTTCATAGAGTAAAGTTTTTATTTTTGAATCAAGGGAAAATTAGTATCTAGCAATTTAATTTCACAAATAAATTAATAAATAAAGTGAATCTTGTAAAAATCATATCTTGTATTCAAAGGTCCAAAAATTATAAATAAATATATTTTGGAATAAAAAAAATGATCTCTATCTAATAAAAATGTTTTTGTGTGTTATTTCCATGTTTTAGAAGGATGATTTTTGGGAAATAAAATATATGCATAAAATTCATAAAAATTGTAACTTTGTCATATAAACTCCAAAATTAACATAAAAATATGTTTTCTTGATCTAGAGAACCTAATAAGTCGATAGGTGATGTTTTCATAGTTGAAATCCTAGGTTTTTTTAAAAAGGTCTAGATTTAGGATTTCTTTACACATTATAAAACTGTAATACATGCAGATAATTTGTAATTAGGCATAGTTGATCTTAAAAACAACTACATTAGTGAAAAGTGTTTCTATGACTAAAAAAATAAGGTATATCTGCATCCCCTATTATTCACATTGAGAAATTTGCCTATTTTCATCTTTCTTTTGGTTCTATGGACAATAGCCTACACAATATTCCTTTCTATTTTGAGAACATATTTCTTGTGGGATACATTATTTGTTACTGATCTTGTGATCATATTATCTGATTTGACATTCTTTTAGACTAACTTATGCTTTATTCATGTGGGAACACTATTTGATTATATGTGATATCTTGTGCCCACTTTGAGGTGGATGTTTATATTGTCCATTTATGTGATGGCAATTTTGTGTATTATGACTATACTTCTTACTTGTCTCTACATTATGCATGTTTGGTTTGAATAACTAGTATATGTGCACATTAGGTGGTGGTACCTAATGTGTATTTTACCAACAGAGGGTGCAGATGGTGATTCCTATCCCTAGGTAATTGTGTTGTGATGCCATTACTTCCTCAAAGATTATGGTGGTGATGACATAATATGTGGTTATGGTGGTTATGCCATATACCTTAAATGTTAATGTTATTCTACATGCATTCAGGTTGTTATTATAGTGATGGGTTTTTTGCCCAAAGATTTGTGTGCTTTTGTGGCACCAATTTTTTTTATTATTTTATGGCAAGTATCTCTTTTGTTATTGCAAATCATTTCTCTTGATACCCACTTGGGGATTTTCTATGAGAAACCTTTTATTTGATATCCTTTATTTCATTATATTGCTCAATTTCATATTATAATGCACATATCAGCTTTTTGTTGATTTCACCTATTTTTTTCCTCTTGCTGAGGTATGCTTCCAACCCCAGGTGTAGGTCAAGGAGAACATGGCAGTTAATATGGACTTAGCTTAAGGAGTTGAAGCTTGGAGACAATATTGATATGGTTTAGATTTCCCTCTACTAGATCCTTATGTTGTACCTTATATGTAAACCCTATATGGGATATGATGATGTACTTTTGTAAAGAATTGAATATAGTCATGTATTATATTCCACTCCTACACTTTAGTTGTTTTGATTACCATTAATTAAAATTTGAAAATTTTACACCCTCTCTCCAACATATCTATTGAGTGTGTTTGGAATGGATGTTTTATTCTAAAAAAATTAGTAGGGATGGATCCCCTCTGGGTCCCACTACTTATGACATGGTATCAGACCCCATGGTCGTTAGAATTTGACTATTTCAATTTTGTCTCCCTAATTAGAACCTTTACCTTGAATAGTTGCCCTCTAGGTGAGATGTTCACCCTAGAATTGATCTATGTTATTCTTAAGATGATGAAAGATTGATATAAGTTTCACATTAGAACCATGATTAGTAAACCCTAATGTGATGAGGTTTTAGGTGATCTTACCCCACCATATAGATTAATGCTGACATATATATATTTGGATGGTATAAGATTTGACTTGAGGATGAATTTAGATGATGAGGATGAGGTACTAGTAGGATAAGGATATAATATTATGGACATATTGTGACTTGGTTCTCGCTTTTATTTTGGGCCCTGGTTTCAGTTTTCTATCGCAAAAGTTTTTGCATCAAATTATTTTCCTTATAATACTATATATACAAAATAATGTTTTCTAGATTTTTTTGATGTTTTCCTAAACAGAGTCACAATTAAGATATTTATGAAGTATGTTAGAGAAACCCTAGAATGAGTTAAAAGAGAATCTTAACTGTAGATTTTTATATGAAGAGGTGACTAGAATATGTGGAATAATATAAAGGTGTAGCTGACCTATCCTCTTTGACCTTTGGTTGTTATGTGAACCTTAGGGTTGTTAGGTTAGAGAAACAAGGACCTAAAGTCCAACCCTAGTTGGTTATGAATTTTTAGTTGGATACACAAACAACTTAAAACCCTAAAATATTCACAATTAAAAGTTGTGAAGTGACCAAAGTACCTTGGGGATATTTAGTTTGACTTGTTAGGTTGAATCTTTTAAGGGGTGGTAAATAGTTTATTTTTAGATCTTGAGGACGAAGTCTCTTTAAGGGGTGGTATGCTGGAACATACCAAAATCTAGAACCTTATTTTATTCCAAAGTTTAGAGGTTAGAGACCTTAGTTCTTCAAGCTTAGCCAAACAAGATTGAGGATATACCGAATGGTAGTTAATGATAACCATAATATGTAATGCATGAATAAATCATCCCAACATATATGTATGAAAAAAATATGACGTTACATTCTCGTATTAATCATAAGACCAATAACGAGTACATAAAATATGTCACATGAGATAAATGATAAATATAATATATAATCTTTTGGTTGTAATGTGTAAATATGGGACACAATTGGAACAATAATAATAATGATAAAATAATATTGATCTAAAATATTCCATAGTTTTTTTTGGAACAAGAAATGAGAAAAAGAAATAAATAATAACTCCCTAAATAAGATAATGTTATATTGAATTATTTAATATGAGAAATAGTGTTAATAATGAATCATAGACTAAAATTGATAAAAGGAAGACTAATTGGATAAGAATAACTTCAGAGTCATTTTCATTGCATATGATAAGGCTTGCAGGCCAAGTTTTACAAATTTAGGATAATAATAATTATATCAATTTTATTTAGAAAAGAAAAGGTGATTTTCCTTCAAATATGAGAGAAATCATTTAATGACTCAAATAGTAGAAAATAATCTTAGATATCTACACATTAAAAATAGTCTTTGGGTGAATTTTTATATAATTTGGATAACCTTTAATATACATATGTAGATTAGGAGAGAGAAAATATGTAAAAGTCCAAAAAATTAAATAATGTATTACGTAATATTAAGAGATAAAATTAATAGACAATTCATGTTTAATATGTTTTAGTTTGCTTGACGGTGAGATTTCACATTATTTTCATGATAATAACTATTCTTATTTTAACTGGGAAAGAAAATAAGAATAAGAGTCAAATATATTAAATAAATTAATAAATGAATCCAAAATGAAAAACAAATCTCAAGTTCAAATCTACATGTGAAAAATAGCTTATAGGTAATTTTTCAACTAATTTGGACAATCTTATATATTTTAGTTAGTTTAGGAGAGTGAATATAATTTAAAGAAAAACAATACTAATAATATGTTGTAAAAAATTAATAAATTGCAAAATCGTCTTCTTCATATTTGTTATTGCTTATAGGACAAGTTTCATATTTTTAGAAAGTTTCTAGATGCCTCTAACTCATTAAAGGGATAAAATAAGTGATAATATTTAAAAATATTAAATAAAATACTAACAAGTCTTAAAAAAATAGAATAATTCCAAAATCAAATTTCTCATCCAAAAATTATCTAACCTACCAAATTTGGATTTATTTAAACTTTGTTTGAACCCTCGAATAATTATAGAAAATTTTGTACATTAAATATGATAAAAGAACAAAGTTGGAAAGTTGTATTCAATGACATTCATCGTAACCGACATGAACAGTAACCACATACCAATGTCTGATATATTTTGGGTATAATTCCCTCATTTCTCAATGAAACTTCACGAAACGAGTTGTATTGGATTTAAAATTTAATTTTGCATCCATCCATACCCTACTCGAGACCTATAATGGAGAATTCTAGAAACGCCTAAACTTATTCCTCAAATCTTTCGAAGCAACTTCTCACACACCCCTTGAAAATTAAATTCATATAAATAGGAACCTACCCTCATATGAAACACATACCCAAAGACTCTCATCTGATTTTAATTTCTCCTCGCATTGTCATTTCATCCACCATTGAATGTGGTTCTTGATTTGAGTATGCAGAACCTCTCCCCGATGTATTACTTTTTCATAATGTAATTGGATCTTAGATAAACAATTTTGCATGTGGTCATTATGATCGGCTAGTTAGTTTAAAAAATGAGTGACGAACAAAGTTTTTCCTAAACTCTTAGACAAGATTCTTGCCCATCCGGCCATGGCATGTGTAGCGGGGAAGGGGATGATCCCTTGTGTTTTACCCTTTTTACCCATCAATTCTCTTTTATTATCTTTTTCTCATTATGGATATTCTTATAAATCACCATGCTTTAATTTGATTTTTGTCTCTTATCACACCGGCACAAATAGTACATTAATATCCTTTTCATAGCATAAATTTTGATTTTTTATTCAAGGGCAAATTGGTTTCTTACAATTTAATTTCACAAATAAATTTGTAAATAAAGTGAATATTGTAAAAATCATATCTTTTTATTGGAAGCTCCAAAAATTTTAGATAAATATGTTTTGAAATCAAAAAAATGGTCTCTGTCTAATAAAAATCTTGTAGTGTCTTATTTCCATATTTTCGAAGGATGATTTTTGGAAAATGAAATATATGTATTAAATTCATAAACATTGTAATTTTGTCATATAAACTCCAAAATTATCATAAAATATGTTTTCTTGATCAAGAGAACCTAATAATTTGATTGGTGAAATTTTCAAAGTCAAAATATGAGGTTTTCCAAAAAGGTGTAGATTTAGGGTTTCTTTACACATTATAAAACCCTAATACATGTGAATAATTTGTAATTAGGCAAAGTTGATCTTGGAAACAACTAAATTGGGGAAGAGTGTTTCTAGGACTCTCAAATAAGGTATGTTTGAATATCCTATTATTGATATTGAGCAATTCACCTATTTTCATATTTTTCTTGGTTCTATGGACAATAGCCTACACAATATTCCTTTCTCTTTTGAGAACATATATCTTCTGGGATACCTTATTTGTTATTGATCTTGTGATAATATTATCTGATTTGACATTCTCCTGGACTCCAACTTATGCTTTGTTCATGTTGGAACACTATTTGATGATATGTGATATATTGTTCCCACTTTGAGGTGGATGTTTAAACTGTCCATTTATGTGATGGCAATTTTGTGTATTCTGACTATACTTCTTAGTTGCCTCTACATTATGCATGCTTGGTTTGAATAACTTGTATATGTGCACATTAGGTGGTGGTATTTATTGTGTGTTTTGCCAACAGAGGGTGCAGATGGTGATTCATATCCCTGGGTAATCGTGTTGTGATGCCATTACTCTGTCGAAGATTATGGTGGTGATGCCATAATATGAGGTTATGGTGGTGATGCCATATACCTTAAATGTTAATGTTATTCTACATGCATGCATGTTGTTATTATAGTGATGGATTTTGTGCCCAAATATTTTATGTGCTTTTGTGGCACCACTTTTATTATTATTGTAAGGCAAGTATCTCTTTTGTTATTGCAAATCATTTCTCTTGATACCCACTTGGGTAGTCTTTCTCTTTTCTATGGGAAGCCTTTTATTTGACATTCTTTATTTCATTATATTACTTAATTTCATATTAGAATGCACATACCAACTTTTTGATGTCATCTATTTTTCTCGTCTTACGGGGTATGCTTCCAACCCTAGGTGTATGTCAAGGAGAACATGGCAGTTAACATGGACTTATCTTAAGGAAGTTGAAGCTTGGAGACAATCTTGATATGGTTTATATTTCTATTACAACCCTAATTTTTGGGTTCTTTTGATGAGAAATGTAATTTCTCCTATTAAAGATATTTGAACAAATAATGATATGATTTGTTTTGAATAAATGGATTTCGTTTACAATAGCCTTGTTGGTTGTTTTGTGGGCTTTATTGGCTATTGGGCCCAATAACAAGGAAAAGACAAAGTAAACTCCATTATTAAATGAGTAAATAAGAAATGGAGAAAAGAAAGATGTAGAAACCTCTAGAAGGCAAAGGAATATTATTCAAAAGTGTATTTCATTCCTCTTGGGTTCCTTGGGTTCTGAGGAGTCCAAAGTTGCGAAGATAATGCAATAAGAAAAGAAAAAATCAATTAAATATTTCTTTATTAAGAAAGAAATTGGAGACAATGATAAAATGTGGGAAATAAGTGGAAAGAGGTATGATTGAGTCATCTTTGATGGATTTTTTATCCATAAGGTTTCTAATATTAGAAGGAATTCCAACAAGGAAAATAAAAAGAGAGATAAAGAAAAATCCTCGAAAAGATATATTTTAATAAAGAAACGAATAAGATAATGAGAAATAATGGATATAGATGCATCTAGGATGATAATGAGTATCCACTAAAAAGGATTTCAAAATATTAGAGTTTCTTGGGGTCCAAGGAGCCCCAATGGAGAAAAGGAAAGAGAAAATATATGTTTTAATGCATAAAATATGCCTTATAAGTCTTTGACTTGCATATGGAGATAAATGGGTTTTCCTTTCTCTTTTTGGACTCACACTTCGTACAATGGTAGCTTAAGTCTTTATAGACTTTCCCTTAAAATTTGGGATTAATTGGATGAGTGGTTTGGGAGATATGATTTTTGTAAAAATCCCTAAAGTAGAGGGATTTCCATTATTTGTCACGATTTCAGGAAATAAGAAAAATCTATTTTTTTTAGTCACACGAATAACCTGAGCCATCAGATCCTAGATCCAACGGAGCCTGGTCTTCGTCCAGTTCTAGGCAGATTGGGAGACTGGGAGAATCTATTTCTTCAATTTTCTCATTATCTGGTTCACGAGAGATTTTAGAAACTCTCCGATTGAGATCGGGAGAAGATTGCGGATCAAACAAACCAAGGTTTGATAGGATTTCGGGAAACTTAGAAGTTTTGCCCAAACCTGCTCATAATGGCAGCCTTCTGCAATTTGAATCGTATATATATATATATATATATATATATATATATATATATATATATATATATATATATATATATATATATATATATATATATATATATATATATATATATATATATATATATATATATATATATACATACCCTATGTTTGCCTGGAAAGGCTACCACAAGATGCGTGAGGTGCCGCGAGGCCTTTGGTCCCTTGCCCAGACCTTAATTCGACGTCGAAGGGATGAATTTCCCTTCTGTTCCATCTTCTCGGCTGAGAGAACTCCCCACCTACCGACTGATTCCCCCCCCCCCCCCCCCGAGATAATCAAATAACATGATCGAGTTCAGCGAGTAAAATCGGAGAGGATCACATTGAGACTTGCCTCCCAACGATCTAGAAGTCTGAGGTCAACCTTGGAGTTGACCCAACCAGTGGGCTGTTGCTCGCGGGGCAGACAGGGCGAGGTTGAAGATGATTGGATAGAATTACCTGCTTACCCCCCGGGCGTGTGTTTCCCCAAGGCAGGGGTACAGGGGCAAAGTCAAACAACCGGCCTGGCTACGTGGGGAGCACACTACTGACGTGGCGCAATGTCATTGGCCCACAAGTAATTTTCTTGTGAAAAACATATCTAATTATCGGTAAATCATATGGAGACAATATATATATATATATATATATGAAAGTTGATCAGAAAAATTCAAGGAATCTATTAAAAATATAATTGAAGCCTAATTTCTCTTGAAATTCAAAAAGTGTATAAAGTCATCACCTTTAATGGTTTAATTGATGAGAAATCCTAGTTTTTGATGATTAATGATTTGGTAAGGGTTATATGGACGCTTAAAGTGGAAATTAACTTGTTGTTAATAAAGGGATGATTTAGATATAAGAAAATGATCTTTATACATAATTGATTCAATTTTAGGTTCCATGTACATGAATATGCTTTAATGGGCCTTGAAACCCTAATATGGGTAATTATGACTCTTAATGGCTTTAATTGTTCAAATCCATGAATTAAGCTAAGATTTGATGATTCTAAGCTATTTTAAGTGTAAAAGTTCCTAATTGTGGGTAAATACCCTTAATATGGTAATTAGGGTTTTCTAATGGATAGATGTGGAATTAGGGATAAATAGAGTTCCTTTATGAATTGAACTATAATGAAATATGAGTTGTCAATTTGAAAAAAACCAAAGATGATAATTGGGCCTAATGATCTTGACATGACGTAAAAGGATAAAGATTGTAGTTTTAGTGTAAAAGAGGCATATTGGACTTAATTGACATTCAATTGTGCCTATGATGTTGAAATTAGGGTTTGTGAACTAAAAGAGCATTAAAAGTGATAAATGCATCATGGAGGCTAAAACCCTAAAGTTGGCCTAGAAATCCTAAGGTGGAATCCAAGTCAATCTCGAGAATGTTTTGAATAAAACAATGACACATGGATGTTATGCATTAATTTCAAGATATTGTTGATTGCTTGATTGATTGTTCTTGAATATTCTTGCTTGGACATCAAGTTACTCTGGATTAGGTATGTGGTTACGCTTATGGTTAATCACTTTAGTTTCACGGCGATTCCCGAGTGTTTTATTGGTTGCTTGAAAATAACTGCTTGGATGACTTTTATTTCATGCAAACTATAAAGTGAATATGATTATCACCATAAATATATATATCACTGGCTCAAATCCTGGTCCTCCTCTGTGGCTTTGCTAATGATGAAAAGGGTAACCTAGTACATGGCCTACTTGTTAAGTAGGACATTAGGTTATCATGAGTTATAAATTGGGCTACCCACATGCAGTGTCATAAGACTCTTTAGCACACCATGAGTTAAGGAGTGGGCTACCTATGGGTAGTGCCATGCGACTCAACCCTAGAAATTGATTCACCTATTAGGAAGGATCATGAGGGGTTTAATGGGGATCTACCATAAGGAAGGTAGAATCTAGGTCCACTACAGGGACAACACAGAGGCTAGGGTATGTATGGATTGAGAAGTTATGTTTAAAATGTAAAGTTGTTTGTTAAATCATAATTGACTGTAATATGTTGTTACAGTTAATCGCACGATTATTGTTTCCCCCACATACCGGCATATTCATTTATGCTGACCGACTTTCTTTTTTGTCGGCGTTTTAGGTTCAAGTTTGAAAAGGACAAACAGTAAAGTGGCATACGTGGAATTAAATAAGAATTAAAGTATAAAGGAGGATTAGTTAGAATGAACTCCAGATGTGGATGGAAGTAGATATCCAAGTTTTTGAAAAAGGTATGCAAAGTTTTATTTTATACCAGATTTCAGTTTAGTTTGGTAGAATTTCATAATTATTATTGATTATTTGTCGAACCTTTGATCCGGAAATTGGGATAACGGCTCTGACCTCTTAGTCTCCCTTAATTGGGGGTTACCAGGAGGCGGGGTCTTTACAATTTCCCTCTACTAGATCCTTATGTTGTACCTTCTATGCAAACCCTATATGGGAGATGATGATGTACTTTTGTAAAGAATTGAATATAGTCATGTTTTATATTCCACTGCTACACTTTGGTTGTTTTGATTACCATTTATTAATATTTGAAAATTGACACCCTCTCCAACATATCTTTTGGGTGTATTGGAATGGATGATTTATTCTTCAAATTTTAGTGGAGAATGGTTCCCCTCTGGGTCCCACTCCTTATATCTTCCTACATTATCTTTGGTGATATAGCTTACATTGAGTGTGTTTGCACCTTTTTGTACCATTGCATCCAATACAATATGATTACTTCCCTCGATGGAGGTTGCCATCTGAATTCTAATAACATTGGTTGTACTGGTCCAGTCCTCTTCATGGCTTAGTCAATGCTTTGGGCATAACTTTTAATCTCTGCAACAAGTTGATGTAAGTGCACTTTCTTGTTTTTGAATACACGAGCATCCTCATGCCACCATGAAGATCTTACATCGGAAAGAATATGCTATATATGTGTGTTTGGATTCTTGTAGGCCAACTCATACCATGTATATGCTATGTACAAGTTTATTTTGAACAATTTGCTAGGAATGATGTAAGAACAAGTGATGATCAACCCTATCCTATCCAAAACCCTTTTCCACACTTATATTTAGTCTTTAGAATAGTTATGAGTCAATAGAAAAATCATTTGATATGTTTTTGAATTTTTTAAAATGACTTCAAAAAAAATTTTGGTCGAACTCTTCTTGGACTTTAGAAATAGCCGTTGTAGAAAAGAGTCGTCGTAGAAAATATTCGTTGCAATTTTTGCAAAGAGACTCAATTTTTATCAAACTCTTCCTGGACTGAATTTATTTCAGTCAGACTCTTCTTGGACTGAGATTTAGTCTGCAGTATGCTTTTTCTTTCCATTGCAACTCCAATTTTTCATCTTAACGAGTAGTTTTGCTTATGACTTGGCCTAAGCACTTCCAACCATTCATTCCTATGTATTACGAGTATATAAGAGTGACGTATGAACACTTAGGTTAAACACCTTAGCAATATATTACATGCAATCTTTCTTAAAGCTCAAAATTTCATACTGCTATCTCCAGATCTAAGATAGTGTCCTAATCCAACAAGTTATATCCTTGTTTATTCCTTGTGGAGAAGTTGATCATCACTTGTTCATAGAGAACATCATTTTTAATCTTATGAAGAGTTGTAACTTCTTCTTCCTCTCTTATTCTAGTTTTCTTTGCTTGATGCTTCCAACTACTTCTTGTGAGAAGGCTGTTGAGATGCTACTTGGAGCTACTTCTTATGAGAAGGCTATGACCAAGGCTTGGAAGTGGATTACAATCTATTACAACATTGATAGTTCTCTTTGAGTTAGAAAAGGAAGGTTGTCTCGAGCCACAAAAGAAACCAATGGATTTCTATATTTTATATCAGTTGATAAAAAAAAATATGTTGAATATCTGAGTCAGGAACAACCAGGTAGTGGACTAATGTTATATGACACACTCTACATCATTTGTGTCTTTTAGTTGCTTTCATTCTTAAATTACTTACTTTATGTAGTGCCTTATCTTTTAAGCAAGTTGCAATCCAACCTCCATTGTCTTTGAAATTTCATAAGTTTTATATTATCTATATTCAACCCCTTCTAGAGATCCATCATGAACAACTGGGGTGGACTCTACTGCTACATCATATTAACTTTATCATCGAGAAAGGCTACCTTACAAACCATGGACACATCCATCTTTCTATTGTGGAGATGACTTTTTTTTTCTTTTTTTTTCTTGTTGACCTTGCCATGGTTATAAGTAGCTAGTAGTTCATTTACTATGGTGCATGGAGTATCCCCTCCACTCTTTTTTGTTCTTTTACTTGCATCGAAGCTTGTACATAATTTACAACAGTTTGAACCAATCATTTTATACGAGCAATTTTGTTTGCTCAACAATTTTGCATGTTTATTAGATATTTGATACAGAGAAATTTGATCCTAAAATCTTAGATGTTTGATTGTTTCTTATTAATCCATTGATGAGAACTTATAACATGTATCTCCTAAGGTGATGGGTACATAACCCTACATAAGGCAACGATCATCCTAGGGTGACATCTAACTGAGTTAAATCATCATTCTAAGTGGATTAGATTCATCCAACCTCAACAATTATTTTTTAATGATTGAGTGAGAGAGAGAGTACATAGGCATGTTAAATATCTCGTTGACGGTGTTGCCCAAAATAAGATAATATATTAATTATTAGACTTTCTTGAAGGGATACATCTTTTGGAGATTTACTGTAGACCCCATAATTGCCATGCCTCTTGGTGATGGATAGAGAGACATTAAATATTTTATATAAAGGCTTGGTCCTCTCTCCATGGGATGCTATCTATAATTGACTCCATCCACCAGAGAACCCATCAAGAGAGAGAAACTCAGTTCCTCTTCACGTACATTTTCACTTAGGAACACTCTCTTCCGCTTGGCAACACTCCTTATTTCCACTCGGGAGATCTATCTGTGTTGTTCAAATGTTTCCATTACTACTGCACATCATTACTCCGAACTTACATTATGGAGGATTCTCAGAACTCTAGTACGTTCCTCTCAAAATGGTATAAGAGTGAGATTTTCTAGACGAAAACATTGATGTATCCAATATCTTCAACCTTCTGTTCATTGTTGCATCAAGATTTTGTGGTGTTGAACTATGAGACACATGCATCGATAGTTTACTATTATTTTGTTATACAAAGCCTATAAGGACCCTGACCCACGTTTTGGGTTAACCCTGTTTGTTTTGCTTAAGTATGTTACTTAGCTCCTTGCTCTTATCATCAGAGATGTAATTTGGGCATGTTGGAGGTTTGAGTCTCTTATTTGAGCTTGTTTGCTTGATGTTTGTGTTTTGTGGAGAGGTTTTGGTGCAAACTACAATTTACCCAGGATTGGGATTCATGTGAAATTTTGACACCTCTAGTGTGTTCCCTCTCTCTCTCTCTTGACACCATCAGAAGGAGTGAGAAATAGATGGACACCTTAGTTGAGTGGTGACATCCTTGGTGATGTTTTGCACTCATGTTTGAGGTGTATCTTACACCTAGGAGTGTCGTCTCGGGCTTGAGAGCCTTAGAGAGACCCTGTATCAGTTTGTAGTTTTCTTGAGGGACACCATATCAGTTTGGGGATGCCTTGAGGAGGCCTTATATATTTTTGTGGTGGCAAGAGGTGTGCGGTGTTCCATATTAGTTTGTGACCCTAGGGTTTCATCCCTATCGGTTGGTGAAGGGAGGAGGAGGTGTGTATCGGCCATGACCTATGAAGGAGGCTTAGTGGGTGAGTGTTACGACCCCACCTCCTGATAACCCCCAATTAAGGGAGACTGAGAGGTCGAAGCCGCACCCATGACTTCCGGATCAAAGGTTCGTCAATTAACCAAGAATAATTATCAAATTTTAACATACTATACTGAAAGATGTAAGAAAATAAATTTTTCCATACCTGTTTGAAAACTTGGATCTCTAAACTTCTATCCACTTAAGGATTCTACTTTAACTAATCCTCCTTGTATTTTACTTCATGTATTTCACAATATCACGATTTACTGTTTGTCCTTTTGGCTTGTTCCTAAAACGCCGACAAACAAAACATCGGTCAGCCGAAGCTGGTATGTGGGGGAAACAATAATCATGCAAGTATGTTAACAATGTAATCACTCAATTAATCATTTAACAATCAAGATTACGTTTTAAGCCAAACTACTCAATCCATACCTATCCACAAATATGTGTTGTCCCTGCAAGGACTTATATGGTACCTCTATAAAGGTAGAGTCGCATGGCACCAACCAAAGGTAGCCCAATATCTAACTCACTATGACTTGATGGACCTACCCTCTAGGCAACCATATACTAAGTCATTCATGACCTGATGGACCTACCCTCTAGGTATCCATATACTAGGTCAACCATTACGACACAGAGGGGACCAGGAACTAAGCTAGAAGGCATATACATTATGTGATAGTCATAGTCACTTTATAATTGCAATATGAACATCCAAACAGTTTAGTTGCATTCAATGCGATTAAACATTCGGGAATCCATCGGAAAACCTAAGCGGTTATTCATAATTAACCACATACCTGATTTGATGAGTCATGCAGATTATTCAACATATACTTCATGTTTATACAATCAAGCCAATCAACAGATCCAAGCAAGTAATTCAATCATCACATAATTCCTGAAAGAACATGTACTCTATTTATTACCCACTTTATCAAGAATCCACTTTATTGACTTGGATTCACTTTCTAGGGTTTCTAATCCGCGTTAAGGTTTCATTAATATCCATTAGGGTTTCTTAGATCAATTCCTCAAACTTTATCCATTTTAGGTCAACAAACCCTAAAATACTCTGTTCCATTTATACGAACCTTAATTGCTCAACTATCTATTTTAATAGTCTTTTATACCCAATTTGACTTAGGATCATCATATCCCTATTCATTCATGGATTTGAACAATTAAACAATTAAAAGGCATATTCTCTTAAATTAGGGTTTTTAAGCTCATTAATGCATAATCATGCACGAAAACCCTAAATTAAGCCAATTATATAAAAAGATCATCTTTTTAGATCCTATTTTCATTTTTATTAACCACATGTTAATATTGGTCTAAATTATTCAATGAACAACATTAAATCCATTTATCATCAAATCTAAGGGTCTTTCCTTAATTAAATCATTAAAGATGATAACTTTATGTCCTTTTCAACATTCAAGCATATTTATGCACATAAACTCCAATTAGATTAATCACATGTAAAGTTCTTCCTTTTTGAACATAATGTACCTTTTTACATTTAACAGGTTAACATCAACTCTAATGATCCATTATACCCTATTAAACACTTTATTTATTTCAAAATAGGGTTTCTTAATCTTTAAAGTATTAAATATGATTACTTCCATTAATCTTCGGATTGCAATTAGAATGAGACTTCAAACATAATTTATTCATGTTCCTCTCGTTCTGAGGATCAATTTTCATATAAGATTTGTCCCAATCCGAGTTTCCTAGAATTAGTTATGATTTTATAAAGAAAATACCTTTCCGGCCAATCCGAGGCTGCCACGTCATCTATATCCATGCAACGCGCTCGATTGAGAATTATAACCAAATGAAAGTTGTACCCCTCTACTTAAACGACCCTCTTTATATCACGGAGGGGCAGAACGGTCCAAAGGGACCTCTGCCTTCTTCTACCTCGTGCAGGTGCTGAGCTTCGCCCTAGCCGTGTGGGGCGTAGCTTTTTCTCGTCTTCCCGGAGCCCGTCGACCGCCGTCGACTCCTTCATTGGCCGCGTCACCCTCTGCCTCCCTTGGGGCACCAAAAGGACCACGACTAGCACGTCTAGCCTGGACTGGGGAGTGCTGCAACCCACGGCTGAGTTGCAGTCGTGCATCTGTAGTTGCGGGAGATCGTGCAAGATCTGGGGCAGGGGAGGATGGCCGATCTCTTCCTAGGTCGACGTGGGTGCCTCCTGCCTTCATCCAGATCATTAATAACTCCTCATGGTTCCATGGTCATGCTACTCCCTCATACTAGGGTTTATGAACGAAAGCAAGGTAGGAGAAGAAAGATTTGCGTGGGATCCCTTTTGGAACTCTAACTAGAGCTTTATCCTTTATATAAGGGAGAGTTTGACGCCCTAAGAGGGCTTTCTCGCAAGAAACAAAGTTCTTTTCTAATAGGAAACAAATTCCTTCATGGAGAAGCAAGATTCTCTCTCCTACTTACCTCTTTAATATATGCTTTATTCTTTAGATATTAGGAATTCGAAATTCCTCTTACTTGCTCTCTTTATTCTTGCTTTTTAATCCATTGATCATGAAATCCTATTTTCCTTTATAGAAAATATCATCCTTTTAAACAATACCACATAATATATTAATAAAGCAACACATTATCATCTTATTTTATCTATTAGTATTTTCTCTTTCTTTCCTTTTTATTGGGACTCCTTGGATCCCAAGGAACTCTATTATTTCGAAATTCTCTTTATTGGATACTTATTATCCTTCTAGATGCATCATTATGCGTTATTTCACATTATCTTGTTTATTTCTCATTTAAACATCTCTTTTTGAGGATTTCTTTTTATTTTATTTTCTTTATTGGCATTCCTTTTAATATTGGCAACCTCATGGATACGAAATTTCCCCAGGAAATCTCATTTATGCCTCTTTCCACTCATTTTCCACATTTCATCATCATTTTCAATTTATTTCTTAATAAAGAAATAATTAATTAACCTTTTCTTTTCTAATTGCCTTCTTTTTTTTGGAACCTTGGACTCCTTGGTACCCAAGGAACCCAAGATGCACGAAATCCTCTTTGGATTTGCCTTCTAGAGATTTCTACATATTTCTTTCTTAAAAATTCAATTATCCATTTACTAATTGAATTCCCTTGTTATTTGGGCCCAATAGCCAAAAAGCCCACAAAACAATCATCAAGGCTATTGTAAATGAAATCCATGTCTTCAAAAAAATTATATCATTATTTGTTCAATTATCTTTATTATGAGAATTTATATTTCTCACCAATTGAACCCAAAAATTGGGGTTATAACATCCTTCCCCTCTTATAGGAATTTTGTCCTCAAAATTCAAACAAGCAAACAGACAATTCAGGATAAGACTTTTCAATGTCCATCATTGGCCCCTATGTGGCTTTGCCGTACTCATGGCATTTTCAAAGAACCTTTATTATCACATATTCTTTTCTCTGAGTTCTTTCATTCTGGCGTCTATAAACTTCACAGGTGACTCAGGCCATGTCAGCATCCCTTGGGGCTCACTAGATTCATTGCTCAGCACATGGTCGGGTACCTCACATAGTGCTCTATATCGGACACATGGAACTCATCACACATCACTTATCCCTAGGGGTAAGGTCAATCTTAACCTTCTCCACCAAACCATATCAAAAGAACCCATGCATCGGGGACTCAGCTCTCTTAGCTATAACTTAGAGGGGTCAGATTTTCACATATTCTTCCACAGTGACTTGTATGTCAATCTACTTTGTATCTGCTCACGACTCTCATCGTCTCTAGGCTCCTTTCATCCCTTGCACAATCAAAGTGACTTCATCTACATGCACTGTGGTCCCTTTTCTAACCATCATGTGGTCCGTTTCTAACCATCATGTGGTCCTTTCACCAACATCACCTTACTGAAGTGGTGACCGACACAATCCCCCTTATAGAGCTTCTTACAAAACCTGATACTTGCTATGGTGGTCATTGTCACATCTTTCATAGGACAAGAATTGTCTCTAGATATCACCCTGAACGAGCACACATGCTCTCATCAGACCCCCTTTAGTTTGGATTATACTAACCATTAGTTAGGGGTGATAAACTATACTATCATCGAGTTCTTCATGTACCTACTTTCACCTTATGGAAGTGAACCTTTAAGTCATACTCATGAACTTTTGAACTCGCATCATGGTGTAGTTGAACCATATCTCTCATATGTAGTTCAACCCAATCTGTCCCTTGACAGTACTCTTTCTTTCTCATGTCATCTAGGTAAGGCGACTTACCATAACCCATATTGCATCTCGACCTTCCTTGGTCCCGAGGAGATCTATCACAACATCCATGGGGTTGAGCTCCCATTCCCTATCAGGGACTCTTTTGTCCTCTATATCGATACACTGGGTTACTGGGGTTCGTTCTTTACCTCCTGGCTTGCATGGCCATAAACCACATGCAACTTCATCTTAAGCATCCAAAGTGCTATTGCCATTTTCCACGGTGTATGGTGATCTTCAATCATGATTTTCTGTATGTCATGATTCCTCAAGATCGATTCCTCCGAAACCCTAAACCACTCTAGTCGGGATTTCATCACCTTCTTTTCCAAAGAAGTGCATATGCGGTTCTACCACTATCCTTTCATTGCATCAAAGACTAGACTGGCTAACCAAACAACCATTACCTTTTCAATGTATCTTGTTACATCTGAGTGTTATCCAAACACCTCTCCTTTTCGAATCTTAGGGTTAGCCAAACAACCTCTTCTAGATTCTAGTCCAACAAGTCAGATGTATCTCAACCAGAGCATCCATTACCACTTCACATTCTTAGGTATTAGGTAACGTTGAAGACATACACTTCCATGTACTTATTATCATCTCACCTCAAACTCTATGTCTATCTTCAATTAAGAACACCTTCTCATCATCATCATTGTGATCAAACTCAACCTGGTATAACTTGTAAGTTCCACATAGCTCATGATAAAAACATCCTCATAAGGTGACTACCTCATTCCTCTTAGTGTTTGCAAACTATCCATGTATCATTCACTTTACCAGGGTAGGTTATCTTCTCTATCCCTATTTCGTGGCAACGTTCCAACCCACATCATCTCATATCCCTGTTGTATGGCATGCATAATGTCCTATCTCTCACCCCCATAACAAGAGGAGATAATCATTTGGCTGCAGTCCAAATACAGAGTTCTTCCTGTTCCAAGAGTAGAGATGGTACACCCCACCTTGCCAATATACCTTTACATCTAAGTTGCAACGTGCCACAAACATCATGATAACAAACTAATCTTAAACCTACTAAGATTTATATCCTTGGTCATCTCCTCTAGGTCTATAGGGTACCGGCTCTTTTGGAGTTATCCCTCTTCCCTCATGCATCAAGAGAGTGCCCTACTCATCTACCCTTTGGGTCCCATGAGTTCATGAAGGTGATCAATCTCCTAACCCATGGCCCTCAGACAATGATAGTTGTTACCTCCCGACCCTATGGTCATGTGCAACTGGGGAATTAGGCAACTCCTACTTTCATCGGTCTTACCCCTACCTAACCCTAGGATAGACTTAGGATTCTCCATTATAGTACATGTTCACTTAGAACCTTACCCAAGTCTTCATCATCTCTCTTTCTGCATTCATGGGCTGGTTCTCATCCTTTCATAGGGATCATGGCAACATGCCTACCTTGGTCAAGCCCCATACCTGTTACCTCCATGGTAACACATTCATATGCAATAGAGATGGATATCTATGGGTCTGTAGGTTCATTCTCATACCATGCACTTTTCACTTAGCTTCTCAAGATCCTATGAGACCTCTTTAGGTTACCTTGAACCAACAAAACTGATATACACCCTAACAAAAGGGGTCCCTCTCCCAGGATGGGAGGAAAACTATCTCTTGACAAAAAAGTCACAAAAGCTCTTAGATCTAGGGTTTACATCCACATGAGCCTACTTAACCCTACCAGGCTATTAAGGCACAAGCAGATCACCTACTGAACCATGCTAGGTCATACTTGTCCTCTTTTCTCAATGTTGGATCAAGATCATACCTTTCTTTATCATCAACCTAGCTGTGAGGGGTTCATCAAACACACCTTAAACTTAAGGAGCTTATCTTTTCCTCTATACATGAGGATTACCATGCTCACTTCTATAGGAACTCAACTTCTCATCATGAGCCTTAGGTACACCACTTCCCCTCTTAGGCCTAGGAACCCTAGGTTCACAGCATGCTCTATCTCTTAACTAAGAACCAAGCATGAAAAAGGCATGACATTCACTCCTTGTCATCCTTCAACTCAAGAAACACTTAGAGTTGGGTCCTCCTTAAGGACAACCAACAAGGTACAAGGTCTCATAACCTGCTACTAAACCTTTCTAGGTCTAAGGAACTCTTCTTCCTACCTCGGAAGGTAAACACCTATACCATAGGCATGTAGGTACCAGAAGCTTCATCTTTTCTCTAAGGTTTGGTCCCTCTTAAAGGAAACCAAGGTATCATCAACTTTCAGGGATCGATCATGAGGCAACCACTATCATCCATTGTTTAGGCCTCCAACCTTCTTGCTGGGTTTCCTGCTCTCTCTAGAGCTGACCCCACATCCAACCTCACCATTAGAGGTCCTTTCTTCATGAAGGATCAACCTCAAAAGCATGCTCTACATGGGTGAAGCCTAGGTTCGAACTTATAGTTTCTCAAGATCATCCATAACCCTTTATGCTCCATCATAATTCCTTATCCAGGGTTTCATCCTACTGTCAGCACTATGACGTGCCCTAGGTGCCAGCTATGTCCTACTTGCACAAGCCCATAGGGTTTCTATGGTCCTTCACTAACATCATCATCTAAGGATCTATCCTTTACCCTAACATGCACGACCCTTCCCAGGGTTGGGTTGCCAAAGGTTCTAGGTCACCCATAGATCATATGGCATCCCAAAGGCATGTCCTTTCAAACACCTGGTCCAACTCATCTCTCTCTAACCTTCACTTAGGGTTAGGGTTAGCATCATCCTCCGAGGATGTGCTAGGTCTCTACTTGAAATGGAGATCTCTATCTCCAAGACTAACTTATCCTCCTGACAAGAAGGTCTAGCCTCAGGTTTCTTCTGAGGACATGACAACTTATGTCATACGACCTAAGCATGTATATATTCTTTAGTTTGCGCTTAATCTATTAAGCTTATGTCCATGACATCTTATTTACATGCCTTTCATTAATTTGGTGGAGGATTCCTTAAACCTTATTAACCTTACCCATACCTCAAGAGGGTGAGGAGAAGAAAGAAAACCCTAATCCTTTATGTCCTTATCAGAATTTTGTGGTGAGAAGGGATGAATAAGATGAGAAGTCCTAAAGGTATCTTATTTCGATTCATACCCTAAGACTTTGGCCAGGAAGTCACACGGATCCGGGAGTCCTCGTATTCTGACTAGCGGTGCGGAGGAAAATATTGCCAGCCCCCGGTCGTGATCCTTTTCTAGACACCTCCGTCTTTCAGATAATCCTCTAATAACTCCCTTGGGTTCTATGGAGTTTGTAAAATTTAATAATTATTAATGGTTAAATGAGGAACCTACGCTCTGATACCAAATGTTACGACCCCACCTCCCGATAATCCCCAATTAAGGGAGACCGACAGGTTGAAACCGCACCCATGACTTCTGGATCAAAGGTTCATCAATTAACCAAGAATAATTATCAAATTTTAACATACTACACTGAAAGCTGTAAGAAAATAAAATTTTCCATAACTGTTTGAAAACTTGGATCTCTAAACTTCTATCCACTTAAAGATTCTACTCTAACTAATCCTCCTTGTATTTTACTTCATGTATTTCACAATATGACGATTTACTGTTTGTCCTTTTGGCTTGTTCCTAAAACGCCGACAAACAAAACATCGGTCAGCCAAAGCTGGTATGTGGGGGAAACAATAATCATGCAAGTATGTTAACAATGTAATCACTCAATTAATCATTAAACAATCAAGATTACGTTTTAATCCAAACTACTCAATCCATACCTATCCACAACTCTGTGTTGTCCCTGTAAGGACTTATATGGTACCTCTGTAAAGGTAGAGTCGCATGGCACCACCCAAAGGTAGCCCAATATCTAACTCACTGTGACTTGATGGACCTACCCTCTAGGCAGCCATATACTAAGTCATTCATGACCTGATGGACCTACCCTCTAGGTAGCCATATACTAGGTCATCCATTACAACACAGAGGGGACCAGGATCTGAGCTAGAAGGCATATACATTATGTGATAGTCATAGTCACTTTATAATTGCAATATGAACATCCAAACAGTTTAGTTGCATTCAATGCGACTAAATATTCTAGAATCCATCAGAAAACCTAAGCGGTTATTCATAATTAACCACATACCTGATTTGATGAGGCATGTAGATTATTCAACATATACTTCATGTTTATACAATAAAGCCAATCAACATATCCAAGCAAGTAATTCACTCATCACATAATTCCTGAAAGAACATGTACTCTATTTATTACCCACTTTATCAAGAATCTACTTTATTGACTTGGATTCACTTTCTAGGGTTTCTAATCTGCATTAAGGTTTCATTAATATCCATTAGGGTTTCTTAGATCAATTCCTCAAACTTTATCCATTTTAGGTCAACAAACCCTAAAATACTCTTTTCCATTTATACGAACCTTAATTGCTCAACTATCTATTTTAATAGTCTTTTATACCCAATTTGACTTAGGATCATCATATCCCTATTCATTCATGGATTTGAACAATTAAACCAATTAAAAGACATATTCTGTTAAATTAGGGTTTTTAAGCTCATTAATGCATAATCATGCACGAAAACCCTAAATTAAGCCAATTATATAAAAAGATCATCTTTTTAGATCCTATTTTCATTTTTATTAACCACATGTTAATATTGGTCTGAATTATTCAATGAACATCATTAAATCCATTTATCATCAAATCTAAGGGTCTTTCCTTAATTAAATCATTAAAGATGATAACTTTATGTCCTTTTCAACATTCAAGCATATTTATGCACATAAACTCCAATTAGATTAATCACATGTAAAGTTCTTCCTTTTGAACATAATGTACCTTTTTACATTTAACAGGTTAACATCAACTCTAATGATCCATTATACCCTATTAAACACTTTATTTATTTCAAAATAGGGTTTCTTAATCTTTAAAGTATTAAATATGATTACTTCCATTAATTTTCGGATTACAATTAGAATGAGACTTCAAACATAATTTATTTGTGTTCCTCTCGTTCTGAGGATCAATTTTCATATAAGATTTGTCCCAATCCGAGTTTCCTAGAAATAGTTACGATTTTATAAAGAAAATACCTTTCCGGCCAATCCGAGGCTGCCACGTCGTCTATATCCATGCAACACGCTCGATTGAGAATTATAACCAAACGACGGTTGTACCCCTCCACTTAAATGACCCTCTTTATATCACGGAGGGGCAGAACGATCCAAAGGGACCTCTGCCTTCTTCTACCTCGTGCAGGTGCTGAGCTTCGCCCTAGCCGCGCGGGGCACAACTTTTTCTCATCTTCCCGGAGCCGGTCGGCCGCCATCGACTCCTTCATTGGCCGCGTCACCCTCCACCGCCCTTGGGGCACCAAAAGTACCACGACTAGCACTGCTAGCCTGGACTGGGGAGTGCTGCAACCCACAACTGAGTTGCAGCCGTGCAGCTGTAGTTGCGGGAGATCGTGCAAGATCTGGGGCAGGGGAGGATGGCCGATCTCTTCCTAGGTTGACGTGGGTGCCTCCTGCCTTCATCCAGATCATTAATAACTCCTCGTGGTTCCATGGTCATGCTACTCCCTCATACTAGGGTTTATGAACGAAAGCAAGGTAGGAGAAGAGAGATTTGCATGGGATCCCTTTTGGAACTCGAACTAGAGCTTTATCCTTTATATAAGGGAGAGTTTGACGCCCTAAGATGGCTTGCTCACAAGAAACAAAGTTCTTTTCTAATAGGAAACAAATTCCTTCATGGAGAAGCAAGATTCTTTCTCCTACTTACCTCTTTAACATATGCTTTATTCTTTAGATATTAGGAGTTCGAAATTCCTCTTACTTACTCTCTTTATTCTTGCTTTTTAATCCATTGATCATGAAATCCTATTTTCCTTTATAGAAAATATCATCCTTTTAAACAATACCACATAATATATTAATAAAGCAACACATTATCCTCTTATTTTACCTTTTTAGTATTTTCTCTTTCTTTCCTTTTTATTGGGACTCCTTGGATCCCAAGGAACTCTATTATTTCGAAATTCTCTTTATTGGATACTTATTATCCTTCTAGATGCATCATTATGCATTATTTCACATTATCTTGTTTAGTTCTCATTTAAACATCTCTTTTTGAGGATTTCTTTTTATTTTATTTTCCTTATTGTCATTCCTTTTAATATTAGAAACCTCATGGATACGAAATTTCCCCAAGAAATCTCATTTATGCCTCTTTCCACTCATTTTCCACATTTCATCATCATTTTAAATTTATTTCTTAATAAAGAAATACTTAATTAACCTTTTCTTTTCTAATTGCCTTCTTTTTTTTGGAACCTTGGACTCATTGGTACCCAAGGAACCCAAGAGGCACGAAATCCTCTTTGGATTTGCCTTCTAGAGATTTCTACATATATCTTTTCTTAAAAAATCAATTATCCATTTACTAATTGAATTCCCTTGTTATTTGGTCCCAATAGCCAAAAAGCCCACAAAACAATCATCAAGGCTATTGTAAATGAAATCCATGTCTTCAAAACAAATTATATCATTATTTGTTCAATTATCTTTATTATGAGAATTTATATTTCTCACCAATTGAACCCAAAAATTGGGGTTATAACAGTGAGCCATAGATCTTTTCACCTTGTTGCATGGTGTTGCATGTGGCTCTTCCTTCGTGAACATGTGTCATCTAGATTCCTTTGGTGGTGACACCTTTCCTTTGTTCTCTCTTTCATCTCTCTTGTATATGTACTTCTTTTTCTCCATGCTAGAGAATCCTTTGGCCATCTTTTCTTCCTCTTCCTTGGTGGATGATCTTGAGCTTGCTCTTCCTTGGAAGCTTGGTGGACGAACCTAAGCTTGTGGTGTGATCTTTTCATCTTCTTCCTTGGTAAGCCATGGTCCTTAGCTTCTTTCTCTCTTTCTTTCTTCTTATTGGCCATGGACCTTGTTTGTTTATCTTTCCCTCTCTTGCTCTCTCTTAACCTCAATTCTATCTTCCTTCTTGGAGGTGTTGTGGAGATCAAGCTAGGATGATCTTCTTCTACCTTGAGCTTGGGAAGCTTGGAGCTTAACCTTGGAGCTTAGAGCTTGGTGGTGATCCTTGAGGCGGGTTATATAACTCTAAACCTATTTGTTATTATCACCTTTTACTTGTTATCTTGGTCTTGATCTATAGCTCATTATTGCTGGCATGCTAGTAACTTTTCCTTGGTAGCTTTGTCTTTTGTTTTGGAGAAACAAACCTTGATAGTTGATGCCTTGTGTTACACCTTTCTCTTGCCTTGTTAGTAACGTCATCTTCAGGTTGAAGATTAGGAGGTCGATAGGAATGTGGAGACCGATGTGCTTGGTGGAGGCTGACATCTTGGGTAGGATGATATGTTGGGTGGTCGTCACAACCTGTGACGCACCCCTAGCCGTTACTCTTTTGGCAGGTCATCACGACCTTGGTTGGATCTAGGACAACTCATTCTGACTGTCATGCCTTTAGTAATGGGTGAGCCGATGATAGATGAGGGTGATAGTTTGTTGGTGACTGTTGAATGATGTGGTGTTTGATGTGTTGTGAGGAGTGCTGGCCGATATGGACTTGGCCGTCACGACTGGGCATCGTGACTAGGGACGTATTTCTTGAGGCATTGTTGAACCATAAGAGGTTCGTTGCTTTTCTATGTTGACACCCTAGGGCGTTGCCCATTAACCGTGGTGACTGACACCCTGTGATGACGTTGTTGATGGGAGAAGTTGGCCGATACACCCTGTTGCTCGACATCTATATGACCCTAGCAGCCGTTACGGCTTGGGTGTTGCTCGACATACCAATGTTTCTGTTATCCCTTTTGATTCCCATTTTGCCTTGGTGGTATTGCCTGATTGACCGACACATCTTGATGCCAAACTGATACACAATCCTAATGGTAGGCTGATACCCTGGTTATTAATCTAGTGTAAGCCCTAAACTGATAACCATTTGGGTGATTGCCCGACACACATAGGACAATCCAATATCCCATGTTGTGAACCCTAACTGATACCTTGTGGTAGTGTTTGAGATACACCAAGTTGATACCAGGGTCTCATAATGATGTTATGATATCCTGTGGAGTAGTGGTATGAAGAGTATCGAGTTATGTTTCTATATCACATAACATGTTTTATAATAATAATGAGAAACATGCTTTTATGTCTCATAACACATCTCATATTGATGAGGAAAGTGATAACCTAAGGGTGGTTTTTGATCCAACCTTGTAAACCCTAATCAGGTAAAGTGAAACCCTAATTGTCATAACATAAGATGTATGATGTAAATGTATGGCATGAGTCCTATGAGATAATTATGTTGATGATTCCTTGCCTTCTTATTAACCGTTTCTAACCATGTAGATGATACTGATTGATGTACATAGCCAGGTATGAGCTATGGTGGTTATGAAATAATGCATATTGGTCCTTGTGATGGACATTTGTCCTTGTGGTGGACATTGGTCCTTGTGGTGGACATTGGTCCTTGAGATGGACATATGATGAATAACAGGAATAAAATGATGATGTGGTGAGATCCCACCTACTATGTTTCAGTTTGTCCTGGTGATGAGCTATGCCCTATTTATGTAGATCTTGTTTAGAGGTTATACTTTCTAACTTGATTGATGCTTAAAGATGTTTAAATTGATCTAATTAATCAAGTGAAATCTAATAGTGTAGTTGCCTTGTGCCACTAATCCATTCCAATATCAGTTTTATTACTAGATGGTGAAACAAGTTTAACTCAAAGTGCATATTTTTAAATATACGGGGTACAAGTCAAGTAATCCCTTGTATCCTTAAATACATAATGTGTGACACTGCCATGCGTGAGACGATCTCGTTGTGATATGGATGGCCATGTGTGAGTCACTCCTTTTGTTATAATGACCATGTGTGAGCTTGTTCTTCTAGTGTCATACATGTACCAAGGTGTGCTAGTTATGATTATATATGTGGATGGCCATGTGTGAGTCAATCCCTAATCTTGACTATATGTCATTTTTGTAGTTGACTGATATGTCTCTATGGTGTTTTCTCTTGTGTTGACCAAGAGGTGTGGTGAGGTCGTGGACTCCAAATCTTCCTTTAGACCTTGTGTGGCACTGATTTTGACTTATCACGTGGTCAGTTGGATTTGGATGGTAAGACTCAAATCCTCAAGGCATAATGAAATACGTAATCAGTCGTGTAGTATACTTGTGTAGGATCAAATACAAAAACATTGGTTGAGGCCTTGCTTGATCTTTATACAACGTTGTTGATAGAAAATATACATGTTCTTCTTATTCCTTTTAAGTTATTAAGATATTTTATAATTCAACAATAATTGCCCCTTCCTATTAATAATAATTACCTGCTTCATCTTAGTTGTATTTATAACTGCTGCTGAGTTTATCTTATCTGTGATAATAATAGAGTTTGTGGTGAGTTATATCTCCCGTTGAGATTTGGAATCTCACTCAGTTGGTTTCCCCCTCCCTTTTTTTAAATGGACGAGCGCAAAGAGGTATAGATCGTGCAGAGGAGGTTGAACTACAGCCAGAGGAGCAGTAACTAATAAGGTTAGAAGTGATGCTGGATGTCTTTTGTCGTAGAGTCCTAGAGTCGTCTCTATACACTCGGGTCTTTGGGAGCGTTTTGTAGATCTTTTGTGAATGTGCTATCTTTATGTGTCCCTTTGTATATCAGATCTTAAGGAATCATGTATATATGTTATGGAACAGTACTTTCGTTACAAGTTGACAACATGTCTTGTGAATGTTTTGAGGCATGAAAGGACTCATGTATAAATGTTCTTGCTATATGACTATTTTATGAAAAAGGTTTTAATTTTTAATGTTTATCGTTAATTTGTTCGTTAATCTTTCTTCTGCAGTTATGTTTTGAGTAATCTCATTTTGTGTAGTGTGGGGCGTCACAAAGCCTTTTTGGTAGCAATTTGAAGAAATAAGTTGTGAATACATTATTCGTTCCTTGATCTAAAACTAATTGATTTCTACTTATTTGGTCTTTCATCTATTGAAATTAAAGCCGCCAATGTTGTTTCTCATAAAATAGAAATTTTTTATCACACTGTCACCACGATGCGCACGAAGTGTGATTTGTTGTAGGAGTTCCCGTATCGCACTACATCTTTGATTCCGGAAAATCAAAGTTAATCATCTGAAATCTTTCTCCTTTATCTGTATGATCTTCTTTCCTGCGCCTCTTCTCCATGTCTTTTGGTTGATCGGACTCCTCCAATTCGGAATAAT
The DNA here is from genome assembly GCA_963693085.1 of Alisma plantago-aquatica. NCBI lineage: Eukaryota > Viridiplantae > Streptophyta > Magnoliopsida > Alismatales > Alismataceae > Alisma > Alisma plantago-aquatica. The sequence continues at coordinate 758,373,558 of OY856412.1, forward strand.
GAGTTGGTATTCTGTATTGTATCGGGATCATGATTTTGTAGACAAATATCTGAAACAAGAATACTCATTTAAGCAAAGCAGTGGCTGCGGTGATTACTCTCATCATGGGCATTGAAAAAGACATCCGTAACGATTTTTGTCATGTTCTGGAATCAGTGCTCGTATAGAATCATAAATGCTTTTCACCGATGGTCTTCTTATTTTGTTGTTTCATTTATTTGTCTTCAATACTATATGTATTATCATGTTCTGGATAGCAAGAACACAAGTAAATATAACTGGTTACTGAAGGTTCAAATTTTTATATTTTTTATGTTTTCCTGTTACGAGGATATACATTAAGACATGTATAATTCAGTCATATGTCACTTATTTACTTGTGACTTATTGTACAATGATGCATGTGTTTGTTTAAGAATGATTGAGTAGTGTGTAATCCATACACACTAAATGATACGTATGATGTAACTTGTGTAGTTCTCATTAATCAAAGACTAAGTTACATCATGTATAACTCAAGATATAATGATACCACCCAAAGGTGGATCGTTTTATATATGTTAAATTATATTATGTCTTTAGATTAATAAAAATATTTTACTTAAAGGTAGGATATTTTATTTTTCTAATGCATATAATTTATTTTGAGGGATATACCTAACATCCTAATATAAACTTACTCAGTATTAAAAATTCTTCCAAAGATAATTTGCAATCATTGATTGTGATTAGTATTATAGAAGTAATAAAGTAGACATCAAAATTTACTTTTATATTTTAGTTGTGGTTTTAATATGAAAATTTATTATTGCAGTTATTTCCCCATCCTTTTATGGTGAAAATAACAATATTACAAATCTCAATGGTTCAAACTTTAACAAATGGAAAGAAAAGGTCATGTTTATATTAGGGTGTATGGACTTAGACCTAGCTTTTTGAGTAAAAAAACCACAACCCTTACAGAGGAAAGTACTACAGCAGAAAAAGTCAATTATGATAAGTCAGAATGATCTAATGGCTTAGTTTGCTTCTTACGCAAGCACATGTTGGAAAGCATATTAGATGATCTATTTCTACTTCTGAGTTGGCAAAAGATTTTCTAAAAATAGTGGAGGAACAATATCTTTCTTTTAGTAAATCTAGGGCTAGCAACTTAATGGTTAAGATGTGTTCTATGAAATACAATGGTTCTTATGAGATCTGTGAACACATAATGGAGATGAGAGACATTGATGTTCAACTTGATGAGATGGAGTTATCTATTTCTGAGGCATTTCTTGTCAGTATGGATCATTCAAGGTCTCTTACAACACAGAAAAGGAAAAATAGTCAATAAATAATTTATTGGCCATGTGTGTTCAAGAAGAAGAGAGACTTAAGAATGAAGAAGTCCCTACTGCACAGTTAAGCACCCATGATAAGCATAGCCGCAAGGGCAAAGGAAAAATAAAGGAAACTGCTCCTATCTCAGGTGGAGTGTCCAAGCTAGGTGACGACAAGGCTGGGGGAATCAAGACTATAATTGCAATGCTTCTTCTACCATAAGAAAGGACATGCTAAAAAGGAGTGCTTCAAATATAAGAAATGGTTGGAAAAGAAAGGTATAATGTCTCTTATTTCATATAAATGTCATTGTTCAAATGTTCATTTATATAGTTGGTGACTCGAATCTGGTGCCACTGTGTATATTTCCTATACATTGTAGGGATTTCTAAATCAAAGGAAACCAATAGAGCTTGAAAAGTCATTTATTCAAGAAATAAATTGGGCTCTCGCGTAAAGGCCGTTGGTACATGCAGATTGATCCTTGACAATAGAAAGTTACTGGACCTAGAAAATACCTTTTATGTACCAAACTATAGTAGAAATTTAGTCTCTATTTCTAGACTAGACAAATTAAACTATAATTTCTTTCTTCAAAGTGAATAATTTCCATTGTATAAAAACTCCAATTTAATTTGTACTTGTGTTTTAATAAATGATATCTATCAAGTTCAATTAAGCCCTCATTTTGAGCAATATCTTATAGTCCTTCATAATGTCATTGGTAATAAACACATATTGTTAGATGAGCAATCATCACTTCTTTGGCACCCAAGATTGGGACATATTTCCAAAGAAAGAATCCAAAGATTAGTAAAGGAGGGAATTTTAGGACCCTTAGACTTTACTGATTTTGGAACATATTTTAAATGCATAAAGACTAAGCAAACTAACACTTCTAAAAAGGGTGCCAAGAGGAGTAATGGGACATTAGAAATAATTCATACATATATTAGTGGACCTTTTCCACCTTGTTTTACAGGAGAAAAAGTATTTTGCAACCTTTATCGATGCTATTCACGATATATGTTTCTCTACTCATTAAATGACAAAAGTGAGGTTTTTCAAGCCTTTTAGGACTTTAAGGTTGAAGTGGAGAAACAATTAGGTGAAGTGATTAAGATAGTCAGATCAGATAGGGTAGGTGAATATTATGGAAGGCCCACTAAGATGGGATAGAGAAATGTATCATTTGCATATTTCCTTCAAGAAGAGGGTATTGTACCTCAATATACAATGCTAGGCACATCAAATCGAAATGGTGTAGATGAAAGAAGGAATTGAACAATAAAGGAAATGGTTCGTGCAATGCTTTGTAATTCATCCCTTCCTTCTACAATGTGGAGTGAGGCTTTAAAGACGACAATGCATGTATTAAACAAGGTTCCTAGCAAGTCTGTCCTGAAAACCCCATATGAATCATGGTCGGGAAGGAAGCCATCCTTGAACTATATGCACATATGGGGATGCGTGCAGAAGCTATAATCTATAATCTATATGAGAAGGCATTTGACCCAAGAACCACTAGTGGTTTCTTTATTGGTTATCCAGAAAGGTCAAAGGGATATAGATTTTAGTATCCATCTCACCCACAAAAAGTAGTTGAGATGGGTAAGACTAGATTTTTGGAGGATCATCATCTCATTGGGAATGACCTACTTTAGAATATATGTTTTGATGAAATGCATGATATTTCTCTTACACCTGCACCTAGTCAAGGTCCTATAGGCTATCTAGTTTTTGTTCCCATGAACAATTGTCAAGTGGATAAGCCAATAGAAGTAGATCATGCTCCTAGTCGGGTTGAAAATGAACAAGTTGATTATACTCATGATGAAGAACAACCTGAAGAGCCTACAGAAATTGTAGAACCCAATGTTGAATTAACAAGATCTACATGATCAAGAAGACCTACCAACCCATCTGACTGCGTTGTATACCTTCAAGAGTCAAATATGAACTTTGAACATATTGATCCCTTATCTTTTTCACAAGTAATAGATTGTGAAAATTCCTCTAAGTGGCTTGATGCCATGAAGGGTGAACTAGCATCCATGGATAAGAATCAAGTATGAGACTTGGTACCTTTACTAGAGAGTATTAAACCTATTGGTTGCAAATGGGTCTTTAAGACCAAAAGGAACTCAAATGGTGAAATTGAGAGGTATAAGGCTAGATTAGTTGTGAAGGGTGTCACATAAAAGGAAGGCATTGATTACAAAGAGACCTTTGCTCCAGTATCATCAAAGGAATCCTTTAGAGTAATCATGGTCTTAGTAGCTCATTTTGATTTTGAGTTACACCAAATGGATGTGAAAATGACATTTTTGAATGAGGATCTATCTGAAGAAGTCTATATGGAACAACCATAAGGTTTCATTGATAATAGTAGAAGTCATATGGTTTAAAAACTAAAGAAATCAATTTGTGAATTTAAACAAGCATCCAGACAATGGTATATAAATTTTAACACCATTATATCAACTTTTGGATTTAAACCTGATATTATTGATAGGTGTAGATACCTCAAGGTCAGTGAGAATAAGTTTATAATATTGATTCTTTATGTAGATGATATTCTACTAGCAAGTAATAACTTGAAAATATTACATGAAACCAAAGAGTTTCTTTCCTCTAATTTTGAGATGAAAGATATGGGTGAAGCCGTGTATGTACTCGGTATGGAGATTCATAGAGATTGAGCTAAAGGCATACTTGGAATATCCCAAAAGGCTTATATATCTCAAGTTTTAGAGAAGTATGGAATGAAAAATTGTTCACCTGGACCTGCACCTATAGTCAAAGGAGATAAGTTTAACTTCAAGTAGTGTCCCAATAATGACATTGAAAGGAATGAAATGAGAAAGATACCATACATATCTGTAGTTGGGAGCCTACAATATCTCTAGATATGCACCCAAAAGGACATTGCTTTTTCTACTGAAATGTTTGGTCGTTACCAAAGTAACCCAGTGAGCCATGAAGAAGGTGATGTGCGATCTGCAAGGGACAAATTATTACATGCTTACATATAGAAGGATAAACCACCTTGAGGTTATGGCATATTTAGATATAGATTTTGCTGGTTGTCTAGATAATAGAAAGTCTACAATAGGCTATATCTTCCTACTAACTGGTGGTGCAGTGTCATGGAGGAGTGTCAAACAAAAGACTATGACTTCATCCACCATGGAAGCTGAGCTTATAACTTGCCATGAAACATCATTACAAGCAATTTGGCTTAAGAATATGATACATAATCTTAAAGTTGTTGCTTCAATTCATTAGCCATTACAGATATACTATGATAATGAAGTTTCAGTCACTTTTGCTAATAATGATAAATACACCACTGCATGCAGACACCTAGACATAAAGCTCTATGTTGTTAATGAGTGAGTTGATAATAAGATGATAATGATTGATCACATTAGTACACAATATATGATATCAGACCCTCTTACAAAAGGGCTAGCTATAGGGTTGTATACATCTCATGTAAAAAAATATGGGTCTGAGAAAGTCATTTGATGTGTAATGGTTAATGTGATGTGATAATGTAATATTTATTATGTGGTCACATATTTGACTCGCTATTTTTGTTTCAATACTAGTTATAACAGAATGTCAATTTTGACATAAAGTAGGACCACATAATAGATTTTAGGTCAATCTATTCATAAAGTTTATGTCACTACATATAAGATTCTTAGATATTATAGTACATATAAGGAAGTACAAATTTATTTGGTATCAACCACTATGACTCGTATCTGTCATTTTATATAGAAGTGTTTTTGTTGAGCATCAATTAAAAATTGTTAAGTGTTATTGCCATGACATTTTGGGCTAAGTGAGAAATTGTTAAATGTCATTTTGACAGTGTGGTCTAAAATAAGATAATATATTAATTATTAGAATTTCCTGAAGGGATGCATCTTTTGGGGATTTAGTGTAGACTCTTTAACTGCCATGCCTCTTGGTGATGGATAGAGTGATATTAAAATTTTTATATAAAGGCTTGTACCTCTCTCCATGGAATGCTATTCATAACTGACTCCATCCATCAGAGAACCCATCAGGAGAGAGAAACCCAATTCCTCTTCACATACATTTTTGCTCAGGAACGCTCGCTTCCGCTTGGAAACGCTCCTCGTTTCTGCTCGGGAGATCTTTCAGTGTTGCTCAGACGTTTTCGTTACTATTGCACACCATTACTCTGGACCTACATCATGGAGGCTTCTCAGAACTCTAGTACATTCCTCCCACAAGGCATCAATTGGAAAATCCATTCAACTTGGTATTTCCATTCATTGATAAACATATATTATTCAACTTTTTTTCTTACAATCTTAACTTCATCAACTAATCAAATTTTAATGACAAACATTACCTCCTATTTGTTTAAAATAGTTTGAACAATTCCTAGAAAATGTTGTCCTTTAGATTTGTTCCTAAACTATTGCACAAAAATATCCTTCCTCTTGCAATTGATTGTTATATTATTAGTTAAGGTAAACACTAGAATTCATATCCTATAGTGATTTTGAGGTACACAAAAGTCACACCGGTCACAGTATTACAAAAAATAAGGAGTTCCATGTCAAACTACCAACTATATTTAATGAGGTACCTTGGCTACTATGTGAGAGGAGCTAAACATTCATACATTTATCACATCAAGGACTCTAAAAATAGAGATTATGCCACTAACAAATAGTCAAAAAGGTCATCCTTTCTCAATGAACTAGACCTACCAAACTCAACTAGAAAAACCATTCATACATTGTTACTTAGAAAAACCCATCCATCGGATGAGAACATTTTAGTGCTTTTCCTATTGATAGAAGATGGACCCTAATGAACGTGTACTACTACAGAAACAACATTCAATGTCGCTTTTCTGGGCGTCGGTTATTTAAAAAAACCGCCGCCTATAACATTACATGTCGACTATTTAGTAAATCTGACGTCTATATTCGAAGACCAGCCAGACACGGGTACCACTTTGTATTCAGCGTTGGCTGCATAATAAACAACCGACGCCTAAAATCGCCAGCGAAATCCAATTTTCGAGCAAAATTTTTTTTGGCACATACAACGCCGGTTTTTTTACCAAAAACCGCTGCCTATAAAAGATGAAAAATTGTGCGAAAAGTTCCATCTTAGGTGTCGGTTATCCGTTGATAACCGACGCCGATAATGGTTCCCGCCATACTATTTAGGGTAAAATTTATCTAATTGGAAGTCGCTTATTTAAGTAGAACCGATGCCGAAGATGTTAGGTGTCAGTTGTATTTTATAGTCGATGCCTTTTACCAACTTAATAGACCCTCGAACGGCCACTGTCCCCTTTCTTCTGTTTCATTGCTAGAATTTCTCCCTGGTGCTGCTGCCGCCTGACTCCAACCCCCACCCGCCGCTGTTGCTGCTTGTGCGCCGCCGCCGCTCCCTGCTCCTTCTGCGTCGTCGTCTCTGGTCCTAGTCGTCGCGCCCTGTGGCTACCTGCCTGCCCTACGTCGGCGGTCCTGGAGGTCGCCGCGCCTGCCCTGCGCCGGCGGTCCTATACTTGACCTCACCTCGCCGCCGACCTGTCGACCTCACCTCGCCCTGCTCGCTTTCCCAGGTACCTGCCGACCTACCCAGGCGGCACCCAGGCGCGCCTAGGCGGCGATGCGTTCACCTAGGGTCTCAAACCCAGGCACCCAGCCTAGTTAGGCCTCTGGGATGCCTGGGCTGTGCCAAGGCACAATGCTGCTGTGTATTTTTTTTTAAATTAAGTTCTTTACTGATTTGTGTTTATTTATGTACTGATTTGTATTTATTTATGTACTGATTTGAGATGAGTGTTAATTGATCTAGTTTGCTTACTTTCCTTGTAATGCCATCTTTTATGTACTACGACATAGTCACCTTTAGAGTATTAAAATGATGCAACTTGTACACTTGTTAAATTTGAATCTATAAATCCTATGAATTGATATCACCCCACAAAATCACTAGTCACTATTATGTCTTGTACACTCTAGATCTAATACTTTTATGCTATTTTAACACCATGAGACATTTTTTGCTCATTCTAGTGGATTATTATGACCTATGATGACCTAACATGAAACCATGCTCTTAATGATATGATTTACATATCTATTATTGTGTTTGTTGGCCTAGAAACCCATCCAAGATTTACTCATTAGGAGTAAATCTTGGATAGTCCCCGGTTTGGGACTGTTCTTGAACACCCAATCTCACTTAGGATGTAAGTGTATAATGTGTATTGGGTTTTCGAGAAAATTCCGGTAGCATTTCCTCGTTTGTTCTCTAAGTACATATGTACTTAGAGAACAACGGGGAAATACTGCCGAAATTTTCTTGAAAACCCAATACACATTATACACTTACTAGTGAGATTAGGTGTTCAAGGATGGGATATGTGGTACACATTTATTATATATAAGAATGACATCACATGTGTTTGTTGGCCTAGAAACCCGTCCAAGATTTACTCATTAGGAATAAATCTTGGATAGTCCCCGGTTTGGGACTGTTCTTGAACACCTAATCTCAATTTTAGAGGCATGTATGTTTATATTTTTTTATTGAAGCTAAATGTTTGCTTTTTTTAATATCAATATCATTTTCAGATTTTATTTTTCATTATCTTCTAGTTAATACAAATGTTAAATGTTTGCCTTTTTCTAGTTAATACAAATGCTAAATGTTTGCCTTTTTCTAGTTAATACAAATGCTAAATGTTTGCCTTTTTAATGACATTTTCAGATGGCTGACCATGATGAGCATGATGTCCATGATGAGAATGAAGTCCATGATGAGCATGTTGTCCATGATGAGCATGGCGAGGATACTAATGTAAGTTCTAAAAATCATATCCTGTATTTCTATAAAATTCATTATCTTCTAGTTATGTCATATATCCCATATTTCTATATTGTGCTAATTAAGTGTGTTTATTTTTGTCAAATTTTAGGTTGATAATGCACATGTACCCACTGAAGCACTGGAGCAACTTGATGCGCAGCACCAAACACTTAACAAGAAAAAGGGCATCACTCTGTTGAAGAAGTTAATAGCGATGAGTGGTAGTGGATCCAAATTGGTTGTTGAGTTTGATAATGGAGGAAATGCAATTAGAGTGAACCGCAATAATTTTGTAAACTATCTTGAGTGTGTCACTCGAAGCCATTGTGGTGTTAAGTATGATAATTGGCATAAAGTTCCTCAGGCGAAGAAAGACTTGATATGGAAGGATTTATGCGTGAGTTATTATTATTTACAATTCTATTTTGTAGATTACAAATTATATTATTTGCAATTCTATTTTTGGATACTAGTTAATAAGAATTCTATTTTACAGAATTTGTTTGCATTGGATGAGAAGTTGCATCGTAAAAGCATGATGCAACGCGCTGGAAAGATGCTTAGGAACTATAAGACAAATCTGAACAGAGAATACATAAAAGATGGTGATAAGAAGAAGAAGAAATCAGCCCTTAAGCAGTGGAACTTCTTGGACAAAGAAGATTGGGACAATTTTGTTGCTTCAAGAAAATCTGAAGAATTCAAGGTATTAGGCGTCACTCCCAATTTAATTAATATACGTTGTATTCACCTATTCAAGATTAACATTTAGTGCTACTAACCAAATCATTAATGTACATACTAACTAGGCCCTCAGTGACGCACAAAAAGCAAGGCGTGCACTGAATGTGCATGACCACACTATGGGTCCAAAGGGCTATGCAAGCATTTGCCAAAGACTACAGGCGGAGTCTGCGGCTACTCAGGAGTCTACTGCTACTCAGGAGTCTGCCACACCCATGCCTCACCATGATATTTGGATAGCTGGGAGGCAAAACAAGAAGGGTGAAATAAAGAAGCCCGTAACTGCTGAGGCGGTTGCGAAAATGGTAAAATACAACTCTTAGAGCAATCGTTTGAATATTGATTATTTGTGGTGTTAACTAATAATGTGTGTTGATGGTGATTAGCGGGAGCTGCATGAGCAGAGGAAACAAGGCACATTCATCCCTCAGGACACAAGGGATGAATTGACACTTGCTCTGGGTAACCCAAAGCATCCTGGACGTGTTAGGGGTGCAGGCGCTGGTGTGGGCATCAAAACATTCTTTGGGCCATCCCAACACAAACCCAGAGCGGGACTTTCACAAGAAGAGGTAACCTATTCTTTTTTTAGAATGTTACTGCAAAAGGGAATTCAATAATAAGAAGCTAATGTTTCTTTTATCCATGTATAGGAGAATAAGAGAGTCGAGGATATAGTTGCTAAGAAGGTCAATGATATAGTTGCTGAGAAGGTCAAGGAAGAAATAGTGCGGTGGTAGGCATCTCAGGCTTCCAATCAGCCTATGGCGACCCACTCTTCTCCTGATGCACAGACTGCGAGTAATCCTGGAGATCCATCGCCTAGAACGTCTCCTGTAAGTATTGTTTATGACATTGTAGCTAGTCTTTTCAAGATGATATGTATATATGTATAACATTCTTTACGTAAATTTGTAGGCATTGAAGCCATGCCGCTTAAGAATGCAAGACTATGTTGTTGCAGAGGCGTGGGCTTACCTGTCCCTTCCTGGGGCAACGTTTCATGGGACTCCAATGCCGCAGGGCTACGTTCGTGTGAGCCCGATGTGTGTATTACCCGATTGGAGGGAAGCTGCATTGCCATATGCCCACCCAGATATTGATACACTTGGTGAGGCAGAAGGCGGGGTGATATTGTGGCCTAAAGCAGATGTCGTCTACACTGCTAAAATTTTAAGATAAATTTACATTACTTTAGATTGTTAATGTGTATATATGAGGTCAACTGATCTGAAATTATATATACAGGTTAAAAAGAAGACACCCGGAGTACCTAGGCCTCCACCTCCACTTCCTGCATTACCAAGTTGGGTTCCAACTGACCTAAAATACCTATTAGGTCCTACTTGTAGGGGAATGACATGTTGGCTACAGGCACATAATATACATTGCCCTATAGTTGTTTCTTTAGAAGCAGATTATGCAGGTCAATCATACGATAGCTCTTTATTTATACAAGATATTATTGAGCTGTTTATGTATGATTGGTTGAATACATCAATGATAGAGACATGGATAAGGTGAGATCTTGTTTATACATCCATATACCTTGTGTAAGACCCGGTGATCTGGTTTCTTATATATTAATGCATACGTAATACATGTTTTGCAGCTACTTAGTCGAAGATCAATGCAAACAATTTACATTTGATCATGTGGGATTTTTGATTCCATCATTGATTAGTATGGTAGCTAAAGACCCTGATAGTGTTCAACAATACTGTATAGATGCTTTTAAAATTTTCGGTCAGCAAAACAAGACGATAATAATAGCTCCATTCAATGTCAAGTAAGTTTACTTTATTTATAATTTGGACTTAAGAAAATTCCATTTTTATTGTGCATTTTGAGTTATTAATTTTTAACTTTTTTACCTATAGCGCTAGACAATGGGAGTTACTAGTTATTGTCCCCGGGACGTTCACTGTTTATTATCTAGATCCTGCGGGAAGTACATTGAACATTAAAATTGGACACATATTGAGAATGCCATTATTCTGGTGAGAAATATTTCATTTTTATATCCGTTAACATCTGTTATTACATTACTGTTTAATTATGCAATTTACTGTGTTACATTAACATGTAGGGGTTTAGATGCATTCAAAAATACTGGAGGAAATGTCCCAAAGAGAAAGAACCAGCCAATAATTTGGGAGAACGTAAAAGTAAGTTCCCGACTCCAATGTATATATTATTTATGTGAACTGTGCTTAGTTGTATTTTTTAATATTTTGTATGTTTCAATTTATAGTGCGCTACACAAGACAACGGCTGGGCATGCGCATACTGTGTGATGCGATTTATGCAGATGATTATCCGACATGTCGCATTGGATATTAATACCATACATGATGTATTATATATAGTCTCATTAGTTAGTATGAAATATATCAATCTTATTTTTATATTATTAGTTATATACATACATCATTCTCTTTGCAGGTGTTTAAAACTGACCACACTATAGGTAAACACTTAAAAAATGTAAATGCTCCATATACGATGGAAGCATTAAATGAAGTAAGAGAAGAATGGGCAAAAGCCATACAAGCAGTGGCGATTGTAAGATATAATTGGGATGTTGATAGCGATCCTGAATGATATTTTGTAAATGAATATTTCTGAATGTTTATACATGTATTTGAATGTTTCTACATGTGTGAATGTGAAATTGAATTGATGTCTGAATGTATCTACTTGTGTGAAAAAATATTTGTTAATTTTGCAGGTTTGTGGCCTGTTTATAGGCTGATATCAATGGATGTCGTAAACCTGCAGTTCAGGAAACTGAACTGCAGGTTCTCATCATGCTGACCAGCCACAGCAGGCCTGCAAACTGATAAGAAAAAAACATTAAAGTATAGGCGTCAGTTATTTATAGAACACCGACGCCTAAGGCCTACAATGTCGGTTATTGGATAAAAACCGACGCCGAATGCGACAAACAACCCGACCGTGCAGGAAAGCACGACCGTGGTGGAAAAGGCATCGCTTATTAGTATAAAACTGACGCCTATAGTACTAAACACGGCCGTGCAGCGAAGCACGGCCGTGTCGTCTGGGTGTATGGCGTCGGGTGTTCAGTTGTTAACCGACGCCGAAAGTGTCCTAGGTGGTGTCCTTTTTTGTGGCGTGAACCCTATAGACGTCGGCCAACTATATATAACCGACGCCGATAGATCATATAGGCGTCGGTTGTAAAACCGACGCCGAAGAGTTTGACCTTTAGCGACGCTCACATAGGCGTCGCTTGAAAACCTTCGCCAAAGGGGGTTAAAAAACTAACGCCAAAGGCTATTTCTGTAGTAGTGGTGAACATAACAAATTTATTAGTGCAATCATGTTTTTATGTCCATAATGAAATCAATGGAGGTATTTGAAATTGGGATCGAATTTACAAATGCACAACTCTCGGTTTGGATCTAAGTGTAACCCGAGAGTCTAGGTCATACCAAGTTAAGTTGAAAATAAACCACAAATTGAAGTAAACTATGAAACGATCAATCACATAAGAGACAAACTACTGATGGTTTTTCCCGTTTTGAATCCTTGAGCTGATTAAGAATTTCAACATGACATAACACTCAACATGTATCAAGTTTGTGGTAAATCCTTAAGCAAACATAACTGGTAAACCGCATCACCTTGCTGCTAGTAGATGATACACACAAATACATATACAAACAGTACTTTAGAACAAAGATATAGATACATAACAACAAAAAGCATACAACCATCATGTTAACAAAAATTTCAAATATAAACAATCTGCCCTCAACATCTTTGTGAGCAATAATGGCCCCAACAAAAACATACAACTCATCCTCACTCCCTTCCTCAAGACAAGAGTCCTACTACAGCTGGGTACGCCATTGTAGTGAGAGATAGAAAGAGAATACACAACTCATATATGACATTATAGTCCCACTAAGTGAGAAAACCACTGATAAATAGATAAAACATATGGTGGTTTTAGGCTAACTTTGAGATTAGTAAATGCCATGTATCCATATAGATATAATTCAGAAAATAACATGATATTAGTAGGGGTGGCAATGGGGTTTGGGTTGAGCGGGTTTTATTTTGGATCAACACTTTTTGGCTAGACCCTAAACTTGCAAAAGATGAATTTTGGGTCGAAACTCTTAACCCTAACCTGACCCGCAAGTAGTTCGGGTCTATCGGGTCTGACCCGTAAATCCAGCACCAACACAATAGTTTTAAAAAAAATGCTATGATTTGTCTAGTCATTGATAATTCCCAAGTATAATTAACAAATTTCATTGCGATAAACTTACAATGTGATTGAGAAACACATATAAAGCCTATTGTAGTTTGTTTGAGACTTTTAAACACAAGTTCTTAATATAATTAGTATAATAAATCATACAAATCAATACAAAACCATATAGAATTGTCAAAATAAACTTCATGATTGATGGATTAGTAAATTAATGGGTCATTGGGTGTCCTAAAGTATAATATTTATAATTTTATTTGAAATATAATTCTAAATTTTGGGTCAATCGGTTCAATTCGGGTCTAAAGTCCAAACCCGGACCCGACCATAAATTAATTTCAAGTTCGGGTCAATTTTGGGTCGGATCGAAAAACCTTAGACCCTAAACTTGTTTAAAATTTCGAGTTCGGGTCGGGTCGGGTCGGTTCTTGTTTTGCCAGCCCTGACCTAGATATTAGACAACTTAGCAGATTAGGCTGACAGACAAGAACTATGCAGTGAAACAATTGAGTACATAACAAGTGCACAAGAGAAATCTTTAACAAAATAAAACTATTCCTTTCATTTATAATCGACTGGGGAAGATAAAGATCCAACTTAAATGTTTTTATTGCTTTCCCAACTTTATTCCGTTATTCATTTTAAATTGTAACAAAGTATAGTTCAAATTTGGGGAGACGTTTACTTTTAAGTTACTAGTTTTAAATTGAACACATATAGCCTCTACCAAGAATAACAGACTCCTCCGGTCAATGGAATAAAAAAACTAAGAAGTAAGAAGTTGGAACCAGGGCCGGCATTTGTTTCTTGCTTTTGACCGTAAGGGTCTTGCCATCCAAATTGACTAATGAGTGAGAGGGACAGTTTGGAGAACCGAAGCTTCTTGGACTTGGAATCATACAAAGTCGTGGCGCGCATTTTCCTCAGTGGATGCGTGATAGACGATTCGTCGATTCGCATCTCGTCCCGATTTGGTTTTCTTCTCCGGAGACCAGACTCAAGGCGACTGTTTACAGTGGAGAAATCAGAGACGACGGTAGTTTTCTCAACTAATTTTCCATGTCGACGCCTCTGAATTGACTATGGTCCCAAGAAACATACGGATGAGATGACTGTCAGTTGCTAATGACCAAAGAGATTTGGTCTCTGCTGGATCAGAAGTTTGCTTTCCCCTACTTATTTTTGTTTTTCTGGTGGACGACCGATTAAACCAACAATTAAATACCAGCACAACAGCCGAGCAGACTAATAAACAGAACCAGCATCATCAACCTGCTTGTAAAGCTCACATGTCCCAACTCAGATGCAACAGCTGAGGACTTCTTCTGTCCCCAAACAAAAGATCAAAAAGATGTCATGAGCCCCATCTAAAATGTAAGTTCCTTAGGATGAAGACTTAATTATTATGTCGCTTTACCTGCTAGGAAAAGTTCAAACCAGTAGTTATAAGATTTAAGAGCACGCGATTTCGAACTCCTGATGGTCATGAAGCTTTTCACCTCCCTTTTCGCTACATCTCCCACCGTTTCTAAATATTTTACGACTGGAATCCGTCTTCGCGCTACGACAGGATACCCACACTAGCTGCCTGTGGGCTGTGGCCGCTATAATGCTGTTCTGTTTTCCGCTGTGCTACACTGTTATGGATACAATGGAATTGTGGTGGTCCAGCCCTTCTCTTTCTTTTTCTTTTTTCTTTTTTTTAGACTATCTTGTCAAGTCAATACTCCATGTAGCGATTATAAGGAAGCACCCTGTGACTAATTGCTGCGTGCGTGGGTCTTGCTAATTTTCTTTTTGGGGATGGGCTTGGGGGTTAGAAGAATGAAACAATTGGTTCATTGGTAAAAAGTCATACACCATCTACACATGATTTCAAACTCATTCGTCTGTAACCCGTTGAGTCGTTGATGAAAACCAAGCCAACTTGGTTTCTCCTGATGGCTTATGTGGTTTATACATTCAACAACTAAATTACAAGTTGAGTATGCATGCCATATTGATTTATTTCTAGATGTGCTACAATTTAATTAGCCGCAAGTTAGTGCCCAATAACAACCCATGATTGTGTACCAATTTCGCTGGGTACATCGCCTGTATGATTTCATCTAATAAATAACTAAGAAATGTATTTGATTAACTATGCACCCATTATTATCCCCCTCCCTCGGACAATTTCCTCACTTTAGCCATAATCCCCTTGAAAGACACTCTATTGTACCTCCTTTGACATGATTCCTCGTTAAGTAGACTGTTATCAACTTTTTTCACTTTTCATTTTCTTAATATTTCATCGATTATATAACATGAATAAAATGTAACATTGTCAAAACAATATATTAATTGTTAATACTGTAGTATATAAAATTATCTCAATATGTATAGTGAAACCAAATGTTAAATTTTTTTTTGCACACGTGGAAATCCACGTCAATATGAAAAAGTGTTTTTTAGACTCCACCAGGGGCAAATAAGAAAAAGAGACAGAATGCATAACTAGAAATTAGAGTCAACAATGTAATTACAAATAGGGAAGGTTTAACACCCATCTCACCTAGTAAATTAGTATTGAACTTGTTTCTTATTGTTCTCTAATTAGGTTGGTTTTAGGTTGGAATAAAGGAAAAAAGTGGTGAAAAAAAAAAGAAAATGTCTTTTTTATGTTTTGTAGATCATTGGGGCTTGGAATGGCCATGTCTTTTCTGTCATTTCTCTAATATCCCAATTTTTTAGGTTTGAGGTCCTAGTTGCCTTAGAATCTCCTACCGAGGAGATTCCTCCCTAGAAGTTAGGACTAATGCATAGGAAAAGGGAGGAGAGATGATATGAAAAAGATTTATTTAAGAGTATGATTTGATTACATTCAAATAATTAGATCAATAAATATTGATAGATTACATGATAGTAGGGCAATTTTTTATAGACAAATTGATAATCCTTTACAAGAAGATTGAAACATTTACGATTAGTTGATAGAATTTTTGAGTAGTCTTGAGATGAATGGATTTGATGTGTAAGATTACTAATATTCAGCCTATTTTTTTATTATCAGTAAGCGTACTTCCTTTCTATATTAAATCCAAATTCAGCTGCACAAGTGGTTTTCATATAAAGAGCTATGACAGAAAGAAACCTATCTATATAGTGCAAAGAAAATAGTTGCCTAACGTTTTGGTTCCTAACAAAAGATTTTGGAGTGGCAACTAAACACTGTTCCGCCAAGATCAAGGTTGGTGGAACACCATGTTTTGCAACATGGTACACCTAGTGAATTTTGTGGTTCTAGAAGGTGTCCCCATATAGAGAAAAAATAGTATTTTGTATGCAAAATGTAGAAATTTGGAATATTCTAGGTGATAGTTCTGATATTATTCTTGTGATCTTAATTCATATGATATGAAAAACCCAAGGAGAGATGGATACTTGATGTGTAAGTCTTCCCTTTTAATTTTTCTTGCTCAGAAAGACATGAATTAATACGATTTTCTTTTTGTTAGAATAATGTTGAAAGGAATTGAATTTCCCATGTATTTATACTTTGCATATTATATTCAAGGGAATTCAACTGGCAGTTTCTATTTAGAAACTTATAATAAGAAAAGTTGGTGAGAAAAAGTTACAATTGACTTCAAATGATTTTTCTATTCTAGAAACCTAATACTGTGTAAAAATGGATGAATTTAAGAAGTGAAACTATATATATATATATATATAGAGAGAGAGAGAGAGAGTCGGGCTAGAATACACTCGAGTGTATCCGGAGCAGAATACACTCAAGTAGTTTTTCACGATGCAATATTTTTTTTGAAAATCTAATTCATGGATCTTCTTAAACATCCCATGAACAACTCATACGCAAAATTTGAGCACATTTGGATATGTATAGCTCATGTTATGAAGACCGCAAAAATTATGCATTTCAAATTAGTTTCGCGCGTCGATTTTGTTGCCCTTGGATGAGTGACTTACACTCATCCAAATGGGCTCAAAATTTGTATGTAGCCTAGTTATAGTATGACGGTGAAGATCAATGGTGTACATTTTGCAAAAAATAGTCTTGATATGGAAACACACTTGAGTGTATTCGTGTGATCCGTACACTCGAGTGTATTCTAGCCTGACTATATATATATATATATATATATGTGTGTGTGTGGGGGGGGGAGGGGGAATGTAGGAAAATGTATAGGGAGAATGAGAAATATAGAATGAACTCCATCATTATCCAAAGATTTCAACATTATCATGACTTTTTGTTGAGTGAGATGAAATAGGGTATTAATAGTTTTCCCCTCTCAAGACAAGGTCTGAAAATAAGTGTGAGACTCGTTAGCTTGAGTCAGGTCTGACCTCCATTTTTTATCATAAAAGGCCAAAAAATTGTGAATCATCAAAGATGTTATGTTAAACCTTGTGAATAGTAGAAAGCATCAGTGATGCTTTGTTCTTCTAATGTGGCTTGATGAAATGGTCATTCATAAAGTAAATAAGATTGAGAAGGAACAATATATATTGAACAAGGGTAGCCCTTCATCCATGAATTTTACTAATCTAACCAATCATTTCTTCCCTTAAGAGTGTTGATGAACCATCCAGACTCTTATCAGCGATGAGAGATACTCCTATCATCACCACAACTCTTACATCTATGTGTTTGACTTTCTCACCAACTCAAGCCTTAGTGAGAAAAGGTGGATGTGAAAAGTGGATAAGATGATCATTTGTCAATAGACTTTAAAATTAAGAGTTTATGATAATGGAAAATCATGGCAACTATTCAATTGTGAGAAACATATCTTGAAAGGTCATTGTCTTTTTTTTCATTATATACATATATATATATGTGTGTGTGTGTGTGTGTGTATGTGTGTGTGTGGATTAGTCTCTCCATTCAAGGAGACCCAGTTCAAATCCCCACTCAACTACCTAGGGAGAGTCATGCTACATGTGAGTCTCCCTAGGTTTGGTCTTCACTGGCATTCTATGGGTGTACAAGGTCACTTCCTAGGTTAACACTACATACATTCATACATGCATGTATATATATATATATATATATATATATATATATATATATATATATATATATATATATATATATATATATATATATATATATATATATATATATATGGCCATTTATTCACTACCCATGTGGGTAGCTAAGGTTAGTTACCCGTGCATCTATTTTGTAATAGGAAGGCACATATTTATGATGGGACAAAATAAATTGTAATGAGATAATCAAAATTATAATGCAAATACTAGTTTTGTAATACTACGTAAAGTGTTTTCATATATATCATTTTTACTGTATTTATAGGGAGAATAAACATTTCACACTGTAACTATAAAATGAGTCTTTGTATTACAATTTTGGTTGTCTTATTACTATTAGGTGTCTTCCTATTATGAAATAGATCCACGGGTAATAAAAGTTAGTTATATGCACGGGCAGTGAATATATACCATATATATATATATATATATATATATATATATATATATATATATATATATATATACATACATACATACATAGATGGAACTAGATGATAAGGAGTGACTCAAGTGGTCAAGAACGGGGTCTCCTCATGAAGGGACCCAGGTTTGAATCCCAGTTGTCGTCTTGATTTACCACCCTCCCGGGTGTTCGGCCTCCACCACGGGTATGGGAGAGGGAGGAGAAATCTTTCTCTCTTAATCCCATACATAGATGGAACTATGATGTATCAGTGTAGTGTTTGATGTGCAAGAAGGAGGATGAGTCCCATGATCATCTAGTGGGAGGATGCAGTTTCACAAAGGATGTTTGGAGGATTATATGTGAAGAGTTCCAGGTGCAATTCATGCACGAAATGGACATGACGAGAATGGTAACAAGCTGCGGAAGAGAGGACACAAAGAAGAATTTATTTGATGCTCTCTGCTATCATATTTGGGAGGAACAAAATTCCAGAAGACACCACAAAATAGCTACAAATGAAAGGAGTATTACTGTAAAAAATTGTAAATGTGTTAAACATAAGTTACACATTAGATAGTGTGTGAGTTGTTGCTCTTTTTTATTTTTGAGTGTATGGCATTGGGCCTACATGTAACTCTTGACCTTCTACTATTTGGTAGGAGGAAGTCGAAATATATTTACCTGATTCTTATACATACACACACACACACACACACACATATATATATATATAGAGTCAGGCTAGAATACACTCGAGTGTACAGATCGAATGAATACACTCAAGTGTGTTTTCATATCAAGACTATTTTTTACAAAATGTAAACTGTTGATCTTCACTGTCATACTATAACTAGGCTACATACAAATTTTGAGCCCATTTGGATGAGTGTAAGTCACTTATCCAAGGGCAACACAATTGACGCGTGAAACTAATTTGAAATGTATAATTTTTGCAGTCTTTATAACATGGCCTATAAATGTCCAAATGTGCTCAAATTCTGCGTATGAGCTAGTCACAACATGTTTAAGAAGATCAACGTATTAGATTTTTGAAAAAAAATATTGCATCATGAAAAACTACTTGAGTGTATTCTGCTCTAAATACACTCGAGTGTATTCTGCTCTAAATACACTCGAGTGTATTCTAGCCTGACTCTCTCTCTCTCTCTCTCTCTATATATATATATATATATATATATATATATATATATATATATATATATATATATATATATATATATGAGTCAGGCTAGAATACACTTGAGTGTATGGATCACATGCTACACTCAAGTTGTGTTTGTATATCAAGACTATTTTTTTATAAAATGTAAACCATTGATCTTCATTGTCATATTATAATTAAGCTAAATACAAATTTTGATCTCATTTGGATGAGTGTAAGTCACTCATCCGAGGGCAACAAAATTGATGCACGTAACTCATTTAAAATGCATAAATTTTGTGGTCTTCATAACATGACCTATAAATGTCTTAATGGGATCAAATTTTGTATATGAGCTATTCACAAGATGTTTAAGAAGATCAATGGATTAGATTTTCAAAAAAGATATTGCATCATGGAAAACTACTTGAGTGTATTTTTCTCTAGATACACTCGAGTGTATTCTAACTATATATATATATATATATATATATATATATAGCCAACAAGGATTCACTCAAGTTATCAAGCACAATGTCCCCTAAAAAATGGACCTGGGTTCGAACCCCAGATGTCATCTTGGTTTACCACCATCTTAGGCATTCATCCTCTGCCACGGGGAAGGGTATGGGAGAGGGGGAGAGAATGCCTCTCTTGATCTCATATAACGCACACACACACACACACACACACACACACATATATATATATATATATATATATATATATATATATATATATATATATATATATATATATATATATATATATATATATATATATATATATATATATATATATATATATATATATGGAGTCAGGCTAGAATACACTCGAGTGTATCCGGAGCGGAATACACTCAAGGAGTTTTTCATGATGCAATATATTTTTTGAAAATCTAATCTGTTGATCTTCTTAAATATCTCGTGAGCAACTCATACGCAAAATTTGAGCATATTTGGATATGTATAGCTCATGTTATGAAGAACACAAAAATTATACATTTCAAATTAGTTTTGTGTGTCGATTTTGTTGCCCTTGGATGAGGGACTTACACTCATCCAAATGGATTCAAAATTTGTATGTAGCCTAGTTATAGTATGACGGTGAAGATCAACAATTTACATTTTGCAAAAAATAGTCTTGATATGCAAACACACTTGAGTGTATTCGTGCGATCCGTACACTCGAGTGTATTCTAGCCTGACTCTACATATATGTATATATATATATATATATATATATATATATATATATATATATATAACATTGTGATTGGATTTCTTTGTGAGTTAGGTCAATCGTGAGACCTGAAGGAGTGGACCAATTTAAGGTCAGGATCACAACCCTAAAAAGGTTAAAATGTGGTAAGTCTGCTTATCCGGTCTAGGATTTTGATAACACAAAGTGGATGAGGTTGGGTACTAGAGAACTTTTACAATTTAGGATGGCATCACTAAGACCAATGACTATATTGGTTAAGTATTTTCTCGCTAGTGCATGATGAAGTTGGGTACTAGATAAGCTTCCCAAATTAAGGTGACATATCTAAGGCTCACATGTGTTGGTTGACTTCCTGCTCGAGAAGTCATGAAAGGATCATATATGTGTGATAGTACAATTTAAGGTCATGATTTGGGACTACTAGAGGTCAAAGATAGATTGTTTTAAGGCAGAATGATAGATGAAGCATATGATTGATCCAACATGGTGAAAGGGTAGGATAAATCTAGTTTTAGGTCATAGTCTGTGACCCAAAATGGATGTGGAAAAGTGAAGGCATAGAATTGGTCCATTTCTAGGTCATATTCTATGACATAATGAATGTGGAAAAGTGAAGGCATAGAATTGGTCCATTTTTAGGTCATATTCTAGGACATATCGGATGTGAAAAATTGAAGTATATAACCAATCCATTTATAGGTCATGGTATAGGACCATAAAGATGTAAGATGAAATCATAGAATCAGTCCATTTTTAGATCATAGCCTAGGAGCATAATGAATGTGAGATGAAAATATGAAATCAATCCAATTTTAAGCCATAGTCTGGGACCATAGCAGATGTAAGATGAAAGCATTGAATCGGCCGAGTTTTACGTCATACTCGAGGACCATAATGGATGCAAGATAAAAGCATAGAACCAATCTAGTTTTAGGTCATAGTCTAGGACCATAAAGGATGTTAGTTGAAGAATCATGGGGTGGTCAAGGATATTTATTATTAATAAATAGAGATTTCTTAGTTAATTTCCCCTTTCCTTTTTTATCTTAGATCTTTAGATTTTTATGTTTTTTGTTTGGTATTTTATTTTCCTTTTTTGTGATTTTTCTATTAATTTTTAGACTTACAATAAGATTCTATACATTTCCTTTCAAAATGTGGGGGCCATTTTGTAATTTTTTTAAGAACTATTTTTAAGGGAGAGGATGCGGGAAGGTCGATGGTTGGGACTTTGCATCAAGAGTTGAAAACCAAGATAGGCCTCCACTACGAGTTCCTTATCCACTATTTGTTGAAATGTGTGGAGAAGTTGTCAAACTAAGTCTCATTTGAAATGGAAGCTCAACCCCTCCAAAAAGTGTGTTGCATAATGATCCTCTCCAAGTCCTATAGCATAGCACTTTAATAGTAAGAATCATTGGATGTCAGTAGAAACACTCAGACATCCCTTCTTTAAGCAAGACAATTCTTCCTCTTTCCTCCATAGGGAGGCAGAGTATACACACTTCTCGTGGAATTGTGTAAGAAACTACTACCAAGTCATACCCAAACTGTGAAGAGTCCAAGTGACACTATTCCACAAAACCAGTGTCAGACCGTCCAAAACGTAAGCAGCAAAGTGGACCTTCTGTTGAGGAGGGTACACACATGCTCTTGATGGTATGTTCAATAGCCAACACCTAGACGTTGGCCTTGTCCACCATCTTGATATCTGATTTTCCCTTGAAGAAGGGCAGTTGCATCTATATGAACTCTGTGAGGGAGTACTTCTCAAATTCTATAATAAACACACCTAATAGTTCTAAGTCACCAAGTTAAATTTCTTTTAATTATGTAAAACCCTAGAATAAGTCTGACCCCCGATGATTCAAGTATTTATCACATATGAACTTACTAATACACAAAATGTAGCCCTAATTATGCAATGTTGACTAATTAGGGTTGAAATAGAAATTTACCCTAGATATGTGAATAAAATGTCCCCTTGATTTTTGTATGCGTAGAAAACATGATGTTAGCACTTTCTTCAATCCTTAGTGGTGTAACTCATCTTGAATGATTATTCAATGCATTAAGTACCTTAAGTACCCAATGAATTAAAAAAAAATATTCTACGACCCAAACCTAGAATCTAATTGGATATTTGGATTCCTCCTAGTCAAATTAGGTAGCATACCTAATTTGATTAAGTTCTAACAATCCTAGCTAGGCCTATTCCTATGAGAAAGAAAATAATTAATTATGTGAGTATTAATATAATTTTGATCAAGCTATTTCCATAATGTGACTTTTTAATGCATATACAACTGAGTTGCGGCCATTTATCTTATGGTTTGGTGTGTCATTCATTGGCCAAGTCTAGGAGATATATTGGGTTCTCTTTGAACTGTTGGATCATGATCTAACACTCCAGACCCCTTTTCCTTCCACTTATTTTCCTCACAGCTAGGCACAACAGATAGCAAGGACTCTGAAAATCCCTCCCTTCATTCTTAATGGCTTCCCAAAATTTCGCCATGATTGCTTTGAGGAATGAAGTGTCATTATAACACTACCTCCCCTCCTAGAGAAAATGCACAGTATCCCAAAACTCCTCTGTCGCTAGTTGGCATTTTGAGTTCCTCTCTACAACACCCCAAATATCACCAATATATAACAAGACCAAAGGCACCATTGGACCTATATTGATTGTCCTCTAGTTTCAATTTCAATCAGAGCAAGCTGATGAGCCACCGCAAACTCAATCTTGTTCCCAATTGACTGCGAGGGCTAGCCAACAACACTGACAGCTTCAGTCCGATTCCACTTCTAGTGAGCTTTCACAGACCCCATTAATGTCTTCTATGATGCCCATCAATTGTGCCTTTTACCTATATGTTCCATCTGCAAACCAAACTCCATGTATGTGGGTGGCGAACGTCAGATGAAACATCTGACCATATGCAAACTTCAGAAAACCCTCGTCTATTTTTGGCTTGACCCAAAGACTTTTTATCTGTTGTTGTTTTGAACTAATTTTGTTCACGTCATCCTCCCCCGATTCAAAACTCTCTGTGCTTTTGACCAATGTGAAACATTGCAAGCCTTAGACATGTTTTACTCCAATTTTTCTCTTTGAGAAGGATACCCTAGTTTACGTGATATTGAGGAGCGGGCCAACATTGGATCTTTGTTACCCAATGTAGCTTCTAGGTTTCACCATCTCGCCATTCATGGACGATGGTGGTCCGCACACCTCCAACCACCTCACAACCCTTCTGGACCAGCTAGCATAGGACATGGATGACAACAAGCAATGACTAGATCCTATGCTATGAGTTAGCCGAAGGGAGTGGTCAATCCACGGGTCATGACAAGCGAGATGGAACTTTTTTGTTTTGACTTTGGAGATGGGAAGAGTTTTAGTCTACTTGGTTTTCAACCACAATAAGACAAAATTGAGCTTGAATCGAGGATCTTAGATACCATGCCGTCAAGTTCTTCCAAACTTAGAGAAAAAATTGTAGTTGTCATTTAACAATTTTACCCTAGCTCACCTGATTCATGTATCAACCATGCATGGGTGTTTTAGTCTTTTCCCTATGACTTTTGTTTATAGCTATGCTTCAGTATTGAGTGGGGCCCATGCCATATGGCAGGCTATCAATGGAACGCCTCATCCTAGACCCACTAAGTGGAATGCTTTGCAAATTTTCAGTTCAATCGATAAATCATTATACTATTTGCCTTATTGGTTAGATGTTAATAAAATTGTATATGCACCATAAAATGTCACAAAATTAAGTTTAGTACTTGTTGGAAAGGTATTGAGACAGGGAACATACTTGACCCATGTTCACACCCCTATTAAAAACCCAATTCCCATTATTTTTGTTAGAAACTATAAATCAGATGTTAATCAAATATAACTAATCCATGATTATGTTATATACACAATAATTAGGGATGGATCATGAATTAAGACATCAGTAGTTTATTTCCTCAAGATTTGGCGGGTCGTCATGCACACTGAATATTAAGTTAGGGTTTAGGGTTTATTTTGTTGTCTTATGTACTCATAACAACTCAATTAAAGTATGATTACATTAGTTCTCATTATATTCTTATGGAAAATCATGCTCATGTTAAGAATTTATGTTTTCTACTATTTTCATGTTTATGATTTCAAACGATATTATGTATCACCACCATGTTGATGGATCACAAGATCGTGATAACCATGTTTAGTGAGTTTTGAAATTATGAGTTATTTTCATGTTCATCGTGTTAAGTATTCATATTTCAAGTTATTTTCGTGTCATTTCAAGTATAAGTTATTTTCATGTATAATTACTCAATGCCACTCACATATTTTAGCTGATTTGCATGGTTGGGGACAAGATGTCCGGAGGTGAGGAGAATGAGAAGAAATAGAAACAAAGACATTAGCTCAAGGACAATGAGGATATAGTGAAAGAGTATAAGTGCCTTGGTGGGGTGCCATTATCCACCTCAGTTTATTTTCATATTTTAAGATATAGTCATTTATACTTAGGGTTTTGAACCATGTCATAAGTTGTATTAAGTTTTGTTTTCATGTAAACTATTAAGTTATGAGAAAGGAAATGTGTTCCTATGATGGTTAGCTTTCAATGATTTCTTATTCATGATATACAATGTATGTGACCCCCATTCAATATTATGAGTAAGGAATTGACACTTCCTCTCATGTGCATGTGTGTAAAATTTGGGGTGATACAACTTGGTATCAAAACAAAAGGGTTATTGAGCACCAGGCACTCTCAAAATTCTCAATTAGTTTTACGCCCTTTAGGTCCAATTCATTAAGATTAGATTGGAGATGAGTTCAATAATGTGAAAATTTATATCCAAGTTAGATGAGAAAGTCTAAAGGTAGAAACTATGACTAGGAATCCAAGTTTTGAGATTTATTCGTTTCACAATATATACAAGGAATAGATTCCATCTAGGCTAGTCTTATGTATCTACCATCACATGTGACATGTCCTTTCTTCTTTCAATGGTTTGGCCAACCAATTGAGGGATGTAGAGGGGATGTCAAGAGCATTAAGACTAATTGTGCACTCTTTCCATCTTACTAGTGCATGTGGTATGGGACATGTACACTATTGAGTTCTTGGGGGTTTCATAATAAGGACTCACATCGTTGGGTATTTTCCTAATCAACACATATATAGGGATGTCATATAGATGGGTAATACCAAAGGACTAAATTATTAGTCACCGAAACCTAATACATCAATTAGTGAAAAGCCATTGTTTATGCCAATATTAGATGTTGAGTACATTTTGATTAAGTGAAGAGGACCAATAAAGTTCATAAAGGTAATGATAAGAAAGTAATGTTAATTAGGTGATTTTCCAATGTAAATGAGCACTTGGATGCAATGAGCTCTTTGGAGAAATGAGTACTTGGGTGCACTAAGCTCTTTGGAGCAATGAGATCATTGGAGCAATGAGCACTTTGGTGTAAAGTTATGTGGATAACTCACCTTAAGTAATAAGATTATGATAATGATAAGAGTATGTGAACACTTTTTTGTGGTAGATGGTGAATGTATGATTTAGTTTTCATCAGTAATGCATACATGTGTTAGTATTGTTAATCATGCTAGACAATATTGAGTTATCCATGATAATGTAAAAAAACATACATGTTAGTACACAATTATGAGTTTTTATGAAAAGATTATAGTGTTAGTGTACAAATATGTGAAAACCTAAGGTGGGTATTACCATGTTAGTGCATGCAAATTTTGAGGACGAAATTTCTCAAAGGTTGGTAGAATTGTAACATCCCAAAAATTTCAGTCTAAAAGAAGCATACCCAATAATGCTAAGTAACCAAGTTAATTTTCTTTTAATAATGTAAAACCCTAGAATAAATCTGACACGCGATGATTCAAGTATTTCTCACATCTTAACTTATTAATTTTTTCATGATGTAAAACCTTAGAATTAGTCTTACTCACAATGATTCTAGTATTTATCACATATTAACTTATTAATACACGAAATGTAGCCCTAATTATGCAATTTTGACTAACTAGGGTTGAAATAGAAATTTACACTGGATATGAGAATAAAATATCCCCTTGATTTTTTTAGATAACATGATGTTAGGACTTTCTTTGAACTTTGGTGGTGTAACTCCTCTCGAATGATTATTCATGCATTAAGTACCCTAAGAACCTAATGAAGTAAATCACATAATTATATGCCTCAAACCTAGAATATAATTGGAAATTTGGATTCCTTATGGTGGTGTACCTAATTTCATTAAGTTTGAACCATCCTAGCTCAGCTTGTTCATATTAGAAAGAAAACAAATTAATTATGTGTGTATTAATATACTTTCAAGCTATTTCCCTAATGTGTTTGATTAATGCATATACAGTTGAGTCGCATCCATTTATCTTAAGTTTTGGTATGACATGCACTGGCCAAGTCTAGGATATATGTTGGGCTCTCTTTCAACCATTGGATCATGATCTAACACTCCACACCCCTTCTCCTTCCTCTTATTTCCTTACAGTGAGGCACAATGGATAGCAAGGACCCCAGTGATCCCTCCCTCGATGTGTACTCAATGGCTTTCCAATAGCCATGATAGGTTTGAGGAGACAAAATTGAGTCTATACATGTGTCATTCTAATCCTATCTCCCATCCTATAGAAAATGCCCAATACCCCAAAACTCCTTCTCCGCCACTAGTTGACACGCGAGGTCCTCGTACAACACCCCATATATCACAAGTTATAACGAGACCAGAGGCACCCTTGGACCTCCATCAATCATCCTCTAGTTTCAATTTCAGTCAGAGCAAGCTGTGGAGGCACCACAAACTCAATCTTGTTCCCAATTGATGATGAGGGCTGGCCAACAACACTGACTGCTTAAGTTCAATTCCACTTCAGGTGAGCTTTCATAGACCCCATTAATGTCTTCCATGATGCCCATGAATTGTGTCTTTCACCTTTATGTTCTATCCACAAACCCAACTACCATTCATTTTCTGATCAAGGGGCCAATAACTATATCAAAGGTCTTAAATATCTACGTACCATGAATATTCTACCTTTGTTAAGGACTTATCCATTATTGTAAAAAATATTTAGCATTTGATCCACTACCTCCTTCTTCAAGGAAGTCAGCTTCAAATAACCAAGTTGAGAGAGAGATTGGAAAGGAGAGTCGAGAGCTTTGACAATATTATAATGGATCAACTCTTTAAAAAAGATCATAACCCACTCATATTGGATGAAGAGAAGTAATCAAGGCTGAGGAAGATTAGGGGATCTTGGAGGCACAATCACTCAACTATAGCAAAAGGAGCATAGAAGGAAAACTTAGAATAAGTTCAATGTCCCCATTTTATTATTGAGGCTTTCTACTAGCCAGTAGAAACACTTAGATTGAATTTTAGCCATTTTTTAGGTTGCAGTGGATCTACATTTGCAATACTCAAAATGTCTAGTAGCACTTTTTAGCGCTTCATAGTACACTATTGTTGATCGATTTACCTTTTGGATAACTCAACCGACAATGCTCACAATCACACCAACAACAATTTTTGATTGAGTTTTAAACTTATAAAAACTCATTTGATGCTTCTATTAACCTTGTTAGTGCTAGATGTCGATCGAGTTACCCCAAGGAAAACTTGGCCAATAGTGGGTTCAGTCAAAACCCCAAAATGGTTGTTGGTCAAGTTACCTAAAGGGAAAACTCGACCGACAAACCTTCTTGTGATGGATTATGAAAAATACCACAAAAGTGTGTAACATTCAAATTAAATTCTTTAAATTTCCATTAAGCTTGGTTGTAAGTTATACATTCAACATAAATGAATCACAATATGATTCTAATAAGATACTATCTTTTCTTCAATTCTTGCATTTGTGTTGAATTTGACTTTTTTTTTGACAAACTAGGGTTTGCTAAGCTCATCTTCTTGATGTACCTAAATTGATCTCAAATACACATATTAGATACACATGAATGTAATGGTTAAGTCATCATCAAAATATAGACTATATGTTACTATTAGGTCAACACCCCTTGCAACATGTCCATTGTGTTGACTGCTCTAAAGTGTCGATGAAACCATTTCCCACACAAGACCCTGATGCACTACTAAGAAATCAAGTTGATGAGTCAAGCTGTATCCCTTCCATTGACCACCCTTTTATGTCAACTAACATGATTACACTTTGACTTTCATGCTTTTACTGATGGCATTACAGAGGCTGACACATTCACTATGGGGCCTAGGGTTTCAAACTCAAAACCCTAAGATTCACCTAGAAAAACTAACCTCCAAACTCCATGAGAGGCATCATCTTCTCCCCATCTAAGGGTTGATGCACTCCAGATGTGAAAGTATTGTTGCTCCCATAAGCTCCTAAGGTCTTAAATTTGAAAGAGGCTTAGTCAATGAGCCCCATCGACCTACCATACCAATGTTGTTGTTCATCCCCATGTATGTCTCCTCCTTACCTAAGGTTAAACCCAAGCAAGAACAACGATGACGAAAGAGGACACCTCGATGAACTATTGGTTTTTTGGATATGCCACACTCTAATTTTGATGATGCAATTATTTTCCACATGTGTCACTAACATATGCATTTGGTATTTTAGGTGATCAAGGAACTTAGAAAACATTCAACATCAAAGATTATGATATATATGTGTGCAGGGGTGGAGCCAGAGGGGGGTGATGCCTAGGCTGAAGCCCCCCTCTAAAAAAATAAAGTTATTATTACTATGATACCATGTACATATTTGTATTTTGTAAAAATACTTTATACACTACACAAAATGTAACTTTTAATCTTATGATTTCAATTAATTCTATCATCCTTCTTTGTATGAATTACTTAGGAGTTAAACTTAATATATTTTTGGATCAAGTGCCTTATTCCCTCAGAAATCATAGAATTTACGGTCCTAATATAGATGCCATCAATTAAGGACTTAAGAAATTATATCTTTAGTTTCTCTCATGTAAAAATTTACTTATGAATTTCATATTGATTGTGTTAAGACATATACAAATTTTCTTGCCTACCATACTTAAAAGCAGAGGTCTATAAAGACTAGGGGCCATGTACCCTTAAAATATGGAATTTTTTTTATATAATATGAAGTTTATAAAAACATATTATGCATCATGTTGACGTATGAATTGGAATCTAATGCATTATAATTGACTAATTAATTGACAAATGTTATTAGCTATAACTTGAGTAGGTTCAGTCAATTATAATTATACATCATTGAAAAAAAATGATAACCATACATACACAACTAATCACCTTATATTTATACATTTTTCTTTAAAAAATTATTAGTCAATCACTCTCAAATTAAGAAATGATCTATATTACTACACAAAAATAGATCCAAATATTATTCATTGGTACATGGTATTTCACAAACTTTTAGTTACATAACATTTAGACATTATAAGTTTAATCTAAATAACAATGATTACATATTTACAAGAACTAGAGAAGATAATGGCAAGATTTCTATTTATAAAAGAAAAGAAAACGATTGAATTGGCATAAGGTAAAAGAAAGTAGAGAAAACATGTAAAATGAGGGGTAAGAAATAGAAAAAAGGTAGGAAAATCCATCTTATAGATATAATTTTAATCAAATGGAGAGAGAAAAGTGAGGATGACATGTACAATGAAAGTCCATAAAAATATAAATTTTTTTTTTTCATATCCTCTCTTTTCAATTTGTAAATAAAAATAATAAATATATGCATAGATCGTTCCTATTCATTCTCTTCATTTTCCATTCCTCAATTCCTTCTCCATCATATGTTGTTTATGAAAATACATTAAATATTTTCCTTTTTCATTTTTAAAGTTTTCTTCATACAGATCATTATGTTAAGATCTTAAAATAAATTGGCATTACCTAATACATTATAATTATATCCTTTATAGTATAAGATTCGCCTGCTATATTTTTTGGGTCTTCCAGCATGCCACCATCCACTAAACAATGTCATATTATATTTTGATACTTGTTCTCCACTTAAAAGGTGAGTTTCTTCTTATTTTAAATATAACTGATACTTTTCTTATGTGCTACCAATTGTATGCACATTGTATTAATCAAGTGGACGTGAATTATGATTATATCGTTGATAATTTAGTCATTTAATTTGAAAGACATGGACAAACAATATGTTATTTGTGCTCTGAGATATTTAAACAAATTTATTATTTTGATATAGTGAATTATATCAAGTCATTTATGTTAGATTTTTTATTTTTTTTACAAGTAGCTTATTTTGTATGTTGGAGACAATGATATGTTACATTAGATATATTTTTCTTTATTTTTTTTCTAAATAAGTATTATTTTTCCATCTATATGTATGATCAATATTTTTCACTACTCATACTAATCCAGCCCCCATGGTAGATTTCTGGATCCGCCACATTATGTGTGTGTTTGGATGTTTTTAGGTCAAATTGTACCTTGTATATACTATGTATAAGTTTATTTTATACAACTTTCTAGGAATGATGTAGAACAAGTAATGATCAAGCATATCCTATCAAAAACCTTTTTCCACACTTATATCTAGACTTTAAGATAGTTAGGTGTCCTTATAAATTTTTTTGATATATTTTCTAATTTTAAAAAATGATTTTACAGACACTTTTTTGTTGGAACTCTTTTTAGACGGAATTAATTTCGGCCAAACACTTTTTGGACTCAGAAATTTAAGAGCATGCAATTTTGAACTCTGATCGTTATGAAGCTTTCCACCTCCTAGTTTGTGGCCCTCTTCACTACATCTCCAACCATTTCTATACATCAACACTCACACTGGAATGGACTTCCAAGTCCTCAAGTGGTAGAGATCCAAGACATGTTTTACAATTGGAGCCCGTCTTCGCACTACGACGGGATACCCACACTAGTTGCCTGTGGGATGTGGCCGCTATAATGCTTTGCTCTTTCTGTTTTCCACTCTGTGCTATACTGCTATCTGTACAATGGAACCGTGGCGATCCTGCCCTTGTCTGCTTTTGTTTTCTCTTTTCTTTAAGATTATCTTATCAAGTCAATACTCCATGTAGAGCTTACAAGAAAGCACCCTGCCGCTAAAATCTGCGTATGTGGGTCTTGCTCATATTCTTATGGGGTTGGGGGTTAGAGGAAGGAGACAATTGGTTCATTGGTAAAAAAAGTCATACCTTATCTACACAAGATTTCAAACTCATTCGTCTGTAACTAGTCTCCTGATGGTTTCCATGGTTTACACATTCGGCAACCAAGTTACAAGTTGAGTACGCATGCCCATATTGATTTATTTCTAGATGTGCTACAACTTATTTAGCCACAAGTTAGTGCCCAATAACAAGCCATGATCATGTACCAATTTCGCTGGGTACATCGCGTGTATAATTTTATCTAGTAACAAAGAAAGGTATATATTTGGTTAACTATGTATCCATTATTCATACCCCCCCCCCTCCCATAGTCCCTTTGAAAAACACCGTACCGTACCTCCTTTGAAATGAAGCCACGTGAAGTAGGCTGTAGTCCCTTTGAAAAACACCGTACCATACCTCCTTTGAAATGAAGCCACGTGAAGTAGGCTGTTATTAACTTTTCCCCCTTTTCATCTACTTGAGATTTCATTGATTATATAACATGAATAAAATATAACACTGTCAAAAAATATATTAATTGCTAATATAGTAGTATATATTATTATCGCAATATTTATAGTAAAATCAAATGATACATTTTTTTCTGCTACTAGTAAACACACACGTGATAATGCTTATGCAAATAATAATATATTTATTTCTTGGTATGTAATAGTTTTGTTGTGTTCATTTCCAAACGCAAATGAAACAACAACTTGTTACTTTTCTTAATCAGAATTGTAGAAGTGTAAAAGAATAGAAATATAAAATAATGAGAAATTTACCATAAACCTGAAATAATATAAGTTTAAAATTCATGGTCAGGCAGGCTTTATTATTTGATCATCAAAATAACTCAACTACAAAAAAAAACCAGTTCGACGATAAATTAAAATTTCATAATACTGTAATGCAAACATGTAGCATGTGTGTTGTACCATTTCAAGATATTTCTATAAGTGTGAATAAAATTTAGTGTTTGATTTCTAAGTGTCAAACTTTTGTTATATATCATATTATTTCGTAGTATAGTTGCATGATTACGAAGGAGTACCCAAATTTATTATTGACATTTGTTAGAGATATTTGTATGTGAAAGTGAGATGGTTTCAAATCCATTTCCTTTATATCACATACATCAAATAATAACCAAAAGGGAGAGAAACAGGCACTAATGCCACACTTTTCTTTAACATTAAATCCACACTTGTCCATGCACATAAAAAATATACATAATCATCTTTACATAGATAGTTTTTTAAATACTAAGTTTTGTGTTATATTACTTCCTATATGGTGGCTTAGTTAGGTGTGAAATAATAATAACAATTCTAGTTGGGGACAACACGTAAAGGGATGGGAGAATGAATGAAGCTCTTCTAATACCCTAAAACATAGTTTTGCATTGGCACATCACTTGCACTTCATATTATGAAGGATAAACTAATTTCCTTATCCATATATATAGTTTTCCAATACTCTTATCCATAGATTCTAGGTGATAGTTTCCATCTCACTATGGCAAGAACCGAAGTATGATTTGGTTAGTGAATATATGAAATTGAAATAATTGACTTTTTTACTTCATTATGTTCAAATAATTTTTTTATTAAAAACATTTGTCAACTTTTTGTTATAGTTTCCTAAATTTAACATGACCAAACTTAAAATTTAAAAAAAATACAAAAAATGATTTGGAAATGAAAAAAACAACAGTTCCATATATTTTACTCAAAGGTAATATGTGCTTAATTAGAGTTATAACGTGCCCCGACCCCTCTCTCTCTAGGTTTAGCTCTCTTCCATCTCTAGCGGTGGGGTTCCGGGTTCCTGGCGATGGTGGGTGGGAGCCCTTCCGGCTCTCGGGGGGCTCAGGCTCAGGCTCTCGGTGCGTCTGTTGTTGCTGCGCCAGTCTCCGGGGTGGTGGCGGAGGCTCTCCCGTGGGAGGATCCTAGGACCGATGTCTCAGTTGGGCATGCCTGGGCGGACACGGTGGCGCGCCCTTTGGAGGTGGGGCGGAGCTGCCACCCGGTTCTGGTTCCTGAGGACCCCAAGCTTCCGTTCTTCCGAGCGGAGGATAGGCGGCCTTGGATGAAGGTACCTGACCCGGTGGCGGAGGAGCTGGAGGAGGTTCACAGGTTCTCTATCACGGTCCAAGTCCTTGGGCGGCGACATCTGCTCCAGCAAGTCTACGGGTGGATGATTAGGGTGTGGGGACCTCGTGGTGAGCTCCAAGTCTCGCAATTGAAAGATGGGCTGATTCTGGCGTGCTTCGCCTCGGAGGAGGACATGAAGATCGCCCTCGACAGAGGTCCGTGGTTCTTCGACAACAAACTCATCCTCACGAGGAAGTGGACGTTTGATGCGGATGTTCGACGAGCGGCGCTGACCACGGCGCCCGTGTGGGTCACGCTCCCTGATTTGGGCTGTCACTGGACTAAACATGCTTTGACCATCATCGGATATGGTCAGGGTACTCCGCGAGTGGTGGACTTCTGGCGTGATGGTAAGTTTGATGGTGCTCCGCATATATGCATCGAGATCGCTGCGGACAAGGCTCCCTCACCCGTCGTCATGCTCGAGATGCCGGGGGGTAATGAGCTGGAGATCTGGGTCATCTATGATGCCCTTCCCGATCACTGCCTTGCTTGTAAGGCCTTCAGGCACTTGCCCCTTGGCTGTCCTGGTGCGAGGGTGGTTTCAAAGATCCTCTGGTAAGGGGAAGATCTAAGAGCCGTCCTCCGCCTAGAAGGCCCCTGCATAACAGAGCGGTGAGCAAGGCTTCTGCGTCTTCGACCAGGGTGGAGGTCGTTCCTATCCAAGTTGTTCGTGATGAGAGCAGGGCTCATGGGGTTGTAGTTACTGCTGCTGCTGTGGGCAGAGGACGAGAAGATGCTGCTGAGGTTGTTCCTGGTGAGGCTTTTGTGTCAGAGGACGCTGCTGAGGTTGTTGAGCCTTCTGGTTGTGTTGTTGTTGAGCGTGGTGCCGCTGGAGGTGAAGGCGTTGAGTCCCTTAGAGTGGAGGGTGCGGCAGCAGAGGTTCGGGTGAATCCGGTACTTGGCGCGGAGGAGTGGGAGATTCTGTCTGCGAACCCTTCCCTTCTCTTGTAGGAATAGGACCTGGAGATGGGTGAGGCACTGAGTGCCAGGAGGTTGAGCAATAGGAAGGGCAATGGAGGTGAGAAAATCACAAGGGGCAGAGGCAGAGGTGGTCGTGGAAGCTTCCCTTTGAAGGGGGGGGGCAGATGCGGTTATCCAATGACTCTATTAGTCTGGAATGTGAGGGGTGCCTCCCTCCCCGGGAAGCAAAGCACCCTTAGAAGCATCATCCAGCAGGTGAAGGCCTCGCTGGTGATATGTCTAGAGACCAGGATTCGCAGAGAAGTGGCCGTTCAGGTTAATGGGCTTTTTCCTGTAGGTTGGGGTTGCTGTTCGAACCTCGATAGCATTGATGGTGGGAAGATCACTATTGGTTGGAATCCTTTGATGTGGGATGTCCAGAAGATTGGGGAGAGCGACCAGCTGGTTGTTCTGAGCTGCATTAACAGAGGTGGGTTTCACTGCGTTCTATCGGCTGTGTATGGGTCCAATTCTGAGATGGACAGGAGAGGGTTGTGGGACTTGATTGTCGAGTCTACCCAGCAGGAGCTTCCTCAGTTGGTCATTGGTGACTTTAATCAAGTCAGGAAAGCCAGAGAAATGTGGGGTGGGTTGCCTATACCCGACTCCATACTTAGCAGATTAAATGAAGCGGTTGATGCGGTGGGTTTGTTTGAACTTAATATGAAAGGTGGTCTTATCACCAGGCAAAATAAAAGGAACCCTCTCAGGCATATATCTAGCAACTTGGACAGGGGTCTGGTGAACGAGTCTTGGTTGGATGTGTTCCCTGAGGCTGCGATTAAGTTGGGAGGTCATCCGAACAGTGATCACTCTTGGATGGAGGTTCCACTTTCTGTGCAGAAGCAGCCTAATCGACCGTTCAGATTTCTCAACCACTGGCTCTGTTGGCCCTCCTTCGAAGGTGAGGTCATGGACGTTTGGGGTGTGAGGGTCGTAGGCAATCCCTTGTTCGTGATTACTGATAAACTTAAAAAACTGAAGATGGCCCTGAAATCGTGGTCTAGCAACCTTGCTGATTTACCCAACCTCATCAAGGAGGCCAGAGAGGACTATAATGATAAGGCTACTATCCTGAGAATGGTTCCTACATATCATGATAGCATGGTAGCGGAAGATATGGCGGGCAAAAGACTAACACAACTAGAAAGAGCTCATGAGATTTCTGGTTGGCAGAGAAGCAGACTGAAGTGGTTGAGAGATGGTGACTGTAATTCAAAGGTCTATCATGCTACGATCAAAAGGAATAGTATGAAGGACCATATCCATAATCTGATTAATGAGAAAGGAGAATTAGTGGACGAAGCAGCTAAGGTTGAAGACTTGGCTGTTAGGTTCTTTTTTGACTTATATAACAATGATGTTAGCATTGGCAGTAGAGAGTCCTTGCTTAATAGAAGAGTTACACATAACATGAACACTGAGCTGCTGAGATTAGCTATGGATGTGAAGATTAAAGATGCCACCTTCTCTATCGGTGCATCTAAAAGTCCGGGTCTGGATGGCTTTAATGCCAAGTTCTTCCAGAGTTGTTGGCACATTGTGGGCACAGATATTTGCAACGCTGTTAGATGGTTCTTAGTGGGTGGATGTATGGTTCGACAAGTCAACCATGCATTCATAAGACTTATTCCTAAGAAATCTGGTGCTGCTGCCATGAATGACTTCTGACCTATTGCTTGTTGCTCTGTGATGCATAAGATCATTTCCAAAGTGCTGGCTAGGAGACTTAAAAGTATCCTTCCGATGATCATCTCACCTAATCAAGCCACTTTTGTTAGAGGTCGTTCTATTGCCGACAATGCTCTTCTGGCGATGGAATTCTTGAGAGACGTCCAGGTGAAGGGGAGTTCTAAGAAAGCCTGCATCAAGGTGGACATATCAAAAGCCTTTGATCATGTGTCTTGGGAAGGTTTATGGTGCTCCATGGAGGCTTCGGGTTTCTCTACCAGGTTCGTGAACGTCCTCAAACAATGTGTTCAGACCACTTCATTTTCTGTGCTAATCAATGGCATCCCTAAAGGATTGTTTAGAGCCTCTAATGGGTTAAGACAAGGCGATCCTCTATCGCCCCTTTTGTTCACTATCATTATGGAAAACCATTCCTGTCTTGTTGTCAAAGTTGAAGGGGAGGGGAGTATTAGAAGCTACAAGGTGAGGGGTACCAAAGTGCTTAATCATATGATCTTCGCAGACGACATCATGTTTTTTGTGGAAGCCCACCCTAGAGTCTTCAGAGGGGTCAGGATTTTGCTGGAGGTGTTTGCGGACCTGTCTTGTCTTCATATCAGTGACATCAAGTCACAGGTCTTCCTGTCAAAGTCGTGTGATTCCAGAAGAGGTAGACTGAAAAATGCGATACAGCTAGATTTTGGTCGCTTCCCCACGAAGTATCTGGGGGTTCCCATCTCGGGTGGAGTGGGCAAAGGTTCTGACTTTCATACTTGCTTGGATAATCTATGCCTCAAGGTGGATAAGTGGTCTGGGTTGAAGATTTCTATGGCGGGGAGAACTGTGTTGATCAAAACTATCCTTACTAGTATGCTGAGATATTGGTGCAGGTTGGCTGATATACCTGACTTTATCTTGAGCAAATGCAGATCGATTATGGCTAGTTTTTTGTGGTTCGGTGGGCAACATGGTGTGGGATGGTTGGAGGTGGCTCAGCCTAGGCATAGCGGTGGACTGGGGCTGTTTGACCCCTCTGATATTATGTGTGAAGCTACGACAAAAAGGGTGCATGATTTTCTTACTAAACCAGATTCTACCTGGTCTTCCTGGATGAGGACACGATATGGGCCTAGTTTGGAGGTTGGTGCTACGGAGTTCACCTCCTATTCTAGAATTTGGCACAAGATGTGCTTGGCTTGGGACTCTTGCTGGCAGGAGTATCAATGGGTCAATGACAACTGGACTATTCGCGAGAGAGACAGACCTTGGTTGATTGTCCGTAATCAGCCACAGGTGCCTTGGGACCAGATCCTCTGGAGCAGGTTCCACTGCCCCAAGTGGAGCTTTTGTGCTTATAGAGCTATCCTTGGTCGGCTTCCTACTAGGGATAGAGTTAGTAGATGGGCAGTTGGCTCTAGTAGCGTCTGCCTTCTTTGCTACGAGGAGATGGAGTCTCACCGGCACCTTTTCTTTGGTTGACCGTATGCTGAGTACCTTTGGGTTCATTGCTCCCTTAAACTCAGTTGGGGTGGTAACCCACCCACCAACCTTATGGATACTATGTGCTGGATTCTGGAGTCGACGACTATGGATTGTCATCTCAGGAGGTTTGCGGGGCTGATCTGGACGGGGCTCATCTTCCTCCTCTGGCAAGAGAGGAACTGTAGAGCCCATGGCAAAAGGGCAAGGGATAAATTTCAATTTTTTGATGAGTTTGTTAATAGCTTATGTTGGTTTTGTAAAGCTAACCCGGGTTCCCTTGTGAGGGTCAAGCCGGAGGTTAGGTTGATGTGGGGTCTTTGATGACCTTGTACAGTATATGGGGTGTTCACCTCTATACTCTTTTTTTGGGGTTCTAGTAATATTTTACCTTATCCAAAAAAAATGTGCTTAATTAATAAACTAATGTTGACAAAAAATAAATTTATATTTGTATATGTAGTGTGTCATATACTGAGATATTCTCATAGATATTAAATACAACCACATGGACAAATTCTAGCTTCATCTCGAGAATTGGGCATAAGTAATATATAATGCTCCATCACTAAAGAATCATATAGTTCTTCCAAATTGTTTTGCTTTTCCTCCTCAAACTGGACCAATGTTATGGACAATAAATTTAGAGGTGATCATTGAAAATGATCAATTTAAAAAAAAACAAAAGTGTTATCCCCAAAGCTTCAATGTTTAGTATGATGATGAAATCAAAATCCTTATAGAAAAGTAAGGTGTAAAATCCAATCTAGTTGGTCTACATTTTGTATTTCCCAAATAAATATCTTTCTTCTACAATCAACATTCAACAGTGGAATAAACAAGATGCAAAAAGTAGCACGTTTACATATCTACACCATGCCAAAAATCTTCTAACATTGTGCTATGAAGTTAACTATAGATTCCTCTCTACGAATACCATGATGTTGGCATAAATTTACATGAACTTGATCCTTACAGACGGAGGTTGCATCTATAGTTGAAACCCTTGCTATAATGCAAATTGACAAACATAAAGATGCTACTAACATTTATCCTTGTCTATGCTATTTCACATCCACTAGCTTGCACTTAGATGTACATAGTGCCTATACAATCATGCTCATCACAAACTAATGAATGAAAACAATAGCAAAAGTTTAGATGTAAGTTGGTAAAACATAAAATAACAAAATGAAACAATGATAAAATTGATCACTTGTGTTAAGAATAATAAATGTCATATCTGCCTAGTTCTTTTACAGAAGTGCACATAGGTGGTTGAGACCCAACTTTGGAGCATGTGTTAGGGAGATGAAAAAAGTCATTGATGTAAGACACACAACTAGCTCATTAGATAATATCTACATCACAAGTACACTTGATAAAAGTTCTATAGGATTAATATATGAAGAAGACAAATCTCATGATTTGAGTTGGTATTAAAAAATAAAAGTAAAATGGTCACTCACTAACACAAATAGAGTCTTAAAAATCATACAAGGAATGACCTCGGCCTTAACTTTTTCTTAAGATGATGGACTGTAATATCATGTTAATGTTCAACTTCAATATTCTCATAATTCCCATCCAATTTTCATTTACATTAATTTAAAACCATAATGTCTTGCTTATATTGATAGAAAACACATGATTTATGCTAGTGTTATCTTGTCAATACCAATCTCAGAAAATAGTGGTAAGAAAACTAATCAAAACATGTAGGAACACAATAATTTTATACGCATCTCAATTGACAGATTACATGAAATATGACTCTGCTTTTCTACCTTGGAAAAATGGTTCTGTTCCCCTAACAAAAGCAATGTTGGTGATCCCATGACAAAATCAATGTTGTTAATCCCTTTAATAAGCAATATTATTGATCCATTCAAGAAACCAACTAACACTACTACAGAAAATGCTTTTTACAACAATTCCTTTTCTCAATTTACAATAGGTGTTAACCGTTATATTAGATCGCGTGGTCTTATAGGGGGTGTTTTACACAACATGTGATCACATATTGTAATAGATGTATTTTATACAACAGTTGAAACATGTTGTCTTTTAAGGAATGGCCTGTTGTAATATGGGTATTTTACACAACATGTGGTGCACCTATTGTAATATATATTATACAACAGTTGAATGACGTTGTCTTTCACTAAACACACCCGTTGTAATAGGGGTATTTTTTACAACATGCAGTTCACCCATTGTAATATATATTATACAACAGTTGAAGCATGTTGTCTTTCACTAAACACACCCATTGTAATAGGTAGGTATATTACAACATGCAGTGCACCTGTTGTAATATACATGTTTATACAACAGTTGGAGTATGTTGTCTTTCCATACATTTAACCGTTGTAATATGATTGTTTAGACAACATGGTGTGTGTCTGTTGTAATATACACAATTTATACAACATGTTATGCATGTTGTAGTTCACTAGAAACACCTGTTGTAATAGGTGTATTTTTTTCCTGACAAACCTATTGTAATAGGTGTGGATAACACAACATGTGTTGTTTGTTGTAGAATCATATATTTTACAACATATCATTAACTGTTGTCTTTGATTAGAGTTTGACAGGTCATATCGAACCAATTGTATTGATCAAATTAATCAAATTATTAATAAATTATAATAAATATGCAATTATACTTTTTCATTTCTCAAACAAACACATAGTTGAACAAAATTTCCATCAAACCTTGAAAGAAACTCGTACTAAATTTAATTAATATTAAATCATCCATACAACGATTCAATAATACAAAGTATTGAATATCCACTCTAGAATCGAACTAAAAACTAACTAAAAAAGTTTCACACATTAGTCTATGCTAAAGAACAAATGTCTCCCCCACA
This sequence comes from Alisma plantago-aquatica, assembly GCA_963693085.1. Classification (NCBI taxonomy): domain Eukaryota; kingdom Viridiplantae; phylum Streptophyta; class Magnoliopsida; order Alismatales; family Alismataceae; genus Alisma; species Alisma plantago-aquatica. Next base: position 758,414,956 of record OY856412.1, read on the forward strand.
TGTCGCATAATCTTATGTGTGCTCAAGAACACATATCACCCAATCGTTTCGTACCTCATCGATTTCTTCTTGGTTGAAGCAACAACCAATATACTTCGAATAATACTGCAATCATATGACAAATATATCAACATATTGTGATTTATTCAATTTATTTAGAAAATTTGACCAAACTAAAAGAATATAATGTTAAGTAGCTTACACATTCAGGAATATTTCTATTTCTCGCATCAAAGATGTCTTTCATATACTTTAGCACATAATACCTGCAATTTGTATTGTTCGACTACTTTGGACACTGTACAAAATAAATATTAATTTGTTATCCAAATAATTGTGAGAACTTATTAGCAAATAAGAGGATGGAAAGGTATAAATAGTTAGAAAACTTAATAAAAGGTATGTGTAAACAGAATCAAAAATGCTATAAGAGTGAAAAAGGCATGGTTTATTGCTGAAGAAGGAGTGATTTATATGTCATACTGGATGATGCAAAACTTGCTCTTACAAGAGGGGGATTTTGTAAGAGTGAAGAATGCCACCCTTCCAAAAGGAACCTTTATTAAACTACAACCTCACAACATTTAAATTCAATTCAAGTAGACCACTATCAAGCAAACAGTCATTAAACTCATGCATACATTCTAGAAGAAGGCTCTTTACAAACTTATTAAATGTCCTTACAATTGGGATCTACCTATAGGGTCTACTTGTAAACCCAAAGTGTAATATCTTGTTTCAAAGGATAATTCCCGAGAAACTTCATGATAATGACCCAAATAAGATCTAATCAATATATGTAAAAATTAGAGCATTTGTAAAAATAAGACCATATCAAATCAAGTAGAAGAATCTGAAGAAACTAGAACAACACTTCTATTAGTGAATCAGAAAGCAGTATTTTTCTGGATCAAAATGGTAAATTACCTTGATAATTTCTCATTTTAAATTCTTCATATATGACACATCTCTCTTTTGATAAACTTTATGAGTCCTATTCAAATTCATATCAAGAATTCTATGCATTAGTAACTACATATGGAACTTTCAATACATGTATTATGTAATTGAAATTGTTTTATGAAGTACTTATAACTCTATGAGTTTTTCCACGTTCCCACATAATTTTCCTCGTAACGGATCAAGATAGTGGCACTTACCCCACATAGGGTCAAAGACGCAAAGTATCCAATGTCCCCTACGCATACATGAGTATTACATTTTAAGATTAATGTATTTTTAAGTAACATTTAAAGTAAATAAATAACAGACAATCGAAAAAATGTATGCGTACCCCACATTATAAGGTGTAAAGAACTTGTACCCATATTTGACAATAATTTTACAAAAAAATCATGATCTGATTACATGTTCATGAAAAAATTCTATAAAAAGAAATTGCGCCCGGCTCAGTTCATAGTATATAATAAGAAGTAGGATTCTATTGTAGATACAACAACAAGTATATCATGTTGCATAGTCACAAATTCAACATTCGACGTTATTCAGCGAGGTTGAAAATTTTGGTATTCGGGAATTATGCGGGTACTTCGGATAAAAAATGGCAAAGATACGGTAAAAGTTTCGGTCAACCATTCTGAAAAAAATGGATACAATTCAGATATATATATATATATATATATATATATATATATATATATATATATATATACAGATTTTACTTGGTAATTTGGTACAAAAAGTTCAACAATTATCAAGATTCATACATATACACAAAAGCACCACGGTACCACAATGGTGAATTTAGTAAAATTATAGGTGTAGAATTTAGTTGAGAAACAAAAATATGTACAATTGATAAACATCGACCTTTAAGGGTCTACTGGTTTGGTATAACTGAAATTTTCCTGGAATTCATTTTCTTGGAAGGCTCCGATTGGTTCAGTGGAAGTAGAGTTTTTTTGGAAGTCCTTTTCCAGGAACTGAAGTGCAGTTCATGGAAATTGAGTTCAGATGATTGGTTTAAAAATCAAAGATTTTTCAGGAAAATGAGTTCCATGTGATTGGTTTGCTATAATTTTGTTACAATACATGAAATGTAATGTACCACAAACATCACAAACTTTATATTTTGCAAACCATATCATATCTATTTTAAATAGAACTTCATAAGAAACAAAGTATTATTCATAGGCTTATCCCTAAGTACATATGATTTTTTAATACACGGATAATTTCCATGTCGTCTCTTGCTCAAGATCAACATGATCATCATTATCAAAATGACATATGTTTGTTGACGTTCCTTACAACCAATATGATCAACCATATACATAAAAAAGAAAATAATCCAAATATGTTCAAACAAAATTTCTATGCAAACATGTGATATTACATAAGTTATATTACTGTTTAATCAGTAGTAGAACTAGATTTTTCTTTACAATGATTTATATGATACGAAGAATATGACAGTCACCCAAATACTATTTGGTAAAAATCCCTTAATCATGACATGTTCATAAATATCTTCCTTTGATTTTAAATACCTGTTGCTACAAGTTTTGCATGGACACAACAATTGATTATTTCTTAAAGGCCTTTGATGAGAAAGAGCATAGTCTATGAATGCAGACACCCCCTCTCGAAAGTCTTTACTAAGGAAACATCTTTTAATGTACATCCAACTCCTATCGGCTAAGTAATCCATCTACAAAAATAATAAATAATATATTTAGTATCATAGTAGGAAAATAAGTCGATCATCCATATGACAATAATAAAAATACTTCTCTAGATATTTTGATGAACTCCTTTTCCCTAGTTTGCAAGATACATTCTCAAATAAATTTTTATTGGAGATATGCCTATTTTAAATAATCTTCTTTTTTATGATATTTTATTGCATCTAACATAGCATGTAAAGTTGAGCATTTCAAATTGTATTGAATGTGTTATTGAAATTAGGAATTTATTCATTTGTTTTTATCTTCTTTAAATCTTCATGTTCTAATGTGTAACAACATGACATTATTCAACATTACAATATCTTCATCATTAAATAAAAACAATGTTCAGCTAAGATCATTTGACTTAACTAAAATAGAATTATATTAAAGAGTTGTATTTGAATTATGACTATGTCGTTTGAAAATATATGAACCAGAAATACATATCACTACAGAATGTTTGAAAAAAATTATAATGTGCACATGTAAGTAGTAATTGTCTACAATATGACATTATTTAAGTGTTATAGAAAAATCTACTGATAAAAATTGGAGCAAGATATGCTTTATTTAATTAATTTATTTTTATAATATTTTATTGCATCTAACATAGCACCTCAAGTTGATCATTTAAAGTTGTATTGAATGTGTTATTAAAATTAGGAATTTATTAATTTGTTTTTATCTTTTTTAAATCTTCATGTTCTAATGTGTAACAACATGACATTATTCAATATTACAATATCTTCATCATTAAATGTAAACAAAGTTCAACGAAGATCACTTGAATTAACTAAAAAATCTATCATTTGTAGAGAAAAAGTACAAGTAATGTAGTTCACAAAACAAACTTAGCATGCTCTTTAAAAATATTCTATATCTAGTTGATCTTAATGTTTTCCCATGAATAAAATAAATAAAATAAAAACATGTATATCAAAATTTTATTTCATTATAAAACAATGATAAGAATTTGGATATGCATGAGATAAATGTAATTAATTCTAAAAGTAAATCATTGCTAATAATTTAGTTGATATAGGTATTACAAATGGTTGTTTGGTATCATTTGGGAAAGAAAGGACAAACGGGAAAGGAAAGGGAATGGAAAATTTATTAAAAATGGTTGTTTCGTAACATGTGAGAAAGAGAGGATAACTGAAAAGAAAAAAGAATGGAAAAGTTATTAAAAAAATATGTCTTCATCGCTATGCTGAAAAAACACAAATTTTTAAGGTAAAGAGGACTTTAGCCTTATGGTGATCTAAAAAAGTGACAACGACATGCTCTAGGATGCCATAACAAATTTAAATATAAGCAACCTAATATAATTAATTAGAATAATGACGATATATCATGTATTGTAAAATTAAGATATATACTATTTTGGCCTATGTATAGAAAAAGGTTAAGATTTTTGTATCCAAGCAATACATACTCAATGAGAAAATATGTCATTAACTTATATAGTTGGATGAACAATGTACGTCAATCATGATTTTTTAATACTAACACTAAGATATTGTTAATACCACTTGATAATATTCGATTGTCAAGAGTATGTAATGGTGATAAACTTGATTTTTTAGAGTGATCTAATATTATTAATTAAAATATGATCTCACATATTTATCAGCAACACGAAAAAAAACCAAGATCAGAAAATATTACTAAATATGGCATTGACAACAATTCTAACAAAAAGAGAATCTAAATCAAACTCAAGGCATGAATAAATCATTCCTGTCTACAAGATTTGTCAAGCACGACGTCCCTTAATAAAAGGACCCGAGCTTGACTCTCAGAGGCCGCATTGAATTTACCACTCTTCTGAGCATTTGCCTCTGCTAGGGGTTGAGGGAGGGGGAGAGTAATGTCTATCATGGTTCAAATAAATCATTGTTTTACTTGTAAGTTTTGTATAAAATAACAAGAACATCTCATTTGACGGGTTGACATGTAAAAATATGGATGCAATATCTAGGCAAACATGTCAATGACTCTCAAGTTCAGGTTTTTATTATATAAAACAAAAAACACATATTGTATATTATCTTTCGGACAGACTCTTAAGAACACTGATAATATATGTATAAAAAAATCAGAGATACGGGAACCTTTTTTCAGAAACGAGAAATTACCTGACTTCAGCCGCAATTAAAAGATGGTAATTTGTATTGTCCTTGCTACTACGCAATTGTGCCTTGGAGACTGTTGTTCGAGGAGAGAAAATAGGAAAGACCTAAACATTGTCGGTCACCCAGAGATGTGATTTAAAAGATGTCCATTTTAACACTGTCTAGGTAGATTGGCCAAGGATAATGGTTCCTGGTACAGGGATAAATATAATTTTAGTATACAAGGAACAATCTAATTTCGGAGAAGGCACTCACCAGAAGTAGAGGAAAAAATAGAATGACCTATCCAACATCAGAGCAGAATGGATAAGGAACAATCTAATGCACGGAGAAGGCACCCACTAGATAATGGCCTATCCAACGTCGTCGGTTATCCGATTAGGCCTGGCCGCAGTAGACGAACCACACCGAAGACTCCTTCCAGAAACAAAACCTTTTAGTAGTGTTAGATAGGATAGCAATTGGCAGGGAGAAATTAAAGTATCCAATTTGTTGGCTTTAATCAAGACACCCTTGAGTGTAATCACTGCTATCTTCAGGAACGCTATGACGTCGGGTACATCCCGCCTGGTGTTGCATGGCGTAATTACCCAGGATGGGATACTCGATGGTTTTCTAAACGGAAGCGCACCGTCAAGCCAGATAGACAAAAAGAGCACCTTAATTCAGACATCATTTTTTTTGCATGTCTGTGGCTACTGTTTAGCCTAACACTTCAGAATTCTACAGAATCAGGACCCTCCTTCCCTGGGCGGCAAGTGCTTCACTGCATGATGTAATTTCCCCTCATGGCTTTGACATGTCGTCGATCCGTCAAAGATGAGTACATACCCACGGCCAGTGCTAGGCCTTGAACAACATGCTCGTCCATACAGAATTACGGATTGACATCAACGTGAGAATGAGTAAGTGAACCGTCATCTGGTGTTGATTCGAAGGTTAACGGAGGCGTGTCCCGTTCGAAGGTTAACGGAGGCGTGTCCCGTCCGATTTTCTTGAAGAATGACCCCAAACCCTAATGGGAAGGGAGGTCTTTTATGTTGGTGATATCTGGCTGTAAGGGAGAGTATGAGAGTCCTATCGTTTCCGGTAAAGTAGAGGACGGAAATGAGTTTTGGTGTTTAGATTGATAGAATAGTAGATTACAATGGTTTAGTTTACATTGTGTAATGGAGGTCTATTACAACGATGTTTTATGTGTGGATATTACAACAGGTTACAACATGTTGTGTAATTATAATATATAACAATAGGTTGGAGTCTGTTGTCTCATGTTGGGATATAATAACGAGTTTTAATATGTTTTATGTGTATTATGGTGGTCTATTACAACATGTACCAAATACAACATATAAAGGCTTGTTGCATAATTGATACATACTACAACGGGTGAGTCTGTGTTGTATAATGATGGTATATTACAACATGTGACTATTACAACAGGTCAAAATATTTTGTGTAAATAACATCTTTTACAACGGTTTTGAATATGTTGTGATACTACAACCTATTACAACACTTTAGCAGTTGTTGTAGTATCCCCTATACTACAACATGTTTGACATGTTGTAAATGACTTGTGTTGTATAAAATATATAATATACAACACAAAAATCACTACTACAGAAATGGCTTATAAAGTCACTTTTAAAGGCGTCGGTTGTATAAATACACCGACACCTAAAACCTAAAACATCGGTTTAATTAAAAAACCGACATCTATCTGTGAAGGGCGACCAGACACGGGTATCGCTTTTATTCAGTGTCGGTTCCCAAATAATAAACTGATGCCTAAAATTAATCGCCAAATCCAAAATCTCACGTGAAAAAAATTACCTCCAAAATTTGACATATGGCGTCGGTTATTTACTTAAAAACCGACGACGAAAGGTTATTTGCGATACAGAAATTGGGCACATTTTGGTCGTCGATTTTACTGAAAGAACCGACGCTTATGGGTTTTCGCGCATTTTCCCAGGAAATTTTTCACACCCCTTTGAGCGTCGGTCTGAGAAAGAAACTGACGACTATGATCATTAATAGAGAACAATTTTTTTTAATCGGCGTATGTAGATAGATGTCAGTTTTTTTCTAGTAAAAACCGATGACTATCATTGAGAATAGGTATCGGTGTTTTTGTAGAACCGACACCTTTAGTTTTATGTGTCGGTTGTTTTTAATAACCGACGCCGATTGATAACTTAACAACACCCACACGAGCCCGAATCTTCCCCTTTCTCTGTTTCATTCATTTTCTGACGCTGCTACTCCAGGGTTTGGTCTGGCAATTTCCGGTGATTTCTCCTCTGCCCCCACCTCCACCGTCATTTACTCCGGCCGCGCGTTGCTCCGCTCGCTTAGCTGGTCCTCTGCCCACCTCCGCCGCTGCTTGCCCTCTGCCCCCTGCTCCGGCGGCCTTCTCTCCTTCTCCGGTGACCTTCTATCTTGCTCTGGCGGCCTGCTCTCCTGCTCCTGCTGCTCGCTACTGCTACTCTCCCCGCCAACGCCGTCGAAGGTACATGCTCTGCTCTTCTTCCTCCTCTTCTTCCTCTGCCCTCAAGCAGGTACCCTACTCCGTGACCGAGGTGTGTGAAATCGCAGGTTGGCACGGCCGTGCTATGCAGCACGGCCACGGCCATGTTGGTTGATTTTGTGCTATATTGCTCAATTATAATCGGATAGCCTATAATGTTGTGCTACATTACTCTTCTAAAATTATTCTTATATTGTTGAATTGGGTCAATGACCACACCTGCTATTGTGCCTGAATTATGGCATGTATGTTTGTACAAAGTGAATCTTATCGCCCTAATTGTGAATTATTGCATGTTTGAAACTATTGAATTCTTGATTTATTATTTAATAATGCTCTAATTGTGAGTGATGCAATGTAAGTGAGCAAATACATGTAGTGGATATGTACTCATTAGCCTAGAAACTCGTCCAAGATTTACTCATTAGGAGTAAATCTTAGATAGTCCCCGATTTGGGACTGTTCTTGAACACCTAATCTCACTTAAGATGTAAGTGTATAATGTGTATTGGGTTTTCAAGAAAATTTCAGTAGCATTTCCCTGTTTGTTCTCTAAGTACATATGTACTTGGAGAACAGTGGGGAAATGCTGCCGAAATTTTCTTGAAAACCCAATACATATTATATACTTACTAGTGAGATTAGGTGTTCAAGAATGGGATAGGTGGTACACATTTATTGTATATAAGAATGACAACACATGTATTTGTTGGCCTAGAAACCCGTCCAAGATTTACTCATTAGGAGTAAATCTTGGATAGTCCCCGGTTTGGGACTGTTCTTGAACACCTAATCTCACTTAGGATGTAAGTGTATAATGTGTATTGGGTTTTTGAGAAAATTTTGGTAGCATTTCCCCGTTTGTTCTCTAAGTACATATGTACTTAGAGAACAATATGGAAATGCTGCTGAAATTTTCTCGAAAACCCAATACACATTATACACTTACTAGTGAGATTAGGTGTTCAAGAATGGGATATGTGGTACACATTTATTATATATAAGAATGAAAACACATGTATTTGTTGGCCTAAAGTTTTAAGTATGCAAAAACTCTAATATGTTAACCCTAGACCCTAATCTTGTTGTAATATATACTTGTTTTCTCTTTGATCATAGAATGGATAGATCATGGATGTCCATTCGCAATTGCTGTACCCCAGAGTTTATTTCTGGTCTTGATCAGTTTATTAGATTTGTTGAGGAACATAGGAAACAACCTGGAGATAGGTTCTACTGTCCATGTAGGCATTGCGGTAACAACTTGAAAGTCAGCACTGGTGACGAAATCAAAAGTCATGTCATGTACAACGGGATTATACAAGGCTATACAGAATGGCACTGGTATGGAGAGATTTCAAACCCGAAACCAGTGGATGTCGATAGCAGTGCTTGTGTGGAAGAAGAAATTGCCTACGATGACGTAGATGTGAATGAACCAGTTCCAGTAGACATCGTTGATGTGATGCTGGATAGTTGTGGGGTAGAGCACACCGATCCACCTCCCATTTTTAGAAACATTTTGCATGATGCTGAGATATCGTTATACACAGGTTGTACTAAGTTTACGAAGCTCAGCGTTATGTTGAGATTGTATACGCTGAAAGCTAACAATAGATGGAGCGACAAAAGCTTCACGTCATTGTTGTCTTTGTTGAAAGAAATGCTTCCTGAAGGAAACGAGCTGCCAATCTCAACATACCAGGTAAAGAAATTGTTGTGCCCAATGGGAATGGATGCCAAGAAGATACATGCATGCCCGAATGATTGTGTATTATTTCAAAATGACTATGTGGATTTGAAAGATTGTCCAAAATGTGGTGTGTCACGGTATAAATTGACGAATTTGGGGGAGTCCAAAACTGGTTCTCCTGCCAAGGTGATGTGGTATCTACCTATAATATCACGGTTTCAATGTTTGTTTGCCAATCCGATAGATGCAAAGAATTTGAGGTGGCATGCAGATGTTAAGAAAAATAATGATGGGATCCTACGACATGCGTCTGATTCCCCACAGTGGAAGAAGATTGATCTATTGTACCCTGAATTTGGTGAAGAAGTCAGGAATCTAAGACTTGGGCTTTGTACAGATGGGATGAATCTGTACGGGACATTGAGCATCCAACATAGCACTTGGCCAGTCATGCTTGTTATATACAATCTTCCTCCCTGGCTGTGTATGAAAAATAAGTACGTAATGATGTCGTTGTTGATATTGGGCCCTAAACAACCTGGAAATGACATCGATGTTTATCTTGAACCTCTGATTGATGACTTAAAGAAAATCTGGGGTGAAGGTGTGATGACCTATGATGCTTCACGAAGAGAGACATTTCATTTGCATGCTATGTTGTTTTGCACTATTAATGACTTTCCAGCATATGGGAATTTGTCTGGATATAGTGTCAAAGGGTGAACCATTCATATTGGCATCACATGCAAAACAAGTATTTTATATCGATGATCCTGCAAATGATAAATGGTCAGTTGTTCTTCATGGTAAAAGACAGTTCATTGAAGATCCTATAGATGAAGAACAGTACTATGATAAGTATGATGACTCCAGTCCATTCTCAGTTGGGTTGCCAAAACCAGCAAATATTGAAGCTAATGATGACTTGTATGTGCACGGAGATCACAATGAAGGATTGTTAATTGATAAAAAATCACAATATTAGAGGCATGTTTATATTTTTTATATGTTTTATTTTTCTGAATGTGAACTTTACAATGTGAATTTTACAATGTGAATTACTTTATAATGTGAACTTTACAATGTGAATGTGAACTTTACAATGTGAGCTTTACAATTTGAATTACTTTACAATGTGAACTTTACAATGTGAATGTCAATTTTCAGATGGCTAAGCATTCTCCTGATGACCGTGCTGATGATTACCGTGAGGGTGAGGACATCAATGTGTCGCCTCACAATGTAAGTTTTAAAAATATATCATATATTTATATCCATATGTCCATTTATAGTTATATCTTGTAAATGTGTTTATTTTGTCAAATTTTAGGTTGATGATGCACATGTACCATCTGAAGCACTTGAGGCACTTGATCAGCAACACCAAAAAGTTGACAAGAGAAGGGGCATCACTATGATGAAGAAGTTAATAGCACAAAAGGGCAATGGACCCAAACTTGTTGTGGATTTTGATAATGCAGGAAATGCATCTGGGGTGAATCGCAATTCATTTGTTTCATATCTTGGGTATGTTACTCGTAGCCATTGCGGTTGTAAGATAGATTCTTGGCATAAAGTTTCTAAGGAGAAGAAAGATGTAATATGGAAGGATTTATGCGTGAGTTATTATTAATTTGCAATTCTATTTTGTAGATTACTAATTTTTTGATACTAGTTAATAGCAATTCTAATTTGCAGAGTATATTTGAATTGGATGAAAAGATGCATCGTAAATGCGTGATGCAATGTTGTGGGAGAGTCCTAAGGAACTATAGGACAAATCTCACCCGAGAATACATAAAAGAAGCTGACAAGAGGAAGAAGACAGACACTGAATAGTGGAACTTCCTAGACAAAGAAGAATGGGACGCGTTTGTTGTCAAGACAAACTGATGAATTCATGGTATTAGGCGTCAGTCCCAATCTCATTAATATATGTTGTATTCACCTATTCAAGATTAACATTTACTGTTACTAACCAAATCATTAATGTGCATACTAACTAGGCCCTCAGTGAGGCATAAAGATCAAGGCGTGCATTGAATGTGCATGACCACACAATGGGTCCAAAGGGGTATGCAGGCATTCGCCAAAGACTACAGTCTGAGGCTACTGCTCAGTCTACTGCTACTCAGGAGTCCTCCACTATAGGTAGCACACCTCTGCCTCGCCATGATGTATGGATAGCTGGGAGGCAAAATAAGAAAGGAGAAATAAGGAAGCCCGCAACTGCTGAGGCGGCTGTAAAAATGGTAAAATACAACTCTTACAGCAATCGTTTGAATATTGATTATTTGTGGTGTTTACTTAATTACAAATTTTTGTTTTGGCGATTAGCGGGAGCTGCACGAGCTGGGGAAATAAGGCAAGTTCATCCCTGAGGGCACAAGGGATGAATTGACAGTTGCTCTGGGTAACCCAGAGCATCCTAGACGTGTTAGGGCTGCAGACGCTGGTGTGGGCATCAAAGCTTTTTTTGGGCCATCCCAGCGCAAACATGTCCCAAAAGTGGGACTTTCACAAGAAGAGGTACTGTAAAATAGAATTCAATAATTAGAATTTGACGTTTCTTTTATCCATGTATAGGTAGATAAGCTATTTGATAGGAAACTCAAAGAAGCAATGAAAAAGTGGCAGACATCTCAGACTGCCACTTACCAGACAATACCTATGGTGTCTCCTACTGCAGGCTCTACTCCTACTGCAGAGGTTGGGAGTAATTCTGTAGACCCACCACCTAGAAAATCCGCTGTAAGTATTTTTATGACATAGTAACTAGTTTTTTAATTCAAGATGATATGTTTTCAAGATGATATGTATATATGAAATTGTAGTCGTTTCAAAAAAAGATGATATGTATATATGTATATAACATTCTTTACACAAAAATTTGTAGGGGTTGAAGCCATGCCGTCTAAAAGTTAATGAATATGTCATTGTAGAGGCGTCGGCTTACCCATCCCTACCAGGGGAAATGTTTCACGGGTCTCCATTACTAGCTGGTTGGATTCGTGTGAGCCCGGTACATATATTCCCCAAGTGGATGGATCTTCCATTGCCATATGCCCACCCAGATTGTGAAACGCTTGATGAGGCAGAAGGCGGAGTGATATTGTGGCTAAAAGCGGATGTCCTCTTTACTGAAACTGTATGGTAAATTTACATTACGTTAAATTGTTAGTGTGTGTATATGATGTCAGTTGATATGAAATTATTATATATATACAGGTTAAAAAGAAGACACCCACAGCATCTAGGCCTCCATTTCCACCTCCTACATTACCCAGTTGGGTTCCACAGGAACTACTTGTCCCGTTAGGTCCTAACTATAGGGGTATGGCAATATGGTTAGGCGAACATGATATAAATTTCCCTATAAATGTTTCTATAGATTCAGATGTTACAGGTCAATCATACGAAAGCAAACTATTTATACAAGATATTTTGGAGTTGTTTTGATATGATTGGCTAAATACATCTGTGATAGAGCTATGTATAAGGTGAGATCTTCTTTATACATCCATATACCTTGTGTAGGATCTGGTGATCTGGTTTCTTATTTATTAATGCATGCGTAATTAATACATATTTTGCAGCTACTTAGACAAGATATGTGCAGATTTTGCATTAGAACATGTAGGATTTTTGATTCCATCTTTGATTAGTCTAGTAGCTAAAGACCCTCCATCAGTTCAACAATACTGATGTGAGGCTTTTACAATTTTTGCTCAAAATAATAAGACAGTGATAATGGCTCCATTCAATGTAGAGTAAGTTTACTTTGCTTATTATAATTTGGACTTAAGAAAATTATATTTTTATTGTGGATTTTGAGTTATTAATTTTTAACTTTTTTACCTCTAGTGGTACGCATTGGGAGTTACTGGTTATTGTCCCCGAGACGTTCACTGTCTATTATCTAGATCCTAAGGGGAGTAAATTGAATACAAAATATGGACACATAATGAAAATGGCATTATTCTAGTGAGAAATATTTCATTTTCATATCCGTTAACATATGTTATTACATTACTATTTAATTATGCAATGTACTGTGTTACATTAACATGTAGGGGTTTTGATGAGTTCAAAAAGGCTGGAGGAAAGGTCCCCATGAAAAAGAACGAGCCAATAATTTGGAAGAACGTTAAAGTAAGTTCCCGACTGCAATATATGTATATATTATTTATGTGAACAATGCTTAATTAGTTGTATTTTTTAATATTTTGTATGTTTGTATTTATAGTGTGCTACACAAGATAACGGATGGGCATGTGGATACTATGTGATGCGATTTATGCACATGATTATCAAATATGCCGCAATGGACATCGATTGTATTGCTGAGGTATTATATAGTCTCATTAGATAATATGAAATATATCAATCTTATTTATAGCTCATGAATTATATATACATCATTCTCTTTACAGGTGTTTAAAACTGACCACACTATAGGAACGGCCTTACCAGATGTACATGCTCCCTATATGACGGGAGAACTAAATGAAGTAAGAGAAGAATGGGAAACAACCATACAAATAGTGGGGGTTTTAAGATATAATTGGGATGTTGATAGCGAATCATGACTAAAGAATGATATTTTGTAAATGAATTTTTGAATTATAATATGTGTGAATGTTTCTACATATCTGGATGTTTCTACATGTGTCTGAGTGAAAATGAATGAAACTGTTGGTTGCTATATGAATGTTTCTACATGTGTGAATGTGAAAATGAATGGAACTACAGATTGCTAGCTACATGAATGTTTCTAAATGTGTGAAAATCAAATGGAACTGCAGGTTGCATTGCTAAATGTGTGAATATTTTTGTTGTTAATTTTGCAGGTTTGTGGCCTGTTGTTGGCTGATATCAATGGATGTCGTAAAACCTGCAGTTCATAACTGAACTGTAGGTTTCTCATCCTGCGACCAGCCATACATCAGGTCTGCAGACTGACAGAAAAAAACAAAAAATAGGCGTCGATTATTTGTATATAACTGACGCCACATCATTACAGTGTCGGTTTCTAACAATAACCGACGTCTATTTCCTTAAGGCCAGCACGACCATGGCAGCAGACCAGACACCACGGCCGTGCTGGCCAGCACGGCCGTGTTGGGAGTGCACGGCCGTGGTAGCGGACCAGACACCACGGCCGTGCTGGCCAGCACGGCCATGTTGGGAGTTATATGAAGTCGGTTTCTTATCTAATAACTGACGCTGACAGTGCCCAAGATGATGGCGCCCTTCTGTGGCGCGAAGGTATATGGCGTCGGTTGCTTATCTAATAACTGACACCTATAGTGCCCTGCTGGCGGGTTTTCGGTGGCGCGTGAAGGGTTTTGGTGTCGGTTTTTGAAGCGACGTGTAACGGCTGGGCTTTTAGCGTCGCCCACATAGGTGTCGCTTAGAAACCGACACTAAAGGTCGGTTATGTACTAGTGAATGGGCTTGTTGTGAAAAGTATGCTAACTACAACACAATCATCAGAACTGTTGTCTATCTTCCGTTGTAAAAAGCATTTTCTGTAGTAGTGTAAAAGCAATGTTGTTGATCCCTAGCTAAAAGGAGTTCCAGAGCATAAGCATGATGGACATGACAGATAACTTAGAATTTGATTAGTGAGTGATTAGCTTAGTGAAAGTGGGAAACTGTAGGTTGTATAATCTGAGAGTCATCATATGGTCATTATAACAGGGATACATTATATATGATTTGGTGATTAGTAAAAGGTAATTCTACTTATTATTTTTGTTTTAGTATTTAGATAATGAATAAGTATAATAATGTTTGGGCCCAATGCCATATGGTTTGGGTTGATGCCTAAACCCGACATCACATGCATACTCAAGATTATTCTAATTTGTTATGTTCCTAGTCAATTATTATCGTGGATTATAGGACAACAATAATACATAAGACTAGAGTGTATATTGAATGATGACTATGTATGTTTACTCATGATTTCGTATATCAATTTGTATACATGGGTATTTGTTAGAGAACAAGTTGCACTAGACGAGCCCAGTTTTATAATGACACATAGAAGACATGTTATGGCAGTCAGAGTCATAACTCAATGTGATAGTGGTGAATGTGATCCTTAAACCTGATGTCACTACAATCATCATATGTTATGTTGTATACTTTAACACTACCCAAAATGACTCTATAGAAGGTTTTCTATACATGTAATGATTTAGTGAAGTGAGACACCTATGGTTAGTGAGAGATGTCAATGTGAACTTGTATATCCATTGGAGTGTATGATGGCCACTTGATAAATGAGTCTTTGAAATGTATGTTCATGCTCATGTAACTCAAAAATTGTCATTGAGATCAAAATATATTAATAATCTTCTCTGGTTTAAGAAGTATAGATTGCACGAAATGTTAATGACAACTTCATGCCCCAGTTTCAATTTGGATATAGATTAACATTGGTCACTTTATAGGTTCAAATTATTCTCCAAATTATTCCTAATTCTTGGATGTCAATGATGTATTCTAGATTCCAATCTATGATTGTGATGTTTTGAACATCACTTCCATGTAATATGGAATCTAAATGTTCATACACATAAGGATGTACAAAGTAACCAAAGTTAATAATCACACATATGATTTGAATGGTTCTTAAACATGTACTTGTTGATTTTTGCCCAATCAAGCGACTGGGAAAGATAGTCATCCAACCAAATGGTTTTGGTTAGTTGTTCAGTCTGAGTGCCAGTCGATCGAGTGATAACCAATTGAGCCAATGACCAATCGGCCGAATGCATAATCTAGTCATGCAACTAGGTGAGATCAAGGTTTAGCATGGATTGGAAATACCCAATTAAATGTAATTGAATTGAAAAACTCAAATTGGCACATGACACTACTACAGAAAATGATTTTTACAACGGGAGAAATACAACAATTCTTTTGGTTGTGTTGTAGTTAGTATACTTATCACAATAAGACTATTTGTGTATTGTATATTGTATATTTTATGCAATACAAGTTATTTACAACATGCCAAACCCATTGCAGTATACATGATACTACAACAGGTGCTAAATTGTTGTAATACACTATAGTATCACAACATACTCAAACATGTTGTAAAAGACCTTAATTACACAACATATTGCGGCCCATTGTAATAGTCACACATGCTAACATGTTGTAGTAGACCACCATTACACAATATAGACTAACTCGTTGTAGTATATCATAATCACATAACATGTATTTACTTGTTGTAATAGGTACATGTTGTAATAGACCACAATGACACAACATGTTGAAACTCATTGTTATATACCAAGATCACAAAATAGACTTTGACCTATTGTTATATACAAATAATTGCATAACATGTTGTGACCCGTTGTAATAGCCACACATGATAAATCGTTATAATAGACCACCATTAGACAATATAGACTAACCCGTTATAATATACCATAATCACACAACAGGAGTTTACCTATTACAATAGCTACATGTTGTAATAGACCACAATCGCACAATATGTTGTAACATGTGGTTATATACCAAATTCATACAACAGACTCTGACTCATTGTTATATACCATAATTACACAACATACTCCAATCCGTTGGATAATCACACGTGTCTGTATTATTCAACAAATCCCATTAGTACAAAAATACAAAATCATCCAGTCACCTTGAGCTTTAGGCTTCCTCTTTTTTTTTTCAAATTTGATGTGATGAATATGTCCTCGCTTCCCCTCTCATTCAACTTTCTAAAATAGGCTACTAGGGCTTTCGTGGTTACATCTCCAATTTTAACATTCTCTGTCAGCAAAACGTCATTCCCAACTCTTAATTAACCGACTGACTATAAATATTGTAACAAAATTTTTGTCCTTTTAAAAAAGGCCCTGGTTTGTAAATATGTATTTTATTCAGAATTATATGTTAAATATATAAATTATTATAGACAAATTATATTTTAATTGTATTTTTTTCTTTAGATGTGCATTGTAAGTCATTTTTCTTATTTTCAATTCAATAAATTATAGTAAGGCAAAAAAATAGCAGTCTAAACATTTGGTCACACACGTTTTTCCGCATTACGCGTGTCCACCCCCTAATTTTCAAATTCTACGTCAACTGTCCACTTTTGACTCACAACTTCCCTAATTTGCTGCAATTATCGTCTAGGGGTGATCAAATCTTGGTCCAAACCGCAAAACCGAACCAGACTGTACATGTGGTCCGATCCGATTGTGGATCGAATAGTAAGTCGGTCAAGTTTGTAGTCCACAAAATCTGAATTTTTGGTCCGCAGTCCAGTTTGGTTCAAACCCGAAAAAATCGCAGTTTGGACCGTGGACCATGTTAGTCGAGTAAATGTTTAACTTGAATTAATTTAGGTAGACCAATGTCTAAAATTCCAAAAATACTCCCTGGTCACGCGCGTCTCCTAGGGTTCTCTGGGCGACGTCGGCGATTCAGGGTTACCCTCACCACCGAGGTGATACCTCTTGTGCTTTGTAGGTACCCTTCGCGCCATGGCGGACGAACTTGTGGAACGATGCGCATCTCTAAGGGTTAGGGAAGAGGAAGAGACAAACATACTGGACCTGAAGGACACGATCGCCGGAGAAGAGAACGAGTACATTGAACTTGCTCTGGTCGGGCAGCTATTGACGAAGAGGCCATACAATTTCCCAGCCTTTAAACGCACCATGATCAGTGCATGGTCACTGCGGAAGGAAGTGGGGTTCCAGCAGATATCAAGTAATCTTTTTGTGATTCAATTTTTGCATTGGAAGGACAAGGAGAAAGTGCTTGCGGAGGGGCCGTGGAATTTCGACAACCTCCTTCTTTTGGTGAAGGGGATCAGACTGGAGGATACACCGACAGAGATGAGCCTCAATTCCAGTCAATTTTGGATCCATCTTTACAATCTACTGCTAGGGTACAGGTCGGAGGAGGCGATCAGAGCGGTGGCAAGGAAGATTGGCAGGGTGTGCGCGGTGGACAGGCGTGATCTGGGTTGGGGCGTGTCATGCCGGGCAAGAGTTGAGATCGACGTAACAAAACCGATTCGACAGAAACAGAAGATACAAGATAGGGAAGGGAAGATTGTGGAGGTGGAGATAAGATATGAGAGGATGTCGACTTTCTGTTACTTGTGTGGAATTATTGGGCACTTAGAAAAGGATTGCAGGGATGAAGAGGAGGAAGACGATGATGGTTTGGCTCTGAGGAGGTGGGGACCATGGGTCAAGGCATCGCCGACGAAGCGATGGCAACCATCTTTAACAGAGGAGTTATTGGGCAGAGAGCATGCATCTATGGAATTACGGTTTGTCTCCAAGCCATCAGGTATGAAGCCGGCTATGAGGAGTAGACGATACGGCGACGGGGCGGACAGCGGTGGACCTAGCGTGCACCAGCGCGACAAGGAGAGAGTGGAGGAGGAGGGGGAAACCGGGGAATTCATTGCGATGGAGGTCCTGGAGGAGGTCTTCGCTAGGAGGCGGGACATAGACGAGCAAGGAGTGGGCAGTGTTAGGGGCGGTGCTGAACGTGGGAACTCTAACCAGCGTTCACAGGAGGGGATGAAGCAGAGGGAGGGGATCGACAACCCAGTGATCAGAAAGGAACTCGTTGGACTGGGCTCCCAAACGAACTCGCGTCAGGAGGGGGACGGAGGTTTAGGCAACGAGGGGAGGCTGGAAGACAGCACGGCACGAGGGAAACACGTACAGACCAGGAACATCACCGTGAGAGGGCATTGCGAGGGAAGGGGAGGTGTCAATGTTGGGCAAGGGCGGGTGCATGTAGAAGTACGTCCACTCGTCGTGGACATGGAAGGGCCTCAGAAGACGCAGGGCGAGCAACGCCACCCAGGTGATGATCCGATCCAGAATGACGGGCTTCTTGCACAGAGAGAGAGGGACAGTTGCAGGGGGAAAGGAGAGAAAGCTCCAATGGCACAGGTCACGAGCAGTTTCTTGAAGGAGGGGACACGGTAGATGAGGAAAGGCTTGCCCAAGGTCAGCTAGGGATTCTTGCGGGAAGGGTACAAGGAGGAAAACGGATGAACTCAGGGGGAAAGGGAAGGAGGGTGAGGAGGTACACAAGGTTGGGTTCAAGTTGGGGGGTCCAGGAGGAGGAGGGCAAGGCTAGTTCTATAGGGCATATCGGGGGAAAAGGGGAAGGATGGGGGCTGAGGAGCCTGCAGAAGGAGAATGGGGAGTAGGGGGCAAGCGATTGAGGAGGGTGGTCCAGGAAGCACCTACAATTCTTTCAGTAGCGGGTACTGGGAAAGACCAGGCCCCTGAAGGGCAATGAAAACCTTATGTTGGAACGTCCAGGACTTGGGCAGGCCTGGGACGGTAGACTCTCTCAAGAGGAGGTGTTGGAGAGAGATGCCCGATGTAGTCTTTGTAATGGAGACTATGTGTAGAGCTAGTAATCAGGAGGCGGTGAGGAGGAAGTGTGGGTACAACTCGGGTTTCGGAGTGGATAGTAGAGGAAGGGCGGGGGGTATGGGTCTGTGGTGGAGGGGGGATGAGGTGGAGGTGAAGTCTTTTTCAGATCACCACATCAGTGTGGTGGTGGGTTTGGAGGACAGTCCAGAGTGTTTCTGCTTTGTCGGGATTTATGGTTGGGCAGATACAAATGAACGTCATCGTACGTGGCAGCTGATGGAGGATATCTGTGACCAGACTCGATGGCCCATTGTGCTAGGTGGGGACTTCAATGAAATCTTATCTCATGCGGAGAAGAAAGGAGGTCAACCAAGGAGGGAATGGCAGATGTGCAATTTCAGGGAGGCTATTGACAGGTGTCAACTGATGGATTTGGGATCTTATGGGAACCAGTTCATGTGGAAACGCGGTTTGCATGCAGACAATCTTATTATGGAAAGATTGGACAGATTCTTGGCGGATAGGAAATGGTGCGACATCTTCAATATCAGAAAAGTGAAAAACTTTGCTATTCATAATTATGATCATGGGCAGATCCTTTTGTGGGTGGAACGTAGAAGACAGGGGGAGAGCCAGCCGGGGAAATGATTTAGGTTTGAAAGCTTTTGGCTTTCTTCACCAGAGTGCAAGGAGGTGGTCACACGGGCATGGGACAGCAACCATGTGGATGGTCTTCCAGGGTAGATGAGGATATGTGTGAAAAAGTTGGCAGGTTGGGCGGCAGAAAAATTTGGCAATATTAAAAGGAGGATACTAAAGACTGAAAAGAGGCTTACCAAAGTTCAAAACCGACCACCATCTCATGATATGTTACAGGAATGTGAGGCGTTAGCCAAGGAATTGCATGAACTCCAACAGTTGGAGGAGAGTTATTGGTTCTCCAGGGCCAGGACAAATGAAATGAAAGAAGGGGACAAGAATACTAAATACTTTCATCATAAGGCCAGCAAAAGAAAGTGAAGAAATACCATAGGTGGTCTCTTTAAGGATGATGGCAGTTGGCACACAGAGTCGGAGGTTGTTGCTGAAATTATTTCGAACTATTTCAACTCCCTCTTCACTAGCTCAAACCCTTCAGGAATGGATGAGTTTTTAGAAGGGCTTCCACGAGTGGTGCTGGAAGCCGCTCTTCCAGATTTAGATGGCGTTCCCACAGAGGTGGAGGTGTGGAAGGCACTGCAACAAATGCACCCCAACAAGGCCCCGGGCCCGGACGGGATGAAAGCTATCTTTTATCAGAAATTCTGGGGTATTGTTAAAAATAGCCTGCTATCCTTTATCTCTAAATGGTGGGCAGGGGAGGAGAGCTTATCGGATGTTAATGAGATGGATATTGTGCTCATTCATAAGACAAACAGCCCGGTACGGTTATCGGAGTATCGCCCAATCGACCTTTGCAATGTATCTTACAAAGTTATCACAAATGTTCTGGCTAATAGAATCAAGCCGTGGTTGCATGATATGATTTCTGAGAATCAAAGCGCTTTTATAGGGGGGAGGATGATCACATACAACGCCCTGGTAGCTTATGAAACCTTTAACACCATGAAGCACAGGAAGAAGGGGAAAGAAGGATTGATGGCTCTTAAGTTGGATATGAGCAAGGCATATGATAGGGTCGAGTGGCCTTTTTTGGATAAGGTCATGAGGAGGATGGGAGTGTCTGATATCTGGAGGTCCAAAGTGATGGAGTGTGTTACTAGCGTTTCCCACAAGTTCATCATCAATGGCAGCAGGAGGGGATCTTCAAATCCATCTCGAGGTCTTCGCCAATGTGAACCTTTATCCCCCTACCTTTTTCTTTTTTGCGCTGAAGCACTGTCCTTTTCTTTGTCCAAAGCAGCACAGGAACACAAAATTCATGGGACGAGGATTTGCAGACGGACACCACGAGTCACTCACCTCTTTTTTGCAGACAATATCATTGTGTTCACAAGGGCTACCTCATGAGAATGCTCTACTTTAGCTGATATTTTCAGCCAATATGAGAGGGCATCTGGGCAGAAAATTAATTATGAGAAGACGGAGGTGTCCTTCAGTGCGAACGTCACCAGAGAGAGACATGAGTTGATCAAGAACCGGCTGCAGGTAAGGGAGGTGGACAAAAATGAGAAGTACCTTGGACTCCCTACGGTGGTTGGGAGATCAAAGAAGCTGGTCTTCGCTGCGATAAAAGACAGAGTGTGGAAGAAATTACAGGGATGGAAGGAACAACTTCTCTCTAGGCCAGGCAAGGAGGTGTTGATTAAGGCGGTCATCCAAGCTATTCCGACGTATCTTATGAGCATCTTCAAGCTTCCAGAAGGTCTTATTGATGATATCCAGGCTATGATGGTGAGGTTTTGGTGGGGTTCAAAGGAAGGGGAGAGGAAGATTCACTGGATGAGTTGGGAGAGATTATGTAGGCCCAAGGAGTGTGGGGGAATGGGGTTCTGGGACTTGAAAGCCTTCAACCTTGCGCTACTAGCTAAGCAAAGGTGGAGGTTGGAAGTACACGGTGATTCCCTAGCGGCTCGGATTCTGAAGGTGAAATATTTTAGGTCCTCATCTATCTTGCACGTGGAGTTGGGGGGGAATCCCAGTTTTACCTGGAGGAGTATTTGGGGGGCGTTACAGCAGGTGAAGAATGGTTTTCTTTGGCGGGTGGGGAACGGGGAAAGCATAAACATATATAGGGATAGATGGATTCCGCAGCTCAGTGGCACTGTGCATAGGTATTTGGTACAGGGACCGGTGGAGTACAGGACAGTGAGTGATTTGATGTACGGAGGGCCGAAGAGATGGAATACGGAGGCTGTGGAGGCGTGTTTCCCTACACACATAGCGAGGAGAGTCCTCAACATCCCCCTGTCGCAGCGCTGTAGAGAAGATATTCTGTTCTGGGAGAAGGAGAGTACCGGTATGTTCTCGGTCCGTAGTGCTTACTTTCTTCTTCGGGCGGGAGTGGATTTAGTAGAGGGTGCAGACACAGATTTATGGAAGAAACTCTGGAAGCAGAGATGGCTGCCAAAACTGAGACACTTTGTATGGAGAGCTCTTAGGAACATTCTTCCCACCAAGGCAGAACTTATGCGGAAGCAAGTGACACAGGATGACAGATGTCAACATTGCGCCCAGAGAGAGGACACTTCCCATGCTTTACTGCACTGTGATCGGGCTAGGAAGATGTGGGTCACGGGCGCATTCGATTGGATGGGGCAGGTGGAGGCACAAGATGTGGGGAGCTTTGTGAAGAGTCTGCTTGAGGAGGGGGACGGTCGGCGCAGAGATGAGGGAGCCACTCTTTTGTGGGTGGCATGGACAACAAGGAACAAGGCTCTCTTTGACGATCATCCGCCTTACCTCCCGGGACTCGCGGCTAGCTTTATCGATTTGGTGGCGGACTATGCCCGGTATCACAAGGCAGTGGCACAATCAGAAGCGGCGCTGGGACCAGTGACATGACGGCGGCCACCACCAGGCAGTGTAAAGATTAATACTGATGCATCTCTCACATTGGCGGATGATAATGGTTGCGGTACTGCCATTAGGGACGAGCACGGTCAGCTTTTGTGGACTTTCCAGTGTCGGATAGAGCAGGCGTACTCAATGCTTAGTGCGGAGGGTACGACTGTTTTGCACGGCATACGACTCACTCTTCGGGAAGGCTACATGGATATAGTGGTGGAGACGGACTACCTACTGTTGGTGGAAGCAGTAAAGATGGGGAGGGGTGGACGCGGTTACGAGGAGGCAATCATCAGTGACATCATAGACCTGTCTTTTAGTTTCCTGTCTTTTAATTTTCTTTTTATTCTGAGGCAAGGCAATAGAGTAGCACATGCCTTGGCTTCTTCTGTCTGTCATTTTGTTAAACCTCAATGTGTTAGGGAGGGCTTTGAGGATCGGATCCTTGTACTAGCTGCAAACGATTTGATTCTTAATAAAATGGCGGGCGCCCTTTATAAAAAAAAAGTAGACCAATATCTCTGCCGAACGCCTAACCATCTCGTGTGAGTCGCAACCCATCTATCTCAAAACCCCCATCTACTAAAAAAATTGTCCCATTGGTAAAGAACGTCATGAAGAACAAAATTCCGAGGACTGGACCTTCAAAATCAAAGACTAGTCCCTCAACTGTACTTCTACATAAAAAAAGTAAACAACAATTCACTAGTAAATAAAAAATGAACTAATCCTTCACAAGTAAGTGAACATACTTTCCCTCCACCCGATCCCTCTCAACCCTTGCAATTTAGTGGACAACGCAACATTAATTAAAAAATTATTCCAAATAAAAAAACCAATAAACACTCAAAGCCACCCCTTTATGCCCTAGTCGTCATTTTGATTCTATGCACCGCCTCCCATGCGGTTTTTTTTCACTCACATCTCCTCGTCGGGTTATATACACTCCAAGGACTAATTTGGTTGGGTGTAAAACCAACCAACATTACGAATTGGAAAACAAAAAAGTGTAATCGATAAGTTGGAAGCCAACTGTTTTTGTTTGGTTCTAAGTAGATTAAACCAACAGAGTTCGTTTGTATTTTGTTTGGTTTGTTGCTGTTGTTTGTGGATATAGAAGACACATCATACAACGACTGATGTTCATGTTGTTATAGCAGACACCTGGGCTACCTAAACCAATGGGATTTTCAGAGGAGATGGGAGTAAAAGAGGCAGACCGAGATAGGCTGCACAGGACATAGCTTCTGGAATTGGAACTGCGCCCGGAAACTGTGCAGTCCATTTTCCCATTTTTGTGCAGGCCGAAAATCTCAGATGTACTTCGTTTCCGAGGTGTGGGTTGGAACTAAATCTAACCAAACGCAAACTGTTCGAATTCACAAGTACTTGCAACTGGATGAGCTGGTTTGCGGCCCAACCAACCGTGCCCTAAGGGCTCGTTTGGTTGCTAATAGTTGGAAGACACAAGATGAGTTCAAACGCAAATAGTTGGAAGACACAAGATGAGTTCAAACGCAGGAAATGAAAAATGTGTAATTAAACTACAACTCAATCGTTTGGTTAATCCGAATTTGAACATGACTAGTTTGATTTCTTACGTTTGCTTGGAGGCAGTTTGTGGCTGCTATTACCTGCGGCAAATACACCATCAGTTCTATGCTCATTTGCGGTGACGTCGGTGCTCATTTGCTCTAACTGCAGCCGCAGTAACGAGAGACGTGGTAAGAAGAACCCAATGAAGGAGGAATTGCTGCTGCCAACACGGAGAATGAGAGACGTGCGAGTCCTAGAAATGAAACCGCGCCCGAAATGGACACGGTCTGTTCCCCTGAATTTTATACGTGGATGAACATTGGCTGCGGTTGGTTTTTACTGTGCGAAAATGAGCTACGTCTAACCAAACATTTAACATTACAAAACACAATGAGTTGGAGCTGCACGAGTTGAAATGCAGCCTAAGCAAAATACAATTGGAATTTTATTAACTGTTCCATGGTAACATCATATATACTTAACATGTATCTCTATTTCAACTGTCGTTTTCTTTATTTTTCAGGCACGTAATGATTTTACTTTCGCGCGCCTTACATTTTTAATTTTTGTGGCTTGGGACTTGGACCAAAATTTTGATCTCCCTCAAAATCCCCGCCCCTCCTATCCTGCAATGAATTCGATCATCCCTGAGAGGGTGGCGACGTGACGTTTAGAAACCCGACATTGACTCTCAAGTTCGCCCCTTCACATTATTGCTTTCAGCCGGCTAGAAACCTAGCCGCCGCAACAAGTTGCCACTCTCCTCGTCGTCGGGACATGCTTCAAGCCTCGCGCACACAGCTCGCTTCCAGCCTCGACGACAAAATGCGCTTCCAGCCCTAACACCGCAACGCGCTTCCAACCTCACCGTCGAAGGGAACCCCCACCCCGGTACTAGGCACTCCCCCACTCACCGCCGCCAAGCAATGCTTCCCCCGCCCCTCGTCGCAAGCAGACATTTTTCCAATCAGGCAACCAGATTGCCGCCAAATGTCATCCATTTATCAGCTTCAAGACTATCTGCTTGGGTTTTCTTAGCTGTAGTCCTGACGGCCGCAGGTCAAAGCATTCCAACCCGGTATACCAACTCCATTGCTGGCCACGAAGTTATGACACATGCAATTATCCTGTGCTCACTATGTTCCCCCTTCATACACTTTCCCCATTCATGGCAATTTCTGCTCTGTTCATTCTTTTAAGCAAACTAACTCAGATTATTTCATCTCCTCAATGTTCAGTATCCGCTCTAGTTCCTCTCATGCATACATTTCTACCGTGATTATCTATTATAGACCTCTTCTTCTTCTTTCCAGAGTTGATCCTGAGTCATCATATATCTGCCACCACAATTATCAGAGCGAGTGTTGATTTTAATGATGTGACCCTGGTCGCTCTTGATGTTAATTAGAGTTTTATGTCCTCCGCCACTCTTTTACTTTTAATACTTAAGTTACAGTCCGTGGACACATGATCTGTTTCCAATTCAAATTCTTCTTTTGGTTCACTGTGTTCAACTATGGCAGTGACAATTACCGGTTTTATAAAGTTGATTTGATAAATAAAGTTTGTGATCGGAAACGTTGATGCTTTCTTTCTGTGCTCTGCTCATCATGAAATGTAAATTTCGTAAGCATTGGATAACAGTCAACTGATGTCTAGTTCTTCGGTATGTTGGATACATATATGGGATATTTTAATCTTTGCCATGCCTTTTAATTTTCTTACTTTAACTTGACATTTTTGGCAGGTTTACAATGTTGTGATTCATTTAGTGTTTCTCGTTCCATGATCTAAGATATAATGTTCACCAAATAATATAAATTGTGGAAAGATCTAGTTTTTTCATGCCAACATATTTATGCTTTTACTTTTCAGGGATGGCTGTAAACATGTGTTTCGTACTATGTTCCATACCTATATGTAAATACTACATAATTCCTAGATTCTCGCTGGCTCAGTGATATGTTTAGTTGCTCAATGCCAATTTTATGTATCTCACTGCCTCATTTTAAATTATTTTCCAATATTACTTTTGATACTTTTTCAAGGAGTAGTATAAGGTTAATGCTGGCATGAGACTTTCAAGCTAGAATACTTTAGAGTACAAAATTTATTTATTCATAATTCCATGTACTATGATAGCTTGCGGCAGAAAACTCAACATCGTGGCATTGATTTTTATTTGTCTTCTTTTTCCTTGATATATGTTTTCTGTATACTTCATATAAAGTGCACATCTTCCTGATGATGCCTTATACAAGGCCTATTGAATGTGTTCTTTCCTAGAAATGGAAAGAGAAGAAGGGTAACATAGATATGAAAAAGTCCAAAATTATTCTTAGATTTTACTCAAATCTTGGAAAATATCATTGAAGTAGTGCTCCTCTCTGTCTAGGTGCAACATGAACACAAGAAGAGGTCTTTATTGTCAAGTAGGTATGTTCCAAGAAGTGGTTTGGTGGTATTTTCAATTATGTAATAGTAAAATGTTGCAATCAGATCTTTCATATCTCTGTTTGGTCTTTCTTTCCCCTTCTCTACATTAAGATGAGTTTAATAATAAAAATGCAGGAATCAAAGTGCTCACTGCTATCCTGGAACTAATTTACCGGGTGATCTTAGTCGATGGCAGTATAGATTTTGTTGGGATCAAGAACTTGAAAACATTCACATCAAGATCAAAAGGTAAGAATCTAATATTTTACTTATAGTAAGCCAACATCCTAACTTATAAACCAACATAGTCAGTTTGGAACTTGTATATAGGTCCTCATACCTATGCATAATGACTAGGCTATTTTTGTGGTAATAATCAGGGTCTTGCAATAAGATACATTGCAATAGATTCTCGAGTTTTCAAAGTATTTGATCCTTGTATGTGTAAAATTTGTGTGCCATAATGACAAACTAAATTTGTATTAAGTAAGTAGTTTCTTAGCTTTTATAATTCTTTTTTATGAACATATCTTGTCTCAATATAATCAGGTTCCATCACTTTAAAAAAATTGACTTACAATTGGTAGAATAGATGTTATATTGGTATCTACGAATATGCCATTTCGCGGTGCACTATTTAATTCTGAATCCATATAGAACTCTCATGTCTTAACGCTTTAGAAAACCCAAATAACATGAATTGTGAAAGCAGATGATCATCATCATAGAACATGAATTGTGAAACAACATCTACTTATAAACTCCATCTAGGCAGACCTTAAAGCACTTCAACCCTAACACTACCATCCTCCCTAATTTGTAGGTAGTCCCTAAAGCATCCGTGGAGTGGAAAACCTCTAAGATATCTTGAATAGTGCATAAAACGTACTCAGTATGAAAGAATTGTACATCTTTAATATAAATTCATATTATGTTAAAGAGGGAAATGCAAGTTCAAAAGTTGGCGTAGCTTGTTCATCATAGTTTGGAGCTAGACAAGACACAAAAGATGGAAACAAACAACCCATCAATTATTTCTTCCCATATAACTCAATATTCTAAGGCTGAAATCAGTCTCTTGTAGGTAGAAATGATTAGACAAGATACATCTGTGTACCGCCAATACAGTGTGCAACCTCTTGTGCTTTATGTCTTTGTAATCAGGTTTCCCTCCATAATTTTCAATAATTCCAAGATGCTTAGAAACACAACGACAATTGACAAATTTTGAGACAATTAGTTCCAACGTAATGCTTAGAATTACGTCTCTAATTGATTGGATGGGGGAGATTGTAACATCCCAGGATTTGAGGCCTCAGATAAAAAAATTTATAAGAAATGATTGGACTACCCATAACTCAACTATATGGCATCATAATATTTCCCCATTTTAGTACAGGGTGGCTATGTCACCATGGACAACCCTTTTCCTACATGCCTGGACTGCAAGGCTCAAGGCTGACATGCCACATGCCCATGTGGGCTCCACCTACTGGAGGGGTTATGGCTCTGATACCATTGTAACACCCAGGCCCACTGCTCAAGGCTCTAGTAGAGTTTTAGGAATGACGACTGGCCATATAGACCACCACTAGTCTTAACTGTGCACTTTGTCCTCGCTTGTGCGCAAGTCAGGATCAACTTCCTGATTGGTCACCCATCCTAGTACTACTCCAAGCTGAGCACACTTAACTATGGAGTTCTTTAGTGATGGGTTCCTGGAAAAAAAGGTACACCTTGATGATATGGGTAGTCCAATCATTCCTTATAAGATGTTTTTATCTGAGGCCTCAAAACCTAGGATGTTACATATAAAAATAGGATAAACTCAGAGTCACCACCACTTTTTATTCATAAACAAGGAAAAATGAGATGTATGTTCAAACCAATGGCAAAATGTGGAAAACTGATTTTTTTGACTCCAACCAAGGGTAGATAAGAAAAAGAGATGGAGTGCATAGCCAGAAATTAGATTTCACATTCTTATTACGAGCAGGGAAGGTTTATCATCCCATCTCTCCTAGTAAAGTAGTATTAAATCTATTTCTTAATGTTCTTGAATTAGGTTAGTTTCAGGTTGGATTGAAGGAAACAAAAGTGATGAAAAATCCACAAAAATGTTTTCTCATGTTTTGGGGTTCTTTAATGCTTGGGGTGGCCATGAATTTTCCATCTTTTTTGTTGACATCCTAGATTTTTATGTATGGGATCCTAATTGCCTCAACATCTTCTATAGGGAAGATCCCTCCCTAGAAATTAGGATTGAAGCGTATGAAAAGAGAGGAGAGTGATTCCATTCAAATAATCAAATCGATCAATATGGATAGATTACATGATAGTAGGGCAATTTCATGTGTTGAATTGATAATCCATTATGAATATATTAAGGTAGTTATGAATAGTTGATAGTAGCTATGAGTAGTCTTAAGATTAAAAAATTTGATGTGCAAGATTAGTGTTATTCAGCCAAATGTTACTTAGAAAATTGTTGCCTATGGTTTATGGTTCTTGGAAAAATATTTTGAAGTGGTGGCTGGACACGCTGTTCTTCCAAAGTTAAGTTTGATGGAACACCACGTTCTGCCATGTCTCACACCTAGTGAATTGTGTGGTTCCATCAGGTGTCCCCATGTAGAAAAAAATGGTGTTTTGACATCCAAAATTTGAAAATATGGAATATTCTGGGTGATATTTCAGATAGTATTCTTGTGAGATTAGTCCATGTAATATGAAAAACCATGTAGAGATGGATACTTGATGGATAGTCTTCCCTTTTTTTTCTCCTTGCTCAGAAAGACATGAATTATATACATTATCCTTTGTGTTTAAATAATGGAAAAATGAATTGAATTTCCCATGAATTTGCAAGTTGATTATTATATTAAACAGAATTCAGCTATGCAATTTCTATTTAAAAACTTAAAAAATAGAGTTTGAAAGAAAATTGCACTTGAGTTTAAAAGAAAATATTTTCTGTTAAGAAACCCCATATTTGTGTAAAAATAGATGAATTAAAGAAGTAAAACAATATATATAAATGGATAAATGTGGAAAATGTATGGGAAAAGATGAGTAAAATGGAATGAACTCCATCAATAGCTAAAGATTTCAAAATCGGGTGTCAATAGTTTTCCCCTCTCAAGATAAGGTTTAAATAAGAGTGAGAACTACAAGTTTGAGCCAAGTCTAACCTCAATTTTTATTCATCAAAGGTGTGGAAATTGTGACTCACCAAGGATGTTTTGATAAACGTTGTGGATGGTAGAAAGCATGGGTGATTCCTTTTTTTTCTAATATGGCTTGATGAAATGGTCATTCATAAAGGAAAAAAGATCGGGTGTGACCAATATTTAAGAACAAGGGTATCCCTTCATCCAAGGCTTTTACTAATATCTCATAAATAGTTTGTTCCTGGAGTGTTGATGAACCATCTAAACTATTATCAGCGAGAAAAGCGACTCCTATCATCACCCCAGTTCTTGCGCCTGTGTGTTTGATTTCTCACCAACTCATGCCTTAGTGAGAAAAGGTGGTTGTGAAAAGTGAATTCGTTGGTGGATTGTTAATCTTCATTAAATTTAAGAGTCCATGATCATGGAAAATCATGTAATCAGTTCAATTGTTAAAAATTATCTTTAAAGGTCATTGTAACTATCTTTTTGACTTATACAAATACAGACCTTCACAAATATATATATATATATATATATATGTGTGTGTGTGTGTGTGTGTGTGTGTGTGTGTTTCGTGGGTGTGTAGTCTGGGCGCTCCTTTACAAGAGATGTTATTCAAATCCCCACTTGACTACCTAGGGAGAGTGTGTAGCATGTGACTCCCCCATTGGTCCTCACTGGAATTTTTCGGGCTTCACGTATATATATATATATATATATATATATATATATATATATATATATATATATATATATATATATATATATATATATATATATATATATATATATATATATATATATATATATATATATATCTGTGTATGTGTGTTTGTGTGTGAGTGTGTGTGTAAATATATATTTATTACAATTAGATTTATGTATGAGCTAGGTCAACAACAAGATCTGAAGGAGTGGATAAATTTAAGGTCACATACACAACCTTAAAAAGGTGAAAATGTGGTTAGTTTTCCTATCCCATCTAGGATTTCCATAACTCAAAGTGGATGAGGTCAGGTACAGAGCAAGTTTTCCAATTTTAGATGGGTTAGCTAAGGCCAAAGAATATGGTTAAGTATTTTTTCCCTGGGGCGTGATGGACTTGGGTACTAGACAAGTTTCCAAATTTAGATGGCATATATAAGACCCACATGCTTTGGTTGACTTCGTACTCAAGAAATCATGAGAGGATCATATATGTTTGACGATACAATTATGGTCATGATCTAGGAACACTGAAAGTCAAAGATATATAGTTTAAGGCAGACTGATAAATGAAGCATGTGATTGGTCCAAAATAGTGAAAGGATAGGATCAATCTAGTTTTAGGTCATAGTTCGGGACCCAAAATGAACGTAGAAAAGTGAAGCCATAGAATTGGTGTAGTTTTAGTTCATAGTATAGGACAATAACAAATGTGACAAAGTGAAGCATAAAGTTAGTCTAGCTTTAGGTCATAGTCTGGGATCATAAGAGATGTAGGATACAATCATAGAATCAATCCAGTTTTAGGTCATACTCTAGGACCATAATGGACGTAAGATGAAAGTATGGAATCAATCTAGTTTTAGGTCATAGTCTGGGACCATAAAAGATGTAAGCTGAAAGCATAGAATCGATAAAGTTTTAAGTCATAGTCTAGGACCATAATGGATGTAAGATGAAAGCATATAATTAGTTCTGTTTTAGGTCATAGTCTAGGATGATAAAGGATGTAAGATGAAGAATGAGATGGTCAAGGAAATTTGTTTATTGATAAATAGGGAATTGTTTAGTTGATTTCTTATATTCATTTATTTTCACTTAGATATTTAGATCTTTATGGTTTTTGTTTGATTTTTATTTTCATTTTTATGATTTTTATGTGAACTATTAGACTTTTACAAAGATTCTATAAATTCCTTTGGAAATGTAGGTACCTTTTTGTAATTTTTGCAAAAATAGTATATTCTTAAGGGAGAGGATGAGGAGAGGTCGAGGGTTGGAACTATGTGTCATAGTTAAAAACCAGGATAGGCCTTCACGACGAGTGCCTTATCCACAATCTGTTGAAATGTGTTGAGAAATTGTGTGACTAAGGCTCGTCCGACATGGTATCTCAAACCCTCCAAAAAGAGTGTAGGACAATGATCCTCTCCAACTCCATGGCATAGTGCTCCAATAGTAAGAATATCTAGATGTAGAAGAGACACTGAAAGATCCCCACTTCAAGTTGTAGAATTCTACCTCCTTATTCCTTAGGGTGGTAGAGTAGACATACTTCTCCTGGAACTGTGTAAGACACTACTCCCAAGTCATAGAATAAGTGTCAAGAGTGCAAGTGACAATGTTCCACAAAACAAGTGGTGGATCATCCAAAATGTAAATGGAAAAGTAGACCACCTACTGAGGAGAGAACACCCATTACCTTGATGGTACAGTAAATGGCCAACGACTAGCCACTACATTGATCTATGTGTTTACCTTGAAGTAGGGAAACCCTTGAAGTAATGCAATGATGAAATCTTAAGTCTGGAATAGATGGGTGTAGGTGGAAAGTAAAGTACGTACCACCCACCCTCCACCCCGAACTTACAAATTTGCTCGTCCCGAGCAAACTCTAAATCTGAGATGGAGGGGGAAATTCATGCTGGTTGGACCACCAAATGTGGTTGCGTTCCAATCAGCATGTGTCCTCCATCTAAAATATAAAAAATTAAGACTAATAAGAACATAAGAAATCATAGTGTTGCGATCTTTATTCAGTGAAAAATTTTCTAAAAAGGAGAAAAATAAAATTAACGAAACATTCTAATTTGAAATTAAAAGTAAAAATGAATTTATTGATCAGGATGCCTCCCGACAAGCACCTTTGTTTTATGTCAATGGCTCGAATTGATTCCTTCAATTTTTAGTTGGATATGTTGGATAGGTGAGATCCATCATTGCTTCGGTGCCTATGTAGGATGAGGTGAAATATCTCTTCAAGCGTTGACCATTGACCACAAATTCGCCTGAATTTTCACTCCATAAAGAGAAAGCACCATGTGGGTACATGCTCTTGACAATGTAAGGTCCAAACCAGTGAGAATGGAGTTTCCCTGGGAATAACTTCAGTCTTGAGTTGGACAACAGAACTTGGTCTCCCACTTATATGTCCTTTCTTTTCAGATGACCATCGTTCCAAAGTTTGGTGCGTTCTTTGTAGATTCGTGCATTCTCATAAGCTGTCATCCAGAGTTATTCCAGCTATTGAAGTTGCAGAATCCTGGCGTGGCCAGCTTTCTTCAGGTCAAAATTTAGTTGTTTTATTGCCCACCATGCTTTGTGTTCTATTTCTATAGGTAGGTGGCATGACTTTCCATAGATCAATCAAAATGGTGTAGTTCTGAGAGGAGTCTTAAAAGTAGTTCGGTAGACCCACAAGGCGTCATTGATTTTCACTGACCAATCTTTTCAGTTGCGGCCTACTGTCTTTTCCAAGATAGCCTTGAGTTGATGGTTAGAAACCTCTACCTATCCACTTGTTTGGGGATGGTAGGGTGAGGCTACCTTGTGTGTTACACCATATTTCTTCAGCAACACATCAAAACTTCTTTCCAGAAAATGAGCACCCACATCATGATCACTAGCATCACACATAACTTTAAATGGGTGATCCCAATCATGAGCTCTGATGATGGGTGTTCTTGTAAGGGCATGCTCCTGGTTTTTGAAACTCTTGACTGGGTAGACCTTAATGTCACCTGAAAATGCGTACATCAATCCCTCGGGTAGGGGTTTCATTTCAGGAGCTTGTGGTTTCTCACTTGTTTCTTCAGTAACATCCACAACTTTAAGTTCCTCAATTTTTGCTTCAGGATCTTCTTCAGAAGTGTCGAGGTGGAGAACACAACTTTTGACTTATTCATCAACTGAACTCTCTGCATTTGGATTAGTCAGAGCCACTCTTAAAGGATCTTCTTGTTCATAATACTCTTACGTGAGTAGTGACATCTGCTCTATGCAATCAATCAAGTAGACTTCTTCTTGCATGCTTGGTTTTCGCATACTCTCAAAAACTTTGAACTCGAGAGTTTCTTTACCTAGTCTTAGCAGCAAGGTTCCTGCTTCAACATCAATCAGAGCTCTTGTAGTGGCAAGGAACGAACGACTAAAGATGAGAGGATATCTGGCGTCTTCTTTTATATCCATGATGACAAAGTCACACAGAACATAGAAATCTTTGCCTACCTTGAGAGGTACATACTCAATAATTCCCAAGGCGAGAGCTATAGTGTTATCTGCAAGTTGTATGGTCATGCCAGTCGGGAGAAGTTCAACAAACCCTAGCCTCTTGCAAAGGCTAAGTGGCATGATAGAGATGCTAGCACCAAGATCGACCAATCCTTTCTTACATGAAGAGTCGCCAATATGACATCTTAGGCATCTTGCTCTGGATGATATCAGAAGTGGTTGTTGCTAACTTAACTGTCTCATATTCTCCGGTTATATACTTCATTGTAAGGAGAGACTTTAAGTACTTTGTCCATGCTGGTATTTCAGCCAGCGCATCAAGAAAGAGTATATCAACATGGAGTTTCTTCATAGCTTCTTTGAACTTATTGAATCATGTGTCAAGCTTTGTCTGCCTTAAACGAGCTGGGAAAGGTATACGAGGCTTGTATATTGGCACATTTGGATCAGGTGTTTCTGGTTTTACATCAGTTGGTTTCTCAGAACTTTGCTCGTCTATCTTATCAGCAGTTGTTGGTTCTTTTGATTGAGACTCAGGTGTGGTAGAGTATTGTACAATCACTGAGTCATCCTTGTCTGTAATGACCATAGGTGTCTTGACAGGAGGATCAGAATAATCTTTGCCAGACCTGGTGGTGACAACCTTCTGTTGTTCTGGGTGCTTAGGATTGTTTTCTGGTTGGCCAACAAAAACTCCAGCAGGTGGCTTCATGCTAGCTGCAAGTTGAGCTAGTTGAGATTCAATAGCCTTCTGATGGGCTTGCTGGTTAGCTATCATAGTCTACTGTGACAGTAGCATCTTTTCAATGGTTGACAGCTTGTCTTTAAGAGATATGAGACTGGTTTGCTGTCCTTGTTGTTGATAAGGGACTTGGTTTGGATTCTGGAACTGAGAATTGTTTTGTTAATTGTTGTAGTTCTTGTTTGGGAAGTTACCTCTATAAATCTCATGATTCCTGAATTTTTTTGTTGATCGTATTGGAATCCTGGTGGGCCTCGTTATTGATTATTTGAACCACGTTGTCGTGAGTTTTTCGCTCCTGAGGGATTTCCGTATTGAAAACCAGGATGGTTCTTATTCTGATTCAGATTGTAATATCCTTGACCAGGGATAGTGTTGACAGCATTAAGATTTTCCATTTGATCATTATCTCCTTGGCCATAATTGTTGCTTAGGACAACATCATAGAGGACATTGCATGCTACTGTAGAATGATCAATGCCTTTACATGCTTCGCAAAACAGTGAAGTTGACTTGATCTGTTCTTGTGGGAGTGAGTGTCTTCTTTCATAGGCAGCTAGAGATGATTCAATATGATCTTGCTTGGCAACTAAGAGTTTGAGGGTTTCAGTGATACACTTATACTGAGGAATAA
The DNA here is from genome assembly GCA_963693085.1 of Alisma plantago-aquatica. Lineage (NCBI taxonomy): Eukaryota > Viridiplantae > Streptophyta > Magnoliopsida > Alismatales > Alismataceae > Alisma > Alisma plantago-aquatica. The sequence goes on from OY856412.1 coordinate 758,450,659, forward strand.
CTTTACCATATCCACCTTCAACACTCCCTTTCCTACCGATCTACCCCAATTAGCTTGATTTTCAGCTCTAAATGTGACAACCTTCCATGCACTATTATAATTCTGACGTATGAAGTTACCTTCGGATGAGAAGTCTAAAAACCTCTTGATATCGTCATCCACACCCCTATAGAAGATCTTTTTTTTTGGAACACCTGGGGACAATCTTATTCATCCTGGTCCCTCAGTCCAGGTCCTTGCACATCCATGCGTGACCTTTGGCTCGATGTAGCTTTCTCCCTCACCAAGTCAGTGAGGAAGCTAGGGCACCGACTCGACCTTCTACAATCGACTTCCTATTTCAGACACCACTTGGAAGCTGTATCAGCCACCTTATTACAGACTCTCTTCCTATACTTAAAGGTAACTACATCGAATTCCTTACATAACTTACTAATGAAATAGCAGCTCGCTTTATACTTAGCAGGAATGGCAATGCTATTAGTCAGCATCTGCACTACCACTTTGCTATCCGATTCCAGTAGAATCTTCCGGAATTGCACTCGACATTCCTGCAGACCCAGCTCGATGGCTCTGAATTCAGCTGTCATGACGTCTAGCGTAGCCCCTTTATCACAGCCTCCTCCTAGCCACCTTCCTTCATGATCCCTGATGACGAATCCTATAGCCATAGCCTTCCTCTTCCTCTTTACTGCAACGTCGACATTAACCTTCACCTGCTCCCTCGGCGGCCTAAGCCACCCATGATCGTCGCAGGTCCGGTCATTCCCCATCGTATTTTCCTTCGCGAAAGCCATCTTGCAGAGTGTAACCTCTTGTTTTATGCTGCTAAACATGCCATCAACATTCACGTTGAGCTCCTGGAACGCTATACGACACCAAAAGCCCCATAACTTCCAAATAGTAATAGCAACCCAAGTACTCCAGTCAGTCCGCTCCTTCCTCTTCCGCAGGTTAGCCCTGAGCCAGTTCTCCATCGTGCTCTCTTGAAACAAACTTAACCCTGTGGTCTGTTGGACACGTCGCCATACTTCCTGGACCTCCGCACAACTTATCAGTGCATGCATTGTAGACTCAGACACCCTATGACATCTTGGGCACAACGGATTATCAGTGAAACCTCGCCTTACCCGGGTCTCGTTAGTCATGAGACTACCATGCATTGTTAGCCAAAGAGTCATTTTGACTCTTTGGGGTACCCTCAGCTGCCATAGACTCATCCACCTTCCCGGCGAGTGCCTGGTGTGCTCCGTCTGCAAGAAACTGTATGCTTTTTTTACAGTGAATCGTCCACGGCCGTCCTTCAAATAAACGATTTCATCATCGCCTGCTGTAGGGTCCGGGGGGGGGCATCTCCAGAATTAAATGTGTCGATCCCTTTTCAAACCACTGGTTTATAAACTTTACGTCCCAGCCACCATTCATGTTGACCATGGAACTGACGGTTAGGCTTAACAGGTCCCCTGGTATTTGAGCCTGGTCCTTTAGCTTTGGCTGTGAGCCTGCAACCCAGTTATCATTCCAAACTGACGTGAGTTCTCTAGATAAAACTGCCTTTCCGGTGACCGAATCCAGCTTTGGTTTGAGCTTGTTTATCGTCTTCCAAAGCTGTGAAGCTCCCGCAACACCTTGGTTGACTCGATGGTGGTACTTCTCCCTCATAACTATCTTCCATAAGGCATGGCGTTGTGACATATAGTCCCAACACGTTTTTTGCAGCAGTGCCTCATTTTGTAGCTTCGCCAACTTAATATCAAGTCCACCGTATTTCTTGTTAGCACATACTTTATCCCACGCAACTGAATAGGTGCCCTTCTGCCCTGCTGCACCCTTCCAGATGAAAGTCCTCACTACTTTGTCAATATTGTCACAGATTGCTACTGGAAGGGCTGTTGATTGCATAGTATAGATGGGAATGGTGTTAAGAACAGATTTGGCCAAGGTTACTCTCCCGGCGAGCGACAGCGAATTGTTGACCCACGATGATATCTTGGCTTCTATCTTGTTGATGATGTCGAGATACATGGCTTTAGATGTTTGCTCATGTATGATTGGAACCCCAAGGTGCTTCCCTAGGTCCTCCGTCTGTCGTATACCTGTAACCCTCGTGATCGTCCTCCTTGCTTGAGGGGTTGTGTTTTTGGAGTAGAAGATAGCCGACTTCTCTTTCGCCAAGATCTGTCCTGAAGCTCGCTCGAATCTCTTCATGACTGCCATCATTGTCTTCGCTTACTTCACAGTAGCTTCACCAAATAGTATCAAGTCATCTGCGAAACATATGTGTGAAATTCCAATCTCGTTCCTTGTAGCTCGGATCGGCACCCAATTGCCATTGCCTTCCTCCCTCGCAATGTCTTGACTCAGTCTGTCGAGGCACAGTACGAAAATGTAAGGGGATAGTGGATCCCCTTGTCGCACCCCTCGGGTGGCTTTAAAAGGTGCTAAACTCGCTCCATTCCAGACAATGGAAATTTCCCCTACCGTTATGATATTCATGATGACCTGCCTTAGGTGTTGTGGTATAGTTGTCCTCTTCAGGGTATCCTGGATAAAATCCCAATCCATCCTATCGTACGCTTTCGAAAGGTCCACCTTCATTGCCATTGCAGTACTTTTGCCCAATCTCATCTTCATGGAATGAACTAGCTCTTGAACTAAAATGATATTATCCGTGATGCGTCTTCCGGGCACAAAGCTGCTTTGCGCTGGCGCAATCCACTCCGACAGAAAAGGCTTGATTCTTTCCACTATATAGAAGATCTTGATGAGTTGATTCTTAGGAATACCATGGTGTGGACACTTACGTAGAAGCTCTTTGTATCTTTCCCATGCATCAGCAAGGGATTCTCCAGGGACCTGAGTGAACATTGTTATTCGACCCCTAATTTCATAGGTGAGAGAAGGAGGGTAGAATTTTTCCAGAAAGACATTTTGAAGTTGTTACTAGGTGGTGATGAGTTCACATTGCAAGGAATTGTACCAACTTATAGCTCTATCAGTAAGAGAATATTTGACTAGACGAAGTCAGATGGCATTGTCGGATACTCCATTTTGCTTTTTCATAGCACATAGATCAATAAACCCCAGAAGATGTTCCTGACTATCTTCTCCTTGCTTACCATATAATGGGCTATTTTGAAGCAAGGTGATCCAATTTGCACAGATCTCGAAGTTTGGAGCGTTGATGGGAGGAGGTTGTATTGGGTGATGAACGTCAGTAGCTTTAGGGATTGAGAACTCCCTAAGGTCATTTTGCAATTATGCTACTTGCGTTGCTGCTTGTGCTTCTTGAATATCTCTTTCAACTACAACTCTGGCTTCTTGCATAAGCCTTTCTCTTTGTGCATTAAGGCTTGAGTTACCCTTCAGGCTATTTCCTCCTCTTGAGCCATCCTTTCTTGGTTCTCTCTACTTTGACAATGAAAGGTTTGTTCGATCTTAGGGTCAAAGCTAGCAGCAAGGCCAGAGTTGTTCGAGTGGTGCATACACTAGTCTTTGGTGGTACCTGGGATGGAAAGATCTTTCGGAAGTAAGATGGACGTGGTAGAGTCAAATACAATTAGATGATCAATTATACACTAGTCTTTGGTGGTACCTGGGATGGAAAGATCTTTCAGAAGTAAGATGGACGGGGTAGAGTCAAATACAATTAGATGATCAATTATATCAAAAGAAAAAGTAAAAACCTAGATTAGCCTTAAAAGAACTAGATTTGACTAACTGATTCTGTTGTCCCCGACAACGGCGCCAGAATTTGATGTGGTTTATTATCGCACTAACAAATTCACTCAGGGTTGAAATCCCCGAGTTTTTACCAAAACCTTGTGCAATAATACCACCCATAAGCGGACGAGTCTTATCACAGTATAGTTAAGTATCAAATCCCAAGATACAATGTTTTTAAGAATCGTTGTTAGTCTAGTCTAGTTCAAGTAAGGATAATATTTAGAACAAAGGTTGATTTGAGGTTAATTAGACTAATTGCAAGAAAGTAAAGAGCAAAATTTAAGTTGAAACTAGATTAATGATGAAGATCGCTGGGGTGGTCCTGGGTTTCACCACCACTACACATGCAAACATATTTAAACACAAACATCCATACAAGATCTAACTATCCAAATAGAACTCTTGCGAACCCTCCCAGAGGGATGTTTAAGTTTGCGTAAGCATCACCTTAGGCATCATATGTCTCATCGCCATCCTGATCATGCACTTACGGTTTCGAAGATACATATATCTAACTGAAGTTGTGGCCCTCCCCGAGGAATGTTTAGGCACACAGAAGCGTCACTGTGGGCTAGATGGCTCATCCCCTCACGGATCATACACTTACGACCTCAAGGAATCCCCTTTCTATTTCTAGTCAGGGAGTCAACCGCATTAATCGACATCTTATCCGACATATTGAAGTTCTCACAACATAGGAAAGAACAAGATAAAAGCAAGCAGGTGACCAAGCTACAAGAAATCATCGACGATTAATAATGAAATGAAAAGTTATATACATTGTCTTGGAATGCTAAAATGAAAAGACATGAAAGCATGGGCAGCGGGGCTAGTCCCCGCACCCCAGCAAAAAGGAACTACTCGCTCATGATGTGAGGAACAAGAAGAACAAGAGAGAGGGAAGATTCCACCATTAGCGTGATGTAGAAGGTGGTCACAGCTCGGTGAAGATACAATCTTCTATGCCAAGTCAGAGAAAATCTGGACGAGGAGCGAGGGACACCAAGATAGACCTGGCAGTCCTTCTCTCTCCACCATCCTTCTCGTCTCGACCTCCTTGCTCGCAGTAGGGGGAGCAGGTTGTTGATGATGATCGGGATCGAACCTACATTCAGGCAGCCTATCGGCATCCTGGATCCGATGTCAAAATGAGGACCCTACTGGTCCTATTTATAGGCTTGGATGGGGTCTTCACATTTTTGGTGTGAGTAAGCTCCACACGGTTTGGGAGAATTAGTCTACTTTAACGGTTTGGTCTTAACGATTTGCAGTATTAGGAAGCCTTTACGGTTTGGATTAATAATCCCTCATGGTTTGGAAACCGTAAGGATTCCTCACGGTCTTGAGACCGTGAGGGTCTTCTCGATCCTGAATAGCATCCAAATGGTCTTGCTACTCTTCACGGTTTTGGTTCATCATGATCTGGAAGAAACGATCACCCTCTCATGGTCTCGAAACCGCGAGAGGTCTTAACAGTCTTGAAGGCGCGACCGTCCTCATGGTTTGGAGACTTCATCTCGACTTCTCTTGGTCTGTGGCCTAGCGGTTTTGCACAGGAAGCACCTTCCTTGCTTTTTGGGCATCAAGTGGCCTCTTCACGATCATCTTCACGGTCTTGGCATCCCGCGGTCTCCATCCAAAGTCTTGGACGATCGCTGCCCTCCACTTAGTTTGGAAACTGTGAGGCTTCCTCACAGTTTGCTACCCCAACGCTCTTCTCCTCCAAACGGTTTTGGCTTCCCAACGGTCTCTACTCCAACCGGTCTTCACTTCCAAACGGTCTTGGTTCTGTGGTCTTAGCGGTTTGGTATCGTGATGATCCTTGTGTTCCATCCGAACGGTCTGGGGTTAACACTGGTTCTTCACAGTCCTGGATGCTCTTACCTTCACAGTTTGCTACCCCAGCGGTATTCACTTCCAAACGGTCTCGCATGATTGCGTCCAAACAGTCTTCGGCCTTCGACCGGTCTTGGCGTTTTGATCGTCCAAATGGTTTTGGATGATCGACCTCCATGCGGTCTCGGTTGCTCGCGGTTTGCTGCCTCTAATTGGTCTTGTGCCCTCAGCTGACCTAATGGTCTTGAGGAAGGAGCATCGCCACACGGTCTTGCAGACCGTTAGGGCTTGTGCAGTCTCGATGAGCCGAACGCGAGAAGGTGCGTCGAGCTGGTGATAGGAGCGGATGGAGGCACTATTGTGGTGGCAGGTGACGACGTTCGCAGGTTGCAGGTTGATCGGAGGAGCAATGCCCGTGGCAGGTGATGGAGGTTGTGTGGAGTGGTGAAGATCATGAAGGGAAGAGGAAGGGAGGGTGGAGGAAGCAGACACTGTGGAGGTGCATTGGTTTTAGGGTTACAGTTCGGGCGGAAGGAAGAAGAAGACGAAGGCGGAGTGCCAACTGGGCTTGGTGCGAGTCGGTGCTTCATGCGGTTTGAGGGTGTGCATTCCATTCGGTCTCACGAAGAGACTGGTCTTCATGGTTTTGGGATCGTGAGAGTTCTCACGGTCTTGAGATCATGAGGGCTCTCTCAGTTTCCAAACCGTGAGAGGGGTTGAGGGCAAACCGTTTAGAGCAAGTGAAAGGGTAAAACTGTATAGCCAAGACCAAGTGAGGTCAAGACCGTTAGGGCAAAAATAGGGAGAGCAAACCACAAGGGCAGGTTGCATGGGTGAAAATGAGAGGTCTAAGATGTTGAGGAAGGTGAATTAAGGTTAAATGGAGGTGGTTTTGATGGTGAAGTTGATGAAGATAAAGATGTAATAAGCTCGTGGTTTCGAGACCAATTGATCAAAACCGATTGAGCAGAACGAATGGGCAAACCGTTTGGTCAATACCGATTGATCAAACCGTTTTGTTTAAGACCGATTGTTCAAACTGAGACTGAGAGGATCTTGAGTGAAGGTGAGTTCCAGTTGATGGTTGAACCTCATCATGACCTGCATAAAATCAATATAAACCCAGTTAATAATCTTGATAATTGAACCAATTAAGTAGTTTTGCATATTGTGAGATTTAGGAGATGAAATCAGATGTATTGAGTCGAATTGATCCCAAGATGGCGACTGAATATTATGATGAATACGCATTCATCAAAACACCCCGAACTTAAACGTTGCTCATCCTTGAGGAACACAAAATCTAAAATAGTCGCCAAATGAATACTTTCAACTTGTGTGGTTGCTTCATCTTCACATCACAATTTTTTCTCTTTCTGCTCAGTATAACTACGCATCTCAACTTTCTGAGACCACTGAACACATCTTACCATATCTTTGTTCCTGAGTCTGCTTTCCAACATCACTTCCTCACTTTTTCCAACAATAAGCATTTCTAAGAGTTTTGTAAGAGTCCAGAGATACCCGCAGAACAACAAGTGTGCATCAGATCTGACATTGGTGTTTTTCAGGATAGTAGAGGCATTCATTGTGCCTTTAGGTAGAAAAGGGAGTGAAGGGCGGTATTGAAGGAAGAAATAAATCTCTCCTCTATTCGACTCGAGACTTTTTTTATATATGATTGCAATCTCATTTATTGCATTTTTTGTACAAAACTCTCCTCTATTCGACTCGAGATTGTATTTTTTGTGTGCGCTTTGACATCTTTTCTTGGTGGTATGCCCCTATTAATTTGTGAGGGGTATGGAAGAAGTAGATATAGAGGGAAATGGTGTGCCACCCCAAACTTAGGGTTTGACACTATTTTGGCTATTTTTGTTTCTTTTTGATGGACGGAGGGGTACAAAGATGATGGAAGAAGTCTAGAAGAGAGTTCAGATCAGAATGCAACTTGATTTACAATTCCATGCACAGGGTCATTCTCTTTATCGTACTCTGCTCAAATAATGACTTGATGAGGATTCAGTGGGGGTTCCATGTTATTGTTTTACTAGTCAGTTAGGAAGCACGAAGTGTTTGATCACTATCAGTTTAACAACCACTTGCCATTTTTGTAGAAGGATCATGATGTTAGGATTCATAAGCTACACAGGATGATTTCAATCAATATGCCAATTTTCAGAAAATGGCCCTTTTGAGGATCTGCTTCGAATAAGGAGGGTGTAATGATTCAAAAAGCATAGAGAGAGAACTAGACAGCTAGGTAATGTCTTTTATTGAAAAAAAATGTCAAAACTTCATCAAGTTTCTGTTCAATTTCTTTGAAAACTTATTTTTTTTTGAAAATTTTGATAAAAAATGCAACGATGAAATCTTAAGTCTGGAATAGATAGGTGTAGGTGGAAAATAAAGTATGTACCACCCACCCTCCACCCCGAACTTAGAAATTTGCTCATCCCGAGCAAACTCTAAATCCGAGATGGAGGGGGAAATTCATGCCGGTTGGACTACAAGATGTGGTTGCGTTCCAATCAGCGTGCGTCCTCCATCTGAAATCTCAAAAATGAAGACTAATCAGAACTTAAGAAAGCATCATGTGTTGTGATCTTTATTCAGTGCAAAATTTGCTAAAAAGGGTAAAAACAAAATTAACAAAACATTCTAATTTGAAATTAAAAGTAAAAAGGAATTTATTGATCAGATTGCCTCCCGACAAGCGCCTTTGTTTTATGTCGATGGCTCGACTTGATTCCTTCAATTTTTAGGTGGATATGTTGGATTGGTGAGATCCATCATTGCTACGGTGCCTATGTCAGATGAGGTGAAATATCTCTTCAAGTGTTGACCATTGACCACAAATTTGCACGAATTTTTACTCCATAAAGAGAAAGCACCATGTAGGTACATGCTCTTAACAATGTAAGGTCCAGACCAGCGAGAACAGAGTTTCCCTGGGAATAACTTCAGTCTTGAGTTGAACAATAGAACTTGGTCTCCCACTTGTATGTCCTTTCTTTTTAGATGACCATCGTGCCAAAGTTTGGTGCGTTCTTTGTAGATTCGTGCATTCTCATAAGTTGTCATCTTGAGTTCTTCCAACTCTTGAAGTTGTAGAATCCTAGCTTGGCCAGCTTTCTTCAGGTCAAAATTTAGCTGTTTGATTGCCCACCATGCTTTGTGTTCCAGTTCTAGAGGTAGGTGGCATGACTTTCCATAGATCAATTGAAATGATGTAGTTCCGAGAGGAGTCTTAAAAGCAGTTCGGTAGGCCCACAAGGCGTCATTGATTTTCACTGACAAATCTTTTCAGTTGTGGCCTACTGTCTTTTCCAAGATAGCCTTGAGTTAATGGTTAGAAACCTCTACCTGTCCACTTATTTGGGGATGGTGGGTGAGGCTACCTTGTGTGTTACACCATATTTCCTCAGTAATGCTTCAAAACATTTTTCCAGAAAATGAGAACCTTCGTCGGATATCACAGTGTGTGGAACTCTGAAATGGGGAAAAATAATATCCTTGAACATTTTTATGACCGGTTTGGAATCGCTAGTGACAGTCGGTATGGCCTCTACCAACTTTGAGATGTAGTCCTATGTGACTAGGATGCAGGAAAATTCATGTGAAGATGGGAATGGACCCATGTAGTCCACTCCCCAAACATCAAATATCTTAACTTCTTACCACAGCTTGAGTGGCATCTCATCTCTTTTCGTAATGTTACCTATTCTCTAACATTTGTCACATGGTAGAACAAAGTTGTAGGAATCTTTAGATATGGTTGGCCAAAAGAAACCACATTGCAAAACTTTCAAAGTAGTTTTCTTAGAACTCATATGGCCTTCAACTGGGCATGAGTGACATTGCTCTAAAATGAGTTGGGCTTCTTCCTCAGCGATACTACGTCTGTTGAGACCATCAACACAAAGCTTGAACAAGTACGGCTCATCCCAGTGATACTGCTTCACATCATGCATGAATTTCTTCAGTGCATTTGCGGTGCATTCATGGTGAATGACACCAGCGACAAGATAGTTCACATAATCCGAGTACCAATGGGTATCTTCTGAGACTTTCATAAGCTGGTCGTCCGAAAGAGAATCATTAATTGGGATCTTCTCGGTTTCCAGATTGTAGATACGACTAAGGTGGTCTGCCACAACATTCTCTGTACCTTTCTTATCTCTTATTTCCAAATCAAATTCCTGCAAGAGGAGGATCCATCTGATCAATCTGGGTTTTGCATCTTTCTTCTCTATGAGGTAACAAATAGTGGAATGATCTGTGTAGACAATGACTTTAGAACCAATGAGGTAGGATCTGAACTTGTCAAAGGCATACATGACTGCAAGGAGTTCCTTCTCAGTAGTTGCATAGCTCCTCTGAGCTTTGTCGAGGGTTTTTGATGCATAGTAGATCACATAATGTTTTTTCTCTATACATTGGCCTAAAACAACACCCACAACATAATTACTAGCCTCACACATAATTTCAAATGGGTGATCCCAATCAGGAGATCTGATGATGGGTGTTGTTGTAAGGGCATGCTTCAGGTTGTTGAAACTCTTGACACATTCTTCGTCAAAATGGAAATCAGCATCCTTCAACAACAAATTTGTCATCAGCTTGGTTATCATGGAGAAATCCTTTATAAACCGTCTGTAAAAACCTACATGACCAAGGAACGCACGAACTTTTATTACATTTGTCGGTATAGAGAGTTTGGAAATCACTTCGATTTTCGCTCTATCTACTTCGATACCTCAGCTGCTGACTCTATGACCAAGAACAATGCCTTCTTTTACCATAAAGTGACACTTCTCATAGTTTAACACAAGATGTGCTTCTTCACACCGTTTAAGGACAAGGGAGAGGTGCTTCAGACATGAGTCATATGAATCTCCATATATGGAAAAATCATCCATAAAAACTTCCATTATAATTTCTGTGAGACCAACGAATATAGCCGCCATACAATGTTGGAAAGTTGTAGGCGTATTGCAAAGGCCGAACGACATCCTTCTAAAATCATATGTTCCAAATGGGCAGGTAAATATTGTTTTCTCTTGGTCATATGGATGTATAGGAATTTGATAGAATCTAGAGTAACCATCGAGATAGTAGAAATATTCTTGGTGAGCCAACCGTTTTAAGACTTGCTCAAGAAAAGGCATCGAGAAATGATCCTTACGTGTTTCCTTGTTCAACTTCTTGTAGTCAATACACATCCTCCACCCAGTGACTGCTCGAGTGGGATGAGTTTATTATCTTCATTCCGTATCAAGGTAGTTCCACCCTTCTTCGGGACAACATGCACAAGACTTACCCATGGCGAGTCAGATATCGGATAGATGTTTCCAGTAGTGAGGAGTTTAATGACTTCACGATGGACTACTTCCTTCATGTTCGAATTTAGCTTCCTTTGATGTTCAATGGTCGACTTGTGATCTTCCATCATGGGGATTTTGTGCATGCAAAGTTCTTGACTGACCATAGTGAGATCACTCATCTTGGGGTCGATGACTTTTCTTCTTTCTTTTAATTCTATTAGGAGTTTATCTTCTTGTTCTACTGTTAGATCCAAATTTATGATGATTGGGCAGACCTTAAGGTCATCTAAAAATGTGTACATCAATCCCTCGGGTAGGAGTTTCATTTCAGGAGCTTGTGGTTTCTCACCTGTTTCTTCAGTAACATCCACAACTTTAAGTTCCTCAATTTTGGCTTCAGGAATTTCTTCAGCAGTGTCGAGGTGGAGAACACAACTTTTCACTTATTCGTCAACTGAACTATCTGCATTTGGATTAGTCAGAGCCACTCTTAAAGGATCTTCTTGTTCATAATCCTCTTACGTGAGTAGTGACATCTTCTCTATGCAATCAATCAAGTAGACTTCTTCTTACATGCTTGGTTTTCGCATACTCTCAAAAACTTTGAACTCGAGAGTTTCTTTACCTAGTCTTAGCAGCAAGGTTCCTGCTTCAACATCAATCAGAGCTCTTGTAGTGGCAAGGAACGAATGACTAAAGATGAGAGGATATCTGGCATCTTCTTTTATATCCATGATGACAAAGTCGCACAGAACATAGGAATCTTTGCCTACCTTGAGAGGTACATCCTCAATAATTCCCCAGGGGAGAGTTACAGTGTTATCTACAAGCTGTATGGTCATGCCAGTCGAGAGCAGTTCAACAAATCCTAGCCTTTTGCAAAGGCTAAGTGGCATGATAGAGATGCTAGCACCAAGATCGATCAATCCTTTCTTACATGAAGAGTCGCCAATATGACATCTTAGGCATCTTCCTCTAGATGATATAGGAAGTGGTTGTTGCTAACTTAGTTGTCTCATATTCTTCGGTTATATACTTCCTTGTAAGGAGAGACTTTAAGCACTTTGTCCATGCTGGTATTTCATCCAGCGCATCAAGAAAGGGTATATCAACATGGAGTTTCTTCATAGATTGTTTGAATTTGTTGAATCGAGTGTCAAGCTTTGTCTGCCTTAAAGGAGCTGGGAAAGGTATACGAGGCTTGTATATTGGCACATCTGGCTCATGTGTTTCTGGTTCTGCATTAGTTGGTTTCTCAGAACTTTGCTCGTCCGTCTTATCAGCAGTTGCTGGTTCTTTTGATTGAGACTCAGGTGTGGTAGAGTATTGTACAATCATAAAGTCATCCTTATCTGTAATGACCACATGTGTTTTGACAAGAGGATTAGAATAATCTTTGCCAGACTTGGTGGTGACAACCTTCAGTTGTTCTGGGTGCTTAGGATTGTTTTCTGGTTGGCCAGTAAAAACTCTAGCAGGTGGCTTCATGCTAGCTGCGAGTTGAGCTAGTTGAGATTCAATAGCCTTCTGATGGGCTTGCTGGTTAGCTATCATAGTTTGTTGTGACTGTAGCATCTTTTTAATGGCTGACAGCTTGTCATCAAGAGAGATGGGACTGACTTACTGTCCTTGTTGTTGATAAGGGACTTGGTTTGCATTCTGGAATCGATAATTGTTTTGATAATTGTTGTAGTTCTTGTTCGGGAAGTTACATCTATAATTCCCTTGATTCTCAAAATTTTGTTATTGATTATACTGGAATCCTGGTGGGCCTTATTGCTAATTATTTGAACCAAGTTGTCGTGAGTTTTCCACTCCTGAGGGATTTTTGTATTGAAAACAGGAGGGTTCCTGTTCTGATTCGGATAGTAATATCCTTGACCAGGGATAGTGTTGACAACATTAAATTTTCAATTTTACCATTATCTCCTTGGCCATAAAAGTTGTTTAGGACAACATCATAGAGAACATTATAGACTAGCATAGAATGATCAGTGCCTTTACATGCTTCGCAAAATAGTGAAGCTGACTTGATCTGTTCTTGTTGTTGTGGGAGTGAGTGTCTTCTTTCATAGGAAGCTAGAGATGATTCAATATGATCTTGCTTGGAAACTAAGAGTTTGAGGGTTTCGGCGATAGACTTGTACTCAGGAATAGCTTCAGCCATAGCCACCTTCAACACTCCCTTTTCTACTGATCTACCCCAATTAGTTTGATTTTCAGCTCCAAGGGTGACAACCTTCCATGCACTATCATAACTCTAACACATGAAGTTACCCCCGGACGAGGAGTCTAAAACGCTCTTTATATTGTCATGCACACCCTGTAGACGATATCGATGAGATGATTCTTAGGAATGCCATGGTGTGGACACTTGCGTAGAAGCTCTTTGTATCTTTCCCATGCTTCAACAAGGGATTCTCCAGGGACCTGAGTGAACATTGTTATTCGATCCCTAATTTCATAGGTGAGAGAAGGAGGGTAGACTTTTTCCAAAAAGACATTTTGAAATTGTTCCCAGGTGGTGACGAGTTCACATTGCAATGAATTGTACCAACTTATAGCTCTATCAGCAAGAGAATACTTGAAAAGACAGAGTCGAATGGCATCGTCGGATACTCTATTTGGCTTTGTCACAACACATAGATCAATAAACCTGAGAAGATGTTCTTGACTATCTTCTCTTTGCTTACCATAGAATGGGTTATTTTGAAGCAAGGTGATCCAATGTGCTCGGATCTCGAAGTTTGGAGCATTGATGGGAGGAGGTTGTACTGGGTGATGAACGTCAACAGCTTTAGGGATTGAGAACTCCCTAAGGTCTTTTTGCAATTTTGTTGCTTGCGCTGCTACTTGTGCTGCTTGAATCTCTGTTTCAACTGCAACTCTAGCTTCTTGCATAAGTATTTCTCTTTTTGCATTAAGGGCTTGATCTACCCTTCGGGCTATTTTCTCCTCTTGAGACATCCTTGCTTGGTTCTCTCTACTTTGATGATGAAAGGTTCATTCGATCTTAGGGTCAAAGCTAGCAGCAAGGCCGGAGCTGTTCGAGCGGTGCATACACTAGTCTTTGGTGGTACCTGGGATGGAAAGATCTTTCGAAAGTATGATGGACGGGGTAGACTCAAATTCAAGTAGATGATCAATTATATCAAAAGAAAAAGCAAAATCTTAGATTAGCCTTAAAAGAACTAGATTTGACTAACTAATTCCGTTGTCCCCGACAAGAGTGCCAGAATTTGACGTGGTTTATTATCACACTAACAAATTCACTCGGGGTTGAAATCTCAGAGTTTTTACCAAAACCTTGTGCAATAATACCATCCGCAAGCAGACGGGTCTTATCGCAGTATAGTTAAGGATTGAATCTCAAGGGACAACATTTTTAAGAATCGTTGCTAGTCTAATCTAATTCAAGTAAGGCTAATATTTAGAACAAAGGTTGATTTGAAGTTAATTAGACTAATTGCAAGAAAGTAAAGAGCGGAATTTAAATTGAAACTAGATTAATGATGAAGATCGCTGGGGTGGTCTCGGGTTTCACCACCACTACACATGCAATCATGTCCAAATACAAACATCCAGGCAAGATCTAACTATCCAAATAGAACTTCTGTGAACCCTCTCAGAGGGATGTTTAGGTTCACGTAAGCATCACCTTAGGCATTAGATGTATCTTCGCCATCCGGATCATGAACTTATGGTTATGAAGATACATATATCCAACTGAAGATGTGGCCCTCCTTGAGGGATGTTTAGGCACACAGAAGCGTCACTGTGGGCTAGATGGCTCGTCCCCTCACGGATCATACACTTACAACCTCAAGGAATCCCTTTCTATTTCTAGTCAGGGAGTCAACCACATTAATCGACATCCTATCCTACATATTGAAGTTCTCACAACATAGGAAAAAACAAGATAAAAGCAAGTAGGTGATCAAGCTACAAGCAATCATCGACGATTAACAACAAAATGAAAAGTTATATACATTGCCTTGGATTGTTAAAATGAAAAGACATGAAAGAATGGGTGGCGGGGCTAGTCCCAGCACCCCAGTGAAAAGGAACTACTCACTCATGATGCAAGGAACAAGAAGAACAAGAGAGAGGGAAGATTCTGCCACGAGTGTGATGCAGAAGGTGGTTGCAGCTCGGTGAAGATGTGATCTTCTACACCAAGTCAGAGCAGATCTGGACGAGGAGCGAGGGATACCAAGACAGACCAGATAGTCCTTCTCTCTCCACCTTCCTTCTCATATCGACCTCCTTATTCGCAACAGGAGGAGCAGGTTGTGGATGATGATCAGGATCGAACCTGCGTTCAGGCAGCCTGTCGACATCTTAGATCTGATGCCAAAATGAGGACCATGCTGGTCCTATTTATAGGCTTGGACGGGGTCTTCATGTTTTTGGTGTGAGTAAGCTCCACACGGTTTGGGAGAACCGGTCTGCTTTAACGGTTTGGTCTTAACAGTTTGCAGTATTAGGAAGCTTTCACAGTTTGGATTAATAATCCCTCACGGTTTGGAAACTGTGAGGGTCTTCTCGATCCTACATAGCATCCAAACGATCTTGCTACTCTTCATGGTCTTGGTTCATCACGATATGGAAGAAACAATCACTCTCTCATGGTCTCGAAACTGTGAGAGGTCTTAATGGTCTTGAAGGAGCGATCGTCCTCACAGTTTGGAGACTTCACGGTCTCAACTTCTCTTGGTTTGTGGCCTAGAGGTTTTGCATAGGCAGGGGCTTCCTTGCGGTCGCGTCGAGTGGTCTCTTCACGATCATCTTCACGGTCTTGGCATCCCACGGTCTCCATCCAAATGGTATTGGATGATCGCTACCCTCCACTCAATTTGGAAACCATGAGGCTTCCTCACAAGTTTGCTACCCCAACGTTCTTCTCCTCCAAACGGTTTTGGCTTCCAAACAGTCTCTACTCCAACTGGTCTTCACTTCCAAACTGTCTTGGTTCTGTGGTATTAGCGGTTTGGGATTGTGATGATCCTTGTGTTCCATCCAAATGGTCTGGGGTTGACACTGGTTCTTCACGGTCCTGGATGCTCTCGCCTTCACGGTTTGCTATCCCAGTGGTCTTCACTTCCAAACAGTCTCGTGTGATTGTATCCAAATGGTCTTTGGCCTCCAACCGATCTTGGTGTTTTGATCGTCCAAACGGTTTTGGATGATCGGCCGCCATGCGGTCTCGGTTGCTCGTGGTTTGCTACCTCCAATTGTTCTTGTGCCCTTAGCTGGCCTAATGGTCTTGAGTACCGAGTGTCGCCACACGGTCTTGTAGAACGTTAGGGCTTGCGCGGTCTTGATGAGCCGAATGCGAGAAGGTGATAGGAGCGGACGGAGGGGCTGTTGTGGTAGCGGGCGACGACGTTGTCAGGTTGTAGGGTGATCGGAGGAGCGATACCCATGGTAGGTGATGGAGGTGGTATGGAGTGGTGAAGATCGTGAAAGGAAGAGGAATGGAGGGAGGAAGAAGCAGATGTTGTGGAGGTGCGGTGGTTTTAGGGTTGCAGTTTGGGTGGAAGGAAGAAGAAGACAAAGGCAGAGTGCCGACTGGTCTTGGTGCGAGTAGGGGATTCATGCGGTTTGAGGGTGTGCATTCCATTCAGTGTCGCAAAAAGACTGCTCTTAATGGTTTTGGGATCGTGAGAGTTCTCATGGTCTCGAGAACGTGAGGGATCTCTCAGTTTCCAAACCGTGAGAGGGGTTGAGGGCAAACGATTTAGAGCAAGTGAGAGGGTAAAACCGTATAACCAAGACCAAGTAAGGTCAAGACCGTTAGGGCAAAAACAGGGAGAGAAAACCAAAGGGGCAGGTTGCATGGGTGAAAACGAGAGGTCTAAGATGTTGAGGAAGGTGAATTAGAGTTAAATGGAGGTGGTTTTGATGGTGAAGTTGATGAACATAAAGGTGTAATAAGCTGGCGGTTTCAAGACCAATTGATCAAAACTAGTTGAGCAGAATGAATGGGAAAACCGTTTAGTCAAGACCGATTGATCAAACTGTTTTGTTCAAGACTGATTGATCAAACTGAGGCTGAGAGGATCTTGAGTGAAGGTGAGTTCTAGTTGATGGTTGAACCTCATCATTACCTGCATAAAATCAATATAAACCCAGTTAATAATCTTGATAATTGAACCAATTAAGCAGTTTTGTATATTGTGAGATTTAGGAGATGAAATTGGATGTATTGAGTCGAATTGAGCCCAAGATGGCGACTGAATATTATGATGAATACACATTCATCAGGCATCTACATCTTAACAAACTCGATTAGGGAGTACTGCTTCAACTTCTGAGTATTAGATGTATCCTAGAGATAGAATAGGAAGGCAAACACTTACTTTGGTCTAATCCCTAAGTGGAGGTGGAGTATTTATAACAGGAGGAGGCACGATGATGACATGGTGGTCCTCTAGAGGTGACTTGTGCATCAGGAGTTGTCATTAGTGGATCAACACGCGACATCCCAAGTTGTGTGTTCAACTATGTAGAATACCCATGTAGACCATCAAGGGATAGAGATGTCTCACAGTCCATCTCCCCAAACATAGAAAAAAAATGATAGATAGAGGTAAAATTATAAAATAAGGTTTTAATATATTAGAATACCACCTACTATGACCTGATTTCCATTTTATAAGGAGTGGGACCCATAAGGGGACCACTCTCTGACTCTATTTTAAGCATACACAAAAAATGCCCCGATCACTCATTCACAACAAGTAGATGGGGGGTGCTATTACTCAGAAAATATCATGGATAAACTAAGAAATAGATCCATAGCAACAAAAAGAGGAAACATAATTGTTAGAAATTTGAAATAGTTAAATAAAACTATAAATAAGTACATGGGAAGCCTAGAGATCTTAGAAGCCTCCACGAACTATTTTCGAACAGGTTCCTCAAACTATGAATCCTCAAGCATAGGTTCCTCTACTAAGATATCAAGAGTTCGCTCTGCACCTGGGTGAAAGTGAACATCACCAAGATCATAGGAAGCAAGGTAAATGTCAACAAAGGATGAGTATGTACATATAATTAACACTTAAGCATTATATTAGACTATAAGTGAAAAAGAGATGTTCCCACAAGGAGGGGGCTATATACAATTGGGTAAGTTTGAAAGAATTATAACAACATAAGTGAGGCATATAAAATTAGGGTGAAAGAATGAAGAATATAGGGCCTTGTCATATCAATTATCCACAATTTGAAATTTAAACAATAAACTTTGCATATATAGAATTGTAGAGTAAATATACCTAAACTATGTTCATAACACCATAGGATCATACCCTAAGAAGTTCAGTTGGGAATGCATATCCCGAGTAGAATATGTGCACCCTATATATGTATGGTTGTACATAAGTACAACTATTCTATATATTCTAGTCAAACATGTACCATGCATAGAGAGACATGACTAGAATTGTAGTCAATTTAACATAAAAAGGCAATCATAGTCGGAGGGGTCTAATGACCATTACAAAAAAGTAATTAAAAATCATAGGAATGTACATGAGTTCAAATCAACAAATATGAATGTTCAACAATTGAATTCCAAGGAGAAATAATAGTTCAAGAGATGTCTCATTAAATGAATTTAAGTTTCAGCCAAGTAATGCTCAACATAAAATAGATAATTTACATAGCTCAACGTCATACATACGTATTCGGTAACACTCCTAAGGATCAAGGTCATGATTTTCACAACCTAATCATCATATTTATAAATTAAACTAATATGTTGAATTCATCACCTAGAAAATCAACCTACTGTAAGTTGGAAATCATGCCTCAAAATGAATCCTGTTAAATCTTTCATATGTTTCTAATTACAAAAATGACATAGATGTGTTATTTGATTAAACCAATAATTAATTATGAATTTATAAGTTAAATTCATTTATGATTAAAAGAAAAATAAATGTGAAATGGTATACTTGGAATTGAATAAAAATGCAAATGTTAAACGCGTGTGGTATTGAACTATATAGTATCAACTGAATGCTCAGTCAAATGTGGTTAAAATTTGGAAAACCTATTGTTATGCCATGGGCAAGGAGGAAATTTCACTATAGGGAGTGAATTCCTCTCTCGTTCTTGATGTTTGTGATATTGTATAGGCAAATTCACTAGGGGTGAAATTCATATATTTTACCTTAACCAATGTTTAATAATCACCACCCACAAGAAAATGGATTTTATCGCACTATAATTCAGGATCAAACCCAAAGGATAACATTTAAGAACTATTAAATCAAAGTAACCAGCCAAGAACTAGTAATTTATCACAAGATTGAGTTGGTTTATTTAAACTAATATTGTAGGAATGAAAAGAGCTACATTAAGGTTCTAGTTATCAATGGATGGAAACACTAAGGTGGAATCATGTTTCATCACCACTATTTAAATCTGCACATTCATTCAAATTCAAACTTGTATGAAGTGATAATTGGAATTATCAAGTTTCCATTTTCCGTGTTAGAAACTTGCATGAGAGGATATACCCATAAGCCGATGTCTCATTACTTGCTGGTCATATATCCACTAATGCGGAGAGTTTGCAGAAGAAATTCTCATTAGGGCATCAACCAAAGCTCCTCATTATTAAAATCTTAAGTATTGAAGTTTTCTTGGCCTATGATTATAATAAATCGCATAAATGGGTGATCAAACCATGAAAGATGCATTAAAAGATTAGCAATGATTTAATCGAGTTTAGACAAGACATGGACCAAAAATGAATTTGCAAGAAAAGGGTATCAGAGCTAGTCCCCACACCCCAACAAAATGACTACTCCCTAATATGGCAAGATTAATATGACTAGTAGAGGAAGGGAAGACAATCATGGGCATGAATGTAGAAGAAGTATCTTGGAATGGTATGCAATTACAAAGTCCCTTCCTTCTCTCTCTTCATGGTAGACTTGTGGTTGAAGTAGGTGGATGGGAAGTAGTGCGGTGAAGAGGTCAATCGCTTGAGAAAGGGGGGTCTATAGCCTTGAACTTGAAAATGTTGATAAGGAGGTCGACCTACTAGAGGCCAATGGTTGTTAAGTTGCTAATGATAAGGGTCAATTGATCACTGCTATTAACCTAGAAGTCAATCTCTCTTTTGGTAGAGAGGTTGATAGCTCCATGCAGGAATAGGACAATCGATGGCTCTAGACTCAGGAGGTTGATAGCTTTCACTAGTGAGGTCTATCACTCTAGGTATGACATGGTCTATCAATCTAGAAGTGAATTTGACTTGCAACACTTTTGCCACTTTAGCAGTTTGAAGTCTAAGAGAGATTTCTAGTGGTTATACAATGTGTATTTATAGACCTCTGTACTCATGTGTCAGTATCTGGATTTGTGCCATATGGACAATCCATATAGATTGCTTGGAAACTAAGAAACGATCAGAGGTCAATAGGGATATGATCAATCATTGAGGTTAATCATTGTTGGATCAATTGGTATTGACCTAAAGGTCAATTCATTTGGAGTCTGCTCAATCTTGAGAGGTTGATTGTATGTGTATATCAAGCTTTGACTATTGAATTGTTGAGGTCATTGACCTTCAAGGTCTATGGGATGCCCAAGCTCTGGCTATCGACCTGAGCGGATGATGGATGTAAGGTTGACTAAGAGAGGTTGATTGGTATTGATTGATTAGAAAGTTTGAGAACCACAACTTGATAATAGGTAGTAGTGAAGGTCGATCACAAGGTTGGACATGACCTTGGACACAAAATTTGTTGATTGATCAATGTGACCCCCTAGGACTTTTTGTTATAGAATGATAAGACTCAAAACTTGTAATTGGTCAACAAAAGTATCAGTTACTATGAATAATCTTGAAAATATGACATGGTCGAGACAAAGTTATATCTAATGTAAATTAAGATATTTGAATGCTAACATGATCTAAAAAAATCCATTAAAACTAGGATGAATATGCATTCATTAGCACCATGATTTGGGCAAGGAGCTTGACTTAGAGACATTGGTTCTGTAGCACGATCCCTACCTAGCACCTGCACCTTCAGTTGTGGTTCCATGTCTTCATGGAGTTGTGACAAGCCATGTGAGCTATTGGTTGTGTTCAAACAATGATGCGTATGGTGAGCACCGCTCCTACAAGTCATAGATGGATGAATTACACGAGACACAAATTGAAGAGTAGGAAGGAAAAAATTGGGGCACCATCCATGTGCTAAGGTACCAGGGGTCCTTCCCTACCAGTTAAGTCAAATCAGGGTTGT
The DNA here is from genome assembly GCA_963693085.1 of Alisma plantago-aquatica. NCBI lineage: Eukaryota > Viridiplantae > Streptophyta > Magnoliopsida > Alismatales > Alismataceae > Alisma > Alisma plantago-aquatica. The sequence continues at coordinate 758,471,822 of OY856412.1, forward strand.
AGTAAGGTGTTTGATCATAGACATGTTTGAAAACCCAATCATAGGTGAAGCTGAGAACACATATAGGGTGTGATAACACCAAGAAGGAAGAATGAAACCCACAAGTGAATCCATGCCCCATTGATTTGTTCATGATTTTGAGAGCTTTGCCAAGTACCCATGGTATGTTTGGCTAAGTCCTCAGGGTTTCAGGAGACTAGGGACCCACTGTCAGCAATATAGGGGGAATCATGATGTTTTTCGATTGGTCGATCCAACAAAAACCATCGTGAGACTATTATATAGAATGGAAGAGGAAGTCTTACAGATAGTTACCTCACGACAAATTTATTACAGATGACCTACTTTAGCCTTCCTTACACACTTCTCTAAGAGAAGATGACTTGCAAGACACCTCAATCCACACTACTAGATAGACAATTTTCTGGGGTAAGAGCTAGGAAGGAGTGCGGCAAAGGTTTCTGGATCTATAGGGATGAATACCAAGCCGAGTGGTAAAGAAATTTGGGTTGCGAGAAAAAGGCAGTAGTTGTGCCCTTACAGCTTTGAGGGGGCATTTTGCACACAATACATCACTTGGTTTGAGTGTGAGTTTTCTAGATTCCAAGAAGAGTGGGAGTTCATTGGTGGTGAAATCATGTACAAAATATGCATGAGGTGAGAGAAAGGCGAGCATGAGCTATAGGATGAATATGCCTTGTGCAAATTGTGGTAAGTCCAAAGGTGGGAGACGAAAGATTCCACCTTCCGACTACCTGACTCAGTAGCAGTCATGTGATAGGTGTTATGAATGTGACCAAAGTTTGTTATGAAATAAATCTTTTTAAATTATATCTTTTATCTATATCACCTTTAAGGGTGTATTGGACTTTCCTACTAATCTCAAATTTGGTAAATTACCTAAATTAGAGAATGAGTAACACAATTTTGGATTTAGATTTTCATTGAGAGATTATTGGTTTCACATTTATCACGTAATAATTAATCATGTAAATTAAGGCATTAAGCTTAGCCTAATAACCAAATAGGGTGAACCCTATTGAGTTATCTCTAATTCTCTCACTCTAAGATCCTAGAGTTATACTAGGAATATAATTATGGATGATAATATGAATTAGTGTTATTGCTCATTAATTACCTTAACTCAATTATTAAGGTTAATAAATTCTATGATATCATGTTTAGGATATAAAAATGGGTCAATTCGGGTAATTAGATCCCAATAAAGTCTGGTCTATTTTAAAACTGATAATTATGGGTACTAAGAGGCATCTAATTGAAAAATGGGCATGAAAAAAGAAAAAGAGAGATGGTTACCTAATATTGGGGATATTACAACACACCACCCCTTAATAAAGATTTCATCCTTGAGATATCAAGCAAACATGTAGGGGTTAGTCCACAACATCTATTCCTTCATCTCACAAGCAGTCTTCTTGAGGCCATGGTACTTCTAGATAATCATCACCCAATTTCTTTATTCTTCAACTATTTAATTATGAAGTCCAAGACTTTCACTAGAAACTCCATATAGGATACATCCTCTGGAAAATCTATATGCTCAATATCCAACACTAGAGATGGTCATTCACATACTTCTTCAGAACTGACACATGCAACACATTATGAATCTTGTCATAGGTGGGAGAAAGATCTGGGAGATAAGAACACTCTCCAACCTTATCTAATATCTCAAATGGTCCCACATATGGGGTCTTAACTTACCTTTATCATTTGGCCTTGATATGAATTTGATCAGCTTTATCTTTAGAAACACATAATCACCAACTAAGAAGCTCACATTTGATCTCTTCTTCTCAGCATACACCTTTTTTCGATCATGGGAAGCCCTCATCCTCTTCTTGATCAAGAATATCTTGTCCACCATCTTTTGAATGTCATCACTCTTCATCAGACCATGTTCTTCCACATCATCCTAGTGAGAACAACAAGGTCAACCATAAAGTGATTTAAAAGACAATATACCAATGCTAGCTTGGTGTTGTTATAAGAAAACTAGGACAACTGAAGGTATATATCCCAAACACCTCCACATTCCATCTTACAAGAACACAACACAAATATAGAATGTGTGTTGTCTATTCGGATTATCCATTAGTTTGTGGGTGGTAAGATTTGATGAAATGTAAGTCAGAGACCATCTCCTCTTGTATCTTCTTCCCAGGAAGCTTGTAAGTTCTTTTTAAGGGAAAAGTGAGCCAATTTGGTTAAAAGATAAACAACAACCAATATCACATCATAACAATGATTTGACTTTGGGAAAATTGGTGAAAAAGTCCATAGTGATTTTCTCCCACTTCCACTATATTATCTCAAGTGGATGGAGAAGACCATCAGGTTTCTAGTAGTCTCTCTTCACCTACTAATATGTTAAGCACTTTGCAACATATGTAGCAATATCCCTCTTCATGGACTTCCACTAGAAAATCCATTGTAGGTCCCTAAAAATTTTGTTTAATTGTGTACATGGAGCCATGGGTTTCGCCTAAAACTCTCTCTCCCTCAAATAAACAACATCATGTATCCACAACCTAAGGAAAAAAAATAGATGCGCCGTCTACCCCCAATAAAAAAGTTATATTGTAGTTTCTTAGTTTGCATCTTCATCCCAACAAGATCTGGACTTTCCAACTTTGCTGCAACACATTAAGAAATCTTGGTTAGAGTGAATGATAGACTAGCCATATGTACTCTCAGCTTATCCACAGAAGAACCATCCCCAACTTTTGATATCTCTGGTCTCTAGCTCAAAAATTGCTCTAAGTTCCTCCATAAGAAACAACAAATAGAAGTATAGGTAGCATCCTTCTTCCTACTTAGGGCATGTACAACAACATTGGATTTAGTGGGGTGATAAAAGATGGTGAAGTCATAATCCTTGAGGTATTCCATCCATTGTCTATGGTAATTGTTCAAGTCCTTCTCGGTCATCAAGTAGCGTAGGCTTTTATGGTCACATAAGACTTCAAATTGTACCCATACAAGTGGTGTTGTTATATCTTCATACCATGAACTATAGAAACTATCTCCAAATTATGTGTAGGCCAGCTTCCTTCATTTGGCTTAAACTGGAATGAGGCATATGAGATCACTTGTCCTTTATGCATAAGTACACATCCCAACCCTAGTTTAGAATCATTAGTGAAGATAACGTAAGGTTTACCCTCAACAGGAAGAGAAATCAAATGAGAAGAATGTTGGTTTGTATGCCTAGTGAGCCAATCATATGATGATTGTAATGGTATAACATGTAAATGATTTGAATAATAATATAGCCAAGCTTCTAATTTATTTTGTATATTCAGTTATGAGATAATGAATAACATAATAAATGTCTAGAGAATGATATTACTTGATGATGTATGTCTTCAAGTGTGTGACTTGGTATAATGAGATCATATAGATGTTAAGAGTATATGCATTCTCATTATGTCCCTGATCGAGTGTTATTGTGGAAGGTAGATTGACAACAAACACATAAGATCAGAGTGTGAGTTGGTTGATGACAAAGTCTCATTAGTTATGATATGACAATATCAAACCAAGCACACATATACATGTTAAAGAATAGTGTATCAGACAGACCCATCGTGAGACTGACACAAGAAAGCACAGAGATCCCATGTGCTCAATATGATTGGACATGTGGAATCGCTAGGATTTCTCTTAGGTCAAGTGTTGACCATGAATATGATTATGCAAGCATTGCATGAATCATATAGTCAGTTTATCAAATGCTTGGCATGTTGATGACATATCTAGGAATAAGAATGACAAATTTGTGATGATGATCAACGGAAGTGAGTCATAGGGAAAAGGGAAGGCCGACAAGTGTTCTGAGGCTAAGCTGAAGCCCAACTCTTCTGCACTCAAGTTATGGAGAAGGGTAAGTGTAAAAGGAATATGTCTTTTTCACTTAAAGGATTAAGAAAAGAAAGTGACACCATTTTCAGTTGTCTGGAAATTGGAAAAGACTATCCTCATTATAGAGGATCTCAGGGAGAAGATGGATATATAGATCTCTACTTCAGAACCTGAGAAGGAGTAAGCTAGAAGTGTGCAGAGCAAGGGTTGTTGCCTTTACAGTTGGAAATTTTCATTCATGGACACATAATAGAATTAATAAATTGCTATTATGTACTTTCCATTAATGAAATCATTATATGGTTTGTATGAAAGGAACATTATGTTATATTTTAAAAAATATGATCTTTTATGGAAATTCCCTATATCTCAAAAACTGTACTTGGTTGTTGTAAATACAAATGTGTATGGCATATATATTGAATGACATGATAACTCAAAACAATTGAATACCTATAGCACTGTCATCCAGAGTGCATAAATGAGAAATGCATCTCTAGAATCCATATAATGGTTATCTAGACTCTTTTGGTTATTAAACCAATAGAGACATGCATGTCTTATTTGTTGTGCAATATGACAAAAGCATCTTCACTAGATGTAGTGGGAGATAGACTATTCCATTAGGACTAGTACATATTGATGTACATAGACCTTTTAGAATGAGTACTAAAGGCACTTACAAGTACCTCATTATATTTAATGATACGATCAATACATATTGAAATTTGTATTTAATAAAATACAAGTATGAATCTCTTGAAGTGTTCAGGAAGATTATGAATGAAGTACATAAGTCACTTGGTAAAGTATTAAGATACATTGATGTGATCCATGTTGATATATTTTAACCAAGAGTTTGAGGTCCTTCTGGAGAAATTGTGATAGTGTATCACAAGTAACTTCACCTGAAACATATTGATGTGTCAAAAAGAAGGTATCACACCTTGTTAACGTATGGTGAGATTATCAATAAAATCTAGCTTATCTTACAATTTCTTTTGGCACACACTTTACACTAAAACAATGTACCGTGTAAATTGGTTCAAAAGACACCATATGAGATATAAAATGAGAAGTGTCGCTACGAGTCTTTTGTAGTGATTAGGATTGAAAGCTTGTATTAGAAAATAGTTTCTTAAATTAATTTATCCAAATATATCATAAATGTTATCTTGTTGAATATTGATTATATTCCATCCAGAGAACAAAGTGTTTGTTCCTAAGATGGCTGAATTCCTAAATGGAAATTAGTTCCAAAGGAATCAGTGAGAGGAAAAGTAGAGCTTGAAATGTTCAAGACAAACAATAAAACATAAAACCTAAAGAGGCACAATAGGAACAAGAAGAATCACAAGTTGTTGTGGAATGTCAAGTTCCTAATGTAAACAGAGAACTCGTAGTTCTACTAGAACACACCTTGAGTTTTAAATATTATGATATCTTATAAATCAAAAGGCAACAAGTTGATCATAAAGATGAGTCAACAAATTACCTAGAAACTTTTAAGGGACCAAAATTTGAGAAATGGCTTGAGGCCATAAGATCAAAGATGGACTCTGTGTACACCAATAAGGTATGACCTTTCTGGATCCACCTGAAGGGGCAAAACCCAAATGGTGCATTTGGGTTTTTGTAAACGGACCAACATGGAAAGGTAAATTGGTTCGAAAAGGCTTCAAAATAGTTTAAAGTGTTGAACATGATGAATGTTTTCACCAATTACCGTGGTTAAATCCATCTGGATCATGCTTGTTGTTGCAGCTTAGTATGACAATGAGATTTGGCATATATATGTTAAAATTGCATTCCTTAATTGGAATAATTAAGAGGATGTGTATGTGACACAACCTAAAGGTCTTATAAATCTATTAATCCAAATAAAGTCTATAAGATACAAAGATCAATCTGTGGATTGAAGAAATCATCTCAGAGCTAAAATCTTCTATTTGAGAAGAAAGTCAAAGGGTTTGACTTGAGTCAGAATGAAGACGGAAACTGTAATTACAAAATATTTAGTGGGAGCATATTAATATTCCACATAATGATGAGGAATGATGTCCTTATCCTGCAAATGTTAAAACTTGACAAGGAAAGTACCTTCTATATGAAGGTTTTAGGAAAAGCATCCTATATGATAGGGATTGAGGTCTATACAGATAGATCTGGAAAGCTTCTTGACCTAAGAAAGAGCGCATACATTGGTAAGATGTTGAAGGGTTCAACATGCAAGACTCAATGAGAGAAAATGTGTCCATGTTCCATGGAGTTAGTCTCTCAAGAGCCTAATGTCCCAATTCTTATGAAGAATAGGAAAAATATGGATAGATCTTAAATGCATTGTTATGTACTTATCCCATCATCTCATATGTATTAGAAATGATGAGAGGATATATCATTATCTCGTATGTATTGGATATGACCAGAGGATATCCAGTCATCTCATATGTATTAGACATGATGATAAGATATATATATATATATATATATATATATATATATACACCTAGAAATATTGTATGTATTGTACATGACAAGAAGGTATATGTCAGATGCCAGTGAGAGTCACTGGACTACCATAAAGAACATCCTTAGGTTCTTGTGAAGCGCTTAAAGGATTGGTTCCTTGGTTATGGTAATAAGGAAGAGTTGGATGTAAAGGGTTACACCCATGCAAACTTCCAAATTGAAAAAATAATCACAATCCAAGTTTATGTTTGACGATAAATGAGGATTGTAAGCTAGAAAGAGTTCTGATTAATGACAATTGTTCAAATCTACAAAACAAGTCGAGTATCTCTATGTTATAAGAACAACAGAGGATATTGTATGGATCAAGAAGTTCATATGGTTGAACTGGTGTGAAGTTCCAACTATGACAAAGTAAAAATACTAATGACAATAATGGAGCTACTAGTTAGGCTAGGAATCTCAGAGAGAATACTACGACACTTCCATCTCATACGAGTAGTCGTACAGTGAAGATATGTGAAAATTACAAAATACCATCTTAAAGCAAACATTTCTAAAGCTGCTATAAAAGTACTTATGCAGTAGAAGCATGATGGTCATGTTAGGTCATTGGGGATGAGATCCATGGGTGATTGGCTCTAAGTGTAAGTGGGAGTTTGTTGGTATGTATGCCTAGAGATCCAGCCATATGATTATTGTAATGGCATAACATGTAAATGATTTGATTAATAATATAGACAAGCTTCTAATTTGTTTTGTATATTCAGTTAAGAGATAATGAATGACATAATAATGTCTAGAGAATGATATTACTCAATTACATATGTCTTCAAGTACATGACTTGGGAGAATGAGATCATACAGATGTTAAGAGTATTTACATTTTCATTATGTCCTTGATTGGTTCTTATTGTGGAAGGTAGATAGACAATAATAAAACTTAAGATTAGAGTGTGAGTTGGTTAATGATAGAGTCTCATTAGTCATGATATGGCAATATCAAGCCAAACACACAAATACATGTTAGAGAATAGTATATCATACAGACCCACCGTGAGACTGACACATGGAAGCCATCTTCATGGAAGTCATAGTTAGATCTCACAATGATGGTGGTGGTTCTAGTTCTTAGACCTGAAATCACTACTCTAGTTACATGTCATTGGGTATACTTTGACATCATCAAACACAATCCTAAAATATGGGTTGTTATAACAGTGATGATTGGGTGACTTTGACATATGGGGATAAACTATGAGTTATAGAAATGGGATTTGTCCCTCCGATAGGAGCATGATATCTAAAGGCCTCTTGATTAGTGAGACTGAGAAAAGTATGACCTTATGCATGTGAGTCAATATGTGATATTGAGCTTACATATATCTCATGAAGTCTGCTCTGGTTCAAGAAACAAGATTGAATGATAAGGAGGATGACTGGTCCATGCCTCTAGTTCAATTTGGATATCAGTGACAAAGAAACTATACAAACACTACAACACCATATACAGATTGTAGGTTGAAGTTGCTCCCCAACTTTCCATTCACTTAGGTAGCATTAATATACGACTAGGCACCACTCTTTGCTTGTGATGTCATAAATTGTTATGGACATTCACTGCCAACATGATATAGGACCTATAGGGTCACACTCATAGGAACTCACCGAGAAGAGGAGTTTAGATCTTGAATGACAATGTAATTAAGTACTAAAGTTTTTAGATACTCAATTCATGCAATATATCAACAGATTGGCTAATTGAACTTCCAAACGATCATGTCACTGGGAGAGATGGTTGTTTGGGTAGCCATACAGGTGTCTCAAGTGTTTAGACCGTTGTTTGGGTTGTCAAGCATATAAAAAATTGTATTGCCTTAGTTTTACCCTATGCACTGACCGGTTCAAGATGTTGAACCGATTGACTCAACTCAAACTCACCAGGTGGTCGTTTGGGTGAGTGAGACGGGTGTATCGCTTGTGTGAGATGTCTCGATTGGGACAAACGAAGGTTTTGTAGTTTCCTTGAACTCGTTTCAATTGCACATACTTGGGGTGCAAGTAAATTAATGTTTGACATTAATTAGAAAATGATCTGCCAATTCATATCTGACTGGAAAAGTGTGAAATGACCATGTCGCTAAGCGAGACGACCATCTCTCTAGGTGAGACGACCATTTTGGTGCACATATGTTGCAAAACATCCAGTATTATTGCAAATATTCAAAGTCTTTCAGTCATTTCCACTCCGACTTTAGTCCCATATTAGCTAGAGACTGGGAACCCTGACTCTAACCCTTCCTATATATAGTGGGCTACTGAGGACTTCCCAGAACACAACTAAAACACATACAACTGAGAATCAAGTGATATGAGAATTTTTTTCCTCTCTGGTTGTGGTAACCACGAGAGCCCAGGAAAGTCCTCTTTAACTAGGGAGGGATAGTTACGAGAGAGAAACAACCGAGGATCATTATCGTGGGAGAGCAAATTGGTGACTAGTACACCAATGAGAGGGACAACTCCTTCTCGTCTATTCTAATAGTACAACATGAGTTTTAGTTGGTCCGTGTGGACTACTCTAGATATAGGAGTCATTTGGTTGCTGCTAGGAGGACAACTTCAACTCGTTGTCTGTGGCGAGATCTGAGGTGCCATTGTAGCAGTTGTCCAAGTTTGATGTTCGTAGAGGAGAAGTCAGACGAGTCCCAATGCAATTAGGAGTTTCAAAACCACCATCCAAGATAGAGTGCACATCTACATCGATGAGGATTGTCACTGGACTTGCTCCAGGACCATGTACATCTTTGTGAAACCATCCTTCCCATTGTATAGTTATTGACGCGTTCTGCTAGTTAATGGGAAATATGTTAGTAAATTTTTTATTTCCACTACCTATCAGATGTCGTATTTCCCTACAAATAAGTCAAGCACTTATTCCTATCTAAGAAACTCTTCTTACACTATAGATTAAGTACAAACTTTGCATCCTTGTGGTTAGATTTGTCATTAGGAGGGCCAAATCTAAGAAGTTCTACATGGACCTCCAATAGTAGCCAACAAGGCCTAGAAATATATGTATTTTCAGAGGGAATTTTTGGGGATGGCCACTTTCTGACAACGTCAAGCGTAACAAGGTCAATAACAATGTGACTCACAGAGTATGTGGCCAAGGAACATCACTTAATTGAGCCATAATTCACACTTTAAGAACTTTGCGTAGAATCTGTGTTCTCCTATGGCCTGAAAAACTATCTACAAATGCTCGTGGTGTTGGTCCATGGAATCAAAATAGATAAGCACAACATCAATGAACATCACCATGAAGTTGTCGAGGTAGGGACAGAATACCCAATTCATCAGGTCCATGAAGGCTGTCAGAGCATTGGTCAAGCCAAAAGGCATAACCAAAAACTCAAAATGCTAGTCTTGAGTGCAAAATGACATCTTTAGGACATCTTCATCCTTCATACGCATTTGGTTGTAGCCTCTATGGAAGTCTACCATTGAGAAAATGGTGTAGGATTTGTCTATTCGAACAAGTCACTGATGCACAATTAGGATAAAGGCTCTTGATCGTCACTTGATTCAGCATAATGTAATCCATGCTCATATGCAAGGAACCTCCTTTCTTCTTCAGTAACAGAACTAGATACCGCAAAGAGAGATACAAGGGCATACAGAACCCATGTCTAGGAGCTCCCACAACTACTTCTTGAGCTCAACAAGCTCAATAGGTGCCATGTGATAAGGTGGCTTTGAGATAGGAGCCAACTTGGTACAAGGTCAATAGAGAATTCAACTCCTCAAATAGGAGGAAGTTTAGGAAGCTTGTCAATGAAGAAATTAGGAAATTCCCAAACTAGATCAAAACCATCTAACATTAATGTTTTAGGGTTAAGAATAGTTGACATTAGGTACAACTACATCCATACGAGATGAGTCTCTTCGCCTTGAGTGCAGAATCGGAGGGAATCTTGAAACTTGTATAAAGAGGGAGTATCAATAGGGACTCCTTCATAGATGGTTATCTTTCTTTTCCCTTATCAAGGGGTGAAGGGACCTCTACCGAGGTGGTGTGTACCACCATCTATGTTGTTCATGGCTTAGGTGCTTCATATTAAATCGTCACTATAGTAGTGCAGATAGTAATCTCAGTAGGTTGAGGAATCCTAAGATCTTGAATGCTTGTTGATACTGGAAGTTTTGATACCTTCACTAGGTAGGTGTTTTATCCCATACATGTCCTTGGTATGGCGACGAGTCTTCTAGATAGTAGCAACAACGTGAACACTTTGAGACCAATTATTTTGAGTTTGTTTCAAGGGTCGACTAGCCTAGGCATTACATTTTCTGACTGCCATAGTTTCCAATGTTGATGGCATCTCTTTTGGTGTAATTATATTGACCTCACTAGATTTTATTAAGTATTGTAACTACTTGTTGATTGTGTATAAAATGTCTTGCTTGTGTATGCCGACTCAACGAAAGTCACAGCATGCATTAGCATTATAACATTTGATAATGGAATCAGTGGTTCCTTTATGGCATGAAATTTGAACAAATATATGATGGAGGGGAGTGTAGAACTGATAGAGGCTCCTAAGTGAGTGAAATTTCATCTTGCCTTGATAGGATCTTTTGCGTAGAAGTTCCTACTAATGATTCCACTTGTGGTGATGGGGTACTTGCAGCAGGAGGATGCCTTCCATTAGTTGTTGCACATGGTGTTGGAAGGCGGTGGTGTGCACCCATAAAACAAATTTAGTTGAAATTGATATTATAGTGGTACATATTGAGGTGGAAATTATTGATTATTTGGTGGCATCTATTGATCATGTATATGTTGTAGTTCCACGATATTAGTAGCTTGTGGTGGTTGGACATGAACTTGATCTATTTGTACAAGTAGATGCTATCACATGCTAGTGTTAGAAGGGAGTAAGACTTATCCTACTATTGAATCAACCACCTTAGCCCTTATCCATTTCAACTTTAGATTAGTAGTGTTGGAAGTAGAATGAGGCTATAGGGTGAGGCCTACATTTTAGTAGAGCCATCTCTAAATAGAATTCTCTATATGCCCCCCGCCCTATTTGTATCAAAAAAAATGTTGTGAGTGTATTTGAAGCTGCCCTTATCATCATATCAAGGGACTCTTTGTCTATAGTCTTCAACTCTAGTTCAGTGGCCAATTTGTTCTGCTAACATCCAACAACTTGGAGAAGCTTTCCTCTACCTTCATTTGCAGTGCTTCCAGGTCCTCTTTGGTTGTGACCTAGTCTAGATTGTAGATGTATTAACCAATGAACCTTTTGGGCATTTGAGGCCAAGTGGTAATTGTTGTCAGGTCCTTCTTATTGTACTATGTTAAGGATGGACCTATTAGAGTTCGTGCAAAGCATCAGATCATGACCTTATCATAATCTTGTATTTCCACCATGAATGAGAAGTATGTTTTGATATGTTCTAGAGGATCTCCCTTCCCATAGTATTTTTGGAACTTGGATATTCTAAATTTGTCAGGAAACTTCACATCTGGGAAGTAACATACATTACTAAAAGTTTTCCCCCCTCCTTTTTCCCTTCCAACTGTTTGAGCTTATGCAAAATATTGAGCATGAGGGAATCCATAGCAAATAAATTTGGGGCATCATCTTATAGGCAAGATACTTCCAAAGTGTTACATGTATTTTGATTGTCATTGGTGATGTTGCATATATTGGTTGTGGGAATCCATAAAGTCCTTCCATGTATGGGTTGTACAAGGCGAGTGGAGGACAAAAAGAATGCAAGCTGGGAAATGATTCCCTATTGCTCATGTAATGCATTCATATTTTTGTGGTAGCATCGATCTTCTATGCAGCTCTAGGATTTTCTTCAGGAAACCCAACCCCTTATTCTTCTCCTTATCTTTAGCTTCTTCACCAGAATTTTGAACCAATGCCATTGTCTTTGCAACCACTGGTATTGCCCCAACATTGATGTGTGGTGGGTACTATATGGCCTCAATTTAAAAGGCATCATTTGATGCAGATAAGGGTTCCATGCATTGTGTGGGAATGGATGTGTCGATTAATTGGCATATGGAATTCCTTGTTTGGAAAATTTTATATTTTGCATCCCCTTCATATAATTGGGCCAGATGGATGCATGAATATGAACTTGCTAGCTATTCTGGTGTGTCCCATGGTAGGACTACTTGGAATGGAAAGCTTCAGGGACAACTGTGACCTCCTTGGGCTTCCCGCCATTGATTGGCTTGTCTTTATTTCCATTATGGGAATCACCTTTGTTCTTACCCTCAATTTGTTGGTCCGTGTTTCTTGTCTTGATAGTTTTGGATGCTCGTTTATAGGTACGAAGAAGTAGACACTCTTGTGAGTTCCCCCAACTCCCTAAAGTTTAAGTTAGAAATGTTCAAAAGAAAGGGGTAGTTTGAAAATATTTTATGAACACTGAGATAGATGGGTTGTGCTTTCCCCTAGATTGGGTGAGGTAGATATGTTTCTCAATTTTGACCTGAGATGCACTTGCCAATCCCGCGACTGGGTGGGTCGAAGGAGTTGGATGTAAAATGATGAATTGTCTTGTGTGTCTAGTGCAATGTGACACATCTTTCGAGAGTGCCTTCGCAAGGGTTACTTAGGTAGAGAGGTAGAAGTAGGGGTTGGGTGGATAATTTTAAGATGGCCTAGCTGAGACCAAGGGTTGTACTCAATTAACCACTTTCTCCCCTGGGGCAACAACTAGACCTGATGTCTCTTTCTTGATTTGATGACGTTCCTCTTGGGGGAATCCCCTCCTTAGATAGAGGTATAAGATCCAAAAAAGGGAGGGCAATTTCCTATGTATCTTCAAATTTGGTAAAGAAATACGAAGCGGGTCAAAGTCTAGTTTAAGATCATAGTCCTGGACCATATAGGTATGAGTGTGAAGGATTGTGATGATCTAGTTTTAGGTCATAGTCCAGGCCACTAGGCACGAGTGAAGCATGTGTTTTTTGTCGTTATTTTAGGCACATTTTTCCTTGATTTCATGTATAGATTAGTCATTTATTTGATTTATTATGCATGAAATGACTTAGATGGTCTATTTCAGTTAAATGCATCAAATTATATGTTTTTTAATGTTTTATATAATATTTTATTCATCCCAATTGCTTATGACGATTTTGTGTATTTTCAGGTATAAGTAAGAGCCACAGAGTCAATGCTACCAACTTGGCAACAGTCGGTTGTACCGACTTGACATCAGAGATCCATTAGAAACTCACCCAGACTCGGTGCTATCGATAGAAGAAGTGGTGCTACCGAGTCAGCATTAGCAAGCCTCAACATGAATAAAAAAAACTCAGTGCTACCGAGTGTTCAACTTGGTTCTACCGAGTTGACGTCAGAGAGGCAGCTCAAAAACCACAAAACTCAGTGCTACCGAGTACAATCGATAGTAACGACGGAATCGGGATCGCGTGACCAAACCTAAGTGACTTGGTACTGCCGACTCACCTAGTCGGTACTATTGTGTTTTCCTGATCAGGTTAGTCACATATTTATCTCTAATCTAATGGTGGACGTTAATTCAGACCCTAAATGCCTCATATGACTTAGGAGGGCAATGACTAAATAGGGCAGCCGTTTTCATTGCACGACGACCGAAAAGAGAGAAAAGAAGAACTAAAGACCAAAGGCTTTGACCTAGGAGATCCGAGCACCTCTGGAGGATGATTCTATAGCCAGAAGATAGCAGAACGCTCGCACGACAGAGGGGATCTTCCAGACAGGAGGATATTCAGGGGTTACTTTAGTTTCTTCATGTTTTCCACTTTTTTAATCTTTCCTTCCTTTATTTGTCGATGAAAGTCATACAAGGCTAAAAATATGTATTCTTTAGAAAGACAAAAGATACTGAGGGATGCATGTATAATATTCCAAGTAAATAAGCATGCACCAAATACATTACAAAATGTTAATAGCAGTGGAAAAAAAGTACTAAGCCTATTACATGACTTTCATTGTTCATTACGTGATTGTTACCAAAAGAAAAAGATAAGATAAAAGGATCTAGCTATAGCAACCTAGACATCCTTTTAGATAGCTTGAGATCTACTCCTGAGGTGAATTCCTTCAAACTTATCCTTCTCCTTGCTCAGCACCAGCATCTGGGGGGTTGGGAAAGCACCCAGTAAAAGGGGAAAGAAAACATGGTATGTGTCACAAAACTAATCTAGGATATCAAGATAAAAAAAAGCTAGGGTTCATCATATAATGAAGATAATAAGAGTATGAGGCTATATTCAAAAGAAACTTGCCATTAACAATTATATCAAAAAGGATTTGCATCTAAGATAATTATGCCTACCTAACTAAGTACGGTTGAGGCACCTACCAGACCTCTAACCTTAGGTGAGGGGGAGAATAAGACATTCCCAGTCACCTACAATATTATGGGGAGAATAAGACATTCCCCAGGGAGATTATTTACATGCCCTCTGTGGAAGGTTGTACATAATTATTGCTAATTTAAAGTAAATAAAAAATAAATCCACATGCTAGAAAAGTAGTCATGGCAAGAGTAGTCATAATATTCAGTAAGTATGGAAGTGGGGTATAAGATCCAACAAGAAGAAATTATAATCTAATTTGAGGCATGACAACATTAGGATTCAAGAATAGAATATTAAGGGTTCATTTAAGCCTCATTAGGGAAATATAGGGTTGGGCTGCAAATATCCCAACATAGGGTGTAAGGAATGCACATACCTCTCTTACTAATATCAATTACTAACTTTCACCAATTTAATTGAGTCCAAGTTCCACTTTGCCTATTTTTCAATGTATTAACATGTATTAGAGTACATTGTGCACATTAATATATAGAAACCCTAATTTTAGAGCTTTTTAAAAAAATTCGGATTTAGCTTTTGAAAATATCACCAATGAACTTATGAGGTTCTCCTGATGAAGAAAACATATTCTTATGTTAATTTTGGAGTTATGATGATTAAGATGTAATTTTTATGGATTTTATGCATTAAATTCGTTTTACAAAAATAACCCTTCGTCAAACCATGAAATAAGACTTTGAAAATATTTTTATTATATAGAGATTAATTTTCCAATTCCAAAACATATTTATTTGTCAAATTTGGATAAGCGGTTTAGAAGATATGCATTTTTCAATACTGACCAATAGGAAATTGCCACATCATCAAACCGATCGAGATAATTAAAGAGGGAGAGGGAGAAAACATCATTTGACCCAAGATCAGGTTTGAAGTTTCTTAGATAACTAAGCTAGAGATTATAGAGATGACAAAATAGCAAGAAACCAAAACCTTAGAAGAACATGGTAAAAGGAGATGGAAATCATCGATTATCAACATAGAAGCATGGGTTTTAAGCATGTACTTAAGCAATATATGAGAAGGGGGTTAAAAAAACTTGCCTCTAGGAATGTAATAAGGTCCAAACAGAAATTATATGAAGATTATAAGGTATGGTTGCTCCAAGCTAAGCTCCTTTCTTAAGCAAAGATCACCTTCTCCACTTTAGAGGTGCAAACCCTAACAAAAGAGCATGGAAATGAGATGTTTTAGGGTTTTAGGTGGAGTTTTACCATGTATGATCATGGTTCCCACCTAGAAGGAGGTGTAAGGAAGACTAACAGTATGAAAATAGGGAAGGAAGGGAGGAAACTTACTAGTTTTGGCCGAAATTACCAAGGAGGAGCTTTAGAAACCCTAATAGAGCAATTTGGAAGCCCTAGGAGCCTTCTTCACCAAGGTAGGCTGCCTCTATTACCTTGGGACAGCAACTTCATGGACAAATACAAAATGAACTATTATCTAAGCTATAGGAAAGAAAAGGAGAGTAAGAGTTTTCAAATTGTGAGTTCGGAAGGGTTATACATGGCTATATAAAGAGAGAGGTGAAGCATGAGGTGTCTTAAGGGACTTTCCATGTGTCTTTAGCCTAAGGCTTGATGGCCATGCAAGAGGACAGCTCATGGACTCTTCTTGGATATAAAAATTTGGTCCTAAGAGCCCACAGATCCTTCTAGGCCATCCCCACCATTTTTCAAGAAAGAAATAACCTCATTGGTTGATAACTTTTAAAGATAAGCACCTTTATAAAGGGGGTAATCACTATAATGCCCTTGGAAAGAAATACCATCAAACCAAGGTGAAACTAGGTTCTCCAATGGTTTAAATCTCTTTAATGGTAAAGGAATATCTAAGAATTAAAATTCAGTTGATAATTTGCAAAGAAAACCTCCCAATTGGGTAAATTGCATAAAAGTCCAAAATGTACCTAAAATTGCATAACTTGCACAAACAACATCCAAATCGAACCAAATTTGAATCTTAGCCTCATTTTTGTTTTCAAATCATATCAAAAAGTTAGATTAAGGTTTATAGCACTTAATTATGGTAATTAAGCTTTCACTGAGGTATTGGTGCAGAAACCCTTATATTGGTACAATTAGTGAATAAATGTTCAGTAAGCCACTATAAATTCCACTAATTAAACATAAATGACATAAAGGATAGAAATGAGAGCGAAACTTGGGGAAAAGGTTTACATGGAGATTACATCTCAGATTCATTATGTTACAACACTCCACCCCTTTAAAATGATTTCGTCCTCAAAATCTCAAGCAAAAAGAGAAGGGTGAGTACGTAACATTTCATCTCTCAACTCCCAAGTGGTTTCTTTCAGACCGTGATATTTCTATAAAACTTTTACCAGCTCAATCTCTTTGTTCTTCAGATGCTTTACTCGGGAGTCAAGAATCTTCACAGGTAGCTCTTCATAGGTCAGATTCTCGTGTATCTCTAAAGGCTCAAAAGTAAGCACATGAGAAGAGTCCTTCACATACTTCTTCAACATAGAGACATGGAAACTTTATGAATCTTATCATAGTAAGGAGGTAAGGCTAAGCGGTATGCACAGTCTCCAACCTTATTTAAGATTTCAAATGGTCCAACATAGTGGGGACTAAACTTGCCTTTAACTTTAGATCTAGCAATAGAACAAATATGCTTGATCTTCAGAAATGCATAGTCACCCACTAGGAAGCTAACATCAGACCTCTTCTTGTCAGCATACATCTTCTGTCAGTCATGAGAAACTTTCATGCGTTTCTTTATCAATTGCACCTTTTCTATCATCATTTGCATGTCATCGATCTTCACTAGAGAACGTTCACTGACATCATCCCAATGCAAAGGTGAACGACATGGTCTACCATAGAGAGCTTCAAAAGGTGGCATACCAATACTAGCTTGGTAGCTATTATTGTAAGCAAACTCAGATAATGGCAGATATTGATCCCATGCACCACCCCAATCCATCACATATGCACGAAGCAAGTCCTCCAGAATCTGAACTGTTCTCTCAGATTGACCATCAGTCTGCGGGTGGTAAGTAGTACTGAAACGTAAGTCAGTACCCATCTCCTCCAGAATCTGACCCCATAAATGAGAAGTAAACTTTGGGTCATGATCAGAAAATATTACCAGAGGTACTCCATGCAGGCATACGATCAACTCAACGTACAACTAAGCCATTTCCGCAACTTTGTAATTGGTTTTGAAAGGCAAGAAATGAGCAGATTTTGTAAGCCAATCAATAACCACCCGAACAACATCATAACCTTTCTTGGACTTGGGGAAACCAGTAACGAAGTCCATTGTGATTTTATCCCACTTCCATTTTGGAATTTCAAGAGGGTGAAGAAGACCACGAGGACGTTGATGTTTGATCTTGACTTGCTTACATGTCAAGTACTTTGCGATGAATAGAGCTATATTATTCTTCATGTTCTTTCACCAGAAGCTTCGTTTTAAGTCCTTATACATCTTTGTTGTGCCATGATGAATAGTGTACTTGGACCCATGGGCTTCACTCAGAACCTTCTGTCTCAGATCACCAACATTAGGAATCCACAACCTTTGTTTGAAGAGGACAACACCATCCACTCCGATAGAGAAGTTAGATTGCAGTTTCTCAGTTAAAGCGTTCATCTCCTCAAGCTCAGAACTCTCCAACTTTACAGCCATGACTTTTGAGATCCAGGTTGGTGTAACGGTCAAGCTGGCCATATGAACACACAACTTGTCTTCACCCATTGATTCAACAGGCCGAGGTCTCCAGCTAGCCACATGTTCAAGGTTTTTCCATACTGAACATCTTAGAGCAGCACAAACAGCATCCTTCTGGCGACTTAAAGCATCATCTATGACATTCGCTTTACCAGGATGATAGGTAATGTTGAAGTCATAATCTTTAAGATATTCCATCCACCTACGTTGTCGCAAGTTCAGATCCTTCTGAGTCAATAGATATCTCAGACTCTTGTGATTAGAAAGGACTTCAAACTTTTCACCATAGAGATAGTGTCGCCAGATCTTCAAAGCATGAACTATGGCAGCAAACTCCAAATCATGTGTAGGCCAATTAGCTTCATTAGGTTTCAACTGTCGAGAAGCATATGCGATCACCTTTCCCTCTTGCATAAAAACACACCCTAAGCCTTATCTAAATGTGTCGGTGTAGATGACATAGGGTATGCCCTCAATAGGAAAAGTAAGCACGGGAGCAGAAGTCAGGCTCTTCTTCAGGTTCTGAAAACTGTTCTCACATTCTGGTGTCCAAGAGAACTTGACCTCCTTTCACGTCAGCTTGGTTAAAGGCAAGGCCAACTTAGAGAAGTTGTTGATAAACCTTTGATAGTAACCAGCTAAGCCAAGGAAACTACGAATCTCTGAGGGATTCTTTGGAGCTTTCCACTTGGTCACAACTTCTACCTTTGCAGGATTAACAACTATATGTCTGGTAGAAATCACATGACCCAGAAACATCACTTCCTTTATCCAGAACTCACACTTCGAGAATTTTTCATAGAGTTGATTTTCTTGCAATGTGTTGAGTACAATCCATAGATGCTCGTGATGTTGTTCTAACGTCTCAGAATAAACCAAAACGTCATCGATAAACACCACCACAAACTTGTCAAGGTATGGGTTGAACACTCGGTTCATCAAGTCCATGAAGGCAGCAAAGGCATTTGTCAAGACGAAAGGCATGACCATGAATTCGTAATGCCCATAACAAGTTCTGAATGACGTCTTCGGTACATCATTATCCTTCACGTGCATCTCGTAGTAGCCACTTCGCAGATCCATCTTAGAGAACATAGTGGTTGACTGTAGCTGGTCGAACAAGTCGTCGATGCGAGGCAAAGGATAACAGTTCTTCACCATCACTTTGTTAAGCATGCGGTAGGCCATACACATCCGCATCGAACCATCCTTCTTATTCACGAACAGGACAAGGAGCTCCCCAGGATGAAACACTGGGGCAGATGCAGCCCATGTTGAGAAGCTCTTCTAGCTGCTTCTTCAGTTCGGCAAGCTCGACAGGGGCCAAGCGGTAAGGCGGCTTCGATATTGGTGAAGTTTTGGGTACAAGCTCGATGGAGAACTCCACCTTCCCAGTTGGTGTCAAACCAGGTAACTCCTCGGGAAAGACGTTCGAGAATTCCTTTACCACATCCATGTGGTTGAGAGAAGGAAGTGTAGTCTCGAGGATTATAGAGGCTAAGAAAGCTCTACACCCTTGTAAGACTAGCTTTTCAACTTTGATGGCAGAGATAACAAATTGTCGATCTTCTCGCTTCCTACCCTTGACACACAATCTTTCCTCAACAGGATGTGATAAACTAACCTTTGATTTTTCACAAAACAAATCAGCTTTGTACCTCTTCAACCAATCCATTCTCAGGATGACATCAAAGGTGGTCATGTCGAGCAAGATGAAATCTGAGGGAAACATTATTCCAGATATACAGAGGTCCATGGTTGGATTTTGGAGATATGAAGAGTAGATCTTACCACTAGGGGTTTTTACATCTAATATATGATCCATATACTCAGATTCTATTTCTAACATGGAAGCAAGCTGACATGATATGAAGGTATTGGATGAACCAGAATCAAACAATGCCTTTATAGGATGCATATTAAGATGCAAGGTACCTTCAATAACTTCATTATCTTCGCCTGCTTCCTTGGCGGTCTCCTCAGGTTCTGATTGTTGTTGTTGCTATTATTCCACAGAGGCGGATTCTTCCTTGGCTGTTGTGGCTGCTGGGCATTATTCTGTCCTTGCTGGAACGGGGGTAGAGTGGTCAAATATGCCCAACTTGACCACACTCATGGCAGGTCGGAGGAGGCTGGTTGTCTCTATGAGCAGGTGCATTGCTGACAGGACATCTCCCTGGAGGATGGTGGCGAGAGCACCTATTACACTGATCATGTCCATAATTCTCATTATGGGTAGGGTTCTTCCTCTTATTGTTGCTATAGCCATTACTGTGTCCATATGATTAGAATCCTGGGTAGGACTCGATGGCCAAGGCCTTATCCACCATCTGCTGGAAGGTGAGTGGAAGTTGTGAAACAAGACTTCGGCCCACTTGGTAGTTCAGGCCCTCCAAGAACAACATTGCCCTTCTTTCAACTCCAAGGTAAGTGGCATAGCATTCCAGAAGTAGGAACTGTTGGATGTAGTCGGCCACACTCATGCTTCCCTGCCTGAGGCTGTAGAACTCGGCTTCCTTCTTCCTCAAGAAGGCAGGACAGATGCACTTCTCCCTAAAGAGCTTTAGGAACTGGTCCCACTCCATGGTAGAGGTGTCTCAAGTGTGGGCGACACCATTCCACCAGACACACACCGATCCATCCAACACATATGTCATGAACCGAACATTCTGGTGAGGAGGGCACGCCATACCCTCGAAGGTCTGATCCAAAGCCAACACCCAGTCATTAGCTTTGTCCACCATGTTGTGTTCACATTCACCCTTGAGTAGGGTGGATGCATCTTTATGAAGTCAATGAGGGGGAACTCCCTCAGCTTGTTGGCATTGGCAGCCACTGTGTGGAGCTGCCCCATCATGGTGGAGAGCACCTGGCGCAGCATTGCCAGCTCTTTCTCCGGTGTGAAGGAGTGGGTGCTCGGAGTAGCATGATTGACCATACTATGGCCGATAGGAGTCACATGAGTGTTTCCCACATTGGAGTCATTAGGGTTTGACTCCTTTCCCTTATTCCTGTTGTCGAACAAGTCACCTATCCTGAAAGGTAGGGTTAACATATTAAGTTCCCATGAGTATTTGAATCATAGATGAAAAAGAATAGAAGCATAGACAAGAAAAGAATATCTAGAATGCTATTGCCTAAAAGCATACTATTTTGGGCAATTCGTATCAGCTCATGCCAAGCTGGTATCATATGAGCACGGGAGTCCTTGTAAACCAAGCTAGTGGTGCGGAGGAAAATATTATCAGCCCTCAAAACCCTGATCCATTCTAGACACCTTTGCTTCAACTTCATGTCCTAATAGTTTCCTAAAGGCTCTGATACCATGTTGTAAAGAGGCGAGATCACCTCCTTACTAAAATTTAAAGGAAGTACAAAACATCCATCTTTTTAGAAAGATAAAAGATACTAAGGGATGCATGTATAATATTCCAAGTAAATAAGCATGCACCAGATACATTACAAAATGTCAATAGCAGCGGAAATAAAAGTACTAAGCCTATTACATGGCTTTTATTGTTCATTACATGATTGTTCTCAAAAGAAAAAGATAAGAGAGAAGGATCTAGCCATAGAAACCTAGACATCCTTTCAGATAGCTTGAGATCTACTCCTGAGATGAATTCCTTCAAACTTGTCCCTCTCCTTGCTCAGCACTAGCACCTGGGTGATTGGGAAAGCACCCAGCAAAAGGGGAAAGAAAACATGGTATGTGTCACAAAACTAATCTAGGATATCAAATTAAAAACAAGCTAGGGTTCATCATATAATAAAGATAACAAGAGTATGAGGCTATATTCAAAAGAAACTTGCCATTAACAATTATATCAAAAAGGATTTGCATGTAAGATAATTATGCCTACCTAACTAAGTAGGGTTGAGGCACCTACCGGACCTCTAACCTTAGGTGAGGGGGAGAATAAGACATTCCCAGTCACCTACAATATTATGGGGACAATAAGACATTCCCTAGGGTGATTATTTACATGCCCTCTGTGGGTGGTTGTACATAAGTACCACTACTTTAAATTAAATAGAACATAAATCCACATGCTAGAAAAGTAGTCCTGGAAAGAGTAGTAATACTATTCAATAAGCATGGCAGTGCAGAATAAGACCCAAACAAGAAGAAATTATAATCTGATTTGAGGCATGAACAACATTAGGATTCAAGAATAGAATATTTAGGGTTCATTTAAGCCTCATTAGGGAAATATAGGGTTGGGCAGCAAATATCCCAACATAGGGTGTAAGGAATGCACATACCTCTCTTACTGATATCAATTACTAACTTTCACCACTTTAATTGAGTCCAAGTTTCACTTTGCCTATTTTCAATATATTAACATGTATTAGAGTACATAGTGCACATTAATATATAGAAACCCTAATTTTAAAGCTTTTTTTTTAGCAAAATTCGGATTTATCTTTTGAAAATATCACCAATGAACTTATGAGGTTCTCCTTATGAAGAAAACATATTCTTATGTTAATTTTGGAGTTATGACGATTAAGATGTAATTTTTATGGATTTTATGCATTAAATTCGTTTTACAAAAATCACCCTTCGTTCAACTATGAAATCAGACCTTGAAAATATTTTTATTATATATAGATTAATTTTCCAATTCCAAAACATATTTATTTGTCAAATTTGGATAAGTGGTTTAGAAGATATGCATTTTTCAATACTGACCAATAGGAAATTGCCACATCATCAAACCGATCGAGATAATTAAAGAGGGAGAGGGAGAAAACACCATTTGACCCAAGATCAGGTTTGAAGTTTCTTAGATAACCAAACTAGATATTCTAGAGAAGACAAAATAGCAAGAAACTAAAACCTTAGAAGAACATGATAAAAAGAGATGTAAATCATTGATTATCAACATAGAAGCATGGGTTTTAAGCATGTACTTAAGCAATATATGAGAAGGAAGTTAACAAAACTTGCCTCTAGGAATGTAAGAAGGTCCAAAAAGAAATGATCCCGAGATTATAAGGTATGGTTGCTCCAAGGTAAGCTCCTTTCTTGAGCAAAGATCACCTTCTCCACTTTAGAGGTGCAAACCCTAGCAAAAGAGAATGGAGATGAGATGTTTTAGGGTTTTAGGTGGAGTTTTACCATGTATGGTCATGGTTTCGACCTAGAAGGTGTAAGGAAGACTAACAATATGAAAATAGGGAAGGAAGGAAGGAAATTTACTAGTTTTGGTCAAAATTACCAAGGAGGAGCTTTAGAAACCCTAATAGAGTAATTTGGACGCCCTAGGAGCCTTCTTCACCAAGGTAGGCTGCCTCTATTACCTTGGGACAGCAACTTCATGGCCAAATATAGAAGGAACTATTATCTAATCTATAGGAAAGAAAATAAGAGCAAGATTTTTCGAATTGTGAGTTGGGAAGGCGTATACATGGTTATATAAAGAGAGAGGTGAAGCATGAGGTGTCTTAAGGGACTTTCCATGTGTCTTTAGCCTAAGGCTTGATGGCCATGCAAGAGGACAACTCATAGACTCTTCTTGGATATAAAAATTCGGTCCCAAGAGCCCACAGATCCTTCTAGGCCATCCCCACTATTTTTCATGAAAGAAATAACCTCATTGGTTGATAGCTTTTAAAGATGAGCACCTTTATAAAGAGGGTAATCCCTATAATGCCCTTGGAAAGAAATACCATCAAACCAAGGTGAAATTAGGTTCTCCAATGGTTTAAAATGTATCTGATGGTAAGAAAATATCTAAGGATTAAAATTCAGTTGATAATTTGCAAAGAAAACCTCCCAATTGGGTAAATTGCATAAAAGTCCAGAATGTACCAAAAATTGCATAACTTACACAAACAACATCCAAATCGAACCAAATTTGAAGATTAGCCTCATTTTATGTTTTCAAATCATATCAAAAAGTTATATTAAGGTTTATAACACTTAATTATGGTAATGAAGCTTTCACTGAGGTATTTGTGCATAAACCCTTATATTGGTACAATTAGTGAATAAATGTTCACTAAACCACTATAAATTCCACTAATTAAAATAAACGACATAAAGGATAGAAATGAGAGGGAAACTTGGGAAAAAGGTTTACATGGAGATTACATATAAGATTCATTATTTTACAGAGGTTGACATTAAATTAGGTAGTGAATTATACTACAAGAGCAGGTAATTCTGGCTACATGCTCCTTATCCAAAGATTGAGATAATAGATGTTAGTGTGTGTGAGATCGATTATTAACATTGTCCGTGGTGAAAACACTATCCTAAGGAATTCACCCCATCACTGATTACTTCTACCTTTAATTCATTTTATTTTTGCTTTTGTTCTTTCGTTCAACCCAATTCAACCATTTATAACTGACTTAGCTGATCTGATCGCAGTTAGTAATAGTCTACTGGAGAAACGCTTCCCCGTGTTCGACTCGGGCCTCACAAGGCCTAATTACTTCGATACGTTCATTTGCGTACTATGTGCGGTAAATATGTGTCAAGTTTTTGGCACCATTTCCAGGGAAGCGGCAACATCCAACACTACGACTGTTGTGGTCGGCCACTCTAGGCCAATTTTTTCTTTTTATTTTGTTCTTACTTAAAAATTTCTTTGAGCTAAGTTATAAGATTTTTCTTGTTACATTATACTTTTCTTGCGCTAATACCTACTTTCTATTGTTTTAGGGAAACTAGTACACGGTGCGTACTAGAACCATAGAATACGAAGAACCATCCTCACCAGGCTTTGGACAAGTAGAGCTCTTACAAGGAGAAAGGGGGGTCTGGTAGATATGTGGATAGGTTTAACAAAACCCCTCCACCTCCACCTGAGAGACCTGCTACACCAGAAGAACCAGAGACAGTAGAAATGGAGGGAGAGGAAGAAATGATAGTATGTGAAAGGATAAATGCTTTGTCAGCTACGAACCAGAAAGGGCCCATCAAAAGGCAAGCCATCAATGTGGGCAGCTACAAAATAGATCCTAGACTTGTGGCCTTAGTCAAATCTCAAGCGTTCCATGGCCATCCCTCTGAAAATCCGATGACACATATCAACAATTTCATGGAGAAATGTGACATGGTCAAGTTAGACAGGGTCCCAGTGACTACAATATACCTTAAGTTGTTCTCATCGTCATTGACAGATAGTGCAAAATCATGGTTCAACAATCTGGATGATGAGATCTTTGAGATATGGGATCAGATAATAGATGTTTTCTTCGAGCGCTATTTCCCTCCGCAAAAGACAAATCATCTAGTGAAGAAGATTCAAAACTTCAGACAGCAAGCAGATGAGTCATACTCAGAGGCATGGGAAAGGTATCAGAATATGCTGAGAAAAGTGCTTCATCATGGCATTGATTACTGGGGCTAGCCAAGATTTTCTATTATGACCTACACAAAGGGGAGAGAACAACTCTTGACAGTGCAGGAGGAGGCTTATTCCTCAACAACAAGCCCACTCACTACCATGAAATCCTCAAGAACATGTCTAAAAACCAATCACGGGGAGAAGAAAGAGAGTCACTGGAAACCATCAAGAGTGTCGGGGAATCCAAGGTGATATCTGTGTTGAATGAGAAGTTAGATCTTATTGCTAAGAAGCTATGTGCTACAGACAGAGTTCTGGATGAGGAATAAGAAGAGTGCAAGTATGTGTGTCAGGGGCAATACAGGAACAATGATTATTGTTGGAGGAAAGATCCCAAATTTTGTTAGGACCCTAACAACTTACAAAATTATCCATCACAGGCGCATCAGCAATATCCTAAGCCACAATAGTATGGCCAAGTACAGTATCAACCAGAGTAGTAGAAAATTGACATGATTGAAGAAATACTTGGTAAGTTGTTGAGTTAGAATGAGTTGTAGATTGCACAAACTCAAAGGGATCTTTAAAATCAAGCGGTGTGTATTCACAACATAGAGACACAGATCACTCAGATAGTGGCAGATGTTAGTGCATTAAAACAACCAACCCAACAAGGATTTTCGGTGAACACCAATGTACTTTTTGGGAGTTAACACATGAAGGTTGTGCAGCTACACAGTGGCAAGAAACTAGTAAATGCTGCATCACAAGAGGCAGTTACTGAAGAAGCTACAAATCAAACTATACCAGTGGATGTAGAAGAACCAGACATGGCAGTGCATGAGAAGATGGTAGGGGAGCAAGTTGATGAGGTTGGGGGTAATAAAATTCAGGCTTATATTCCACCTCACCAGCAGGAACTAGTAGTTCTGGTGCCCTTTCCAAACAGTTCAAGAAATTTCTGGACAATTTTCAGAAGTTATCTGTGAGCATTCCCTTGATAGATGCTATTGAGAAGATACCATCCTATGGGAAGATTTTGAAGGATATGATTACAAAGAAGATATTGAGAAGATACCATCCTTTGGGAAGTTTTTGAAGGATATAATTACAAAAAAGAGAAAGATACCAGAGTTTGATGTTGTGGTTCTAAAAGAGTAGGTTTGTGCCTTCATCTTGGGAACACTGTCTGTAACACCCAGGCCCACTACCCAAGGCTCTAGTAGAGTTTCAAGAATGACGACCAGCCCCGCAGACCACCACTAGCCTTAACAAGGAGCTTTGTCCACACTCACACGCTAGCCAGGATCAACTTCACAACTAGTCACCCATCCTAGTACTGCAAGCTAAGCACACTTAACTATGGAGTTCTTAGTGATGGGATTCCTAAAAAGGAGGTACACTTAGTGATATGGGTAGTCCAATCATTCCTTTTAAGATCATCTTATCCAAGGCCTCAAAGTCTAAGACATTACAATCTCCCCCACTTAGACTCTTGACATCCTCGTCAAGGCTGAACTATAAGGCCTCATAATCATTCCCCATTTCAGTGTAGACTCATAATGGCCCATGGACACCCAACTCCCGATCGCGGAATACCAACACAAGGGTGGCTATGTCAACCATGGACAACCTTTTCTGACATGTCTGGACTGCATGACTCAAGACTGGCATGCCACATGTCCATGTGGGCCCCACCTTCTGGAGGGGTTTTGGCTCTAATACCATTTGTAACACGAGGGCCCATTGCCCAAGGCTCTAGTAGAGTTTTAGGAATGACAATTGGCCCCACAGACCACCACTAGCCTTAACATGACGCTTTGTCCACACTCATGTGCTATCCAGGATTAACTTCCTGACTGGTCACCCATCCTAGTAATACTCCAAGCCAAGCACGCTTAACTATGAAGTTCTTAGTGACGGGCTTCCTGAAAAGGAGGTGCACCTTGGTGATATGGGTAGTCCAATCATTCCTTTTAAGATCATCTTATCCAAGGCCTCAAAGTCCTGAGACGTTATAATTTGGTATTCAAAACAGCCAAAGTATAACAACGGAATAAGAATAATGACTATATTCAATTTTCACAAAAGACTACAAAAGTACATCATAATATCCAATAAGGGTTTACTTGTATGATACAACATAAGTATCTAAGTAGAGGTAAATCTAAACCATAACAACTTTGTCTCCAAGCTTTAACTCCTTAAGCTAGTCCAAAACTTCATGCCTTATCATCCAAGTCCTTCACCTAGGGTTGGAAGCATAACCCAGTAAAAAGAGAAAATAGATGACATCAACAAAGGCTGGTATGTGCATACTAAATAGGAAATTGAGCAATATATGGAATAAAGGACATCAAATATAAAAGGCTTCCCATAAAAGGTAAGGACCACCCAAATGGGTATCAAGAGAAAAGGAATTGAAATCATATGATAATAAAAGAATACTTGCCATTAATTAAACTTAAAGATTGTGCCACACAAGCACATGTAAAGAATTAGGGCACACACCCCATATCATCAACCTGCATGCATGTGAGATAAACATAGCCCTTGAATAATATAAACACAAAGGCGGCCAAGTCTCATAAACTTGAAACCTGATAGAGAAAGGAATACTACCAATCTCCCAAATATATAAACATGGGCCAAGAATCACACATCTTGCCCTGGGTATGAGGTTCCTTTCCATCCTAAAAGAGCAAGAAATATCAGATCTGCTCGGCAGGAAATAACACATCTACCATAAAAACCAATGCAATTACACTACTTTAGTGCTACTGAATCACATAGCCTGTTAAATGTAGAGGCAAGTAGAAAGTATAGTCAGAATATATAACTAGTCACCACATAAGTGACCAACATATACATCCACCTCATAAGTGGGCAAAAGACATCACATGTCATCTTTTAGAGTTCCATCATGAACAAATCATAAGATAAGAGTTCAAAAGAATATCCATGATCACATGATCAATACCAAATACAGTGGTTCACATGAACCATGATTTTCAAAAGAAAATACATTGTGTATAGGCTAATGTCCATAGGACAAAGAGAATGAATAAGCATAGGTGAATTGCTCCACATAGAAGAATATGGGATGCATCATACCTCAACTTCAGAGACTAAACAGTCCAAGTCAGTCCTAGATCCAAGCCTAGTCCTCCAAATAACCTCTATGGAAGGTGGATAGGTCCAATAAGTAAGGTTCCAAAGATTAGAGAGGTTGGTTTCTCCAACAAAGCTCCTATCTCGAGCAAGAAGCACCTTCTCCACTTTAGAGGTGAAAAACCCTAACAAAAGAACATAGAGATGAGGTGTTTATGGGTTCTAGGTGGGGTTTCACCATGGAAGGCCATGGTTGTAACCTGGAGGAAGGTGGAAGGAAGACTAACAACATGAAAATAGGGAAGGAAAGGATGATACTTACTAGTTTTGGTCAAAATCATCAAGAAGGGGCTTAAGAAATCCTAAATAGAGAAATTTGGAACCCTAGGATCTTTCTTCACCAAGGTAGGCACCTCATTTTACCTTGAGATAGAACCTTACTGGAAAAATAGAGTAGGAATGATGCTCTAAGATAGAGGAAATAAAGGAGAGAAAGAGTTTTTGAATTGGGAGTTGGGAAGTGGTAGATATGGCTATATAAAGAAAGAGGTCAAGTATGATGTGTTTATGAGACTTTCCATGTGTCATGTATAAGGGTGTCTATGAACATTCAAACCTTTATGGATAAGGAATACGGCAAGAACGAGGTGTTAAGTTACTTTCTATGTGTCCAATGCTAATGGTTCCCATGGATATGCAAGACCTTATGGATAAGGAAGAAGTTAAGCATGAGGTGTCCATGGAGCTTTCCATGTGTCCTTAGCCTAGGGATTTCATGGCCAGGAAAGAGGACAACTCATAGAGGCTTCTTGAATATCAAATGTCAGTTTATGGACACTTATAGGCCATCCCAACTGACCTCCAATCAAATGAATAACCCCATTGGTTGATAGCTTCTAAAGATAAGCACATTTATAAAGAGGAAATCCCTAAAATGCCCTTGGAAAGAAACACCTTCAAACCAAGATGCAACTAGGTGCCCCATGGTTCAAAACTCAATAATGTCAAGGGAATATATAAATATTATAACACATGTAACAATTTACAAAGAAAACCTCCCAATTGGGTAAATTACAGAAAAGTCCAAAATGTACCTAAAATTGCATAACTTGCACAAACAACATCCAAATTGGACCAAACTTCATCCAAAAGTTATCTTTGACGTTTTGAATGTGAATGTTCCATTATTTACATATTATGAAGTTATATAATCACATTATTCATTACTTATGCCTTTTACTCATTTTCTCTCTCCTAAACTTATCCTAATATTTTAAGGTTGTCCAAATTAGATGAAATTTGACATGTAGGATAATTTTGATATGTAGATTTTGAATTTGAAGTTTGTTTCCACTTTTGAGACTTCTTTTTATGAGATATGTCATATGGCATATTAACGACCCATTATCTAAATTTTTCATCCAATTAAGTTTCTTATCTTCATACTACCACCAAAATGAGTTATGTGGCATATTTTATGTATCCATTATAAACCTAAGATTAATGTTAGAACATTAGGTTACATTAAGGTGATCTATACATGCATTATCTCATTGGGGTTATACTAAACATCTATTTAGGTCTAACATTCAACCTTATTTGGCTAAGTCCAAAATGTCAACTTCTTGGGTAGGGTCCGAGATCTAGTATGTTACACTGTCTCCTAAAAGATATGATCTAAGATTCTTTAATATTACATGATTTATAGGCAAGACAAAATTTGGAGAGACTCTATGTGATTCAGGGGCAAGTATAAATTTGATGCCTCTATCTACCTTCAAGAAGCTCAGACTTAAGGAATCCAAGAAAAGTAGCATGACAATCTAGTTGGCAAAAAATTTCATAGTTAAGCCATATGGTATATGCAAGGATGTCTTGGTGAAAGTGAATATGTTCGTCTTTCCTACAGATTTTGTTGTGGTGGAAATGCAGGACGACCATCGTAATGAGCTTCTACTTGGAAGAGTGTTTCAAGCTACAATAGATATGATACTTGAAATGGGAAGAGGATGTCTGACTATGGGAATCCAAGATGAAATGTTTGAGATCAAGAAGTTGGAGAACTCTAAAACCGCAGGAGATAAGGAGCAATTCAACATGCTTCAACATGTGGATGGCAAGTTTTCTCTGTTTCTAGGGAAGTTGTTCTTGGATATGGCCCATGTTATGAATAAAGTAGAAAGAGGTACTCTAGTGGTGGACATCCTAGAAAATACAAAGGTAATATCACTAACTCAAGCAATGTGTTATCCAGACGATGAAGGAGATGACTACGACCCTACTGCTAAGGAAGAAACCATACCTGATTCTGTGATACAGTCATCACCCGAGTTACCCTTAGAAGCATGCTTGACGAATAGGATGGAGGACATCATATGCAACAACCATCTATAGGAGTGTGTTTTGATGGTGAAGGCAGTATCTTTCTACTATGCAAGGAACTTTGAGGACCTTGGACCATCGCCCCCACCATTGGTCCCATCTCTATTGAGCCCACCAGAGTTGGAGCTGAAGCCATTACCACCGCACTTGAAGTATGTCTTCTTAGCTGCAGAAGAAAAGCTCCGAGTGATTACATCATCTTCTTTGAGTGGTGAGGAGAAAGGAAAGTTAATCACCGTTCTGAAAAACCACCGAGCTGCATTCAGGTGGTCCATAGCTGACATTAAAGGGATCTCTCCAATTTTTTGTCAACACAAGATTCAGCTTGAAGAAGGAGCCAAGGCAATCATCCAACCTCAGAGGCGTCTGAATCTAATTATGATTGATGTGGTGAAGAAGGAAGTTGTCAAGCTACTTTCAATAGGTATATTCTATGCAATCTCTGACTCAATTTGGGTTAGTCCTACTTAGGTAGTTCCTAAGAAAGGGGGGATCACAATCACTACTAATGTGGCTAATGAATTGATTTCCACTAGGCTAGTGACAGGATGGTGAGTGTGCATAGATTATCATCATTTGAATGCAGCCACTCTTAAATATCATTTCCATTTACCCTTTATCGATCAGATCTTGGAACGATTAGCTACCATTCACATTTTTTCTTTCTTGACGGGTATTCCGTGTATAATCAAATTTACATTGAGCCTAAAGATCAGGAGAAGTCTACTTTCACCTACCCTTATGGAATGTTCTCATATCGACGGATGCCTTTTGGTCTTTGTAACGCCCCTGCTACATTTCAGCGTTGTATGCTCGTCATTTTTCTGACATGGTAAAGAGGTGCTTAAAGGTGGATGATTTTTCTATGTATGGGGAATCTTATAATGATTGTCTATATAACTTTGACATGGTGCTACAGAGATGTGAAGACACTCACCTAGTTCTAAACTGGGAAAGTGTCACATGATGGTAAGTGAAGGGATTGTCCTTGATTACAAGGTGTCTGACAAGGGCATAAAAGTGGATCCCGTAAAGATTGAAGTCATCTGCACACTACCTCCACTGACATCAGTGAAAGGAGTGAGGAGTTTTTTAGGATACGCTGGATTCCACCGCCATTTTATCTAGGATTTCTCTAAAATTGTCAAACCTTTGTCTGAGCTTTTAAAAAAAGATGTTGAGTTTTCCTTTGACGAG
The DNA here is from genome assembly GCA_963693085.1 of Alisma plantago-aquatica. Taxonomy (NCBI): domain Eukaryota; kingdom Viridiplantae; phylum Streptophyta; class Magnoliopsida; order Alismatales; family Alismataceae; genus Alisma; species Alisma plantago-aquatica. The sequence continues at coordinate 758,504,276 of OY856412.1, forward strand.
CGATGTTTAAAACTTTTAAAATCTTGAAAGAAAAACTTATCTTCGCACCTATTGTGTAGGCTCCTGACTAGAGCCTGCCTTTTGAGCTGATGTGTGATGCATTGGATTATGCAGTAGGATCTGTATTGGGTCAACGCAGGGTCAAGACTCCAACTGTCATATATTATGCGTCAAAGATTTTGAATGATGCACAATTGAATTACACCACTACTGAAAAAGAATTATTGGTGGTAGTGTTTGCTTTTGAAAAATTCCACCAATACCTAGTTGGGGCTAAAGTGATAGTTTGGACCAACCATGCTACTATTAAATACTTGTTACAAAAGAAAGATGTCAAACCTTGATTGATTAGGTGGATTCTTTTACTTCAAGAATTTGACATTAAGATTAGAGACAAGGTAGGGGTCGAGAATGTTGTAGTTAATCATTTGTCTAGGTTGGAAATGGGAGACGAAAAAGATATATACATCCCCATTATTGAGGAATTCCCAGATGAGAAATTGTTTGCAATTAAATTTGGTGATCCTTGGTTTGCAGGTATTGTTAATTACCTAGATTGCAAGGAATTTCCTATAGATTGGGGGTATCAAGAGAAAAAATGATTTTTCCACTCATTGAAGTTTTACATTTGGGATGACCCAATTCTTCTTAAGCAATGTAGGGATGGGCTATTAAGAAGATATGTACCCGAATGTGAGGTAGAGAGAATCTTGTCACATTGTCATTCTCTACCCACATGTGGACACCATGAGAGCTTTAGGAGTTTTGCAAAAGTTTTAGACAGGGGATTTTATTGGCCTACCTTGTTTAAGGATGCTCACAACTTTGTTCGTCATTGTGACGCATGTCAACATGAAAGTAATATCTCTAAGAGACATGAGATGCCCTTGAATGTGTTTTAGGAAGTTGAGGTTTTTGATCTTTGGGGTATATATTTCATGGGCCCATTTGTGTCCTCTAATTCCAATCTTTATATATTACTTGCAGTTGATTATGTGTCTAAGTGGGTGGAAGCAATTCCGACCTGCATCAATGAAGCAGGTAGTGTGTAGGTTTGTGAAGGAATACATTTTCTACAGGTTTGGTATCCCCCACCTAATTATTAGTAATGGTGGTTCCCACTTCACCAATAGGAATTTTGGAGCTCTTTTGAGCACATATGGGGTGAAGCACCGAGTGGGCACTCCTTATCACCCACAGACTCAATGTTACAACCCCAATTTTTTGGGTTCCTTTGGCGAGGAATGTAATTTCTCACATTAAACATATTGGAACAAATAATGATATAATTTGTTTTGAATAAATGGATTTCGTTTACAATAGCCTTGATGACTGTGTTGTGGGATTTATTGGCTATTGGGCCCAATAACAAGGAAATTCAATTAGAAAATGAATAATTGAATATTTGAGAAAAGAAAATTGTGGAAACCTCTAGAAGGCAAATCCAAGGATGTATTTCGTGCCTCTTGGGTTCCTTGGGTTCCAAGGAGTCCAAAGTTGCAAAGCAAAGCAATAAGAAAAGAAAAGATTAATTAAGTATTTATTTATTAAGAAATAAATTGAAAACAATGATGATATATGTGGGGAATAAGAATGAAAGAGGCTAAGGAAATATTCCCAAGAGGGGATTTCGAGCCATTAAGGTTCCCTAAGGTGCAAGGAACTCAAAATAATAATTTAATAGCAAACGAAAGAGAAAATAGGTGAAAAATATATATATAATTAAGAGATATCTTGAACTCAAAATAAAAGTAACGTTTTCTTTGAGATAATGAGTCCAATTTTGGTAGAGAGATATATTAAGTCATTATGGACTTTCCCTCCAAATTTGGGATTAATTGGATAATTGGTTTGGGAGTTATAACTTTTACAAGATTCCCTAAAGTGTTGGGTTTATAATAAATGTCACGATTTCTCTGATTTAAATGGAAATAGAAGGAACAATGCCAGCCGTCAGATCAAGATCTGAGGCAAGTTGTGCATCACCTTCCTAGAGTTCGAGAAGGACTGAACCACAAGAACAGAGGGTTATTTACCTCGATTTTCCTCACAAACCAACACATGTGCAAACTTGGAAATCTCTTTGTTGGATTCGGGATGTAATTCTGAGTTGGTTATACCCTATTTTGTCGTGCTATGGATGCTTCTGGAGAAAACACCCAAATTGCCTTAAAAGGCAGACGACGATGGGGGGTTAGTAAACCCTAGAAATTGACCCCAGCTATATACATAAACTACCCCTCTCAACTCCGTTTGCCCCCATGAACCAGGGCGGCACTCTCTACTGGTCCCTCATGCCCTGAGTTGACGAAATCAACTTTGTCCAGCGAGCTCTCCCTGCGGCACCGCCGTGTAGTTTCTGCTGGGTCAAGTGAAGGACGAAGTGTAGATTCCCTTCAATCAGAGTCCACCATGGACCCATGTCAGGGATCGACGACTAGAGTTCGTCGAGTCTTTCTGCAGCAGGCTAGTGGACGCGGGTGTTGCGAGCCGACCGATCATGCTCGGTCAAAGGCGACCAAGGATCCAACGGTCCATCATTTTCTGAAAAACAAAAGGTTCGCCGCCTCTCTGCTCAATATTCAAGAAAAGGTAGAACCTTGGATAAATCATTAAAAATAGGTCCTTTGGCAGAAAAATGCAAGTAGTGCTTTTTGATCAGAAAAATGCATAGAACGTGATAAAAATAATATTAGAACTTAATTCTAATTGGAATTCAAAAAGTATGTAAAGATGCTATCTTTAATGGTTTTACTATTGAAAAAACCTAGATTTTGATGTTAATGAGTTTTAGTAAAGTTCAAGATAAGTTGATAATAACCTATTGTTGGTAGAAGAGAGATTAAAATCTAGAAATATGATCTTTGTGGTTAATTAGCCTAATTCAGAGTTTTCATGGTTATAAGCTATTTCGAGTAGTAAAGTTCCTAATTGTGGTTAAATACCCTAAATGTAGTAATTAGGGTTTTCTAATGAATAAAAGATAGAATTAATGGTAAATCAAGTTCATATGCGAATTAGACTATAATGAACTTTGAATTGATGATAAATGAGCATAATGATCTTGTCATGGATTAAAAGAATAAAAAATAGCTTTAATGTAAAAGAGGATTAATGGACTTATTTAATGGTTAAATATGCCTTTAATCTGAAACTGAGGATTAGATGTTGAAATAATTAGGGTTGGTGATCAATTGCGTTAAATTAGGGTTTGAAATAGTAAAAGATGAAGGCAAACCCTAATTGCAATGGAAGCCCTAAAAGTGAACTAGAAACCCTAGGAAGCAAGCTAGATTTAATAGATCTTAATGACATGAGTAATAAAAGGAAATTGTATAATTGTTTCAGGATCTTGTTGAATGCTTGATTGCCTATTGGTTGATTGGATTATTTCTGTCTCACATCAACTTGACAGGTATGTGGTTACGCCTATGAATATCCCGAATTAGTTTATCGAGGATTTTTTAGGTTTTATCGATGACTTGAATTAAATTGTTGGTTGCATTTAATTCATACAAATTATAATGTGAATATGACTATCACATAAGAGATGTGCCTACTAGCTCAGATCCTAGTCCCCTCTGTAGCTTTATAGATTGACCTAGTAAATGGCTACCAATGGGGTAGGTCCATCAGGTCATTAAATGACTTAGTAAATGGTTGCCAATGGGGTAGGTCCATTAAGTCATCATGAGTCAGGGATTGGGCTACCTTTGGGTAGGGCCATGCGACTCCATAACCCTAGGTATTGGCTACTTGTGTGGTAGGGCCATGGGGGTAAGGATCTACCATATGAGAGAGGTAGTATCCATGTCCACTGTAGGGACAACACAGAGATAGGGGATAGGAAAGGATTGAGTAGTACTGCTTAAAATGTAATTTTGGATGTTAAATGGTATTTGGATGACTACATTGTTAACATAGTTGCACAATTATTGTTTCCCCCACATACCGACAGATTTCGATATGCGGACTGACGTTTTGTTTGTCGGCATTTTAGGTACAAATGAAAAGAACAGAACAGTAAAGCGGCATATGTGGAATTAAATGAGAATTAACGAGCACAAGAGGATTAGTTAGATTAATATCTTCATGGATAGAAGTTTCGAAATCCCAGTTTTTAAAAGGTAAGCAAAGTTTTTATTTTTACCATATTTCAGTATAGTTGGTAGAATTTAATCATCGTTAATGATTATTTATCGAACCTTTGATCCGGGTTATTGGTTAACGGTTCTGACCTTTTGGTCTCTCTTAATTGGGGATTACCGGGAGACGGGGTCGTTACAATTGGTATCAGAGCAAAGGTACCTCACTTAATCTTTAATAATTATTAAATTTTACAAATTCCATAGAACCGAGGAAGTTATTAGAGGATTTTCTGAAAGACTGAGGTGTCTAGAAAAGGATCACGATCGGGGGCTGGCAATATTTTCCTCCGCACCACTAGTCAGAATATGAGGACTCCCGGATCTGTGTAATTGCCTGGCCAAAGTCTTAGGGTATGAATCGAAATAAGATACCTTTAGGGCTCTCTCATCTTATTCATCCCTTCTCAACTCAAATTCTATTAAGGACCTTAAGGATTATGGTTTCCTCTCTTCTCCTCACCCTCTTGAGGTATGGGTAAGGTTGATACGGATTAAGGGATCCTCCACCAAATTAATAAAAAACATGTAAATAAGATGTCATGGACATAAGCTTAATAGAATAAGCGTAAAAGAATAGATACATGCTTAGGTCGTATATATGACACAGGTTGTCATTACCCTTAGGAGAGACCTGAGGCTAGACCTTCTTATCAGGAGGATGAGTAGAGAAAGTGAGTCTTGGAGGTAGAGATCTCCATTAAAGTAGAGACCTAGCACATCCTTTGAGGATGATGGTAACCCTGACCCTAAGTGAAGGTTAGAGAGAGAGATGACATGATGAGTTAGTGGTCTTGGTAGACCAGATGTTTGGATAGACATGCCTTGGATGCCATATGGGCCATGAGAGGTTAGATGACCTAGTACCTTTGGCGACCCAACCCTGGGAGGGTCGTGCATGTTTGAGCGAAGGATAGCTCCTTCATGGATGAAGTTAGTGAAGGACCTATAGAACCCTCTAGGCTTGTGCAAGTAGGGTATATCTTACACCCATAGTACGTCAGTAGTGCTGACAGTAGGATGAAACTCTGGACAAGAAATCATGATGGATGTCTTATGAGATAAACATAAAGAGCTAAGGATAATCTTGAGCCAAACATGAGTTGAGCAAAGGCTTCACCCAAGTAGGGATATCCAACTTCCTGTAGTGAGGCTGGATGTAGAGTTAGATCTAGAGAGAAAAAGTAGGGCCCAAGAAAGAAGGTTGGAAGCTTAGATTCTGAGACATGAGGAATAGTGGGGAGTTGAGGATGATGTGACCTAAGTGGATGATAGTGGTTGCCTCATGCCTGATCCTTGGAGGCTGATGATATCTTGATGTCCTTTAGAGGAACCAAACCCTAAAGAGAGAGTGATGCTTCTGGTACCTATGTGCCTATGGTATAGGTGTTTACCTGCTAAGTGGAGACAAAGAGTGCCTTAGACCCTGAGGAGGTTTAAGTAACGAGTTGTGAGGCCTGGTACCTGGTTGGTTGTCCTTGAGGAGGACTCGACCCTGATGTGTTGCTTGAGTAGGAGGATAACAGGGAGAGCATGTCATGCCTTATACATGCTTGATTCTTGGTTAAGAGATTGAGCATGCAGTTGGACACCCAAAGGTGAACCTAGGCCTAAGAGGGGAAGTGGTGTACCCATTGCTCATGATGAGTTTTGAGTCTCTATAGTTTCGAGCATGGTACTCCTCATGTGTAGAGGTAAAGGAAACCCCTTAAGTTAAGGGTATGGTTGATGAATCCCTCACAACTAAGTTGATGACATGGGAAGGTATAATCTTGATCCAGCATTGAGGAAAGAGAACAAGTATGCCATAGCATGGCTTAGTAGGTGGTCTGCTTGTGCCTTAGTAGCTACTGGGAATATAAACCCTAAGGATGTTTGTGACCTTGTGTCAGGAGTTGTAGTTTCCTCCCATCCTAGGAGAGGGACCCTTTGGTAGGGTGTATACCAGTTTGGTGGGTTTTGAGGAAACCTAAAGAGATATCATAGGATCTTGAGAAGTTAAGTGAAAAGTACATGGTATGAGGATGAACCTGGAGACCCATAGATAACCATCTCTATGTGCATATGGATGTGATACCATGGAGGTAACTGGTATGGGGCCTGACCAAGGTAGGAAGGTCGCCATAATCCCTAAGACAACCCAAGAATGCAGAGAGAGATGATGAAGGATTGGGTAAGGTTCTATGTTGGACATGTACTATAATAGAATCCTAAGTCTATCCTAGGGTCAGGTAGGGATAATGCACAGATTCAGTGGGAGAAAACTTGTCCATGTTACATGGAGTTAGTATCCCAAGGCCAAGTGTCAAATTCTTATGAAGAATGGGAACACTAAGAATAGATATGGATCTATCATGTATGTAATCATCCCATTATCTTGCATGTATAGACATGGCAAGAATAAAATGCATTCATCATTTTGTATGTATGACATGACAATATGATGTGCTCATCCTGATAACTTGTATGTGGGACATGACGAGTGGATGTCTGTCTACTTCCAGTAAGGGTTACTGGAAACCACAAGAACTTGATAAGTACTTGAGAAGTACTAGTTCTATGGAGATAAGGAAGAGTTCAATGTCAAGAGTTACATTGATGTGAACTTCCGAAAAGGACATAAAATTAATCACAAAATATATGTAGAATATATAAAAGTGAAAGTTTGTTGATAATTGGAAATGTTGCAATAAAGCCATTTAAAAGGAAATGCTGAGTATCTATGCGTTAGAGAACAACAGTGGATACTATATGGATCTGGAAGTTCATGAGATGAACTTATAGATATTCCGCTCATTGATGACAAGTATGGAATCCTTGATCATGCAATGTGGCTAAAAGTTAGCAAAGGAGTACTAGATCGCATATTACGGAAACTCCATCTCATACGTGTGACGTACAGCGAAGAGATGTGAGACATGCAATTTATACTGACTTTGGCAAGGTGTTGCCATAACTCACTATGTTCGCACTAGAGCACAATAACATGTGGGACATGTTTGAAGATCACTATGAATATGATTCAAGAGTGATTGGCTCGCAGTGCAAGTGGGAGTCTGTTGGTATGTATGCCCTGAGAGCCAATCATGGGATGATTGAAGGGATACATTATGATTGATTTGATAAACATCAAAGGCAAGCTTCCAATTCTTTCTGGTTCAGTCATATGAGATAGTGATAGAACAAATTGAATGTCTAGAGAATGACAATACTCAATGACATATGGTTTCAGGTTGAGGACCTCAACGATGAGATCATACAGATGCTAAGAGTTTGTACATTCTTGTTATGTCCCTAGTCGGATGTCATTGTGGAAGGTAGATAGACAGCAATGACACACAAGACTAGATTGTGGTGTTGGTTGATGACAGAATCCCATTAGTCATGATATAGAGATATCAAACCAATCACATAGGTACTTGTTAGAGAACAAGTGTACCGGACAGACCCACCGTGAGTTTGACACATGGAACCATGACATGGTAGTCACAGTCAGTACTCACAGTGATGGTGGTGAGTGTGATTCTTTGACCTGAAATCACTACACTCAACACATGTCGTTGGGCACACTTTGACATCATCAAACGCAGTCTTGAAACATGGGTTGTTATAAAGGTGATGATTGGGTGGCTTTGACACATGGGGCTTTTGAGGGGTGAGTGATAGATATGGGATTTGTCCCTCCTGAGGGAGTTTGATATCCAAGGCCACTTGATGAGTAGGATTGAAATAGGCGTGTGCACGCATGTGTGAATCAATATGTGATATTGATGTCATACATATCTCTTCCAATCTACTCTGAGATCAAGAAAGTGAATGAATGTTGACAGGATGATTGTTCCATGCCTCGAGTTCATTCGGGATATCAGTGACAAAGGAATTATACATTCGCTATAACACCATTCACGGATTGTAGGATTGAAAGTTGTTCTCCAACTTTCTACTTTCACTTGGGTAGCACTGATGTGTGACTAGGCACCACTCTTTGCTTGTGAAGTCATAAGTGTTATGGACTTTCACTGCCAATGTGAAATGGACCTGTAGGGTCACACACATAGGATTTAACCTGGAAGAGGAGTTTTGTCCACAAACAATGTTTAGATTGATTACTAAAGCAGTTTAGTAGTTCAATTAAACACTCAATTGATTGAAATCTCAAAATCATAGTGTTCAAGGTGTTGGACATATTGATTAGAGTATCAAATTGATTGAATTCACAATTGACTGAATCTGCACAATCTGCACTCCCAACCGATCGGCTCATGTGATGAACCGGTCGACCGAGCTTGGTGAATCGGTCGGCTCAAGTGTTGAGTCGATCGGCTCAAGGACAAGGTGAACGATTGCTTCAAGTGTTGAAATGATCGGTTCAACTGTTGCAACCGGGCAAGTTGGGAAAGTAGGATTGGTGAGAATTTTCCTTTCGTTTTACTTGCCCAATTTGATTGGAACAAGGATTGGTATTTGATACCAATTAGAAACAAAAGTTGGAAAGTCAATCAGGAACTGGTCAGGACCAGGAACCGACCGGTTCAGAAAGTGAACCGACCGGCTCTTGGTCCCAACCGATCGGTTGAGTGTCAACCGACCGGATCTGATCCCCAACCGACCATTTTAGAAATGAAACGATCAGTTCAGCTTGCGAGTTGGTTGTTTTTGTGGAAAATCTCGAACCCTTCTACTCCTGCTTTTAGTCCCGCATTGCCCGGGATGGAGAACCCTGTCCCATGACCCTCCTATATATAGGGGTATTGGGGGCTTCTCAAAGTACAACTCAGTGCAACCATTTGCTCTGTAAAGTTGTCGTTCTCTCTGGTTTTGGTAACCGAGAGAGCCCGAGCAAGTGCTACCCGTAAAGGGAGGCACAACAAGGGAAAGACAACTGCAATTGCAACTAGAGGCAGGAGAGTGTGTTGGCGACTAGTACGTCAATAGGAGGGTGTGACTCCTTACAACTCCTTGTGGGACAAGGAGTGTGGAGTTCCAGGTGGTCTGTGTAGACTACTTCAGAGAAAGGAGGTTTCTGCCGCTCAGGAGGACAACTGTCAACCCGACAGTCCGGTGTGACCAAGAGTCGTCAGTCCCGGTGCGACCAGGAGCTGCACAGACACCGTCCAAGATCGGATGTAAAGACCGCGCAAGGCGCGAGGTATTGTCGCCGAGCAAGCCTCGGGACAAGGTATGATTCCACAAACCATCTTTTCCTATTATATAGACGTTGACGCGTTTCCTTGTTCGAGGTTTGGGGGTGAAAATTTTTGTTTCCGCTGCCTTCTCTGCCTCCCCTAAAACCCAACAACAGTGACGGAGGGTGGGGGTTGAGTCAGGCGGAAGCAGCAGCGGGGGAGAATTCTCACAATGAAATAGAAGAAAGGGGAAGAGTCGGGTGATCACGGGTATTAAATTCATAAAAGGTGTCGGTTGTCTACAAAACTGACACCTAAACATCTTCAGTGTCGGTTGATCGTAAAAACCGACGTCCAATTGGACAATATTTGTCCTAAATTATTTGGCGGGAACCATTATCAACGTCGGTTATCAAAGGATAACCGACACTGTATGTGACACTTTTCACGCAAATTCTCATCATACATAGGCATCGGTTTGTATCTAAAATACCGACACTCTATGTGACACTTTTTCTTTTTGCTCAAAATTTGGATTTCACGGGCGATTTTAGGCATCGGTTTGGTTTACCTAGCCAACGCTGAATACAAAGCGGTACCTGTGTCTGGATGGTCTTCGAATATAGACGTCAGACTTACTAAATAGCCAACATGGAATGTTATAGGCGTCGGTTTTAGTAAATAACTGACGCCCAGAAAAGCGACATTGAATGTTGTTTTTGTAGTAGTGATGGAAGTGAACCTTGGTCATACCCAAGAACTTTTGAACTCACATCACGGTGTGGTTGAACCATCTTCTCTCTTAAGTAGTTCAACCAAATCTGTCTCGTGACAGTACTCTTCCTTTCTCATGTCATCTAGGTAAGGTGATCTACCATAACCCATGTTGCATCTTGACCTTCTTTGGTCTAGGGAAGACTTACCACCACATCTATAGTGATGAATTCCCATTCCCTCTCGGGGATTCTTTATATTTTATATCCATGCACTGGGTTACTGGTGTTCGTCCTTCACCCCCTACCTTGCATGGCCACACACCACATGCAACTTCATCTTAAGCATCTACAATACTACCATCACTTACTATCTTCGTAGTATGGTATATGGTGATCTTAGAACCATGATCTCCTGTATGTCATGATTCCTTAAGATCTATTTCTCAAAAACCCTAAACCACTCTCAACAGGGTTTTATTACGTTCCTATCCAAAGAAGTGTATTCATGGTTCTACAACCATCCTTCTGCCACGTCAAGGACTAGGATGGCTATCCAAACAACCACTAATCTTGCTCAACAGATCTCGTTATATCTGAGTGTTTTCCAAACTTATCTCTTTTTCTCAGCTTAAGGTTAGCCTAACAACCTCAACTTCTTCTAGCTTCCAGCTAAACTAGGCAACTGTATCTCAACTAGAGCATTCACCAGCTAAACTAGGCAACTATATCTCAACTAGAGCATTCATTACCACCTTTCATCCTCCATGTAATATACTTATCATCTCATCTCAAACTCTATGTTTATCTTCATCAAGAAACTCTGAGCTCATCCACCTGGTGATCAAACTCAACCTTGTATAACTTGCAAATTACACAAAGTTTCTACTAGGAACATCCTTACAAGGTGATTATCTTAATACTTTTATCATTTGTACCTGTCCATGTATCATTCACTCCACCAGGGCACATTATCCTCTCTGTCCTCATTCCTTATAGCAACGTTCCAACTCACATCATCTTTACCCTTGGTGTATGGCATGTGTACTGTCCTATCTCTCACCCCCATAACAATAAGAAATAAGCATTTGGCGGCCGTCCAAATACATAGTTCTTCCCATTCCAAGAGTAGAGATGGTACAACCCACATTGCCAGTACACCTTCAAATCAAAGTTGAAACGTGAAACTTATGTCTCTACATCACAATCATCTCGATATCAAAGTTACTTCCATGGAAAACTGGTCTCAAACCTACTTGGGTCATCACACAATCCTTGGTCATCTCCTCCAGGTCTATAGGGAGCCGACACTTTTGGGGTCATCCTTCTTCCTCATGCATCAGAGAGTGCCCTACTCATCTGCCATTTAGGTCCCATGAGTTCATGAAGGTGATCAATCTCCTAGCCCATTACCTTCAGACAATGATAGATGTTACCTCCCGACCCTGTGGTCATGTGCAACTAGGGAATTAGGCAACTCCTTCCTATTTAATTAGGAATGCTCACTTAGCTATTCCCTTTTTAATTTCATTATACTTTCTAGATTGTTTCAAAATGATTACTTGATCAGAGTAACCAGAAAGATAACAATCTAAGAGTTTCATACTTGCCTTATCTATAATAATCATATAGATGGCCAGGGTATACAAGTATTGAGATTAGGTAGTATGCACTTTATTTACTATCACATTCCTAACTTTTCATATCATTATACACACAGGATTTTTCATTACTGAATTTTCTCCAGACATCACTTCTATATCTCATCTTTTATCACACAGATAAGAGAGATTATAAAGCATTTTAAGGAGCACTGAGTAAAATGTAAGTTCTCTTATTCCTTATGTCCTTATAGGACTAGTCAGGGAAAACTCAAAACAACTACTTTTTTATTTTTAACACATAGAGTCATGAAATGAAATATTAAAATGACACTATTTCATTTGACCTGTCTGGGACGTCTATCCACGTCCTCTATTATTACTAGAAAACTGCCTCCTTTGTGAGCCTTGCTGACTCTGCCCCTGAGGTTGAGTCATCATCGAATTCCCGTCTGGACAATCCTAGGCTAGATGTCCCAGTTGTCAACATTGGTAGCAGATCCTGGGTGCAAAATAGGGTCTGTGAGATCCAGTCACCGATGTTGATGCTATGTTGGGGGCTCTACTTGGGACATTACTACAATCCCTACCCCTACTTGACGTCCATTGTGTCTGGGTATGGAATCTTGATGATTATGCCGATGCAGAAAATCTCGGCTTCTTAAAACTTTCGGATCTTTGTCCTTGAGACTAAGTGTAAGCCTTCTTGCCACTAGTCTGTCGTTTCTCGATTTCAGACCTCTCTATCCTCCTTACCGACTCCACAAAGGTGGCAAACCTCTCTCTGTTCTCTAAAGTAGATAAAGGAGTGGTCAGTTCAGCATTCAACCCCTTCTCAAAATGCCGAATTCTTTCCTCATCATTAACTGCCATTTGCAGACAAAACTGCAATAGCTCCATAAACTTAGCTTCATACTCGCTAACGTTCATCTATCCTTGTTTGATCCTCTCAAATTGAGAGATCTTCTTGTCTAGATACGTCTTAGGGAAGTATCTACCGACGAACTCTCGTCGAAATACCTCCCATCCAATTTCTTCACCTGGTCTCTTATCTTCCTCTATCATCCACCAATGACCAACACTTCCTTTTAGGAGGTACACAACATGTCTTACCTTTTCAGCTTCAGGAATATCAAGGATCCTGAAAGCCTTTTCTAACTCTGTCAGCCACAAATCAGCATCTGCTGAATCAGATGTACCAGCATAATCTATGGCTCCAACCCGACAAAGTCTCTCGAAATTCTTGTCGGGTCCATAACCATCATGATGGGTTGGTGCCCTATGTGCAGGTGGTGGCATCATGTCTACCATATGTGTCATGGTTGTCAGGAATTTATCAAATAGAACATGGAGGGCTGGGTTTTCTATCATAGTTGGGTCAATCTGGGGCTGTTCAGGTACATGCCCTTCCCTATTCTGGTCTCTTGCACCTTCTCCTGGTGCAGCAGTGTTGCTCTTAATTAGCAACATGTTCTTCATGTGGTCCAGACATCTTCAAGTTCTTTTTCTCCTATGTGAGCAGAAGATACTATCAGATAAATTGGAAGGCACTTAGAACAGACTCTACAACCTTAGTCCTATGTCTCTATAGACTCAGCGAACCTAGAGATCTGATACCACTAAATTGTAGCATCCAACTCACAAAAACATAATTAACTAATGCGGAAGCGTTCACTAAGAAGCGGATTATCGAAAATCACTAAAAATTAAAACCTTTTTATCAAAAGATCCATCAAAGGAAAACTTTCTCACATAGAACCGAAGTAACACATTTACATTATGGTTTAAAGGTACATGTCATGTATCATCTCTTTCTGAGAATTACAAGCATCAACTGCTCTAGTAAACTAAACACAGGCAGTATGAAAATCTCGAGGCACTGAGCCAAAATATCAAAAGTACTATCTACTACTCCGAGGACCTGAGTGTACAGAGATGACACATAGGACTCTATATACATCTATACAAGGCATAACAACCAGTGTCTCCACCTGAGACTTCACTGTTGTCCCTGTTGCTGATGTTGTTGTCCTTCTCCTACTGAAAGATTCCTGCCTCCTCGTCCACGTCCACCTAAAAATGTGGTTCCCACGGGGGTGAGACAATTGTAAATTTCCCCAGCGAGAGATATAACTCTCCGTTAGAAACATTATTATTGCAGCTTAAGAAGATAAATATGAATAGAGGAATCATAATTGTTCAACAATATTTAATTCAATGTCTAACATATTAGAACATTATTTTTATCAAAAGCATTGTAGCTATAACTTGATAGAGCAACATGTCACTTATCCGTTAAGGAATATGAAGAACATGTATAATATTTATTCACTATAGAGTTATGACCACAACATATACTCTCTTCAGGCTTAGATCACATATCTAATGCCTGGCATTGTCTTGTGGAGTCATGGCCTGTAGTCATACTCTTTTCACAAAGTATTGGGATCTTAATCCCTCATCTCATCAAGTACATTTCCATTTCTTAAGAAGTTCATCATCATGATTATAGAATATGGGTATTTGAACTCTTAACTCATCATAGAGTCCTTGTTACTACTTATTAGGTAACTTAATAGCTTCAAGTCATTTGACCATGTACATTATGATTCTTGCTACACAAAGCATTGTACATAGTTCACAAAGCTCATATCACCTCTTATTACCCCTTAATAGGCAATAAGGCATGTTATGACTTTTAAAGCAAATAAACAATTTTAATATACAGAGCATCATAGTCCATACCTGGCTATGCTCATCATCTCAATATTCCTGCATGATTAATGCTCATGATAACAATCATATATCAGTACCATGCAATACAAGGGTTTTCTCATTATATTTATAACTCATCAATATGTATTTGAACTTCACATAGAATTACTCTATATTAAGACTTCGCATAGCATCATCCTGTATTAGGGTTTCACTTAGCATTACCCTATTTTAGGGTTTCACATAGCATTACCATGTATTAGGGTTTCACATAGCATTACTTTATTTTAGGGTTTCACATAGCATTACCCCGTATTAGGGTTTCACATAAATAACCATATAGGTTCTCAAGATCATTTTATTAGTGATCAAGTCCTATTTCATTGCTTCACATAGCTAGGAATCAATATGGATAACATAAGTATTCAATCATACTTATTTATTCTCATCATTCATCATTAAATGGATTATCAACACAAAGTATGAGTTTCTCTCTCATCTTTACCAGAATATGATTACATCATGGTTTATTGATTTGGATTAACTTTTTCATAAGGCATGTTAGCCCACACTTATCAAAGTGCATTACTTCTCAATGTAACAATTGACATGAAACATCTCATGTGTCACTCATCCAATTATATTGGACTTAAAACACATCAAGGTATATCAGTATTGGGTTGTTGGATGTGATATCTATCATATCTTGATATATCACTTCCCTCAACAATTTATCTTTCTTGAGTTCATCCACTTAGCTTGTATTAGGGTATTCCCCATCCTAATACTTTATGCACCAGTTCATTACATTTATCATGTAATGTATTGGTCATAAATCATTTATTTAAAATATACAACTATTGCCAATGATATGGAATCATCCTTGAGTTAAGAACTATTAATATAAGGATATCCATTATCAACCCCTCTAGGTATTACATTTGTCAATGCATTAATCACTATTCCATTATTAGGAATAGGATTCTCCATATTTATAATTTGATAGGATTCACATAGCATTTCCCATACATTATATGGATTTCACATAGTATTGCTCTTCATTAGGGCTTCACATAATCATCCTTCTATATCAGGGTTTCACCTAGTATTATGTGAAATTAAGATTTCACAACATATCTCCCAGTGATAGGGCTTCACATAGCATTTGTAGCACTACCCTATATTAGGGTTTTCATGCACCTTTACCCCATTTTAGGGATTAAGGTTTACCATTCACATCCAAATAGGGTTTCTCATACCTCATTACTCAAATTAGGGTTTGGATGTACAATTCCCATAAAATTAGGGTTTCTTACATTGTTACACTAAGTTAGGGTTACATCATCACCCTATATTATGGATTTACTAAGCTTTGCCCTAAATTAAGGTTTTCACATAGCCTTGCCCTAAATTAGAGTCATGGTGCATCAATATTTTCAATAAGGATTTCATGATCTCATTATTATGGATCAAACCTTGATTACATATTTATTCATAATGAGAGAATTAGTGCTTATTATGTAAGCAATCATCTCTCTCATTCTTTCTTTCTCTCTCAACCTCTTTAGGATGTTAACTACTCCAAGATTGATCTAGGTCAGCCCTTTAGTTATGTACACACAGTTAGGGTTAACCTTCATAATCACCATTGATCTACATCATTAATAACCAAGTAGCTAATTGACCTTTGATCATATTAAGTGTCCAAATGGTTTAACCAATTTGAACCTCAAAAGGTCTTGGTCACTTAGAACTCAAACGGTCTTGGTCACTTAGACCTCAAACGGTCTTGACCAATTTAGTTCAAACTGTTTGAAACCATTTCTTAAAGTTAATACTTGAAATTGTTTGACAAAGTAGGTGTTTGAAACCGAATGAGCTTGAATCTCCAAATGGTTTGAGACCGTTTGGTCTCAAACGGTCTTGAGACCATTTGGTCCCAAACGGTCTTGAGACCGTTTGGTCCCAAACAGTCTTGAGACCATTTGGACACAAACAGTCTTAAGATCGTTTGGTCCAAACCCTCTCAAAACCGAATGGACCAAAAAGGGTCTTCAACACTTAAACAATTCAAGGTTCCAATCCATGGACCAACTATCAATTGGGCCACCAGTTTATTCTTCAATTGAACCACTAAATCACCCTTCAATTGGACCTTCAATTAGGGTTTTGAATCCAATTGAACTAGGGTTGATAATCAAGAAACCATCACTTATGTTTTTGAAACTGAGGATCCATCAATGGTTAACATTGTGGAGCTATTCAATTGAAATCAGTGAACCATTGTCATTACAAGATATGATCTGACCTCAAATGGTCTTGAATGATCCCCAAACAGTCTTGAGGTCATTTCGATGATCTCCAAACTGTCTTGAGACCATTTTCCTCAAACCACCATTGAAATCTATGACATTCACTTTGGGTTTGCATCATTGAATTAATCATCACTTAAGCTATTGATTGTAATTCAATTTGATATCTTTGTGTCTTCAAATACTCAACCATACTCAACCCTAGACCTCCAAACGGTCTTGGTTGACCTTCAAATGGTATTGAGACCGTTTGGGTGATTACCAAATGGTTTTGAAACTGTTTGGGTCAATCAACCCAAAACATCAACTTAATCAATTGCAAAATCAACACTTAGCCGATTAGGGTTTCTATTTTAAAGGTTGTCCATAAGTTGAATTAATCAATTGGAGCCATTGGATCCTCATCCAACATACACTAGGGTTCTAACCTCAAATGGTCAACCCGTCCAAACGGTCAACTCTTCTAAACGGTTTGGGGTCCCAAACTCCAAATAGTTTGGAAACAGTTTGGTCTTCAAACGGTTTGGTGAAACCGTTTGTACCATTTTGTTGAAACCGTTTGCAAGAGATATTTGGAGATATGTGTGCTTATGATGATTTCATCATCATAAATCTCCAAACCCACGAAGTTTTCTGTGATTTCCATGGTGGTTGCATCAATCAACCAAATTGAATTCCGAGAATAAAGGAAACATCAACAATTGACAAGGAATTGAATGCAATAACAATATTAAGGGTTCAAGTTATAAAACCCGCCTCCAATTGAGCTCCAAAGCTTAAATATCACGTCAAAAATGATGTATGCAACTCCTTTCACTCTTCCAAGGCTCGTCCTCAAGCTTTGAGTGAAAATGAATGGTTAGAATTGAAGAGGGGATCGAGATAAGAAGAATTCATGCATTGATTTTCGATTTTCACCATGGATTCAAGGTGAAAGGAGGTCAAAAAGCTTACCAACAAGTTGGGGTCGTCCTCCTAATCCTCCAAAGCTCCTTTTGTTGTTTTCCAAGCAAGGGGAGAAAAGTGGAAACGTAAAAGCCTTTGTTTTGGCTTGTATAGGGTCTTTTTATAAGAAACTCAAGGAGAGAGAAAATGCCTTATAAAAATTCATTTAATCCCAAAAATAGAGCCGCCTCTTCCCCCTCAACTTCTTGGATCTGAGGCTATCTTCTTTTCCTCTTATTCATCTCCATTATCCATGATTTAAAGAAAAGCAATTCAAGCACCTTAAATCATATAATACTAATATCCATAAGTGAGTGGATATTTCTTTTTCTTATAATAATGTGAGTGAGTTATCCACTTCCCTTGGATATTTTCGTGGCCTAGCAAAGGCACAAAGGTATTAAAACTTGAGAAAATTCAACCATCTAATTTTTAGTTGAAGGCCCTTCAATTATTTTATTTATGTTTGCATTAAATGGAAGTAAAGTTCCAATTATTCTTAAATATTGATTATTTTAATATCAAGATTCTCTCTCCTCCAAAATGATTCTAATGAGGCGCACCTCTCATTTTCTTGCCTCAACATGATTCCAATATACATTAGGGACCTTATTGAATTGGTAATTTGCATATTGAACACTGGGTTTTGGGTAAATTGCACATTACACCAAAACTAGGTTTTAATGCACAAACATTGCTTTATCAGCTCTTTCTTGGTACTCAGGATACCACAACCCATACCTCTGCATCATATTCATTCTCATGATGCTTCAACACATGAGGAACATCTTATCATGTAACATTTGCAATTTAACCCCTCAACTTGGGTAATTTTCATTTTAGTCCAAAACAAGCAAAACAATGTTTCAACATTATTCAAAAAGGACTAAATTTGAAATATAAGTTCCTCTTGAGCCTTCATTATTTTTCACAAGATAAGATTAAGCATATAATTATCTTTCTTAATCAAAACACCTAGGGTTAAATCATAACCCAGGTTAGGGATGTTACAGTAGAGGTGTGGCGTCGTCCATGTGGTGCCTACTGTCCCCTGCTACTGTGTGAAGGAGCACTCTCAAAGTGTTCGATGATATGCCACTGTGCAAACAGGGGCATTGTGTGATGGAGCATCTGCAAGGTGTTCAGTGAAATGCCTCTGTGTACACATGGGCATTGGTCTCTATTCGGGGTCTTCGTCGGAGTTGGCCTCATAGAAAGGGGCAAGGAAGAGAAGGGAAGGGGGTTTATTTCATCTCTCCCTCTACGTTTCTTGCTGGTTGGTCTCTGGTATGCATAAGGGGATGACCACTTGGGCTCTAGACGTTGGTTTCAATGGACCCTGTTGTTTTCCTACTGGTTGTTTATTCCACACAATTTCAGATAATGGGGATAATGCTAGTGTGAGAATGATTGGTTAGCTGAGGCAATACGAGATAATGGATCCAGTGGTTGAAGGTCCATTTGGTGCTTTCTTTTGCCTGCCAGATGCTCTTGGTTGCTGCTGCTGCAGCTAGCTTTTCACCCTTCGGGTGTTTGTGGTGGTGTTGTTGTGCAAACAACAGATTTCTGAGTACCAAGATGGAGCTAACCAAGGAGTAGGGGTTGATGTTGCTGCTTGGTTTCTGGCTGCTTTGCAGGATGTGCTCGCGCTTCCATCTAATGTCTTGGACCTAGTCTGAGTTCTGGTTTTTTTTCTTTGAAGCCTTGAATTTGTGTGTAGGTGCTGAGACCCTAGATTTTTGGGTCTGTTGCGGTGTGGCCCGTTTGTAGTGTCTATGTACTCATACTTTGTGGGTGGTTTTATGCTATTGAGTGCTTGGCTATGCTTAAGGCTTCATGTCATTAGGTCGAGTTGTTTAGGATCTAAGCATTATGTACAATTTTAGGATTTTATGGTCTTTTGCCCTTGATTACTAGCTTGTTGGTATCAAGGTTTTTGTTCTTGCTGTAATGGGGTACTCTGTGCCCAAAGTTTTTTGGTAATATAGTAACACGCTTTTTTGACCGAAAAAAAGTGGGTACATTCAAGTAAAAAATGGCATTCTGTTAAAAGCATGCACATTGAGAATAATAGTGGGCGCATTCAAGTAAAACGGGGTGCATTAAGGGCTATAGTGGGTGCATTCATGCAAAAGTGGCGCATTCTGGATATATAGTGGGCATATTCAAGTAAAAGTGGGCAAATTCAATCAAAAGTGAGTGCATTCAAGCAAAAGTGAGTGCATTTAAGTAATAGTGGGTGCATTCAAGTAAAAATGGTCACATTCAAGCAAAAGTGGGCATATTTAAACAATAATGGGTGCATTCAAGAAATAGTGGGCTCATTTTGGACAATAGTGGGCGCATTCAAGCAAAATTGGGCGCATTGAGGAGGGAAGTAGTGGATGTATTCAAGTAAAAGTAGGATCATTTAAACAGTACTGGGCGCATTCTTAATAATAGTGGGTGCATTCAAGTAAAAGAGGGCGCATTCAAGTAAAAAGTGAGCACATTTCAGCAATAGTGGGCGCATTCAAGTAAAAGTAGGTGCATTCAAGTAATAATGGGCACATTGAATGCAATAGGCGCATTAAAGCAAAAGTAGGTGCTTTTTAGTACAATAATGGGCACATTCATGCAAAATTAGGTGCATTTAGTCTTTTGTAGTCACATTCAACCAAAAGTAGGTGCATTTAGCATAATAATTGGCGCAGTCAGCACAATAATGGGAACATTCACGCAAAACTGGGTGCATTGAGGTTGTAGTAGATACATTCAAGCAAAATTAGGTGCATTCAAGCATTGAAGTAGATAATAGGTACGTTCAATAAAAAAATACATGTACTAAGGTATATAGTGGGCTCATTCAAGTAAAAAATCAATATTTATTATTTTTTACTTCCCTCCTCTCTCTTTTTATTCCCTATATATTTTCCTCTTATTTTTTTCTTTAAAAATATGTGAATATTGGTCTTGTTGGAATGTACTTTTTATAAGGATTGTAATGTATTTTATTTCATTAAAAAATTCTTTCTGGTTTAAAAGTTACAAGCAAAACAAACAAAAAAGCAAAAATAAAATAAAATAATTTGGCATATTGGCAGGTGGGAGTAGGTGCAGGGGCTGACAAGAGTTAGCAGGTGGCTGGTAGGCGCAGGGGTTGGTAGGTGCTGGCAGACGCGTCAAAACGTGTGTCCTGGCGTGTGAGCGTCAGGAAAATTTAGCTTTTTTATTGAACTAAGATTTTGTGACGCTCACGCCTAGTCACGCATGGTTTCACGCGCGAGTGAAACCGGCCTCAAACCAGCCCCCAAATCGAACCACGTGGAGGATGTCGATTGGATGTTTTTTTGAAATTATGCAATAAGTAAATAAATTTGTTTTGCTTATAACTATTGAACCGTAATTGTTTTTTTAATGAAACAAAAACCGTTGGTTTAGTTATGAAAAATGCAATCTAACAAGCCTAATATTGACATATTTTTGAGAAAAAAATACAAAAATAATATATATAGGTTAATTGACAACCAACTATGGCTCCCATAATTGATTATTGACATCCAAAAATGGTTAGGTGACGCCCACAATGGTTCATTGATACCTAGAAGTATAAAGATGACACTCAAATAAGGTATCGACAACCAAAAAAACTATTTAACCATTTTTTGCACTATTTAGCCATTTTTGGATGCTATGGCACCCATAAATGACTATTGACACCCAAAAATAGTTAATTGACGCCCAAAATGGTGCATTGACACCCCAAAGTATAAAAATGACACCCTAATAAGGTAATTGACACCCAAAATGGTTCATTGACACCCAGAAGTTTAAAATGACACCCAAATAAAGTATTTTTGGATGCTATGGCGCCCATAAACGGTTATTGACACCCAAAAATGGTTAATTGACGCCCCAAATAGTTCAGTGACACCTAAAAAAGATGACGCCCAAATAAGGTTATTAACGCCCAAAATGGTTCATTGACACCCAGAAATTTAAAATGGCGCCCAAAATGATTCATTGATACCTAGAATTATAACGATGCCCATAAATGGCTAATGACACTCAAAGATGGTTAATTCAGTTTAAAATGACGCCCAAATAAAGTATTTGTAGATGCTATGATGCCCATAAAAGGTTATTGACACCCAAAAATATTTAATTGACGCCCAAAATAGTTCATTGACACCCAAAAGTATAAAGATGACGCCCAAATAAGGTAATTGATGCCCAAAATGGTTCATTGACACCCATAAGTTTAAAATAGCGCCCAAAATGGTTCATTGTCACCTAGAATTATAGTGACGCCCATAAATAGCTAATGACACCCAATGATGATTAATTGACGACCAAAATGATTCAATGACACCTAGAATAACCTATTCATATCATTTTTATTTTTTTGTTAAAAATATATCAATATTAGTCTTGTTGGAATGCATTTTTTATAACGAATCTAATAGTTTTTATTTCGTCAAAAAATTCATCACGGTCCAAAAGTTATAAGCAAAACAAATTTATTTGTATATTACACACCCTCTACCAACCTATCCAATTAAAGGCCGCCAAGTCATCATCCAAAATTTTACTTTTACCCCCAAAAAAACCACCCCAACCGCCGCATGTGATGCATTTGACGGAGGGGCGAGAGTGAATGAATCATTTTCGCTTTTTATTTTATTGAACTGACGGTTCTATTCATCACACCTAGGCGAGTTCATCGTGCTATTTCATGGATGGAAACCATCAAAATTAACCACACAGGTGTCACTGCTTTTGCCAACAAGGTCAAGCTGTTGCTTCGTTCTAAAGTAATGGAATCACACCTCAGAATTGAAGTTTAGTCCAGCTGTTGCTGTTCCGTTCGTTGCAGTAAAGGCGAATGTACTAGGTAGGAGAATCGGACAATGTGTTGTGGACGAGCCTTGCGAGAGTCGAGGGAGAAAGAACTAAGATTATGTAACGCTTACGCCCAGTCACACCCGGTTTCATGCGCGGGCGAAACCGCCTCAAATCAGCCCCCAAATCGTACCATGTGGCGGATGCTGATTGGATGTTTGTTTGAAATTATACAATAGGAAAATA
Source organism: Alisma plantago-aquatica (assembly GCA_963693085.1). Taxonomy (NCBI): domain Eukaryota; kingdom Viridiplantae; phylum Streptophyta; class Magnoliopsida; order Alismatales; family Alismataceae; genus Alisma; species Alisma plantago-aquatica. Next base: position 758,526,900 of record OY856412.1, read on the forward strand.
AATTTGTTTCGCTTATAACTTTTGAACTGTAAATTTTTTTAATGAAACAAAAATCGTTGGTTTCGTTACGAAAAATGCAATCTAACAACCCTAATATTGACATATTTTTGAGAAAAAAATAAAAAAATGATATATATATATATATATGTGTGTGTGTGTGTGTGTGTGTGTGTATGTTAATTGACCACTAATTATGGCGCTCATAAATGATTATTGACATCCAAAAATGTTAGTTGAGGCTTAAAATAGTTCACTGATACCCAGAAATATAAAGATGACACTCAAATAAGGTATCGACAACCAAAACAACTATTTAATCATTTTTTGGCGCTATTTAGCCATTTTTGGATGTTATGGCGCCCATAAATGCCTATTGACACCCAAAAATGATTAATTGATGTCCAAAATGGTGTATTGACACCCAAAAGTATAAAGATGGTGCCCAAATAAGGTAATTGACACTCAAAATGGTTCATTGACACCCAAAAGTTTAAAATGACGCCTAAATAAAGTATTTTTGGATATTATGGCTCCCATAAAAGGTTATTGACACCCAAAAATGGTTAATTGATGCCCCAAATAGTTCATTGACAGCTAAAAGTATAAAGATACCGCTCAAATAAGGTTATTGACGTCCAAAATTGTACATTGACACCCAGAAGTTTAAAATGGCGCCCAAAATAGTTCATTGACACCTAGAATTATAACGACGCATAGAAATGGCTAATGACACCCAAAGATGGTTTATTGAGTTTAAAATGACGCCCAAATAAAGCATTTTTGGATGTTATGGCGCCCATAATAGGTTATTGACCCCCAAAAATGATTAATTGACGCTCAAAATAGTTTATTGACACCTAAAAGTATAAAGATGACGCCCAAATAAGGTAATTGACGTCCAAAATAGTTCATTGACACCTAGAAGTTTAAAATGACATCCAAAATGGTTCATTCACACCTGAAATTATAATGATGCCTATAAATGGCTAATGACACCCAAAGATGGTTAATTGATGCTCAAAATGGTTCATTGACACTAGATACCTGACTGTGAATACATTTGTCGTTGCCTTGCTACCCTTCCTTGGAGATTTCATGAGCCTGATTGGAGCCTTGAGTACTTTTCCTCTCACATTTGTTCTAGCAAACCACATGTACCTGGCGGTGAAAAAGAACAAGCTTACAAGTCTCCAGAAAGGATGGCACTGGTTAAACGTTATTAGATTCGGCGGTGTAGCTGTTGCGGCTGCAGTTGCAGTGATAAAGCTTATCTCTATTGATTCCAAAACATACCATCTCTTTGCTGATATATAAGGATGGATATTTGATTGTCTTTGATGTTGGATGTTAAGAATAACCTATTCATATCATTTATATATTTTTTGTTAAAAATATATCAATATTAGTCTTGTTGGAATGTATTTTTCATAACAAATCCAATATTTTTATTTTGTCAAAATATTCATCACGGTCCAAAAGTTATAAGTAAAATAAATTTATTTACATATTACACACCCTCTATCAACCCATCCAATTAAAGACCGTCACGTCATCATCTAAAATTTGCTTTTAATCTGACAAAACTATCCCAGCCGTCGCGTGATGCGCTTGACGGAGGGGCGGACGTGACTGAATCATTTTCGAGGGGAAAAGACCGATATAATGAAGACTAGGAAAAGGAAAAGGAGAGCGGGAAGTTTGTACCCGGGCCCGTACATGCATTCTTTACTTAGACGACGGGACTGCCGATCGAGATGGGAAGGGACGGTTTGGAGAACCGTAGCTTCTTGCAGTTTGATTATTCCTAGTTCCAAAGTCGCGGATGACTTCCCTAGAACTTCTGTAAGAAAAGAGGGAAACTGAAGAAAGCCCAACTGGCAATTTTTCTATGTAGCTTGATATGGGAAGAATTTAAGAGAAGAAAACCAAACTTACAGCCATCCATGAAATACCCATTCTTCCCCTAGTAGGAATCAAGAGGGACTGACTCAGGACTAGTGTTGACTAAGGAGAGGCCTAGACGACTTATCATTTAGAAATGTGCCCCCAATGCTAGTCTTTAGGCCGGACTTCTCGGGACTTCGGAAGACTCAGGTACGTAAAAGCCAGAAGAGATGACTGGCAGTGCGCAGTTGCTGATGACCAAGGATACTCGTTCTTGGCGAGCAGACGCGTACCAGATAGAAAAACGACCTTGTTATTTCATTCTCTAGCTACAGATGTAACTTTCATCCAAACTCAGCAAACTACCACCTAGATGGAGTAGTATTATGTCGTACTTGTGAATTGGTTAAACCAGTAGGGCATAATCCACCTGACCTTTATGCATTCATTCATATTACACTACTGGATAACAATCTGTGGTAAACTACAGTGACCTTTGTAAATTGGGGAAAGAAAATGAAAAAGGAAAGGAATTTGAAATCACCACCTTATTTTGAAAGAAGAACTATAGAAGGATGTTTAAATAAACATAAAAGATACAAAAAGACTAAGGACGACTCCACCCAAGGGTGAAAAAGAACAAGAAAATGTGAAAAAACTATTATGACCGGGTAAGATATTAGCACCTCCACATGTCTAACAACCATATTGTGTGTGTGGTCTTGAGTTCGTAAAAAGGGTTTGATTCAATTTATGGTTTTAGGTTAAGAAAACAATACAAAATGATACAATTTTGATTAAAATTTTGTGAGTTCTTTAGGTCTTAAAATGATTATGGAACCTTTTTCCCATGTTATAAGGAATCTTGTAGATTACTAATCCCATTCACCTCATGATAGCTCATAGTAGAAATCCATTCTCGTGGAAAGGGATGGAATGTGAAAAATAGACATGATAAAAAAAATCAATAGAGACCCATATGGATGATTAAAAATGTTATATGATTCATATGCATTAGAGATGTTCTATCATGAAAAAAGGTTGCAATCTTAAGACAATCAATTGAAGGTGATATTTTCTCAAGATAAGTTTATTAGTGTATCATATAACAATTATAAATAATGCTACATAATCTAACCGGATGTGCTTAATATCATGTCATGCAAGAAAAAAGTAGTAGTAATCAATATGAAATCAACTAACAACTTAGATCATGGATGATTTGACTATATAAGAATGGAAAGATCTAGTCTAGCAATTAAGATCAAGATGAAACAAGATTATCATGACAAGATCTATTTGAATGATTAAGATCATAATGAATAGTTTAAATAGATTAACATGTAATTAAACAAACAATCATGAGATATGATCATAAACAATCAAGAGATAGTTGTCTTGGCATGCGATGTCGTCAAATCAAGAACAAGTAGAAATATGATAGTAAAAACAATGATAACCTTGAGCAAGTTTAAGCAGTTCAAGCATACATGAGGTTGATATAGATCTAGTAAATTGCTAAACATATTACATCATTTTAGCTAAATAGGAAGACCTTCTTGTATTTGCACCACTTGTACAACCTCTTGATGTATGATAATTGTTTTTGTAGAAGAGGGTTGTTTTGAAAAGGAGTAGGAAAATAGTATCAAATAGAAAGGTAGTTTTCTCTCAAAACTCAAGGGAGCTGAAAGGGGTGCTCTAAGATGCTTGGTATGGGGGTATCTATAAGTTTTTATGAGCTCTGAAGGGTCCATGTTGAGGTTTGAGAACATTGTGAACTAGAAATGATTTGTGTTGGATTGGGAAATAAAAATTAGGATTCACTATGTGTCGGCCATAGATTGCTCCATCATGTAGAGATAGGCCAATAGAAGAAAAAAGATCCCTCTATGCAACAATCCTAGCTTAATAGCATAATTCAGTGAGAGTGTCCCTGGAGGCATATCAAAATTTTCCTTCCTTTTTATTTTGTGGGTGCTTGTAGATTCATCTTAGACAACCATTTCTTTTTTTATGAAAGACTGTGCCTTGAGAAATGGAATTTGAATTGAAAAGGAGAAGTGGGGAGAGGTACAAAAAAATGAGTGTTAAGACTTTCCCTTCCCCCTTTTTGATATAAAAAGAGTCGGTTGAGTCAAAATGAAACTTGGATCCAATTAGGATATGGAATTGAATACTTACTTTAAAATGAGGATGTTTCTTATCAAAGAGGGATTTAAAGAAATTGAATTATTGGAATCCATTATGTTATTCAAGGAGAATTGAATTTGAAAATTTCTTGAAATGAGATTGTAAAAGCTTATGAAAGATCATATTGTGATTAAATCTGAAAAGAGGATGTACTTCATCTGTGAATGTTGACATGTATAAAATGGGTAATAGGTGTAATATATGAGATATGTGAAATATATGAGATAATTTTTATCACTAACATGATAGATGATCATATTTAGATTTTTTATCGAGTGACCACAATGAGACTGTCAATAGTTTACCCTCTCCATATATGGTTTGAGGTATGAGTGAGAACAACATGATTGAGACAAGTCTTACCTATATTTTTTATCACAAAAAGACAAATGTGAGACTAGTCAAGGGATATTTTGTTGGGAATGAGCCCAGAAGTAAAATATCTTGAGTGTGCATGATTTTGAAATATGGAATCTCTCTGAATCCATGTGATTAGGTTATCTAGTGTTTTATATCAACTTCGCATATTTGATGGGTCATGTGAGATGACAATGGTCCAATTAGAGTTATATGTGTAACCTTAGGAAGGTAGATCTCATGAGTTCCCTATGAGTGATGGAAATTTTGAAATGAAAAGTGCATATTTGGAATAAGGGTCAAATACCATTTTGAAATGCATGGTTCCTACTCAAAGTAGGCCTTAAAATATAGAATGATGAATGGATTTCCATCTCATTGTAGGGCTTAATGTGGGAATGAAATGAGTTTTCGTATTTATTGTAAGGATTGAATGCATAAATAAAAATGACTTTCCTAATCAAGATATGCATTAAAAAGTTGGAGTATAATGTAGGGTTTTCCTATTTAGGATTGAGATGCCAAATGAAAAAAAAATGTAAGATCCGCCTACTCATGGCAAGATGTAAATGTGAGGTACCTATTTAGGATAAATATTTAGAAGATGATTCACTATAAGGTCTTGATCATGGACCCTAATGAGGTTCTTGGACATTATAGGTCATAAAATGTAGGATGAAAATTTAATATAGGGCTTTGAGATTTTTTTTTAAAGTAACACTTTAACCTCAAGTATTAATAAATATGATGAATAAATTTCTAGAATCATGGGAAACTAACAGAGCTACCAAGCCTTTGAAAATTAGAAATTTTGGTCTAATTTAATATATTAGTCCAATATCCTACTTTATGAGAGAGATGCCTATTCTGGTAGGACTTGAGAGTAATACATGTGGCCCAGTTTATGATATTATATAAGATCCTAAGAAGGATGGTGGTGCTGACATAGGGTAATCTTTGCATTTGAAAGGACTCAAGGGTCAACTTTGATCACATTTCAGTTGTGAAGTTTGAAGATATCTAGGCGTTCAACCATGCGAATGGTTAAGATATTGGAATTAGGAAGTATGGATAATGATATACAATATATGATCTAAGAGATATTTATCTTTAATGGAAATCAATGATTTTATCTTCCTTGTAATAATATATAACTCAAGATAGGAGGTAATAATTTTAGATTGATATCTTTTTCTAAAAGTTTGAGTGTTTTACTAGCATTTTTGTGATATGAGATTTTAAGGTTTTGGAATTTTTATTCAAAAACACCAAAAACTAGTTGTAAATTATTCTTAAAGTTTTATCATTAAATAGGGTGAATGAGTGGAAGAAAATCCATAATTTAGTGACTTCCTTTTGCATTTGAAATGTGTATTTCAGGAAATTGTAAGAAAACCATGTATTAGCATATTTAACAGCAAGAATTGTTGATAAAGCTATATTTAAAATTTGAATTTTGGCTTTAAGAGCAAAAGCATAGTTTGAGTGTAACTTTGACAAAACTTTTGAAAGGCTTAGAAAACACTTTTCGGGATTAAATTTAGTGAGTTAGAGAGCATTTTGTATCTGAACAAGTTCACATTTTCCCATTAAGACTCTCAAAATGTGTGTTTCCGCGATACCTCCTTGGTGGAGAAAAGAGGCAACCTGTCGGGTGTCCAAAATTTGAAATGACACTAAATGAGAACCACATCTAGATGCCCTTTTTTTATCTAGGATGGGTATAATTAAGACTTGCTTTTTTGTTCAGTATATGTTCATCTCTTAGAGAGTTTTAGCATTTTTTTCTTGATGTAGCCTTCTGCAAATTAGTAAAGTTCCTCTTTTGATGAGTTCCCCCATGATTTTTTTGTTTTTGTATAATGGGATGACAAATTTGTAAGAGACGCGAGAGGTGGATCTTCCCAGCTTGAGCATTACTCAACACCTTTGTGATCATATATATCTGTTCTCATTGTGAGGGAGTTAATGATGACATATGTTGTCACGGAACCGGCATTCCGATCTCGTGAACCAAATGTATACCAAAGGCAACTTGCGGAAGCGTAAAGCTTAGCACATATGAACAGATAACAAGATAAAGGCACCAACACAGTCTCAACATTCAACAAGAGAATAAATTATATAAAATACATTATATTCATGAATTCAGTTACATATTTCCAGAGTCAAGGTACAAGTCATTCATGTGCACTAAATTTGGATCTTACAACAAGTACACCTAACATAGCTCACCAAGCCCATCAACCTTCAAGCCATCTCTGAACCTAAAAACAAAATACGAGAAACGGGTCAACACATGAGGTGTTGAATATGGGGATGAAAGATACATATATATGTATAAGATTTGCATAATTTGAAAAGATTTCAAGACTAAACGAACAAGAATAAACATGTTATCTGTTTTTACAAAATGTGAAACCATATTTTAGGTCATTTCACTCCATTATACCAACAATATCAAGCATGTTTAAGGCCTTTGACCATCTTCCCGTCAGAAGGGTCTGTAAGGGTGCTCAAGATTAGCTAACCCTTTTATAAGAGAGGACCTCAAGGCCATAGCCAAGAGCTAACCCTTTATCAAAAATATTATAATGGATTTCTATACATATTTGTGTTCAAGTTATAAAACTGACGAGGCAAACATCAAGTAAGACATGGCAATACTACATGGCAATATTTGACCAAGTACACAAACAAGCATACAATACATGTGTTTTCAAGCAAGAAAGCAATATTCATATAACTAGATAAGGCCCATACCTGATTCAGAGATTCATAACCTAACTTATCCTTCATCATCTAGCCACATGCCTAACCTGATTAACAACAAGATTACATATATGCATTAGATTCTCATCATTTACCCTAATTAGATGCATTTTAGGGTTTTAGCCAAGATAGGTTCCAAGTTTCTTATTAGTTCATTAGATGATCTTGTACTGATTTAGAGATCATCATGATGGTGGGGTTCAGGTTTCAAGTCATTCTGAAGTTCCATTCATTTTATAAGAGCATTTCAAGGTTTGAGTCACTTGCTTGCATATTAGGGTCAAAGGATCCATAATAGAGGAAACATGGTCAAGATATATCGAGGCAAGAGGACCAATCATAAGATATGGTTTATATCAGCAAAGTAGTGTCATAGGAATCTTATTGAAAGATAGGCAGATATCCCTAGAGTCTGGGCACCACACAGCCAACATGGTATCATCAACATATTCACATACATTCAACCATCAACGTAGTTCATATATAGGCCATCAACGTTCAAGATTTGACTTGTGCAGAACATACTCATCCAAGGTATAAATACGAGAAAGGATTTCCTTATTTACAAGGGGAAGGACAAGGGATAGGATCCATATCACATTTTTGGCACAAGGAAAACAAGTAAGTGATAAAATTCAAATAAGTAACTGCTAGGGTACTTAGGGTTATACACACCACCATAGGTTATGAGGGTTTAACCGTATGCATTATCAACACGCAACATCACAAGATTACTAATTTCAAGATATGAGAGTGGTTTAGGTAATAAGGATCCAACTCTTATCATCAATATACATCCATTATACTCAATATAATCAAAGAACCCATGTTTTAGGCAAATAGGGAAAAACGAAGTGAAACTAGGGTCTGAAATATGCCCAAATTGTATATCTTTTTAAAAGGAACAAATTGATATATTAGATCATGTATTTTGGACTTAGGGTCTAGGAATTATCATTTTTTGAAGTTTTAAATAGGAACTATATAAACATTGGATTGAGTATTACCATGATAAAGGTCATCAAGTCATGGTCGGTTCACATGCAACCTGGACCAGATCTGGTTCGATCCTAGTTCACCTGCACATGGGTCGGCTCTCCCTATCTCGCCCCAGTAGCCGCGTTCTCTGTTCTCCCTTTTCCGAATAGGGGAGAAATAGGGGCCGAGGTGGAGGTGTCAAAAACCACTGGAGACGATTAGGAGATGAGGGGCTAGACACCGGATGGCCGTCGGTGGTGTTTTCAGTGGTATGCTTGGGCCGCCTCCTCTCTTGCACCCTTGGCCACTGCGATCAGCCCGGAGAAGATTGCTAGGATGGTGTTGGAGTCGTTCTACAGCAGGCGACGGGGAAGGCATATTGAGGAAGATGGTCGGAAGCCGTAAGGATTATGGGGCACACCATCGTCCTTGCTTGAGTCTCCCCCATTGTGCCTACCTTTGGTATGTCGTCGGCATGTGGGCAGCCAGCAACTTGCTTGGTGTCGAGAGTGTGAGGGGTAGGCAAGCATTATGCTGCTGCTATAGGACTAGACGAAAGGAGAAAGAAAGAAAGAAGAAGATGAAAGGGAGAGGGAAGAGGGCTGACGGATGGAGCAAAAGAGGGGAAAGAAGACGGGGCAAACCAAAGGGATTTAAAAAGAAGCATCCATATAGGGTTCCCAACTCCCTCTGATACTCGATTTGGAGAGGGAAAGAAAAGAGGAGCAACCCCTGCCCATCGATGGTTTCCTGAAAGGGAAAGGGGGTCAGTGAGGCACAAGGGTAAAGCATGGGTCGCGTGCCTAACTAGGCCCATTAAGGCCCAAACTCACAAAAGTAATTAAAACACGTACAATTTGGGTCAATTTTCAAATACCCATATATTGGGCTAGGATGGTCCAAACGAGGTAGTTTTTGTACCGTTAGGAAGATAAATGAACAATCAATATTTTGAAACATATTATAGAGAAAGGTGATCATACTAATTAGGTTCAAGATTATTTACAAAGTAGTGAATCATTAAATAGTGAAATTTAGATCAAGAGAGGAAATTAAATGTAGACATTGTGAATTTGGTCATTATAGTGGCCAAAATTAGAAAATCTCAACCCTCCAATTATGAAATTGACATCAAATTCAGTAATGGGACACTTTATGAGAGATGAAGATATCACTTGAGGAGAGAGAAAAGGTCAGGTTATCACATCCTTCCCTCCTTAAAAGAAATTTCATCCTCAAAATCTGTCTAAGATCATAAACAAGAGTCGAAGTCAAAATTCATCAATTCTAGGTATCCAACCATGGTTGTCAACATATTCTCCATAATGGGATGCATACTTGGTTGTCATCATCAAGGGTGTACTCGTCTCAATGATATACACATTTACTTATTATCCCACCATATTATGACATCATCATGGCATTAGGGTTTACCCATCCCTTAGTATCTCTTTATTAGTTTTTTTTCATTTGGGTATGAGATTAGGTATGTTACCCCTCATTATTCAAGATAAGATCTCTAGGCATCATCATATCAAGTTCATGATTCCAAATCTACATATTTTATGTATGGTATGATTTCATGTTAGGTCTAGCTTATGTGAGTGACTCATTGGACATATATCAAGTTTTAAACTAGGTGAGATTATTTTCATACATCATGCATCATCCTGAGGTGCAACATTAAAATCAACATCAAGATTTCATAAATATCTCTCTTGTATATCAAAGGAACTCCACAAGCTCAAGCTAAGGCCTATCTATGTCCAAAAAGACATGCTAACCACGACCATCTACCCATAACAAACTTTTCTATCCATCTTTCAAGAAATAAGGATAACTGCTAGATTCCTTTATATACAACTACTAAACTGAGTATGATGATCATCATGGATATCACACATCATGTACGTCCACTACTACAGAATACGCCTTTGGCGTCGGTTGTTTAACCCCCTTTGGCGACAGTTTTAAAGTGACGCCTATGTGGGCGCCGCTAAAGGTTGAACTCTTCGGCGTCGGTTTTCTAACCGACGCCTATATGATCTATAGGCTTCGGTTATATTTAGTTGACCGAAGTCTATAGGGTTCGTTCCACGAAGAAGGGCACCACCTAGGACATTTTCTGCGTCAGTTAACAACTGAACAACCGACGCCATACTCCCAGACGACACGGTCGTGCTTCGCTGCACGGCCGTGTTTAGTACTATAGGTGTCGGTTTTATACGAATAAGCGACGTCTTTTCCACCACGGTCGTGCTTTCCTGCACGGTCGGGTTGTTTGTCATATTAGGCGTCAGTTTTTATCTAATAACCGACGTTGTAGGCCTTTGATGACAATGTTCTATAAATAACCGACGCCTATACTTTAAATTTTTTTTTCTTATCAGTTTGCAGGCCTGCTGTGGCTGGTCAGCAAGACGAGAACCTGCAGTTTAGTTTTCTGAACTGCAGGTTTATGACATCCATTGATATCAGCCTACAAACAGGCCACAAACCTGCAAAATCAACAAATATTTTTTCACACAAGTAGATACATTCAGACATCAATTCAATTCTCACATTCACACATGTAGAAACATTCAAATACATGTAGAAACATTCAGACATGTATAAACATTCAAAAATATTCATTTACAAAATATCATTCAGCATCGCTATCAGCATCCCAATTATATCTTACAATCGCCACTGCTTGTATGGCTTTTGCCCATTCTTCTATTATTTTATTTAATGCTTCCATCGTATATGGAGCATGTACATTTTTTAAGCGTTTACCTAAAGTGTGGTCAGTTTTAAACACCTGCAAAGAGAATGATGTGTATATATAAGTAATAATATAAAATTAAGATTGATATATTTCATACTAACTAATGAGACTATATATAATACCTCATGTATGGTATTAATATCCAATGCGGCATGTCAGATAATCATCTGCATAAATTGCATCACATAGTATGTGCATGCCCAGCTGTTGTCTTGTGTAGCGCACTATAAATTGAAACATACAAAATATTAAAAAATACAACTAAGCACATTTCACATAAATAATATATACATTGGAGTCGGGAACTTACTTCTACGTTCTCCCAAATTATTGGTTGGTTCTTTCTCCTTGGGACATTTCCTCCAGCATTTTTGAATGCATCTAAACCCCTACATATTAATGTAACACAGTAAATTGCATAATTAAATAGTAATGTAATAACAGATGTTAACAGATATAAAAATGAAATATTTCTCACCAGAATAATGGCATTCTCAATATGTGTCCAATTTTAGTGTTCAATGTACTTCCCGCAGGATCTAGATAATAAACTGTGAACGTCCCGGGGACAATAACTTGTAACTCCCAATGTCTACCGCTAGAGGTAAAAAAGTTAAAAATTAATAACTCAAAATGCACAATAAAAATGGAATTTTCTTAAGTCTAAATTATAAATAAAGTAAACTTACTTGACATTGAATGGAGCTATTATTATCATGCAGACCAAAAATTCTAAAAGCATGTATACAGTATTGTTGAACACTATCAGGGTCTTTAGCTACCATACTAATCAATGATGGAATAAAAAAACCCACATGATCAAATACAAATTGTTTGCATTGATCTTCGACTAAGTAGCTGCAAAACATGTATTACATATGCATTAATATATAAGAAACCAGATCACCAGATCTTACACAAGGTATATGGATGTATAAACAAGATCTCACCTTATCCATGTCTCTATCATTGATGTATTCAGCCAATCATACATAAATAGCTCAATAATATCTTGTATAAATAAAGAGTTATCGTATGATTGACCTGCATAATCTTCTTCTAAAGAAACAATTATAGGGCAATGTATATTATGTGCCCGTAGCCAACATGTCATTCCCCTACAAGAAGGATCTAACGGGTATTTTAGGTCAGTTGGAACCCAACTTGGTAATGCAGGAAGTGGAGGTGGAGGCCTAGGTGCTCTGGGTGTCTTCTTTTTAACCCGTATATATAATTTCAGATCAGTTGACCTCATATATACACATTAACAATCTAAAGTAATGTAAATTTGTCTTACAATTTCAGTAGTGTAGACGACATCTGCTTTTGGGCCACAATATCACCCCGCCTTCTGCCTCAGCAAGTGTATCACTATCCGGGTGGGGATATGGCAATGTAGCTTCCCTCCAATCGGGTAACACACGTATCGGGCTCACACGAACGTAGCCCTGTGGCATTGGAGTCCCGTGAAACATTGCCCCAGGAAGGGACGGGTAAGCATGCGCCTCTGCAACAACATAGTCTTGCATTCTTAAGCGGCATGGCTTTAATGCCTAAAAATTTATATAAAGAATATTATACATATATACATATCATCTTGAAAAGACTAGGTACAATGTCATAAACAATACTTACAGCAGACGTGTTAGGCGATGGGTCTCCAGGATTACTCGCAGTCTGTGCATCAGGAGAAGAGTGGGTCGCCATAGGATGATTGGAAGCCTGAGATGCCTGCCACCGCACTATTTCTTCCTTGACCTTCTCAGCAACTATATCATTGACCTTCTTAGCAACTATATCCTCGACTCTCTTATTCTCCTATACATGGATAAAAGAAACATTAGCTTCTTATTATTGAATTCTCTTTTGCAGTAACATTCTAAAAAAAAGAATAAGTTACCTCTTCTTGTGAAAGTCCCGCTCTGGGTTTGTGCTGGGATGGCCCAAAGAATGCTTTGATTCCCACACCAGCGCCTGCACCCCTAACACGTCCAGGATGCTCTGGGTTACCCAGAGCAACTGTCAATTCATCTCTTGTGCCCTGAGGGATGAACGTGTCTTATTTCCTCTACTCGTGCAGCTCCCGCTAATCACCATCAATAGAAATTGGTAAGTTAACACCCCAAATAATCAATATTCAAACGATTGCTCTAAGAGTTGTATTTTACCATTTTCGCAGCCGCCTCAGCAGTTACGGGCTTCTTTATTTCACCCTTCTTGTTTTGCCTCCCAGCTATCCAGATATCATGGCGAGGCATGGGTGTGGCAGACTCCTGAGTAGGAGCAGACTCCTGGGTAGCCGCAGACTCTGCCTGTAGTCTTTGGTGAATGCTTGCATAGCCCTTTGGACCCATAGTGTGGTCATGCACATTCAGTGCACATCTTGCTTTTTGCGCGTCACTGAGGGCCTAGTTAGTATGCACATTAATGATTTGGTTAGTAGCACTAAATGTTAATCTTGAATAGGTGAATACAACATATATTAATTAAATTGGGAGTAACGCCTAATACCTTGAATTCTTCAGATTTTCTTGAAGCAACAAAATTGTCCCAATCTTCTTTGTCCAAGAAGTTCCATTGTTCAAGGGCTGACTTCTTCTTCTTATCACCATCTTTTATGTATTCTCTGTTGAGATTTGTCATATAGTTCCTAAGCATCTTTCCAGCGCGTTGCATCACGCTTTTACGATGCATCTTCTCATCCAATGCAAACAGATTCTGTAAAATAGAATTCTTATTAACTAGTATCCAAAAATAGAATTGCAAATAATATAATTTGTAATCTACAAAATAGAACTACAAATAATAATAACTCACGCATAAATCCTTCCATATCAAGTCTTTCTTCCCCTGAGGAACTTTATGCCAATTATCATACTTAACACCACAATGGCTTCGAGTGACACACCCAAGATAGTTTAAAAAATTATTGCAGTTAACTCCAATTGCATTTCCTCCATTATCAAACTCCACAACCAATTTGGATCCACTACCACTTAGCGCTATTAACTTCTTCAACAGAGTGATGCCCCTTTTCTTGTTAAGTGTTTGGTGATGTGCATCAAGTTGCTCCAGTTCTTCAGTGGGTACATGTGCATCATCAACCTAAAATTTGACAAAAATAAACACACTGAATTAGCGCAATATATAAATATGGGATATATGACATAACTTGGAAGATCCACTTCTAGTTGTCATTTGAAATGATCCTATTCTTATGATTTTTGTCACATTTTTTTCACAACTTATATTGATCAGATTATCTAGGGCCAGTATGATGACATTTAAAGGTATTTCATCAATAAGGATCTCAGATTCTCCTAATCTTATTTAACAATAAATATCACACCTTTCTCGTAGATAATTTCATTGCTGTATTCGATGCCATCATATGATGTTTCTTTTTAGGAAGTTGAACCCCTTTTTTGCTAAGGCAGCCGTGATGGATATTTTTTCATCCTATTTAATGAATTAATTGATTTTAATAGAATACATGAGTTTTTTTTTCAATGTTTTAGGAATTATGTTTGCTATCATATTGATTCCCAAACCCAAGAAGGGCCAAGTCATTTCCATATTGTAAAGTAGTGTGTTGGTACATAGATGCAGTCACCATAGATCAAGTGGAGTTTGCATTGTAAAAGTGCTTGAAGCAGTTAGTTTCCATGATAGTCCAATTTATCCTAGAAATAAGATTTTCTTTAAAAGCTTGACTTCAATCATGCATGTGCCACATGATCCTCTATGGACCTTCTTTATGATAGATTCAACCTTTGTATTGACATGCATTTTAGGATGGTTTGATTTTATGATCTAGTAGTGGTGTCATGCTCCTAGGGCATATGTCATGGGTTCTCATTTGATCGCTTGTTGGTCACTCTTAGAGAGACCCGATGGGAAGGTGTGTTTACTAAGATTGATTTTGATATCATTGAACCTAGTCTATTTTGTATTGGTGGCACCATTTTCAATGACCATACAATAGTCTAGTTGTGATATTTTCGAACTTCCAAGGAGAAGCTTTGTCCACCTTCAATGATGACTAATGCATCAACTAAGGCGTTGTTCTCTTTTTTTATGAAGTTGACTAATATTTCAAAATGTCATGTAAGAGAGATAAAGTATTCTTGGTAGGGGATGTAATTCTAAGGGAGGGTTCTCTAATTTATGTTCAATTAAGAGATGATAACGAGAGATCTCTATAGACTTGAAGGTGATATTTCCCTAGATATTTGACCAATAGAAGTCCTAGAATGTAGCCTTCATATTCATGAAGGGGTCCTAGTGGTGTTGGATTCCAACTATTCATCTATATGGAGATTGATGTGTGGGGCTTGAAGGATTCTTTGATATTGAATTATATGAAGTTACTAGCTCTAATAAAGACAATCATACACATCTTTAGATATGAAGTAGTCATAGAAATGGGTGTTCCCATAATACTGATGTTATCATCAGGGAACTTGTATTCATGTATTTTTTCACTAGGAGTGTGATGTGATATATTTTTACCTTTAAATTTCATAAGATAGAAATCCTACATTTTAATTACCAAAACTAATGGCATGAAAAACTCACCCACAAGCTAGTGGGTATTATTGAAATATAGTAAAAATAAACTGAAAGAAAGACATTGTAAAAAAAGGGTTTATCCTAATTAAAAAATGAAATTAACAAAGATAGATCAAATCATAGTTTTTGTATTAATTAACTTAACTAAACAATCAAATAAATTAAACTAAGCAGTAGATATTTTTTGTAATATGGTAAGATGACTAGGGCAATGAGTTTCACTATTACTACATACACTTACTAGATCAAATGGTAGTTTGTTAATTAATTAACTTAACTAAGCAAGCAAATAAATTAAACTAAGCAATAAATTATATTTTACAATATGGTAAGATTATTAGGGCAATGAGTTTCAGTAGTACTACATACACTTACTCCCTAACAAAATTATCACAAGTATGACCAATTAATATTGAATATGAATAAAATCTAGTCGTATCATGAGGATTTTGCATGGTTGGATATCACCATATACCCAACATGGTGCTACCTAGAGGTCATATATCCATATCTTTAGAAACCACCAATTCTGAAGTTATTATCAAGGGGTCAAGGAGAATCATATTGATATCATAAACTTTGAGTTCAAAGTTTTTTACATATAAATTTGGATAAACAAGAAAACAATATGATTAAACAATATCGAAATAAAGTAAATGGTTAATTCAGATTTAATCAATTCACATCAGTGGAGATGCAAGCATGACATTAAAATGTGGACATCTAGCTACACCCGTCATTACAATAAATGAATCTACTCCCTATTGTTGTTCAATATACAAAGTAATAGAGAAAATATGAATCTAATGGATAATATAGTGTTTGGCAGTTTGCGTCACCACTACTTGAGTAAATCTTAAACTCTCATGTCATGTTCTCTGGCAAAGAATGTCTCCACGTCAAGAGGCTTATGTTTTTCTATGACTCTTCCCAGTATTTCTACAACTTGAGATGGGGATACATATGGAATAGGTTCCCCTCTCTATGTATTCCTCTAGAAATTATGACATAGCTTAGGTTTTAAGTTGATTTAACATCACCCAACAGTTGTGAGACATTTTTTGTTGAATTCTAACTGCCTATTAGTCCATACACTCAATAGATAGAAATTGCATAGAAATTTTTTTATTTATATAAGTTTTGTAGATAATTGACTCATTCAACCAATTTGAATTTATTTATTATGAATATGTATGTTATATCTTAAGATTTTATTTACATGTTATCATTCAATGATCTTCACTACAATTGTTAGAATTTTGAGTGATAATTTCATTTTTGAATCATTTCTTAGGAACTTTGTGAAAGGATTGTTACTTATCTTTACCTTTCATGAATGTACAAATAAAAAGAATGAACTAAATTCCTAATAAATTGCATAACTTACTAAAATCCTAAAATAAGAGAAAACATAAGTTGAATGCAATAAAATCATGCAAAAACAAATATAAAACACAACTAAAAGTATGGTGAATATAAATTCATCAAGTGACCCCAATTGTGAAATTTTCTCATCTCTATGTAACTCAAAATCCAAAATACTCTTAAGGAAAAAACTCTTATGTAGTGTAATACATCATACTCACATCATGCTTGGATCCCTACCTCTAATATGGACAAGCTACCCAACCTCAAGCGGTCACAATACACGACTAGCCATGTCCTCATTACTGAATTCACTTACCAATACCACTTACTCTTCACAATCCCCAATACTCAGATATCTAAGAGTTTCATGAAAAATTGAATAATACTACAAAACCACAAGTATGTACTTAATCCAACACTAGGGTATGGTAAAATGAATTACATTACAACATATGACTCATCTCTAGATGGAAAAGTGAGTGAAGGGAACATGTAAGGAAAACTTTTATCTTTCTTCATTTTAACTAGAGATTTCATTCTTTTACCTCAGTTCATTTTCAAGCTTTTCTTATTGTGCACATTGACATCTTTTGAATTTTTATTTTCTTTTATGCCCCTATTACATAGAGAAGTATATAGAAGAAGTGGATATAGGGAGGAGAGAGTGGTGTCAGCCAGGGTTAGGGTTTGGCACACTTTATGTGTAAGGCTCCTAACCTAGCTTCCTCTTAGCATGTTTTGGTATTCTTAGTTGGATTCAAAATTAATTTGTAACTCTAATTTGGTAAAATTTTCTATTTATTTTTTCTTAATATATCATATAATTTTATGGAATAATGTGTACATTCACCATAATTGAGGATCTAATTGCATATTTGTTTAAATTTATAGAAGTACATGTTCACATTTATAATATTCGCAGCCTGCACCAAAACATTACCTCTATATGTTTAGTCAACTGATGTGCCTCAATGCATTTCGGGGAGAACCAGTCGAGGTTTGAGTGGAATTTCACCGCGAAACACAACTCATATGTTGATTCTTCATTAGATGACCTTTGGATGTTTTTTATAAACTAGAATGATTAGGTTTCCATCTTTGCCTCCTAATTCTTGCCTAAGTGTTAAAGTTGAAAGAGATCAATGGTTTGATTTGGGTCATTCAGGTCAATGACATGCCAATTGATGGCATGTCAACCAATGACCATGTAGGACAATGGAAATGTGGACCAGTGGGAGTGGTGAATTAGTCAACCAATGAGGATCCTAGACATGTTAACTGATGATGATGCATATCAATGGCTTTGGATTGGTGGGGTTCCTATGTGTACCAATATAAGAACCCTTGATTCTGTCAACTGATGGAGCTCATTGTGACGACCGTCTCGTGAAAATAAGATTAACTAATGCGGAAGCGTTCATCAAGCAGCGGATTAGCGAAAATCACTAAAAATTAAAACTTTTTGCAAAGGGATCCACTCAAAGGAAAACTCTTTCATTCAGAACCAAAGTAAAACTTTACATCCTGGTTCATATATATACATCTCATGTACTTTTGCTTCTCGAGGAATACAAACATTAACTACTCTGTCTTAACTGTACACAGGTAGTATAAAACCCTCAAGGCACTAAGCCAAAATCTCGAAATCATTAACTACTACTCCAAGGACCTGAGAGTACAGAGACGACACATAGGACTTCTATATACATCTGAACATGATATGACAGTCAATGTCTCCACCTGAGACTTTACTGCTGTCCCTGCTACTTCTGATGTCCTTCACCTCCTGAAGGATTCCTGTCTCCTCGTCCGCGTCCACCTAAAAATGTGGTTCCCACGGGGGTGAGACAATTATAAAAATTGCCCCAGCGAGAGATATAACTCTCCGCCAGAAACATTATTATTTCAACTTGAGAAGATGAATATGAATAGGGAAATCATATTTATTTGACAGCAGATATTTTAATGTCTAACAGATTAAATCATTATTCTATATCAAAAGCATTGCGACTGTAACTTGATAGAATCAACATGTCACCTATTCTTTAATGAATAGGAAGAACATGTATAACATCTATTCAAACAACAGAATCATTACCACTGCATTAACTTTCTTCAAGCTTAGATCATATATCTAAAGCCTGGCATTTTCAATGTGGAGTTATGGCCCGTAGCCATACTCTTTTCATAAGTGTTGGGATCTTAATCCCTCACTTCACCACTGGGTTTTTCTCATCCTTTCACAATTTCGATACCATAACCATGAAATCATGGGTATTCAAACCCTTTGTTCATCACTTGAGCATTGTTACCTCTTTCTCAGGTAACTAACACCTTTAGGTCATTTGACCAAGGTAAGTATGATACTTGCTACACAAGCATCCATCATGGCACTTGATGCACATTAACTCTCTTGCCACCTCTTACCAGGCACAAGGTATATTATAGCACACAAGGCCCAATAAACAAATTCAAACTAATAACACATCATAGCTCATACCTGGCTATGCTCATCATCTCATGATACCTGCATGGTTAGCACATATAATAGCAGTACACCAATTATCTATCAATACCATGCAAAAACAATGTATTAATAATTTAAGGGTATTACCCTTAATCCTTTACCAGGATTTGGGTTTCCATCACACATGGCTCACAAAACCATTCACATCTTGTCACCTCCCACTAGGCAACAACTTTATTCACATGGTGCACAAGGCCATTCACATCTTGTCACCTCTCACTAGGCAACAACTTTATTCACATGGCGCACAAGGCCATTCACATCTTGTCACCTCTCACTAGGTAACAACTTAAAACAAAGGCTTACAAGCCCAACTCATCTTGTTACTTCTTTCTAAGTAACAAAAACATAATGGCACATATGGCCAATCAATTCTCATCAAATAAACATCATAGCTCATACCTTAAGTTGAGAATTAACAAAACGACCATGTTAGGTCACTTTCAATTCAGCTCTAAGTCAAGCATAGGCCACCACGGCCGTGCTACCTTGCACGGTCATACAAAGTGAAGCTACCACGGCCGTGCTACCCTGCACGGTCGTGCTGAGTAAAGTCGCCACGGCTGTGCTGCCTTGCACGGTCGTGCTACATAGGATCATCACATGAATCATATTTATATATATATATGAATTCTATTATTTGATCTTTTCAACTTGATTAGGTCACATCAACCCTTCAATCATATGCATACAACTATGATTAACATAGGGTACCAATTCATTGGTCCTATAAGTAATTAGGGATGCATTCCCAATTAGGGTTTCTCATGAAATCACCCACAATTAGGGTTCCACATGGATGCACCCTCAATTAGGGTTTCACTTGGAATCACCCTCAACTAGGGTTTCACATGGAATCACCCTCAACTAGGGTTTCACATTGAATCACCCTCAACTAGGGTTTCACATGGAATCACCCTCAACTAGGGTTTCACATTGAATCACCCTCAACTAGGGTTTCACATGGAATCACCCTCAACTAGGGTTTCACATGGAATCACCCTCAACTAGGGTTGAATTCAATAACCCTGTCAATTAGGGTTTATGTTCATGTTTAGGGTTTCATGATCTCTTTGATTAAGGATCATAACCCTTATACACCACATGATTCATATTCATGTATGAATTCATGCTATCAGCTTCTTAACTTGATTAGGTCATATCAACTCTTCAGTCGAGTACATACAACTATGATTAACATAGTGTATCAAGTCATTGATCCTATAAGCAATTAGGGATTCATCCCTTAATTGGCACTTAATCACTTAGGTACTATTAGGGTTTCAACCTTTGTACCTTCATTTATTACCATTACTAATCATCATTGGATCAATAGAACATTCATCATCTTAATTCTCAAAAATTGAATTACATTGGACCTCCATTACATAAGGTATCCAAATGAATTAGGGTTTCCAATGTTGATTCCTTCAATCATTGGATTCATGGAACCATTCATCAATTGGACCTTCACCCATACTTCAATTGAGTTTAATAGGTCAACCTTCAACTGATTTGACCCTCAATTGACCCTCAATTGATCATCAATTGGGGTTGGAATCAATTGAATTAGGGTTTAGAATCAATGAACCTTCAATATTCATCAATGTGTAACTAGTTACTTCATAACTATTGAACCACCATTCAAATGGGGTATGACCTGACCCCAAACGGTCTTGAGGTCGTTTGGATGACCTCCAAATGGTATTGAGACCGTTTTCCCATCATATCACTCAAATCCAAGCAATCTAATTAGGGTTTGGTTCATTGAAGTGCTCACCAAATCAGCAATCTATTGCAGATCAACTTGATATCTTTAGACCTTCAACCACTGAACTATACTCAACCCTAGACGTCCAAACGGTCTTGGGTGACCACAAAACGGTCTTGAGACCGTTTGGATGAGCTCCAAACGGTCTTGAGACCGTTTTCCCATCATATCACTCAAATCCAAGCCATCCAATTAAGGTTTGGATCATTGGATTGATCACCAAATCAGCATTGCATTGTATAACAGCTTGGTACCTTTAGACCTTCAAACACCTAACCATACTCAACCCTAGACCTCCAAACGGTCTTGGGTGACCACCAAACGGTCTTGAGACCGTTTGGATGAGCTCCAAACGGTCTTGAGACCGTTTGTCCCATCCAACCTTTGGATTCTAGTGAAAAATCATCATGGATTGGTCTATCAAGTTGATCAACAAATCAGCACTACATTGCAATATGATTAGTACCTTTGGACCTTCAATTGGTCAACTATACTTGACCCCAGACCTCCAAACGGTCTTGGGGTGATCCCCAAACGGTCTTGAGACCGTTTGGATGATCCCCAAATGGTCTTGAGACCGTTTGGGCTAATCAACCCAAAATCTCAACTTAACTCATTGGAATTGCAGCACTATTTTCAATTAGGGTTTGCTTAATTGATTAGCCTTCAACTCATGATCCCTTTTGAGTTAACCCCTCAAATTTTGAGGGTCATTAACCAACATCATTAGGAATAGTAATCCCAAACGGTCAATGCTTGGTCAACGCACTCAAACGGTCTTGAGACCGTTTGCCCAAAACGTTCAATTAAATCAGATTGAAAATCAGCACTTAATCCAATTAGGTTTCCTAATTGATTAAGCTTCAACTCACGATTCCTTTTGAGTTAATCCCTAAAATTTGGAGGGTTATTAATAAACATAATTATAAACAGGAATACCAAACGGTAAATGCTTGTTCAACCATCTGAAACGGTCTTGAAACCGTTTTCTCAACCAGGTCAAGTTAATCAGGTTGAAAATCATCACATAATTCAATTTGATTGCCTAATTGATTGGCCTTCAACTCTCGATTCCTTTGGAGTTAATCCCTCAAATTTGTAGGGTTATCATCCTACATAATTAGGAACAAAATTCCCAAACGGTCAACGCTTGATCAGCCATCTCAAACGGTCTTGAGACCGTTTGCTCCCAAACGGTCTCAAACCGTTTTCCCTTAAACGGTTTGCTGAAACCGCATAGCCAATCAAATTAAAACGATTTGGAGTAGCTATCAAAACGGTTTTGCTTGGTAATTTTCTTTGGATAAGCATCTAGGATTATTTCATCATCCCCTTCCTTCGAACAACCAAGAACAGAAACCGTTCTTGATGGAAATTGCAGAAAAGAAACAAGAGTGTATCAAATTGAAGAAATCAATCAACAAAGCATAGAGAATTGATGCAATAGCAATGTTTAAGGGTTTGAGTTATAAAACCCGCCTCCAATTGAGCTCCAAAGCTCCAAGCTCACGCCATTAATGGTGGATGAAGCTCATGCAACTCCCCCTAGGCTCGTCCTCAAGCTTTTGATTGCAAAAGTTGGCTAGGGTTGAAGAGGAGATCGATAAAAGAAGGAATCCATAATTTATTTTCGATTTCCACCATGAAATCAAGGAGAACGAAGGTCAAGGGCTCACCCACAGGTTGGGGACGTGCTCCCTGCTCCTCCCTAGCTCCTTGGTCGGTTTTGCAAGCAAGGGAAAGAAGAAAATCCGAAATAGCCTTTCATTTGGCTTGAAAAAGGCACTTTTATAAGGAAATTGATGAGAGAGAAAATGCATTATTAAAATGCATTAAATTCCAAAAATATGGCCGCCTCTTCCCCCTCAAATCCCTTAAGGACGAGGAACCTTCCTTTTCCTTTAATTCTCCTTTATTATCCTTGATTTAAAGAAAATTAAATTAAGCACCTTAATGCTTATTATATTAATATCCATATGTGAGTGGGTTTTCTTTTTCTTATAATAAGGTGAGTGGAATTTCACCTACTTAGGATATTTTCGTTCCTTATCTTGGCAAAGGAACGTTCATCCTTATTCAAAATCAACCCAAAACATTTTGGTTGAAAGCCCTTCAATTATTTTTATTCATTTTTGCCCTAAATCAAATTAGGGTTTCAATTAGGCATTAATCTTGATTATTTTAATATCAAGATTCTCTCTCCTCCAACTTAATTCAAATGAGGCACCCATCTCATTTTATTTGCTCTACATGTTTCCAAGAAACATTAGGGACCTTATTGAAGTGGTAATTTGCATATTGAACCCTAGGTCTTGGGTAAATTGCACTTTTCACCAAAACTAGCTTTTAATGCACAACACTGCTTTACAAGCTTAATCTTGGTGCCCAAGCTTGTGAAAACCATACCACTACATCATATTCATTCTTATGATGTCTAAACATCATAGGAACATCTTACCATGCAACATTTGCAGTTTAACCCCTCAACTTGGGTAATTTGCACTTTGGTCCAAAATAAGCAAACATTGCTTCAACATTGCTCAAACAGGACCAAAATTGAAACATAAGTTTCTTATGAGGACTAATTACTTTTCCCAAGATAAGATTAAGAATCTACTTAACCTTATTAGGCAAAACATCTAGGGTTAAATCATAACCCAGGTCAGGGATGTTACAAATTATAAACCCCTAACAAGGATTTCGTCCTCGAAATCCCAAGAAAAGAAGGGATATATTGTTCATTAATCATGCCCTCAAGTCTCTACATATCATCTTAATATCATGGGGATATCATGAACTCTGTGATTCCACACAAAGCTCCTTTCATTAGCTCAACCTCATCAATGTTTATGCAGAGCATAAACCCCTAACATATGATGTTTATATTATTGAAAGGATAAAGCATAAAAGAACATACTTCAATAACCACTCAAGAATACTTATCAAAAGGGAAAACATATATATCTAACATAGATAATTTACTTAGAAACTCTATGTAATTGGGAATGTTCACATAGTTCTTCCTATTAGTTAGGAATGTCACATAGCTTTTCCCTTTTTGATTGGGAATGACACATAGCTCTTCCCTTTTTGATTGGGAATGACACATAGCTCTTCCCTTTTTGTTGGGGATGACACATAGCTTTCCCTTTTTTATTGGGAATGACACATAGCTCTTCCCTTTTTGTTGGGGATGACACATAGCTTTCCCTTTTTGTCTCATTATACTCTCTAGATTGTTTCAGAATGACTACTTGATCAGAGTAATAAAAAAGATAACAATCTAAGAGTTTCATACTTGCCTTATCTTCAATGATCATATACCTGGCCAGGGTATATAAGTATTGAGATTAGGTAGTATGCACTTACATGCTATCATATTTCTTGCTATTCATATCATTATACACACATGATTTTCCCTTGTTCCAACATGACTAAGTCATTTAGGAACTCTTTTAAAGCTCAAACTTTCTATATTAAGGACTGATAACCTAGATTGTAAAGCTAGTATCCAGTCCCCTATAT
This sequence comes from Alisma plantago-aquatica, assembly GCA_963693085.1. Taxonomy (NCBI): domain Eukaryota; kingdom Viridiplantae; phylum Streptophyta; class Magnoliopsida; order Alismatales; family Alismataceae; genus Alisma; species Alisma plantago-aquatica. Next base: position 758,551,617 of record OY856412.1, read on the forward strand.
GCATTATTGTTGCCCTAATCTGCCCAACAAGAGCATGATCATAGGATTCTCTATCCTGATCAGGTCTTAATGGGGATTCTCAGGCACTCATTCTATTCTTGCATGATCCTTGCACCACTTCTTGGTGCAACAACATTGCCCTAAGCAATGTGTTCCTTGTGCTCTCCAGTCATTTTAAAACTTTACCCTTTCTCTACACAAGCAGAAATCATTATAGGGTATACTGGAGGGCACTAACACAGACTCGATACCTTAGTCATATGTCTCTGTAGACTCAGCGAACCTAGAGCTCTGATACCACTAAATTGTGACGACCATCTCGTGAAAATAAGATTAACTAATGTGGAAGCGTTCATCAAGCAGCGGATTAGCGAAAATCACTAAAAATTAAAACTTTTTGCAAAGGGATCCATTCATAGGAAAACTCTTTCATTCAGAACCAAAGTAAAACTTTACATCCTGGTTCATATGTATACATCTCATGTACTTTTGCTTCTCGAGGAATACAAACATTAACTACTATGTCTTAACTGTACACAGGTAGTATAAAACCCTCGAGGCACTAAGCCAAAATCTCGAAATCATTAACTACTACTCCAAGGACCTGAGAGTACAGAGACAACACATAGGACTTCTATATACATCTGAACATGACATGACAGTCAATGTCTCCACCTGAGACTTTACTGTTGTCCATGCTACTACTGATGTCCTTCACCTCCTGAAGGATTCCTGTCTCCTCGTCCGCGTCCACCTAAAAATGTGGTTCCCACGGGGGTGAGACAATTATAAAAATTGCCCCAGCGAGAGATATAACTCTCCGCCAGAAACATTATTATTGCAACTTGAGAAGATGAATATGAATAGGGAAATTATATTTATTTGACAGCAGATATTTTAATGTCTAATAGATTAAATCATTATTCTATATCAAAAGCATTGCGACTGTAACTTGATAGAATCAACATGTCACCTATTCTTTAATGAATAGGAAGAACATGTATAACATCTATTCAAACAACAGAATCATTACCACTGCATTAACTTTCTTCAAGCTTAGATCATATATCTAAAGCCTGGCATTTTCAATGTGGAGTCATGGCCCGTAGCCATACTCTTTTCATAAGTGTTGGGATCTTAATCCCTCACTTCACCACTGGGTTTTTCTCATCCTTTCACAATTTCGATACCATAACCATGAAATCATGGGTATTCAAACCCTTTGTTCATCACTTGAGCACTGTTACCTCTTTCTCAGGTAACTAACACCTTTAGGTCATTTGATCAAGGTAAGTATGATACTTGCTACACAAGCATCCATCATGGCACTTGATGCACATTAACTCTCTTGCCACCTCTTACCAGGCACAAGGTATATTATAGCACACAAGGCCCAATAAACAAATTCAAACTAATAACACATCATAGATCATACCTGGCTATGCTCATCATCTCATGATACCTGCATGGTTAGCACATATAATAGCAGTACACCAATTATCTATCAATACCATGCAAAAACAATGTATTAATAATTTAAGGGTATTACCCTTAATCCTTTACCAGGATTTGGGTTTCCATCACACATGGCTCACAAAACCATTCTCATCTTGTCACCTCCCACTAGGCAACAACTTTATTCACATGGCGCACAAGGCCATTCACATCTTGTCACCTCTCACTAGGCAACAACTTTATTCACATGGCGCACAAGGCCATTCACATCTTGTCACCTCTCACTAGGTAACAACTTAAAACAAAGGCTTACAAGCCCAACTCATCTTGTTACTTCTTTCTAAGTAACAAAAACATAATGCCACATATGGCCAATCAATTCTCATCAAATAAACATCATAGCTCATACCTTAAGTTGAGAATTAACAAAACGACCATGTTAGGTCACTTTCAATTCAGCTCTAAGTCAAGCATAGGCCACCACGGCCGTGCTACCTTGCACGGTCGTACAAAGTGAAGCTACCACGGCCGTGCTACCCTACACGGTCGTGCTGAGTAAAGTCGCCACGGCCGTGCTGCCTTGCACGGTCGTGCTACATAGGATCATCACATGAATCATATTTATATATATATGAATTCTATTATTTGATCCTTTCAACTTGATTAGGTCACATCAACCCTTCAATCATATGCATACAACTATGATTAACATAGGGTACCAAGTCATTGGTCCTATAAGTAATTAGGTATGCATTCCCAATTAGGGTTTCTCATGAAATCACCCACAATTAGGGTTCCACAGGGATGCACCCTCAATTAGGGTTTCACTTGGAATCACCCTCAACTAGGGTTTCACATGGAATCACCCTCAACTAGGGTTTCACATTGATTCACCCTCAACTAGGGTTTCACATGGAATCACCCTCAACTAGAGTTTCACATTGAATCACCCTCAACTAGGGTTTCACATGGAATCACCCTCAACTAGGGTTTCACATGGAATCACCCTCAACTAGGGTTGAATTCAATAACCCTGTCAATTAGGGTTTATGTTCATGTTTAGGGTTTCATGATCTCTTTGATTAAGGATCATAACCCTTATACACCACATGATTCATATTCATGTATGAATTCATGCTATCAGCTTCTTAACTTGATTAGGTCATATCAACTCTTCAGTCGAGTACATACAACTATGATTAACATAGTGTATCAAGTCATTGATCCTATAAGCAATTAGGGATTCATCCCTTAATTGGCACTTAATCACTTAGATACTATTAGGGTTTCAACCTTTGTACCTTCATTTATTACCATTACTAATCATCATTGGATCAATAGAACATTCATCATCTTAATTCTCAAAAATTGAATTACATTGGACCTCCATTACATAAGGTATCCAAATGAATTAGGGTTTCCAATGTTGATTCCTTCAATCATTGGATTCATGGAACCATTCATCAATTGGACCTTCACCCATACTTCAATTGAGTTTAATAGGTCAACCTTCAACTGATTTGACCCTCAATTGACCCTCAATTGATCATCAATTGGGGTTGGAATCAATTGAATTAGGGTTTAGAATCAATGAACCTTCAATATTCATCAATGTGTAACTAGTTACTTCATAACTATTGAAACACCATTCAAATGGGGTATGACCTGACCCCAAACGGTCTTGAGGTCGTTTGTATGACCTCCAAACGGTATTGAGACCGTTTGCCCATCATATCACTCAAATCCAAGCAATCTAATTAGGGTTTGGTTCATTGAAGTGCTCACCAAATCAGCAATCAATTGCAGATCAACTTGATATCTTTAGACCTTCAACCACTGAACTATACTCAACCCTAGACCTCCAAACGGTCTTGGGTGACCACCAAACGGTCTTGAGACCGTTTGGATGAGCTCCAAACGGTCTTGAGACCGTTTGCCCATCATATCACTCAAATCCAAGCCATCCAATTAAGGTTTGGATCATTGGATTGATCACCAAATCAGCATTGCATTGTATAACAGCTTGGTACCTTTAGACCTTCAAACACCTAACCATACTCAACCCTAGACCTCCAAACGGTCTTGGGTGACCACCAAACGGTCTTGAGACCGTTTGAATGAGTTCCAAACGGTCTTGAGACCGTTTGGCCCATCCAACCTTTGGATTCTAGTGAAACATCATCATGGATTGGTCTATCAAGTTGATCAACAAATCAGCACTACATTGCAATATGATTAGTACCATTGGACCTTCAATTGGTCAACTATACTTGACCCCAGACCTCCAAATGGTCTTGGGGTGATCCCCAAATGGTCTTGAGACCGTTTGGTCTAATCAACCCAAAATCTCAACTTAACTCATTGGAATTTCAGCACTATTTTCAATTAGGGTTTGCCTAATTGATTACCCTTCAACTCATGATACCTTTTGCGTTAACCCCTCAAATTTGGAGGGTCATTAACCAACATCATTAGGAACAGTAATCCCAAACGGTCAACGCTTGGTCAACGCAATCAAACGGTCTTGAGACCGTTTGCCCAAAACGTTCAATTAAATCAGATTGAACATCAGCACTTAATCCAATTAGGTTTCCCTAATTGATTAGGCTTCAACTCACGATTCCTTTGGAGTTAATCCCTCAAATTTGGAGGGTTATTAATAAACATAATTATGAACAGGAATCCCAAACGGTCAACGCTTGGTCAACCATCCCTAACGGTCTTGAAACCGTTTGCTCAACCAGGTCAAGTTAATCAGGTTGAAAATCAGCACATAATTCAATTTGATTGCCTAATTGATTGGCCTTCAACTCTCGATTCCTTTGGAGTTAATCCCTCAAATTTGGAGGGTTATCAGCCTACATAATTAGGAACACAATTCCAAAACTTTAAACGCTTTGTCAACCATCTCAAATGGTCTTGAGACCGTTTGCTCCCAAACGGTCTCAAACCGTTTTCCCTTAAACGGTTTGCTGAAACCGCATAGCCAATCAAATTAAAACGATTTGGAGTAGCTATCAAAACGGTTTCGCTTGATAATTTTCTTTGGATAAGAATCTAGGATGATTTCATCATCCCCTTCCTTCGAAAAACCAAGAACAGCAACCGTTCTTGATGGAAATTGCAGCAAAGAAATAAGAGTGTATAAAATTGAAGAAATCAATCAACAAAGCATAGAGAATTGATGCAATAGCAATGTTTAAGGGTTTGATTTATAAAACCCGCCTCCAATTGAGCTCCAAAGCTCCAAGCTCACGCCATTAATGGTGGATGAATCTCTTGCAACTCCCCCTAGGCTCGTCCTCAAGCTTTTGATTGCAAAAGTTGGCTAGGGTTGAAGAGGAGATCGAAATAAGAAGGAATCCATAATTTATTTTCGATTTCCACCATGAAATCAAGGAGAACGAAGGTCAAGGGATCACCCACAGGTTGGGGACGTGCTCCCTGATCCTCCCTAGCTCCTTGGTCGGTTTTTCAAGCAAGGGAAAGAAGAAAATCCGAAATAGCCTTTCATTTGGCTTGAAAAAGGCACTTTTATAAGGAAATTGATGAGAGAGAAAATGCATTATTAAAATGCATTAAATTCCAAAAATATGGCCGCCTCTTCCCCCTCAAATCCCTTAAGGAAGAGGCACCTTCCTTTGACTTTAATTATCCTTCATTATCCTTGATTTAAAGAAAATCAAATTAAGCACCTTAATGCTTATTATATTAATATCCATATGTGAGTGGGTTTTCTTTTTCTTATAATAAGGTGAGTGGAATTTCACCTACTTAGGATATTTTCGTTCCTTATCTTGGCAAAGGAACGTTCATACTTATTCAAAATCAACCCAAAACATTTTGGTTGAAAGCCCTTCAATTATTTTTATTCATTTTTGCCCTAAATCAAATTAGGGTTTCAATTAGGCATTAATCTTGATTATTTTAATATCAAGCTTCTCTCTCCTCCAACTTAATTCAAATGAGGCACCCATCTCATTTTATTTGCTCTACATGTTTCCAAGAAACATTAGGGACCTTATTGAAGTGGTAATTTGCATATTGAACCCTAGGTCTTGGGTAAATTGCACTTTTCACCAAAACTAGCTTTTAATGCACAACACTGCTTTACAAGCTTAATCTTGGTGCCCAAGCTTGTGAAAACCATACCACTACATCATATTCATTCTTATGATGTCTCAACATCATAGGAACATCTTACCATGCAACATTTGCAGTTTAACCCCTCAACTTGGGTAATTTGCACTTTGGTCCAAAATAAGCAAACATTACTTCAACATTGCTCAAACAGGACCAAAATTGAAACATAAGTTTCTTATGAGGCCTAATTACCTTTCCCAAGATAAGATTAAGAATCTACTTAACCTTATTAGGCAAAACATCTAGGATTAAATCATAACCCAGGTCAGGGATGTTACACTCATGGTCAATGACCACATAACTTATGAGAAGGTAGGAGACATAACTAATAAAGAAAATGTCTGTTTAGATCTATAGATCTTGTAGTTGATGGATGTTTAGTCTTTTTGACCCCCACACCTATATATATCACACCCCTCATCATCCTAGCAAGCCGTTTCAAACCTAGAGCTACTAGAGTTTGTAGAGAACAAACTATTTATTTGAATATGTTTGGTTTATTAATATTCAAGATGGTTAATGTTGTTGAGTCAAAGCCTTGCATGTGCTTCCATGTCGTTGACAAATCTTATCTAGGGTGATTCCAAGCTTCCTAACCTAGTACCTTGCATCACATGCATAATATATTATCTCCTGATACATTTCATGTTTGTTCTTCTTCTTCTTTACCGTGAACAAAACCCATGGTGTTCCATGCTAAAACCCTGTTCACATATCTTAGAGTGATTCCTTTCTCTTTATCTTTCCCTATTTATCAGAGGAAAAAGATATCTTTGAGAAATTCAAGGGTGAATATCAGATTTTTGGTTCTCACATCGAGGGTTCTTTTGTGAACTTTTTGTTCATCTATTTTAATTTGAGTGATATAACCTTTAATATATTTATTTCCTACTCTATACCTACAAACCCTAATCTTACTCTAGTTTAACCTATGAGCTTGAAAGATGGGTTTTTATGGTTTGTTCTGTTATAATAAAATTGATTGTACAAATCTTTTTTTAGTGAAAATTGTACAAATTTCTTGTATTATCTAATCCATGGAATTCATTCATTAATATTAAACATGTCCCCTCTTAATAGAACAAAGGCTAAAACTTTGAAATGCATACTTTCATGACCTCAAATGTGATGTTTATGGTGTTTTGAGGCCATATAGTAAGAAAAAGAAACATGCATTAGCCTTTCTTGTCTGAAGATGTTTTCGGGTGAATTTTAGACATTTCCTTAGTTTCATTTTGTAGAAATTTTGAGAAAAATAGGCTCTCCCTATCTAAAAGCGGTTCAAATAGACATAAAGATTTTCTTTTAATGACTTTTTAGTACTACAGTGATCATTCATGCATTCCACCACCCCTCTTTCTGTTTAGGTGTCTAAGATGATTTAATAGACATTCCTAATAGTTATTCTACCATTTTTGACCTAAACTAGATAAGTGAAAGTATCTCATTTGAGCCATAACTGCCCTTCTATGCCTTAATTCATGTATCTAGCATAACTCTCACATCCATTGGATTTTATATATGCAATTTGGTATTTCGTCTTGTTTCTCTCATGTATGGAAATGTAAATCATTTCATATAATTATGAGATTTGTACGTATACTTAGATATGACTTTATAAGATAAATGGGCCTTGTTGTGTTTTAGATTGATAGATTAGACCTTGTAATGTCCAAGGATGGTTACATGTACCAATGGATGGGTATTTTGATTTTTTTTCGTTTTACATATCTTATTAAGTTGTATTATACTACATAAATTCTAAAATCATGTATTTGTGTCATGTTTCTAACTTGATTGATGCATTGAGAATTGGACTTAACTAACCCAGTGTAATGTACATCATGTGGTTCCCTAAAGCTGTAGAAACTATCCTAATGTTTGGTTTTTGGTATATTAAACCAATTTTCCATGTAGAGGTCTTGTAACATGAGAAGAAACCTAGAGCCATATACTTTCGACCGGAGGTTGTGTTATCAAGCACTAAATATGTTATGTGAATGAGCATGCACAAGATAATTGATATAATGATGTGTGATGTTTCAAATGACAACTGTAACATGAAATATGTAATCACAAAATTTCATACCCTATTATAGGTTCCTATTCCTGAGTACTTATATGGACCAATTTTTTTGTACTACCTTTGAGCACTCCATGAGTAGTCTGACCTTTGAGCACACTACTATGATTAAGATTGCTCTAATAAATGAAAACATCCAAATTTAGGCATTCATGATAAGTGATTAACTATAGGTTCATTCCTATATTGGACTTGATATTCCCAAAAAATGTTGGATTCTTAACTTTTTGAAATTTAATATTTTTGAAGATATAGTTTCTCAACTAGACTATATTGGGACTTTGAGGCACCAAACCAAAGAATAATCAAATCCCCCTGATTCCCAAGATGAAAACAAAAAAGATTCACACAACCCAACTAGGTTGTCCTAACAAAATTGACCCAAGTTGAACCAAACTGTGTTAGTTTTAAGCTTATACATAATAAGCAACAACCATCTTCATTAAGCTAATCCTACTTAGTTGATGCCATGAAATCGACTAGGTTTGACAAAACCAGACTTGTTTTGTGTTGAAACTTCATCAAACTCCTTGGTTGGATGACATTTGATGAACGTTAAGAGGTGAACCAACAACATATGAAAATCAAGTGATGTTCACTAATGGCTCCATGGATGGACAACTTCATCGACCTTCATGTCCACTTACTATTTTACAAGTGATGAATTAAATTTGGTATTAGTTCATGAACCCATCCTTGCTTCATCAAGCCATTTTATTAACTAATATGTCAATGGAAGCCAATTGATAGCACCTACATCTAGTGATAATCGATGGTAGGCATTTATAGTGATCATGAATAACACCAACCCATGACTTCATTGACCGATGAAAATTAGTAGCCAACATACTGATGTTGTAAAATCAGCTCTGGTTCATACAAACTGGGTTGGGTTCATTCCTTCACTTATGTAGACGTCATACAAAACCAGACCTGATTCATTTAAGTCGGGATAGGCTCATCCCTTTCACTGATGCATCACCTACCATACTAAATATCACTCATTGGCCACCCCACCAAGTTCCCCATTTTTGGTACTTAGACATCCATCTTATAGATCCAAGGACCTAGAGTGCTAAGGATCTCAACCTATGTCCAATCTCATTATTTTCTATCCATTTCCATCACTCTACACCATTTTCCATTGACCACCTCCATCCTGAACTCATTTTGAGTGCATTCACTAACTTTGTCATCAACCAACTAGGTGACAATTATGTGTAGTTTTAGTGTCACATTCCATCCTTTCTACCCTAAGTTAAACAACTTCTCAAGGAAAACAAAAAGGTTTTTAATCTTGGGTTGTGTGGTAGTTCACCCTTCTATCGTTTCATATCTACCTTCCTTTACTTTCCTTTCCATGCATGCATGTTTATTTCTCTTATTCCTTCACTTCGTAAAACTTTCTTAATTTTTAGTCTAACTTCACTACCTACTAGGATTTTGTTGCTTAATTTGTAGAATTAGTAATCAAGGCTATTCAATGTGAATTTAATAGCTAAATGTTTATCTACACACCTAATTGCCCTACCATCATCTTATTTGATTCACCCCCACTTCTTACAACTCATTGACTCTTTTCTTAAGTTTGGTGATCAGTATAGCGTTATGTGCCATTTTATAGTTTCAAAAAGCATTTTTACTTGATTCAGGTTGTGAATAACAAACTTTGGGTTCAAGTACAATTGGTTGGAGATATTGTACATCCAAACTCTGAGATGTGCTCTCACAAATTTGATTGTATCCTAAGGACCCTTGAACCATACTATGGATTTTTCCAAGGCACCAAACAAATGGTAATGATATTTTATTTTAAAGCAAGTTGTATTGTTCACTTTTGACAGAGTGTGTGCCTCCTCAAACTAGATACAGTCAAAAATAAAAAATAAAAATGTGCAAAAGAGTCTTGGATGCCAAAAAATCCAAAAATAACTCAAAATAGGTCAAAGAGATAGGAAATCATAAAAATATCTAACACCTAGGCCTATAAATTAGAATGTAAAGAATAAAGGCATGATTGTGAATAAAAGCATGAGTATTTGTTTTGTCTTTTAGAGACTTGAGGATGGTGCCCACCATGTGTATGCATATGCTTGCAAATTTGGGTACGTTGTGTTTGGTAATGTTGTCCTAAAATCTCATTAAAGGCTCTTTTGGAAACCCTAGAAGACCTAAGGCATTATCCTAGAAGTAAGGTTGGTATGAGCATGATACATGGAGTATGTTTCATTGCTTTAGGAAAATTGGCTTGGCCTGTTGAGACCGTTGCTTATTACAAGGACCATCCTCATGCAGATCATGATCTTCAGAAGTTGTTAGAGTATTTTATTTTTTATTTTTCTTTAGGGACTAACTAGGTGTAAGGGGCATTGTTCCTTATTCATTTACATGAATACATGATGGCAACTCATTACTCATCTTCATTTTCCACTTGATTTGTTAGATGGATACACCTTAAATCTCACATTTTTTGTCCAAGATCCCACCAATCATGGATTTTAGTGGACTCACTTGAACATGCACAAAAATATTGTGATCTTACATTAGATGGTTTTTCTTACACTGTGGGGTTGTATTCTAAAAAAACATGTCTCGAGATACTCATGGTTTTGAATTTGTTTTTCTAACCCTGACATCTAATGCCAAGCTTAATTTAGATGCTATCTTTTTTCTTTGAGTTAGAGTCCTAATTTGAGGACAAGAAAATGATTAAGCTTTGGGTGATTGATAATTCCCACATATCAGTATTAACGATAAGTAATCAACCAAAATTCCATGCCATATTATCTTTTATATGCCCACATGACATTAGATACTTATCATTTTGTAATTTACCCTTTTTGAAGATATAGTTTCCCAATTAGAAAATTATGGGACTTGCAGGCACCAAACTGAATAGACATCACCCCCCCTATTCTCAAGATGAAAATCAAAATCATTCAATCTAACCATATAAATCAACCTGGGTTCAAAAAAACTAGTAAGGGGTCAACCCTAGACACAACAGTATACCACCATCTTCATTGAGCTAATCATTCCAAGTTGATGCCATGATCCGACCAAGTTCAGTGAAATAGGACCAAGTTAGTGTTATAACTTCATTGACATCCTTTGTTAGATGATAATCAATATATGTCAAGAGGTGAATCATCAACCAATGATGTGCACTGGTGGCTTACTCAATGAACAACTTCATCAACCTTAATGCCCACTTAACATTTCACAACAATGGTCAAAACCAGGGTGATTTCACAAACCAACCCTTGGTTAAATAAACCATGTCATTAACTAAGATAGTGATGGAAGCCAACCTATGAAACCTATCGATGGTGCCAATTGCTGGCTGGTAATGACGGTGACTATTGATGCCACTGACTGACAACTTTTCTGACTAATGGAAATCAATGCCCAACAGAATGATACCAACAAAATGACCATGGTTCACCCCAATCAGGTTGAGTTCATTCATTCACTTATCCATCTATCATACAAAACTGACATTGATTGGGACAGAGTCAAGGAGAAAGGAGGTCAAGTAGTATAGAAGGCCCAAGCAGACGGCTTAGAGGATGAGATCCTACCCATCTAGATGTTAAGGAATGAGAGACAACTCCCTTATTTAGGATAATCTCTTTGTCTTCCTATTTTCTTCTACTATTCTCCTTTATTTATGTACAAATGAAGTAAATCTTTCTTTATTAGGAGCCAACTATACTTGACTATATTTAGTTGAGCTCCTCCTTGGTTGTGTAGCCCAATTTTGCAATGTTTATATATTTTGGTACTAACCAAGTAGTTAATATTTAGATCGAGGATGTTATTTTTCTATGATATCAATTTAGTTATTATTTTTAAATTGGGTAATTTTGTTCTGGCACGAACTTACATTTTTGCTAACCTCAAAATGTTAGTGATAAGAATGAGTATATGAGGTAGTTTAGAGGTAACTATGAGAGGACAAGGTCCAAAGAAGGAACTTTCTGGAGTCCAAAGTTAGAGAAATCTAGGATTAACTACAAACTCATCTTAGGTTTGCCCTATGGTGGTTGTATTGTTGTGGTTTGGATTCCTGGTAGATCTTTCACCACTCCTAATGCTCATATCTAATTTGGACCCATGAGATATGCTTGAACAATTTGATGTGTGTATCCATGATCCTCGAGAGAGGTATTGGGATATTGATGGGGTTTTAGTCGTGATACACAATAGTGAGTCGGATGATCCCCACAAGACACATGTGGGTTAGGATGTTAGTTTCTAGCTAGGGTATTCTAAGGTTGTATATTCCTAATAATAAGGTATTTTGATTGTCTAATTCAGGTTTCATACTCACAAACTTCTTCTCTCATTTAGTAATATTTGATATATTTTCTTTTTATTTACTCCATTCTATATTCTAGACTTGGTTTAGTTTTATGCATATATCTACCATCCAATTTTTTCAGACAAGTAAGAACCAAAGCTTAAATTAATAAACATCCCTACGCCATTGTGTCTGATCGTACCTTACTATCTCAACCATGTATGACATTGTAGGATTCCCAAGGATTTCATGTTAATCATTTGAATTTTTATAAACATTTGGTCCCTAGGATGATCTGAGTTCTTATAGAGTTTAGTAATCATAAAAACTTTATGTAACATGTAGGGGATTTCACAATCACTACTCAATCATTTTACTTGGTTCATCTCAAACTACATATGGCTAGTCTTAAGATATGGTACATGTGTTATATATGTGTAGATTTTAAATGGTGAATTTACATTGTGATGTTAAATGTACACTTACACCTATCAATTAATTTTGTATTATACATTTGCTTATCATACACTTACTTCATGTTCATATATTATTCATACTATTATTGTATTATGTGCTCATTTATTCTTTAATATTTTTATCTTGTAAGGTATTAATTTTGTCAGTTGTTATATCATATTGGTAGGACATGGCTCTCACCTCATAGTTTTCCATATCCTTTAGGTGATCGGTAGAATACCCATGTTATTTTGGAAAGGATAAGTTTCCTAGAGGGTAATAGAGCATTGAGGTTGGTGATGGTGTTGTGCTGTTGTGTATACAATCATCCATGCACTCATAGGCCCAGGAAGGGATATACTAGTAAGATGTATCTACCACTCTTGTGTTTTATCTTGCATGCATTTATAAGATGCATATGTTGTTACTTTGATGGTTATGATATATGTTTGGTATGTAGGGGTGACATTGGTCAAAGAACTATAATTTGGTAAATAAAACTAAGATGTTAGAACAAATTAAGATTGACCCTTGTACAATCTTGTCTAAAATGGAATCATTTTTTATTTTTTATGAAATCTTTTGATTGAAGATTTTTTTACCATCAATGTTTTGTTTTGAGTAATCTCATATTTTTGTGTTGTAGCCTAACAATAAGGGTATCTTTATTGTATTTGGTTGGGGGAGTAAGAAGATGCAAGCATAAGAGTAGACACAGATTGGATCATGTACATAACTTCTTTATATGATTAACTACATTATTTTTTCTCTAATTCACTATAATCATTTAATGACGGGATATTCATGGATATGTTTCAATTATAAATAGGAGGAATGCCATGTTTCATCTCTATCGGTTCCTCTAACACTTTCCATCCTTTTTTGAGAGTGTATCACTAATATTCAATAGCTACAAAGGGTGAACTATAAAAAAAAGTCAACATTAAGAATTAGTTGTGAACAAACGGTAGTGAATGTCAAATACTAAATATAATAGTGATTAGCATACAAACTAATCTGACTTGGTAATGGCTCCAATTAGCCAATGAAAAACTAGGAATTGAAATTTTAAGCTAAATGCAAGCAAGCAGTCCAAACTAATCAATGATATTAATTATAAGATGAAAACTACAAAAAGAACATAAAAATGGATAAGTGTGGTATGGAAAAGATTATATGCCACACACATCCTCCAACCCAAGCTTATAAATTTTATTATCCCTGAGAAAACACTAAATCCAAGATAGAGGAGAAAAAATCTTGATGGTCATTTGGGTGCCCCTTGAAGCTCAAAAAGGGTCTAGCTACAACAATGTAAACAAAGTTTTGAACCTTGAACAAAAAGCTACATTTTCTACAATGTGATTGGACAATTGTGGAAACTTGGATGGACTTTTAGGATTCTTTATATAATGTTGTTTTTCACCTCAAAATTCTTTCAATAACATTTCCATATACTTCCTTATCAGTAAAGGTAGTGAAATAGCTAATTGTGGATCTGTAAGAAGAGGAACATAGTAGAAGTGGTGAATGTCTGGTGGCTTCCAAATAATCCTTTCAATGAAAACCAGTAGAGGATACCTTCTTAAGTGGTAATATATTATGTAAAAGAAAATCCACAAATAAAAATATAAATTATGGTGAATCATGTGGAGTATGCACCTCTGGTTTCTTCTCATCACCAAGGTCTGCATTTAGGCAGTGTAGTGATGGAAAAGGAGAAAGTACATTATCTATAATATTAGTACAATGTATATTTTTATATGGTTTTGCATCCACCTGGACAACCATCCAATCAACATGAGTTTTTCTAAAACCATTGGCTTCTTTCATTAACTCAACATGTTTCTCTAATTCTTCTGCATGTCACATTCACCACTCATCTAGTATTTGGAAGGAACTAGAAATGCACAACTAGAAAAAACAATAATTGGTCGTATGTATGCCTCAAGTTGAAGTAGTACCTCATCATCTAAAAGTAATTGGATACATGGTAGATGTTGGTTGTTCATTTCCTTCCAACAAGTTTTTTACATAAAATCATCCTATGTTGAGTCATCATTGTTGACATTTTGTATTGTCCATAGAAAGATGAACTATTGTAGAGCCTCTAGTTTTGCAGCCATGCAAAGGTCACTCGTTGGATGATACCATGTGTTGTCTTAGAGATGCCTTTCTGTTGACTATGTGACTATCAATGTATCATATTTCATAATATTATATGTATTTGGCTTTTCTGGCTGCCCTAAGTAACTTTCAAGTAAACCCATCAATGCTTATGCTAGCTGGGAGAGTCATCTTTTCATTTGAGCAAGGATCACCTCCATCATTTTTCTAGTGATTTCTTTGTTGACAAGAATCACTGCTTGATCATTTATCATCTTCTCGATAATGTCTATCCTATCATTTTTATTTACTATACAATGATTTTTATAAGAAGGCTCTTCATTGTAACACCAAAGCATTGTTGATTGTAGCCCGCCTTGTCAAGATAATTATCTACATAGCATGGCTCCTCATTTCATCATCTAAATCTCTTTGAATGTATTCCAATTCATATCCATAATGTGGGTGTGATAAGTTGGACATTTCCCTCACCTCACATATGTGCTATGCCCTTAACCCTCACTCGTCCTCTCAATATTGAATTCAATTTCATGATTTGAATGTGTTTTGGTGTTTCATTGGTTTGTCTAATTTATAGGTGTCTTGTTGTGACACTCAATTTTCTTCTAGACCTATGTTTCAAATCCCTAACCTGACGCCATATTGAAATTTAGTTTGAACCTAATGACTATCATCAACTTACTCAATTATGTAATTTAAGTTGCAAATATTCTAATTTTCTTTCCAACAATACAAAATCATCTCGATCCGATCTCTGAAGCTCAAGATGTGACCTTTAGAATTTCAATCACTTTAGAATTGTTTGAGTCTATTCAGTTGAACTTTTAGCCTGATTGGGGCTACCTTTCTAGGTGTGTGACCCATTTCTCCTTTCCCCTTCCCTTTAGCGACCTAGATCCCATCTTGTAGACCAATGATGTTCCACTATTCCTGGACCACAAAAGATTATCCCTTGGATCCATCAACCACAGATCATGACCCAAATCTAATGGCTAGAAAAATGTCCCTACCTCTGTACGACGGCCAGCATCCATGGTGTTGAACACCACCTACTCCTTCTTTTCATGCCCCTTTTGATACAGGTTAACCCTCATTTCTCCTATAAAACAACTACCCCTACTCATCCACACTTTTTTCTTGGCATTTCATAAACCCTAACGCCTCCTTTCTTCTTTTTCTTCTTCCTCTAGCCATCAGCGCCTCCATGGAGTTTGATATTAGGGCTTCTTGCCCCGCGGTTCCTCGAACTTGATTGTTTATCATCTTTATCTCTGTGGGAGCTGGGCAGAACCAACCGACCTCTTCCTTTCCTATATCAAGGCTTGGTGCTTCACCATGTCCTTCACTCTGGTAGCCACATCATCGTAGAACTATAGGCGGGTATTTCATGGAAGCAAGCCAGACAAAGTGCGGTCTTTGCACTGTGTTGGACTATTGGACGATGCTTGGTGGAGTTTGAGAGCAGTCGGTGGTTGCCATCTAATGCTAGAAGGGATGAGGAGTGATCAAGAGCGGTCATGTTGGACAAAATGCCTAGCTGGGTACGGTCAAAAGTCCAGCAAGCCAATCATATGTGCACCATCCGGGGCCTTGATCTAAGCCCTTATATCCAAATTTAAGGGTCAAGATGTGTTTTTATTGAGATGAACCTTTGAAATTTTGTATCTCATAACTCTCTGGCCCAAATGAAACATATAATATATGCTTTTCAATTTAAAAAGGAGATATAGCCACTAAAAATGGTTTCACAAGGTAATTCTACTCGTAGTTCTCTTGTTTTTCTAAAGGTGATACATTTATGCTTATTCAATGGTCTTTGTTCCCTTTTTATGCTTCCTTGTGTTAATAATGGTCTTATAGTGTCCTAAATCATTTCAATTAGTAATCTTATCTCACTTTAGATGTGATTGATGACTTGAAATATCTATGTGTATCCCTATTGGTTATTGTGACGCAAAATGACTCTTTATTGCACTTTCATGATGTAACTTGACTTAGTATGAAGTTTTGTCCTAATTTGTAAATATGAAACCTCTTAACCTCAAAGGTCAATAATCTACAGTTCACTTTTATTGTTCATGACGTCTTGGGTCACCTAATTGCACCCTAAAGAAATTTTGACCCTCTATGGCTATTTTTCCCTAAAATGGTCCATTTATGTGCTTACATGATATAACTTGATCTAGTCTTGGACTTTGTCTTAGTTTGTTATCATCTAATATTTATGTATTGAAATCAATCGTCTTTACTAGGTCTTTCTAGATAATGATCTAAGAGTACATGCTGAAGTAACCCATGTTTCATTCGTGATACCTAAAGTACTGCCTTTGTTCATTGAAATGATCCACTTGACTTAGTTTGCTACCATATAATGGATATATAACTTTATACAAATTCTTGTCCTATTTTTTTTTCAAATTAGTTGTTTTATCATGTTAGTGGCACAAGATACCAACTTTATCAATCATAATCTCTTCTATGATTGTAGGACTTGGATAAACGATGCTAGTGCTTGAAATGGATCTTGAATGACTAAATGTGATCTTACATGAATAGACTTTATTGATAATTATCATGCTTCCTCATTGAAAAATTAGACTTTACCTCTATCTTGTATCATTATAATTTGGATGGTTTTGTCTAGACCTAGGCCTTAATGTTGATACCTATGCTATGTTGAATCGATACATGCATGTTTGGAAGTTTGGAAATTATGTTTTTTTCTAATTGAAACATAGGTCTAAGGGAACATCCAAATGAATCATATGATGCTTTAGTTATCAAAACTCTATTGATCTAAGACCCCCATGCTATATCTTTTGCATCTTTGCCCCCTTTAGACTAGACCATCTCTAGAGATCTTATCATAACTTGCTCACTACTCAGAAGGTACACTTAATCTATTGACCCTGGTATGACATTGGTATATGCTCGTATGAATGCTTGTCTAGATAATTACTTGTTTGAGCTACAGTTCCCTATGAATACTAATTTCATGTTGACTATAGTATGTTGATAAACCTTGAATATAACATATAGAAATCCATTATATAACCTTACATGCCTGAATTCTCAATGTAAGGGCACAAGGCACGAATAAAATATGGTTACCTCATTGACTTTGGTCTTGAGGTCCCTCATGTAGAAATAGGGAGCATATAGGTTTTGAGCCTCAAATGCCCCCATGGACCCTTCCTTGAGAAGTGGTAAAAGGCCTATATTGATATAACGAAAAAAGAAACCTAAAACATGATTTGTATAAAACAATGTTGTTAAGTGTTCTTTCCTTGTTTCTAGTTCTTGTTGATTATGATGTTTCCAACCAAGCAACTTTTATATTACTCTTAAACTATGGTTACATGTTTTTCATAGCGTACTCAATGCAATCACATTGATATATTTTTTTTATCAAATTTGTAGTTGTCAATAAAGATCTATTGCACTCAAGTCTCTAAGATCTAAAATGAAACATCAACGGCTTATTTTGAAATAGAAATGTGTACACGCTTCTCTATTCCCTTTAATATTTTGTTATATTTTGTCGTTACTACTTTTGATGTATATTGCTGGTGTGAAACTATTTGTCATTCTATGGACGGACGCCCAAGTAAACTCGCCTTTGGCTATTTAGACATTAGGAGTATTGACTTAGGGTAACAAATAGTCTTGTGATAGTGGTGGCACACCATAAGGTTTGTTTAAGGTCCTACGTTGTATTTGTTTCAATTATGAAGACAGTTTGGGGAAACACCACTCATCATTAAATTAGTAGCCCCATATTTGACATTAAATATTTGCAATCTTGGTCACTTGCCTTTAATTTGAATGCCCAAAACATTGAGAAATTGACTCATGTTTAACTTGAATGCTTGAAAAAAGAGAAATTGACTAATAGGATCCATGAACTATAGTACCAATGAATTCATGAATACACATTTTTAAGAATACACATAGAATAATAAAAATGAAAAAGAGAAATAAAATAGAAGAAATTAAGAATTGAAAATTATTTATAAAACCAAACTAGAAAATGTGAAAACAAAATAAGAAGAAATATTTACATCCATAAGCTAAAAGGTCAATACGTTCACTTGTCCCCAACAATGATGCCAAAGTTTCATGTGATACTCTCATACTTTCAAAATACTATATTTCACCTAAACTAATGGTACGTCACCCTCACCTGCAAGGACATGAGCCATGTTGCAATATAGTTAAAAAATTGTTTAATAATTTCTTGACTAACTAAAATCATTATCAATTGTTTGTACATTTTGTACAAATGCAGTCAATTCCAAGTCCAAGTAAATGAAGAGGGTTGGTGGTAGGTTAACAGTTAGTCATGAAACTTTATCATTCTTTTAGTGACGTTGATCATTATAAGAACTTCATTGGAGTGTCTCTACATAGTGAGGAATTTTTTCTACACCATGTGAAGTGATAAATATGCAAGTGGTTTCAACATAACATTGCCTAATGGTATTGAGAGACAGGTAAGGGTCTCTACGCTTTGGACAAGTGTGGGTAAATAAACTAGTACCACATTATTGTTTACTAGGTGTAGAGAAAATGTGCAAGAGCAATATTTTTTTATGAAGATAAGTTAAAAAGCAAGTTAAAAAATGATTATAGTGGGATTATGGATTATTGTCTCTTAGACATGAAATCCTTTGGAGAGATTGGATACCATGCTTAGAAGAAAAGTCAATATAGCTTGCTTTGGGGAAACCAAGTGGACATGGGAACAAATGTTGATAGGTTGGAGATGTAAAGGTACAAAATATAGTATACATGTATTGACAACATATTAACGAAGTAAGCATTATTGTGAATAACATGTTGAAGAATGATTTTTTCAAGATCACAAAGATGGAAGATAGAATAATTTCTATTAAGGTTGTTCTTGGGGATGAGATTTTTAATAGTAGTATCTCTTACGAACCCATGGTGGTGTTAGTGAGAAGATAACATGGTTGAATTGTTGCAAGGAATCGATAGAAGAAAATATCATTATATATAGTGATTTTAATGGACACTTGGGGGGTAAAAGGTGCTATATGAGAGAGTTCATGTTGGTTTTAGATATGGAAATAGAAATGGAGAAGGGGACATGCTATTGAAGTTTGCATATGCATATGATATGATTAAAAAACATCCATTTTAAGAAAAAATGTTTACATAAAATTACTTTCTATAGTGGGCACAATTGTATCCAAATTGATTACTTCCTTATAAGGAGGGTGGACTGCAAAGTATGCAATGATTGTAAAGTATCCAAGGGAGGAAGTCTCCACCCAACATAGGTTGGTGCTTTTGGATAATAATGTGAAGACCAACAGATGCAAGCATAACAAAAAACAAGTTGGAAAGATGGTGTAATATTAAAGGAAAGAATAAATTGAATTTTTATGATGAACTCATCAAGGAGGGTACTTGGAACTTGGAGTTTGATGTTAATACTATGTAAGATAATATGATCTCTTACATAACAAAAATTGCCAAAGAGATTTTAAGGAAGACCAATGGTGTGGGCCTCCAAAAAAAGAGGCTTGTGGTGGAATGATGGAGTATAAAAGATATTAAACTCAAAAGGGAGATTTATTAGAGCTTTTTCCAAATATCAAGATGATGCAACTTTTCAAATATATAAGAAAGTAAAGAGAAAACTAAAATGGTTGTGTAAGATGCAAGGTCTAGATACTTTGAAGAGATTAATAATAAGTTGGACACTGGAGAAGGGGGAAACAATATATATAAAATTGCTTGTATATGAGACGTGAAAGGAAGAGACTTGAGTCAAGTGAAATGTATCAAAAATGAAGATGGTCGAGTGGTGGTGAAGAATGATGATATCAAGACCAAATGGAGAAAGTATTGTCATAATATTTTCAATGGAGATACTATGAGTAATGTAATAGATTCATGTGACATGAATACAAGACACATCATTTACACATGATGAGCTACACTATTTGAGGTCAAGAATGATTTGAAAAGATGGTAATGAAAAAGGCATGTGGACCAGAGCATTCTTATTGATGTATGTAAGAATAAGAGGGGTAAATATGCTATGCGGTTCACAAATTTCTTTAATAAGATTATGAAGAACAAAAAGATGCAAAAATAAGTTGAGAAATTGTACTATAACTGAAATGACCGCCATCAAACTAACAACCAAATCATTACTAATTATGCGGAATTACCATAAATAGCATATTAACAAAAATCACTAAAAATTAAAAACCATTTTGCAAGGATATCGTCTACTAGAAAACTCATACTGAAAGATCCAAATCTATACATAACATGATTTACATTGTACAACACCATTTCATCTCGTCTTGAGGATAAATATAATAGTTGCTCTATCAACACATGTACTAGAGCAACATAAAACCTTGAGGCATACAAGCCAAAATCTCAAATTGTTCATGAAACCATTATGAACTGACTCAAAGGACCTGAGAGTACAGAGACAACCCATAGGACTTCTATCTACAAGACATGACAGACAGTACACTCAACCTGAGTTGTTACTGTTGCCCCAGCTGTTGTTCCTCCTCTGCAGAAAGGTCTTTACCTCCTCGTACATGTCCACCTAAAAATTGTGGATCCCACGGGGTGAGACAATTGTCCCAGCGAGAGATATAACTCTCTGCTGACCATATTATTATCACTGATAAGCATTTATAAAACTGAGCAGAGGTTCTTTTATATTAATAGGCAGGATTAATCATTGTATGAATAGTACATAGTATTCTCTTTACTTAAAAAAAAGAATCATATAACCATGGTAGAGTAATAAGCCATCTATCTACTTTACAAGGAATGTAAAGAAACATAAATAACATCTATCAACTAAGATGTATAACTGAAGCATGTATCAACTAATGTTTTCCGTATTTGATCCTTAAGCAAATACACTACATGGTTGATTTCATTTTACAATCACACTTATGCCCAAAGGAGATGAAGTATATCGTTCATCCTCCAACCGACCACTAGTAAGTCGAAATCAGTACTATACAAGGTCAATGGCAGAGCCGGCTGTCAAGACCTCACATGTCTCGGTCAGTACGAGACCACTTAGATTTAGCATGACATCTTGTGCCATCTATAATTAGCTATGTTGGGGTATAACGACATATTCACTATAGATTTACTGTCGTGCCATTTACTCTCTTTGGGAGAAGACCACTTAGCTTTCCCGTATAATTCTATCAGGAAGACCACTGAGTGATCCTAGTTTTAGTTTCATTAGGAAGTCCATTAAGCAACCTGGTGTATTTGGGGAGTCCACTGAGCACCCTCATTCAATGATCGCATATTCAAAAATATGCATATCGAGTAAAACTCATTTCACCATTCAACATATGCTGATACTAAATGGATATATGGTCTGGGCAACTACATGATAATATTCAACTTGCTTAATTAAATGCATTACAATATATTTTAGCATCAATCAAGTTGTAATCAAGAATTATATCATATGCTACAAAGAAGGCATAATATGTTTATCAAGTACTTTCATGATTCTTTGAAACACATAGAACACTTTGGAACACATAGAACACTTAGGATCTCCATCTCTTATCATCATATATGGGCATTTAACCCTTAGTTCATCACTAAACCTTGTTACCTCTGTAACAGGTAACTAATACCTCTAGGTCATCAGACCAAGGTATTAATTCACATAGTTCACAAAGCTTATTTAATATCTGGTCACCTTTCACTAAGCAACAATTATTTTTCAAAACATCAAATTATATAACCATTATACTTGTTGTACAAATTAATGGTCACCTCTTACTAGGCGATAACTATTCACATGGCTTGCAAGGCTCATTAAACATCTTATTACTAACAATTATCTTTTTATGTCATCAAACCACATAAACATTATACTTGTTATACAAGTATTTAACATGTTTCACAAGACTTATGCAATAAGAGAAATACAACCTTCCCATTATTAGGGTTAGGGTTTCCCTTTTTAACTGAATAGGGTTTCAAGTTCATATAATTAATCCAAACCCTATTTCATTGCTCCACACATCCAGGAGCATACATTGATATTATAAATATTCAATCATACTTATTTATTCTCATCATTTATTATTAAATGATTATCAACACAAAGTATGAGTTTCTCTCTCATCCTCACTAAGATATTGATTATATCATACTTTTGGTTCAATCCTCCTCTTGAGGAATATTAGCTTATCACTAACAATTCACATCGTCTTTTATATTGCAATTAATACAACATGCAACATATGTCACTCAATCAATCACATATGATTGAAGTATCCCTACCATATCAGGTATCAAGATGTGTGTATATTATCATATCATGCTTTAAGATACATTCATTATTTCATGTCGTGTATCCATATCGAGCATGTGGTATAACCACATCACCATGTCATGTTTTAGGGTGTATCCCCTAATCATCATATCATGTACCCATATCCAATTGACTATCACTTAGTTCTTATCATCTCAAGATAACTTCATATCGGGTATGAGCTAGGTGCTTGACCCCATATCAAGTAGGAGTTATGTGCTTGGTGCCATATTGTGCCTAAGGTGTGCAACATATCGGGCATAGAGTATATGCCTCATCATGTATCGTTTAAGTGGTATACACAAGATACCATATTGGTTTCCCATCCAAGATTTGATGGTATATATGCCCATAGAGCCATCCCAAGAGATTGCATGGAGTCAGATATTAATTAATCAATTAATGTGATTATTTGGTTAATTAATGAATTCCAAAAATATTTTAATTAATCCACGAGCATTTTAATTAACGCAATGTTTTTATTTATCGATGGATTTAGGAAACCCTACTTCCCTTCGTCTCCTATCTAAAGGAGCTTGACGGTCGATACTATATAAGATATTGAGAGAGGTTTTTCAGTTTACACTCACATACGTAAACCCTAGCCATCATCGTCCTTAGGAGAGAAAGGAGAGCACCACAACGCTAGCACGCTATCACACAAAGACAAATCCTTGCCGCCGGCTTACGAAGCGTTACGTGGAGTTCCAGTCCATCCGTGTGGACTGAGTAGACCTGCGTTCAGAGGACATCTACAACCATCCGTACATGCTATGAGTGGCATACATCACCACACGAAAGGAGCACCACTGGATCTTCCTATGACACACTTAACAAATGGGAGAGAAGTTTCGTCTGTGTAGGCCAGCATCATTGCACACCATCGTGTAGTGGGATATCACCGGACTTGCTCCGCGATAAGGTATAGCATGCAAACACTCTTTCTGAATACGCTGTTGTTGACGAGATACTATTTTTGGTTGCATGGAATTTTTGTTGCTTTCATCGTGCATGTTTTCTCCACAAAACCCAACAGGATTATCATATTGGGTCTCCATATTGGGTAACATATCGGGTCACCATGTTAGGTAGACCCTTAGGCACATAACCTCTGTATACCTTCAAGGATCAGCCCTATCATATAGTTACATGACAAACTAGGTGTCTAATTGAATTCCCTTATCACAATCTATTACTCAAAAGGATAGGGATATCAGATTTCAATCCATCATCTAGAGTTATTTATCATATTAGGTAGGATGGGCCATATCGTGCATGAGGCATGAGTTGGACCTCATATCGTTCTCAAGATAGAAGTAGGTGTTATTCCTATCATCTAAGGGATATCAATCATATCATACATGTGGTATCATTCCGCCTATATCGGTTTACCCATCACCTTGGGTTTCCCACTCTATGTTGATTAGAGTGCTTACTATCTCTATACCATGTAAGAGGTGTAGTTCTAGACTTGTATCATGTATAAGGGGTAAGTGGGTATCTCCATATTGTTCATAAATCATGGCTCATATCGTGTATGAGCCAACATATTTCCCCATTTTGGGTTAACCCCCGTCTTGGGTTTCATATCGGGTTGAGGTATTTCAACCATATCGGGTTATACCTTATATTTGAATCCATATATTATATTGTGCATAAGTGTATGTTGATTCAATCATATCATGCACCAGATGTTTGCTTCAAGATATCATGTACCAGGTGTGTATTACATGATCATATCGTGCAAGGAGTACTTGCTTGTCTTACTCATATTGGGTTACCCAAACTAGGGTTTTGACATATCGACTTACAAGTATACACTTGACCCTATATTGTGAATGGAGTCTTTTCTTGACTTCCTATCATGCAATAGGTATATGTCTAACACCATATCGTTTACCAAGGTATGAACTTCATCTCCAAATCGTGTGAGGAGATTTACACTCATAAACATATCGTGCAAGTGATGTTTGTATATATCCATATCGGGTTAGAGGTACTTGTTTGTGTGCTTGAACTCGATATCAATTTATAAAGTGATACCATATTTTTCAAGCTCTACACCTTCGTTCTAATTGTTCCAGTTTATGAATAATAGGTCTAGGCAATTCTTAAAACTCATGGATTCATAAAGTATTCAATAAAAACTGAGACTTGAAAGTAAATAATCTAGTGTAACAAGTTAAGTGGTAAATAATAACATGATTGGGTTTAGGTTATATAACCCGCCTTGTAAACAACTTCAAAGCTCCAAGCTCCAAAGCTTTACGTTCCTAAGGTTGAAGATGAACTTTCCCAAGGTCCAAGGCTCGTTCACCACTCTTAAGATTGGTGCTCGAGCTCCCTTTGCTCTTTGAGATACTTTGCATGATACCTAAGGGGCTTTGAATGATATCTCCAAGGGAGATGGTTTGTGGGGTTCGTAAACTTTCATAACTATGTGGAAGGTGAAGTATATATACATGGGTTCATGAGATAAAGTGTATAAGAGGTGTCTTCACCTCAAGGTACTAGATGACACGTGGCCATGCATGGTTGACATGTGGACATGCATGCACACATACATATCTTGCTATGCAAGAGTCTTGAGGATAATCTAGAGATAATATCTCGGCCATCCTTTATCTTGTTGGATAAGTTTCCTCATCTTTATCTCATCATTAAGGCAATCTGATACACTTTTTGCAAGGAACTTGCAACTCATCATGGGCCACCCCCATGAGGTGCCTTTCCTGTCATGGCCTTTGCCAAGGCTCAAAAAATAGATAGGAGACTTCTATTATGGCTCCTTGACCGATAGGGCTCCTATACCAAGTCTACAACTCGATACAACACATATAATGCTTTTCCTTTAATTCTTCCTTGATCTATTTATCACCAAGAGTATTGTCATTCAAAGATGACTCAAACATAGAGTCTCCTTCTTTCTCTTTCCTCTAAAAGATACATAGAGGGATTAGGGACACTCTAGAGGTGGTAATTTGCATTCCTAACCTATATTTTGGGTAAATTACAAATTGTACCAAAATTGGTGCACATAGTACTAGCATTGTTCAAACAAGTTATAACTTGGGATTTAGGCCTTCCACAAGCCACCACTTAGCATCATCATTTCCCTTTTATGATATTAAAACACTTGGAACACATTCAACATGTGAAATTTTGCAATGTAACCCCTCATATTAGGTAAATTACTCATTTCACTCAGACTATCAATTAATGCACAAATAATTTGCAATTAAGCTCAGACTTGAAAATAAACTTCACAAGAAGCCTTAAATACTTTTCAAAAGATTAGAATCAGTTTGTAAGTAACTTACTTAAGCAAAACTCTTAGGGTTAAGCCATAACCTAGGTCAAAGGAGATGTTCAAAGTGGCACAAAACATAGAGGTAATAAGATGATAGGCAACACTAGAAAACTTTAAGAGAGGATTGTTAAGAAAAGGTTAAGTCTAAAATGTAGTATATCGAACAACAAATTTGGTTTCAAGTCTTGAAGATTAATAAAAAATCGTATTTCTATGATAAGGAGGTTTATGGAGAAGTATAGAGAGAGAGCAAGAGATTGTCATTTGGTTTTAATTGATTTGGAAAAGGCTTATGATTGTGTACCCAAGGATGTTTTAGCAATCGTTTTGGAGAAAAAGGGTTTTCCAATCCAATATATTGACTTTATTAATGATGTGTATAATAGCTCAACTTCGTGTGAAGACTTCTAGAGGGGAGACCCAACTTTTCCTATCATAGCAGGGTACATCAAGGATCAACGATCAGCCCATACATATTTGTTCTTGTTATGGGTGAGTTTACAATGCATGTTCAAGATGATACTCCTTGGTGCATGTTATTTTGTAATGATATTGTGTTGCTTGATGAAACTAATGATGGATTGAGTGATAAAGGTGAACCTTGAGAAGAGCATTGCAAGCAAATGTATTGATGATTAGTAGGAGAAAATTTGAGTACGTGCACTACAACTTCATCAATTCTAGAACTGTGAATGGTTAGGCCAAGTTGAATGGTGTGGATGTCCTAAATTATGATAAATTTAATTGCTTGGATTCTATTGTTCGTAAATATATGGTAGTACAAGATGATGTTTATCATGGGATCATTGTTGTATGGTTAAAATGGAGAAGTGCACTTGGAGTTTTGTGTGATTGGAAGATCCCTCTCAGATTAAAAAGTAAGTTTTATAAAACATCTATACGACCAACAATGTTATATGGGAGTGGAAGTTGGGTGGTGAAGAAACATGGTCTTAACAAGGTGAATGTCTCTGAAATTTGTATGTTGAGATGGATATTTGGTAATACAATAAAAGATCGCTTGAGAAATTACTATATGAGGAAAAACTAGGGGTGGCAAGCATTGAAGATAAGTTGTGCAAGGGTCAACAGAGATGGGATGGACATATGCAACATAGGCCAAATAATACATCCATACGAAGACATGTTATTAAGTCAAGCACAATAAAAAATGAAGAGGTATGCCTAAATTAACTTGGGAAGAACTTATAGGGATATATTTTTGAATCTTTACATTTTGATAAGAATATGACCAATAACGGACATGGTTGGAAAGGATGGATCCATGTAACTGACCCCAAAATAGTTTGGAATGAGGCCTAGATGAGACAGTGATGATGAGATAAATTAACTAAACAAGCAAACAAATCAAATTAAGAAAGAAATATTGTTTACAATATGATAAGATTACTAGGATGATGGAATTTTCCACCACTACATATGTTACCTTCCTCTTTATTCAGCGGAAAGCATTAATTACTAATATTATGGCTGCAAAAATAAAATTCTTTTGCAATGAGGATTTTGCATTTACAGTTATTGCCCTAGGCTTGATGTCACATTACCTAGACGTCATTTATCTACCTCAGAAATTACTCATACAAAGTTGATCGTAGGATCAATTAAATTGAAATGATATCTTAATTTTAGGGATCAAAGCTCTTTACATTCAAAATTTTATAAACAAGAAAATTAGATGGCCAAACAGGATTACAAGAAAGTAAATGATTGATTTTGAATTTTATCAGGTCTTACAAGTGAAGATACAAATAAGACATAACAAACTTGGATAGTGGGAACACTCTATACATCCCATTAAATGAATTGACTCACACCTCATGTTAGAGTTACAAGGAAAGAGAGAGAGAAGAAGAAGATCATGGATAATGTAGTCACATGGAGTAGAAGATCCATGGTGTGTGCCACCACTCCTTGAGTGTCTGGTATGCTCTTCGATCATGTTCCCTAAAAGAACATGTCTTCATATCAGTTGTAGACATTTGTCTCTCGCTCTCAGCAATGAAATCTAGGATTTGGGTATCTTGATTTGGATGAAACAAGGTCTTCTCTCTCTCTCAATGCCCCTCTCATAATTTTATAGCATGGCTCAGTGTTTCATGTCGATCAGATATCATCCAGCTATTGCAATTTTTTTTTTTCATTATTTTCGGTTCTATGCTATTTGATCAACTAGTTGTAAATTCCTTATCTTTTTGGCTAAAATTTCAAACAATTTTATTTAAAACAAATAATCAAGTCTTCAATTACATCAAAATGCATGAAAGTCAATACATAAAAGCAAAAAATTAAAACATAACTCATATTTGTTCTTTAATCAACATAGTACATATCTTGTAGAACTCTTCTATGTTTTCCTTCAATCACATGCCCATGTATATCCCATAGGGACAAATTCATCTAAGTCATATATGAAATTAGAAGAGGGTTAGTCAATGCTTGTACTACATTCTCTTATTGAGTTTTTGTAAAAATTGCAATACTAGGGAACAAATACACTTACAAATTGGGTGTGGACTATTTGGAGGACTTAGTTTAATGAAATCAAGATTACAAGTATTAACATTGCCAAGATTCAATTTCCCAGTTATCAACTTTGCAAAATTGTTCAAATAGTCATATCCAAGATTGTTCAACATTCACAATTATTCATAAGATATTAAATATACATCATTGTTCCAAATATCCAAGATTTTTACAATATTAAGATGAATTTCAAATATAAAAATTGTTCATTGTCTTGTCATATCATTTTGAAGTCTAAGTGTATTGTATTCTCACAATCAATCAAAGAATATGTTGCCTACTTTCTAATACAAGAAATACACTGGGAATCATATTGAATACTCTATAATACAAATAATTTTGACAAGGACACTCAAGTTTAGTCTTTTTTACATGTTGTATAAATTTTATTTGGGTTTTAGGAAACATGAAGGCATTGATATCAACCAACATAGTTAGTGAAGCTAAATAATCCAACTCATGTGACTAGTATATAAGTCTAGGAATATGAAAAAAAAGATCAATCATGTATGAAGGTCATCTCATTGAGTACAAGTACAATTGACTATGTTTTAAAAGGTATTAGATCAATTAAAAATGTATCCAACCAAGTATGATGATATACTCAGTCAAATGACAAGATATGTGGACACACTACAACAACTTATCAGGTTGAATCAAAAGCCATATCTGGTGGTGTATATAGTATACTCAAATGGATAACATGCTTATTTTTATAATTGTATAACATGTTCAATCACATAGTCATTGTATTTTCATGAGTATAATGTACTCAAACTCCACATGGTCAAATAAACATTTCTATGTTTTTAGTAGTTCAAAATGAATAAGGCTTTAAAACATGATTATGTTTACGAAAAGTTGTTGTAACAACGGTATAGGATGTTTCCATAGATTTTGAATGGAAAAACTAGAAGTACAAACAAAGATACCAGTTTTGTGTTGGCAATAAAAAAATACACACTAAATTGGATACAATTAGGTGGGGGTGGTGTCACCTACATGTGTGTGTCTGTTTCTTGAACTAAAACACAAGGTGACATGTCAAGATAGGAAGCCTAATAACCCCCTTGTCTATGCAAGGACTACATGTGATTTATATGCTTCTTACTTCTAATTATACTTGTAACATCCCTATTTTTAGGAATAAAATAAAACCTTTTATGTAGTTTTCTTAAAATAAGATTTTGTCAAGAGCCTTAATGCAATTTGTCCAAATTAGTTTTATTTATAGGATTTTAATACAAAGAGAAATAAGAAAGGGTTCCAAATAAGTTTCTTTTATATTGATGTGTTGCAAATAGGTGTAATAATGATAATATGTCTTCCCCTTTTCTTTTATTAAATAAATCTAAAAGTAATGGAAGAGAAAGAAAAAGAGTAAGAGGAAGAAAAGAAACAACAATTCAAAATTTAGACATTAATGTGTTTTTCCTTTTTATATATTTCAAAATGAAACCCCTAATGTTTGTTTTCTCTCTCCTCCAAAGAAAGTATATAAATGGAAAGAAAGAGATTTTGAATAACTTTTAAGGAGTTGATAATTTCTATCTCATAATTTGGAACAAGGAATCACAACAGAAACTTTTATATCGATTAATTATTTGATTTGTGCATTTAAGTTAAGATAAACAATGAAAATAGAAAACATAGACTTAACATTGAGGAAACTGAAATTTGAGTGTCTAGGAATATTCTAGACCATTTAATTAGTCACTGGTCCAAATTTGGACTCGTTTGGACTTTAGTTGACCCTCCAACTAAAATGGGGAAGTTTTATAATTGATTTGATTAGATTTACATTTAATATCTTCGTTTTCCCTATGGTTTCAGAATTATTTCCCGGTCACACGCTTCATCCATCTTTCCTTTTATGCACACATCGCCAGCCGTCCATCAGGGATCAAACGGCTCATAAGTCGTCTTCCTCCTTGGCCGTTTTAGGCAAGACGAACGCCGACACTGTGAATTACTCCGTGATCGGTTTCTCTCTCTCCAATCACTCTCTTCTCGTGATTTCTTATCCCCCGAATTCCTCTCTCTCATGTGCACGCAATGAGCCTTTGCTCATCTTCTATTGTGGACTACAGATAAAATGCCCATTAGGGCTGGACTCTCCCCTCAGTTGGTTTCTGCAGCCGCCACCATCGCCCTCGCCATTGCTCTTTATAGGACCCAAAAGCATTGATAGCCACCGTAGTTACCTTCTCCACCTTCAATTTCTCTTCCCGCATCCTGTAACTCCAGGACCTACCCCTTCTCCTTCTCTGGTAACCCTGGATTTGCCCGGCCTCCTTGGTTCACCTCCACTCAATAGTAAGCGCGGTGAGCATCCTTGACATCCGTTCTTTGTCTTCGCATCATCTTTTTGGTTCAGGTTGTCCCCAAACATTGTGTCCTATAGAGCTCGATGGACGTGCTCGCCGGAGCTCATCGTCTCGGTGCTTCGGTGCGTATGTGACTCTGGTTCTTCATCGTGTGACTTCGTGGGATTATGGAGAGTGTGAATCGACTGTTGGTTTTGAGTTTTGTAGTTCGTGGCTCCGTACCCCCTTGCCGGGTGTGCCTCCCCTATTTCCACCGGCACCGACACATAGTGGTGTGACCTCAATCATTTTCTCTCACACCTTGTTCCCTCACACTGGATTTTGCTTTGTAATGAGTTTTTGATCTCCCTCTGGTCTTCTGTTGCCATGTGTTGGTGTCTTGGACCTCCGTGGATCGACCAGTTGAAACTGAACGACCAGTCTGACTTGGGCATTTTCAGGTTTTCACATATTCTCAGCACTTTGACCTACTAATCCACCTGGGCGAGACCGCGCCTAAATGGTGGGCTCTCGTTGGCCCATGTGGCATATTTCTAATTTCTGATTGGTCTATTTTCCTTATTTCATAATAAATCGCTCGATGCTCAGAAAAATGAGAAAAAATATGTTTTGGAAAGGATTTTTCAAGAGGAATCTGAATATGTGGTTTACATAGTCTGATTTTGAATCGCCAAACCTTGATTTTTGTAGAAGTGAATCTAGGGTTTAAGATTTTGAATAAAATATATTTTTGATGTGACATATGTTTGGAACAGGACAATTAGGGTTCTTTAGATCCACAGAGTGGTTAGGACTCACTCAACCTAGGAAGAGAGAGAATTCACTCTCCAAGTGAAAAAGTAAGTGGTCCATGCAATTGAACATAGTTAAATTGGTTGATTGAATTATGCATATATGAATTTTGCAATGAATGCCATGTTTATGTTATTTACTGTTCCTAATTGCTAAAGTCAGTAAAGTTAAGATGAATTGAATTGCATATTATGTTTGGTATCATCTTCATGAATCTTAATGATAAAGTTACAAATGAAGTTAAATGTAAAGTTGAGATCTTTAAGAGAAAGAAGAAAATGTTAATATTTAGCTTATATAAGTACCTCATAAGAGAAGAGGCACTTCGGTGCATAAGAGAAGAGGCACTTCGGTGCATAAGAGAAGAGGCACTTTGGTGCAACCTAAGAGACACTTCGGTGCATAAGAGAAGAGGCACATTTGTGCAACCCGAGGATACTTATATAGGTTAAGATAAAAGAAATTGATCTAAAAGAAAATGCATGTCTTTTCAATGTTCAATGTTAATGTTAATGCTTATTTTCAGTTTTTAAATTTTCTTATATTATAACATGTTCAATCCACTTACCATTTGTTTGATGCATGGTTGGGGGCGTGATGCCCATAGGTTGGAAGCTAGCTAAGGAGGGAAGTCCATCTAAGGAGGAAACCCTAGCTCAATGACCTACAAGGAGAAGAGCTTTGGTGGGGTGCCAACCATACCTAGTTTATAGACCTTTTTCCTTTTACCTTGATTATGTACATGTAACTTTTGTTAAGGTGTGAGAATGAGAAATTGTAATCTTGATCCTATGATGGTTTATTTAAACTTTATTTTGTGCAATGAATATCATGGTTGTGATAATCCCTCCCTGAAATGCCAAGTACCCCACATTATGGATAATGTTGGGGATTAGGTTGTGCTTCCGCTGGTTATGTATGTAACCCTAGGGAGGGGTGTTACAATAATGGTATCAGAGCCAAAATATGGTTGGCCACCAGGCTTTTCTCGTGATCTCATGTAGTTTGTGTCTTTTTCACAGTGATGGCTCCTAAGAGGAAAGGTGAGAACGGAAAGGTAGCCATGGATGGGGATGACGGTGAATATGTTAGCATGGGAGAACAACGAGGATCACCACGTCAAGAAACCCCCATGGTTCCCTTTGATGTCCTTGTTAGAGCGCTAGCCGCTGCCATGGGGAGAGGAGAAGGTCAGGTGGGAAACCCTAGGGTCAACCCCAAGCTTTCCCTAGTCAACTTTTTGAAGATCAAGCCTGACTCCTTTGTTGGGGAGGAAGAGGTGGACGTGGTGGGAAAGGCTTAGAGCTAGATGCAGCACATGGAACATTGCTTCCGTGACTTAGACTGCCCCAACCACTCCAGGGTCTGCTTTGGGACGCATATGCTGAAGGGTGCTGCTAGGACTTGGTGGGAGAACCTACTAGGTTCTCGTGAAGCTGATGCTCCTCCATTCTCATGGGATGATTTTTCTGAAGCCTTCAAAAACCACTATATATCTGAGGCCATGATCAAGAAGAAGGAGGAAGAATTTCAGAACCTACGTCAACATGGTGACATGACGGTCACCCAATATGCGATGAAGTTCTGGATCCTGCAGAAGTACAGCTATGACTATGATGAAAGTCGTAAGACCAAGAAGTTCATTCGCGGTCTCAAGCCAGACCTTAGCTTTGCCTTGTCAGGACGTGGGCACCGTACACTCCAGAGTGCCCTAGATGCTGCCCTAGAGTTATAGGATCATCCAGGAAGAGATTGGAAGAAGGAGAGTCGCCACAGCAACCACAACCACAATCACCACAACGACAAGAAGAGGAAGGCACCTACTGAAGTTATTCTGAACCAACAGGCAAACCCAGATGCAAAGACCCAATGTGCTAAATGTTCCAAATATCACCTAGGTGAATGCAGGTTTGGAACGGGTGTTTGCTATGCATGTGGTGAAATGGGCCACATAAGGCCTAACTGCCCTAAGTTCCAGAAGAAGGAGCCTAATGTCAACCAAGCACCTAAGGAAAAGAGGCATGCTAGAATCTTTGCTATGGTAGATGATAGTGAGGATGATAAGACCGAGTAAAGTCTAGTAGGATAGTTCTTTTCTTTTCAGAACTTTATCTTTCATGCAATGTATGGAACTATGGTTTTACATGGTAATGAGAGTATATCAATGATTTATGTTAAAGATATGAAAATTTCTAAGGTGGGTAGCCTAACAAAATTTTGAGGACGAAATTTAATTAATGTGGGTAGTAATGTAACATCCCTATTTTTAGGAATAAAATAAAACCTTTTATGTAGTTTTATTTAAATAATATTTTGTTAAGAGCCTTAATGCAATTTGTCCAAATTAGTTTTATTTCTAGGATTTTAATACAAAGAAAAATAAGAAAGGGCTCCAAATAAGTTTCTTTTATATTAATGTGTTGCAAATAGGTGTAATAATGATAATATGTCTTCCCCTTTTCTTTTATTAAATAAATCTAAAAGTAATGGAAGAGAAAGAAAAAGAGTAAGAGGAAGAAAAGAAACAACAATTCAAAATTTAGACATTAATGTGTTTTTCCTTTTTATATATTTCAAAATGAAACCCCTAATGTTCATTTTTCTCTCCTCCAAAGAAAGTGTATAAATGGCAAGAAAGATATTTTGAATAACTTTTAAGGAGTTGATAATGTCTATCTCGTAATTTGGAATAAGGAATCACAATAGAAACTTTTATATCGATTAATTATTTGATTTGTGCATTTAAGTTAAGATAAACCATGAAAATAGAAAACATAGACTTAACATTGAGGAAACTGAAATTTGAGTGTCTAGGAATATTCTAGACCATTTAATTAGTCAATGCTCCAAATTTGGACTCGTTTGGACTTTAGTTGACCCTCCAACTAAAATGGGGAAGTTTTATAATTGATTTGATTAGATTTACATTTAATATCTTCATTTTCCCTATGGTTTCGGAATTATTTCCTGGTCACACGCTTCATCCATCTTTCCTTTTATGCACACATCACCAGCCATCCATCAAGGATCAGACGGCTCAGAAGTCGTCTTCCTCCTTGGCCGTTTTAGGCAAGATGAACGCTGACACTGTGAATTACTCTGTGATTGGTTTCTCTCTCTCCAATCACTCACTTCTCGCGATTTCTTCTCCCCCGAATTCCTCTCTCTCACGCGCACGCAATGAGCCTTTGCTCATCTTCTATCGTGGACTACAGATAAAATGCTCATTAGGGATGGACTCTCCCCCTCAGTTGGTTTCCGCATCCGCCACCATCGCCCTCGCCAGTGCTCTTTATAGGACCCAAAAGCACCGATAGTCAGCGTAGTTACCTTCTCCAGCTTCAATTTCTCTTCCCGCATCCTGTAACTCCAGGACCTACCCCTTCTCCTTCTCTGGTAACCCTAGATTTGCTCGGCCTCCTTGGTTCACCTCCACTCAATAGAAAGCGCGGTGAGCATCCTTGACATCCGTTCTTTGTCTTCGCATCATCTTTTTGGTTTAGGTTGTCCCCAAACGTTGTGTCCTATAGAGCTCAATGGACGTGCTCGTTGGAGCTCATTGTCTCGGTGCTTCGGTGCGTATGTGACTCTGGTTCTTCATCGTGTGACTTCGTGGGATTATGGAGAGCGTGAATCGACTGTTGGTTTTGAGTTTTGTAGTTCGTGGCTCCGTACCCCCTTGTCGGGTGTACCTCCCCTGTTTCCACCGGCACCGACACACAGTGGTGTGCCCTCAATCGTTTTCTCTCACACCTTGTTCCCTCACACTGGATTTTTCTTTGCGATGAGTTTTTGATCTCCCTCTGGTCTTCTGTTGCCATGTGTTGGTGTCTTGGACCTCCGTGGATCGGGCTCCCTCTGAGGCGTCAGCAGCAATGAGCCATAGGGAACCTCAACGCTTTGCCTTTGTCCCTTGAGTCCGATGGGATGGGTAGAACCCAATGTCGAAGTCCTTTACCCCAGAGAGGTCTGACACTGGTTCCTAGAATGAAATCCCTGGAGCTCCCATGGCTGCGCAGCTTGCGCTCGAGACCTGGAACAAGAAAAGGGATGAACGGAAGCGCTTTTTACATCACTACCCTTATAGTTGAAACTAAACGACCAGTCTGACTTGGGCATTTTTGGGTTTTCACAGATTCTCAGCACTTTGACCTACTAATCCACCTGGGCGAGACTGCGCCTAAATGGCGGGCTCTCATTGGCCCATGTGACATATTTCTAATTTCTGATTGGTCTATTTTCCTTATTTCATAATAAATCACTCGATGCTCAGAAAAATGAGAAAAAATATATTTTGGAAAGGATTTTTCAAGAGGAATCCGAATATGTGGTTTACATAGTATGATTTTGAATCACCAAATATTGATTTTTTTAGAAGTGAATCTAGGGTTTAAGATTTTGAATAAAATATATTTTTGATGTGACATATGTTTGGAACAGGACAATTAGGGTTCTTTAGACCCACAGAGTGGTTAGGACTCACTCAACCTAGGAAGAGAGAGAATTCACTCTCCAAGTGAAAAAGTAAGTGGTCCATGCAATTGAACATAGTTAAATTGGTTCATTTAATTATGCATATATGAATTTTGCAATGAATGCCATGTTTATGTTATTTACTGTTCCTAATGGCTAAAGTCAGTAAAGTTAAGATGAATTGAATTGCATATTATGTTTGGTATCATCTTCATGAATCTTAATGATAAAGTTACAAATGAAGTTAAATGTAAAGTTGAGCTCTTTAAGAGAAAGAAGAAAATGTTAATGTTAAGCGTATATAAGTACCTCATAAGAGAAGAGGCACTTCGGTGCAACCTAAGAGACACTTTGGTGCATAAGAGAAGAGGCACATTTGTGCAACCTGAGGATACTTATATAGGTTAAGATAAAAGAAATTGATCTAAAAGAAAATGCATGTCTTTTCAATGTTCAATGTTAATGTTAATGCTTATTTTCAGTTTTCAAATTTTCCTATATTATAACATGTTCAATCCACTTACCATTTGTTTGATGCATGGCTGGGGGCGTGATGCCCACAGGTTGGAAGCTAGCTAAGGAGGGAAGTCCATCTAAGGAGGAAACCCTAACTCAAGGACCTACAAGGAGAAGAGCTTTGGTGGGGTGCCAACCATACCTAGTTTATACACCTTTTTTTCCTTTTACCTTGATTATGTACATGTAACTTTTGTTAAGGTTTGAGAATGGGAAATTGTAATCTTGATCCTGTGATGGTTTATTTAAACTTTATTTTGTGCAATGAATATCATGGTTGTGATAATCCCTCCCTGAAATGCCAAGTACCCCACATTATGGATAATGTTGGGGATTAGGCTGTGCTTCCGCTGGTTATGTATGTAACCCTAGGGAGGGGTGTTACAATAATGGTATCAAAGCCAAAAATATGGTTGGCCACCAAGCTTTTCTCATGATCTCATGTAGTTTGTGTCTTTTTCACAGTGATGGCTCCTAAGAAGAAAGGTGAGAACAGAAAGGTAGCCATGGATGGGGATGAAGGTGAATCCATTATCATGGGAGAACAACGAGGATCACCACATCAAGAAACCCCCATGGTTCCCTTTGATGTCCTTGTTAGAGCGCTAGCCACTACCATGGGGAGAGGAGAAGGTCAGGTGGGCAACCCTAGGGTCAACCCCGAGCTTTCCCTAGTCGACTTTTTGAAGATCAAGCCTGACTCCTTTGCTGGGGAGGAAGAGGTGGATGTGGTGGGAAAGGCTGAGAGCTGGATGCAACACATGGAACATTGCTTCTGTGACTTAGACTGCCCCAACCACTCCAGGTTCTGTTTTGGGACGCATATACTGAAGGGTGCTACTAGGACTTGGTGGGAGAACCTACTAGGTTCTCGTGAAGCCGATGCTCCTCCATTCTCATGGGATGATTTTTCTGAAGCCTTCAAAAACCACTATATATCTGAGGCCATGATCGAGAAGAAGGAGGAAGAATTTTGGAACCTACGTCAACATGGTGACATGACGGTCACCCAATATGCGATGAAGTTCCGTATCCTACAGAAGTATGGCTACGACTATGATGAAAGTCGCAAGACCAAGAAGTTCATTCGCGGTCTCAAGCCAGACCTTAGCTTTGCCTTGTCAGGACGTGGGCATCGTACACTCCAGAGTGCCCTAGATGCTGCCCTAGAGTTAGAGGATCATCCAGGAAGAGCTTGGAAGAAGGAGAGTCACCACAGCAACCACAACCACAATCACCACAATGACAAGTAGAGGAAGGTACCTGCTGAAGTTATTCCGAACCAACAGGCAAACCAGGATGCAAAGACCCAATGTGCTAAATGTTCCAAATATCACCTAGGTGAATGCAGGTTTGGAACGGGTGTTTGCTATGCATGTGATGAAATGGGCCACATAAGGCCTAACTACCCTAAGTTCCAGAAGAAGGAGCCTAATGTCAACCAAGCACCTAAGGAAAAGAGGCATGCTAGAATCTTTGCTATGGTAGATGATAGGGACGATGATAAGACCGAGTAAAGTCTAGTAGGATAGTTCTTTTCTTTTCAGAACTTTATCTTTCATGCAATGTATGGAACTATGGTTTTACATGGTAATGAGAGTATATCAATGATTTATGTTAAAGATATGAAAATTTCTAAGGTGGGTAGCCTAACGAAATTTTGAGGATGAAATTTAATTAAGGTGGGTAGTAATGTAACATCCCTATTTTTAGGAATAAAACAAAACCTTTTATGTAGTTTTCTTTAAATAATATTTTGTTAAGAGCCTTAATGAAATTTGTCCAAATTAGTTTTATTTCTAGGATTTTAATACAAAGAGAAATAAGAAAGGGCTCCAAATAAGTTTCTTTTATATTAATGTGTTGCAAATAGGTGTAATAATGATAATATGTCTTCCCCTTTTCTTTTATTAAATAAATCTAAAAGTAATGGAAGAGAAAGAAAAAGAGTAAGAGGAAGAAAAGAAACAACAATTCAAAATTTAGACATTAATGTGTTTTTCCTTTTTATATATTTCAAAATGAAACCCCTAATGTTCATTTTCTCTCTCCTCCAAAGAAAGTGTATAAATGGCAAGAAAAAGATTTTGAATAACTTTAAAGGAGTTGATAATGTCTATCTCGTAATTTGGAACAAGGAATCACAACAGAAACTTTTATATCGATTAATTATTTGATTTGTGCATTTAAGTTAAGATAAACAACGAAAATAGAAAACATAGACTTAACATTGAGGAAACTGAAATTTGAGTGTCTAGGAATATTCTAGACCATTTAATTAGTCAATGGTCCAAATTTGGACTCGTTTGGACTTTAGTTGACCCTCCAACTAAAATGAGGAAGTTTTATAATTGATTTGATTAGATTTACATATAATATCTTCGTTTTCCCTATGGTTTCGGAATTATTTCCCGGTCACACGCTTCATCCATCTTTCCTTTTATGCGCACATCGCCAGCCATCCATCAAGGATAAGACGGCTCAGAAGTCATCTTCCTCCTTGGCCATTTTAGGCAAAACGAACGCCGACACTGTGAATTACTCCGTGATCGGTTTCTCTCTCTCTCCAATCACTCTCTTCTCGCGATTTCTTCTCCCCCGAATTCCTCTCTCTGACGCGCACGCAATGAGCCTTTTCTCATCCTCTATCGTGGACTATAGATAAAATGCCCATTAGGGTTGGACAATCCCCCTCAGTTGGTTTCCGCATCCGCCACCATCGCCCTCTCCATTGCTCTTTATAGGACCCAAAAGCACTGATAGCCACCGTAGTTACCTTCTCCACCTTCAATTTCTCTTCCCGCATCATGTAACTCCAGGACCTACCCCTTCTCCTTCTCTGGTAACCCTGGCTTTGTCCGGCCTCCATGGTTCACCTCCACTCAATAGAAAGTGCGGTAAGCATCCTTGACATCCGTTCTTTGTCTTCGCATCATCTTTTTGGTTCAGGTTGTCCCCAAATGATGTGTCCTATAGAGCTCGATGGACACGCTCACCGGAGCTCATCGTCTCAGTGCTTCGGTGTGTATGTGACTCTGGTTCTTCATCGTGTGACTTCATGGGATTATGGAGAGCGTGAATCGACTGTTGGTTTTGAGTTTTGTAGTTCGTGGCTCCGTACCCCCTTGCCGGGTGTGCCTCCCCTATTTCCACCAGCACCGACACACAGTGGTGTTCCCTGAATCGTTTTCTCTCACGCCTTATTCCCTCACACTGGATTTTGCTTTGCGATGAGTTTTTGATCTCCCTCTGGTCTTCTGTTGCCATGTGTTGGTGTCTTGGACCTCCGTGGATCGGGCTCCCTCAGAGGCGTCAGCAGCAATGAGCCATAGGGAACCTCGCCGCTTTTCCTTTGTCCCTTGAGTCTGATGGGATGGGTAGAACCCAATGCCGAAGTCCTTTACCCCAGAGAGGTCTGACACTGGTTCCTGGAATGAAATCCCTGGAGCTCCCATGGCTGTGCAGCTTGCGCTCGAGACCTGGAATAAGGAAAGGGATGAACGGAAGCGCTTTTTACAGCACTACCCTTATAGTTGAAACTGAACGACCAGTCTGACTTGGGCATTTTCGGGTTTTCACATATTCTCAGCACTTTGACCTACTAATCCACCTGGGTGAGACCGCGCCTAAATGGCGGGCTCTCATTGGCCCATGTGGCATATTTCTAATTTCTGATTAGTCTATTTTCCTTATTTCATAATAAATCGCTCGATGCTCAGAAAAATGAGAAAAAATATGTTTTGGAAAGGATTTTTCAAGAGGAATCCAAATATGTGGTTTACACAGTCTAATTTTGAATCACCAAACCTTGATTTTTGTAGAAGTGAATCTAGGGTTTAAGATTTTGAATAAAATATATTTTTGATGTGACATATGTTTGGAACAGGACAATTAGGGTTCTTTAGACCCACAGAGTGATTAGGACTCACTCAACCTAGGAAGAGAGAGAATTCACTCTCCAAGTGAAAAAGTAAGTGGTCCATGCAATTGAACATAGTTAAATTGGTTCATTTAATTATGCATATATGAATTTTGCAATGAATGCCATGCTTATGTTATTTACTGTTCCTAATTGCTAAAGTCAGTAAAGTTAAGATGAATTGAATTGCATATTATGTTTGGTATCATCTTCATGAATCTTAATGATAAAGTTACTAATGAAGTTAAATGTAAAGTTGAGATCTTTAAGAGAAAGAAGAAAATGTTAATGTTAAGCTTATATAAGTACCTCATAAGAGAAGAGGCACTTCGGTGCATAAGAGAAGTGGCACTTCGGTGCAACCTAAGAGACACTTTGGTGCATAAGAGAAGAGGCACATTTGTGCAACCCGAGGATACTTATATAGGTTAAGATAAAATAAATTGATCTAAAAGAAAATGCATGTCTTTTCAATGTTCAATGTTAATGTTAATGCTTATTTTCAGTTTTCAAATTTTCTTATATTATAACATGTTCAATCCACTTACCATTTGTTTGATGCATGGCTGGGGGTGTGATGCCCACAAGTTGGAAGCTAGCTAAGGAGGGAAGTCCATCTAAGGAGGAAACCCTAGCTCAAGGACCTACAAGGAGAAGAGCTTTGGTGGGGTTCCAGTCATACCTAGTTTATAGACCTTTTTCCTTTTACCTTGATTATGTACATGTAACTTTTATTAAGGTTTGAGAATGATAAATTCTAATCTTGATCCTGTGATGGTTTATTTAAACTTTATTTTGTACAATGAATATCATGGTTGTGATAATCCCTCCCTGAAATGCCAAGTACCCCACATTATGGATAATGTTGGGGATTAGGATGTGCTTCCGCCGGTTATGTATGTAACCCTAGGGAGGGGTGTTACAATACTCGTCTTACGTCACAACTAAATGAAAACACGTGAGAAAGAAGGTTTTTTCCTATCAAAAAGTACAACGAAGTATACATATGTTGCTATCATAACTCACATTGGGAGATAAGATAAATCTAGTTCTTTAGCTCAAACAATTAGAAATAATATATTAGGAATAGATTGATAGTTTCCAACCTCTTTTCTATATAAGCATTAATCTCACTAAAATGAAAAATAATGGAGGTAACTACATGAGTACAACATGTAAAAATCACATTAATGAAGGAGATGAGAAACATCTTGGTAGCAAGTTGGTATAGGACACAAACAAAAGTGGGTCAAGTGGACATATTGTTTATCATTAACATAGTATATGTCATGTGATCCCTTTAAAAAACTATGAAAATATAAAATATAAAGTTAATAAAAATAGTAGTGACAACAACATATTTTCCTTGAGTCACAGCAACAGGCTCCCTCAAATGCTCATCTTATGCCCCTTCATCCTCAAATGCCTTAGCAGGAATTCAACTAAAGATATATCTTTTATAAGCATTGTTTCCTCTGTCCTCTTGAATAGTAAAGGTCCTCAATGTCTTAGTTACCTTATCAGTATCCATTGAGGCAAAATCACCTATGAGGGAGGGTCCAATAAGAGAGAGTTGAATAATACTAGAACATAAGTAGCCACATTTTATATATAAATTATTACAAATTTGTTTCTTTCACCCTAAATATTCACAAAATGTATATTCCACAATGTTTGATTATTTATCTTTCCACATAATATTATGGAAATCAGTATAAAAAGCATGTTACATGTCCATGATGTGTATTAGTAATATCTTATTCCATGTAAAAAAAAGTTCCCAAATCTTTCCAGTGAAAGTGAAATAAAAAAATGTGCACGACTTCATATGTTTTTAGAAAGAATAAGTTACAAAGATGTGGGCTTGCTAAGTCTCGAAAATTCCCATGTGTGCCAAAAACAAGTTTATTATGTCCAATTAAATATAAAAAGATAAGTTCCCTCATTGGACATTTGATTTCCTAGAGCTAGTTATGGTATAGAGTGTCAATAATTAGAAAATTGAAATTTTTGTATACATTAAAGGTGTCATTGCACAACATGCTTGTAAGAATGAAGCAGTAATAAACTTTAAAAATTATATTATTGTGTTCAAGTATGCATGAGTTACATGTGATGTCTGAGATATCAATCAACAAAAAATTATGAGAAATATGTGTGGGCTTAAGTTAGTTGTCTACCCAAAAATGTATCATGGTTGTGATGTATAGCATCCTCAAAATTCAAGCTTATGAATGAA
Source organism: Alisma plantago-aquatica (assembly GCA_963693085.1). Lineage (NCBI taxonomy): Eukaryota > Viridiplantae > Streptophyta > Magnoliopsida > Alismatales > Alismataceae > Alisma > Alisma plantago-aquatica. Next base: position 758,594,657 of record OY856412.1, read on the forward strand.
CCTTTGTTTGAAATCCCAATTTTAAATGTTTAAAGAAATTTGAATAAATAAAGTAGTGTTTACTCTTGGAATGATGATTGTTAGTTCAATATCTTATAACATGGACGTATAATGAACTTTCTCTCTCTTCTTTGTAGCCTCATCACCATACTTATAAACGTAAAATGTCTATTTTTGTCATATGGGTTCAATACAACTAAAATCATCCCTAGGTGACCATAAATGGAAAATTTCACAAATAAGAGATCATTTATAATTTATTAAATCTATATAAGTGACACAATATGCATATAGTAACAACTCACCCTTGGGTCTTAAAATTTGGAAAGTAATCATATAAGAATGACCTAGGCCCTAAAATACACCTTTGGTCGAAATTTGCGGTCATTTCAACTTTGTTTGACCATCTAAATTAATTAGGACATGTTTCATATAGTATTTAATCAAATATCATTGATTTATTCATCTAATGCAAGGTCCCTTTTTATTTTTGGAAGTCACGGCTCCTTAGACCACTTTGGGTCAGACTCCTGGATCCAGTGAAAGCAATGAGGGAATCATACCCCTTACCCGAGTCCTTCCCTGATGGGACTCTGACCCCCTTCCTTCTCTGAATATTTCCCCTACAGAGTCCCACTAGTTGTGTTTTCTTTGCCTCCACAATCCTCATATCAGCTCGATCATTTCCACATCAGATGTGTTGGGGTTTCATGTTCTAGAATCCCAGATTGACTAGAACTCTCCCCTTCATCACCTATTTCCCCCTGTAGATGGGACTCCCGGATACACTAGGGTGTCGTGCTTGTATATAACCATCCCTTGACCAAACTTGAACTCAGAGAAACTTGTTACGCTCATTAGCTGGTCTCATTTGTCATGCACCCATCTCTCCCACCTCCACCTCATGACTCCAGCATGGTCGAGTTCACGGTCGTGCTTCTGAGCGCCGAAGTGGACGTTGGAGATCGGAATCTCCTCCTCAAGGTGTGGACAAGCATCAAGAGGTGTTGATTTCCTTGCTCATATTGTTTTCCCTCTTTGTTCTTCTATTTGGACCTGTACCAAATTCTTGAGCATACCATCATGGTTTTACTTGTATCCTTCACCAATAGCTTCAGTTTGTAATATTGATTAGAATCGCATCTTTACTTTTTGTCTTTCATTGCTCTTTTTTTGTTCCCGATCTCAAGAATGATGTACAATCGTGGTGGAAGGAGGTTCTAGATCCTTTGGTCACCTCACATCCTATTCTTAGGCTCCATGAGTTCACAGCAAGATGGGGAACATGCTAGCATTATTTTCGACGGAGACGTTCTCAGAATCCCAGTGTTGGCTTGGTCAGATTCACACTTCGACCTTGATCATGTGAAGATTGCATCTCCTCCCTAGAGTATGAAGATATTGGGAGATAGTTTGATGAGTTTCCCCCTGTTCAGTCACTTCTCGCTTGTAAAGCTGCCATGGACATTCTTGTCCTTTGCTTTTGTTTTGGGCATGATTTACATGCACTCCTCGCTTTCTAAGTGGCACCATGTTACAGGTCCACATCAGTAGAGTAGAGTGCCCCTACAGGATGTCCCTTAGATCATGTGATTTTGATAACATAGCTTTCTCCAATTTTTAGATTGGTCAACATATACCTAACTTTAGAAATTCATAGAAAATACTACAAACCTCGGACGAAGGTGAACCTTATATGAATTTTTCTCAATTTTTGAGATCTAGACATTGGAATAGGTTTCAAGGTATGTTCTATTTTGGTTTTTATGAAGTATTAGACTTAGTGTAATTAGGTTTTATAGAATCACGAAACCCTAGAATCTAAGATGAATGTTATTGTTAATGGATGTTATTGGGTTGAATAGGATAATTTGGGTTTCTTAGTCCCATGAACGCGATAGGGTTTCATAAAACTAAGAAGAATAACTAAGATCTTCTATAAAAGAGAGCTAAGTAGGTTTATGCACTTTGAGTATCTAGTGTGGGTTTTCATAACCTTATAATTAATATGATGATCAAGATATATGCATAGTTATATGTTTCCAATTAAATCTTAACTGCATGAAAGATCCCCTAAAGTTGTTAGTTTAATATTATGATTCAATGTTATTTCAAGAATTCATGTCATGTTCATGTGGAATTAGTTCAAGTAATTATTCTAAGATAATCATGAATCATGTGATGGGTTGTATTATTTTATCCTCATCATGTTAATATTGATCCTACGGGCCTTATGAGCACCATTGGCACATAAGTATTGAGGATACTTTAATTAACCACCAAGATTAAGTTATGAGAATCTAAATATATTGTTCAAGTAGTTTCTTGATTTTCTTTATTGACAAGTTATTATGTTTTTATAATAATACTCAACTCTGATGTTATGACCTTATCTGAGCTTAATTGGTAAACTAGGGTTTACCTGGATGATTATATGCCTAATTGGATTGTTCATTTCTTAAATCTAATTAATGATGACAATTCAATTATGATGTTTTAAACCTAATAAGAATGTTAAGTGATCTATTGTTTGAGAAATTAGGGTTTGAGAAATATAAACCCTAGTTGGCTGAAATTAGGGTTTTGATGGTACATGAGTATGGAATTTGATCAAGATAGTAGTACGGTAAATAATTTATCATATTTTATATGTAATTTGGATTTAATTGAATTTTGGATATGATATGGATAACTCAATCATGCATCTTGGAAAAAAAATTAAGAATATTTGAGTGTTTTTTGAATGTGATTCTCGGTCGAACTATACTTCGACTAAAATGCTAACATAGTACTTTTCAATAGTGTAGTGTTTTATTTTTATTTCTTTATTGGTAATTCCAAATGCTCTAAAATTTTAACTGGAGATTGGAAACTCAATAATACATAACATGTAAAATTTTCATAATTTTTGGATGTGTTTAGACCTTATCAGTAGACGAATTATAGTAACTGACATTTCTGTAGAATTCTAGATAGAAGTGCACTGTTCGATTTTTAATTATTTAATGGAAGATTGGAATGATCCCAAATTTTAACTGCGTATTTGTAACTAAATTATACACAGAATTATAAATTCTAATAATTTTTTAAAAAGTCTTGATCTTATAAATACACGAATTCACAGAAACCTTTTTATGACAGAACAAATTTGCTGAAATAAGAAAAAGTATAGTGAGGGGTCAATGTGCAATTGACCCAAGCAGCTCAATTGCTCTATATGGTCAACCTAACACACTACCAGATCTCATAATTCATGATTTGTTCCAGAGAAATGAAATCCTAGAGAGAGAGGGAGAGTTAGGGCTTGAGAGGAGAAATTGATGGAGATGCTGACCTAGGGTTTTGCGGTTCGAGGAATGATGAAATCATGTAAGTTTAGCTTATTTGCGTAGACTTTAATGATGAATCTTCTCTAACATGTCAAAATTCCATCCCTCCTCTTATTTGATCCAAAATGATGTCAAAACTTCCCCTTTTCTCACTCTTTCTTCATAATCCCTCATTTTTAGGGTTTCCGAGTTGAAAGGAAGAAGAATTGGGTGAATTGCTAGGAATTTGATATGAGATCGAGATTTTCAGGGATGAGCTTCGTTTTTAAGGTATTTTCACACCTTAGGGTGAGTGCGAACTTCCTTTAAACAGTATATTACAAGAAAATTGGTTAATTCATCCATAATATTTAATTTCTAGTATGTGACTACAAACCCTGAATTGTCTATTTGTTCTAAGTTGTTGCAAAATGATATGAAATGGATTTTTCCTCTTTTCAGATAAAGTTCAGATGATAAAACCATATTATAAATATATACAATACATCCTAATGAGAATTCCCTAATTATTTGCAGAGTTTATAAGAGTAAACTGAAATATAGGGAATTTGTCTATGACTCAAATTTATTGTATAAGTAAATAGAGAAAATTGCTTATCTAGATCCCCTTAGTTATGAATGATTGTTTATCAAAATTCATAGTACATATATGTCAGATATTATCTTGGATTTCATTCAAAGTGAATAGTGTTTGTTTGATATCTCAGTAAAGAGGGTGAAACCCTAGATGTGAGGAAAGTTGGATATTTGTGAATAGATATCGTGAAATCCATTTGAAGGGATTTTCTTGACATGATAGACTTTATTTATTCAATGTTATTATGGATGCATGATATCCTAGTGAATGGCATGGAAACCCAAATTCAACTCAGTTCCAAGGTTCCATACATATATTGATTTTATATGATTTGTTAATAGTAATCTTTATTCAATGAATGTTTATGTCGCATGAAATCTTTATGGGAGTCATGTGAATAACTTGTTGCCTAGTGAGAGGAGGCAAGATGTGTGATGGCCTTGTGAGCCGTGAGAATACTTGTACAACCAGTGAAATGAATACCTTGGTCTAAGGACCTAGAGGTAATGGTTACCTATTACAGAGGTAACAATGATATGTGATGATCTAAGGGTTTGAATACCCAGATCCAGTAATCATGATAATGACGTGAAGGGATAAGAATTCCCAGTTATGTGATAAGGGATTGAGATCCCAGGTATCATGTGTTTTAAAGATTTGAAAAGTACGTGATAGATGTAGTACACCTTTCTTTGTAGCATTTGTGGTGATTAAATGAAACCCTAAGGGTAAGGTGTTCAATGAATCAAGTATTGTGATATCAATGTTCTCAGTTATTATTAATAATTCTTGTCATGATAAATAATTAACTCTTAATTGATTTATGCGATGCACAACTCAAGATTTGGGTTGATATGCACGATTCTAGTGTGTATGTGCCAAGTGGACATGAAATTTGTTTATTTAAGAATTTTAGTTTGCCTACATGTATAGGATGTTGATTACTAAATATATTACAGTGTTTTGAATATACTGCTCTACCAAGTTTAGAATGATATACATGTTGTATTATAACTTCAAATAAGTAGACGTGACACCATAGAGATACCAGAGTCAAGTACAAGTAAAAGAAGGGTACAATATAGAAATAGCTTTCTAGGAATAATAAAATAATAGACTTAGGAGCCCTGAATATGATCAGGGCATAATAAAATGAATGAGAGGTCAAACAAGTGTGTACAATTATTCAATTATTCTTTGTATGTTTCTGAATTATTAGTTCTCTTTATGATCAATCAAGCATTTCATATATTGATTCACTCTTATGGATATTTAGAGTATCCTACCATATTTATGATTGTCAATTATTAGACTCTATAAAGCTTTCTGCTATTATAATTGATATCAATTGCTCAAAAGTATATCTATAATTATATCAGTTCTTTAGACTATTTCTTTGAAGTACTCATTCACTGAGTGAGTAGGCTCACCCCTCTACTCAAAATTTTTAGGGAAATCACATGGACTTGAAGAAGGTCATTGCATCAGAGTAGATCTGCCACAAGAGTTAACTCTAAGTATAGTTAAGTTCAGTTAGTCCTTGTCCCTCTAGGTCCTTGTAAATAAATAAGAGAGAGTTGTAAATGATGATGTATAACATTATTCCTCTTTTAGCAATATATGTGAATCAGAAAGTCTTATGTGCTTAAAAGTATGAGAAACATAATGAATGTATGGATGTGTATCATTAATGCTGAGATTACATTAGAGAAATAAAAGTGTAATTCTCTTGTAAAGTTAGTTTATGTAGTTCAATGCGAGAAAACAAAGAGTTTGAAAAAGGAAAAAAAGTTAAGGGTGATCTTTCTATTACGATAAATCCTCAATTGTTATGCCCTAATCTCATGATTACTGGAAATTGTGAGATCGAGGTGTAACAACTTGGTATCAGAGCTTAGGCTGAGTTGTCACGGACCATTAAGTTAGTAAGTTAGAGTCATAAGTGTGGCAGATAGGAGATGTTATGATGTTAGCTCTGGGGATTTGAGTATTTGGATATCCTGGCCCGGTATCTGAGTACTTGGATCGACCAGTATCAAGCCACTTTGTCTATTCTTTCATGTATACCCTGGCCAGGTATATAGTGGAATGATGGTCTAGAGAAGAACCCTAGAAATATTAGGGTTAGAAACAAGATAAGTAACATGAATTAAGAGTATAAATATAAAATGAGATAGAACTTTCATTTCATATTGTTGTTTTATTGGAGATGAATAGAAAAGCTCTTATATGTTTGAATTCAGATATTTAGTATTTTGAAATATATATGGGTCCTTAAGATTTATTGTACAATATGCGGTTGTAGCATTTATTGATTACATTCTTTGTATCAAGTAGACTAGAAATGATCTTTGAATGAGATTTCCTGAGTGGATAAGTTTTCTTCCACACATTTGAGATGAATAGGAGTTGAGTAATCTTGAGTAGCTCTTGGCTTCAGGACTGCAGGTTCGGCCTGGTCTGACTGGCAGGATGCATTACTGGGATCTAATGACTCCTATTAGTAACATAACAAGAGTAAATTCTTGATATATTAGATCTAAATTCTAGTATGAATGTATATACTCTAAGATTTTGAAGTATAAGGGAAAGACTGGGATAACTAAGAATCAGTCAGAATTGATATCTGAGATCCAACTTTGGGGCCTCATATGAGAAACCCTTGATTGGGAATAAAGGAACACGACATAAGATTCTGATTAAGTTTAATCATTAGTATTATATGAACTCTAAATATGAAATATGGAAAATATATGAGAAAATTATGTAAGGGGCTAAGATAGTAAGAATCAATCATGAGGAATGGATTATATAATCGAGTACAATGTTTTTATGTACTCCAAAGCAAAGGGAAAATAGAAGAAAAGAGCTAAGTATACAATAAGTACATAGAAGTGAAGAATCTTCAGAAGAGTTAAAGTGAAGAGAACTATATGAGCATGTAAATCATAAAACTAGGATAAGAAACTTAGTTGAAACAAAGAGAAATGTTGGAAATAATGAGCTTGATTAAGGAATGAGGGTTATGATACAATTGAGAGCATGAAATTTATACCTTTATTAATAAGTTTAATACATTCATCCTTACTACCTTTGTATTCTAAGTCTCTATAGAACAACAAACTAGTTTATAAAAGAAGAACAAAAGTGTAGCTAAATAAATGAATAAGTCATACAAAGGTAGACTATATTCAGGAAGGAAAAACTCAATTGAAAGAGAAACTATGTTTCACCCATGCATGAGTCGTTTGATTTAAAATGAAGGATATGTAATGTATTAAACATGAGGTGATACTAGTAGAGAGATTATTGATTTAGAATTTCAACTTCACATTAGTAGAAGGATAAAAGGAAATATATGCAACATGGTATACATGATCATACACATAAAAGAAGCAACATGATCATAAGAGAAAACTAGAAGTTAAAGATGACATGTGGAATAGTAGTATATGGTAAGGGGATTATGGAAAGTAAAGAAGGGTTTGAAACATAATGGAGTAATATAGATTATAAAAGGAAGAGGTTGTGAGATTCAAGAAAGTGCTCATTAGTCAAGTATCCTTGTTGATAATTAATTAAACCTACATATGAGAAATGTATTATTGAAAACATCTAATGAAAATGAATCATATATGATGCATAACCACCGTGGTAGAAACATCTAATGAATGTAATAATGACACACAATATGATGATGAAACCCTAGCAGGGTAATTGAGAATGTAATCTATCTGAATGGCCAAATAAGAGAAAGGAAATTCAATCGATAAGATAAAGAAGGCTTTTGTAAAACTTGTGAGATCCAAAGTTTGAATTTCAAATTAAGGGAGAAAAGTCACATCACAATAACGTCATGCTACTGATAAGGACCAAACCCTAGAATGTTTAGAGTTGTAGTAGTTCAAGGGTTGTCACTAGTGATTTGACCTTGAATACTAGCATCTCTATAAAACAAGATCATGTGATTTGTAGTATGAGAAGTAAACTAGCACTGATAGTAATCCTAGCTAATCTGAAAGGTTGATGAACAATATGAAAATTATTCAGAGCAAGGGGTAAGAAATAAATTTGAAATGTAACAAGTGTATCTTGAACAAAAGAAGAAGCTCAATATGAGCAAAGTGTAATCTAAAACAGATTCTTGCAGTGATATCAAGAATGATGAATAATCTATTCTTAGCTTGTATGTTTCAATTTTAGGGATGTTTAATCTACATGATTAAAATGAGAAGGATAAGTAGCAAAAAGTAAGTAGTAATGAATGAGAAGAGAGTTAAGAGAAAACAATGGCTTTTAGTAATATGTGAATTTGTTTTTAGAAGTATAATTTGTTGAAGGTATATTAAGGGATGTAAATTGGTTCTACGTATGATTTCAGTGTACATGTGCAAGCAATATGTTAATTAAAGGTGTTTGATAGTTGTAGTCATTCATACTAGTAATACATCTTAGTATTGTACAATTTTTGTTGAATCTAGTCTTTCAACTCAAGACTATTTTGCTATTTGAGTAGCATAATAGTAAAAATTCAAAACAACATGGTGAACTCTCTTTTGTGATTTAGAGGTAATACATAACAATAGTACATATTGAGTCGTATGAATTGAGATAGTTGGATCGAATTATCAATGTTGAGGTAACACCTCAAGAGTATGAAAATATTGAAATGGTTGTTTCTCTCTCTATCCTATGATTGATTGTGGCATAGAGAATTCATTTGTTATCATTGAGCAGTCATGATTTAACATGTTGTGATTAGAACAGAAATTAAGGACTTAATGTTGAAAATTGCATTCAAGTATGAAATACAAGAATATAATGACATGTAAGATTTTAGAAGCTTAAAATAAACCTTGAAAGTACTTTTCTTGCACGTTTATGTTTTGGGACCGAAACCTTTTAAAGGGGGGGAGAATTGTTATGATTGTATCTGAGCTGAATTGGTAAACTAGGGTTTACATGGATGATTATATGCTTAATTGAATTGATCATTTCTTAAATCTAATTAATGATGATAATTCAATTATGATGTTTTAAACCTAATAATAACGTTAAGTATTCTATTGTTTGAGAAATTAGGGTTTGAGAAATATAAACCCTAGTTGGCTGACATTAGGGTTTTGATGGTACATGAGTTTGGAATTTGATCAGGATAGTAGTATAGTAAATAATTTATCATATTTTCTATGTAATTTGGATTTAATTTAATTTTGGATATGATATGGATAACTCAATCATGCATATTGGAGAAACATTTCAGAATATTTGAGTGTTCTTTGAATGTAGTTCTCGGTCGAACTATACTACAACCAAAATGTTGATAGAGTGCTTTTTAGCAGTATAGTGTTTTATTTTTATTTATTTATTGGTAAGTCCAAATACTATGAAATTTTTACTAGAGATCTGAAACTTAATCCTAAACAACATGTAACATTTTCATAATTTTTGGATGTGCTTAGATATTATCAGTAGATTAATTATAGTAACTAACATTTCTATAGAGTTCTAGATAATCGTGCACTGTTTGATTTTTAGTTATTTAATGGAAGCTTGGAATGATCTCAAATTTTAACTAAAACTTTGTAAATCAATTATACGTAACATTAAAAATTCTCATAATTTTTGGATAAGATTTGATCTCTGAAATACACGAATTCACAAAAACCTATTTATGATATAAAAAAATTTGCTGAAATAAGAAAAAGTATAGTGAGGGGTCAATGTGCAATTGACCCAAGCAGCTCAATTGCTCTATATGGTCAACCTAACACACTAGAAGCTCTAATAATTAATGATTCATTCTAGAGAAACGAAATCCTAGATAGAGAAGGAGAGTTAGGGTTTGAGAGGAGAAATTGATGGAGATGCTGACCTAGGGTTTTGCGGTCTGAGGAATGATGAAATCATGTAAGTTTAGCTTCTTTGCATAGACTTTAATGGTGAATATTCTCTCACATGTCACTATTCCGTCCCTCCTCTGATTTGATCCAAAATAGTGTCAAAACGTCCCCTTTTCTCATTCTTTCTTCATAATCCCTCATTTTTAGGGTTTCCGAGTTGAAAGGAAGAAGAATTGGGTGAATTGCTAGGGATTTGATATGAGATCGAGATTTTTAGGGATGAGCTGCATTTTTAAGGTGTTTTAACACTTTAGGGTGAGTGGTAACTTCCTTTAAATAGTATATTGCATGAAAATTGGTTAATTCATCCATAATCTTTAATTGCTCGTATGCGACTACAAACCTTGAATTGTCTATTTATTTTAAGTTGTTGCAAAATGATATGAAATGGATTTTTCCTCTATTTGGATGAAGTTCATATGATAAAATAATATTAGAAATGTATACAATACATCCTAATGAGAATTTCCTAAATATTTGCAGAGGTTATAAGAGTAAATTGAAATATAGGGAATTTGTCTATGACTGAAATTTGTTGTATAAGTAAATAGAGAAAATTGCTTATCTAGATCCCTTTGGTTATGAATGATTATTTATCTAAATTCATAGTAAATATATGTCAGATACTATCTTAGATTTCATTCAAAGTGAATAATGTTTGTTTGATATCTCAGTAAAGAGTGTGAAACCCTAGATGCGAGGAAAGTTGGATATTTGTGAATAGATATCGTGAAATCCATTTGAAGGGATTTTCTTGACATGATAGACTTTATTTATTCAATGTTATTATGGATGCATGATATCCTAGTGAAAGGCACGGAAACCCAAATTCAACTCAGTTCCAAGGTTTCATACATATATTGATTTTATATGATTCGTTAATAGTAGTCTTTATTCAATGAATGTTTATGTCGCATGAAATCTTTATGGGAGCCATGTGAATAAGTTGTTTCCTAGTGAGAGGTGACAATATGTGTGATGGCCTTGTGAGCCATGAGAATACTTGTACAACCAGTGAAATGAATACCTTTGTCTAAGGACCTAGAGGTAATGGTTACCTATTACAGAGGTAACAATGCTATGTGATGATCTAAGGGTTTGAATACCCAAATCCAGTAATCATGATAATGATGTGAAGGGATAAGAATTCCCATTAATGTGATAAGGGATTGATATCCCAGGTATCATGTATTTTAAAGATTTGAAAGTACGCGATAGATTTATTACACCTTTCTTTATAGCATTTGTGGTGATTAAGTGAAACCCTAAGGGTAGGGTGTTCAATGAATCAAGTATTGTGATATCAATGTTCTTAGTTATTATTAATAATTCTTGTCATGATAAGTAATTAACTTTTAATTGAGTTATGAGATGCACAACTCAAGATTTGGGTTGATATGCACGATTCTAGTGTGTATGTGCCAAGTGGACATGAAATTTGTTTATTTAAGAATTTTAGTCTACCTATATGTATAATATGTTGATTACTCAGTATATTATAGTGTTTTGAATATACTGCTCTGCCAAGTTTAGAATGATATACATGTTGTATTATATCTTCAAATAAGTAGGTGCGACACCATAGAGATACCAGAGTCAAGTATAAGTAAGAGAAGGGTACAATGTAGAAAAAGCTTTCTAGGAATAATAAAATAATAGACGTAGGAGCCGTGAACACCATAGAACCCATATGTGAGGTCTGCGCCTTAGGGGTGAAATGACCTAACCCTGGCAGCGTCTAGTATATGGGGGTCGAAATGTACTATAAGGTGGCACGGGGGATGAAGCCCTAGTGGAAGTCTCCTTAACTTATAGTTTGCAGTGTCCAACATCAACCAGAAGTCTTGGTGGCACTAGAGTACAGAAAAGCCAAGAGGTGGCTTGACTCTCTGCCTGTGTGCTCAGGTTAGTAGAGGAGTCCAGTTTAGGCCAGAGAGTCATTTCCCTGTTGCAGACTAGGAGAGTAGTCAGACTTAGCATTTCCCGGGTGTGTCCGCTAAGTCTTGTATGGTGTGATCGTAGTGCACTATGAGTCTTCATATGTAGAGTACACTGCATATGATCAGGGCATAATATAATGAATGAGAGGTCAAACAAGTGTGTACAGTTATTCAATTATTCTCTGGATGTTTCTGAATTATTAGTTCTCTTTATGATCAATCAAGCATTTCATATATTGATTCACTCTTATGGATATTTAGAGTATCCTGTCATATTTATGATTGTCAATTATTAGACTCTCTAAAGCTTTCTGTTGTTATAATTAATATCAATTGCTCAAAAGTATATCTGTAATTATATTAGTGATTTAGACTATTTCTTTGAAGTACTCATTCACTGAGTGAGTAGGCTCACCCCTCTACTCAAAATTTTTAGGGAAATCACATGGACTTGAAGAAGGTCATTGCATCAGAGTAGATCTGCCACAAGAGTTAACTCTAAGTATAGTTAAATTCAGTCGGTCCTTGTCACTCTAGGTCCTTGTAAAGAAATAAGAGAGTGTTGTAAATGATGATGTATAACATTATTCCTCTTTTAGCAATATATGTGAATCATGAAGTCTTATGTTCTTAAAAGTATGAGAAACATAATGAATGTATGGATGTGTATCATTAATGTTGAGATTACATTAGAGAAATAAAAGTTTAATTCTCTTGTAAAGTTAGTTTATGTGGTTCAATGCGAGAAAACAAAGAGTTTGAAAACGAAAAAAAGTTAAGGGTGATCTTTGTATTACAATAAATACCCAATTTTTATGCCCTAATCTCATGATTATTGGAAATTGTGAGATCGGGGTGTAACATCTGCTTACTCTAATGTGGTTTTTATTACATGCATGGATGGGGGTGTGATGGCCGCAGGTACAAAGCAACTTCCAGGAAAGAGCCATATGAGGGTCAGGGTAAGGAATAGATCAAGGTTTCCAAAGGACATATATGGTGGGGTGCCATCTACAATAGAAGATCTCAGTATTTATAGATAACTTCATGTTTAAATAATGCTTGGTAGTTAGTTTCAATTCAATAACTCAACTGTAAACAATGTATGAATCAAGTTCAACTTTAATGCATGGTGTTTCCTTTATGTTTTTGCTATGAATATCATGTTTTGTAATGTTCCTCCAAGCCAAGTGACCCATGTTATGGACAACATAGGGTTTGCTTCCGCTGACGTGTGTATGTGCTTGGAGGGGTGTTAGAATATGGTATCAGAGCAACGAGTAGATGGCCTCTAAGCTAAAGATTCACATGTTCTAAGTCCTAGGTATAGAAGATTATGTTAAAGATATGGGGAAATCAAATCAGAGGTCTAGTTAGAAGACATGAGTTAGATAATGGTTAGGGTTATGTGCCTAGATGTTTTACATTTTTGTGCTAACTTTAGAATTGTACATAGCATGCTATCTCTCTTCTTCCCATGTGTTTGTGGTATGGGATGCAAACTCATGGGGTTTTGTAGAGAGAATGTTATGTGCATAATATCATGATTGTCTCACCCATTTGAATGCATGTGGAATGGGACATGTTTGCTAGAGAGGTGTAAGTTAAGTGTGATAAGACATGTCTCCTCTGAATATATGACCGGTCGGTATGTATCCAAAGGCAACAGAGAATATAAGAGTTGGAATTAAAGTTTGAGACATATAGTCACCTAAACATAATTAGTCACATAATAAAACCAATCATGCACGCAAAGGGTAGATGATTTGTCTTAGATGAAAAAAATCATGCACATGCTACTAAATGATGTTCTCTACTATTTTATGATTATGTGTTCAAATTGAACATCATGTATTACTATTATGCTTATGAATTATGAGATTATGAAAACCATGTTTAAGTATGAGAAATCATGTTATGCTGATATTATCCTCTCCATCATGTTATGTAAGCCTTAATCGGCCTTATGTGAGCCTTCATTGGCCTTATGAGCTCTGTGGGAGCATTATGTGAGCCTTAACCAACCTTATGAGAGCCTTAATTAGCCTTATGAGCTATATGGAAGCATTATGTGAGCCTTAATTGGCATTATGTGAGCCTTAACCAACCTTATGAGCACTGTGGGTGCAATTAGGAGAGTGACTATAACAACTCAAGTAAAAATCCATCTTATTATGGAATCATGTCAAGTTAACCAAGTTCTCATGAAATTATGTTAACTATGAGTAAGTCATGTCTAAAGTATTCTAATGCGACTGTAAGATGATATTAGATAATTAACATGCACAGACTATGTAAAACCCTAAGGTGGGTAGTATGAGAAAATTTTGAGGACAAAATTTAACTAAGGTGGGTTGAATTGTAACATCCTCAAAATTTAAGCTCATGAATGAACCTTGATTTAAAACCCCAATTTTAAATGTTTAAAGAAATTTGAATAGATAAAGTAGTGTTTACTCTTTAAATGATCATAGTTAATTCAATATCTTATAACATGTAAGTATAATGCACTTTCTCTCTCTTCTTTGTAGCCTCATCGCCATACTTATAAACGTAAAATGTCTATTTTTGTCCTACGGGTTCAATACAACTAAAATCATCCCTAGGTGGCCATAAATGGAAGATTTCACCAATAAGAGATCATTCATAATTTATTAAATGTATATAAGTGACGCTACATGCATTATAGTAAGAACTCATACTTGGGTCTTAAAAGTTGGAAAGTAATCATAAAAGAATGACCTAGGCCCTAAAATACACATTTGATCAAAATTTGAGGTCATTTTGACTTGGTTTGGCAATCTAAATTAATTAGGGCATGTTTCATATAGTATTCAATCAAATATCATTAATTTATTCATCTAACATAAGGTCCCTTTTTATTTTTGGATGTCACGGCTCCTTAGACCACTCTGGGTATGACTCCCAGATCCAGTGAAAGCAGTGAGGGAATTGTCCCCCTTACCTGAGTCCCTCCTTGATGGGACTTTTACCCCCTTCCTTCTCTAAATACTTCCCCTATAGACTCCCTCTGGTCGCATTTTCTTCCCCTCCACAATCCTTGCATCAGTTCGATCATTTCCACACCAGATTTGTTAGGGTTTCATGCCCTAGAATCCCATATCTACTAGAACTCTACCCTTCATCCCCTGTTTCCCGCTGTAGATGGGACTCCCAGACACACTTGGGCGTCATGCTGATATATGATCATTCCTCCACCATACTTGAACTCAGAGAAACATGTTATGCTTGTTAGTTGGTCGCTATCATTGTGCACCCATCTCTCCCACCTCCACCTAGCGACTTCGGAAAGGTCGAGTTCACCGTCGTGCTTATGACACTGAGGTGGATGTTGGAGATCGGAATCTCCTCCTAAAGGTATGGACAAGCATCAGGAGGTGTTGATTTCCTTAGAGAGGTACTCATATTGTTTTCCCACTTTGTTCTGTTGTTTGGACCTATACTGAATTATCGAGCATACCATCATGGTTTTACTCGTATCCTTCACCAATAGCTTCGGATTGTGATATTGATTCAAATTGCATCTTTAGTTTTTGTCTTGTGTTGCTCTTTTTCAGTTTCGGATCTCGGGCGCGATGGCCAGTCATGGTAAAAGGAGGTGCCAGATCTTTCAGCCACCTCAAATCCTATTCTTAAGCTCCATGAGTTTGGAGCAAGATGGGGAACAAGCTAGCATTGTTTTCGGATGGAGAGGTTCATGTAATCCCGGTGTTGGCTTGGTGAGATTCATGCTTTGACCTTGCTCCTGTGAATATCGTGTCTCCTCCCTGGAGAACAAAGATCCTGAGAGATAGTTTGATGAGTTTTCCCCTGTTCAGTCGCTTCTCGCTTGTCAAGTTTCCATGGACATTCTTGTCCTTCGCTTTTGTTTTGGGAAAGATGTGCATGCGGTCCCCGCTTTCTAAGTGGTGTCATGTTATTGGTCCACATCAACAGAGAGGACCGCCCCCTATAGGATTTCCCTTGGATCTAGTGATTTTGTTGACGTGGCTTTCTCTAGTTTACTTATTGGTCAACATATGCCTAACTTTAGAAATTGATATAAAATACTACAAACCTTAGACAAAGGTGAACCTTATATGAATTTTGCTTAGTTTTTCGGGACCTAGAAGTTGGAATAGGTTACAGGGAATGTTTTTTTTGTTTTTATGAAGTATTAGACTTAGTATAGTTAGGATTTAAAGAATCATGAAACCCTAGAATCTAACATGAATGTTATTGTTAATAGATGTTATTGGGTTGAATAGGATAATTCAGGTTTCTTAACCCCATGAACATGATAAGGTTTCATCAAACTAAGAAGAACAACTAAGATCTTCTCTAAAAGAGAGGTAAGCATGTTCATGCACTTTGAGTATCTAGTGTTGGTTTTCATCACCTTATAATTAATATGATGATCAAGATATATGCATAGTTATGTGTTCCAAATTCAATCTTAACTGTGTGAAAGATCCCCCCAAAGTTATTAGTTTAATATTATGCTTCAATGCTATTTCAAAAATTCATGTTCATGTGGAATCCGTTTGAGTAATTATTCTAAGATAATGATGAATCATGTGATGGGTTGTATTATTTTATCCTCATCATGTTAATATTGAGCCTACAAGCCTTATGAGCACCATTGGCGCATAAGTATCGAGGATACTTTAATCAGCCACCAAGATTAAGTTATGAGAATCTAAATCTATTGTTCAATTAGTTTCATGTGTTTCTTTATTGCCAAGTTATTATGTTGTTATAATAATACTCAACACCACTTACTCTAACGTGGTTTTTATTACATACATAGCTGGGGTGTGATGCCCACATGTACAAAGAAACTTACAGGAAAGAGCCATATGAGGGGCAACTTAAGGAATAGATCAAGGTTTTCAAAAGGCATATATGGTGGGATGTCATCTACAATAGAATATCTTGATATTTGTAGATGTCTTCATGTATATATATTGTTTGGTAGTTAGTTTCAATTCAAGAACTCAACTATAAACAATGTATGAATCAAGTTCAACTTTAATGCGTGATGTTTCATTTATCATTTTGCTATGAACATCATTTTGTGTAATGTTCCTCGAAGTCAAGTGACTCATGTTATGGACAACATAGGATTTGCTTCCACTGACGTATGTATGTGCTTGGAGGGGTGTTACATAATGGAACTATAAACCCATCTACAAAATAAAAATATTTTCAATTAAAAAAAGAGACGGCCAGCTTGAACATTTTAGTCCGATTGAAGTGACTAGGACTATAAAGCTAGGGGAAAGAGGATTGCATTGACGAAGTCCAGTGGAGGTCTGCAAATATCTAATTACAGAATTCGTTAATCAATATGTGGAGAAATGTGCTGATTTGATATAACTGTTAATCATTGGTTAATCCATTGATCAATGGCGACGGCAAGTCATATCCATGCATATATGCAAGTAGTAAGGGAATTTTAGCTTGTATTATGGACGCTTTTCCAAAATTCAACTTGATGGTAAGCAATGGGGTACTTAGGAAATGACATGAATGATTATTTACATTATAAAGGATGTACCCATCTTGAATGCCACGTCCAATAATGAAACATATTGCTCCAGAACCACTATGTCGGTGATATGATAGTTGAGCATGTTGCTAAGGAAGTTGACAACTGTTTGATATGAGGGATTAATCAGACGGATAAGCCGAAAGTATTGATCCTTACGAGATTACTTTTTCCCGTAAGAACAATGTATGACTGATTCAGTATTTCGATATGAACGGTAATGTCATCATGGAAGTGAAGATAACGAAAGAGGTTTATGAAAGACTGTTTGGTTTTCTTCTTCGGTAAAAAGTTCTTACCGACACCATGTAACACCTTGGTGGTAGATTCACGTTACTGTTCTATTAAGATTTTTTCAGTAATCGGAGTAGATCCGTTTCTCTTTCCTGTCATCCGCGATTCCGGATGACTTTACTTAGCATTATCACTACTATTATTATACAAATTATCCTTTCCATATATGCCCCACTCTCACCGTAGTCAAATAAGAAAAAGGGTTACAGTACAAAACTGTCGTTCTCTCTCCCATATCGTGACATGCACATTCAGTGATGGGTTTTGAATCCTTCCGGTGCCGTGGAGTGGACATCGCACCACTCACTCGCCTGTCTGCTTTCGACGACACGATGCCGCCAATAGAAAATGACTCGGGCTCTGTTAATAGTGATAAAAAAATAAATATTTTTTGCTTCCGATTTTAATGGTTACGGCACGCAGTGCCGAGAATGCTGCATGCGCCCCCATTCGTTTTCCGTCCACGGAGTCTGGCAAATAAGTAGAATCCATTAATCAGAGTACTGAGATTCTAATAGAAACCAGAGCTATATAGGTTGTTGTAAATTCACCTTGTTTCTTGGGGAATGAGCACCGCCGGTGAAACGCACCAGAACTCGGGCTTTTGAAGGTCTCCTATTCTAATGGGATTAGTAAAATTCCGAACCCGAAGTCCCCTGATTTCCAAACATTAGAAAAATAAAACCCAACTCATTTTAAATTTTAATTTTTCTTGTTGCTCTATTTTTCTTTTCAAATACCCACGGTCATATTTTTACACATTTTGTCCCTGTTTGGAAACAGACCAGGATGGGATTTGGGCTTGTCTTATCAGGCCACATCTGCGCCACATCAGCAAATCCAGTCTCGATCCAGTCCGGTTATGCACTTGCGCTTTTCGTAAGAATTTCCGTTTTGAGATTCTGTAATCTCAAAAGTTAGACTATCTCAGTCCTGCCAGCAGCAGGATTAGACTTTGTCTTTTGTGTATTTTGTTTTATATAGCAGACTAAAAACACAAGTTACGAGGGCAGCCAGATTGGTTTGCCAAACAAGGCCAAGTGGGGAACCTCAATCCTAATCCGGATGATGACTGGACTAATCCTAGTCCGGATTTCATAATCCCAATAATCCCAGTCCATTGCCAAACAGGGCCTCTATGTTTAAATTCAAAATTAGTACTTAAATATATTCAACACATTACCAAAAAATGTTAACCGCCAGACTTAAAACAAACTAACAGAGTATGTCACATTTTTCAAACGATTGTCTATTTATTTTTGATACATTCTCTAATTAATATGTAGAAAAAATATATTTGTAATAAGTGTCCATATTTGATCAAAATATGTGTGTTACATATGTTCATATTTTGTCAGTAATTCCATGTATCATACTAATTAATATTCATAGTTTCACCAGAAAATATCAACAACTATATTTAGTATAAACTAAAAAAGTGCTTACAGTCAGAGAAATTCTATGATTAGAAAAATATAATATAAGATATAATTATTATCTAACATTTTTTCATATATTAATATTTTTATACATAATTCAACATCATCGCAAATGAGCCATACAAGCTCACATTCCTTAACATGGAAAGAGAAAAACTCATATAAGCACATATTCCACAATTTTGTTATACACATGACTAATTTTTTTTATATCAGAGTGAGAAAACATACACATAACAATGATGATATCTACAAATTACATGTCCGGAGGCCAACCAATCTCTATCTCCCTCATTTTCGTGTCCGGCCAACCAATCTCCATGAATAAAATAGTCGACATGATAGCGACATGGGTCATGGCTTGGCTGTTACGATGGCGATGGTTGTGTGGCGCATCAGGAAGGGTTGTAGGTCGGCATTGATGGTGTCCCGGTCGCGATAGCCATGGCTCTGGTCGCGGCGACCATGGCATCCTTGTTGGGTTTTGTGGAGAAAACATGTGCGGCGGAAGTAATAGAATCCACGCAACCCGAAACAGGATCTCGTCGACAACAACATATTTAGAAGGATTGTTTACGGGATATACCTTATCGCGGAGCAAGTCCGGCGATGTCCCGTTACACGACGGTGCAACGCTGCTTGTCTACGCGGACAGAACTTCTCTCCTATTCGCTATCGCAGGTTGATCTGGCGGCACTCCTTTGCGGCAGTGATGTACGCCGCTTGTGGTGCATACAGGTGGTCGTCGACGTCCTCCGAACGCAGGCGTCAAGGCGTCTACGTCTCTACTTCGTCCACGCGGATGGACGGAACTCCACGTCGCATTTCCCAAGCCGACGGGAAGGAGTCGTGTCTCTGCGGCGACGTGCTAGCGGCGCGTTTCTCTCCTTTCTCTCCTAAGGACGATGATGGCTAGGGTTTACGTGCGTGAGCGTAAACGGAAAATCCTCTCTCTATCTTATATAGATATCGACCGTCAATCCTCCTTTAAATAGGATACGAAGAGAAATACGGTTTCCTAAACCCATCGGTAAACAGAAACGTTGTGTTAATTAAAACGCTCGTGGATTAATTAGAATATTCCGGAATTCATTAATTAACCAAATAATCATATTAATTGATTAATTAATATCCAACTCCATGCAATCGCTTGGGATGGATCTACGGGCATACATATACCAACAGACTCCCACTTGCACTTAGAGCCAGTCACTCTAATATTATTCTAATCCATTACATAAATATTTTAGTAATCAATGTGATTCGGAGCAATTCCAATCAAATCCACAATTATACTCCTATTCCAACACATCCTGTGTGTGTGACCCGGTAGGCTCCAAATTACGTTGGTAGTGATATCCATAATCATATTATGATTTCACAACCAATGATTGGTATCTAGCAAGACTTCATTGTTACCCAAGTAATTGGAGAAGTTGGAGAACAACTTAACCTATCATTCATGACTGGTGTTATAGTGATTGTACAGTTCCTTTGTCGCTGATATCTAGATTGAACTCGAGTCATGGAATTGTTATCCTTTTCAATGTTCAATCCATGTTCCTTGAACTAGAGCAGACTGTCTGAGATATATGTAAGCTCAATATCACATATTGACTCACATCAGCATGGCCATGCATTTCTCAGTCTCGCTTATCAAGTGGCCGGAATATCAAACTCCCGTAGGAAGGACAAATTCCATCTACATCACTCACAGTCATCCCCATGTGTCACAGTGCACCCAAGCACCATCTTTATGGCAATCCTTATTCAGGACCACGGTGGATGATGTCAAAGTACACCGAACGACATGTGATAAGTGTAGTGACTTCAGGTTTAAGAACCACAATCACCACCATCATTATGAGATGTGACTCTAACTACCAATCATGGTATCCATGTGTCACTCTCAAGGTGGGTCTATCCGATACACTGTTCTCTAACAAGTATCTATGTATTTAGTTTGATATCTCTATATCATGGATAATGAGATTCTTCCATCAACCAACATACATTCTAATCTTTTGTGTTATTGATGTCTATGGATATTTCCACAATAACAACCGATTAGGGACAAAACAAGAATACATACTCTTAGCATACATATGATCTCATTGTTCAGGTCATCAACCCGAAGACATATGTGATTGAGTATATCATTCTATAGACATCTATAAGTTTTATGGTCGTCTCACAATATAAAACACAAACATATAGATTGGAAACTTGTCTTTATTGATATGATCAATGTAGTATTACAAATCATTTACATAGTATCCCATTACAATCATTGAATGATAGTCTCTATGGGCATACATACCAACAGATTCCCACTTACACTTATACCCAATCACTCATGAATCTCAATCCAAGTGATCGAACATGTCCGTCATGTTTCTGCTGTGAAAGTGCTTTTGTGAGCGGGTCAGCCGCATTGCTTTCTGTAGGTACTCTGCAAATCTTCACATCTCCTCGTTGTACGATCTCTCGTATGAGATGGAACCGCCATAGAATATATTTGGAACGTTGGTGCGATCTTGGTTCTTTAGCCTGTGCAATTGCTCCATTGTTGTCGCAAAACAACTCAATTGCATCACCAGTTCTTGGAACCACTCCAAGTTTAGAAATGAACTTCTTGATCCACACAGCTTCCTTCCCAGCATTAGATGCGGCAATGTATTCGGCCTCGGTTGTAGAATCTGCAACGGTCTCTTGCTTGGAACTCTTCCAGCTCACAGCTCCGTTGTTCAGGCAAAACACAAATCCAGATTGCGATCTGTAGTCATCTTTGTCAGTTTGGAAGCTAGCATCGGTGTAACCCTTTACCATGAGCTCTTCCTCACCACCGTATACCAAGAATTGATCCTTAGTCCTTCTCAAGTACTTTAGGATGTTATTTACGGCTGTCTAGTGACATTCACCTGGATCTGACTGATACCGGCTCGTCATGCTCAAAGCATACGACACATCAGGACGAGTACATAACATCGCGTACATGATAGATCCAATTACTGATGCATATGGAATCTTACTCATGCGTGCCTGTTCATCACATGAACTAGGACATTGGGATTTAGAGATCGTAACCCCATGGGACATGGGCAAGTTACCTCTCTTAGAACCCTCCATGCTAAACCTCTTTAGCACCTTGTCAATGTATGTGCTCTGGCTTAGGCCTAGAAGCCTTCTAGATCTATCTCTATAGATCTTGATCCCAAGTATATAGGATGCTTCGCCTAAATCCTTCATAGAGAAAGTCTTCCCTAGCCAACCTTTTACTGTCTGAAGAGTAGGGATGTCATTTCCCATCAATAGTATGCCATCCACATACAATATGAGAAATACGACTGTGCTCCCACTAACCCTTTTGTAAACACAAGGTTCATCTTCATTTTGACTAAAGCCAAACTTTTTGACTACTTCATCAAAACATAGATTCCAGCTCTGAGATGCTTGCTTCAATCCATAGATTGACCTTTGTAGCTTACAGACTTTATTAGCTTCCTTTGGATCAATAAAACCCTCAATTTGTGTCATGTATACATCCTCGAGTAAATTCCCATTAAGGAATGTTGTTTTAACATCCATCTGCCAAATCTCATAGTCATGATAAGCTGCAATGACAAGCATGATCATGATAGATTTAACCATGGCAACTAGTGAGAAGGTCTCGTCATAATCAACACCTTGAATTTGACAGAATCCTTTCGCAACCAATCTATCTTTATAGGTTTGAACATTTCCATCCATGTCAGTCTTCTTATTAAAGACCCACTTACACCCTATGGGTCTTACCCCTTCGGGTGGATCCACCAAGGTCCATACCTTGTTGGTGTACATGGATTCCATCTCAGATCTCATGGCTTCGAGCCATTTCTCAGATTCTGGTCCCTTAGTAGCTTCTAGATAGGAAGTTGGCTCATCTGCTATGCCCAATTCATCACTGTCTTGAGTCACGAGAAATCCAAATCTCTTAGGCTCAAGTCATGTCCTACTAGACCTACGAGGTTCCTGTGTTACATTTGGAACTTGAAATTTCACAACAACTTGTGAGTCTTCATGTTCCTTATGTACCTCATCAGGTTCTCGGCTTTCTTGTTGGTCTCGAACTTCTTCGAGCTCTACATTCCTCCCACTAATTCCTTTGGAAATAAATTCCTTTTCAAGAAATACAACAGTCCTAGCAACAAATACTTTGTTGTCAGTTGGTGTGTAGAAGTAGTATCCCCGAGTTTCCTTGGGGTATCCAACAAAATAGCATTTTTCCAATTTGGGTCCAAGCTTTTTAGGAAATTGTTTCCTAACATAAGCTTCACATCCCCAAATCTTTAACATAGACAAATTGGGACGATTCCCATTCCATATCTCATATGGTGCCTTTTGAACCGATTTGGAAGGTACACAGTTAAGTGTAAACGCTGCAGTTTCAAGAGCATATCCCCAAAATGATATTGGAAGTTCGGCTGAACTCATCATTGATCGTACCATGTCTAATAATGTACGATTCCTTCTTTCTGACACACCATTATGTTGTGGTGTACCAGGTGGAGTCCATTGTGATACAATACCACAGTCTCTCAGAAAGTCCTCAAACTCTTGGCTTAAGTATTCGCCACCTCGATATGAATGGAGTGCTTTAATACTCTTACCAAGTTGCTTATCTACTTCATTCATGAAAGTCTTGAACATTTCAAGAGTTTCTGACTTGTGTTTCATAAGATATACATAGCCATACCTACTGAGGTCATCAGTGAAGGTAATGAAGTATTGATAGCCTCCTCTAGCATTTGATCTAAAAGGTCCACATACATCAGTATGTATGAGCCCTAGCAGATCACTGGCTCTCTCACTGTGTCCAGTGAAAGGAGTTTTGGTCATCTTCCCTAATAAACATGCCTCACATGTCTCTAATGATTTAAAATCAAAAGAGTCTAGATAACCATCCTTATGGAGTCTAGATATGCACTTCTTATTTATGTGCCCAAGACGACAATGCCATAAGAACGTTTTGTTTGAGTTGTCAAGTTTTAACCTTTTAGTATTTACGTTATATATGCTAGTCTCAAGTTCTAACAAGTAGATACCATAAGACATAGGGGCATTGCCATAAAAGATCTCATCTTTAGATATAGAAATAATTACATTCTTAATGTGAAATTCAAATCCACTCTTGTCCATACAAGATACAGAAATAATATTTCTATTAATGGTAGGTACATAATAGCAATTCTCTAATTCTATTACAAGGCCCGTAGGCAAAGATAAACTAATAACTCCAATCGCGGTGGCAGCAACTCTTGCTCCATTAGCAACCCGCAGCTCGATTTGGCCCTTTCGTAAAGGCTTACTTCTTATCAAATCCTGCATATTAGAACATATGTGAGATCCACATCCGGTATCCAGTACCCATGATGAAGAAGTATTTAAGTTTATCTCAATAATGTATATACCTGAAGTGGAGATCTCTATCCCCTACTTCTTCTTCCTCAGTTCCTCTAGGTAGAGAGGACAGTTTCTTTTCCAATGTCCAGGCTGGTGACAATGGTGACAACTGCCTTCTTTGGAGATCCCACCTTTAGCTTTGAGCGCGGATGACTTTGGCTTCTGCCCGGCTTTAGAACCTTTCTTAGCCTTGCTTTTGCATTTTGACTTTCCCTCTGCCTTGCTGATCACCATCACAGACTTGGGCTTGTCTTTCTTCATCTGTGCTTCAGCTGTCCTCAACATGCACAACAATTCTGACAACGGCTTGTCAAAATTGTTCATGTTGTAGTTAATGACAAAATGATTATATGATTTAGGCAACAATTGTAGAATCACATCAGTGGCTAACTCTTGACCTAGGGGAAATCCCAGCTTGGATAGGCTTTCCACGTACCCAATCAAGGTGAGTATATGGGCGCCAACTGAATCTCCCTCTTTCATCTTGCTTTTGAACAAAGCCTTTGAGACATCATATCTCTCCTGTCTTGATTGATGTTGATACATGTTCTTGAGATGTGTTACCATCTCCATGACATTCATGTTCTCATGTTGCTCTTGCAACTTATAGTTCATTGAGCACAACATCAGGCACTTGACATCTACGACATCATCAAGGTGCTTCTTGTAAGCATCCTTTTCAGCCTTGGGCGCATTTACGGCGGGCTCCTCTGGCTCTGATGTTTCAAGGACATAGAGCTTACGCTCATGTGTGAGAACAATTCTCAGCGTCCTAAACCAGTTTTGAAAGTTGGTTCCGGTAAGTTTGTCCTTCTCAAGGACCGATCGCAATGAGAAAGTGTGAGTGTTGGTTGCCATTTGATTGCTACAAAAGAAAAATTTGCATTTAGTCCAAAACATTTTGACTTGTAAAGATTTGAATAACGAGATTAATTAGGCCTTTAATTAATTACGCTCCCACTATTTTATTCAAATTGATAGCCCTCACTATCAACTCGGAAGATTGCAATGCACAACCTTCTAGTGAGCCAAGACCCAAAATAATTGGATCAATGCCCAGCCAACGTCGGCGTCAAAGACCAAATACTAAGGTAGGAAACTTTTACCAATTGCATCATATGCAACTCTTGGATAGATGATCATGCACAACTCCTTGCCATGATGCATCTGTGTGCCTCTAGGTACTTGATCCTATCAAGGTTCCCTAGTTAAGTCCAACCCATAAGCCAACACGATGAGTGTGCACCCTGCGGAGGCAGACCCACACACCCACCATCACACTTCTACGAGATAGATAGTGTACCACGTGGAGGCGTGCCCATACATAGTCGATCAAGTTTTTCATGTGTGTTGCTTTATGGAAGGCAACTAAAACTTAATATTATTAATTGAGGGGTTTTATTAATACATATACATATCCAAATACCACATACTTATAGTACGTATCATATACTACTATATCCACAACCACAAACGATAGACATGCAATCACAAACACAAATACATCAATTATGGCCATACTATTGTAATCCTTTGGAGCAACAAAGGATTACGGTCCACCTATGGTCTTATGCATCTCATGCAACACCTGTGAATCAACCTATAAGCCTGTAATGATCAACATTACAATGAACAACTTCATGGATGCTTCGTGAGGTTGGAACTTCAAGTTTCTTCTTGGAATTAGATCTTCTTATTACTTCTCCATGGACGCTCCTTGGAGTTGGATCTTCAGGTTGCTTCTTGGAATTAGATCTTCATGGTGCTTCTTCATGGACACTCCTTGGAGTTGGATCTTCAAGTGGCCTCCTTACATCAAGTTTACAAAAACTAAAACTAATCCTATCTCTATTACATCATATGAGTGCAAATATAAAAGGAAAGAATTAATTACACTTTGAAATAAGAGATGAGGCTCGGTATGCAAGCCGAATACTTTATACAAAGGATCTATATGTAACCATTATACATCCATAGAATTCACAAACAAACATATCCACAAGATTGACATCCACATTCATTCACAACATTCACAAAAGGGGATACTAGGCCATAACCGTGCATGCACTCACCACATAAAATGGATTTTAAAGGCGACGTGTATGGTATCATAGGTATATCTACATATACGTATATACATATTAAAATTGCAGTACTTGTAATGTGGGACATTCCCCATTAAAAAAAATTTGACTCCCACGCAGACAATGCAGGGTACACAGGGGCAGCGCCCCTATGCGGGGTCTCAGGGGCAGAGCCCTGAAAGGTCTACATAATTTCACTTCAGTGCACTTAGGAAAATCAATATTTTCTATAGTCGACCCCGTCCAAAACGTCAAAAATAGAAGCCTGCGGCATATGTGAAATTAGGTTTAGATTTGCACATTAGCAGGTTTAATTTGCATCGTATGCAACAAAAAAATAGTATACAACAATTCGATCATATCAAAACTAATCCAAATACGCCATAGATCGACGCTGCTCTGATACCATTATTGGGTTTTGTGGAGAAAACATACGCGGCGGAAGTAATAGAATCCCCGCAACCCAAAACAGGATCTCGTCGACAACAACATATTTAGAAGGATTGTTTACGGGATATACCTTATCGCGGAGCAAGTCCGGCGATGTCCCGCTGCACGATGGTGCAACGCTGCTTGTCTACGCAGACAAAACTTCTCTCCCGTTCGATGTCGCAGGTTGATCTGGCGGCGCTCCTTTGCGGCAGTGATGTACGCCGCTCGTGGCGCGTACAGGTGGTCGTCGACGTCCTCCGAACGCAGGCGTCAAGGCGTCTGTGTCTCTACTTCGTCCACGCGGATGGATGGAACTCCACGTCACGCTTCCCAAGCCTGCTGGAAGGAGTCGTGTCTTTGCGGCGACGTGCTAGCGGCACATTTCTCTCCTTTCTCTCCTAAGCACGATGACATCTAGGGTTTACGTGCGTGAGCGTAAACGGAAAAGCCTCTCTCTATCTTATATAGATATCGGCCGTCAATCCTCCTTTAAACAGAATACGAAGGAAAATAGGGTTTCCTAAACCCATCGGTAAACATAAACGTTGCGTTAATTAAAATGCTCGTGGATTAATTAGAATATTCCGGAATTCATTAATTAACCAAATAATCACATTAATTGATTAATTAATATCCGACTCTATGCAATCACTTGGGATGGCTCTACGGGCATACATATACCAACAATCCTTGCCTGGGCGGCGACAGCTGTGATGAAGCGTCATGGTCACAACAGAGGGGTCGCGCAACGACGAGCTGGTCGTGGCAGAGGGGTGGCGCGATGGCTAGTTGATTGTGGCGACAGCACGACTCTGGCATGGGCATGATGAGGGAATGATGTTGTGATGTATCGTGTGGCGTTGGAAGTTGGTGGTGACGGCGTGCAGATCGCGACGACCATGGCATCTTAGCCTGGGTGACGGAGGATATGTTTCGGCGGCCTAGTAGCAGAGGAGGGCGGTGCGCCGATGAGCTGGTTGTCGTGAATGGATGGCGCAATGGCTGACTGGTCATAGCGGAGGGTGACACGGCAGAGGGTTGGTCGTGTGGCGGTGTCGGACCGGGTGCTAGGGCCTGGATGGGAGAGAATCACGAGAGAGAGGGAGAGATAGTGGAGTAGTTTTATAGTCATATAATATGTTTGTTCGTCTTCTTACACTGTACTTATTTTCGACTAGCATAGTGTGAGTGTGTCTCCTCGGTATGGGCAGTTGGTTGTATTAAATACTTGTTACATTTTTCGAGACTAAATTGTCAATATTGGTGGCAATGGTGTGCTCTATATCAGTACTCTATAATAATCTAGTACAAAACCGCCACTGACTTTTTTCATAACAACTTTGTCTCCAATAAGAAAAAAATACAAACACATAGATTATGTGGCCCAACACAAAGTAGATAAAGAAAAAAAATGTTAAAAAAAACTTAATGATTTATATGTGGCTAAAAAAATTGTGTTCTTGAGTACATGTATCTTATATGTACACATCTTCATTTGTGATGGTTGCTAACCTTATGGATGTGTTGTATTCCCTTTAGATAACGCGTGCATCAAAAATCACATCAACCTAACATTCTTTGATCATCTAATTAAAGAAAATATATACATTTTAATGAGCGGTATGTTGCAAAAATTGTAGAAATCGAATGATATATTGTTAACTGCACAAACCTCCTAAAAAGTATTAAAATTTCTAGGAATTAACCGCACAAACCTCCTGAAAAGAACTCTTAGTTCTCATTTCCCACAAGATACACCTTCTGGTATTCTCCAGCAGCTTGAAACTAATGCCAGCAACCGGATCACTTAGCACTGGGGTATCAAATACTTTTCAAAACAAACATACCTTTTCTATACGTACCGACGACATATTTGTCCTACCATATACATATGGAAAGTCACTTGCCCTCTCAAAACAAAAGCACCTCAGTTGGCTGATTTGGTATGAAAAAACTCTCAATTACCTTAGTATGTGTAAGAAAATATTTTAGGGTTCATCTATCCTTTATACACTCAGTATGAAAAATTCACGCCATTTTTTTCTGAATGTCCTATATCCACCACTTTAAGGGAACACTACTTCAACTCCAATTATGATCCAAATGTAGGAACGATAGATATACAACTATGTTCTCGAGGGCCAAGCCTATACATCTTGTTAACTACCAACACAAAACACTCATGGCCTGAATGACTTGGACTATATAGATTAAAAGAAATAACAGACAATTTAATAACAATAGACATGATATTCTAAGACTTCTTGGGTACATTCATGATACATTATCATATATTTTTACTTTCTAGATAAATAGGGCATAAAGGCCCTCAAGAAGGATAATAAGCATCATCTTTCCCTCTATGGAGAGAGTGTTGTTTCACACAGTACCTACAATCTAGAGTGTTGTTTCACACGAGGGAGTTTTATACATTTATGATGTGTGGCGCCACGGGTGTGATGGAGGGTCTCGGCCACGACCATTTTGCTGGCCACGACTGTGTTTTCTTCAGTGGCCATGGTCGTTTTGGTGCTCCATGGGTGTGGGCATTCATGTACAAATCTTGCAACTTCACTGTGACTTTTTTGGGCCATTTCACCACGACTGTGGTGATGTAGCACAACCGAGGTAGGGACCCAAATTGTTGTTCTTAGCTACAAACTTCATTTAATGACTTTATTTTGCTCTGGATCAATTCTTGTACATCCAAGGCATACTCGTGGAAGATTAAGATCCATCTTTCTCCTTTGCATCAAATGCATGCACAAGTGCCCTGAAAAATATGCAAAAAGTAGCCATAAGTGCATTTAATATAATAGTTGATATTGGGGGAAAATAACTTGCAATATATATTGTTTAGATGTGATTATAATGCAAAAGAACACAAGACGAAGCCCTAAAATAGGGTTGCATCGTGGATAAATCCCCTGGACTTGATTACCTCAGTCTAGACTTCTATCATCCCATGTGGGAACATTTACATATTGGCTTTCACAAACTCTTTAACTACATTCACCAACATGATGATATTTCTCCCCATATTCAACTACTAAACCAAACCAATATATCACTAATCAAGAAAGTTGATCCCCTCAATATTGTCCACCAATTTATGTCCATTAGTCTCACTAATGCATCTCATAAAATCATTGCAAAATCATATAACTAGGATGGAAAACTACTTACACTATATCTTTGGGCAACAATAATGTTCCTTATTACAGAACTGAAACATCCAAGATGCATATATAATGGTTCATGAAACCAAACACACTTGCCATTCCATAAACATCCCTCTCTTGATTATATAATTAGATTTTCAGAAAGTTTTTGATATAATTAAATATTAAGAAGAATATTGTCCAATATGTTGGTGATACCATCATCTTCATTTCTCCATACGATGCCCATGTTATCAATGTTGTTAGTACTCTAGACATGTTCTCATATATCACGGGTCTCAAAATCAACCTCCAAAAATATGTTGTTGGCATACATGTTAGCACCATGGACTTGCAATGATATCAATGGCTCATTAACTATAAGATTGAGACTTTCCTTTTCACCTATCTTGGACACCCTATTTCGTCATACATCTTGCGTAAACCAATATGGAATCTTATCATTTCCATAATAAACCATCATCTAAACTCATGGAAAACAAATTTCTTAATCGTTTTGGTTGACTCACTCTTCTCAAAAACTCCTTCACCTCTCTCACCATCTTTTTCCTCAACTGTTCCCCTCTCCCCTCCAACACTCTTTAGACCATTGAATGTATTAAAAGGGACCTCCTTTGGAAACATATGGGGCACACAATTTATATGGATCAACTGGACAATATTTGTGCACCTACAATGCACGGGGGATGGAACATAATTAACATAAAAATTCACGCTTTATGTCTGATTCATAAAATCAACACGAATTTACGCTTTAATAGAGATTACATTTGGAAAGAGCATGTGACTAACAATTACTATCAAAATAAAAAAGCCATGATGGACGATCAAAACTCCAATGTGAACACTAACTATGGAAACACATCAACCACAACCTATTCAGCATCAAACACAACATCAACACCCCACTAGGTTATACTAACAACAACAAGTTCTGGATATACCCTAGATTCCATGGGCTTCCCATCAAACATTAGGTACTTCATATCAAAATTCCAAATATGTCATATCACCTTACTATAGGAAAAGGACTAAAAATGCTAGGAATTAACTACAAAAACCTCATGAAAAAACTCTTAGTTCTCATTTCCCACAAGATACAACTTTTGGTATTTTGTAGCAGCTCGAAAATAACACTAGCAACTGGATCACCTGGTGATGGGGTATCGGGTACTCTCTAAAACAAACATACCTTTTCCATATGTACCAAGGACATTTTTTGCCTACCATATATTTATGGAAAGTCACTTGTCCTCTCAAAACGAAACACCTCAGTTGGTTGATATGGTATGGAAAAACTCTCAATCACCTTAATATGCATAAGAAAATATTTTAGGGTCCATCCATCCTCTATGAACTCAGTATGAAGAAATTATACGACATATTTTTTATTGTCCTATATCCACCATTTTAAGGGAACACTAACTCAACTTCAATTATGATCTAAATGTAGGAATAGTAGATATACAAATATGTTCATGAGGGCCAAGCCTATACATCTTGTTAACTACCAACACAAAACACTCATGGTCTGAACGACTTGGACTATATGGACAGAAAGAAATAGTAGAAAATTCAATAACAATAGACATGATATTCCAAGACTTATTGGAGACATCCATGATAAATTATCATATATTTTTACTTTGGAGATGAATAGGGCATAAATGCCCTCAAGAAGGTTAATAAGCATCATCCTTCCCTCTATGGAGGGACTGTTGCTTCACAAAGTACCTGCAATCTAGAGGAGATTCTGTATAACATCTGAAGATCACCATATCTCTATAGGGGCCTATTGTCAGGGTGTCTCCCCCTTATTTATGATATGAACATTTATCATTTCTTTATACTTTTTAGTGAGCCATATCTCTTATTGGTGAATCTATGACACTTATGGCACTTCTATGATTTATATGTCTACTTCTATGATTTATATGCCTTGTTATTCGGTCACACTATTGTAGTTTGATTAGCATGCAGTTGTATGCTAATCCTATCTTCTATATGAAACGAATTTTGTATATACAAAAACAATCGGGTTTACATATTCCTTGTCGAATAAGGTAGACCATATTTTTGTGAAGACCATAATTATCCGGCTACAAGTCTGTAGCATGTGGTGTGGATTGGGAATCTCCCGGTTTTAAGGCTGTTCTTAGCGAAAGTGGAAAGCTTGCTGGATCGAAATGAGCTACGGCTGAGCTGTAAGCTGTGGTTTGATCTGAATTGGACCATTCTCTTCTGATTTAAGCCACTCTCATGTGCGTGGCTACTGACTTTGTATCAAAAAATAGAAGATGACTTGTTTGATTAAGAAAGCCAGCTTGATCTTGATTGTATCAAGGCATGGGTACAACCAAAGATGACAAGAGCAGATATGCCTGAAAGTCAATTGTTACGTACACAAGTAACACAACTGTTCCATTCTCTAAATTATGTAAATAATATGGACAGTCTCAGACCACAAGCATAAGGCAAACAAAGAGAGAAAAGTTGGGGGGTGAAATCCAAATAGAGAGGGAGTTAAGACAACACGCCAAAATTTGATCGTATATACAGGGGTACTCGAACAAGAAGTAAGGATCCAAGTCCAGTAAGAACAAAAGAGAGGGTTGCGTATGCTAAACGCCGCCGGATATCGGAATCGGATTCAGAGTCATATCTCGATGCTGCACCCTGCTTGGACGTGGCCGGAGTACTCTTCGGGGATGCCGACTTTTCTCCAATTGCCGGACTCTGCCTCGAGGACGTACCCTTCGTGCGGTCCACCATGGCACTTCGACCCGACCACAAACACGACCCCGTTCCCGACGGTGGCCATCCACGGAGCCACCCTCGCGTCCTCAGGCAACTCCGCCACGGCCGCAAACTCCGCCCCTTGAACCTCGCCCCTCACCTCCACCTTCCCAGCTCGGCACCGGTACATCCTGTCCCCTGCCGTCACGCACGTCCGCGGGCACGAACCGGTTGATGCACCGAGGGCGCCTTCATCAACGGCCTCCCACGTCGACGTCTCCAGGTCGAAGCTCTCGGCGGAGCGGGAGAACTGGCCCTGCATATCCGTCGAGTATCCACCCAGGACCTGGAACTTTCCCGATTGGAACACGCCCTTGCACTCGTCTCGTTCCGCTGCCATGTCCGGGAGCCTCTCCCATCGGTCGTTGAACACGTCGTACCTCATGGCCAATCGCAGGGCGTTCTTCTCCTCGTCGTGGCCGCCGGCGACGTATATGTGACTGCCGCAGGCGTCTGAGGCACAAGCGAAGAAGGAACGGCGCGGGCCGGGCATAGGCGATCCATGGTGCCAGAGGCCGGATAGGAAATCGTAGACCCAGACAGCATCAGAAACTGCCCAGGTGGTAGGATCCCAACCGCCAAGAATGGCCAGGGAGGGGCCGGCGGCTGAGGCCACCTGACAGAATAGAGGGAGGCCGTGTGGGAGGGAAGGGATTGAAGGGAGGGTAGACCATTCGCCTGTGGCTGGGTCAAGCAGGACTAGGCGGTAGAAAGGGGAGGTGTGAGACGCGGCGGAATTAGCCTTTGCGGAATCTGATTTGTCCTGCGAATTCGCAGCGGCGGGGAGCTCTGCTTGGACCATGGCGACTAGCGTGCGCGCCACCCCTGTGGATTTGCGGAGGCAGTGGAAGGCAGATGACTCGATCTCCTTGCGCCAGAGGCGGCAGACAGATTTCACGGAAGGGAAGCCCGAGTAGGCAACGCGGAGGAGGCAATCGCGCGCCAGCTCCTCCGGGAGGCCTGGGATCAGCTCGTCGGCGGTACACGCCATGTGTTACCGGAGAAAGAAAGAAGGTAGCTTTAGGCTCTGCGGGATCGATGGGTTTAGGATCAAGCTTGTCAGCAGCAGTACAGGTCGGTTCGCTGTTCGTTACACCCTGATTACAAGGAAGATGGAACAGAGGGTTTGATGAGTAGGAAGAGGTGCGAGTGGGTTTATGCAATGTAAACAGACAGGGGATGGGGTTTTATACATTGATGATGCGGCTGGACTTCTTGGGAAACGGGCAAAGGGGATGCCGAATGCTGCAAGTTGCGGGTCTCGTCCAAGTGGTATTCTGCCCATTGGCCAAAGCAGGGGATGGGATCGATACGGCGGCGGAACCGGGTCCACGCAAGGAGAGAGAGAGAGAAGCTCTGTGGCCGTATGCGTTTATGCGCATGAGCTTTTTCCTATGGGATTTTGTTTTGAGTTTCAAAATGTTGTCCGCTTAACATTTCGTCTTTTTATAATGGAAAATTATATGGAGGCCAGAACTCAGCGAAAAAATTAGACCCCAATTTGACAGCTAGCGTCGAGTTCAATTGTGGCTACGAGAGAGAGCGGTTGTACGGAAATAGAAAATGTGAGAGAGAGGACCGAAAGAGAGAGCGGTTGTACGGAAATAGAAAAATTAATAGAGAAATATTTATTTTACTAATAACTTTCAAACCGTTATGTATTTTTTAACGAAATAAAATTCGTTAGATTTATGAAGAAAAATGCATTCTAATAAGACTAATGTCGACATATTTTTAAAAAATATAATATGTGTTGTAAATAGTGAGAGAAATTAAAAGAGAAATAATTATTTCGTTAATAACTTTTAAACCGTTATGTATTTTTACGATATAAAAATCGTTACATTCCTTAGGAAAAATACATTCTAATAATACTAATGTCGATTTTTTTAAAAAATATAATATAGGCTGCACGGAGAGAGAAATCAATAGAGACATATTTATTTTGTTAATAACTTTCAAACCGTTAATTTTTTAAAATGAAATAAAAATCGTTACATTCCTGATTAAAAATGCATTTTAATAAGACTAATGCCAATATTTTTTGAGAGAGAAAAATTAAGAGAGAGATATTTATTTTACTAATAATAAGAGTGGACATAGAGAGTGGTTGTAAAGAGAGAGAAAAATTAAAAGAGAGATTTATTTAGCTAATAATTTTCCAACTATTATGTCACTACTAGAGAAGTGGCCTTTGGCGTCGGTCGTTTAACCCCATTTGACGTCGGTTTTTGACCGACGCCTATGTGGGCGCCGCTAAAGGTCGAACACTTCGGCGTCGGTTGTTTAACCGACGCCTATTTAACCTATCGGCGTCGGTCGTTTAGTAGATAACCGACGCCAAAAGGGTTCGCGCCACATAAAACGGCGTCAGCTAGGGCACTTTCTGCATCGGTTATTTACTAACGGACCGACGCCTATATTACTTATAGCGTCGGTCTTTTAGTAGATAACCGACGCATAAAGTGTCCTAAATGACGCCATTTTTTGTGGCGCGAACACTTTTGGCGTCGGTTATATACCAAAAGACCGACGCCTCTAATTTAAATAGGCGTCGATTTGATATGTATATCCGACGCCATTTCGAGGACTGCTTTGGCCACATAAGGCGTCGGTTATCTATAAATAACCGACGCTGTAGATCTTTGCTGACGGTTTTTTATAAATAACCGACGCCTATTTTTTTTTATATCAGTTTGCAGGCCTGCTGTGGCTGGTCAGCAGGATGAGAACTTGCAGTTCAGTTTTCTGAACTGCAGGTTTACGACATCTATTGATATCAGCCTACAAACAGGCCGCAAACCTGCAAAAGTCATAAAGAAAATTTCACACAAATACATACATTCAGACATCAATTCAATTCTCACATTCACACATATAGAAACATTCAAATACATGTATTAACATTCAGAAATATTCATTTACAAAGTATCATTCATTATCGCTATCAACATCCCAATTATATCTTACAGTTGCCACTGCTTGTATGGCTTTTGCCCATTCTTCTCTTACTTCATTTAATGCTTCCATCGTATATGGAGCATGTATATTTTTTAAGCGTTTACCTGTAGTGTTGTCAGTTTTAAACACCTGCAAAGAGAATGATGTATATATAAGTAATAATATAAAAATAAGATAAGATTGATATATTGCATACTAACTAATGAGAGTATATATAATACCTCATGTATGGTATCGATGTCCAATGCGGCATATTTGATAATCATCTGCATAAATCGCATCACATAGTATGCGCATGCCCAGCCATTGTCTTGTGTAGCACACTATACATTGAAACATACAAAATAATACAACTAAGCACAATTCACATCAATAATATATATATTCGAGTCGGGAACTTACTTGTACGTTCTGCCAATTTATTGGCTGGTTCTTTTTCCTTGGGACCGTTCCTCCAGCCTTTTTGAATGCATCTAAACCCCTACATATTAATATAACACAATAAATTGCATAAGTAAATAGTAATGTAATAAAAGATGTTAACGGATATAAAAATGAAATATTTCTCACCAGAATAATGGCATTCTCATTACGTGTCCAATTTTAGGGTTCAATGTACTCCCCGCAGGATCTAGATAATAAACAGTGAATGTCCCGGGGACAATAACTAGTAACTCCCAATGTCTACCGCTAGAGGTAAGAAGTTAACAATTAATAACTCAAAATGCAAAATAAAAATGGAATTTTCTTAAGTCCAAATTATAAATAAAGTAAACTTACTTGACATTGAATGGAGCTATTATTATCGTCTTCTTTTGCTGACCAAAAATTGTAAAAGCATCTATACAGTATTGTTGAACATTATCAGGGTCTTTAGCTACCAAACTAATCAATGATGGAATCAAAATCCCAAATGATCAAATGCAAATTGTTTGCAATGATCTTCGACTAAGTAGCTGCAAAACATATAGGCGTATGCATTAATATATAAGAAACCAGATCACCGGATCTTACACAAGGTATATGGATGTATAAACAAGATCTCACCTTATCCATGTCTCTATCATTGATGTATTCAGCCAATCATACATAAACAGCTCAATAATATCTTGTATAAATAAAGAGCTATCGTATGATTGACCTGCATAATCTGCATCTAAAGAAATAATTATAGGGCAATGTACATTATGTGCCCGTAGCCAACATGCCATTCCCCTACAAGCAGGACCTAACGGGTATGTTAGGTCAGTTGGAACCCAATCGGGTAATGCGGGAAGTGGAAGTGGAGGCCTAGGTGCTCCTGGTGTCTTCTTTTTAACATGTACATATAATTTCAGATCAGTTGACATCATATATACACATTAACAGTCTAAATCAATGTAAATTTATCTTACAATTTCAGTCGTGTAGACGACATCTGCTTTGGGCCACAATATCACCCCGCCTTCTGCATCAGCAAGTCTATCAATATCCGGGTGGGGATATGGCAATGTAGCTTCTCTCCAATCAGGTAACACACGTATCGGGCTCACATGAACGTGGCCCTGTGGCATTGGAGTCCCGTGAAACATTGCCCCAGGAAGGGACGGGTAAGCATGCGCCTCTGCAACAACGTAGTCTTGCATTCTTAAGCGGCATGGCTTCAATGCCTACAAATTTACGTAAAGAATATTATACATATATACATATCATCTTGAAAACATAACAACTTGAAAAGACTAACTACAATGTCATAAACAATACTTACAGCAGACGTGCTAGGCGATGGGTCTCCAGGATTACTCGCAGTCTGTGCATCAGGAGAAGAGTGGGTCGCCATAGGCGTATTGGAAGCCTGAGATGCCTGCCACCGCAGCAATTCTTCCTTGACCTTCTCAGCAACTACATCGTTGACCTTCTTAGCAACTAAATCCTCAACTCTCTTATTCTCCTATACATGGATAAAAGAAACATTAGCTTCTTATTAATGAATTTCCTTTTGCAGTAACATTCTAAAAAAAGAATAGGTTACCTCTTCTTGAGAAAGTCCCGCTCTGGGTTTGCGCTGGGATGGCCCAAAGAATGCTTTGATGCCAACACCAGTGCTGGCACCTCTAACACGTCCAGGATGCTCTGGATTACCCAGAGCAACTGTCAATTCATCCCTTGTGCCCTGAGGGATGAACGTGCCTTGTTTCCTCTGCTCGTGTAGCTCCCGCTAATCACCATAAACAGAAATTGGTAAGTTAACACCACAAATAATCAATATTCTAACGATTTCTCTAAGAGTGTTATTTTACCATTTTTGCAGCCGCCTCAGTAGTTACAGGCTTCTTTATTTCACCCTTCTTGTTTTGCCTGCCAGCTATCCAGATATCATGGCGAGGCATGGGTGTGGCAGACTCCTGAGTAGGAGCAGACTCCTGAGTAGCCGCAGACTCCACCTGTAGTCTTTGGCGAACGCTTGCATAGCCTTTTGGACCCATAGTGTGGTCATGCACATTCAGTGCACGTCTTGCTTTTTGTGCGTCACTGAGGGCCTAGTTAGTATGCACATTAATGATTTGGTTAGTAGCACTAAATGCTAATCTTGAATAGGTGAATACAATGTATATTAATTAAATTAGGAGTGACGCCTAATACCTTGAATTCTTCAGATTTTCTTGAAGTAACAAAATTGTCCCAATCTTCTTTGTCCAAGAAGTTCCATTGTTCAAGGGCTGACTTCTTCTTCTTATCACCCTCTTTTATGTATTCTCTGTTCAGATTTGTCCTATAATTCCTAAGCATCTTTCCAGCGTGTTGCATCACATTTTTACGATGCAACTTCTCATCCAATGCAAACAGATTCTGTAAAATAGAAATGTTATTAACTAGTATCCAAAATAGAATTGCAAAAAATAGAATTTGTAATCTACAAAATAGAATTGCAAATAATAATAACTCACGCATAAATCCTTCCATATCAAGTCTTTTTTCCCTTGAGGAACTTTATGCCAATTGTCATACTTAACACCACAATGGCTCCGAGTGGTACACCCAAGATAGTTCACAAAATTATTGTGGTTCACTCCAATTGGATTTCCTCCATTATCAAACTCCACCACCAATTTGGATCCACTACCACTTAGCGCTAATAACTTCTTCAACAGAGTGATGCCCCTTTTCTTGTTAAGTGTCTGGTGTTGCGCATCAAGTTGCTCCAGTGCTTCAGTGGGTACAGGTGCATCAACCTAAAATTTGACAAAAATAAAACACACTAAATTAGCCCAATATAGAAATATAGGATATATGACATAACTAGAAGATAATGAATTTTATAGAAATACAGGATATGTTTTTAGAACTTACATTAGTATCCTCGCCATGCTCGTCATGGACAGCATGCTCATCATGGACTTCATGCTCATCATGGTCAGCCATCTGAAAATGTCATTAAAAAGGCAAACATTTAGCATTTCTATTAACTAGAAAAAGGCAAACATTTAGCATTTGTATTAACTAGAAAAAGGCAAACATTTAGCATTTCTATTAACTAGAAAAAGGCAAACATTTAGCATTTGTATTAACTAGAAAAAGTCAAACATTTAGCATTTGTATAAACATACATGTCTATAAAATTGTGATCTTTTATCAATTAACAATCCTTCATTGTGATCTCCGCGCACATATAAGTCATCATTAGCTTCAATATTTTGTGGAGTTGGCAACCCAACTGAGAATGGACTGGAGTCATCATACTTATCATAGTACTCTTCTTCATCTATAGGATCTTCAATGAACTGTCTTTTACCATGAAGAACAACCGACCATTTATCATTTGCAGGATCATCGATATAGAATATTTGTTTCGCCTGTGATGCCAATATGAATGGTTCACCCTTCTCGCCAATCTTTTCAAAGTTCACCAAAGTGAAACCCAATTCATCCACTATAACTCCTTTGGTGTTATCAACCCAATTACATTTAAAGAGCGGAATTTTGAAATCTATGTAGTCAAACTCCCAAATGTCCTCAATGACACCGTAATATGACATTTTAGCTTCACGTGGAATCTTATCCTTTGCACTTGCAAAGTACATAGTCGACGCTTGAAGAGTGACCCCACTATTTTGGACGACACTCTTATCATCTTGGCGCTTTGTGTAATATGTGAATCCATTAATGTCAAACCCTTCATAAGACATAACATTCAGTTTTGGTTTAAAGGCGAGGCATTTGATAGTTTCTGTAATATCATTTGGTGTTTGAGATAGTTGATGTAAGACTTTATCTTCAAACCACTTAGTAAAAGTCTTATTATGCTCTCTAGCAAGCCACATTGAACTTGCTCGAGGATGTTGTCTCTTTATGAAATTGGTATGTTCCTCGATATAAACACTCACTTCGTCCATATTGTGTAAAATATACAAGTGAGCTTGTTCCAACTGCTCACGGCTGATTACTTTCACCCGTGATCCCAAAATTCCTTTGCCCTCCTCAATATTCTTGTCATTATCAGGAGTGTCATTACCACTGAGAAAGTCATTGCAAAAATCCATAACCTCTCTCGCCACATAACCTTCAATAATACTCCCTTCAGGCCGATAACGGTTTCAAACATCACCTTTAAAAACGCTCATGTATCGTTCAAAGGGATACATCCAATGCAAGAAAACTGGTCCCAACATTTTCACTTCCCTAGTCAAGTGGACAACAAGATGTACCATGATATCAAAGAACGAAGGAGGGAAATACATC
The DNA here is from genome assembly GCA_963693085.1 of Alisma plantago-aquatica. NCBI lineage: Eukaryota > Viridiplantae > Streptophyta > Magnoliopsida > Alismatales > Alismataceae > Alisma > Alisma plantago-aquatica. The sequence continues at coordinate 758,635,306 of OY856412.1, forward strand.
TCAAGCTGGCATAGGGTAACAACCACTTCTCTTTGCAAATTATCGAGAGTATCAGGGTCAATAACTTTGCTGCATAGAGTGTTGAAAAAGAAACAAAGTCTGGTAATTGCAAACCTTACATGCTTCGGCAATATAGATCGAATTGCCAAGGGCAATATTTGTTGCATTAGAGTGTGACAATCATGAGATTTAAGACCTATCAACTTCAGATCTTTCATTGATACCAATCTACGGATGTTGGATGAGTAACCATGTGGCACCTTAACATTTACCAAGCATTCACAAAAAGTTTTCTTCTCCTTTCTAGACAACGTGTAACAAGCGGGAGGTAAGTATGTTCTTTTATTACCCATTTCACGTAATTCTGTTAATTCTGACCTTATTCCCATTTCACGTAGGTCCAGTCTGGATTTTATCCCATCTTTAGTCTTACCTGGTATATTTAATAGAGTACCAATGATGCTATCACAGACATTTTTCTCAACGTGCATTACATCGATACAATGCCTGACTGTCAAAGAACTCCAATAAGGAAGATCCCAAAATATTGACTTCTTCTTGAATGAAGAATTGTCACTCCGTGTGGCCATACTACATTGTGATTTCTTACCAAATTCATTGACAATGTCTTTTACTCTTTCATAAACAACATCCCCTGGTATAGGTTTAGGTGCACTCCATTCATCATTCCATCCATTGAATGCTTTGCGCTTCCTACGATACGGATGGAATTTTGAAAGAAACCTTCGATGACCAAGATATACAGTCTTGCCGCCATGTTTTAGTCTTATTGAATCAGTGTTTTCTTCACATATAGGACACGCTTTATCTCCTTTGACACTATATCCAGACAAATTCCCATATGTTGGAAAGTCATTAATAGTGCAAAACAACATAGCGTGCAAACGAAATGTCTCTCTTGCTGAAGCATCATAGGTCATCACACCTTCAGCCCAAAGTTTCTTTAAGTCATCAATCAAAGGTTCAAGATAAACATCGATATCATTTCCGGGTTGTTTAGGGCCCGATATCAACAATGACAACATAACGTACTTATTTTTCATACACATCCAGGGAGGAAGATTGTATATAACAAGCATGACTGGCCAAGTGCTATGTTGGTTGTTCAATGTCCCGTACGGATTCATCCCATCTGTACAAAGCCCAAGTCTTAGATTCCTATCTTCTTCACCAAATTTAGGGTACAATAGATCAATCTTCTTCCACTGTGGGGAATCAGACGCATGTCGTAGGATCCCATCATTATTTTTCTTAACATCTGCATGCCACCTCAAATTCTTCGCATCTTTCGGATTTGCAAACAAGCGTTGAAACCGTGATATTATAGGTAGATACCACAACACCTTGGCAGGAGAACCAGTTTTGGACTCCCCCGAAGTCGTCAATTTATACTGTGACGCACCACATTTTGGACAATCTTTCAAATCTACAAAGTCCTTTTGAAATAATACACAATCATTCGGGCATGCGTGTATCTTCTTGGCCTCCATTCCCATTGGGCACAACATTTTCTTTACCTGGTATGTTGAGATTGGAAGCTCGTTTCCTTCAGGAAGCATTTCTTTCAACAAAGTCAACAATGAAGTGAAGCTTTTGTCGCTCCATCTATTGTTAGCTTTCAACTTATACAATCTCAACACAGTGCTAAGCTTCGTAAACTTAGCAGAGCCTGTGTATAACGGTATCTCAGCATCATGCACAATGTTTGTAAAGATAGGAGGTGGATCGGTGTGCTCTACCCTACAACTATCCAGCATCGCATCAACGATGTCTTCTGGAACTGGTTCGTTCACATTTACGTCATCGGAGGCAATTTCTTCTTCCACCCAAGCACTGCTATCGACATCTACTGGTTTCGATTTTGAAATCTCTCCATGCCAGTGCCATTCTGTATAGCCTTGTACAATCCCGTTGCACATGACATGACTTTTGATTTCCTCACCAGTGTTGACTTTCAAGTTGTTACCGCAATGCCTACATGGACAGTAGAACCTATCTGTAGGTTTTTTCCTATGTTCCTAGGAAAATCTAATAAACTGATCAAGACCAGATATAAACTCTGGGGTGCAACGATTACGAATGGACATCCATGATCTATCCATTCTATGATCAGAGAAAACAAGTATATATTAGGAAACAAGTATATATTAGGAAAAGATTAGGCAGCATTTCCCCGCTGTTCTCTAAGTACAGATGTACTTAGAGAACAAACGGGGAAATGCCAACAAACACATGTGATGTCATTCTTATAAATAATAAATGTGTACCACCTATCCCATCCTTGAACACCTAATCTCACTAGTAAGTGTATGATGTGTATTGGGTTTTCAAGAAAATTTCGGCAGCATTTCCCCGCTGTTCTCTAAGTACATATGTACTTAGAGAACAAACGGGGAAATGCTACCAAAATTTTCTCGAAAACTCAATACACATTATACACTTACATCCTAAGTGAGATTAGGTGTTCAAGAACAGTCCCAAACCGGGGACTATCCAAGATTTACTCCTAATGAGTAAATCTTGGACGGGTTTCTAGGCCAACAAACACAATAATAGATATCTACAATGAAGCCGGACTCCATATAAATAGTATATAATTTAGTGATTGTTCATTCTAATTTATATCAATGTACAAGTAATATAAAAAACAATGATTGTTCACATTCTAGGCCAACAAACACATGTGATGTCATTCTTATATATAATAAATGTGTACCACCTATCCCATCCTTGAACACCTAATCTCACTAGTAAGTGTATAATGTGTATTGGGTTTTCAAGAAAATTTCGGCAGCATTTCCCCGCTGTTCTCTAAGTACATATGTACTTAGAGAACAAACGGGGAAATGCTACCAAAATTTTCTCGAAAACTCAATACACATTATACACTTACATCCTAAGTGAGATTAGGTGTTCAAGAACAGTCCCAAACCGGGGATTATCCAAGATTTACTCCTAATGAGTAAATCTTGGACGGGTTTCTAGGCCAACAAATAATGTGTTGTCATTCTTATACCTGAAATCCTAGTTCTTCAAATTAGGGTGATTATTGATGTCTTTAAAAGCATGATTGGCAATTTAAGGAAAAGTTCATCATTTAAATTCCAAGCATTCACATGTGTGCATTATAGTTCATCATTAAGCAAGAAGGGTGATTAGGATTCTCAATATACTCAACAATAAAATAAGTTAAACATGTGTGCATTACAGTTCATCATTTACATTCCAAACATGTCACATGTGTGCATTACAGTTCATCATCAAGATATCTATAACTTACTTAAACATTCAATTATGAAGTAAATATACACTTAATTAAGAATAGCATGACACACAAAGTTGCAGTCAACATCATTATGTTTTGTTCTATCATGGACTATCAGATTGGTATATCACATATGTATCAGTACATTATTAAATAAACACAATCAGTAAATAACTTTTAAAAAAAAATCCACTAGACGTGCAGCCTAGACGTGCATCCATGAGTGGGAATATATCATGGATGATTGGAAGGTGTTGGAATGTGATATTGTCATCCAAACTCTACAAGTCTTAGTATCTTTAGGAAAGTATGTGTATGAAGTTGTGTGATATATTCCTCCTCTAGATACTTGCTTCTCCATTTATTGGAGCATGATGATTGTGGTGAGTCATATATGGATGCATGATCTATGAAGTAGGTAGTATTTTAATATCTCCAAATCTCTTGATAATTTCAAAAACTAACCTCCCATGTGTAAGTTATTTTTTATGCTATAGTTTTGACCTTATGAGTTCATTGAGAAAAGGTCCTAGTATTTACAATAATATGTATTACTCATAAACTAAACTAACAATTTCTCACAGTTGGAAGGCTATCATCCATGGTGGATATCCAATTGATGTATGTTCTACTGAGGACCACCTATGTAGAATGTTGTTGTTGGAAAAATGTAGGAGCATAACCTCTAGTTGCAACACATTCTACCATTTTACCAATTTCCACCACAATTCCTTATCCAAGAAACCCAAATTGCATCACACCTATCCTACAAAATTTCTATTATCCTAACCTGCCCATAGGCTCCTTCATGTTTACCAAAAAATTGGGACCCTAGGCGTGCCCTGGCACCTACTTAGGCGCTGCCTGGGTGAGTTCTAGGTCGGCGGCGGCAGAGAAAAGCAAGGCAGAGGACAAAAAAGGTGGTGAAGGTTTGTGGGTTACCTTGCACGAGGACAACACGAGTAAAGCTGCTTCTACCGGCGGGGGCGGAGGTGACGACGACAACACCGTAGCTGCTTCTACTGGCGGCGACGACTAGAGGAGAGCAGGGGCGGTGGGCAACGACCGGCGGCGACGAGCGGACAGCAGCAGCAGCAGGGGCGGCGGAGAAGAAGGCGCCGGAGAAGAAGGACGCCGGAGATGGGGCGCCGGAGAGAAGCGCCGGAGAGCAGCAGTAGCAGAGAAGCGCAGGAAAGTTGCCGCAACAGGGAAAATCGCCGCAATAGGGTAGCAATGAAACAGAAGAAAGGGGAAGAGTCGGGCGATCGCAGGGGGTTATGAGTTCCCAAATAGCGTCGGTTGTTTACAACAACTGACGCCTAAACATCTTTAGCGTCGGTTAGTTGAAACAACCGACGTCCAATTGGACGATATTTTTATGGAAATTTTTGGTGGGAACCACCTTCAGCGTCGGTTAGACAAGGATAACCGACGCTGAAAGTGACATTGTCCGCGCAAATTTTCATCGCAAATAGGCGTCGATTTTCTAGGTATATAACCGACGCTGAAAATGACACTATTTTTTTTATCGAAAAATGGATTTCGCGGGCGACTTTAAGCGTCGGTTTTTTATAAACAACCGACGCTTAATACAAAGCGGTACCCGTGTCTGGCTGGTCTTCGAATATAGACGTCGGTTTTATTAAACAACCGACGCCTTATATGTTAGGCGTCGGTTTTCCTTAATAACCGACGCCCAGAAAAGCGACATTGAATGCTATTTTTGTAGTAGTGTGTATTTTTAAATGAAATAATAAAATGGTAGATTCTTGATTAAAAATACATTCTAATCAGACTAATGTCAATATTTTTTTAGAAAATATAACATACTATCTAAAATAAAAGAGATGAGAGAAGTAGTATCATTAATTAATTTAAATAATTAAGTATATCACTTCTCTCCTATGACAACAAGTTTGACCAAAAGATAATGATAACTTAGATTAGAGGTAATAACAAACTAATTTAGAAATTACAACGATTGGGCCAAGTATAACAACTAGTTTTAAAAAATTAATTGCACTACTTCTCTCCTATTCTCTATACAAAATAACTATTTTAAAAAAAATACTACTTGGACAAAAAAAATTGACTAGAGATAACAACAAAATTACTATAGATAATAAGAAAATTTGCTAAGGATAACACAAATTTAAATAATTAAGTAGATCACTTCTCTTCTATGATAACAAGTTTGACCAAAAGACAACTAATTAAAAAAAAATACTACTTCGATAACAAAAAATTTATATAGAGATAAAAAAAAACATTAACTAAGGATAACAAAACATCAAATAGGGATAAAAAAATAAATCTCTATAGATATCAACTTATTTTTATAAAAAAATTACTACTTGGATATCTAGACATAACAAAACATTAACCATGGATAAGAAGAACATTTGTTAAGGCTAACAAAACATTCATTAGGGATAACAACAAATATTGATAGGGAGAACAAAACCATTCTCTATGGATAACAACTACTTTTAAAAAAATACTACTTGGGTAAAAAAGAGTTTGACTAGAAATAACAAACATTTACTTGGGTAACAAAGAGTTTGACTAGAGATAACAAAATATTAACCATGGATAACAAGAACATTTGTTAAGGCTAACAAAACATTCATTATGGATAACAACAAACATTGCTAGGGAGAACAAAATCATTCTCTATAGATAACAACTACTTTAAAAAAATATATACTACTTGGGTGACAAAGAGTTTGACTAGAAATAACACAATATTTACTTGGGTAACAAAGAGTTTGACTAGAGATAACAAAACAATTTTTCTAGGTATAACAATGAAATTTGTTAAGAATAACAAAAAAATCTCTATAGATATCAACGAATTAAAAAAAATACTACTTGGCTAACAAAAATTTTGACTAGAGATAACAAAACATTTACTAGGGGTAACAAGAAAAATTTATTAGGGATAAAAAATATTTTCCAGAGATAACAAAATATTTCTCTACAAATAAAACTATATATTTTTTAAAAATACTACTTAAACAAAATAAAATATTTTATCTGTCTAAAAAATATAAAAATATTAGACCAAATATAATAAGTATTTTTTTTGTTATTTTTAGAACATTTATTAATTTTTTTCAAAATGAAATTGGTCTTGTTGGAAAGTATTATTGATAAGGATTATAACGCTTTTTATTTTGTCGAAAAAAAATTCACAGATTGAAAGTTATTAACAAAATAAAATTCTCTCTCTTCTTTTTTCTCTCTCCTCCAGAAACTCCTCTCTCCTCACTCCCTCCCCCCTCTCTCTTTCTCTTTCTCTTTCTAGCCCCTATTCAGCTCTCTCTACCAACTCTCATTGTCCCATCACGCTGCTGGTGAAGCAACTGCAAATTGTTGTTGTCGATGTACGTGTGTGATTGTTAAAGCGATGGGACAGCTGCTAATGGAGACAAAATGGGTCTAGGATCTGGTCCCATATTGCTGCTATATCGCAAAGCTTTTTCCTAATACCCCTCTTGTTTGCCAATATACTATAGTATGTCCTATTGTGCCTTAAATTACTAAACCTTCCTTTCTCGTGTAGGCGGTCAAGGTTTTTATATAATATTATCATGAAATGTGTGTTAAGCATGTGTGATACAGTTGAATTAAGCAATAATATGATTAAATAACATCAATTGGTCTTTTTTATTTATAATGGATATATCATGTTTCTCATTTTCATTGATAATAAAAAAACTCAAAATGTTGAAAATACATTCTCACCCAATACTCTAATTGTTAGAGGAATTGGAACCAACCCAATTTTAACTTGGATGTCAACTTCTAGAGATTGTTCCAAATTCAATTTTGACGTCAACTATCAAATTTGGACCAATGGAAAGAATTGGAAGTCGTAACAACTTGTTTCTACGTCAGACTTGGTTCGATTTATGGGTCTGAATGGGACTTCAAAACAGGGGGTTGAACCCGACTTTGATCATTGGGGGGTCCAAATTTATCTGAATTACTAAGTATATAAATATGATTCGGTCATGGTTGAATATTCTGTTACTTTGTAAGTCTTTATGTGTTGTATTACATAACAAAATCCATATATTTTCTTTCAGATTTGTATTGTAAGATGATAATATTATTTATATAGAAGCTTCATAATCTAGTTAAATAAATTTCTAACTAAATTTTCACTTATAAGTACATAAGTTGAATTTTTTTCTTCATCTCTATAATAGAAGTATACTGATGAGCAATTTTAAGAATAAATTCTTAACATACATTTAGATTGTGAGATAAAATGTGATGATAAAGATGATAAACTTAACTAGATGATTTTTTAGTTTGCCTAATATTATTATGTACACTTTGAAGAAAAATATATCATTGTTTGCTCTTGATGTATGACAACCTAAACTCATTTTTAAATTGGATTAATAAATTGATACATGTCAATAACAAACAAGAAAAACCCAATACATGGTATTTTTTCTTGGAAGGACGTACTAAATGCAATTTGAAACATTAGCACATTAGATAATATTTGATATTCATCTATGATTGTGCACAAGTACATCCATATGTAAATTTATTAGTTTTATTTTGACTGACAAGAAAAATATAACACATTAAATTAGCAATAGTCACTCAAACGTTGAGATACATCTTACAATCACTCGACTTTAAAATAGGTGTTGGCTCTTCCATCAAAGTATGGGCCGATTTTATGTATGTGAGAACACCATAGGTTTCTCGATTCTTATATCAAGATTGTTCTCTGTTACGTTCTCATTAATTTCTACAATAACTTCTTAGACAATTAGGAGGACAATCGGGATTGTTTCTCAACATTCACAACCATGTTAATATCTAGCTATATTAAGATGCTTAGAAGAGAAAGGTCCTAAGGATAGTAGGATGTCGTATCTTTTGAAATTGTTAGCCTATAAAAATGTGTCGAGCATGGAAGATGTTACAACAAGATTCATTTGTATAAAGAAAATTTCAATGGACATTGACATTATTTCATGTTGTTTCCTATTGAAAGAGAACATGAATATAATTTTCATTGGTTCATCGTGCATAATTGTACAAAATTTATGATCACATATGATCTCAATTCCTAATGTTATGGAGTACAGGTAGTAAGTATGGTATAGAAGCATTCCATCAAATAAGTATGACATCTTATTAGCTTAGTATATCACCAAGTCTAATGGTAAAAGTACTAGTCATGTGTTTACTAATTCCAATGCATAAAACTAATCGAAAGTTGCATTAATTTTGTTATTACTAATGTTGAGTTAATAAAAGATTACTTTTGACAAGATTTGGACACATGGGGAACAAATATAAGCAACCAACATTAACTGGTGCGGTAGGACTTCACTCACATACTTCTAGTTCTTTGTTCCATATATATTTTAGTTCTAATGCTCGAAACTAAGAAAAAGTTGTGTGTGACAAGACTCATACCGAGGTGATACGAATAAACTGACATATTTCCAAACGATGTGCCAAGAGCACATTGTGTTGTGAGTGCGTTTGTATTTTAATTAGCATTATTTCTTAAATTACAAGTAACTACTATTATTAATATTTAATTATTTTTATTTTTGTTGGGGGCATGACTCCTGTCGGCCCCCCTTTGATTCCGTCACTACTTCAAAATCATAATGATTAGTGTTATCTACGGGTGAAATATGTGTTTTACACATTTAACAACATTGCATACACAAATATGATTGAGCAGTGAGTTTCGATAGGAAGGAAAAAAAATGAACATGTTGCAAGTATAACCAAGCATTTCATGCATGACATGTACGTTATGTGCCTGATATCATAAACCATAAACCGTATACAAGATCATATTTGGTGGGCATGTGAGTAACGATACTCTGCTAGTTCATAAAGTCCAAAACAAACACACAATTATGTGGTGACAATAGATTCACGGATTTGAGATTCTTAAAAAACTGACTCAGGCCTTAAACATTACAATACAATCCAAAGACGACATAGACATAGGTGTAGACACTCAAGCTAATCTACATTGGGATTTTCTTTGTTAACTAACCATGTAAGAATAACATTTTTTGTAATGTTTAACGTATTGGGTCCAGCCTTGTAGAGTATACTGTTTTATCTATATGACTCTCATTTCGCAATATATTTACCTAACTTTGAAAAGAAAAAAAGATATCAATATCTAGAAATTTTTCACGAGAATATTGGAATTGATCTTAAAAGAGAAGCCTACGTAGTCATGTCAGATGGAAGGAAAAGCATACAAATTGGCTCACCACTTGCCTTTGTTAAAATACAAAACCTAACACGATGTAAAAATAAGTAGGCATGTTATTGACAATGTGTCTATATATATATATATATATATATATATATATATATATATATATATATATATATATATATATATATATATATATATATATATATATGACAGCGATCCAGTGAGAAACATCCTACGGTGAGAGCATGAGAGACATTTGAATAATTCTCCACATAGATAGTTTTTTCATAATCCAACCATATAGATTACAAGTATACCTTAATATTTACCTTCCTACACAATTTTATCACCATCCAATTTGTAGATTATTCACAACAAGAAAATACTTGAGTGTGTGTGTGTATATATATATATATATATATATATATATATATATATGAATATATATATATATGAATATATATATATATATTTGAATATATATATATATATTGACCCGAGATGGTAAGCATGTACTTGGACCCAATTGGGTGATATCTAATCTAGGAAAAAGAATATGAATTATACTCTTAAAAACATATTTTATTAATATTAATTTGTACCAAAAGTTAGAACCTAGATTATCCGAAATTGTCGATATTGAACAAACCTAGATTGACAAATATGAATCTAAATTTGGAATTTTCTCTTACCAAACCAGTGGTTGTCTACTTTTTCTCCTCCTCTTCACCGGTCTTGGTGAGAAAGGGAGCTGGATTTTGTGTTGTCTAACACACACCCCATTTTTATTGTAATCGTGTGGAATCTCGCCAGGCACGGAGCGAAGCATCAACTTCTCTATTTTTGGACACATACTAGCTATACTAACCCTAATAACTAACACTACTACAAAAAATATTTTGTACGTACAATGGATAAAAATAACAGCTCTACGGTTATGTTGTAGTTAGCACATTTATTACAACAAGTTCATTTGTTTGTTGTTTATTGTATATATTATACAACACAAATTATATACAACAAGCCAAACTCATTGTAGTACACATGATACTACAACATGTGCTAAACTGTTGTAATAGACTATAATATTACAACACACTCAAACCCACTGTAAAAGACCATAATTACACAACATTCTCCTAACACGTTATAATAGTCATGTATGCTAATTTATTATAATAGACCGTTACTACACAACATACTCTAACTCATTGTAATATACTAGAATCACACAATATGCTTTCACCTATTGTAAAAGTTGCTCATTGTAATAGACCACATTTACAAAATAAGTTTATACGCGACTCACTATATATGTACAACAAAGAATGCATGTGATTTAAATAAGAAATTAGTTTAAAAATATGACATGTGCTTTACTTTCATGTGGTCTCAAGTTAGAAACTTATGTTTAGATATATTTTACTTTTTTCTCAACATGTTGTATAAAACACCGCTATTACAATGGATGTGTTAAGTAAACTACAATATGTATTAATTATTGTACAAAATACATATATTACAGGACTTGAAACACCTATTGTATAAAGAATCCCCCTCTTTAAGACCATACGATCTAATACAATGGTTGACACCTATTATAAAATGGAAAAATGAATTATTGTAAAAAGTATTTTCTGTAGTAGTGTAAAATGTGGCATCATCATTAATATTCAATTTGACAATTAAAAATGTGACAATGGCATCGATATTTGATATGACTATTCACCTAGAAGAGTTATTAATAAGAGGGAGGACTATGTTTATTCATACTTATCCTCCTCCCATCCCCAAGAACTTACACCAATACTGTTATCCAACACATCTTTATGAAGATTAAGCCTTATCTCCTTCAAGATTTTACCTTGTCATTGTCAATAACCTGGAGGTGTCTAGCTCTAGATGTTGCATTTGGCTTAGTTTGTTTCCAACTTTACAGTAAGTTCTTGTTTGTTATAATCTTCTAATGTGAGCACTAATGACACCTCTCCTCCTCTTGGGGATGGGATCTACTTATGAGATATTTGGGCCTCCTTCTCAATTGGTCCATAGATCTTTTCTGTGCTGGAGAGAATGAGATGGTTCTCCACTACCAGGATCACGATGGATATCATGTCCTTCCTCCACCTCCACTTGACCTTGTTAGGGATGAACCTAGCATAATTTGCTAGGATCCCACTTTTGAGTATCCCACAATTGAGAGAGATCATAAAGTCGAGAATTATCAATACATGCTCCAGGATCCAGATTTAACGAATAATAAATAATGTCAACAATTTTTATTAATTGAAGAAATATTGGTTACATAATGTATAATGAGGCTCCTCTAAAGAGTTACGTGAATTATTTAAAAGAAAACTAACATATAAATGTGAAGAGATACTAAGATGTCTAACTAATCCATCTTTGTATTAACTTTATTACCTTCAACTATTTCATCTGAATGTTTATGTCTTCATATCTTTATATATGGCAGTCACCTAAAATGTTGACAAATAAAAGTATGAATCAATATATTGCTCTATTGTGTACGTGGGTTCATACCAAAGTGTGCATGTATAAATAGAATGTACATTGTCCAACAATTAAATATGCATAAACTCGTATTTTCATTTAGACAAACTAACCCATGCTTGTCATACTACCTCAGGTGTAATAATCTTTCTCCACCCATAATTGGATTTAGGTGAACTACCCCTTGGTAGGTCTAACCCTATGTTCATAACATCATAGATTTCATTATATGATACTTATATTGGCATTGTAATGAACATGAAGTAAATAAACATTCATAAGTTTATATCATCAAACTTTGAGAAATTCTCGGCAAACTTTGGAATTCGATATTTACTATTATTCATAAATAACCATGTAACTTATTCGTACATATCTCATGCAATCATACTTCAAGTATTTGAATCATCCATTGTATATTTGAGCATCCACAATCAACCAATATTATATGAAACATTCATAATACCAACTTGTCACCATTGTATCCATATGACACTAATTAAGCCTAACATTGATCCTAAACTAGGTTTAGGGTCATCTCGGATTTAGATTAAGAATAAGGCTATCAAACCCTAATTCCATTGTACCATGGTTTCTAAGGGTTGGAAACTTTAATTACATATTAGGTGTAATCCTAATTCTCAGGTTGACCATATTAGGTTGTTTTGAATACATATCACATTGTGAGGATTATGGTCTTAGAAAGATATACACATTGGTTTCAAAACCATATGTCCACACACGCACACACACAAACATATATATATATATGATTATTCACTTTCTAAACCTAAATATACATCATCATCACCATCATTATCTTGGATCACATTATATTCAATAAAATTAGGTATTATCCCAAAATACACATATTTATTATATCCAACACATTGATAATTAAATCCATGGTTTACATGTATTAATCACCCTACATAAATCTATTAGATATACTTTTGGAACTATGATTAGAACTAGATATCCAAACCACTATATTTGTGATCTACACCTTTTGATCAATTTCATATATTGCTTCAGTGTTGTACGACCTACTAATAATTTTCTACATTAATTGCAAGTTAACTATATCTAGGCCAATCAAAACATTCCACTTTGATAGAGATAACATTATCTACAGCTAATGCAAGATGGGCCTGAGCCAATGAGCTCACACCATCTTGGAACCCCACTCGGTTGGTCAGGCAAAACCAAAGGGTCTGAAAGACAAAGATACCCTTTACCTTATAAGATTCATTACAGGACAGTGAGGTAATTTCATGGATCTTCTTCTTCCTCTTGCTCACATGGCCATTGTCTACAACACCATGGTTGTGGTCAACTCTAATGTTGACTCCTCTACTCTAGGATGGGGACACTAAGTTGAAGGGCCAATAACGTTTTCCATCACATTAGGATCTCCTATGGACCTTTTCTGATGCAATGGACCTTTACTCAAAACCAAACGTGGAATTAAAACAAAACAAGCAGACTAACAGAAAACACAAGAAATTAAAACTGATTTTCTAAAAGCACCAATTCCAAAAAAACCTATCACATATAAGTATGCAATAAGACACTTGTATCACATATCACATATATATCATGGTGCTTACACCATTGTGCATCATCATTCTTGTCATCAACCCGTTACATGAGATACTTGTTCCGCATATATACATATACACAAGCCATATCTATACAACCATGGCTCACATGCCAAAAACCTGGTAACAATAGCATCTCAACAAAACACATTGAAACACCCCAAGGACTTGAGTGTACATGGACGACATCTAGGACTCTATCACCAAAATAAGAGCAGCACATTCAACCTTATCAGCTAATGTTCTTGTTGTTGCTCTTCCTCAGCTGCACAATCTCTACCTCTTTGTACACGAACACCTAAAAGATGTGGAAACTCACAGGATGAGACAAAACGTCCTAGTGAGAGATATAACTCTCTGTCTACGTCTATTAAATCACAAATACTAAGCAGGTAGGTAAAGGTACAAGTAGGTTGAGCAGATTTAAGTAAATGATATCTATCTAACAAATAAGCATATTAAGCAAACTAGGCAGTTATCACTAAGTAGTAGAACAATTAATATTCTAAGATGGAATGAAAAATATGTTAACATTTGACTTCTCTTACCGTCTTATAATTCAAGAAATCAGTAAATAGATAAGGCAAAATGCTCAACCAGTGTTATTCATATTTCATCCTAAGCAAGATACACTACACGGTTGTGTTACATCTTTTACTATTGTCTTGAGGTTTTGGCTCATACCATCCAAATCCCACCGACCATTGCTAAGTCAAAATAATGGTCATACAAGGTCAATGGAAGAGTCAGAATCCACGACCTCCCCGCAACTCTTGCTTAGCACAAGAGAAAACACCATTGAGACATATCAATCAACTACAAATAATGACATATAGTCAAGATCAGGGATTGGCTCACGCATGACCATCCACACATATATAATCACATGTATCCCACCTTGGTACAGGTAACGATGCTAGAAGAACATGCTCATGCATGACCATTCTAAAAAGAAGGATTGGCTCATGCAGGGCCATCCATATCACAAGGGGAGCATCTCACACATGGTTGTATCACATAACCAATAATTGTGGGTGCAAGTAGATACTTGACTTGCCCCTACATATTAAAAAATATGTGCTCCTAGTTATACTCATTTCACCTATCCAACAATTAAGGTTGACCCTAGAAAGGAACCATGGAACATGATATCTACATGATTAGGGTTTCACTTGATTAGTTAAGTCAATTGGGTATCCTTTAGCATCAATCAAGTTACAATGTAAAAATCCAAAAAAAATTCTACAAAGATAAGGGAATAGTGCAACTCCAGAAGATATAAAACGTATAAGATGTGAATTACATCATCTGAAACGTATAAGGTGTGAACTAGTTACATCATCTCCACATGATACTTTTAGCATTGCCCTTTACAAGGCCATCACCAATGTCACATAATTGGGGAATATCAATCCCTTAATCATATCACTAGAGGATACCACCTCACAATAGGCATCAAGACATAACCAGGTCATAGGACTCATCGCATCAATGTGATCTCATCATGACTCATCAAGACTTATAGTCATTACCATTTGTCATATGATCACCACCATAGTACACATAACTATGATATTCAAGTTCATGTCAGTTGCAAGGTTTGGGGCCTATAAAAAGGAGAGAGAAAACAACATAATAAGATAACTACTTTAAGAGAAATAAGCAAACATATCACATGACCCTACATCAGGGTTCGGGCTCCATACATGGCTGATTAGGGTTTTATAGATATATTCACTCAGCCAAACCCTAGGTACACAACCTCCCACTTTCTTGGAGCATATTAGAGTTAAGGAACACCATTAATTTACCAAGCTTAGATCATTATGTCCACAAAACTAGGTATCACTATAATATACAAGGGTATGTGTATCATATCATGGTGTCATACATATGTCACGACCACACACCATCCAAGTGTTGCGGCCTCAAATCATCAGAGGGTCGCGGCCACCATCCCTCCTAGTGTTGCAACCATGACAAGGCATGGTGTCTTGACCACCACACTCCATGGTCACGACCCAAACAACAACATGTCTCGACCATCATCCAGGTTGGTCTCAATCACCCACAAAGTAGGTGTCATGACCACCATGCAACATGGTGTCACAACCATGACAACCCAAACACAAGGCAATGTCTCAACCAGCATGCATCACGACCAAAGCAAAAAAGCAATGTCTCGCCCACGCCCAAGAGCAGCATCGCGACCGCGACAAAGACAGTCTCTCGACTGCGACCAAAACAAGGTGTCAGGACCAGTAGAAAAAGCAACGCCCCGATCATAGTCAAACTCAACGTCGCGACCCAAGGACACCAAGAGACGTGTCTCGGACACAGCAAAACAAGGTGTCGCGACCCAAGGCCAAAACAAGGGTGTATGTATCCACCCAACACACCAAGAGGACCCATGTCTCAACCCAAAACATCAAGGACACATGTCTCGACCGTAAAAAAGGCCAAGTAGAAGGAAACCAAAAGTCACTAAGATCAAAACTCATGGATTCAAGATCATCAAATCATAGAACAAGTTCTATGAAGATCATCAAGTAAAACCACCTAGGAGAGAGAAATATGAACAACAACACATGTGCGAAAACATCCAAATCTCTAAGGAAAGCGTGATGGCTGAACTTAAAACATGGTAGCAAAACCAAAGCTCAAGGTGGATGGAAGATCATCCTCTCAAAATCACTTAGAAAATGTGCACATACAAATTAGGGTTTCAGATTCTAAGGAAACCATGTGTAACAGTCACTACCATTCAAGTTCTAGAGCATGGTATCATCTACTTCTATCTTAAGGGTACATTTTATAGAGAAAAACAACAACATGCATGTAAAGGAAAGTGCAATAATGGAGTGGGTAGAGGGTTATATCACTCACCTGATTTGAAGAAAATCAAACTCCAAAGAGAAGGGATGAAGCTCTAAGCAAGATCACCTCTTCAGCCACAAGGTCACCTCCAAAAAAGAAGAACACCTTGGTCAAAAGACAGCTTAAGAAAAGAGCAAGAAGGACACTAGGTTGAACCAAAGAAGAAAGGAGAAAAGAGGAGAAAACACCCTCCCACTAGTTACCACCATGGTAAAACCACAGTCTAAGGCCTTTGTGAGGAGGAGTTTCTCTCAAGGAGACCACTAGGGTAGAACGCTATCCCATGGAGAATAAAAGAGGAATAAGATAGGGGTTCCAAAGAAAAACGTGATCAAGATGGTAAAACTACTTACTAAGGAAAGAAACCACGACAAGGAGGGAGATCGAGCTTCAAGGCACCACATACCAGATTGAACCACCTCCAAGGCACCAAGAATAACACCTCATTTGCTCCAACAGGCTACAAGGATGAGGAAAAGAGAGTGAGAAAGGAAGAGGGTCGAGAGGTTCACTTGTATGAAGAGAAAAGGGTTATATAGAAAAGGAGGAGGGAGGTAGGGTGAGGGATGATGTGTCAACATGAGAGGGATCCAAAGGAACACTTGTCCACCCAAGAAACCAACATGCAACCATTTAAACATTACATGCATGAGATGGTGATACAAAATATGTCGGGTCTCGACCACCTAGGTCCCTAACACATGGATCTAGTCGAGACACTCTAAAGGAGGTTGAAATAAGAGCAAATCATCACCTTGGTCGAGATAAAAGTTCACCAAGCACACTAGGTCGAGGCACTCTACAAAAGAAAACTGCCTCGACCCAAACCACCATAGTCGAGACAAGACACACCCAAGGAAGGTGTCTTATTCGAGACACACCCAAAGCACCCACATAGGTACAAACACGGGTCGATACAAACCAACAAAGCACACATGGGCCGAAACTAAGCAAACCCTAGAAACCCTAATCACCTCTAGTGACGTCATCACTCATCCAAGGCTCAACCAAGGCTCCCCAAAGCATAAAACTCTCTCTCATGAAGCCAAGAGAGTGAAGGAACACTCTAGATGTGGAAAATTGCAAGATAACCCTCTTAAATGGGTAAATTGCAATTTGACCCAAAACAAGCACACAAAGCACAAACATCATCCAAACAAGCTCAATCTAGAGACTTAAGCTCTCCATAAGATATAAGAACATCTCAAAGGATTTGAGTAAGGTTCTAAGCACTTAATCAAGCCAAAGAAAACATGGTTAGACCAAAACATAGGTAAGGGGGCTTAAATGCAGAGTGGTAGCCATAGTGGGATGGACTAGAGGGCCACTAGACAAGGAGGTTGGAGGTGGGGGTCAATGTAAATGTTGATGCTAGAAAATTGAGAGGAGCTTTGGGCTTCTAAGACTAGGCCATACTTCTAGTACTCTTATATGGGCTCAAAGGACCCCAGAATCCTCAGATTATCTCAGACCTAGAGATCCGTTGAGATCCCAATTAGGCGTTATCCTAAACCCTCGCAACCATGCAAAATGTTAGGGTTATTTGGATTTGTCACCCACTTCCCGTTCCAATGAAATAAATCATAGAAACCATGGTGCAATAGTTAGAGAGAGTGTCAGTTCAGAGGTCAAGCCAGTGTCATTCCCCCTAGAGGCCTTTGTGCATGAGGTGGAAGATGGTCTACAACCATTCGATCCTCTGATGACAACTATGATTAGCTTTTTCATTCCCTATCTTGCTCCCAAAGTCCCCAGTTATCCAAACTTTGTGTGAAAACAAAATATTATCTAATAATTGATATTCTCAACAAGTTTAGTAAAAATGATCTCAAACTTATAAAAACCCTATAGGTCTCTATGATTATCCAATCAATGCTAAACTTTATAATTATCTTCCTATTAGGGTTTTCTTGTAGCCAAGTTTGAGATCAGGATACCAATGATTAATACCTCTTTCTCACTAGTCAATTATTTACATAATTTAATCACACAGGTCACATATAATCATATAGTTATCTCAAAACTTAGAATTATCTTTAGTTAACTGTTATGTCATGTGGTACTAAGTATTATGTCTTATTATGTTTATTTGATATATGAATACTTGGAACCAAGTAAAGACTAGATAGCTACTCTCTTAATTATCTAGGTCATTTATCTTCTTAGAATCTTCTAGAAACTTGCGAATTATTTCATCATGAGTTTATAAATCAACTCATGATATTATTTACTACATAATTATGTATGAAAATCCAATTTGTTTAGCATATAACCCAACTATTTTATTTTTCACTCAAATAGTCCAGTTGGACTCCAATGGGATCAGGAGGCCCATGTCTCATAGCTACACATCCCCAAGGG
This sequence comes from Alisma plantago-aquatica, assembly GCA_963693085.1. Classification (NCBI taxonomy): domain Eukaryota; kingdom Viridiplantae; phylum Streptophyta; class Magnoliopsida; order Alismatales; family Alismataceae; genus Alisma; species Alisma plantago-aquatica. The sequence goes on from OY856412.1 coordinate 758,654,171, forward strand.
TTCACAAACCTTATTATCTTCTTGATTACAAGATTAAGACTTGAGATAATCATGATGATGCACTTGAAGCCTCATATTCATGTTTGCTCAATATTACATTATTTACTTATTTTGAGGACTTACTCCAAGTCTAGAGCTTACATTCATCATCCAAATTTAATTAGCGTTATACTATTGATATCATTATTATAATGTTGATCATGTTGTCTCAAAGCAAATCTCAATACATTATTATTTAATTCTAAAAATAGAATCCAAATTTACCAAATTTGATGGTCTTACATTCTTTGTCATTTGGCAGAGAAAAAAGCAGTATGGTGTGGCTCATTCTGGCATCAAGGCAGAATATCGTGCCATGGCACACACTTGTTGTGAAACTCCACGGATGACATATATTCTTCACAAATTAGGTTTTCCTCTCTCCTCTCCTGCAACTATCAAGTGTGATAATCAAGAAACTATTCATATATATAATAATCCAACTTTTCATGAACGTACTTAGTACATTTATGTTTACTGCCACTTTGTTAGAGACTTAATTCATGATAAGAAGATCATTATGGCATATATAAAGACTAGAGTAAAAATAGATTGTTGATATCTTATCTAAGCATATTCTACTTCATCCTTCTCCTATATGTGTGGCAAGCTAGGAATACACGATGTGCACTCTACAACTTATGGGGGAGAGTTAGGTGGTATTTTATGGTACTTATTTTCTCTTGCATTAATCGATTGGTCTTCCTCTACTCAAGCCCATCATCATTGGTTTAATTTATGTTATGTTGTGTCTCTAGTACATCATATGTTGAGACAAGGCTATATATGACTCTATGTAACCATGGCCTTTTTATTCTAACAATTTCTCTTGTATTATCTAATTGAGCTTCCTCTATCCATGCTATTACAATTGGTTTAGTTTATGTTATGTTGTGTCTCCGATACATCATACCTTAAGACAAGGCTACACATATATATGACTCTCTATAACCCTGATCTTTTTATAATAAGAATTTCTCTTAATGAGGTTCTCCTTGTTGGTGGTCTTCATTGTGTGGATGTTCATATCAACTCCTTGGTGAAGCCAACTAAAGCTTACTTTGAGGCAATTTGTACATAAAATTTAAAGTAGTTTGAGAAATATCTAAGTATACTTCAATTTATATTGCAAAGACTCTTTAAAAGCAATTTACAAACAACTTTAAGATTGGTAGTAGTGTGTTGTACTCTTAATATCACTCACTTCATGCTACTTCTATGAAGTTTTTCATCAAGACTATATGAAGGTGAATGAGGCTCTCCTTGTCGTTGGTCTTCATTGATTGGACGTGTGGATCAACTCCTTGACAAAGACAAATAGTCTCCTATGATAGTCTTCCCTAATTTATTTTCCATGATAGCTTGCAAAGGTGGTCCTTGGTGAATAAGGATTTTCAATCACATATCAAATCAATATGAAAGATAAGAAAGGTTGTTCCCAAGGCAGATAAAAAAGGAGAAAGGGTACTATATAGTAAGGAAATTGTTGGGAAAAGTGTCAGTTGGCCATTTGGTTTTCCATGGAGTAGGATTTGGAGAGTGCTCCAAGCTTACTACACATACTTTGCCTTTTACTAGATGCTTGCTTACTTTTGTTACCATTTTATTGCTTCATTTTTTCATTGTGTAAATTACGAACTCTTTCCTAAAGCTGAAAGTGGAGCTCTATTAACCTTAAGGAGCTCCGACTTGATTCAAAATGGGTATTAAAGCGGGATATTCCATGACACTCTCCTATCAAACGAAGGATGGGTGGAATTGTGCTCAATAATTCAATATAAAGAGGTTGAAGTTTTGTAAACCTAATATACCATGTTGCTTCATATCCAAGGATATAGTTGTAGATTATTGAACCCACGATTGCATCTACCACAAGATGGTATGGACAAATGGGACACCAGAGTTGTGTAGGAAGGGTTAATCTTAATGCACTGGGCATTTCTTGAAAGCTTAAGAAATCAATCGTATCTCTTCTTATTCTATAGCATATGGAACCCACGATTTCCGCCACCACAAGATGGTATGGACAGATGGGACACCAAAGTTGTGTAGGAAGGGTTAATCTTGATGTAGTGGTCATTTCCATAAAGCTTAAGAAATCAATCATATCTTTTCTTATGCTATAGCCTATGACATATGAATGAAAGCAACAATTACACCTAAAGTGGAGTCTTAGTAAAGGAGATCAAGATCAACATAGTCCAACATCAACTTGAACTCTTATTAATGAAAATAGATGAATGTGACTCTTGGGTGTATTCAAGATTCCTCATTGTTATGAACAGTCAAAGATCCTTAGTCAGACACATTGCCGACAAGGAGAAAGTTACCTAGCTTCTTAGATCTCTCAAAGTGAGGTCTAAGAAGAAGGTAACAATAATAGAAGAACCATACATCCCCTACACTTGTTATTTTAGAACTCATCGACAACCCTACGACATATATATTCAAGTTCAAGGCCATCAAGAAATTAGAAGAAGAAGAAGAGATGGACAAGATGAAGAAATATGTAGCCGCGACCAACTGATCCTTAGGTTATTCAAGCAAAGATGATGTTCTTTACTTTCAAGGAAAGATGTTTTATTAGAAACATAATGAGGATAAATACTCCAATGGAAAGAACAATAGGTACTTGGATCCCAAATCCAAACCTTGGTTGCTTTGGGTAATGGGACAGACGTCATGTGGGTCCAGTTGAAAAACTAGTGTGGTTATGGTCAAAATCTTATGTCATGTCGATACACTAAACCAAAGTACATCTTCAATCCAAGCCAAAGTACACATTTGATGTGCTAGCAGGACTGTTATTGCACATTACCCAAAAAACGTAACATTCTGGCAGTATTTTACGAAAAGTGTAGCAGCGTAAGAGAGAGAGAGGAAGAGAAAGAGAGGGTGGGGGAGTCAAGAGAGGGGAGGAGAGAGAGAAAAAGATTGCAGGAGAGAGAGAAAACACAATCTTTTTTTTGTCAATAACTTTTAAACGGTAATGAATTTTTTAACGAAATAAACGCTGACGGACTCCTCATAAAAAATATTTTATAACAAGACCAAGTTTGATACATTTAAAAAAAATAAAATGTAAAGTCAAAAAATTGTTAGATAATGTGATTACAAAAAATAAAAAATAGGAGAGAGAAATTTATTTTGTTTTTAACTTTCAAACCCTAAATTATTTTATGTAAGTATGTTATCCATACTCAAGTTTGTTACATTTTGAAAAAATAAAACATAACATCAAAAAATGATTAGATAATGTGATTATAAAAAATAAAAAATAGGAGAGAGAAAATTATTTTGTTTATAGCTTTCAAACCGTAATGAATTTTATGTTTGTATGTTATCCATACTTCAAAATATTTATGTTATTATGTTATCCATATTATTTTATGTTAGTATGTTATCCATACCTTAAAATATTTATGTTATTATGTTATCCATACTTTAAAATATTTATGAAATTATATTATCCATATTATTTTAAAATATATTTTATTATTACATGCAACATTATTATTACATGCAATATTATTTTATGTTATTATGCTAACTATACTTTAAAATATTTATGTTACTATGTTATCCATACTTTAAAATATTTAAGTTATTATGTTATCCAAATTATTTTAAAATATATGTTAATATTACATGCAATATTATTTTATGTTATTATGCTAACCATACTTTAAAATATTTATGCTATTATGTTATTCATATTATTTTAAAATATATGTTATTATTACATGCAATATTATTTTATGTTATTATGCTAACCATACTTTAAAATATTTATGTTATTATGTTATCCATATTATTTATGATATTATGTTATCCATATTTTTTGTCATTATTACATGAAATATTATTTTATGTTATTATATGTCTAACATATATTAAAGTTTGGCTAACATAATAACATGAAATAATATGGATAACATAAATATTTTAAAGTATCAATAACATAATAACATAAAATAGTATTTCATATAATAATAACATAAAAATATGGATAACATAATAACATAAATAATATGGATAACATAATAACATATATATTTTATAGTATGGTTAGCATAATAACATAAAATAATATTGTATGGAATAATAACATCTATTTTAAAATAATATGGATAACATAATAAAATAAATAATTTAAAATATGGATAACATAATAACATAAATATTTTACAGTATGGTTAGCATAATAACATAAAATAATATTGCATGTAATAATAACTTATATTTTAAAATACTATGGATAGCATAAATATCTCAAAGTATGGATAACACAATAACATAAATATTTTTAAAGTATGGGTAACATACTAACATAAAATAATATGGATAACATAATAACATAAATATTTTAAAGTATGGATAACATACTAACATAAAATTCATTACAATTTGAAATCTATAAACAAAATAAATTTCTCTCTCCTGTTTTTTAATTTTTTATAATCACATTATCTAATCATTTATTGACTTTATATTTTTTTAAATGTATCAAACTTGTTCTTCTTATAAAGTATTTTTATGAGGAGTCTGCCGGCGTTTATTTTATTAAAAAAATCTATTATAGATTAAAAGTTATAAGAAAAATAAGTTTCTCTCTCTCCTCCTTTTTGATTTTTTACAATTTAATTATATCTCCTTTTTTTATTGTATAATTTATTTTTTTTAAATACATCTAACTTGATCTTATTGTACTGTACTTTTTGTAAGGAGTGTAAGATATTTATTTCGTCAAAAAATACGTTACAGTTTCAAAAGTTATTGACAAAAATATCTTATTTATTTTTTCTCTCTCCTACAACTACTCTCTCCACTCTCCCTTGACCCCTCCTCCCCTCTCCCTCTCTCTCTCTCTCTTCTCTCCCTCACGTTTCTTTCTCACGTTGCAAATCAAAAAGTGGATTGCACACCAATCGCAGATGACGAGACTACACATTAACAGATGACAGGATGGAAGCAACAACAGATGTCGTGACCCGTTACACTAAACGAGATTAATCAAAACATAAAACACAATCAATCACTAAATAATCACATACCCAAAAATATGGGTAAATTAAAACCGATTTCAATGTCAGCACCTTCTAAAAAACATTTGCATGAGAGACCAACATCTCTTATATCCATACTATACCAAGAATTTGATACAAATTGTTCTATTGCCTTAGCAACAACATATATACACATGAGAACAATATTGATATCTGCAACACAAATAAGCATTAACATTCTAACAAAAGTTTGATTCATTTGAAACACCATATACAAACTTTTCCTGTCCAGACCTGAGAGTATAGGGACGACTCTAGGACACACTAGACATCTAATCAACTTTCTCAAAGATTTATTATTGTAGTTCCTCTTTACTTCCATGGTTCTGTTGTCGTCACTGCCGATTACCTAAAAAAATGTGGCGAACCACAAGGGTGAGACCCATGTCCCAGCAAGAGATATAACCTCCAACAATGTTTATTGATCACAACATTTTAAAGTAATTAAACAGTTAAGTAGTTTAATCAGATCTAACAAATAAGATCAGTAGTATTGATGATTAACAAAATACATAAGCACAACTATCTAGATAATTATGATTAGCAATATATGCATCTCTAGTTACAAAGGCTTGGCTAGCATGCTAAACATAACTAACAACATGAGATATCTAGCATCATGATTATAATCAGCAGTAGCAGTATAGTTATCAACATAAGCATGGCTACCATATGTATGAATCTACAATCTAAGCATATCCACAACATAAGTATATTTACTATCTCTTAATTGCATTAAGCCTCATCTTTATGTAAAGATATCAAACAAGGGTTATCATCCAATGTGAAACGTCATGTATAACCCTAAACAAATATGCTACATCGTTGTATTACAACTTTTATTATGACCTGGGGAATTTGAATCGTACCATTCAAAGTTCGACCGACACTTGCGAAGGGCTATTTGGTTCCATACAAGATCTAGGAGTGCTGGTATCCAAAGATCTCTTCCCCTCGGTCAGTACGAGTAAAAAGGCAGTGACATATCAGTCAAAGATGCCACCACAGTGACATATAGTCAAGATGAAAACCACTAGTCCAACCTTGGTACAGGTCACGACACTAGAAACTAGGGTATTAAAACCCAATCACTGAGGTACAACCGCAGTTGTTAGTAATCACATCATGTTATAATCACCGAGTCACGACCAAAACCGTTCTCAATCACATTAGATGTATGAGGTATGACCATAGACAACCTCCACAATCTGCATTGTGGATGACAAGGATATATCCTCAACCTTCCACCCCCACATACTCAATAGTATGCGCTCTGAGTTTCCCTTAGGAATACTCATTTCACCATACAACAAGTTTTGACACTAAAGATGGCTCTACGACACATGGCACTACATGATTAGAGTTGAACTGGATTAGTTATGCCAATTGGGTGAATTAAGGCTGCATCAAACAAGTAGACATACAAACCCAAATTCACTTCTAGAAAGCATATAAATATCAAAACTTGAAAAGATATAAAATGTGTGAAACATAATTTCTCATCTCATCATCACATGCTACTATTCACTTTCCATTCATGCGACCACACTAGTCATCATCCTATCACAAGATATAAATCATCTTCACAATATTACAGGGTGTCAACCCTTATCAACATAAGAGGATTACACCTCATCAGGGCTCAACCATGCCCAAAGGTCATTAAGACCATCATACTATTCCCTGCAAGATCATCATTATCTTTGCATGCCTTATAACAAGGCTCAATAGCATTACTTCCATATAACACACTAGATCAACACAATATTGCATTAATGAGCTAGGAGATATTCATAATCAATCATAGCAGGGTTATATTAACATTAAGAACATTCCTTTATTACATCAACATACAAGGAATATTGATATGATTAACACTCATCATATTCATAATGCACATGTTTAGCATAAGAAAGTATCAACCATGTGGCTATAATAACCACCAATTAACATATCAATGTTATGATCATATTAAGGAGGTTATTCCACCATCATTTCATCATATAAGAATGTTAAACATGAATACTCATCTTTATCTATTTGCATTTGAGTTAGGTTCATAATATAAATTATATTAATGTTACTAATCAACACTTATACCCAAACCCTAACTTACGGCATCCCCATTGGATTATGGATGCATAAAGTGAAGCATCACTATCACATTCCCTACTTTTCTCAAGTATGAACCCACACATAAATCAAGGTGTAACCATCAAGTTATAGCATACTAGAGTTTCAACAATAATAGAGTACTCCATGGTTGTATTAATCATTCAAGGACTATTCATGCTCAATTACCATCATTTAGTTATATTAAAGTTAGGTATAACAAGTTATACCTAATTAGGGTTACATATCAACACAATATGGTTATAATACCTTCTATTCATATGAGTGAATAGGTAAGACTAACTTATTAAGGGTAACCCTCCATTTGTTCCATCATCATTCAACACATATCACCATACCACAATGTCACCCAGAACCATTGGATGTTTAAAAGGTAATACTATTGGTTGTTTACATAAGTAAACATCTTGGATAAACCACCTATGAAGTCCTTGATTTGTGCTCTATAAAGAGTCACCATCTAATCCAAGACATCCCTTGATTAACAACATAAAAGTACCATTGAGAGTAGGATAAAACCCACAATCGACTATTCAGTTAAAACAAGCCATCCATTGACAACAATTACTCCTTAAGTTGATCATATAAAGGAAACCATCTACATCATATTATTAGGACCAATATATTACATTAGCCATCGTTCCACCTTAATGTAGGAATAAATAGTAGATCTCGACCGTTAGGTCAAGTTCACATGTTAAAACCATCAATTACTGTATAGGTCTGACCATTGTATCAAGTGACCCAAGAAACTATTGGTCTAAGGCTTAATTGATGCTAATACTACAATGCTTGACTCATCATAGGTTGTAGAGACCTGATCCACCATCATTAGTGACCATTAAGTCACCATAGGTTGTTATATCAACACTAATTCATTAATCAACATCAAATATTAAGCTAATGTCAACATTGATTGATAACATTAGTAGGGAACTTAACTGTTGATCACTAAACTTCTAATTGATCCAAAACCTGACCTAAGGGGGTGAACATAGGTTGTCACCATCATTTTACACCCTTTATCACGACCATCAGTTGTTATGAATACAACACCATAGGGTTGTTGCAATGGTACCTTCATCGTGTCATGGTTTATAGAAGAAATCAGCTTAAAATCCTAAAATTGACTATTTGTTGATAGATGCTTAGTACCATAGGTTGTCAAACCAACCTGATTCAAGTCATATTGTACCTTAGGAATAATATACACATGATCACAAGTTCATATATATAACTAAAAACAGAATAGGAAACATTATAAAAATCCAAATCCAAGTCAAACATAGCTTTTTAATGCATGAATCATCATTTTCAAGCAAGAACATGATCTAGAAAGCTTATGATAAGCAATAAACGTGGAACAAGTTATAAAACTTGCCTCTAATAAGAAGATGAAACCCCACACCGAAAAAATCTCGAGCAGGTAGGGTAGAAATCTAAGAATAAGCTATGAATTCGTCCATCTAGCATCTTTCTTCATCAAATGAACAAATCCTAAACATAAGGAGCAAGAAAGTTAGAGTTTTAGAGCTTTAGAGAAAAGTCTACCGTGAAACATTTTTCTGGTTGTGCACTACTAATTTTAACATTTAACACAGTAAATTAGGTTTGATCAATCGTGTAATTTTACTAATTCACATCGCACACATATCAGTCAACTAATTAGCGTCGAGCAAGCATTAATAATTTAAACGTACAAATTAGGAGTCGAGCAGTGCCGTCGCGGCCTGACACCTGTGTAAATGCTGACATCTACGAATAACACTGCTTTTAACTGAAACATCTGATTATTCGAGTTAAATCGTGCAAATGGGAGTGAGATTCTACTCACCGCGATTCGAAACGTCCAAATTCGACTGGGAACACATCCAAACGCCTATTTCCGGGCGTCAGCAGTTCATCTTCAACCTCCAAACAGCTCGGGTTTACAACCTGCTCCACGTACAGGTTGGAAAGGAGGGCTAGCTAGGTGCTGCTCGTGGCTATTGGCTGCAATTTCTTGCTCTAGACCTCAAGACGAACTTGACGACGTTGCTTTGGAGTGCTAGCTCGCGCCCTAGATGGCCTTGGCCGTTGCTTCTTGCAGCAGCAGCTGCTTGCTGGGGCGCCGCCCCTAGGGTACGTTTGGGCTGAAGAAGGTGAAGGAAGGGTAGAGGAAGGAGATGCGCAGTTGGGCGCCACTAAAACAACCCTCCCAAGGCCCTAGTCGGTCATCGCCGCTGCTGCTTGGTCGATGCAGCGCTGCTGGGCGCCGCACCAGCAATTGGTCGGCTGCCCTAGCAGGTCAGGCTGCTGTTGGACGTCGCTAGGGCGAGAGAAAGGTGAAAGGAGGAAGGAGGAAGGGTAGAGGAAGAGTGGGCGCAGCTATTGGAGGTGGAAGCACAAGAAACGACCGTTGATTCCTCCCCCTAGGCTGCTGCTGCGATAGGGCGCTGGTTTGGGGCGTCACTTGTCAGTTGTTGTGTGGGTCGCTTGTTTGGGGAAGAAAGGAGATAAGGAAGAAAGGAAAAAGAAAGGAAATAAAAGGCAAAAAACTGGAAAAATTGCAACCAAGTCTAAGAAACATAAAAACGTCATAACTATTGCCTCGGAAGTCCAATTCGAGCGTTTTCTTTTACAAACTTCCAAGCGTGAGATCCTCTACAACCTCAAGGCAAGAAATCATGCAAATAAGACGGTAATACTCAATCAAAGCACTAATTGCATCAGAGAGTACTTAATTCAACTTTATCAACTTAATGATACACTAAGCATTAAATTATGGTAATTAAGCTTGTTTAACTCATTAAGCAAGTTTAGGGGCCTTACAACAGATGATGGGATTGAATAACTTAACTTTTTTTGGGTTTTAGTTAGTGGTCGTCTGGGTTGGGGTCAGTAAATGACTCCATATAGCTAATATCTTTATAAAAAATAATGCTATGAAGAGGCAAACTAGACACATATTGAGACAAATTTTGACATTTAGCCTACTAGAGAACAAAGTAGAGGAGTGCTATCAAAATTCGTCTCAACGTGGGTCTGGGAATGACTATGTATAGCAGATCCCCTTTATAAAACGCTCGAGCATATCATATCACGATCATTTTAAACCGAAGACAAGCTGTGTCTCGTTTATATCCGGTGTCCAATCTTATGCCATTAAGTAACACCCACAACATTGTCACGTGGAATCTATCATATCATAATGATTGGATAACAATAGAAGAGAAGTTGGGGATCAAAGTCGAAATAGAGGAGAAGTGAAGATAACACGCCAAAATTTGATCACATGTACAAAGTGCACTCCACAAACAGTAAGGACTAAAGCCCAAATTAAACAAAAAGGAGGGTGGGTTGCGAATTCTACATGCAATCGCGAAAGTCATATCTCTATGCTACACCCGGACTGGACATGGCCGGAGTACTCTTCAGGGATCCCAACTTTTCGCCATTTCCCCGACGCCGCCTCGAGGACGTACCCCTCGTGCGGCCCGCCGTGGCACTTGGAACCGACAATAAACATCACCCCGTTCCCGAAGGCGGCCACCCACGGCGCCACCCTCGCGTCCTCAGGCACCTCCGCCACGGCTGCCCACTCAGCCCCATGAACCTCACCCCTCGCCTCCACCTTCCCGGCGCGGCATCGATACATCCTATCCCCTGCCGTCACGCATGTCCGAGGGCACGATCCGGCAGATGCGCCGAGGGCATCTTCCTCGACGGCCTCCCACGCTGACGTCTCTGGGTCGAAGCTCTCGGCAGAGCGGGTGAACTGGCCCTGCATATCCGTGGAGTATCCGCCGAGGACCTGGAATTTGCCGTATTGGAAGACTCCTTTACACTCGTCCCGCTCGGCGGTCATGTCGGGGACCCTCTCCCAGTTGTCAGCGAAGACGTCGTACCTCAGCGCGGATCGCAGCGCGTTCTTCTCCTCGTCATGGCCGCCGGCGACGTAGATGTGACTGCCGCAGTCGTCGGAGGCACAGGCGAAGAAGGAGCGGCGCGGGCCGGGCATGGGAGACCCTTGGCGCCAGAGCCCGGAAAGGAAATCGTAGACCCAGACGGCGTCGGAGGCGGCAAAGGTGGAAGGGTCCCAACCGCCGAGGACGACCAGGGAAGGGCCGGCAGCTGCGACTACTTGGCAGAAGAGAGGGAGGCCTTGCGGGAGGGAAGGGATTGAAGCGAGAGTGGACCATTCGCCGGTGGCGGGGTCAAGGAGGACAAGGCGGTAGAACGGGGAGGTGTGAGATGAGGTGGAATTAGCCTTTGCAGGATCTGATTTGTCCTGGGAATGAGCAGCGGCGGGATGCTCTGCCTGGACCATGGCGACCAGTGTGCGTGACACTCCGGTGGATTTACGGAGGCGGTGGAAGTCAGACGACTCGATCTCCTTGCGCCAGAGGCGGCAGACTGATTTCGCCGATGGAAAGCCCGAGTAGGCAACGCGCAAGAGGCAGTCGCGGGCCAGCTCCTCCGGGAGGCCCGGGATTAGCTCGTCGGCGGTACACGCCATGTGTTACCGGAGATAGAGACAGAAGGGAGCTTTGAGCTCTGTGGAGACGATGGGAATGGAATCAGCTTTGTCAGCAGCAGTAGAGATCAGTTTGGCTGTTTGTTGTTCTCAGCGAATTATTGGGAGAGGAAACAGAGGATCAGATGAGCAAGAAGAGGTGCGAGTGTGTTTTGTGATGAGAGAAGGGGCAGGGGACGGGTTATATATTGATGATGCGGGCGGACCGGCGGAGTTGGAAAACCGGCGAAGGGGAATGCTGCAAGTTGCGGCTCGTCGAAGCGGTACACTGATTGGGGGTGCCGATGGGCCAAAGCAGGGGATGGGATCGAGACGGCGGCGGAAGTGGGTCCACGCCGAAGAGAGAGAGATAGAGAGAGAGAGAGAGTGTGGGGGGTGTTTGTGTCTGTGGCGTCCGGGAATTGATTCATACGTCCACAGACTTCTTTCTTTCCCGTTGGCACTTGCTGCTAGTTGCTGATTTGGACAGCTGGTTCTATCGTCCTCGCCGGCCATGGTTTTCTTTGCCCTGGTTGTCATCCTTATTGTTGTTTATACGGATAACAGTAATTTTGTTTCTCATATAATATAACATGATATTGGATGTAGCATAAAATATCCTTAGTTGCTATTCCACCTAGCCTTAGTCCATGTTTGGTTCGGGACCAAAATTATGAAGTTGAGATTGGTTAGTCAAGAAAATAAGGATTAGTCTTTATCCGGATTCGGTCCTATCTTGTTTGACAACTCGATCCATTTGTAAGCACTCATCAAATTGGAGTGGCCTCATTTTTAGTAATTTTCAGTGTTGTATATAAAATAAAATATCACATAATATAGAGCTACATCCAGATCAGGATTTGAAAATCCTGCTAAAAATAAGACTGACTTGGGAACAATAAGTAAGTCTTGTGTATGATTGACTTGTACAGAAGTGATAATGCCTAATGTTGTAGACCATTACAATAATTTGTTGGATGGATTTTGGTTGCAAACACTTAGTTGAACTAACTCATGCTTGTAAGTAAGACTAGTCTAACTCATAATCCCTTTCCAAAAGGTGCTAAAATCAAGTTCAAACCTAGTAGGGTCATATTAGGCTTTGGCTACCCTAGCGGCCTAAAATCTACCTATCCCGACTCTAGAAACTCTAATCCCCTGAATAGGAAGTTAGTATGATGGGATATTTAGATTTGGCTAAACAAGCTTAGAGATATACCTTATAAAGTTGCTTGTACCCTACTGAATATGTAACACACATAAAATGAGTAACACAAATGTAGACCCTAACTTCAGTTATCTATGTTCAGAATCATGCCCTGGAAAAATAAACCCTAGTATTATAATAAGTTGAATATATAAACCCCAACCCTAGGCTTTGCACATGTTGATGATGTATATTGGATGAATGGTAAGCATGTTGACCAAAATCTTAAGTTGGAACCGTTTAATCCTAACCCTTACATACTTGGTATTAACTAGGATGGATTAGAGACAAAATATGATATAATCATATACCACATCTCAATACATTTTAATGGATCTAATAACATAAAATATCCTAATGCGTAGGAGATCTCATTAAAAATATAGTATATGTCACATTGTTCCCAAACATACCCATAATGACTTGACTATGATTAATAACTTATTAGTTTGAACAAATAGCCTAAACATTTAGTGTGGGATAAAATTTTCTTATAAGATTATAAGAATATTTTTAGCTGGATGTTGTATATATAAGTGAGGATAATCAATCTATCATTATTTGACTTAATCGACATTAATGGATAACAATAATTAAGTAAAAATACATATTTCATGCAAGAGAATGTAATATAATAAATATGGTAATAATATTAGGATAATAGGAATATAAATCCTAAAAATTGAGGATAATGGGTTAAATATAATGTTAAATAATTAAAAATGGAGTTAAACCTAATTCATATAACACTTAGTGTAGGAAGTATTAAAATTAAAGTTCTTCAAAATCGGGTTCTATGTGTCCTCATGGTCTAAGATAACTATTTTCATGTTAATTTGATAAGTACTGAAGCTCCAATTGATTAAAAAAAGATAATGATGGTTGTTTGATTTCAAATTGTATTCAGACTTAGGTTTTAATGAATTTCAATCTGATTTCCTATGATTTTGGTGTCACACGCCTTTTCTTAGGTTGTCCATCCTTGGTCCATCAACTTGACAGCCAAGAACTTTCAACCTCTCAATCATCCATCCATCCATCCATCCTCAAACTATACCTCTGCACTCTATCTTCCTGCCACTGCAACACAGGGTTCGGAAGAGTGTTCCATACTTGGAATGACCTTACCGGTCATCCATATTATCTCCAATAACATTTTAACACCATTAATTCTGCATGTTGAGTGTGTGTTAGATTTCCCCTTTTTATTTCTCTGATCATCTTATTTGAGAACTCCAATGACATTTGGGTATTCCATAGGGTGTTGTTGCCATGCCTTCTCATCGTTGACTCCACCGCAATATTGTAAATTGTTTACGATAGTTAGTCTTGTTCGTGGATTGTTGTTTCTATTTACCAATAAGGTTTGCTATGCATACCCGTTTTGGAACCCAAAACAAAACCCAGGCAATCTCCACCACATGTTATAAGGTATAACAAATATTTTATTTGCTATACCTTGTAACATGTGGTGGAGATTGCTTGGGATTTTGTTTTGGGTTCCAAAATGGTGTCCACCTAGCATTAACCTTTATCAATGCCTTACATCAAGGCAGTTCCGACGACAATGATTGCTGCTGTGGGTTCTGGTTGCCTGACAACCTCCTTTTGGGCTATTTGAGATCTCCAAGGCATGAAGGAGCCGATGCAATCATCAGCTAGTACTAGATGGACGCGATAATGGCGTTTTATTCTCAATTTGTAGGTTTGAGCTGTTGTGTAATCCTATGTGAAAGAACATAGAAGAGATGATCGCTAGTGATTTCTCTATGGTACCCTCATGTTGAATTGAATGTCTCACGTTTATTATGGGGTTTTTAGTCTTTTCACTTCTGATTGAAATGTTTTTTGCACTTTGTTTTGAGTGGTCATGGTTACCATATTTTTCTGTCATAATTTAAGTATTTATGCGTGATGCAGTGGTATCCCAATTATTGTTAACAAATTCTTATTTAATAAATAAGTACTCCATTGAACTTGGATATTTCATAGCTAATTTTGTGATTATAAGAAAAATACAAATAAACTGTCACCAAAATAAAAAAAACATACTGATTGGTATAAGTTGTATAACCTAGTTTTACTGTAATAAAGAGTCGATATTCAAGGTTTATAATATAAATATTAATTAATTCTCTATATATGTAATTTAATACTAGGTGAAGATTACCCTGCTCAAATCTAGGGTCTGACTTGACAGTTTACAGACATTTTGGTGTGTGTTAAATCTCTTTTGAGTCATATTGCACTTTCAACTATATTGTCTCTCTCTCTGACCTCATGGCGTAATTAATTACAAAGGAATTTTCTAATTGAATCTATCTGACCCGATTGGGCACTGTCTCTAAGAATTGATCTTGTATGCTTTTCAAACTGTCAGAATGCAAATCAAAATACATTCTTGTATCTTATTGTTGTTTCATTCAATATGCATCCAAGTGAATTTATCGATCCATTCATGAAACAAAAATTTTAATTGTCATGCTTGCCATGATTGTATCATATTTGAGAAAAGTGATCCGATTTATATATCTTTATGGTGTATTCCTAATTTAAGTTATATATGTTGATTTTGTAGACTGATGCTTGCCTCTCTATTAAAAGTGCATGTATGGTTTTGGATAATCTATATAATGTAAATATTTGCACATTAGGTGGTGAATCCACAATGTGTGTATATTATATACGAGAGAATTAGACATTGTCTCCTATTCCCGAGTAATATTCCAATGATTCCATTACTCCACCATAATATTATGGTGATGATGCCATAACCTACTTCTATTGTGGTGATGCCATATAACTTGTGATTTGCGTACACTTTTTTTCATGATAATAATATGCATGCAATCTCCATTATGTTTTATCTCTCTTTGTTGAGGTTTAAAGGCAATACTTTATACTTGATTATTGTTGCTTTCATCATAGTTCATCTCATGATTATATTCTCTTCACAATCATTTGAATATATCTACTTCCCTCCTTGTATTTGGAACCTTTATACTTGACTTTGATGTCCTATACTCATATATTATTCAATATATATTTTCTACACATGCTGGATTTCTACTGATAAAATTCCATCTATTCTCTCTTATGGGGGCGTTGCCAACCCCTTACGTAAACATGACTTTGGAAGGATGACCGGAACATGCACACATGTAGTTGATGTTATTTGGAAGATATATTTGAAGTGGTTGGATTACCCTCTACATCCAAGATTAGTTATTATAGATTTTACCTCATATATTCACCCATGGGGTTGCCAATCGTGTAATCTAGTAAAACCATAATAGTCAGTATGATTTCTTGTGTTGCTAAACTTTATTTGTTTCAAACATACTCATTGAATAAACTGGATTGTTATCCTTTGCAAAATTTATGATATTTTTGTCCATTGGGTGTGTTTCCTTTAGTTTAGTTTAGTAAGTGACTCTCCTATTGGGTCCCACTCCATATATGTATGGTATCAGAACCAAGGTAGTTAGTTAATTTGACTATTCCAATCTTATCTCCCTCTAGATGTTTTATCTCCACCACAAGTTCCTTATAGGATCCCTATCTTATATGAAACTCACTAACTGAGATGTCTATAGTAGAAACTTCCTATGTTGTAAATGTTTGGATGGAAGAAGGAAGTTCACATTGATGAGGTGTCAATAATGATCTTGCATAAGTTAAACCTCTTGGGGTACACCATGTGCTTTTATCATATAATATAAGTCAAATGACTATGTAGATGTAAGGACCTTGACCTCTATTTTGGGCTTACCATGTTTGCTTTGCCTAAACCTTGTGTTTAGATGTGTGTTAATCACCTGAAGTTGTGGTTAGGGTTTGTTTGTGCTTTTTTGAGAGGTTGAGGTGCAACTTGCAATTTACCCAAGTTTTAGGGTTGGTGTGCAAGTTTTTCACCTTGAGAGATGTATTTCTCTCTCCTTGCATCCTCTAGAGCTGAGAGGATGGGTTGGGCACCTTGCTTGAGTTGCTTTGGGCCTCGTTTGAGCTTGTTGAAGCTTAGGCTTGTTGTTGGGCTTTCTTGTGCCTTGTTTGAGCTTGGTGACACCTCCTTGCTTGGTGTATCGGGTAAGGGTGTATCGGCCAAGAGTGTGTCAGGTAGTGGTGTATTGGCCAGGGAGATGTATCGACCAAGGGTGCTAGTGGGTGTGATGGGTTTCCATGTGGGGCGACACACACCCCTCCACCTAGAATCATTTGTGTCACCCCTTATGGACACTTGGTGCTTGTTGTTAGTAAGGTGGAAAAGGCTTTGGACATGTGGAGGTGGACGAGCTAGAAGGTGGCTTTGCTCCATGGACAAGTGTTCTTAGGAAGGAAGACACCTTGCTTGTTCCTACCCCTTACCCTCTTCTATATATGTCTCTCTTTTCTCTTGCTTGGGATCTCTTTGCCCCCTTAGCCATTTTCTCTCTTCCCCCTTGGTGGCCGATACATCATGCTGCTCCTGCTACTGCTATTTTCTTATTCCTTAGTGGTGGCCGATACATTCTGCTGAGGTGGAGCTTGGAGCTTTGGAGCTTGGAAGAGTGCTTAAGGCGGGTTACATAACTCCTAACCCTAACTATACTACTTCCTTACCATGCTTTGTTATATGCTATCTTGATCGGCCATGTTATCTTTCTAGATATGTTCTTGCCTTAATGATCATGTTTCTGCCTGATATGCTCCCTAGATCAGGTTGGCCGATATATGTTCCTTAGAATAGGTTGGGCGATATGGGTAGTTACCCTTATGTTGACCGATCCTTTGGGTTGTAGAACCTCAAGCAATACCCCTCTCATTTAGTTGAAAGGTGAGCTTAGGGTTTCTTATCCCAAAGAGGTATGCTGGTGTGTCTGTGAGGCAATACCCCCCTCTCTCTTTGGTTTTGAGAGGTGAGCCTGTGGCCTAGATGTTTGGGCAATATGATGAGTTGTTTGGCCGATAGGGTGTTGTTCTACCCTAATTTCCCGATATGCTTGAGGTTGTGCAAAACCCCTCTCACTTGGTTGTTGAGAGGTGAGCCAACACTCTTGGTATCCTTGGGCGATGTGGTGTGGATGGTTGTGGTGAGGTTGAGACATTCTAACCCTAGTAACCTGATATGGTTGGTAGGTGTGGTGACTGATATCCCTTCCCTACCCTAGGGTTAGGGTTTGGATGATATGGTTGGTTGACTCCTAGTTGGTCCCTTGACTGAGATGTGTGTTCTGGAGGAGTTGAGCTCTTGGGCATCATGGCCTTGCCTTGCACGATACCCATGATGGGTAGTGCTGCCTGATATCCCTCTCTTCCCTTGAGTTAGGGTTTGGGCGATACAGTAGGTGGTTGCCTTGTTGATCCCTTGGATGCTATGGGGTTTGTGTTTGGCGACAGGGTTGGTTGGTTCCTTGCACATCATCCTCCTGGATGGTGCTGCCTGACACTCTGTTGTGACGCGCTACCCGTTATTATGTTAACCATTATGGCGCTTGATCTTTTCCTTGGGCGACAGAGTGGTGCATCAGGCATTGCACAACGTTTCCCATCACAACCTTGAGGCGTTGCCCGACATGGTGTGTTGTGTTGCCTACTATGACACGTTGCTGAAGGGCATTGTTCGACACAGTTTTGCCCGTCATGGGGTGTTGCACGTTGTGGTGCTTGCCCGATATGTTGTTGTGACGCTTGGAAAATATAGGTTGCTTGCTATGCTACTGCACGTTACATCTTTCTAGGTGCCTTACCCGATATGGGTGTCAACCCGAGATACATGTTGACCGATATCCATGTCATCCCCTTTATGCAGTGTTAACCAAGACGGTGATGAATGTTACATCTTTGGTGAGGGTTGATATACCTATAGTGAGGAATGTTGTGGCATGTGATACCTTTGGTGAGGGTTGTCCCTTACCCGATATATCTATAGTGAGGATTGTACTTTGTGTTCGGTTGGTAATCCTAATGCTTGATTGAAAAGTTATATATAATAATTTCATGCATAGATATGCTCATCCAATAGCATAGTTATCTCTCTCTTAATATATGCAATAAGTTTAAGATGTTCCTTGTATGAGTACAATTGTTCCTCTATGATTATGCTAACCATGCATGTTCCATGTGTATGGATATGAAATCAGGTAATAGCCATGGTGATGGTATGATAGTGATATGATGTGGAACATCAAGGGTTATGATGAACCCAGTGATATATGATGGGTGTTACCCATGGAATGGCAATGTGTGCCTTGATGATGGGATTGAGTCCCTGTGATGTTGATCCTTGAGATGGATCTTGATGATTGGCAAGAGGCCAAGTGGTAACATGTAATGTTGGATCCTTGTGATGGATCAGGATGATTTTGATGGCTTTGAGAATAGCAGTGACAGTGTGACACATGATAATGAGATCTATGTTGCTTACTTGTATTATAGTTTACATGTTACATAACTTGGTTGAATCTTGCAATCCACTTAAAATATGTTAATTAACTATAGATGAATCTTTCATGTAGTTTGCCCTGGCCATAGATCCATCATCGTTAGGAGTTTGGTGATGATGAAATAGATTCTCCTAAGGGTTAACTTGGAACACATATTGTTGAATATGCGGGGTGCGCCTACGCCCTAAGTAGTAGTGCATGTTTAGAGCACGGTTTCAAGATCATGGCTCAGTGTGGTTAGAGCATGGTGAAAAGGCCCATGGCTCAGGATATGTGATAGAGCATGGTGAACATGCCCATGGCTCGATTTTCTAGCACCAATACCTGTACCAAGGTGGGCTAGGCAGAGGGTAGCCTGACCCTGTGTGGCTAAGACCACTTAAGCATGAGACTGTGGTCTTTCTTGTTGGTTCTTGTACACTAACCACAAGGGAAAGAGGTCGTGGAATCTGGCTCTCCCATTGACCTTGTATGGAAATCGATTGTGACCAAGCGATGGTCGGTTTGGATCTGAGTGGTACGAATCACTTCCTCATGGCATAATAAATCATAATCCAACCGTATAGTATATTTACTTAGGGCAAACACAGGACATTGGTTGAGGCCTGATTTGTATAGTTGCCCTAGTTATATCTTGCAGCTAATTACATGTTCCTCATATGTTATGATAAGATCCTATAAGACTTGTCTTGTCAATCATGTTGCATATATTATCTGTTTATATGCCTCTTAAATATCCTGGTAAGATGTTACAGAGTTAGTTCTACTCAGTATGCTACATATATGATCTTCTTATATTAGTTACCTGCTTTATATGTTCTAGCTCTCCTGAGGTTTTATAGTTTTGGAGGGGGTTATGTTTCTCACTGGGACTGTTTGTCTCACCCCGTTGATTTAAAACCTTTTTAGGTGGTTGTGCTAGACGTGGTGGTGATCGTGGTGTTGCAGTTGAGTAGCAAGAAGAACAATAGAAGGTAAGAGATGGATATGCTACTTTTGTGGTTGTTTTGTAGTAGAGTCCTAGAGTCATCATCCCTGCACTCTCAGGTCCTTGGAGGTGTTTTGATGAGGTTTCATGATGTATAGTTGTTATGGCTTTCTTATCATGTTGTTGACCTGGCTAGGTCTGCTATGTACATAAATAGGTGATGAGCTCTTGTACTTATGGGACAACTAGATCCTATGAGCTGTGGGCATGTATCAAGTTTATGTATCTTTATATAATATGTTTCTTTGCAGGATGTGGTTCTGGTTGTAATAGTTCCTTTCTTATCTGCTTTCCGCAATCAATTTTAATTAACCCGTGTTTTTGGTAATACGATCTTTATGATGGTTCCGCACGTTGTCACGTGGCATTTCACTATCTTTGTGATGGCGGGATGTCACAGTAGACTTTATGTTGTTTTGAGATGTGAAAAGGAGCAAGATCATGTGAGGAGGATGAAGAAGAAGTTGAATAAGAACATGTTTTATGTCTTGGTTATCACATCAATTATTAGCTCATTTTTTGTTTATGTGGTATTATTTCTTGAAAAGAATTATATTTCTATATAATCCATATGTACAAAGAAAATATTTGCTAGATTTTTCTAATGGTTTCTTGAGCTATGTCATAATTAAGAAAGTGTGAAGTAAGTATGGAAACCCTTAGTGGAGAGAACATGACTGGGTAGATGAATGCTTAATACCTAGGCTGTAGTCATGGTGATGTTTAGAAGAAAGTGGAGTAAGATATAACTTAGTGTTGAGGAAATCATTTTTACCTTGTAGAGGTTGGTAGTACGTTGTAGTGTATGGATATGCTGATTTCTAGGGAAAAATCCTTTTCAAGGGGTGGTGTCCTATAACATACTGGGATCTTCATGTCCTAACTTCAGAAACCCTAATCCCATGAATATGAAGTTAGTAAGTTGGATCTTTATATTGGTACAAACTAGATGATATATATCCTTATGCACATGCTTATACCTTGACGAATATATTAATCACATAAAATGAGCAACTAAAATGTAAACCCAAACTCTACTTACCTACGTCCCATACCAATGCCCTAAAGCAAAAAACCTTAGTGTGATGATATGTTGGATATATGGAGCCTAACCCAAGGCTTTGTATAAGTTGATGATGTAGATTGGATGATGATATACAAGATGGACTAAACTCTAATTTGGAATGATTAAAACTTACCCATACATGCTTCATATCTTATGTGATGAAGCAGGGCCCTTGATTTTTTGACAATAAACTCATCGTTACCCGTCAATGGTCACCCGATGCTGACCTCAGGCATGCCTCCCTCACGATGGCTCCTATTTGGATCACCTTACCTGAAGTAGGCAAACACTGGACCATGAGGGCAATGTCGATTATCACCTGTGGTGTTGGGGACTCGAAGGTAATCGATTTCCTGAGCAAGGGCAAATACACGGGGGCGGCACACATCTGTGTGGAGATCAACGCATACAAGAACCCACCCCCGGTGGTGATGGTAACAATACTGGATGGAAAAGCCCTGGAAGTGAAGGTGATCTATGACGTGCTCTCGGAGAGGTGTGACATCTACAAGGTGTTCGGCCACTCCTCGGGACAGTGCCAAGGCGAGAAGACGACTCAGGTGGAACCCCCATCATATTGACACAGGCTGGTCCCCCCGACATCAGAGGGCGGTACCGAAGTAGAGAAGTCTAGAGGAGGAATAGATCAGTGGGTTGACACACGATGACCACATCCACCCCCGTGGTGGTGAGGGTGGTGAACACGGGCGAAACGATTGCGGTTGGGATATCCCTTGAAGCTCGGGTGTTCTCTGAAATGCTTGCGGTGGTAACCGCTGTTGCTGTGAAGCAGGGGAAAGCCAGAGCTGAGGAGGTGGGTGAGCTTGAGACCCTGAAGGACATCCTAGTTGATCAGACGGGTGATGGCTCTATAGAGGTGGTAGCGGTGATGGACACTGGTCCGTTAGGTGATGTGGTCGTGACTGTTGATGAGGTGGATGCTGGGCCATTGCAGGATGAGGTCCAGGAGGAGGGGGAGGTGTTTGATGATTCGGTGAACCCTTTCCTTGTGTTGGATGATCAGGACATGGAAGAACTTACTCCTCAGACCTCTAGGTGAGCCATTATGAGGAGTAGTAGGGGAGTGGATAGTGGCAATCAAAAAAGAGGCAGAGGCAGGAATGGAGGATGCGGAAACCCCCCTATGAATGGGGGGTGGACATGGAAGCCCGATGACTCTCATGGTGTGGAACGTGAGGGGTGCTTCACGACCTGGGAAGCAAAGGACTCTAAGAAAAATCATCCAGGAGAGGGATGCGTCACTGGTGGTGTGCTTAGAAACCAGAATTCATAGAGATGTTGCTGACAGAGTGATGGGGTTGTTCCCGGTGGGATGGCATCATTGCTCTAACTTAAATAGCATTGAAGGAGGAAAAATTGCGATGGGGTGGAATCCGGTGATTTGGGATGTGTAGATGATTCATGAGAGTGATCAACTGGTAACGTTGAGTTGCATTAATTCCAGAGGCTTCCACTGTGTGTTGTCTGCTGTTTATGGCTCCAACTCTGAAATGGACAGGAGAAGACTTTGGGACTTTTTGGTGGACTCGACTCAACATGAGTTACCTCAGCTAGTGGTTGGGGACTTTAATAAAGTGAGGAAGGCCAGTGAAAAAGGGGGGATCTTCCTATACCTGAGTCTATTTTGAGAGGGTTCAATAATGCAATCGATGCTGCAGGCCTGTTTGAACTCAACATGAGCGGTGGTGTTATCACTTGGCATAATAAAAGAATACCGATTAGAAGAATATCTAGCAATCTAGACCGTGGTTTGGTTAATGAAGCCTGGCTGGAGGTTTTTCCTAAGGTGGCTCTTATATTGGGTGGTCACCCTAATAGTGACCATTCTCTGATGGAGATGATTCTGATGAGATAGAAACAACCCAATCGGCCTTTCATATTCCTTAATCATTGGCTCTCATGGCCTTCCTTTGAGGGAGTGGTCAAACAAGCTTGGGATGAGAGGGTTTTTGATAACCCCCTTTTTTGTGACAGATAAGCTTAAGAAGGTCAAATTCACCCTAAAGGCCTGGTCTAGTAGCTTGGCGGGTTTACCTAATCTTATTAAGAAAGCTAGAGAGGAGTTTGACTTGAAGGAATCTAATCTCAGGTTGAATCCTGTGGATCACCGCTGTATGGAAGAGGAGGCTAATGCTAGTAAAAGAGTTACCCAGTTGGAGAAGGCCAATGAGATAGCTGGCTGGCAAAGAAGCAGGCTCAAGTGGTTGAGAGATGGTGATTGCAACTCGAAAATTTATCATGTCGTCGTGAAGACGAAGGACCACATCCATAATCTGGTTAATGAGAAAGGGGAGTTAGTCGATGAAGTTTCTAAAGTGGAGGACATGGCGGTGGGATTCTTCACTAAGTTATATAATCAAGAGGTTGTCAACACTTTGGATAAGGTTTTTCCTCTGGATAGAAGGGTTAATGATGCTATGAACTCTGGTCTGATTAAGAGGGCGACGGACGAGGAAATTAAAGAAGCTACCTTCTCAATTGGTGCTTCTAAGAGTCCTGGACCGGATGGTTTTAATGCTAAATTCTTCCAAAGTTGCTGGCACATTATGGGTCGAGATATTTGCAATGCGGTCAGATGGTTTGTTGTTGGTGTGAGGATGGTCCATGAAGTTAACCATGCTTTCATCAGGTTGATTCCCAAGATGTCGGGGGCTGCTACCATGAATGATTTCCACCTGATTGCTTGCTGCTCGGTGACTTATAAGATTATCTCCAAGTTGTTGGCTCATAGACTGAAGGCTATCCTTCCAGAGATTATATCCCCTCATCAGAGTGCTTTTGTGAAGGGGCGTGCTATATCAGATAATGTACTCCTCGCTACTGAATTTCTGAGCGATTTCCACGTTAAAGGAAGCTCCAAGAAGGCTTTTTTAAAGATTGATCTATCTAAAGCTTATGATCATGTGTCTTGGGAGGGAATGTGGATGTCTATGGAATCCTTGGGTTTCTCCAGCCAGTTCATCAACATTCTCCATCAATGTGTTCAGACTACTTCCTTTTCGGTTCTTGTTAATGGTATTCCCAAAGGCATGTTTAGAGCTTCCAATGGTCTGAGGCAGGGTGATCCGCTATCCCCTCTACTTTTCACGATAGTCATGGAGAATCTAACCTATCTGACTTGTAAGGCGGAGGAGGATGGGAGGATCAAACTTTGTAAGGTTCGGGGGACCAAAGTCATGAGCCATATGATATTTGTTGACGATCTTATGTTCTTTGTTGCTGCCCATATCAAATTCTTCAGGGGTATTAGAACCATTTTAGATGTGTTTGCAGATCTGATGTGCTTGCACATTAGTGATATCAAATGTAAGGTTTTCCTTTCCAAGTCTTGTGATACAAGAAGGGGGAGATTGAAGGAGGCTCTTCAGATGGAGTTTGGGTGCTTTCCTACTAAATATCTAGGTGTACCCATCTCGGGTGGTGTAGGTAGGGGTGCTGATTTTCAAAGCTGCTTGGATGATTTACGCTTGAAGGTGGAGAAGTGGAGTGGCCTAAAGGTGTCCATGGTGGGCAGAGCTATTCTCATTAAGTCTGTGCTTATCAGTATGATCAGGTACTGGTGCAGGCTTGTGGATTTTCCATGGTTCATCCTTGAGAAGTGTCGGGCGGTTATGGTTGGTTTTTTGTGGAGCGGTGGACAACATTCTGTTTCATGGTTGGAGGTCACTCAACCACGACATGGGGGGGGGGTGGGGATGATTGATCCTTGTGACATCCAGGAATAAGCCACAACCAGAAGAGTGTTTGACTTCTTGATAAAGACAAAGTTGCCTTGGAGCAAATGGATGAGAGGAAGGCATGGAGTTAGTCTTGAGAACAGTTGGTCGCAGTTGAATAGCTATTCTAGAATTTGGAGGAGAATGTGTACAACTTGGAACAACTGTAAGAAGGATTATAGGTGTATGGATGGGAACTGGATGATGGTTGCAGTGGGGGAACCGTGGAGGTTAAACCGAAACCAACCTCAAGTTCTCTGGGATCAACTTCTGTGGAGTAAGATTCACTACCCCAAGTGGAGTTTTTACTCGTACAAAGCGATTCTTGGTAGGCTGACTACTTTGGATAGAATTAGTAGATGGGGTAATGTGATGAGCTCAATCTGCCTGCTCTGTCGGCTGGAGGATGAAACACATCAACATCTATTTTTTGACTGTGTCTACACAAAGTATTTATGGACCAGGTGCTCCCTTAAACTTAATTGGGGTTGTAACGACCCCACCTTCTAGTAACCCCCATTTAAGGGAGACTGAAAGGTCGATGCCGTTATCTGATTTTCCGGATGATGGTTCATAAATTAATTGGTAACAATTAATAAAGTCTACTAGACTATACTGAAAAGTTGTAATAAATAAAATTTTGCATACCTTTGAAAAATTGGGATTTCTATAATGCTATCCAGAACTAGAACCAACTAACTAATCCTCCTTGGACTTTAATTTGTGTAATTCACAATATGATGATTTACTATTTGTCCTTTTTGTTTTGTACCTAAAACACCGACAAACAAAACGTCGGTCAGCAAAAGCTGGTATGTGGGGGATTCACTAATCATGCAATTATCCATAACAATGTATTTCATTCAATTATCATTTAACAAATGATTTTACATTTTAAGTATAACTACGCGATCCATGTGTATCCTATCCCCTGCGCTGTCCCTACAGTGGACCTAGATACTACCTCCCTTATGGTAGATTCTAATTATACCCCTCATGACTTCACCTAATAGGTGAATCAATTTCTAGGCCCGAGTCACATGGCACTACCCGTAGGTAGCCCACTCCTTAACTCATGGTATGCTAAGAGTCTCATGGCACTACACATGTGTAGCCCAGTTTCTAACTCATTATACCCTAGACCTTGCTCTAGGTTATCCTTAGCCTTTGCATAGCCACATGGGTAGACTCGGATCTAGCCAGTTATACATGTATACTCATAGTGATAGTCATAGTCACTCTCTAGTTGCATGAATTAAAACATCCAACAATTATTTCAAGCCATGAGGGAAACGTCGATAAAATCCTCGAAAAACTAATGGGGATAATCATAAGCGTAACCACATACCTGTATTGCAGATTCAGATACAAAATTAATTTGTAGAGAGAGAAAATCCAATCAATCAAGCAAATTGCACAGAAACCCTGAAATAAAAGTACAAGTTTACTTTTATTAATATTTATCCAATTTCATCATATCCCTAAGGGTTTCTATCCCAATTTTAGGGTTTCTTGGAAACTAGGGTTTTGCCTTCATTCTTAGTTGTCATGAACCCTAATTCCTCAAAATCACTTAAAACCTTTAAATTCTCTCCTTTTAATATTCCTAACAGTCTTAGGATCATTATTTAGTAATTTATCAAAATAACAAGGTTCTCTTTTTCTTTTACCCTAAATTAGGGTTTTCATATACATACCCTTTTCATTTATAGACATAAACCCTAAATTAACCATCTTTATATTCAAAACAGATGAAAACTCCATATTATTAATTAATAGGTTAATAATCCTCAATTTAACCTATTAAGTTACAAAGAATCATCCTTTATATGCAAATAGGGTTTCTAATTACTTTTCAATGCACTTTTATAACAATACAAGGCACTTTTGCAAAACAAAATAGAACCAGGTTCTAAAATTATTTTTATCAGGTTCCTTGCATTTTTATACCCAACTTTCATCTATAAAGTTCCTTTATATGAGATTCGTAGCTATTTCTATTAAATTTGCAAGGAAAAGCAATATTCTGTAATTTCGATCAGAGAGGGGATTTACCAAAAATTCTCGGGCGTTGCATCAGTGCGCCGCTGGTCCACTGATCGATCTGACGCTCCTCACTATCCGGCTCCACTAACTAAGTGGCACACCCTGCTGCTCGCCGTTAGTCGTTGGATGTTCCTTGGTCCACGATGGACCCTCGATCAAACGCTTCGCGTTCTCTGACTCCACTACTCAGATGCGCGCCCTCCCCTTTTAGCCGATCCGTTGGATCATGCTTGGGCTCATGGTGGTCCCGAGATCTAAGGCTGGTGCTCGTCTCCTTCGCCTTCCTTTCCTCTTCGAACCACGTGGCAGCGCCGCGGCAGAAGCTCGTCGGAGCAGGGGTAATCGAGTGCAAGAGGGGGTCTTGGAGCTAATGGAGTAGACGTGCGGGATCGTGAGGGTGCGAGGAGTCAGAATGGACCCTATTTATAGGGTGTGGAGGCCTCTCTAGGGTTCCCCCAACCCTACTGCCATCTCATAACACAACCCAATTGGGTGTTTTTCCTATTCGCGATGGGAACCCACCAAAGTAGGGTCGAGATGCTTCGCCCCACACTCCCGAACCCAAAGAACATGTTTCCATGCTTACACAAGAATTGAATCGATCGAAATCAAAGGGGAAAGTTCCCCTATGGGCGTGCTACAGTCTGCATCCCATAGGACTCTAGATGATGAGCCGGATCTGTTGGATCAAGATCCAACAGCCATAAATATCCGCGCTCAAACAAAAGGGAAAGATTTCCTAAATTCCAAGGAAAATCCTATTTTGAAGATAATCTTGAAAAATCGATAACTCTCAACTCTTAATTCCTTTTTGCCTCAAATTTTAAGGGAAACTCTTTTTTGTTTTTATCTTTTATCCTGCAAAAATTGGGATCATTATATTAATTAAACGGTCCCTTTTCTTTGGTTGCAAGAAAACACCCTTTTATTCATATTTTCCTCATACTCTTTATTTCCCTTGCTATTATATAATTATCTTGAGTTCCTTGAACCCCAAGGAACCTTTAAAACCCGAAATTCTATTTTTGGGAAAATATCTTTTAGCCTTTTAATCATCCTTTATTCATTTTCTTATATTTCCCATTATCCCATTGAATTCCTTTTTCTTTTCTCTTTCTTTTTCTTTCAATTGGGCTTAATGGCCAATAAGGCCCATCAAGAAAGCATGCAAGGCTATTATTCACGAAATTCATTCAAATCAAACCATGAAATCAAACATTGATCTTATTTATCTTTTAAAGGAGATTCAAAAATCTCATTACATGTTTTGAAAAATGAGGTTATAACACCCTCCCCTCCTTATAGGAATTTTGCCCTCAAAATTCAACAATCAAACAAACAAATCAGGATATACTTTTTCCATGTCCGTCTTCAGCTCCCATGTGGCCTCATCCTCTCCATGGTACTTCCAAAGAACCTTTACCATCTCAATATTCTTATTTCTGAGCTCTTTTACCTTGGTATCTAGAATCCGCAAAGGCAACTCAGGATAAGACAACTTTCCTTGAAGCTCAATGGGTTCAATGCTCAGCACATGGTTCAGATTTTGCACATATTGCTTTAGATTGGACACGTGAAACACATCATGCATCATACTATATTGAGGGGGTAACACCAAACGATATGCAGACTCACCAATCCGTTCTAACACTTCAAATGAACCCACGTATCGGGGACTCAACTTTCCTCTGTTCTTAGCTATAGCTCGGAGCAGTCAGATTTTCAGAGAAACATGTTCTCCCATAGCGAAATGCACATCAGACTGCTTCACATCAGCATACAACTTTTGTCGGTCCTGGGCTCTCTTTAGCCTTTTCCTGATCAAAGTGACTTTATCAGCATACACTTGGAGTTCATCTGACCTCAATAAGGTCCTTTCACCAACATCATCCCAGTGAAGTGGTGACCGACACAGTCTCCCATATAGAGCTTCATACGGGAGGCATCCCGATACTGGCTTGGTAACTATTGTTGTAGGCCAACTCAACTAAAGGTAAGTACTGCTCCCATGATCCTCCCCAATCGAGCACACAAGCTCTCAGTAGATCTTCTAAGGTCTGAATTGTCCTTTCTGACTGACCATCTATCTGGGGGTGATAAGCGGTACTGAACTTCAACCTTGTACCTAGTTCCTCTTGAACCTACTTCCACAACTTGGAAGTAAACTTTGGGTCTCTGTCTGAGATGATGGAACTGGGTACACCATGCAAGCGTACTATCTCTCTGATATACAACTCAGCTAAGTCTGACACTTTGGTAGTGGTTTTTAGGGCAAGGAAGTGTGCTGACTTGGTAAGGCGATCTACCACAACCCATATCGCATCATGACCTTTCTTGGTCCGGGGTAGACCCACCACAAAATCCATGGTGATCTACTCCCATTTCCACTATGGGATCTCTATACACTGTAAAAGTCTGCTGGGTCGTTGATGTTTAGCCTTCACCATTTGGCACGTAAGACAACTGGCTACATAGGCTGCAATGTCTCTCTTCATTCCTGGCCACCAGAAAAATCTCTGCATATCCTTAAACATCTTGGTAGTTCCTGGGTGCACCGTGTATTTAGAACCATGAGCCTCTTGTAGGATACGTTCCTTCAATGGTGAATCTTTCGGAACCCATACACGATTCTCAAAACGGATTCCTCCGTCTATTCCCAAAGAAAGACAGGTCTGAGGCTTCTGCATCAAGCCTTTCATCTTGTCAAGTCCTCCACTAGCCAACTGTGTTGTGACAATCTCACTCAACAATTCAGACTGTATCTGGATGTTGGCTAAATGAACTCGATCATCTAACGGTTGAGGTGACCATTCCACCAACTCTTCTAAGCTCTTCCACTGACTGGACAACACCGCTGCACACCTGAGCTATTTCTAACTCAAAGCATCGACTAAGACATTCGCCTTCCCTGGATGATAGGCAATGGTGAAGTCGTAATCCTTCATGTACTCCATCCATCTTCGTTGTCGTAGGTTCAAGTCTTTTTGTGTCAGTAGATACTTCAGGCTCTTATGGTCGGTGAAGATCTCAAAAGTGGCTCCATACAAGTAATGTCGTCAAATCTTCAAGGAATGGATGGTAGCAGCTAACTCCAGGTCGTGTGTCGAGTAATTCACCTCGTTGGGCTTGAGTTGTCGGGAGGCATATGCAACCACATGCCAATTCTGTTCCAACACACAACCAAGTCCCATCTTTGATGCATCGGTGAAAATCATGAAACCCTCATTGCCTGGTGGTAGAGTCAAAACTGGTGTAGTGGTTGGGTTCTCTTTCAGCTCCTGGAAACGAGCTTCACAAACATCAGACCACACGAACTTCACATCTTTCCGAGTAATCATGGTCAAAGGCAAGGTGGTCTTTGAGAAATCTGCGATGAAGCACCGATAATATCCTGCTAACCCCAAGAAGCTTCGTATCTCGGAGGGGTTCTTCAGTGATGGCCAGTCTCGAACCACTGAAACTTTAGCTGGATCTATGGTGATCGTTCCTCCTGAGATGATGTGTCCAAGGAACATGACTCGGTCTATCCAAAACTCGCATTTAGAGAACTTCCCATAGAACTTCTACTTTCTTAAGATATCAAGGACTTTACTTAGGTGGTCTCGGTGTTGATCTAAGTTATCTGAATAAACCAGTATGTCGTATATGAACACTATGACAAACGAGTCAAGGAAGGGTTGAAACACACTGTTCATAAGGTTCATGAACACACTAGGTGCATTGGACAACCCAAAAGGCATAACCACGAACTCATAGTGGCCATACCGGGTTCTAAAAGCTATTTTCGGGATGTCCTCACTCTTGACCCTCAACTGGTGGTAACCCAATCTCAAGTCGATCTTGGAAAAGACTCGAGCCGACTTTAACTGGTCAAACAAGTCATATATCTGGGGTAAATGGTATTTGTTCTTAATGGTAGCCTGGTTGATCATCCGGTAGTCTATGCACATTCAGAGCGAACCATCCTTTTTCTTTACAAAAAGCACCAGTGCTCCCCATGGTGATGTGCTAGGGTGGATAAAACCCTTATCCAACAATTCCTACAATTTCTTCTTTAACTCAAGCAACTCAGCAGGGGCCATTCTATAAGGTGCTCAGGAAATAAGGTTTGTACCAGGGGCTAGCTCTATGGAGAAATCTACCTCTCTTTCAGGAGGAATCCCAGGTAGATCATCTGGGAAAACATCTGCATAGCCCGTAACTACCTCTATTTCTTCTAAGGGTTGCACCTTGGGTTCTGGCTCAGTGACTACTTCTAGGAAAGCTCGACACCCTTTACTCATCATCCGCTCTGCTTTCATGGCTGACACATACAAGTTGGTAGTGGCATCCTTCCTACCCCTAATGACAAAAGGTGGTTGACCTGGTCTCTTGATGATCACTTCCTTCTCTCTACAGTCGATATTGGCCCTATATGTATACAGCCAATCCATGCCAAATGATTACATCAAAATCATTCATGTTAAGAAGGATAAAGTCTGTATGAAAATCATGATCTCGATATTTCACAGATACCACCTGGGTTTTCAAAAGGGAAGTAAAGATTCGACCACTCAGGGTTGTAACATCTAAGACATACCCTAAATCCTTGATATCCAAACATAACACAGTTGCAAGATTTCTCGAAATGAAAGTATTAGTAGACCCAAAGTCAAACAAAGCTTTCACATTATGTCCCATAACTTCAAGCATGCCTACATTATTGTTCACCGTGCATTAGACCATTACATGCTTAACTTTAAAACATAAAAGAAAATTCTAAGGGTTATTAACCTCGATCAACCGATTGGCATTAACTTGAGCCTCCTCATTGTCAATGGCAAACACCCGAGCTTGTCTTCTCTCTCCAGTAGGTGGAGCTATAGCTATAGGTGGGGCTTCCATAGGTGGGGCTACTACAAGTGGGGCTTCCACTTGTCTTGGTCCTCTGGGATATGAAATAGGACAAACGGATTGCAAATGTCCTTCTTGGTGGCATCGAAAGCACGTCTTCTTCTTGTAGCCGCATTCACCGGCGTGCCCCTTCCGTAGGTGCAGCAAGGAGGTCGGTTGTTCTCTTGACGGGGTTTCCCTTTTCCTCCATGTTTTCCTTTAGCTTGATGACGTCCTGGACCCTTCTTGTGGTTGTTTCTCGGGCCTTGGGCTCCTTTAGTGAAACCCAAGTACCCCTTGGGTGGAAACTGGGCAGGCATCGCAGTCCTCTCCATGTATAAAGCAGTGTTGTAGGCTTCACTGAAAGTTTTAGGCTTGCTTGCCATCACATGGGGCCTGATGGCAAGGTGAAGACGCTCTATGAAGTGGTCCACCCTTCTTTCCTCATTCCATCTTGTACCCAAAATGCTCCAGGATTTGGAACTTGCGCCCGAAGTCCGCCACAGAAGAGTTTCCTTGGGTCATGTTGGTGAACTCCCTTTCCTTTTCCTTCTTAGCTGATACTGGGACAAATCTGGCTGTGAAGTTCATCTTGAAATCAGCCCATGCCATGGGTTCCTTTGTCAAATCCCGGCCGGTGATGTGGGTCTCCCACCATATATTAGCTGCTCCTTCCAGGAGATGAGCAGCAAAGAGGACCTTCTTGCTCGGCTGTACCTCAAGCATGCAGAATCCATTCTCGACGGCAAGCAGCCAAGCTTCCACTTTGTCGACTACCTCTGTCTTGTCCTCTCCCCAGAACTTCTCGATATTCAACTTGACGAAGTCCAGGATGGTGCCCCCAGTCTAGGACGAACCGGAAGTGGCTCACCATTCTCAGCTCTGGTTAGGTCTCGGAGGTCCAAGGCATTAATGGCCTCTGTCAGCTTCCTCTGCTTCTCCATCCACAAAGCTTCAGGGGTGTGGATCATCATGGTCAGTTCCGGACCTCCATCTTGGTCTTCTTCCATCTGGTCTACTTCCTCGTACACATGTTGCTCTTCATACCCTTGGTCTTGCTCTTGATCAAGGTTGCCGATGGGTATCAGGTCAGGGTTAGGGACCTCATGAGTGGTCTCTTCAGGCCTCTTTCTCTTCTTAGAGGATTCACCATCATGGTTCTTCTTCCTCTTTTATGAGGACACCTTTCCTTTGCGGGAAGGCCAAGCACTCCTAGTTGGGTTCCCAGTACCCTCGGGGATAGAAACTGTCTTTATACGAGCCATCTACATAAGCATAACAAACATACCTTTAGATTATCATTAAACTAATTATACTTATGTCAGTGACGTCTCATTACATATATTTTATTAATTTATGGAGGATTCCTTAATCCTTAACTTACTTGCCCATACCACATGAGGGTGAGGAAGAGAGAGAAAACCCTAACTCTTAACATCCTTAATAGATTATGTGATGAGAAGGGATGAATAAGATGAGAAAGTCCTAAAGGTATCTTATTTCGATTCAATTCCTAGGACATCAGCCAGGCAGTCACACAATCTGGGAGTCCTCATATTCCGACTAGTGGTGTGGAGGATAATTTTGCCAGCCCCCGAAAGTGATCCTTTTCTAGACACCTCAGTCTTTCGGAAAATCCTCTAATAACTCCCTTGGGTTCTACAGAGTTTGTAAATTTAATAATTATTAACAATTAAGTGGAGAACCTTGGCTCTGATACCAAATATAATGACCCCACCTTCCGGTAACCCCCATTTAAGGGAGACCGAAAGGTCGGTGCCGTTATCTGATTTTACGGATCAAGGTTCAACAATTAATTGGTAACAATTAATAAATTCTACTAGACTATACTGAAAAGCTGTAATAAATAAAAGTTTGCATACCTTTGAAAAATTGGGATTTCTATAATGCTATCCAGAACTGGAACCAATTAACTAATCCTCCTTGGACTTTAATTTGTGTATTTCACAATATGACGATTTACTGTTTGTCCTTTTTGTTTTGTACCTAAAACACCGACAAACAAAACGTAGGTCAGCCAAAGATGGTATGTGGGGGATTCACTAATCATGCAATTATCCATAACAATGTATTGCATTCAATTATCATTTAACAAATGATTTTATGTTTTAAGTATAACTACGCGATCCATGTGTATCCTATCCCCTGCGCTGTCCCTGTAGTGGACCTGGATACTACCTCCCTTATGGTAGATTCCCATTATACCCCTCATGACTTCACCTAATAGGTGAATCAATTTCTAGGGCTGAGTCACATGGCACTACCCATAGGTAGCCCACTCCTTAACTCATGGTATGCTAAGAGTCTCATGGTACTACACATGTGTAGCCCAGTTTCTAACTCATGATACCCTAGACCTTGCTCTAGGTTATCCTTAGCCTTTGCATAGCCATAGGGGTAGACTCAGATCTATCCAGTTATACATGTATACTCATAGTGATAGTTATAATCACTCTATAGTTGCATGAATTAAAACATCCAACAGTTATTTCATGCCATGAGGGAAACGTCGATAAAATCCTCGGAAAACTAATCGGGATAATCATAAGCGTAACCACATACCTGTATTGCAGATTTAGATATAGAATTAATTTGTAGAGAGAGAAAATCCAATCAATCAAGCAAATTGCACAGAAACCCTGAAATAAAAGTACAAGTTTACTTTTATTAATATTTATCCAATTTCATCACATCCCTTAGGGTTTCTATCCCAATTTTAGGGTTTCTTGGAAACTAGGGTTTTGCCTTCATTCTTAGTTGTCATGAACCCTAATTCCTCAAAATCACTTAAAAACTTTAAATTCTCTCCTTTTAATATTCCTAACAGTCTTAGGATCATTATTTAGTAATTTATCAAAATAACAAGGTTTTCTTCTTCTTTTACCCTAAATTAGGGTTTTCATATACATACCCTTTTCATTTATAGACATAAACCCTAAATTAACCATCTTTATATTCAAAACGGATGAAAACTCCATATTATTAATTAACATGTTAATAATCCTCAATTTAACCTATTAAGTTACAAAGAATCATCCTTTATATGCAAATAGGGTTTCTAATTACTTTTCAATACACTTTTATAACCACACAAGGCACTTTTGCAAAATGAAATATAACCAGATTCTCAAATTATTTTTATCAGGTTCCTTGCATTTTTCTACCCAACTTTCATTGATAAAGTTCCTTTATATGAGATTCCTAGTTATTTCTATTAATTTTGCAAGGAAAAGCAATATTCTGTAATTTCGATCAGAGAGGGGATTTACCAAAAATTCTCGGGCGTTGGATCAGTGCGCCGCTGGTCCACTAATCGATCTGACGCTCCTCACTGTCTGGATCCACTAACTAAGTGGCACACCCCACTGCTCGCCGTTATTCGTTGGATGTTCCTTGGTCCATGATGGACCCTCGATCAAACACTTCACGTTCTCCGGCTCCACTACTCAGATGTGCACCCTCCCCTTTTAGCCGATCCGTTGGATCATGCTTGGGATCACGGTGGTCCCGAAATCTAAGGCTGCTACTCATCTCCTTCACCTTATTTTCCTCTTCGAACCACGCGGCAGCACCACGGCAGAAGCTCGTCAGAGCAGGGGTAATCGAGCGCAAGAGGGGGTCTTGGAGCTAATGGAGTAGACGTGCGGGATCATGAGGGTGCGAGGAGTCAGGATGGACCCTATTTATAGGGTGTGGAGGCCTCTCTAGTGTTCCCCCAACCCTACTTCCA
Organism: Alisma plantago-aquatica; assembly: GCA_963693085.1. NCBI lineage: Eukaryota > Viridiplantae > Streptophyta > Magnoliopsida > Alismatales > Alismataceae > Alisma > Alisma plantago-aquatica. The sequence goes on from OY856412.1 coordinate 758,689,993, forward strand.
TCTCATAACACATCCCAATTGGGCATTTTTCCTATTCACGATGGGAACCCACCAAAGTAGGGTCGAGATGCTTCGCCCCACACTCCCAAACCCAAAGAACAGGTTTCCATGCTTGCACGAGCATTGAATCGATCGGAATCAAAGGGGAAAGTTCCCCTATGGGCGTGCTACATTTTGTGTCCCATATGACTCTAGACAATGATCCGGATCTATTGGATCAAGATCCAACAACCATAAACATCCGCGCTCAAACAAAAGGGAAAGATTTCCTAAATTCCAAGGAAAATCCTATTTTGAAGATAATCTTGAAAAATAGATAACTCCCAACTCTTAATTCCTTTTTGCCTCAAATTTTAAGGGAAACTCTTTTATGTTTTTATCTTTCATCCTGCAAAAATTGGGATCATTATCTTAATTAAACAATCCCTTTTCTTTGGTTGCAAGAAAACACCCTTTCATTCATATTTTCCTCATACTCTTTATTTCCCTTGCTATTATATAATTATCCTTGAGTTCCTTGAACCCCAAGGAACCTTTATAACTCAAAATTATATTTTTGGGAAAATATATTTTAGCCTTTTAATCATCCTTTATTCATTTTCTTATATTTCCCATTATCCCATTGAATTCCTTTTTCTTTTCTTTTTCTTTTTCTTTCAATTGGGCTTAATGGCCAATAACGCCCATCAAGAAAGCATGCAAGGCTATTATTCATGAAATTCATTCAAATCAAACCATGAAATCAAACATTGATCTTATTTATCTTTTAAAGGAGATTCACAAATCTCATTACATGTTTTGGAAAATGAGGTTATAACAGGGGTGGTAACCCACCTACGAATAAACATGATAGCATGATGTGGATTTTGGACTGGACAAAACATGATAGCCATATGAGGCGGTTTGCTGGACTTATCTAGACAAGGCTCATTTATCATATATGGTATGAGAGGAATAGTAGGAAGCATGGGAAAAAAGAGAGAGAGACAAAGTCCAAAGCTTTGACGTTTTTGTACATAATCTTGTTTTTTTGTGCAAAGCAAACCCGGGTACCCTTTCAAGGGTTAAACCTGAGGTCATTCTGATGTGGGGTCTTATGTGACCATGTATAGTATATGGGGGTGTTTATACTCCTATACTCTTTTTGGTGATTAGTAATATTTTACCTTATCCAAAAAAAGAATTTGTGGCAATAAGTGATATATTAACATAATACATCTCAATACACTCAAAATGGATTTAATAACTTAAATATGTCTTAATATGTATGTGACATCATTAAAAATTTAATAAACATCACATAGTTCACAAACATGCCCATAATGACTTGAATATGATTAATAAGTAATTAGTGATGAGTAAACACCTAAACATTAGTGTGTGCTATTTGCTTAAATGATATATAAGAATAATAATCAGGTGTTGTACATATAATTAAGGATAATTAATGTTCCATTATTTAACTCAATATTTACTTGATGAGTGATCAAGTAAAACAACATATTTCATGCAAGAGAATTTGATATAATCATTATGATAATAATATTATAATAATAGCTATCCTAAAAGTTGGGGATTATGGGGGTAATAATAACACATATTAAGATAATGGAGTTCGACCCTAATTCAAATATAACTTAGTGCAAGAAGTCTTATAAGTTAAATCTAACTTTAAAATTGGATCTATTGGTCCTAACTATCTAGGATACCGAATTTGATCTTAATTGGATAAGGAGAGGAGCCTCAATAGATTAAAAGAAGATAATTATGATTGTTTGATTTATATCTACATTAGATTTAGGTTTTATTTGATTTTTGATTGTATTTAATAGTATTTTGTCGTCACATGCCTTTTCTCTTGTTGTCCTTACTTGGTCCATCAGATGGACAACTACAACCTTTTCTAGAACATTCTTGGTGAACCCTATTTTTTCAATGATGATAACTTTTTCTTCTACGTCAGGTACCAAATCCCCTAGATTCCTCACAGTTCTACATTTCTTCCCCTCTCCTTCTTTTTCCTCTCTCTTTCACTCTCCATATTCGACTCTGATTCCTTTCCACTCAGGATCATTACCTCATTATGACCATGCTTCCCAAATTCTAGGGTGTTTCAATCTTAGTAGAGTTCTTCCCCTCTTTGGTACCTCCTCCTTCACTTTTTTGACCTCACTTGGGATTTCTAGTGGATGCTAGGTAGATCACCTAATAAGTAAATATTCCCCAATGATCCCAACACCTTTATAAACTACTTCCAACCTCAAAATCACTGCATACATCCTTCAAAAACACCTTTTCACTCCATTTGCCTCCCACTACAACTCAGGATTCAACAAAGCGTTCCCTACATGCAATGTCCTTGCCACCATCCATAATGTCTCTAGTATGCCTTGCCAAGTTTTAACATGATCAATTTTTCCTACAGAGGTGAGATTTATTTTTACCCTTTTTCTTTCTATAACTATTCTATTTGATAACCCTAGTGGCATTTGGGTATTCCAGAGAGTGTTTATACCAAGTCTTATCATCGTTAACTCCACCATAATATCACTAATGGTTGATGATGTTAGTCTTGGTCGTGGCTTGTCATTTTATCATTGCATTGCATTAGGGAAGCCATGTCAACTACTATTGCCATTGCTCCTAGTTTTCTCGTTCCCTCCTATTGGGCTCTAGGATTTCCAGGGCACAGAGGAGCCGATGGGATTATCAGCTGGTACTAGTTGGCGATGATAATGGAGTTTGATCCTTGATTTGTGGGTTTGAGCTATTATTTGATCTCACATGAAATAACATGGAAGAATATGGTTGTCGATGGTTTCCATATGGTACCCTTGAATTCATTTGATTTGTCATGTTTATAATGGGGTTTTTGGTATTTCCACTTCCAATTGAAAGGTTTTATCAAGTTGTGTTTTTAGTAGTTACAATTACAATATTTCACCATCACACATTGAAGTATTGATGTCTGATGCATGGGTATTTTTGTTCATTGTCAATGTATTCTTTTTTAGTAAATCAATAAATTCATTCAATTAGATAATTCATAATGAATTTTTTCTTATAAAAATACAAATAATTACTCATTACAATCATAAAAATAAATACTATATTTTTTTAGTTGTATAACCTAATTCCACTATAAAAAGAGTTGATATTCATGGTTTTTAGTATACATATAAAATACTCTTTGTATATTTAATTCCATAATAGGCGAAGATTACAACATATAGATCTACGGTTTGCATTTGACTGTTGATACACATTTTGAAGTGTGTTGCATATATTTAGAGTCATATTGGAAAATGAATTATATTTCACTCTCTCTAACCTCATGCAAGTATAATAAAAACGGAGTTTCCTAATTAAAATTATTTGACCCCATTGGGTCCTGTCTCTTGGAATTGATCCTATATGCTTGTTGGACTATTGGAATGAAAATTGAAAACTATTCTTGTATCTTTTTGTTATTTGATTCAATTTGCATCCTCATTAATTGATAGATCCATTCATGCAGTTGAAATACTGATTTCCATATGGTAGCCATGGCTATATCATATTTCAGAAAAATGATCTGATTTGTATATCTTTATGACATATTTTTAATTTGTGTTCTATATGCTAATCAAACTAAATTATGCTTGACCTTTTATTAAAATGCATGATTGATTATGGATAATTGGCATAATGTAAATATTTGCACATTAGGTGGAGAATACCTATTATGTGTATCTTATGTATAGGGAATTAGATCGTTCCTATTCTCTAGTAACACTGATGTGATTCCACTACTATCAAAATTATTATAATGATGATGTAATATAAATTGTGATTTCTTAATACCTGTTGTTATGATAATAATCTACATGCAGTTTTCATTATTTATTGTTTTCACTTTATTTAGATTTAAAGGAAAGAATATATACTTGTTACTTGTTTTTTCTTTCATTATAGTCTATCTCATGTTTGTATTTTCTTGACATACAATTGGATATATCTACTCCACTCCTTGTATTGGAAACCTTTGTACATAATTTTTATGTCCTTACTCATATATTGTCCAATAAATATGTTATGCACAAATCGACTTTCTGGTGATAAACTTCCATATATTGGGCATTTCCAACTCCTTAAGTAAAGAGGACTTTGGAAGCACGACCAAGATGACCAAGACATGTACACATGTATCTAATATTCTTTGTAAGATATATTTAAAGTGGTTGGATTACCCACTGCATCCAGGATTAGTTGTGATAGTTTCATCCTAATGCATTCACCCACATAGGTGTCAATTGTCTTATCATGTAAAACAATAATAGGTAAAATGATTTCTTCCACTGCTAGACTATATCAGCATGTTTGGTTTGCTGGAAAGAATTTGAATAGGATTCTCATGAGGATGGGATAGGATGACATGTGTAAAGAAAGGGAGATTAAATGATCACATCCTATATTTGGATGCACTAGTACAAAATCGACCTTTAGTGTCAGTTATTTAAGGTCTTTGGCGTCATTTTCAAAGTGACACCCATGTGGGCACCGCTAAAAGTTGAAGCCTTCATCGTTGGTTTTAACACCGACGCCATAACCCTTCCTACCACAAAAAATGCACCAATAAGGGCACTATAGGCATCGGTTATTTTAATAAAACCGACACTATATCCAGGTCAAAGACGTCGGTATTTCACAAAGATTGACACTATATAACCCTTCCCGCCACCAATAAAATGCACCAGCAAAGGCACCATCGGCGTCAGTTTTTATATATAACCAACACCCATAGCCACAAAGACGTCGGTTTTATGCTAATAACTGACATTGTATGTCTTTGTTGTCGGTTTTATACTAATAACCAACGCCTATGTGGTGATTTTTTTCTTATCAGTTTGCAGGCCTACTGTATGACTGGTCACTAGGATGCAGAACCTGTAGTTCAATTCTGAACTGTAGGTTTACAACATCCATTGATATCAGCCAACAACAAGCCACAAACCTACAAAATTAACAAGATGGACAACAATTTATGATCACACACATGTATAAGCACATTTAATTCATATTATTTTTCATCACACACATATAGAAACCAGTAGTTCCATTTCAAATTTCCTCCATTTTAATTCATATTATTTTTCATCACACACATTTAGCAACCTGCAGTTCCATTCATTTCATCACTTTTCACATTCAGACACATGTAGAAACATTCTGTATTGGTCATCTTCACATTCACATATATGACAATTTAGAAAAATTCATTCACATTCACACAAAAATAATTATGAGAACAGAGTTTAGAAATATCATTCTTTATTCATCATCATCATTATCGCCATCAGTATCCCAATTATATTTAAAAATTCGCACTACTTGTAGGGCTTTTGCCCATTATTCTCTTATATCATCTAATTCTTCCCTCGTATAGGGAGTATGTACATCTAATAATTTTCCACATGTAGTCAAGTCAGTTTTAAACACCTGCAAAGAGAATGACATATATATAATTAATAGTATATAATAAGATTGATATATTTCATATTATCTAATGAGACTATATATAATACCTTATATATAGTATCAATTTCCATTAAAGTATGTTTGATGATTAGGTCCATAAATCACATCACATAGTATGCACATGCCCAGTCATTGTCTTGTGTAGCACACTATAAATTGAAACATACAAAATATTCAAAAATACAAATAAGCACAGTTCACATAAATAATATATACATTGGAGTCGGGAAATTATTTTCACATTCTCCCAAATTAGTGGCTGATTCTTTTTCTTAGGGACCTGGCCTCCAGCTCTTTTGAACTCATTTAAAGCCCTACATGTTAATGTAACACATCAAGTTGCATAATTAAATAGTAATGTAATAACAGATGTTAACGAATATAAAAATATGAAATATTTCTCATGGGAATAATGGCTTTTTCATTGTGTGTACATATAATATATTTAATTCATTTACCGCAGGATCTAGATAATAGACAGTGAATGTCTTGGGGACAATAACTAGTAACTCCCAATGCCTACCACTATAGGTAAGAAAGTTAAAAATTAATAACTCAAAATCTACAATAAAAATGTAATTTTCTTAAGTCCAAATTATAAGCAAAGTAAACTTACTCGACATTGAATGGAGCTATTATCACCGTCTTGTTTTTTTTGCCAAAATATTTAAAAATAGCATAGTAGTATGAAGTAGCTGAAGAAGGATCTTTATCTACAAGACTAATCAAAGATGGAACTAAAAATCCCACATGAGAAAATGAAAAATCTGTACATATCGTGTGTAAGTGGCTGTAAAACATGTATTACGTATGTATTAATATATAAGAAACCATATCACCATATATAAAATAAGGTATATGAATGTATAAACAAGATCTCACCATATCCATATCTCTATCATAGATGTATTCAGCCAATCATAATGAAACAACTCCAAAATATCTTGTATAAATAGCTTGTTATCATATGATTGACCTGCAACATCCGCCAGAATAGAAACATTTATAGGGCAATTTGGATCATGCTCACCTATCCATATTGCCATACCCCTACAATTAGGACCTAACGAGGCGTGTAGGTCCCTTGGAAGCTAACTTGGTACTTCAGGAGGTGGAGGTGAAGGCCGAGATGTAGCGGGTTTCTTCCTTTTGACATGTATATATAATTTTAGATCAATTGAATCATATATACACACTAAAAAATTAACGTAATTTAAATTTACCATACAATATTAGTATAGACGACATCCACTTTGGGCCACATCATCACTCTGCCTTCTGCCTCACCAAGCATTTCAGAATCTAGGTGGGTATATGGCAATGAAATATCCCTCCAATTAGGGAGTACATGTATCGGGCTCACACGAACCGCACCACCTGGTACTGGAGTCCCATAAAACATGTTCCCTAGAAGGGTTGGATAATCCTGTGCCTCTATAATGATATATTCTTGACTTTTTAGACTGCATGGCTTCAACCCCTACAAATTTTCGTAAAGAATGTTATATACATATATACATAAACATATCATCTTGAAAAGACTAGCTACTATATATGTCATAAAAATACTTACAATGGATGTGCTAGGTGGTGGGTCTATAGGATTACTCCCAACCACCTCTATAGTAGGAGAAGAGTGGCACGCCACAAGTACTATCTGTGTGACAGGCTGAGATGCCTGCCACTTACTAATTGCTTCATTAAGTCTTTTATCAAGTGCTTCCTCGACTCTCCTATCAAGTGCTTCCTTGACTCTCTTATTAATTAACTCATCTACCTATACATGGACAAAAAAACCTAGCTTTTGATTATTGAATTCCCTTTCACAATAACATTCTAAAAAAGAACAGGTTACCTCAACATTTGATAGTCTCGCTTTTGGGATAGATTTGCGTTGTGATGGCCCAAAGAACACTTTTATGCCCACACCAGCGCCTGCACCCCTAACATGTCCATGATGCTCTGGGTTACCAAGAGCAACTGTCAATTCATCCCTTGTTCCCTCAGGGATGAACTTGCCTTCCTTCCTCTACTCGTGAAGCTCCCGCTAATCACCATCAACATAAATTGGTAAGTAAACACAACAATAATCAATATCAATTGCTCTAAGAGTTGAATTTTACCATTTTTGCAGCCACCTCAACAGTTGCGGGCTTCGTTATATCTCCCTTCTTATTTTGCCTCTCAACTATCCACATAGCATGGCGAGGCCGAGGTGTGAGACCAATAGTAGAGGACTTTGCAGTCTCCTGAGTAGCGGCAGAGTGAACAGTAGACTCAGCCTGTAGTCTTTGGCGAATGCCTGCATAGCCTCTTGGACCCATTGTGTGGTCATGCATATTCAGTCCATGCCTTTCTCTTTGAGCATTGATGATAGCCTTATTAGTAAGCATATTGATTTGGTTAGTAACACTAAAGGTTAATCTTGAATAAGTGAATACATAAGAACGTATATTAATTAAATTGGGAGTGACGCTTAATACCTTGAATTCATCCATTTTTATTTGGGTAAAAAACTCCTCCCAGTCTTTGGGGTCTAGGTAGTTCCATTGCTCAGTCACTGCCTTCTTCCTAAATTTATTTTTCAAAGAGAATACAAATTTTTTTATTAGTGTAGAGTTAGTCAAAAAGTGATCAATGTCCAGAATTGGAAATCAATCAAGAACCTATTCTCAACATCACGTATGTAATCTCGGATGAGATTTGTCCTATAGTTCCTTAGGACCCTCCCACAACGTTGCATCACGTATTTACGATGCAACTTTTCATCCAGATCAAATATACTCTGCAAAATAGAATTGCTATTAACTAGTATCCTAAAAATGAGTAATCTACAAAAATAGAATTGCAAATAATAATAACTCACACATAATTCCTTCCATACTAAGTCTTTCTTCCCCTTAGGAACTTTATGCCAAGATTTTAATTTAGGACTACAATGGCTACGAGTAAGAACCCCAAGATATGAAATAAATGAGTTGCAGTTCACTCCAACTAGATTTTCTGCATGATAAAAATCCACAACCAGTTTGGGTCCATTGCCCCTTTGCTGTAGTAACTTGTTCATCATTGTGATGCCCCTCACTTTCTCAAAATTTTTTGCTGCTCATCAAGTGCCCAAATTTCTTCATGGGGTACATCACCAACCTAAAATTTGACAAAAAAACACACTTATAGGATATAACTATAAATGAACATATATATAGAAATATATGATATATTTTTAAAACTTACATTATGAGGCAGTGCATTGATATCCTCACCCTCACGGTAATCATCATCATGGTCATCATGCTCATGCTCAGCCATCTGAAAGTGTCATTAAAAAATCAAACATTTAACATTTGACATAACTAGAAGATAATAAAACATTGTAAAGTTCACATTTAAAAAAATAAAACACTTAAAAAAATATAAACATGCATGCCTCTAATATTGTGATCTTTTATCAATTAATAATCCTTCATTGTGATCTCCGTGCACATACAAGTCATCATTAGTTTTAATATTTGGTGGTGTTGGCAACCCAACTAAGAATGGACTGGAGTCATCATACTTATCATAGTACTCTTCTTCATCTATAAGATCTTCAATGAACTATCTTTTACCATAAAGGACAACCGACCATTTATCATTTGTAGGATCATCGATATAAAATACTTGTTTCGCCTGTGATGCCAATATGAATGGTTCACCCTTCTCGCCAATCTTTTCAAAGTTCACTAATGTGAAAACCAATTCATCCAATATAAATCCTTTGGTGTTATCAACCCAATTACATTTAAAGAGTGGAATTCAGAAATCTATGTAGTCAAACTCCCATACGTCTTCAATGACACCGCAATATGACATTTTAGCTTCACATGGAATCTTATCCTTTGCACTTGTAAAAACATAGTCGACGCTTGAAGGGTGACCCCAATGTTTTAGACGACACTCTTATCATCTTGGCGCTTTGTGTAATATGTGAATCCATTAATATCATACTTTCATAAGACATAACATTTAATTTTGGTTTAAAGGTGAGGCATTTGATAGTTTCAGTAATATCATCTGGTGTTTGAGATAGTTGATGTAAGACTTTATCTTCAAACCACTTAATAAATGTCTTGTTATGCAATCTAGCAAGCCACATTGAATTGGCTCGAGGATATTGTCTCTTGATGAAATTGGTATGTTCCTCGATATAAACACTCACTTCATCCATGTTGTGTAAAATATACAAGTGACCTTGTTCCAACTGCTCATGGCTGATTACTTTCACCCGTGATCCCAAAATTCCTTTGCCAAAATTCTCCTCAATATTCTTGTCATTAACAAGAGCGTCATTTGCAATTAGAAAGTCATAGCAAAAATCCATAACCTCTCTCACCACATAACCCTCAATAATACTCCCTTTAGGCCGATAACAGTTTTAAACATCACCTTTAAAAATGCTCATGTATCGTTCAAAGTGATACATCCAATGCAAGAAAACTGGTCCCAACATTTTTACTTCCCTAGTCAAGTGGACAACCAGATGTACCATGATATTAAAGAATGAAGGAGGAAAATACATCTCAAGCTGACATAGGGTAACAACCACTTCTCTTTGCAATTTATCGAGAGTATTAGGGTCAATAACTTTACTACATAGATTGTTGAAAAAGAAACAAAGTCTGGTGATTGCAAACCTTACATGCTTTGGAAATATAGATCGAATTGACATGGGTAATATTTGTTGCATTAGAGTGTGACAATCATGCAATTTAAGATCTATCAACTTCAGATCTTTCATTCATACCAATCTACGGATGTTGGATGTGTAACATCCCTGACCTGGGATATGTGCTAACCCTAGGTGTTTTTCCTAATAAAGTTTATTAGAGGCTTTCTTGTAATTCTTGAAAAGCAATTAAGGATTTTGAGGAACTTATATTTCATTTTGAGTCCTTTTTGAATAATGTTGAAACATTGTTTTGTTTATAATGAACTAATGTGCAAATTACCCAAGTAGAGGGGTTAACTTTCAAATTGCACATGTTAAGATGTTCCTCTAATGATGAGACATCATAAGAGTGAATATGATGAAGTGGTACAGTTTTCACAAGCTTGGGTACCAAGATATAGCTTGTAGAGCAATCCTTGTACTTTAAAACCTAGTTTTGGTGTAAAGTGCAATTTACCCAAAACCTAGGGTCCAACATGTAAAATATACCCTCTAGAGGATCTCTCATGTTTCTTGGCATCAATTGGAGCAAATAAAATGAGAGGGGCACCTCATTTGAATGATAACGGAGGAGAGAGAATCTTGATATTGGAATAATCAAGATTTAAGCACAAAAGGCTCTTTAATATAACTTAATGCAAAAAGAAATATATTACTTATGAAGCCCTCCAACCAAAAGTTATAGGATGTGTTTGTAATAATATGGATGAGCTTGTGTCATGCTTGGGCACCAAAAAGATCATGGTAGGAATGGAAACTACTCACACTAATAATATATTAAGCAATATCCAATAAGGATGGATATTAATATACCTCTCTCAAAAGGTGATTAGTTCTTTTCCTTTAAACCTTGGATAAAGGAGGAGTTTTGCATGATATTAGAAGGTGGAAATGTGGCCAAGGATGGAGTAAGCCTTGGTGGATATTTTTGGGAGATAAAAGGAAATAGCTATCTTTTTCCATTTTCCTTGAAAAACCCATAAATATATATAGGTATCTTTTCCAACAACTCAAAGGATCATTTTCCTTAGCTTCTTTCTCTCATCACTTTTCTTTAGCCGAACAAGGGAGAGCTCTGGACCATAGGAAGGATGACCCAACTAAGCTTGGTAAGTTTTGATCACCATCTACCTCGAATTCATGGTGGAAACCACAATATAATGTTAGATTCATGGTGTTCTTCACACGATTTTCCTTTCTAGCCATTGTCTTCATCCAAAAATTGAAGAACGTGCCTTGGACAACTACTGGAGCTCAATCCACCATTAAAGCTGTAGAGCTTGGAGCTCTAGATCAGTCCTAGAGGCGGGTTTTATAACTCTAACCCTTAAGCTTTGTTAATGCATCCTTCTCTCCTAAAATCGTTGGTTATTCTTCTTCTTTTACTACTCTTGTGATCTTGCTATCATTTCCGTGAAGAACATCCCCTGTTCTTGGATGAATAGAGGTATAAGATAATGACGTTAATTTCTATTTTTATCTAAGAATTTACTTTAGCAAACGATCTTCCAACCTTGCTCAAACGGTTTCCCAAACCGTTTGGGAGCAAACAGTTTCAAACTGTTTGGGAGCAAACAGTTTCACTAGACCACATAGAAGCAAATGGTCCAAGACTGTTTGGAGGCGTTGACCAGGCATTGACCATTTGGAGGACTGTTGAGAATAATGTAGACTAATTACCTACCAAAAATCATCAATTAATTCCAAGTGGTTCACCAATCAAAGGCTCATCAACCATCTAAACCCTAATCGGGTCAATTGCTGATTTTAATAATTGAATTATGTTGAAGTTTGGGTTGAGTGACCCAAACGGTTTCAAAACCATTTGGGGATCACCCAAATGGTCTCAAGACCATTTGGTGATCACCCAAGACCATTTGTAGGTCTAGGGTAAAGCATGGTTGACCAATTAAGGATCCAATGATATCAAGTTGATGAGTAATCGATTGCTGATTTGGTGACCAATTCTAGTATCCAAACCCTAAATGAATGACTTGGTTATTGATGAAATAATGGGAAAAGGTCTCAAGAATGTTTGGAGGATATCCAAATGATCCCAAGACCATTTGGGGGTCACCCAAGACCGTTTGGAGGTCTAGGGTTGACTATGGTTAAGTGGTTGAAGATCTAAAGGTAACAAGTTGATGTGTAATTGATTGTTGACCTAGTGATCAATCCAATGAATCAAACCTTAATTGGTTGAGTTGGTTTTTGATGTTGACTCAAACAAACAGTCTCAAGACCATTTGCAGGTCATCCAAATGATCCCAAGACCATTTTGGGTCAGGTCATGACCAAATTGATTGATGGTTCAATGATTTCAAATCAATTAGACTCACATTGAAGTATGTTGAAGGGTCATCGATTGCAAACCCTAATCCAATTGATCCAAGCCCTAATTGATGATCAATTGAGGGTCAATTGAGTGTAAAATCAGTTGAGGGTTGACCTAATTAAATCAATTGATAAGTGGCTAACATGTGCATGATCGATTGAGGGGTTCAACATTGGGAACCTTATTTCAATTGAATTGGTTGAGAAACATTTTGGTCCTTGAGGTTTTGAGGTGGTTTGGACCAAATGGTCTCAAGACCGTTTGAGTCGAAATGGTCTCAAGACCGTTTGGGACCAAACGATCCCAAATCGTTTAGTCTCATGCGGTTTCAAGGTCAGTTGTGTTCATGCGGTTTCAAGGTTGGTTGTGTCCATGCAGTTTCAAAGTCAAACATGACCAACCGGTCTTCACCACCAAACGGTTTCAAAGTCAAACATGACCAAACAGTCTTCATCACCAAACGGTTTCAAGGTCAGTCCAAGACCGTTTGGAGGTTTAGTGTATAAGACCGTTTGAGGTCTAAAAAGGTTAAGATCATTTGATGCCTTAGTAGTCAAGATTGTTTAGTGGTTGATTAACCTAAACCTCATGGATACTTAATGTGGTTAAAGGACCAAGTAATTAGTTGATTAAGACATGATGTAATCAATGGTGATTATAATAAAGGTACCCTTGATGGGATAGAGTGGTTAGTACTCTTTGAATGAGTGAGCTTTAATGGTCACAATAGAATGACAAAACCCATGATGTCAATGTTGAATTGACTTAGCCTAATCAAGAGTGATGCAAACATCAACTTATAGAAAGATGAGAGAGAAGACTTCTTATATGAATAATTAATCGAGTAATGGACTCTTAATATGAATGAATGCCTAATTAGGGTATGATCCATGTTAGTGAGATCATGAAACCCTAATTATGATGCTTAATGAATCCTAACCCTAATTGGGGGCATAAATATAAGTAATCCTAATACATGATGATGGTATGATCTTAATTCATTGTAATGTGAATAGTAAGCCCTAATCTAGGGTAATGTGATGTAATGTGAATAGTAAACCCTAATCTAGGGTAATGTGATGTAATGTGAATAGTAAACCCTAATATAGGGTAAGGAGATAATGTGAATAGTAAACCCTAATTATGGGTTATGCTTTTAAGCATGAAGTGCTATGTTTGGATAATGAAATGAGGAATCACTATTCCTAATTGAGAAAAAGGGGTTGGTTAACCCTAATTGAATTGAAAAGGGAAACCCTAACCCTAATAAGGGCATAGTGGTGCCACCCTTGAATAGGAAAGTTATCTTTACTGATATAGATATAATGTGCATGTTATCAATTTTGTTAGTCATGTAGGTCTTTATAAAGTAGTGACCATAGCCAGGTAAGGGTTATGATGTCATACTCATTAAAAGCACTTTACAAGTTTTAAAAGCAATGATATGCTATGTTGCCTAGTGAGGGGTAACAAATGAGACTGATAGGCTGTATGAGCCATGAGAAATATCTGTATTGTTACTATCATGCTTATACTGTTAAATGACTTGATGGAAATATGTTACTTGGTAACAAGTGTTTTGATGATCTAAGGGTTTGAACACCCATGTTCCTGAATCATAATGATGAGATGGTTAGGGATTGATATCCCAATGTTAACAAGATGTGAAATGAACTTGATACAATTAGTACTCTTTCTTTATAGCAATTGTTTTAATGGTTTATGTTTGAAAACATGCCTGATGTTAAAAAGATGCCATAATGTACTTAAAGAATCAAGTATAATGATATCAAGTATAATGATAATCAAGGGAACTCCTGGAGAGCATAATTTTGAGTATGTGGGGGTTATGGATGCGAATATCCTTACGTCCTAATGAGGGAATTGATGTGAGATGTACATTTAATCTCTCAATCCTTCATTATATGTATATGCCGGGATGATGTATCACTAATCTCCCGATGATGTTGTTAATGTCGCATCGATGTGAGATAAACAAGAAATCCCTCGATGGCAAAGAGAGTACATCATGCCACTGTAACTCTAATAGCGAAGTTGCCAGAATACCCTAGAAAACTATTATGGCAGAGACACAAGATGTCCTGCATGTTGTACCTCACACTGACTGAGGAAGATGAGGTCATAGGAATCCACTCTTCTAATGACCTATGTATGGTAACGATTGCAATTTTGTAATGATCGGTCGGAGTATGAGAGGTGTAACTCATCTCCCCAGGGCATAAATATGTTTGTAAAATGTAATCAGACGTATAGCATAATTGCTTAGGTTGAACTACGAGAAACAATGATTGATGATACATTGTTTATTATGTCCTAGTTGGATAGATAAAATACATGTTCTTCATATTCCTTATTGATTAAATGTCTTGTCATTCAATCAAGTTATAATTGAAATGATTGCATAGAGAATACTATTCTACTTAGCTTATTCTGTGAATTGCCTGCTGTTGAATAATTATAGTTTTACTGCTCATTGTTATTTTAATATTTGCAATTACAATGCTTCTGGCGGAGAGTTATAACTCTCGCTGGGACAATTATTTAATTGTCTCACCCCTGTGGGATTCAAATTTTTAGGTAGACGCTGAGGACGAAGGAACCCTTCAGTGGGTGAGCAACAACAGTAGTAGCAACATCAAGGACAGTAGTGATCCTCAGGTGGAGACACTGTCTGTTAGGTCTTGTATATATAGAAAGTCTTATGTGTCGTATCTGTACTCTCAGGTCCTAGGAGTCAGTAGATGGTTTAATATAGATCTGAGATTTTGGCTTAATGCCTCGAGATTTTTGTATCTTGCCTTGTACAGTTTAACAGGGCAGTTGATGTTATGATTCTCAAGATGTGATGATACAGAGATGTGCTGATGTATCAACTTGTAAATAACTTACCTTGTTTCTTAATAAAAGAGTCCTACAGTTTATGGACCTTTGCGTAAAAAGTTTTAATTTTTAATGATTTTCAATAATTCCGCTGCTAATTAATCACTTCCGCACCGTTAATAACATTTTATCTGAGATGTGTCCCACAACTAGTGGTATCAGAGCTCTAGGTTCGCTAAGTCTACAAAGACATAAGACTTAGGTTGTTGAGTCTGTTTAGTGTCTTCCATAATATCTGATAGTGTCTTCTGCTCATATAGGAGGAGAAGATAAAACTAAAGATGTTTGGGTCACACGAGGAACATGTTGCAGAGAGTAGTGTTGCTGCACCTAGAGAAGGTGTAAGAAACTAAGAAAGAGAAGAACCTGTGCCCGAACCACCCCAGTTCAATCCAACTGACATGGGGAACCCAACCGTTCAAGTCATGTTTGGGCAGTTCATGACTGCCATGACACACATGACTGATAGGATGCCTATACCTATACCTAGGGCACCTACCCATCCAGAAGGACAAGGATCTGACAAGACGTTTGAACGACTACGCCGGGTTGGAGGCACTTAATATGCAAGAACAGCTGACCCAGCCGATGCTGACTTGTGGCTAACTGAACTAGAGAAGGCCTTTAGAATCCTGAACATTCTAGAAGCTGAGAAGGTTAGACATGCTGTGTATCTTCTCAAGGGGAGTGCTAGTCACTGGTGGACCATGGAGGAAGGGAAAAGGCCAGGTGTGGAGATCGAATGGGAAGTTTTCCAATGGGAATTTATCAACAGATACTTCCCTAAGACATTTCTGGACGATAAAATCTTTCAGTTTGAGAGGTTAAGACAAGGACTAATGAACATTAGTGAGTATGAGGCTAACTTCATGGAGCTTTTACGGTTCTTTCCGCACATGGCGACCACAGATGAAGAAAGGATTAGGCATTTTGAGAAAGGATTAAACACTGAGTTGACCACCCCTGTGTCTACTCTGGAGAACATGGAAAGGTTTTCTACCTTCATGGACTATGTTAGAAGGGTAGAGAGGTCCATGTCAGAGAAGAGACAGACCAAGAACAAGAATACGTACCCCCAGTTCCAAGGATCTTCATCTAAAGGTTTCAAGAAATTGAGGTTTTCTGTACCTACACCACCACCTAGATTTAGTACCCAGACGCAGTGGACGTCAAATAGGGGTAGAGGATGAAGCTTACCTTTTGAAGGAGCTCGTAGCTCGGTATCTATGTCAGTTACAGGACCACCCAGACCACAATAACTGAACAGAAGCTGTTACATATGTGGAAAGATGGGACATCTGATGAAGGATTGCAGAGCCAGAGAAGTGAGTGTAACTCAACCTCAAAGGTAGAGTCAGCAAGGATCTCAAAGGCGACAGTTTCCAGGTAGTGCTAGAGGACGTGGACAAGCATCCCAAGTTGTATCATTGACACCAAGTCATCGAGTACCGAATCAACCACAGGCAACACCAAGATTCTATGCGATGAATCCACCTAATGCAGTGATCAACCCTCGGGTTGTGACAGGTCAGATGGATTTGTTTTATTCCGATATGTCTACATCTTGCATTGTATCTATTTTACTCGATCCGGGTGCTATACACTCCTTTATCACTCGAAGAGTGATTCTTGACTGCGACATGACTATAAGTCATAGAGCAGATAGTTTGCTGTTAGAAACTCCTTTAATGGGATCTACTATTTTGCGAGAGGTATGTTCTCCCTGCATCCTCTTCTTTTCTAAACATCACATTCAAGTGGATCTTATACGACTTGAGATGCATGGATTCGATGTAATCCTTGGGATGGATACCTTGCAAAAGTATAAGGTTGTTTTGGATTGTGAATCCAAGCTAGCAGTGTTCGCTGATGATAGTGACACATGGATCTTTCAAGGAGGAAGGAAGATTCTACCAACCTGTCTTGTGTCAGCTATGGTTGCTAAGAAGCTGATGAGACAAGGATGTTATGCATTCTTGGCCCATGTGGTAGATACTACCATGGATAGTCTTAATCCTGCTGAAGTTCCTATAGTCAGGGAATTTGAAGATGTATTTCCTAAAGAACTTCCAGGTGTACCACCACTTCGAGAGATTGATTTTGAGATTAATCTAATCCCAGACACGCAACCAATAGAACAAACACCGTATAGGATGGCGCCTACTGCGATGGCAGAACTTAAGAAATAGCTGCAAGAGTTTCTTGAGAAGGGTTTCATCCGGCCGAGTACTTCTCCTTGGGGTGCTCCGGTCCTCTGTGTTAAAAAGAAAGATGGATCAATGCGGTTGTGAATTGATTATAGACAATTAAATAAAGTAATAATAAAGAATAAGTATCCTTTTCCGAGGATTGATGATCTCTTTGACCAGTTTCGTGGTGCAACCGTCTTCTCAAAGATAGTTTTGAGGTCAGGATATCACCAGCTGCGTATTAAGGATGGTGACATACCTAAGTATGCCTTTAGGACAAGGTATGATCACTATGAATTTACAATTATGTCATTTGGACTAACAAATGCACCAACTACATTTATGGAACTCATGAATAGAATCTTCCAACCTTTTCTTGATCAATGTGTTGTTGTCTTCATAGATGACATTCTGATCTATAGTAGAGATGCTCAACAACACGAATAGCATCTTCGTCAGACTCTAACTTTGCTAAGAGAACATAAGCTATATGCTAAGTTTAGCAAGTGTGAGTTCTGGTTACCAGAAGTTTCTTTTCTTAGACATATAATATCTGCTATAGGTATTCATGTTGACCCTAAAAAGGTAGAGTCTGTCCTGCAATGGGAACAACCGAAAACAACATGTTAGATTCGGAGTTTCTTAGGGTTGGCAGGCTATTACAGGAGGTTCATTAATAACTTTAGTTTTATAGCTTTACCCTTGACCAAGTTGACCAGGAAAGATGTTCCTTTTGCCTGGAATGACAAGCGTCAACAATCATTCCAGCTGTTAAAAGAGAGGTTGACAAGTGCACCAGTGCTTGTGTTACCTGAGCAAGGGAAAGGATATATAGTTTTATGTGATGCCTCTAAGAATGGACTAGGATGTGTGTTGATGCAGGATAAGAAAGTGATTTCTTTTGCTTCTCGACAGCTTAAGAAACACAAGGAGAATTATCTGACACACGATCTAGAATTAGCTACTGTTGTTCATGCCTTGAAGATCTGGAGACATTATCTTTTTGGAGAGACATTCCAGATTTTCTCAGATCATAAAAACCTTAAGCATATCTTTTCTCAGCATGAGCTTAACATGAGTCAATGCCGCTGGGTGGAGTTAATCAAGGACTACGATTGTAAATTTGATTACCATCCAGGGAAGGCCAATGTTATTGCTGATGCTTTGAGTAGGAAATCAACAATACCAGCTTTAGACAGAGCACAATTGAATTCCTTGGTGTGCTCTAGGAGGGATATGGTTATCTCTTTAAGGCAGGATAATGTACAGTTAAAAGTATCGTTGTTATCAGGATTGTTAGCTGAGATGCACATAAAACCTACTATGAGACAACAGATCAAGGAGGCACAACAAGTTGATGTTGTAGTTCAACAGATTAGATCAGAGCATGGTAGTGAGAAACGAGAAGGTTTCCATGACTCAAATGATCAGGTAGCTTTTTATCATGATAGAATGATAGTACTGGATGTGGATAATTTGAGGAAGTTAGTCCTAGAAGAAGCTCATTCTTTAATGTATGCCATGCATCCAGGAAGCACCAAGATGTATCGTAACTTGAAAGATATGTATTGGTGGCCTGGTTTGAAAAAGGACGTTGCTGAGTTTGCTATGTAGTGTCTGGTGTGTCAGCAAGTTAAAGTCGAACACCAGAAGCCTGCAGGAACACTACAACCTTTACCCATACCACAATGGAAGTGGGATCATGTAACCATGGATTTTGTGGCTGGTTTACCCAGAACAACCAAAGGACATGATTCCATTTGGGTAATAGTTGATAGGTTGACAAAGACAACACATTTCTTACTGTCAAAACAACCTATTCTGCTGAGAAGTTGGCACATTTGTATGTAGATGAGAGAGTACGGCTACATGGGGTCCCAGTTACCATTGTTTCTGACAGAGTCCCTAGTTTACGAGTTGTTTTTGGGAGCGACTTCATAAAGATTTAGGCACAAAGTTAAGGTTTAGTACAACCTTTCGTCCTCAGACTGATGGACAGTTAGAAAGGACTATACAGACTTTAGAAGACTTGCTTAGAGCATGTGTTCTTTATTTTATAGGAAGTTGGGATCTGCACCTAAGTTTGATAGAGTTTTCCTACAACAATAGCTATCAACATAGCATTGACATGGCACCTTATGAAGCTTTGTATGTAGACGTTGTAGATCACCCCTATGTTGGTATGAAACTGGTGAATATCAACTTTTAGGTCTTGATCTTATGCAGCAGACTACCGAGAAGATTAAAATAATACAACAATAGTTGAAGACTGCACAGGATAGGCAGAAATCTTATGCTGATAAGCATCGTAGACCTTTAGAATTCTAGGTTGGAGACAGAGTGTATCTCAAGGTCTCACCTTGGAAGGGAGTTCTTAGATTTGGAAGGAAAGGGAAGTTAGCTCCTAGGTTTATAGGGCCTTATCCAATCATTGAATGAATTGGAAAGGTAGCTTATAAGCTAGAGTTACCACCAAAGTTACAAAGTTTACACCCAGTGTTTCACATTTCCATGCTTAGGAAATGTCATCCTGACACAGAATCAGTTCTGCAACCTATGGAAGTAGAATTGAATGATGATATATCTTATGTTGAAGGACCTGTGTCAATCCTTGACAGAAGAATTAAAAATCTAAAAAAGAAAGACGTAAGTCTTGTAAAGGTCCTCTGGAATCAATGTGGCGTTGAAGAAGCTATGTGGGAACTAGAGGAAGAGATGAGAAGGAAATACCCTGCTCTTTTCTCTTAATAAGCTTTGTAGATGATTTTGGGGACGAAATCCTTGTAAGGGGTGGATAATTTGTAACATCCCTGACCAGGGATATGTACTAACCCTAGGTGTTTTGCCTAATAAAGTTGATTAGAGGCTTTCTTGTAATTCTTGAAAAGTAATTAAGGCTTTTGAGGAACTTATATTTCATTTGGAGTCCTTTTTGAATAATGTTGAAACATTGTTTTGTTTATAATGAACTAATGTGCAAATTACCCAAGTAGAGGGGTTAACTTGCAAATTGCACATGTTAAGATGTTCCTCTAATGATGAGACATCATAAGAGTGAATATGATGAAGTGGTACAATTTTCACAAGCTAGGGTGCCAAGATATAGCTTGTAGAGCAATCCTTGTGCTTTAAAACCTAGTTTTGGTGTAAAGTGCAATTTACCCAAAACCTAGGGTCCAACATGTAAAATATACCCTCTAGAGGATCTCTCATGTTTCTTGGAATCAAGTTGAGAAAATAAAATGAGAGGGGCACCTCATTTGAATGATCATGGAGGAGAGAGAATCTTGATATTGGAATAATCAAGATTTAAGCACAAAAGGCTCTTTAATATAACTTAATGCAAAAAGAAATATATTAATTATGAAGCCCTTCAACCAAAAGTTGGAGGATGTGTTTGTAATAATATCTACGAGCTTGTGTCATTCTTGGGTACCAAAAAGATCATGGTAGGAGTGGAAACTACTCACACTAATAATATATTAAGCAATATCCAATAAGGGTGGATATTAATATACCTCTCTTAAAAGGTGATTAGTTCTTTTCCTTTAAACCTTGGATAAAGGAGGAGTTTTGCATGAGATTAGAAGGTGGAAACGTGGCCAAGGATGGAGGAATCCTTGGTGGATATTTTTGGGAGATAAAAGGAAATATCTATCTTTTTCCATTTTCCTTGAAAAACCCATAAATATATATATATATATATATAGGTATCTTTTCCAACAACTCAAAGGATCATTTTCCTTAGCTTCTTTCTCTCATCACTTTGCTTTATCTGACCAAGGGAGAGCTCTGGACCAGAGGAAGGATGACCCAACTAAGATCGGTAAGTTTTGATCACCATCTACCTTGAATTCATGGTGGAAACCACAATATAAGGTTAGATTCATGGTGTTCTACACACGATTTTCCTTTCTAGCCATCTTCTTCATCCAAAACTTGAAGAACGGACCTTGGACAACTACTGTAGCTCAATCCACCATTAAATCTTCGGAGCTTGGAGCTTTGGATCAGTCCTAGAGGTGGGTTTTATAACTCTAACCCTTAAGCTTTGTTAATGCATCCTTCTCTCCTAAAATCGTTGGTTATTCTTCTTCTTTTACTACTCTTGTGATCTTGCTATCATTTCCGTGAAGAACAGCCCCTGTTCTTGGTTGAACAAAGGTATAATATAATGATGTTAATTTCTTTGTTTATCTAAGAATTTACTTTAGCAAATGGTCTCCCAACCTTGCTCAAACGGTTTCCCAAACCGTTTGGGAGCAAACAGTTTCACTAGACTGCATAGAAGCAAATGGTCCAAGACCGTTTGGAGGCATTGACCAGGCGTTGACCATTTGGAAGACTGTTGAGAATAATGTAGACTAATTACCTACCAAAAATCATCAATTAATTCCAAGAGGTTCACCAATCAAAGGCTCATCAACCATCTAAACCCTAATCGGGTCAATTGCTGATTTCAATAATTGAATTATGTTGAAGTTTGGGTTGAGTGACCCAAATGGTTTCAAAACCATTTGGGGATCACCCAAACGGTCTCAAGACCGTTTGGTGATCACCCAAGACCGTTGGGGGTCTAGGGTAAAGCATGGTTGACCAATTAAGGATCAAATGATATCAAGTTGATGAGTAATCGATTGTTGATTTGGTGACCAATTCTAGTATCCAAACCCTAAATGAATGACTTGGTTATTGATAAAATAATGGGAAAATGGTCTCAAGACCGTTTGGAGGATATCCAAACGATCCCGAGACTATTTGGGGGTCACCCAAGACCATTTGGAGGTCGAGGGTTGACTATGGTTAAGTGGTTGAAGATCTAAAGGGAACAAGTTGAAGTGCAATTGATTGTTGACCTAGTGATCAATCCAATGAATCAAACCTTAATTGGTTGAGTTTGTTTTTGATGTTGACTCAAGAAAACAGTCTCAAGACTGTTTGGAGGTCATCCAAACGATCCCAAGACCGTTTTGGGTCAGGTCATGACCAAATTGATTGATGGTTCAATGATTTCAAATCAATTAGACTCACATTAAAGTATGTTGAAGGGTCATCGATTTCAAACCCTAATCCAATTGATCCAAGCCCTAATTGATGATCAATTGAGGGTCAATTGAGTGTCAAATCAATTGAGGGTTGACCTAATTAACTCAATTGATGAGTGGCTAACATGTGCATGATCGATTGTGGGGTTCAACATTGGGAACCCTATTTCAATTGAATTGGTTGAGACACTTTTTGGTCCTTGCAGTTTTGATATGGTTTGGGTCCAAACGGTCTCAAGACCGTTTGGGACCAAACGATCCCAAACCCTTTAGTCTCATGCAGTTTCAAGGTTGGTTGTGTTCATGCGGTTTCAAGGTTGGTTGTGTCCATGTGGTTTCAAAGTCAAACATGACCAAACGGTCTTCACCACCAAACGATTTCAAAGTCAAACATGACCAAACGGTCTTCATCACCAAACAGTTTCAAGGGCAGTCCAAGACCGTTTGGAGGTTTAGTGTATAATACCGTTTGAGGTCTAAAAAGGTTAAGATCGTTTGATGCCTTAGTAGTCAAGATGGTTTAGTGGTTGATTAACCTAAACCTCATGGATACTTAATGTGGTTAAAGGACCAAGTAATTAGTTGATTAAGACATGATGTAATCAATGGTGATTATAATAAAGGTACCCTTGATGGGATAGAGTGGTTAGTACTCTTTGAATTAGTGAGCTTTAATGGTCACAATAGAATGACATAACCCATGATGTCAATGTTGAATAGACTTAGCCTAATCAAGAGTGATGCAAACATCAACTTATAGAAAGATGAGAGAGAAGACTTCTTATATGAATAATTAATCAAGTAGTGGACTCTCAATATGAATGAATGCCTAATTAGGGTATGATCCATGTTAGTGAGATCATGAAACCCTAATTATGATGGTTAATGAATCCTAACCCTAATTGGGGGTATAAATGGAAGTAATCCTAATACATGATGATGGTATGATCTTAATTCATTGTAATGTGAATAGTAAACCCTAATATAAGGTAATGTGATGTAATGTGAATACTATACCCTAAAATAGGGTAATGTGATGTAATGTGAATAGTAAACCCTAATCTACGATAATGTGATGTAATGTGAATAGTAAACCCTAATCTAGGGTAAGGAGATAATGTGAACAGTAAACCCTAATTCAGGTTTATGCTTTTAAGAATGAAGTGCTATTTTTGGATAATGAAATGAGGAATAACTATTCCTAATTGAGAAAAAGGGGTTGTTTAACCCTAATTGAATTGAAAAGGGAAACCCTAACCCTAATAAGGGCATAGTGGTGCAACCCTTGAACAGTAAAGTTATCTTTACTGATATAGATATAATGTGCATGTTATCATTTTTGTTAGTCATGCAGGTCTTTATAAAGTAGTGACCATAGCCAGGTAAGGGTTATGATGTCATACTCATTAAAATCACTTTACAAGTTGTGAAAGCAATGATATGCTATGTTGCCTAGTGAGGGGTAACAAATGAGACTGATAGGCTGTATGAGCCATGAGCAATATCTGTATTGGTACTATCATGCTTATACTATTAAATGACTTGATGGAAATATGTTACTTGGTAACAAGTGTTTTGATGATCTAAGGGTTTGAACACCCATGTTCCTGAATCATAATGATGAGATGGTTAGGGATTGATATCCCAATGTTAACAAGATGTGAAATGAACTTGATACAATTAGTACTCTTTCTTTATAGCAATTGTTTTAATGGTTTATGTTTGAAAACATGCCTGATGTTAAAAAGATGCCATAATGTACTTAAATAATCAAGTATAATGATATCATGTAGAGCCCTGACCATAGATCCATCATTGTCAGAAGTTAGATGATGGTGAAATAGGTTTTCCTAAGGGAACTCTTGGAGAGCATACTTTTGAGTATGTGGGGGTTATGGACGCGAATATCCTTATGTATTAATGAGGGAATTGATGTGAGATGTACATTTAATCTCTCAATCCTTCATCATATGTATATGCTGGGATGATGTATTACTAATCTCCCGATGATGTTGTTAATTCCGCATCAATGTGAGGTAAATAAGAAATCCCTCGATGGCAAAGAGAGTACATCATGCCACTGTAACTCTAATAGCGAAGTTGCAGAATACCCTGGAAAGCTATTATGGAAGAGACACAAGATGTCCTACATGTTGTACCTCACACTGACTGAGGAAGATGAGGTCATAGGAATCTAGCTCTTCTAATGACCTATGTATGGTACCGATTGCAATTTCGTAATGGTCGGCCAGAGTATGAGAGGTGTAACTCATCTCCCCAGGGCATAAATATGTTTGTAAAACGTAATCAACCGTATAGCATAATTGCTTAGGTTGAACTACGAGAAACAATGATTGATGATACATTGTTTATTATGTCCTAGTTGGATAGATAAAATACATTTTCTTCATATTCCTTATTGATTAAATGTCTTGTCATTCAATCAACTTATAATTGAAATGATTGCATAGAGAATACTATTCTACTTAGCTTATTCAGTGAATTTCCTGCTGTTGAATAATTATAGTTTTACTACTCATTGTTATTTTAATATGTTCAATAACAATGCTTATGGCGGAGAGTTATAACTCTCATTGGGACAATTATTCAATTGTCTCACCCCTGTGGGATTCAACTTTTTAGGTAGACGCCGAGGACGAAGGAACCCTTTAGTGGGTGAGTAGAAACAACAACAACAACATCAGGGATAGTAGTGATCCTCAGGTGGAGACACTATCTGTTAGGTCTTGTATATATAGAAAGTCTTATGTGTCGTCTCTGTACTCTCAGGTGCTAGGAGTCAGTAGATGGTTTAATATAGATATGAGATTTTGGCTTAATGCCTTGAGATTTTTGTATCTTGCCTTGTACAGTTTAACAGGGCAGTTGATGTTGTGATTCTCGAGATGTGATGATACAGAGATGTGCTGATGTATCAACATGTAAATAAGTTACCTTGTTTCTTAATAAAAGAGTCCTACAGTTTATGGACCTTTACGTAAAAAGTTTTAATTTTTAGTGATTTTCAATAATTCCGCTGCTAATTAATCGCTTCCGCACCATTAATAACATTTTATTCGAGACGTGTCCCACATGATGAGTAACCCTGTGGCCCCTTAACATTTACCAAGCATTCAAAAAAGGTTTTCTTCTCCTTTCTAGACAACGTGTAACAAGTGGGAGGTAAGTATGTTCTCCGATCGCTACTAACTACTTCTGTTAATTCTGTCCTTATTACCATTTCACGTAGGTCCATTCTAAATTTTATCTCATCTTTAGTCTTACTTGGTATATTCAACAGAGTACCAATGAAGCTATCACAAACATTTTTCTCAATGTGCATGACATCGATACAATGCATGACTGCCAACTCCAATAAGGAAGATCCCAAAATATTGAATTCTTCTTGAATAAAGATTTGTCACTTCGTGTGGCCATGGTATATTGTGATCTCTTACCTAATTCATTGGCAAAGTCTTTTACTCTTTCATAAACAACCTCCTCTGATATAGGTTTAGGTGCACTCCATTCCTCATTCCGTCCATTGAATGCTTTGCGCAACCTACGATACAGATGGAATTTTGGAAGAAACCTTCGATGACCAAGATCTACAGTCTTGCCACCATGTTTTAGTTGTATTGAATTAATATTCTTTTCACATATAGGACACACTTTAGATCCTTTGACACTATATCCAGACAAATTTCCATATGCTGGAAAGTCATTAACAGTGCAAAACAACATAGCGTGCAAACGAAATGTCTCTCTTCATGAAGCATCATAGGTCATCACACCTTCACCCCAGAGTTTCTTTAAATCATCAATCAGAGGTTCAAGATAAATATTGATATCATTTCCAGATTGTTTATGGCCCGATATCAACAACGACAACATAACATACTTTTTTTTCATACACAACCAGTGAGGAAGATTGTATATAACAAGCATAACTGGCCAAGTGCTATGTTGGCTGCTCAATGTCTCATACAGATTCATCCCATCTGTACAAAGCCAAAGTCTTAGATTCCTGACTTCTTCACCGAATTTAGGGTACAATAAATCAATATTCTTCCACTGTGGGGAATCAGTCGCACGTCGTAGGATCCCATCATTATTTTTCTTAACATATGCATGCCACCTCAAATTCTTCGCATCTATCGAATTGGCAAACAAGTGTTGAAACCGTGATATTATAGGTACATACCGCATCACCTTGGCAGGAGAACTAGTTTTGGACTCCCCCAAAGTCGTCAATTTATACCTTGACGCACCACATTTTGGACAATCTTTCAAATCTACACAGTCCTTTTAAAATAATACACAATCATTCAGGCATGCATGTATCTTCTTGGCCTCCATTCCCATTGGGCACAACAATTTCTTTAACTGGTACGTTGAGATTGGCAACTTGTTCCCTTCAGGAAGAATATCTTTCAACAAAGACAACAATGACGTGAAAACTTTGTCGCTCCATCTATTGTTAGCTTTCAGCTTATACAATCTCAACACAGTGCTAAGCTTCGTAAACTTAGTAAAACCTGTGTATAATGGAATCTCAGCATCATGCACAATGTTTCTAAATATGGGAGGTGGATCAGTGTCCTCTACCCCACAACTATCCAACATCGCATCAACGATGTATACTAGAACTGGTTCGTTCACATCTATGTCATTGGAGGTAATTTGTTCTTCCACACAAGCACTGTTATTGACATCAACTGATTTCAAGTTTGAAATCTCTCCATGCTAGTGCCATTCTGTATAACCTTATACAATCCCGTTGCACATGACATGACTTTTGATTTCGTCACCCGTGCTGACTTTCAAGTTGTTACCTCAATGCCTACATGGACAGTAGAACCTATTTCCAGGTTATTTCCTATGTTCCTCGACAAATCTAATAAACTGATTAAAACTAGAAAAAACTCTGGGGTGCAACAATTTGGAATGGACATCTATGATCTGTCCATTCTATGATCAAAGAGAAAACAAGTATATATTAGGGTGTAGGGTTAAAAGATTAGGGGCTAGAGTTAAAAGTTTAGGGTTTATGGTTAAAATTTTAGGGTTTAAGGTCTTATATATAATAAATGTGTACCACCTATCCCATTCTTGAACACCTAATCTCACTAGTAAGTGTATAATGTGTATTGGGTTTTCAAGAAAATTTCGGTAGCATTTCCTCGCTGTTCTCTAAGTACATATGTACTTAGAGAACAAACGGAGAAATGCTATCGAAATTTTCTTGAAAACCCAATACACATTATACACTTACATCCTAAGTGAGATTAAGTGTTCAAGAACAGTCTCAAACCGGGGGCTATCTAATGAGTAAATCTTGGACGGGTTTGTAGGCTAACATAATATAACACCAGTCCCTTGCTCACAACCCCATTCAACACACTATTTTCTTATAAAACGCTTGTGGACAACCATAATAACATATCAATGCTTCCTAAATTAATCAATGTATTATTTTATAACACAAATCGTGGTGGGTATACCATAGCAAAACACTCAACATGTCACAACAGAAACATGTCCTTAACATTATTTATGATGATTCTTTCTTTAGTGTCTTGATCATTACATGATCATATCATTAAACTAATAGGAATCAGTTATAAGAATCGGAATTGATTAATACAACAAACAACATGAAACAATATAATCAGAGGCATCATCGCTATCTTGATTTCATTCATTAACTTCAAATTTAAAGGATAGTCTTAAATCATACATAACATGAAATACATCCAAAGTAAAGATACATAGTGGTATGTAATGCTTACCTGGAGCAAAGAAGATCCTAACTTAGTTCTTCTGACCTCACCTATTCCTAAAATTAACACAATTTACATTTGTTATCATCTTAAGTACCTTTTTAAACCCTAATTTGGGTGTTTTAGGAAAAGATGGCAAGATACAATGGAATTAGAGTTTGAAAGCTAGAAAACCAGGTTCCTATTTTAAAATCCATTCCAATAACTATTTATATGTATTTTTTCTAACATAAGATGAATAATCTATGAATATTATAAGATCAAACAAGCCCAATCTTGAGATTGACAAACCATAGATGGAAAACAGATTCATCACCTTCGTAGGTTCCTTCCAGACCAAACAAGCCCAATCTATAGTTGACTCGTGATCATGAAGACCACACAACTTGGTCACCATGGAATGCAAAGATAGGACGAAGAAGAAGAGGAAGAAGGGTACCTGTCGAGCGGCGGTAGCTGTGACAGGCATGGCAGTGGTGGTGCGGTAGGCGAGCAAGCATGCACATGACATGCGAGAAGGCAGCCGGAGTAGTATGCGGCAGACGAGCGGCGACAACGAGCAGAGGCGGCAGAGCACTAGGCGAGCAACGACAGTGGCAGGTGTGGCGGCGGCGAGCAGTGGCGGAGGAGTACTAGGCAAGCAGCGGAATCGCCATACCTACTTAATCGGGAATGAAATAGAGAAAGGGGAGAGTCTAGTTTGTGCGGGTTCTATTAAGTTAACAATAGACGTCGGTTATTAAAAACAACCAATGTTTAAAATAAAAGGTGTCATCACCACAAAAAAATTGACACCTATGTTCAATGATAGTCGTGAGTTTCAATTAGAAAAATTGACGTCTATCTACATATGCCGACAAAAAAATATTCTTGAATTAGGTCCATAGTCGTCAGTTGCCGTAAAAAACTGACGCCAAAGGGGTAAAAATTTTCACAGGGACAGTGCAAGAAAACACATCGGCGTCGGTTGTTGCAAGAAAATCGACCACAAAAATGGGTCTGATTTCTATCTCGTGAAAAACCTTAAGTTATCAGTTGTTTGGTAAACAACTAACTCCGTATGTAAAATTTTGGAGGTAATTTTTTTGCACTGAAAAAATTGGATTTGGCAGACGATTTTAGGCATCGGTTTCTTACTAAGCAACTAACGCTACATAAAAAGTGATACCTGTGTCTGGCCGGTCTTCACATATAGATGTCGGTTTGTGCTTTCAGTCGACGTTGTAGGGTTTAGGCGTCGGGTTTTGAGATACAACCGACGCCTCTAAATGTGACGTTATAAGTCATTTTTGTAGTAGTGATGTAACTTGGATATGACTAGTGATTGGCTTTAGGCTAATTATTTCTGGTAGCCCTTTCATTTATGTATTATATTCTCATAGACGTTGACATCATAGAAAAATTAACAAGGTTATCATCAAATTTATCAACTTCATTATGTTATAAAAAATTAAGGTGAACCACAATATATGATTGATACTTTGATTAATACGTATATCCAGAACAACAATTGACGTATGTAAGTGCTTGACGGAAAATATAATACAATGAGCATGAACAAATTTGATAATACCCAACATTATAACTATAATTTAACATTGCCCACTACTTTAATCTAAAACTATACAATAATTTTATAATGCACCTTGTTTGTCTTTATTCGTGGAGGAAGAAAACATGGAATATTGTGTTTGGTGTGGCAGTTGATGGCTTTTTTAAGCCGTCATGGTTGTAAAGAAAGGCAATCGTGGTCTGAAATCATTAAGCCATCGTGGCCGCAAAGAAAGTCAGTCGTGATCTGGAATCAATCGCCTAATTGAAAAAAAGTCTGGTAGTAGCTTTTCAAAACATACATGATCAACACTGTAACAAAGAAGACCGAAAGAAGCTTACCCCTTGTGGTGCAAAGACGGCGTGAAGCTTGTTGGTCATCACCATTATAGGGAACATGTCCTTTTTGGCAAGGAAGATAATACGGGAATATACGATCCTTTCCATCAACCGTCTGGAGCCATCTCCGGCTGTTCATCGGGAGGTTGGAGATGCCGTCACTGATATGTTTTGGGAGTGGGGCTGAGTTATGGAGGGGTGCAAAGAGACTTATACCGCCGAATACCTAGGGGGGCTGTGGAACTGAAAAGTCCTAGTCATATAGTTTTCACATCCCAAAAAGATTAGTATCCTTGTGTCATTTTTATCTAGGCAAACATGGGATTAGGACTACCTGTGGTATTCAAATGCCATCCTAGCAATAATACTGCAAACCAAACGTGCCATATGTGTTTGAACATAGTAATTGAATAAAATTGGTTGTTACTATTTGCAATATTATCATGGTGTTTTGAATTGGTACATTTCCTTTTGTTCATTTAAGTAAGTGACTATCTTCACTATTGGGTGCCACTCCTTAGAAAGATTACAAACTAGCTCACTGGTGGAGGCACTTCTTATCCTCTAGAAATATTTGTCTGTTGGATGACATGTATACATGCATAAGTGATCCTTTATCAATGGATTTCATGAACAATAT
Source organism: Alisma plantago-aquatica (assembly GCA_963693085.1). NCBI lineage: Eukaryota > Viridiplantae > Streptophyta > Magnoliopsida > Alismatales > Alismataceae > Alisma > Alisma plantago-aquatica. The sequence continues at coordinate 758,721,001 of OY856412.1, forward strand.
TTTGAAGGCATGGTGAACATGCATTAACTTCATGCCTAATGGTCTGGTAAGGAGTCACTCCAAGCGATATAGAGAGGTTTTATGTTGCACGAAACATGAATATTTTTTGGAACAAAAATGAGTCATGGTAGTGATTAATTGAATGTAACTTGTGGATTTGATGAATTAGAATATTGGTTGATCATTTGTCTTACAAGGAAGCAGGATAATGAGTTTTCTACAACTATACATATTCTATTTTCTATTATTACTACTTACTTATTATTTCTACTTTTTGTGCTTCAAGTCTCAATTGTGTGTAGATAACTCTCTGTTAATAAAAAAAAACTAAAATAGTTCTCTACTACTCACATAAATCAATGGTACGATCCAACAATTGGCATTGGAGCAATATCTTTTAAGGCATTCCACTACAAGTTGAAAGATGACAATTTATCAAATAGCTCAACATAGAGGATTCAAAGGTCACTAAACCACATATGTTTGATGATTCCCACGTGTAGTTTTGGAAGAAATATATGTTGTTCTTTTCCTATGATATAGTTGTAAACAATGTAAGATTTTTCCTCACAAATACAAGGCACGAGAAGAAGATATGGGAAAATGGGGGTAATTAATTCATTTCTTTTTTTGCGGGTGAGATGAATTCAAAAATGTATTCCAAAACTGACTCAATAGAAACTAAAATCCTAGGAGAAGGTGGAGTTCACAATGGAGAAGATTCCTTGCCTCTTGTTACTATATATATAGTAAGGAAGACCATTTATTTTCCTAGTGGCATAAGCCACATGAATAAGAGTTTTCTTTTAGATATAAACAAACTATCAAGAACGTTGACTCTTAATGCAAAGTTCATTTGTTTATTAAAGAACTCAATCGTGACATGTTATTATGATATAGCCTATGAAATATAGGGTAAAGTAGACATTACATATGATGGGATGCCACATATAAAGGAGAAGAAGACTACTGTTCTCCAATGTCATGCATGTTCTTCATCATGGTAAAACATGAATGGATCACTGAGATGTATCCAATATTGTCTACTAAAATGAACAAACTAACTTACTTAGTAAAAAACATGACTGATAAGGAGAATGTCTCCACGTTTCCAAGATATACGAGGGCAACATTTAAAATCAAGGGCATAATGATATAAAATTCATCAAAATCCAACACCTTACTAGTTGAGGAACTAGTCGACTACCCTGAGACCTATGAAGTTAGGCTCAAAGACAACTGGAAGTGGTTGGAGATAGATATAGACAAGAATAAGAAATTTTTAGACTTAAAATCCACAAACTAAACCTTAGGTGGTTAATATGAAGAGTATTATGCACCTTGACTTTCAATGTGAGAGGTATTATAAGATACAAAATTTGACTAACAAATTTGTAAAAGATCAACCACAAATATTGTTTGAATGAGGCAAGAATGGTTATTACAAGAATAAATTCCTAAACATAGATAAGAAGAAGGATCATGAGAAACCATAAAAATCTACATGGGACTCATCCAATAAAAGTTCAAGTGATGATAAATGTTGACGAGTGAGACTTTTCCTTAGTAGCTAAGAGTATTGATAAAAAAACCATAAGTAAGGCAATATGTGACCATACAACAAGTGCATTCCTACAATAATACTAAGAGTGGAATATGTAAGAATTTTCATTATTTGCATGAAGATCAAGATTATCCTACAATATAAAATTATTTTCTTACACCTATATTTTGTGTCAAGTTATTAAATTATATATTGTATAAAACATTATATTTCTATGATAGTATTTTCATTTATTATAATGAGATTTAGGAAATTAAAATGCTATTGAAGACAACCTATTTTTGTGTAAAAATGATGATGTTATATGTGAACAACATACTTTTCTTACATCTAATGAATCCATCATGTGATATTGGACTAGTAAAAATAATATAGCTCTAATACAAGAGAATCATCTTTTTCTCATGAGCATATTAATCGTAGACACATTATTGAAAGATGGAAATAATCTACAAAAATGTTTGATGATTCATGCATGGTAAAAATAAGAAATTTGGTGGACGAATATTTGCACTTTGTATCCATTCCAAATTTAAATGTATTAGCTTTTGTAAGATCATCCTCTCATCTTAACGCAAATAATATTCTGCAAACATGCAACCATATGTTTCAATATTCATATCATATCTAGTAATGAACTTTCATATTGTAAGGTCATATGGACATCAAAACTAATAAGTAAGATCTAAATTAAGATGGTGAAAAAATACAATATTTTATGTGACGGCTTGGCAATAATGGGTGTTACAAATATATCATAGGGAACAATAGATTCTTGAATACCTTAAAGAAAAATAATGAGGTATTTGCTACATTGATGATAACTGAAATGGTAAAATGGTTGGGATTGACATAGATAAAATGGGTGATTTATGTTATGTTAAATATGACTTGTCATGTGACTATATTGTAGTTTTAATCGATTAAATTAACTACATTGTCATGATTTTTATGTATCTTTCATAATATTTCATTTCTTACTTTTGGATAATATACACATGGGCTTATTTAAAAAGGAAGATGTTTTGATGCAATTCATTTTAACTGTTTGAACCTTCAACCCTCATGTTAGTAGAAATATATGATGAATTCTTATGGATATATAATTTTGGACATGTAGGCTTCCATAAACTTTAAAAGTTGGTTAAAATCTGACTAAATAAAAGGTTTCCTAAAGCTATCTTTCAATAAGGAGGAGTTCGTGAGTCATGAACTGAAACAAATAAGAACAAAATTCTTCCAGTTGAAAAATCATCCTAAGAACTCTATGAAATATTGAATTATTATGGTTATACTTGTGTGTGCCAATGAAAACACAATCATTTGGCCATAAGAAGCATCATGTTTCTTTATTTTAGGTATATATAGACCACCAAGGTAATAGTTGTTGTTTCTCATAAAGATATTTTTGCTAAAATGATTACATATTGAAATAAGATTTATAATGGATCTTATTATAGGACTATATATGTATACAAATTGGTAATGTAGGTCAATTTAAGAATCACAAGTTTCAATATTTCAGGATACTATATCTATATATGCAATAATTCTACATCTCACAATTCCCTAAAAATGGCCATAACTATGCTTATAAAACATAGTTTCCTAAAGCATTCCTAGTCAGAGGCTATGGACACTACATGTTATAAAATCATGTTCTAATATCTTCTTACAAAGAAATTTTGATAATTTTTCATCCTATGAAACTATATATTAAATAATATCATGCTTGGCTCTGCTTGTAATGTTCTCAATGCTAAGTATTATTTTTCTAAGTTTGATTCTATTTTTATAAAGTCTATATCTTTTATACTGTTCTATTAGTCAATCTTATAAAGTATTCAATACTAGTAGTTTGTAGAATAGAAGAGTCTATCAATGTTAAATTTGAGTCAAATTCTTTCTATCCCGAGGGTCATTTCATAGAAAATAAAAATAGCATGGAAGTCTTAACAAAAGACATATTTCGAGGACCAAATGAATAATGAACCCAAACCATTTGAATATCTTAAGACATTTGAGACAATCAAAGTTTATATTTAAAAATTCAAAGCACAATCTCAAAGTAAAAAGTGTAATATCCCATCCAACAAATTAAAATAAGAATGTTATACTAGGATATGGTTAACAACCCCATTTTCTTGGTAAACTAAAAATATTGATGATGTGTTATTAGTTAATAATTTAATCATTAAATTAAATTTACTTTTCAAAGACCAATGTCTAGAAACTAGTTCTTTTTATCTAGATATAAACTTGTAAGAGGGGCAAAATCAATTTTTATAAATTAGCATGGTGTGGATGGAGGCATTGTTATAAATAAACCAATTTCTTAGAACATGATTTGTACTTTTATAGAAGGTATTTAGTTTGGTGAAAAGTATGATCCTATATCTAGATTAGAATACATTTACCTTTTTCTTGGAATGTGTTCCCAAATCATATATCTTCCTCCTATCTGTTGTTAATAAGTAGATCTTGTGTTGGTCTTGCCATGGTTTCTCTAGATTTGGTTGTCGAGTTTGGTTTGATCTTGTATTTTCTACATAATCGCCTCCTAAAGATGAGGACTTGTTATTCCCGAGCTTGATGCTTGGTTTTCACATTTGGGATTTTGTGTGATCTTGCATCACAAAATGAGGAGAAAGATGGTTGCAGTATTTTCCCGATGGTACCTTTGCATTGACTTGAATTTGTATGAATATTATGGAGTTTCTGGTCTTTTCACTTCTAGCTACAATAATTTTTTGTGCTTTGTTTTAGGTGTTCATGGTTTCTATATTTACATGTCACACATTAATGTTTGATATTTGATGGAGGGGTATTTTATTCTTTAATCATGATTTCAATTTAGATATTTGAATAAAAGTGTTTGTTTTAGAAAATTCATAATAGTTAATTTATAACTCAATAAAAGAAGTTAAATATAATTTGGAATGAAAAATAATAAATTTCATTTGATATATGTTTTATTATCTAGTCCACCTGCAATGAGCAACCAATATTTAGGATTTATAATATATATATATTAATTAATGGTATACATATGTAACCCAATAATAGGTGAAGGACACTCTGTCTTGATATAAGGTTTCCTTGGTAGTTGATACACATTTTGAGGTGTGTTGCATTCCCTTTTGAATCATATTGGACAATCATTTATACTCTCTCTAACTTGATTGTGGAGTATTCCTTTGAATGCCATTTGTTTATGCCTATTTGAGTGAATCATGTCCAATTCTCTCAATTTTATTCATGGTTTGTTGCAAGAACGAACCGAACAATTCCCAATATCTAGTTGATATTTATTCAATTTGAAATCCAAGTTTCATTGTTGTACATATGGTTATGTTTTGTAATGGAATCCTAAATTCATCTTTATATGACTAAACTTGACTTGTCTCTACATTAATGAATGTTTATGAACAATAATGCTTGAGAAATATAATTTTTATCATTCTTTTATATTTCTTTTGGGATGAAATTGTGCACCCAATACCTAGTTATATGCCCACCATTTAAATTTTTTAGCATGAGGGACTATGAGCTTCTCTAGGAGAGTTTGCTTCTGTGCCATTCTCTAATTAGGTTTTGGGTTATGTGCCCTGATTTCCATATGTTGTCATGTTCGCATGAGTGCTATGATTATTTCATCACATGTTGTTCTTTGATTATTCTGATGGGTCATGTGCCCTAATTTGATTTAATATTCTTATGTTGCAATTGTTGATATTTTGAAATGGAAAGTTTTTGCTACACTTTTAATCTTTACTCCATACAATTGTGATTCTTACTATATGTAGTTTCTCTTGATATCCTATTGGATATATACTTACCTCCTTGTACCATTATAATTTACATTTAAATTTTATGTCCTTTATTAATATATTTTCCAATCCATATTTTAAGCACATACCGAATTTCGATAAATACTTTCCATCTATTTTTCTCTTGTATGGGTGTTCTCAAACACTTTGGTATACTAGAGCTTGACTCACAACTTTCCCGAGAGGAGCTGGGTCTTGAAGATAGATTTAAGTATCCATGTTTCCAGTTGCACCCATGACTAGTTGTTATAGATTTATCTTCATGCATTCACCCTAGCAGGTGCCAACCATGTTAACTTGTAAAATTGTAATAGTCAAGATTTGTTTCTTTCACTGCTAAACATTTTGTGTTTGAACATACTAATTGAGTATATTGAATTTTTATTCTTTGAAAAATTTATGATATCATTTGTATTGGTATATTTTCTTTTGTTTGGTTAAATATGTGAGTGACTCCCCTATTGGGTCCCACTCCTTACACAGACTCCAGAGGAATCATCGTAGAGATTTTATTGCATAATTATGTAGTTAATTGTTTTGTTCAAAATGTACAATTTTCTTTGTTTTCTCCCCTCCCTCTTCCCCCCCTATACAGTTAACACTGAGAGGTTGTATTTCTTTCATATTGAAGTAATTACGGGAAGAGTCACACACTTTGATTAGCAAATTAAGTATTATAAATGGCAAGGTATGTTACTGACTACAAAATAATTGCTTTGACTGAAGGGAAGAAGTCTAGTTAAGATTATATAAGCCTAATGCATCTGTTATGGTATGATTTAAGGAATAAAAGGTATACCCATATGAATGCAAGTCTCTTTTCTTATTCACATAATAATGAATGAGAAGATCAATATTTACAAGGAAATGGGTGAAGTAACCCTAATTTATTCCACTTACTAATTCATTAGTTTTATAAGATATGGAAAGGTTTATTATAAATACCAAAACACCACTAGATTTGAATTATATGGAATATGAACATCCAAATTCAAGAAAATAAATGGAAAAACGTGAACTGAGTTGGGATGATAAGTAAAAGATAAAAAATTAATGAAATCAATATGAGGAAAACTTTATTCTATTGGTTTCAAGCATGTTTGTATTAACCTAAATTGAAATATAATTACTATGAAGGATTTTAATGAGAGAAAAACATTTTACTAAGGGAATTGGAAAAATGGATCCTAAAAGTAGTGGTGAACATGAAATGTAAGTATTTGAGAGTAATGAATAAAAAAATGAAGTAAACCCAAGGAACTGGATATGTGGATCCAAGAACCTAATCCAAACCCTTTATGATGAGTAAAGTAATAATAATAAAGATATTTTCAATTAAGGATAAATGAAAAAAATGATTCAGTGCAGCTTGCCTTGATTAAAAGAGAGGAAATAAAGGTTTTTGATTTGAAGATATAAATATGGATATAAATTTTAATAGTGTAGTGTGAATGTTTATGCTTTTATATCCCTTTATACATTAGAGAACTTATACAAAACAAGACACATGTTTTATGAAAAACATGACTTGTGCATAATGAGTAATAAAGGATGTTTTATGCTAGTATTTTAATGGGTCCTAATGTCACTGTGGATATTATGAAGAGTTTGAGATGTAATGAAGTGATAAAAATGTTCTATGGATTAAATAACATGTAATGGTTTGAATCTCAGATCTCTAATGGTATATACTTAAGAATAATATTATCTTAGGATGATAGCCCACAAATAATGATTGGTATGATATAGTGTGAGAATGTGAAAGAAACATGTATGTTGTAAATTGTTGATTATTGTATGCTTGTTATAATGATTAATGACTATATTATTTGATAGCTATGTGTGATTCATTGTCTTTATAGCTGCATGAGAATACACATAAATGGTAAATGATGAAACCGAATCACTTTAAGATGTGTAAGAGGATTAAGTAACATGTTAATGATAATTTCACCTAGCTAGGTGTACTAAACACCTTGAGTTCTCTCCGTGGGACATACTGGCAGAATGAATTAAATCCCGATATAGTAATGAGAGGATTTTGAAGGATTTTAGAGTTTAGATATAGACCTTGAAGGTTAGACCACCGTGGTATATGGATGCATCCGACTATGATTCTAACCCTAAAATCTTATGCGGATAAAGTCTATGTCCATAAGGAATAGACTCTAATGAAATGTAAATTGTGACACATGAAAAATATTAAAGATTTAATTTATATGATATTTTTACGTATCTTACGCACCTGAGATGAGGACCTTATGATAGAGAGGTTGAATGCCCTACCTTAGCTTCTTTAAGCATCCATGTGGTGAACCATGGTTTTTTTATAGCTATCTTAGGGTGGAAGACTAAACTGTAATTTAAATTTCATGATTCATTGACACAAAAATCATACATTGCAACTTCTACTTTGTGAGGTACATACCAAGTCATTTAAGGGTGAATAAATAAAAGAATATAATCCATGCAAAAATTGAGATTTTTTTGTTATATTCCCTTTACTACTATATGACCATTGTTTTTTGTATGTGGAGATCGATTATCAATTTGTTATGAAATAAACCATCATCTTATTTTAGTCTACTTGGTATGGAATTTGACTAGTAATTGTTGGATACACATAAAACCTGACATCTAGACCATGGTGGATTTAATATCTCTTGTTTATGATGAGGCTTTAGTGGTTATTTGAATATTCCTGTGATAAACTTGTCTTGAGTAGGATCAAACTTTAGGTTTCTAGGATATGTTCCTAGTCCGGATAGTGGGGTGTCACAAAGACACTGGAGAATACACAATCTTAGTAACTTAATGCTTTTCTAATTGAATTTTCATAAACTAGACATACTTAATTATATAATTTCTTATATAGTTAAAGATAATATTGTCAAGTTTCTTATAAATTAAATTTTTGTAATCAGTTGCTGATACATGTTTCTTATCTCAAATTAGAGTTTTCCACTCAAAGAGGCTATATATGAGTCTCATGGTGTTGTTTCACAAGCTTATAGAAATAATACAATTTAGAAGATAGGTCATGATATAGAATATGTGATTAGATTAGTTTATATCATATTGTTTCTGCAATCTTTCTTTATCGGGTTGGGTTGCATATCAAATATGCTTTTTTTTCATACACATATAATCCAATTTAAATTGAACTACAAATGAGTGATAAGATATTTGGTTTAATGAAATTGAATATGGTTATTTATATATGACATCCATATACTTATCTAATGTGCAATTTAATTCTAAGGTTATAGGGAAAAAGTACATATTCTACTTGTATATAGTTTAGATCATTTTTATTGTGTATCTAATGCTCAATTTCTTAATCATGTATTACAATTAGGGATTATCACTAAATGGATGGCTTTTTTGTCATGAAAATGGAGGTCCCTACATGTCCTCTCAAACACTAACCTATATTCATCCATAAATGTCCAATCATGCTCGACTCAAATCCTTGACAATAAGGATTTTAAATCGATGTTCTCATTTTATCTCTATTATAGAATATACTTTTGAAAATTTAAAAAACTAAAACTTCATCATCTTTCCATGTCACTGCTCTATCAAGAGTTTTATGCTAAAATGCAATATAATCATGAATTTGGTTATACAAATATTATTACTAGTATTCTCATTTTTAATTCTAGTAACTAACATTAAGTAATATAATAAATCTACACTTAGACACACATTAAACTTTTATGAAAAGATCAAGGGATAGGTCATCATATTTTAAGATTTCGTACCAAAATTATATAAAAGAGTTTGTTGAATGTGCATTATATCCTCATGTAACTTGCATGTTTTACATGCCTAGCACATATTTATAGTGAAACTACCCAGTTTCCCCCAAACAACTCACACTTAGTGTCCTATATTCATGGTATCACCATAATATTTTCACTATCACAAATTGTCTATGCCAGAACTGCTATACCTTTCTTTACTAGATACAAAACTTCCCCTCCTCATGTGTGACATCATCAACCTATTGCATCATACTAGTATGGAAGATTTGGTCAATCTCATCATGAATTCCTAATAATAGGAATCATGAAACAATTCCAAATCATGTGGTATATCCAAGGAATAGGCTGCCATTCCTACTATCAGTACCACTTGGTAGTGGCCCATACATTAGGTTCCAATTGACCACTTTCTCGACTAGTATCACTCACTTTTAAGGATATACTTTCATAAAACTAAGCATCCCACCTGGAACATGTAATAGATTGAATATCAGGGTCCTTTATGCAATATACCCACTTTTGAGCTTTTATTTACTTTCTAGTCCTTTTGGAACTTTTTCATATATTTCCCCATCCTTTTGAGTCCTCTTTGGCCTCAATATTGAAATTGAGCCTTTCTTGAGGATGTAATACACATTATGATAATGTAGGGGGTTTTGCACAAATAACCCACTTAATGTAATTATTGAGGACTAATAATGCAATGTGGCCTTTAATGAGAGAATATAAGTGGATAATGCTAATTTAGAGCTTTTATCTCTTTTTGGATAAAAATATGATTAATAATGTGTATTTGAGTTAATGTATGAGAGTAATTAACCCTTTTCTTTCTCTCTCCTCCAAAAAGGGAAATAATGCATTAATAAGAGGATAATATGGTGATATATGACTCTCAATATTGATATGTATCTAATATCTAGAATTCCACTCACTCGTGTCATTAAAAGACTCTTTTCACATTAATCATTCATTTTATACATTAAAATATGCATTAATAGCCAATATAGCATTTAAGGGCCAAAATGTGTGTAAAACGAGAAACGAATGGCATATAATCGTTCTAGGTGTTGTAATTAACCTATGGTTAAAATTTTAGGTCATTTGGACTATATTTGACCCTTCAAATGGATTTTACAAGTTTTAAGATAGTGCAACTATAGAATATCAATCGATTTTCTAATAATATCGTTGATTTCATGTAAATCGATGTGTTACACTAAGATTGGTCTGCTCATTTATTGTGTTACGCACTGGCTCCACCATCCGATCTCAATCTGATGGCCTCTGCATCATCTTCCTCCTCCAGCCGCGCGAGCCAACATACCCCCTCGACTCCTCCACCTCGTTCTCCCTCTCCCCTACACCATTTCACAAGAAATTTGTCTCGTTGGCTTCGTCTCCTCGAGCCGCATCTTTTGAGCCATTACCTATTTTCTCTCATGCACTATGGATGAGACATCCATCTGTGTCATCTGAGGCCTCTCACCTCCACCATCATCTCGAATCCTCACCACACCGCACCTATAAGTAGCACATCCATCATCTTCGGAAGCTCCATTGCAAACCTTCTCTTGTGCTAATTTGCCTGCATCCTCCTCGCTTAGCCCTCGATGCCTCCACCTTCCTCCCTAGCTTGCGGAGCCCCTCCTTGGGTCTAGAAGACACCAGTGAACCAATAAACCATTCCGGTGAGTCCACCTTTGCGTCCTCTTTGTTTTGAGTATCTGAACTCACATTTTGGTTGAGAAATGCGAAAACGCTCAAATAGGGGCAAGCTTCCTCGCGCGGCCATGGCGCCTCGAAGAGGATGAAGATGTCCACTTGGCTTTTTATGGTTTTTTCCCTACACACCCATCCTTTCCTTCTTTAACTCTGAGGGTAGTTTTGTCTTTTGGATATATGCCTTTGCGCAATGATTTAGCCTATGTGGCATTTTCTTGCAATCTGATTGGTCCAGCTTACTTAATTCATAGTAAATTGGTCCTTGCTCAGAAAAATGCAAATAAATAGTGATTGGAAAGGATTTTTCATGTAGAATATTATTTTATGGTTTTTGAGTCCTATTTCTGTACCCTTTTTTGAAGTTTGCTTTGAATGCCATTTTGAGTATGCTAAATGTGCTAAAAATGATAAATAATACATTTCAACTCCAAATTGAGAAATAAAATATGTTTTCCTAATCAATGAAACCTAAGTGAGCTTTCAGTCCTAGTTTTCAGTCCTAAATTGAAGGTTTCCATAGAAGGTCTAAAATGCTTATCTTTTATACACCTTAATCTTTAATGCATACTAATATATGGTGAAATATTTGTAATTAGGGGAAATGATCTTGGATACAATCTAATCAATGATAATGATGGATGTGAATCTACAATGAGGTATGTGACACCTATTTATGTGGAATATATGATTGTGGAATATATGTGAAAATAACCTATCCTTTAGTTGGGTTTATCCAACCCCCATTTTCTTAATGAGGCAATTGTTAGCCTTATTATCTTCTCTCTATTGCCTTTATTTGGCTCCTTATTTATTTGAATCTTCTATTGCCTATGTTGGCTCATTTATTTGAAATACTTGAATATTGCTATTACCAATGTTGGTTCATTTATTGAGATTGTTTCATGGGTTTTATTCCCCATTTTCTATGATGAAATATTATTTATATTTCCACTACTGCCAAGTGGATTACTCAGCATGAAGAATTGTTGACGAAATAACTAATGTAATGTACATGAGTACAAACCACCCATAGAGGGCATGCATAATTTCACCCTGGGGAATGTGCATTTTGTCCCCATATTATATATATTTTTGAGGTTTGGGATGTGCATTTCCCCCTCTCCTCTTGGGTGAGGTTCGGTAGGTGCCTCACCCTACATTAGAATATTTGTTGTCAAAATATCATTCATGCTTGTTGATTATTATTATGGTAGATGCATCTTGGCAGAAGTTCTTAACTCTTAATTATTATACTTGCCTCATACTTTTGACTCTCTTCGTATAGTGGATCTTTTATTATGTAATGTTTTTATTTATAATTTCCCTTATCCTTTTGATCGACACATACTTTTATCTCTCTCTTTTTGGGTGATCCCAACCACCCAGGTATAGGATTAGAGTGTGTAGTTGAAGCTTGGTGACCTTGCCTAAGGATAGGGATTAAAGAGTTCAACCTTGTATCTTAAACATAGCTACCTATATATTAAGTTGTTTTTCCTTGGAGATAATATTGATTTGGTTTGAGTCTTCCTCTACCTAGATCCCGTTGTTGTGTATACAGTTGTACACCCTTTTAGGAATTTTGTAAAGTACACTTTATACAATTTAATTGTCAAAGTTTTAAAATTCTGTTGCCATACATTGGTGTTTTTGTTTACCATAATTTTAGTAGAGATTTGGGTTTTCATCTCAGCTCTTTACAACATGGTATCAGAGCATCAAGGTAGTCAGAGTCTTGACTAATTCAATTTGTCTCCTAGTTAGAAACCCATACCTTATATAGTTTCCCTTTAGTAAGCTTTTCACCTTAGAGTTGACCAATAATGAATGATTGAAGTAGGATCATAATAATTTCATACTAGAAATATAATTTGATCAACTTTTTGGTGATTGGTCTATTAGGCTGCTACTAGGGCATAAGTTGAAAGCAAAGGTGTCTAGAATGGGTCAGGGGCTGGGGGATGGCAATATTTTCCTCCGTGCCACTAGCTTGGCTTACGTGGATTCCCATATCCATATGACACTGGCCTGGCCTAAGCTGATACTGACTGTCCCAAAATAGCATACCTTTGGACAAATTATCTTATTGTTGAGTGACATTTTGAACCTAGTATATGATTCTTTGGTTAGTCATGTAGAATCACCTTATGATTCCATGAGTTCCTTATAGGAGCCTTAGAGTTCCATGTTTGGGAGTAGTCTACCCTATGTTAGGTCTTGAAGTTGATAATGGTGCTTAGTAAGACAACTAAGTGTTTGATCTCATACATAGTTTTCCCTCAACCCTTTTAAGAAGTAGACTATACTAGTAAAGTTTTTTATACCTTGTTAGATTTTGGAGTTGCTGATTTCGAGGACGAAATCCCCTTTAAGGGGGTGGAGTCCCAAAATGCATTGAAATCAAGTTACTCTATTTTGGAAACCCTAACTCCTTGGATAAGAGATTAGTAAGTTCATATGGTTAGTATTGGGCAAACAAATTATAATTATAATTCATCTTGTTTGTTTATACACAAATAAATATATAATAAGTCATCTAAAGAGAATAGTTCATATGCTTGAACCTTAACATATTCTTGTTGAACATAATAGTGAGTTATTAGTCAATAATTGTGAAAATACATAATGTTGACCTTGTCACCCTAATAGTATGATTAGTAAGACAACTAGTTCTAATGCATCCTTAACATGCATAACATGTAATGGTCATGTTGACCTAAACCCTAATGTGTAATCACCTAGTCTTGACAACATATACATATATATACCTTTAATGCCTTCATGTTACATTAGTGACATTAGGTGTCATCATCATATTATATCCCTTGATACATATACATGGATGATAATCACCTTATCATGATTTAGTATGTATATCAATTCATTAATGTTTAATGATGCTATCCTTGTTACAAAAAATGTGAGTAAAATATGACACAAGTAATGGAATAATAATGATGATGCTTTTTCATGGTGAAGATTATGCTTATAAGCCAAACATGTTAATTATATTAGGTTTGATAAAAGGTAATGGAAACCTTAGTGAGACTTGGCATATGTATAGAGCTTTTGAAGTATCATAGATTTTATGTAACACCTAGTTACCTAATGTTAGGATGTTACACACTCACCCTCTCTCTTCCCTCTTGTTGTGATTTCAGGGATGAAATCCTCTTTAAGGGGTGGAGTGCTGTAATAGACTGAATCTTAGGGTCCTTTCTACAATGTACCCACTTTTGAGCTTTTATTTGATTTCTAGTCCTTTTAGAACTTTTTCATATATTTCCCCATCCTTTTGAGTCCTCTTTGGCCTCAATATTGAAATTGAGCCTTTCTTAAGGATGTAATTCACAATCTACCCACATTTATGATAAAGTAGGGGGTTTTGCACAAATAACCCACTTAATTTAATTATTGAGGACTAATAATGCAATGTGACCTTTAATGATAGAATATAAGTGGATAATGCTAATTTATAGCTTTTATCTCTTTTTGGATAAATATATGATTAATAATGTGTATTTGAGTTAATGTATGAGAGTAATTAACCCTTTTCTTTCTCTCTACTCCAAAAAGGGCAATAATGCATTAATAAGAGGATAATATGGTGATTTATGTCTCTCAATATAGATATGTATCTAATATCTTGAATTTCACTCACGCATGTCATTAAAAGGCTCTTTTCACATTAGTCATTCATTTTATACATTAAATTATGCATTAATAGCCAATATAGCATTTAAGGGCCAAAATGTGTGAAAAATGAGAAACTAATGGCATAGCATCGTTCTAGGCATTGCAATTAACCTATGGTAAATTTGAGGTCATTTTAACTTTATTTGACCCTTCAAATGGATTTTACAAGTTTCAAGATAGTGCAACTATATAATATCAATCGGTTTTCTAATAATATCATTGATTTCATTTAAATCGATGCGTCATACTAATGTTGGTCTGCTCATTTATTGTGTCACATGCCGGCCCCATTATCTGATCTCGATCCGATGACCTCTGCATTGTCTTCCTCCTCTAACAGCTCGAGCCAACAAACCCCTCGACTCCACCTCGTTCTCCCTGTCCCCAGCACCATTTCATGAGAAATGTGTCCTGTTGGCTTCGTCTCCTCGAGCCACATCTTTTGAGCCATTACTCATTCACTCCCGTTCACTATGGATGGGACATCCAATTGGGCCAGCTGAGGCCTCTCACCTCCACCATCGTGTCAACTCCTCACCACGCCATACCTATAAGTAGCACATCCATCGTCTTCGGAAGCTCCATTGCAAACCTTCTCTCGTGCCAAATAGCCCGCATTCTCCTTGCTTAGCCCTCGATGCCTCCACCTTCCGTCCTAGCTTGTGGAACCCCTCCTTGGGTCTAGAAGACATCAGTGAACCAATAAACCACTCCAGTGAGTCAACCTTCGCATCCTCTTCATTTTGAGTATCTGAACTCACGTTTTGGTTGAGAAATGTGAACACGCGCGCAACCATGGCGCCTGGGAGAGGAAGAAGATAACCACTCAATTTTTTACAGTTTTTTCCCCACGTGCCCTTCCTTTCCTTCTTTAATTCCGAGGGTAGTTTTGTCTTTTGAATATTTGCCTTTGCATAATGATTTAGCCTATGCGACATTTTCTTGCAATCTGATTGGTCCAACTTACGTAATTCATAATAAATTGGTCCTTGCTCAGAAAATTGCAAATAAATAGTCATTGGAAAGGATTTTTCATGTAGAATATGAGTTTATGGTTTTTGATTCCTATTTCTATACATTTTTCGTAGTTTTCTTTAAATTCCATTTGAGTATGCTAAATGTTCTAAAAATGATAAATAATGCATTTCAACTCCAAATTGAGAAATAAAATATGTTTTCCTAATTAGTGAAACCTAAGTGAGCTTTTGGTCCTAGTTTTGATTCCTAAATTGAAGGTTTACATAGAAGGTCTAAAATGGTTATCATTTATACACCTTAAGCTTTAATGTATACAATATATGGTGAAATATTTGTAATTAGGGGAAATAATCTTGGATACAATCTAATAAGTGATAATGATGGATGTGAATCTACAATGAGGTATGTGACACCTATTTATATGGAATATAAGATTGTGGAAAATATGTGCAAATAACCTATCCTTCAATTAGGTTTTATCCAACCCCCATTTTCTTAATGAGGCAATTACTAGCCTTGATATATTCTCTCTATTGCTTTTATTTGGCTCCTTATTTATTTGAATCTTCTATTACCTATGTTGGATCATTTATTTGAAATAATTGAATATTGCTATTACCAATGTTGGTTCATTTATTGGGATTGTTTCATGGGTTTTATTCCCCATTTTCTACGATGAAATATTATTTATATTTCCACTACTACCAAGTGGATTAGTCAACATGAGGAATTGTTGACCAAATAACTAATGTAGTGTACATGAGTACAAAACCCCCATAGAGGGAATGCATAATTTTACCCTGGGGAATGTGCATTTTCTCCCCATATTATATATATTTTTGAGGTTTGGGATGTACATTTTCCCCTCTCCTCTTAGTTGAGGTCCGGTAGGTGCCTTACCCTACATTAGAACATTTGTTGTCAAAATATCATTCATGCTTGTTGATTATTATTGCGGTAGATAAATCTTGGCAAAAGTTCTTAAATCTTAATTATTATACTTGCCTCATACTTTTGACTCTCTTAGTATAGTGGATCTTTTATTATGCAATGTTTTTATTTATAATTGCCCTTATCCTTTTGATCGACACATACTTTTATCTCTCTCTTGCTGAGTGATCCCAACCACCCAGGTATAGGATCATAGTGCGTAGTTGAAGCTTGGTGACCTTGCCTAAGGATAGGGATTAAAGAGTTCAACCTTGTATCTTGGACATAGCTGCCTATATATTAAGTTGTTTTTCCTTGGAGACAATATTGATTTGGTTTGAGTCTTGCTCTACCTAGATCTTGTTGTTGTGTATACATTTGTACACCCTTTTGGGAATTTTGTAAAGTACTCTTTATACAATTGAATAGTCAAAGTTTTAAAATTCCACTGCCACACATTGATGTTTTTGTTTACCATAATTTTAGTAGAGAGTTGGGTTTTTATCTCAGCTCTTTACAGAACATTAGAGGCCTCCACAACTTATTAGCATAGATCTTCTATCGGTCATATGTTTCCATAACTACTATTTGACCACCAATATCTAATATGTGACCTTTTGTACTAGATGTCACCCAAAAGCTACCTCTCCCATATCTCTTTCTAAGACATATGCAATGAGCTTTACACACAATACAAAGGCTCATACAGATCCATCTTCAAGGTTTCCTATTACTTTTTATTATAATTAAACTCAACCAGTATTGTTGTAAATGCATAGGTTAGGGTAGGGTAAAGGCTTATCCTTACCCTTACCCGTGTCAAAGTTGCGGGTCAAGGGTAGGGTAATTGCCCTTTTATGGAAAACCTTTACCCTACCCTTACCCCCACCCTTTTAACCGCATGATAAATAGGTAGGGTAACGGGTGAAAAGGGTAAACCAATATTATGATAGATATATGATATTTTTACTAATAATTTCACCCTATATCAAACAAACAACACTCCTAAAACTAATTTATAACAGTAATGGTTATGGCTTTCATAGGCATTAACATATGTATTATAATATGAAATTATTAACTCAACCTTATATTGATGGATAAATGGGTGAAGCAGGTATGAAACCTTATCCCTTACCCTACCCTCTTTGGGTGCAAGTAAAGCAGGTAAATAGTAAATGGGTGGTGGGTAAAAAATATAATTACCCTTACCCTACCCTACATGTTATGGGTATTGGGTGAAAGAGTGATACCCTACCCATTTATAGCCCTATAAGCTAGGATAAGGCTAATGCCCTCATTTCTAGAAACTTTTAATAAATTGCGACTTAAGTATTCATGTCTTCCTTTATCCCCTGCCCTACCATAGAGAATAAAGAAAATTTTAAACCTAAGCTATGTACCCAAAACACCATGTAATTTGTCTTAGAATCTAGGTGTGAATTTGTGATTGCAAATATGACACTATGGGAGATAAGACTTTGGTCAATGTAACTTTTTTCTGAATATGTATCCATGTTGTATTATAAAGTATATGTGGATTAAGATATAAAGAAAATCACTAAGCTTCTTTTGTCACGGTTACAGAACCGTTTGTTACTTTAAGTCCACACTCTGAATGGCTACAAAGACAAAGGTGAGTGAACTTGAGCCTCCATCTCTAGAATGGAAGATACAATTTCACACAAGCTATATATATGAAAAAGGAAATAACAAAACTAAAGATATAAAAAAATATTAAATGTAGGGATAAGAGATATGTACCCATTCCTATATCAAGAGTACCCATTGTGTTTAATTTTAGAGAATAGAGTCTACTATGCAATGGGCCTTCATTTGGAAACTGAAAATTTGATACACACAATATATTGCTGCTAAAGCATTAAGTACACTATCAGAGGGCAAGTGAACATAGTTTAAGTGTAAGACCCTTGACCTTGCTTTATGGTTGAACTTGCTTTATTATCTTAATTAAGTGCTTAAAACATTAATCAAACCCTAAGATGTGCTTTGATATCACGTGACAAAGCCAAGTTTCAAGTTTGGTCCAGTTTTGACATTACTTGAGTAAGTTTTGCTATATATGTGCTTTTAAGGGCTTTTATGCAATTTTCCAATATCTAGGGTTTTTTGGTAATTTGTCACATGTATGATGTTCCTCTTGATATTTCATATCATGTTTGATATAGTTTTACCTTGTTCCGCCTTGTTGCACCATTGGTTTAGTGGTGACATCAACCTTGTGTTGAGATTAGGGTTTCCTCACCTTGATGCCCTAATTTAATGGTCTCCCCTTTGTGTTGGGATCTGATGATCCAACTTTAGGTGGTTGGATCTGATGGTTCTCTTGAGTGTCTTGAGGGTCAATGGTTTGTCTTTAAGGCTCCTTGGTTGACGGTTCTCTATGTGAGGTGCAACAACCAATGGTGATGATAGGGTTTTGTTTTGGTGGCCAAGTGATGACCTGACCTGATGAACCACTTGTTGTTGACAAAAGATGGTTTCTCTGGGGTTGTCATCTGATGGTTCCCTTGGTGTTAAGAAATTATGGTTGACCTGGATTTGCATGGATGAGATGTTTCGACCTTGGACACATGACATGCATGGCTTGACACCTCTACGTTCCTTTCTCTTTCACCCAAATGAGCTCTTAAACACTCCCTTCCTCTTCTTTCTACTTGGAACTTGTCCCTCTTTCTTGGTGGAGAAGAAGGAGCTCAAGGAAGAAGAATCTTGGCCAATCTTTCTTACATGCACATCTTGGGTTTGGATCACCATCTTCTTGGTTGTTTGGAGCTTCCTAGCTTTGTTTCTTGACCTAAGCAAGTAATATCTCCTTTTTTATTCCATTTTCATTGCTGCCCTACATTCTCTCTCTTTCTTCTTGGTCAGATCCATGGTGTTTCTTGGTGAAGCATGTGCTAGAGGTTGAAGAACACCTTCCTTCTTGCTTCTTTGACCTAGGATTTGCTTGTTCTTAGAGAAGGAGCTAGCTTGGACGTGTGGATTGCTTAAGATAGGGTTTCTTCTCTCTCTCTTCGAGCTACCTTCCTACTTGGACCTTATTATTCTTCTTTGAGGCAAGTTATATAACTTTCTCCATGTTTATTTCTTACTTCTAACTTGCGTGTACGACATCTTTCTCTGAAACATAGTGCTAAGTAGAAAGATGCTATCTTTGCCTAGGGTTTGAGCTTGTATGGTAGTTTTTGAGTAGATAACCTTCCTTGATGTACCTATAAACCTTGTGCACGTTCCTTCCTTGGAAGTGGGAGCTCTAGACCTTGAACGCATGTGGAAATTGATGGTTTTGGTCCCCTCAAACAACGACTTTCCTTAGGTGTTACACACTATTTTCTACCTTGTTTCATGATCTGATGGTTTGACTTCTTGTGTCAATTGATGGATAGGACTTAGTTGTTGTTTTGGACCTTCTCTTGTGCTTGAAACTAATGGGTATGTTTCCCCTCACAACTTATGGTCTTAGTTCTCTCATCAAGTGGTTTGATTGATGGTTTTATAAGCTCTATCAAATGATGGTTTTACTTGATGTTGTTGATATGTTTTCCACCTAGTATTGACAACTAATGGATTCAATGGGTTCACTATGTCATGACTCGATGGCTTTACTAATTCCATGATTCAATAGTTCACAACCAATGGTTTCATTGGTTGCAAGATTTGATGGTCTTTCTTCTTGGCAATATCCGATGGTTCAGTTGGTTTCTCACAAATGATGGTCCACCTATTTGTTCACAACCGATGGGCTACCTAGGTCAGGATATGATGGCTCTTCTAGGTCCATGATTTGATGGCTTCCCTATATATAAGATCCAATGGATTTCAATGTGCATGATTCAATGGTTTTACTTGCATGGAATCCAATGGTTTTGTCTACATGACACTCGATGGTCTTGTTGAAGGTTTATGTTTTGGCTTGAATATATCCATGCACCGATGTAGATTTTAGCTGTGAAGGTTTGTGCTTTGACCTAAGTAAGTGTATGAGCTGATTGTTAGTCATGAATGCTGATTTGTGACATCAAGCTCAATATACCTAGCTGAAACTAACTGTAATGCAATTAAAGGATGATGGTTAATCATATTCAGCTCCCTTATACATTGATATGATGAAGTAATATTCTCTCAATGTTGTGGTAATCTTAATATGTTACCCCATGAACATAATAGCTCTTTAATGCAATGTTTTTCTGAACTTGTGTATCACAAGTATGATAATGGTTTTTTGAACCTGTCATAAGTTGTGGAAAGATAATGATGTTCTTGCAAGAGGTAATGTGATGATCTTAAGGACCTTTGGGGATGGTTTAAGTCCTAATGGAGTTGTAACCCTCTTTATGTGTAATAAGGATTGGTATCTTGTGGTGATGTGATAGGGAATATATGTCATACATTTTATATATTCTATACTTGTTATGTCCTAATGTTTTTGTAGAAATTTTGTAGGGTTTATATGTAAGTTGATTGATATAGTCTTAACTCACCCAATTGGCATTAACTAATCAAGTGAAACCATAATCGTGTAGGCCATATTCCGTAGAACTATCTAGTATCAAGACTTGATGGATAGGGAAATAGGTATTCTAGAAGGAAGCCCAGATTCATAAACTGTTGAGTATATGCAGATGCAAGAGACTAGATGTCCTTGTTATATTGTTCCTAAGATTTGGAGGATGTTTGTGGTTATACCTCAGATTGAGAGTGGTTGAGGTTATGTATCAGATATATGTTCATGTGATGTTGTTGAGGATAGCTACGGTTGAGCCTCAGATGATAGGGTTATATACCCATGATTTCTAGTGTCATGACCTATATACCAAGGACAGACTAGTGTGATTGCATCTTGACTTATATGTCACTGAGGTGGACTCATACTAACTGAGGGGATGAGATCTTTGGATTATGGATATCCTAGATCTTGAATTGAACATATTATGACTTCACAGTGGTTAGTTGGAAGTTTGAGTGGTATAGATCAAACTCCCCATGACTTAATAAAAGATGTAATCTAGCCATGTAGCATATCCATTTAGGGTTAAATATGATTTACATTGGTTGATAACCCTAGCCTCGTTTCTTATAATGTTTAGTTGATATATGATGCGGTAAGAGGAATCAACTGTATAGAAGGTGATAGATTTATTTGTTCCTCTATATATTGTGGTAATCATGTTTTACCTATTTGTTTTGCATAGTCTATTTTATCCTATTAATCTTCTTAATTACAAAGCATGTCATAATCAATATCATTGTTGAGATTTATATCTCTTGCTAGGACATGGGTCTGACCTCGTGGGTCACCACATCTTTTAGGTGATCGTCAGTGACGTCGTTAGGTTCATGGAGGTGAGAAAGAGCAGCTTGGGGAACAGTAGGAGAAAAAGGTTGGCTAGTGTTAGTGTGTCCTAGAGTCATCTCTGTACTCTCAGGTCTGAGTCGGGGATGTTTTGTAGAATCAACTCGAGCTTTGGCTATAACCCAGTGTTGTACATGGCATATATATTTATGTGGAATACATCTTTTGTATACATGTTGTGACTGAGGCCACTGGATTAATATGTAAATTCCTGATATGGTATGTGATATTATGGATGTTTCTAGACTTATATAAAAATGTTCCTGAACATGTTAAAGATGTTTATTTTGTTTTAATTATCCCCTTTTCTTTCTATGTGGTTAATTAGCGAGGGATCACGTGTTTTGGTTTTGAGTAATATCATTTAGCATGGCGGTGTGCCAAATTAAGAGTATATAAAAGCTTCCTTTCTAGAAATCTCATATATTAAACAAGAAGTAGAAACAAGATGAAAATAACTAATGACATACTTTTATACAAATCATGCTTTGTGTTTCTTCATCCATTATATCAGCGTAGGCCTTTTGACCACTTCCCAAGGAAGGGTCGTTGAGTGACATTTAAGCCAAAGAAAAATATGTACCCATCTCATCGGGAGGGTTTCAAGACTAACATGTCATGAGTTAATCCTATCATATGGTACATTAAGCCTATCGCCAAGAGCTAACCCTTTTCATCATACCTTGTTCCGTTACCCAAAAATTTTAGGCAAGTACACAAGGATATATATGGATTTCTCTAAGTTATGTTTAGTGCTTGTCAACATAGCATAATCCAAAATGAAATTAGTAATCACAGGAACAATATCTCAATCGAGTAATTATCTAGCCTAGTGTTCATGCGGCATACATACAAGCCAATATTATAGTAGGGTCAAGATATTAAGTGTACCTTGTGAGTAGTGAACAAGAGATAAATCATGAGTGAGATTCCTAGAGAAGGCCCAAGACAACATGAACTTAAGATATGAAAATATATAAGATGAATTCCTTGATTAACATGGTTTTGTTAATATACACATGAAACATATCATGTGGATGTTATCCTAAACCAGGTGTCAAATGGTTCAAGTATGGTGTCATCTTGTCAAGCATGCATGCATCAATTCTGCATAGCACAAGTATCAACATCAAGCACTAGGTCTAGGTGAACCATCCACATCAATAGTGATACTAGATAAAAATAATCTCTTATTCTAGATAGGGAGAGAATGAGATCATATTTCCATCAAGGTTTAATCATATAAGATCATAACTAGTCATATCAGGTCAATTTCATGTAATAAGGTCCCATTTCCAAGTCATATGATCATGAGAGAAAAAATGGGAGATAAGGTGAGTATTTTAGTGCTGCTTGATGATTAAACTACTGATTTGAAGTTCTAAAACATTTTAGTATGTCATAGAAAGGTTAGATTATAACAATCAACATGTGCATTTACATCACATTAGTCATCACATGTATGTCATGTATGTATATGAGTGTGTTACTTGAAAATTCGAGTCAAAAATCATTATTGAGTCTAATTTGAATATGAGAAAAGATATTTAAACATTAAGGATCCACTTTAGCACAAGGATCAAAGATCCAAACCTATAAGTACTTAAACATCACATTTAGGGCATATAAGTGTAAAAAGGTGAGTTCTTAGGGTATATGAGACTCTTAAGGCAAATATGCTTACGGGACAAGTCAAATATGTCATAAAGCATTATAAAATTCTTTGATTTGAGGATTGGTGATTAGATGATGAAAAACTAAACTAGAATCCTAAATTTGATCAAGCATGCATATAAAAGAACCATTTTAGGTCAAAGGTAGTTATAGAAGGTTAAGATGATCATTAGAGTTCATTTAGATGGTCCAAGTCCTAAATCATAGAAAAATTGGACTAATGTTAAGTGATTTAGGGATATAATCAGATTTTAGAACACAAAGAATTAAGTCGCAATAATTATCTTCAAAAGTCTCAAAGTATGCACTTTTGCAGAAATAGTAGAAATACAAGTAGATTTATGGTTCAAAACTAGTTTCAACAAACATATCTCGTCGAGAGGATAAAAAATCATATATTATATGCCATGAATGGCCAAACGATGTATGAAATATCGTTTTTTGTAGATTTAAATGAAAACTATATGGAAATGGGGGGGTTATTACCAAAATTATGTGTATGATGCAGGCCATTAGATTGAGGTTCATGGTGGATGCACTTGGATCCAACAATGCTCAACCACTGTGCCCACCCATGCAGGCTAGGGCCACATATTTGTGCTTTTCTCAATGCCCAAAGTTACATCCTAACACTCCTGGTCACGGATAGATGCTTCCAATCAAGGTCAAATGCTCCCCAACTGCGTAGCGTCCTCTTCGTGAGCACGATCAGCTGCATGATCCTCAACAAGAGATTCACCAAGGAATGATAGAAGGGTAGGGTCCTTTGTGGCACAAAGACGACAAGTGCTGGTCAGGTCCAATGACTCTCCGTGACCTCCTATGGTCCTTCTTGCTTGATGGGGTCAACAAGACAGGGTACCTCCTTGGCTGCCGTTATGGTTGTAACAAACCTAGACTGGACCAATTTGATCCAGATCAGACCAAGACCTAGTTAAAAGTAGATTCATGGATCGAGGGTCAAATTGATAACAACCGGTCTGATTCTGGGTCAAAATTCAAAAATCAAGAATCAGACTGGGACTGAACAAAAATCAGACTGGATAACCAAAATTCATACACACCATACTACAAAATATAAAAGATCTATGTTATAAAATATAAAAGAACTATAAATAATTTGATAAGCCCGTTGCAGTTTGGTAATGTAAACCTGGTTACTAACTAAATTCTTACAAATTGAGATGGTAACAATTTATCATTATACACCTATTGGGAGCATTACTAATATAATAAGACACATAATAACACATTCCAAACTAATTGTCATTAATTTGTAACACACATAAAACTAACATTTACAATTATACTAAAATTGCATTTTACGGTAATTAATATGTAAATAATGTAGTTCTCGAATACATAATACATTAATTGATTAACAATCCAATTCATGTTTAACACCCTTTCAATATTTCATCGCCTCAATGTAATATAATATTCAAATTTATTTAGTTGTTACTCGATACTTGTATAGTGTAATGACCAATGTTATTGACATTTATTGAAATAATGACATATTAGTGTATAGACCACAAAATTAATATACCTATTGTTAAATTCTAGAATAATTAGTAATGTTATAAATATCCCTACAACCCGTCATAAATATGATATTTAATTAATATATACAATTTTTTTTATATTATCTGCTCCAACCAATCTAGATTAGTTTCTACTGACTTTGGACTGAACCGGATCGAGGACATGATTTAAGAAGAATAACAAATTAGACTGAAAGGAAAATCAATCCAAGACTGAATTAGATCGAATAGTCGGTGCGGCCCAGTCCACCAGTGTGGACCAATATATGTATAACCCTAGGTTTAGTGACAAAGCCATGAACAGACAAAGGGGAGGATGATGATGGGGGCATTTCTGTTGTGAGTGAAAGAGATGAAAAAGTGAGTTAAATGGAATAGGAAAGTGAGGGAAGATGAAAGGGGCTCTTAATTTTGTTCAAGGTGTAAAGAAGATGGTGTATTGGTAAAGCCTAGATGATGGAAGGTGGCAGCAACACCACCTCCGCCGACCCTTGTACGGAGGTAGGAGAAGTGTCCTTGGTCATTGGATTAGAGGACATGGATCCATGGGATATGATCTGAGGGTCAAGAATAGATAAAAGAATGACACGAACCCAAATTCTTGACATGGCAGCCAAGGGTCTGCCTCCATATGGGTCGCACACCAATATTTGTCCCACTAAGGCTAAAAAACCCAATAAAATCAAGGTAAAAATATGATTACATTGAGAAATTTCAAATGAGCATATCTCTCTCATCCTAGATCTGAATCGAGTGAAATTTGGTGTGGTGGAAATGTAAGAGTGTCCTCTATATAATGAGCATAAGATCATGGTAAAGTGAGAGACAAATATGATATCAAAAGGGGATAAGATATGATGATATATTAATATAGGTGCAAGCTTGGTTTCATATCCAGTTGTGTGCCACTATTTGTATGTGAACTTAAGTCAAGACCAAAAAGCATTAAAACATATAGAATAATGAAAGTGATGGCTTGAGTGAGAAATTTGTGGGAAGATGAAATATATAACGTAAACATGTAGAGAGATAAAAATCCAAGTTCTCACATCCTCTCCACCTTAAAAGGATTTTGTCCCCAAAAATAACCAACCCATCAATCTGGATTTGGGTTTCATGTTTGTTATCATAACAACTCAGTACTACTTCAACATCGACACAATTTCATTATTGAGCAATTGGGCATCATAGTCAAATCATAGTCACATTGATCAATAAGCAGGAAAGATCATCACATGAGTTAAAATTTGGAGATATTATCCTATAGATAAAAAATATAAAGAGATTGCATTTTAGGTCACACAAATAGAGATCTTAAATCAAGAGTGCATCACGACTTGCAATCCCAACATTTAGGGTCCTAGATTTTGCATTGACCTAGGTGGGGTTATACATCCATGATCGAGATTTCATATTCCAGAAGTTCAAGACAAACATAATATTTGCAATTGTTATTCCATGTATGGATAGACCCACCCTAATCCACATGAGAGCTAACCCTAAGTAATAAATCAAGAGAATCAACATAGTCATCATTTCACAATTTTTGAGTTTTGGGAATAGTGAATGTCATTAGTCACATACCAAGGGTGCTCTTAGGATGAAAATAGTGTGATCATAGGAGTCAAATTGAAATCAAGATCGTTAATTTTGAGTCAAGATTTCATTACTCAATATCGTATTCAAGTTTGGACATCAAAGTCTTAGGTCCCAACATTTCAAAACTAGGTTTTAGATTCCTATTTAGATTTTATAGTTGATCATCAATCTATGCTAAAAAACCGAGTAACATTTTGTGGTATCAATAATAAATTCATAGTCATGCTATTCATGATTTATGGATCATTGATCTAGGTCTTTATAGGAAGCCAACCACAAGCTATAGTCAAAATCACCATATTTCAAGATCATAATTAAATCAAAATTTAAAGATGTAGTGCCAATATCACTATGGATTTGACCTTATGAGACTTAGGTCAAGAAATCAGAATTGGATGGAAGGGGTTACCTATCTAAAACTCTAAATAATCATCAAAGGGGAAAATCAGAGGCAATCATAATTGTGATGTGAACTAGGTTAGGGGACATACACTACCACAAGCACATTAGTGATCATAGTCATGAACCATCAAGCTTACCAAAATAGAGAGATAATTAATTATTAAATCATACTTCATAAGGTCATGAGATCAAAGATCAACATTCACAATAGAATAACCTAATTTCAATTGCAAACTTTAAGTCATAATATTGTTTTGTAACCTTAATAGATCAAGGAAAGGAATTGTAGTCATAAATAGGGAAGTCAAAATAGAGTATCACTACTACAGATATGACGTCTAATGTCACTTTTTATGACATCAGTTCCAAAGAAAAATTGACACCACACTTTAAACAACATCAGTTGTACAGATAAACCATCATGATAGATCAAGTCCTGCCAAATTAGAAAATGCACGTGTACCTCTTTAACTATAATGCCAGATTTATTAATAAAAAATCAATGTCTTAGATAAACTACGAAATACAATTTTTAGTGGAAAAATGCATCTAAAACTTTCATATTGGCGTCGGATTTGCGATTAACTAATGATAAAGAGTTTGCACCATTTCCCCACAGAAAAAAATTATTCCCCAAAATTACTTCTTAGTCATCAAGTTTGTTAAGTAACCAGAGACTAAGTCCCCTTGCTGAGACCCACTTTTTTTTAATTGGAGAATGGTCTTTGTCATCCGTTTCAGGTAAGATAGTGACATATAATTGGTTTCATGTCATGTCCCCATGAAAATATTTTCCCTCGAATTGTTTCACAGTCGTTGATTTTTCTTACAAAACCAGTGACTGTGGCCCAACCACAAGGTTAGTTTTTTATTTGGATAAGGAGTTCGTCGTTGTTTTTTTCAAACTCAACTAATGACTATGCTTAACTATATCGTCGGTCCATATAAAGAACTGATGACTATGACCCTACCTGAGATCTATTTTTTGTTTTGATAAGGAGTTAGTCATTGATTTTTCTATTACAACCGACGACTATGTTCTAATTGTATCACCGATTTGTCCTATGAACCGATGACTATAGGCCTAACTCCAAGTCTTTTTTTTGTTTAGATATGGAGTTATCATTGGTTTTCTCTTTCTAATTGACGACTTGGTACTTAATAGCCAGTTATGGGCATGCAACTGAAGACTATCATCCACTTAATAGCACCCACAACATTTCTCCCCCATTCTCTATTTCATCACCTACAATACCTAGCACCTGTGATTTTTCTACTAACTCTACCACCTTCTTCTGCCACTACTCATGCTCTACTTTCCACCATTGTTGAGGTAGTCACCGCCGCCTGCTGCTCAGGCTGTCACCATTGCCGCCACCTGATGTGCAGGCCGTCGCCACCACTGCTTCTCCTTCACAGAGCCTCTTCCTTTGACACTTGTCCTTCACAAAGCTACTTCCGCTTCTCCTTCACAGTGTGGTGACTTTCTCCTTCATAGAGCCACTGCCGCTGTCTTCACAGAGCCATCGACAATCACCTGACAAGCAACCATCTCCGACAACCACCTCACATCTCCGACAACCACCTAACATACATCTGACCTTCTAGGATTTTTTTTAACTTGTAATTGTTGATATGTTATTATGCATGTATTATTTGTTATTAAATTCTACATTATATTATGATTTGTAATGAAAATGCATTATTATGTATTATTTTAGGTCACTAAATTCTAGTTGTACATCTAATTATAATTTATAATTATGAAAGATGAAATGTAACTAGGATTTTAATTTTGAATTGGAGAAACTATTTGGGTTAATTGTTCAATTTAGGTATAGGTGCAAGTATTGTGTGTTATGTTAGCTGACTAAGTTCTAGTTGTATATCTAATTAGAATTTACAATTATGTTTAGAAAAAATGAATTGATGATAAAAATGTGTAATGATAAATTAGTTAGTTCTTGATGATACATTGATTCAAAATTCTTATTAAATTATATGAGGTCAAAAGACTTCTCAAATTGAATGATGAAATGTAACTAGGGTTTTAATTTGGAATTAGAAAAACTATTTGGGTGCATCGTTCAATTTGGGTATACGTGATTGTATATTTGGGTGCATTGATCAGTCTAAATATGTGATGTTTCTAAGATCTACCATATCTTGATAAACCTTAAACAGTGATGTTTCTAAGATCTACCATGTCTTGATGAACCTTAACCTTGCTTTCCCTATTATGTGTTGGCCTAGAAACCCGTATGAGATTTACTCATTAGGATTAAATCTTGGAGAGTCCCCAGTTTGGGACTATTCTTGAACAGTTAATCTCACTTAGGATGTAAGTGTATAACTTATATTTTGTTTTCAAGATATTTTGTCATCATTTCCCCATTTGTTCTCTAAGTACATATGTTGGTCGACATTTTCCCATCTACATTGGTGTACTTGGAGAACTGCGAGGAAATGCTGTCAAATTTTTTTGAAATCCGAATACACATTATACACTTACTAGTGAGATTAGGTGTTCAAGAATGGGATAGGTGGTACACACATTCATTACTGAACCCAAACCCTAAACCCTAAACCCTTATCCCTAAATCCTAAATGATAAACCCTAATTTGTAATCCCTAAACCCTAATCATGTAAACCCTAATTCCTAATTCTTATTTTTTCTCTGATCATAGAATGGATAGATCATGGATGTCCATTCCAAATATCTGCACCCCAGAGTTTATTGCTAGTCTTGGCCAATTTTTAAGATTTCTGGAGGAACATAGGAAACAACATGGAGATAGGTTATATTGTCCATATAGGCGTTATGGTAACAACTTGAAAGTCAACACTATTGACAAAATCAAAAGTCATGTCATGTGCAACGGGATTATACTAGGATACACAAAATGGTATTGGCATGGAGAGAATACAACAGTGAGATCAGTAGATGTTGATAACAATACTTGTGTTGTAGAAGAAATTGTTGCCGATGATGTAGATGAGAACGAACTAATTCTGATAGACATGGTTGATGTAATGCTAGATAATTGTGGGGTAGAGCACACTGATCTACTTTCCTTATTTAGAAACATTATGCGTAATGTTGAGAGACTATTATACTTAGGTTGTACTAAGTCTACGAAGCTGAGCATTGTGTTGAGATTATATACTTTGAAGGCTAACAATACATGGAGTGATAAAAGCTTCACGTCATTGTAGTCTTTGTTGAAAGAAATTCTACCTAAAGGAAACAAGCTTCCCATCTCAACATACAAATTAAAGAAAATGTTGTGCCTAATGGGATTGAAGGATAAGAAGATATATGCATGCCCGAATGACTATGTCTTACTTTAAAAGGATTACGTCGATTTGAAAGATTGTCCAAAATGTGGGGAATCAAGGTATAAAATGATGACTTTGTGGAAGTCCAGAACTGGCTCTCCTACCAAGGTGATGTGGCATCTACCTATAATACCATGGTTTCAACACTTGTTTGCCAAGCCCATGGATGTAGAGAATTTAAGGTGGCATGCAGAGGTAAAGAAAAATAATGATGGGATCCTACGACATGCATTTCATTCTCCACAGTGGAATACGATTGATTTATTGTACCCTAAATTTGGTGAATAAGTTAGGAATATAAGAATTTGGCTTTGTACTGATGGGATGAATCCATATGACACATTTAGAAGCCAAAATAGCACTTGGCATGTTATGATTGTTATATACAATCTTCCTCCCTGGTTGTGTATGAAAAATAAGTACGTCATGTTGTCATTATTGATATCGGGCCCTAAACAACCTGGCAATGATATTGATGTTTATCTTGAACCTCTAACTGATGACTTAAAGAAACTCTGGGGAGAAGGTGTGATAACCTATGATGCTTCACGTAGAGAGACATTTCATTTGCATGCTATGTTGTTTTGCACTATTAATGACTTTCCAACATATGCATATTTGTCTGGGTACAGTGTAAAAGGATCCAAAGCATGCCCTATATGTGAAGAGAACACTGATTTAATACGACTAAAATATGGCGACCATGCTGTATACCTTGGTCATCAAAGGTTTCTTCCCAAAATTCATCCTTACCAAAGGTTGCACAAAGCGTTCAATAGATAAAATGAGGAACATAGTGCACCTAAACCTATATCAGGGGAGGTTGTTTATGAAAGAGTAAAAGTCTTCATCAATGCATTTGGTCAGAGATCAAAATGTACCATTCTCACACAGAGTGAAAAATCTTTATACAAGAAGAGGTCAATATTATGGGATCTTTCTTATTGGAGTTCTTTGACCGTTAAACATTATATCGATGTCATGCATGTTGAGAAAAATGTCTGTCATAGCGTCATTGGTACTCTGTTGAATGTACTAGGTAAGACTAAAGATGGCATCAAATCCATAATGGACCTACATGAAATGGGAATAAGGGAAAAACTAACAGAAGTAGTTAGGAGTGTTTGGAAAACATATTTAGCTCCTTCTTATTACACATTGTCTAGAAAGGAGAAGAAAACATTTTGTGAGTGCTTGCTTAATGTTATGGTACCACAAGGATACTCTTCCAATATCTATAGACTGGTATCAAAGAAAGATCTGAAGTTGATAGGTCTTAAATCTCATGATTGTGACACTCTATAACAACAAATATTTCCTATCTCAATTTGATATATACTTTGGAAGCATGTAAGGTTTGCAATCACCAAACTTTGTGTCTTCTTCACCACTATATGCAACAAAGTTATTTATTCTAAGAATCTCGATAAGTTGCAAAGAGAAGTGGTTGTTACCCTATGACAGTTTGAGATGTATATTCCTCCTTCATTCTTTGATACCATGGTACATTTTATTGTCCATATGGTTAGGAAAGTGAATGTTGGGACCAGTTTTCTTGCATTGGATGTATCCTTTTGAACGGTACATGTGTGTTTTTAAAGGTGATGTTTGAAACTGTTATTGGTCTGAAGGGTGTATTATTGAGGGTTATGTGTCCAAGGAGGTTATGGACTTTTGCAATGACTTTCTGAGTTGTAATGAAGCTCCTAAATGACAAGAATATTGAGGACCATTCTAAAAAAGGGACTTTAGGAGAATGAGTGAAAGTAATCAGTCGTGAGCTATGGGAACAAGCTCACTTGTATATTTTACACATCATTAATGAAGTGAGTGTTTATATCACCAAGCATACCAATTTTATCAAGACAAAATATCCTCGATCCAATTCAACGTGGCTTGCTAGAGAGCATAACAAGACATTTATTAGGTGGTTTGAAGACAAATTCTTACATCAAGTATCTCAAATACCAAATAATGTTGCTAATTTTTTTCCTTGCCTTTAAAATAAAAATGAATGTTATGCCTTATGAAGGGTTTGACATAAATGGGTTTTCATATTACACAAACTGTCAAGATGATAATAGTTGTGTCCAAAGTAGTGGGACCACCCTTCAAGCGTCTTCATTGTTTTTTTTTCTAGTGAGAAGGATAAGAGTCCATGTTAAGATAAAATATCATATTATAGTGTCATTGAAGAGGTATGGGGGTTTGACTACATGGATTTCATAATTCCCATTTTTAAGTGTAATTAGGTTGATAACACCAAAGGAATTATAGTGGATGAATTGGGTTTTATATTAGTGAATTTTGAAAAGAATGGCGAGAAGGGTGAACCATTCATAATGGCATCATAGGAAAAGAAAGTATTTATATTGATGATCCTGCAAATGAAAAATTGTCAGTTGTTCTTCATGGTAAAAGGCAGTTCATTGAAGATCTTATAGATGAAGAAGAGTATTATGACAAGTATGATGACTCAAGTCCATTCTCAGTTGGCTTGCCAACACCAAATATTGAAATTTCTGCGGACTTATATGTGCATGGAGATCACACCGAGGGAATGTTAATTGATAAAAGATCCCAATATTAGAGGCATTCTTTTATTTTTTTAAATGTTAGATGTGCATTTTACAATCTTATAATTTATTATTTGACTATTTTTTATATGACATTTTTTTAGATGGCATCTAACCATGAGTATGATGAACGTGATGATGATTACAATGAGGATGAGCAACATAACAATGTGCACCTTGACACTGGTGTAAGTTGTATTGTTTTATTATAGAGATGTGCATTTTACAATATGTATATGTTGTTGTATTTTTGTATAGTTTTAACGCATTTATAAGTTATATATTCTTATGACCTATATGCTTTTTTTGCCAATTTTAGGTTGAGGATGGACACCCTAAGGATATTTTTAAGCTTGATTCGCAACATTGTCAGTGTGAAAAAAATAAAGGGCGTCACCATGATGAACAAGTTGATACAACAAAGGGGTAACGAACCAAAGTTGGTCATTGAGTTTGATCATGCAAGGAATCCTTTTGGAAAGAACCGCAACTCTTTTGTGGCATATCTAGGGGTTCTTACTTGTGTCCATTGTAGTGTACCAGTAGAATCTTAGCATAAAATTAATAAAAGCAAGAAAGTCTTCCTATGGAAAGAACTATGTGTGAGATATTATCATTTGCAATTATGTTTTTAAAGCTATTTACAATTCTATTTTTAACAATACTCTATTATGCTTATGAACTTTTGATAGAATATTTGACCTGGATGAAAAACTGCATCCGAAAAAGGTGATGACACGTTGTGGGAGGGTACTAAGGAATTATAGGACAAATCTGACAATACTATACATATGGGACGTTGAGAAGAGGAAGAAGTCAGCCACTAAGCAATGGAGCTATCTTAACCCGAAGATGTGGGAGGTGTTTGTTGATATGAAAAATACTGATGAATTCAAGGTATTAAGCCTCACTCCCCATTTTGAATACATTCTTATGAATTCATTGTTTTACCTTGACCTTGATTGTTATGTTTTACTTACCAATTACTATTGATGACTGTTTTTAACCAGGATGCAAAAGATGCTCAAAGAGAAAGATGTCCAAAGAATGTGCACAACCATACGTTGTGGGTCCATTTGGCTATGTCCATCTTTGCGAAAAGCTACTTTAGGTGTCTTCTTCTCAGCAACCTACTCTTGGGACTGTTGAGTCCTCTACTACTACTGAACCTCTACTTCGCCATGATCTATAGATAGTTGGGAGACAAAAAAAAATGTAGATATACCCAACCCCACAACCATTGAGGAGGCTGTAAAAGTTGTAAAATTCAACTCTCAAAGCAATTAGTATTGATGATTGTTATGTTTTACTTACCAATTACTATGGATGATGATTAGATAGCTCCATGAGCAAAGGAAACAAGGAAAGTTCATCCCTGAGGACAGAAGGGATGAATTGATAGTTTCTCTAGGTAACCGAAAGCATCCTAGGCATGTTAGGGTTGGAGGCATTGGTGTTTGTATAAGAGCGTTCTTTGGGCCATCAAAGTGTAAGCCCAAATCTGTCCAGAAAGAGGGATTCTCAAAAGTGGAGGTACAAGAGTTAATTGCAAAGGGAATTTAGGAAGCAATGAGCCAATATCGTGCTTCTCAATAAGATCCTTAGACAATACCTAAGTCACTCCACTCTTCATATGAGGTGGACCCTCCTACAACTGAGGTGGTTGGGAGTAATATTTGGACCTTCCACCTAACACATCCAATGTAAGTATTTTTACGATGTAGTAGTCTTTCAAAATGATTTGTATAATACATATAACACTCTATGTAAATTGGTAGGGGTTGAGGAAATGCCATCTTAAATTATAAGAATATGTGTTGTTGTGGGCATAGCTTACCCATGCCTTCATGATTCATGGTGCACCGTTGCCTGCCAATGTAGTTCGTGTGATGTCGAACCTTGTCTACACCCCTTGGAAGTAGACTACACTACCATATGACCACCCAAGCATGAAAACATAGGTGATGTAGAAGGTGGTGTGGTCGCGTGGCCCAAAGGTAGAGTTATCTATAGCGATGTGTGGTAAATTTATATTGTGTTTGTATCTTTATATACATGACACCATTTCCATAAGATTATATATGTACAAGACATAGCACCTCAGAAACCACCTTCAGCGCGTCCTCCACCTCCAACTGCACCTCCTCCTCAATTACCTGGTTGGCTTGCAAAGATCCTATTCAACTTGATAGGTCCTCAATGAAGGGGTATGACACTATGGATAGGCAAACATGAAGAAGGGTCACATCTCATGGTTTTTATTATGGATGATGCTTTAGGTCAACCTCATGATACTAGTAAATTTTTTTAAGATGTTTTGGAGTTGTTTGGTTATGTTTGTTTGAATACATCTATGATATAACTTTAGATATGATGAGATTTTATATAGCTATATACCTCATTATATATATATATTGATTTGTTTTCTTATGTATTTTTTCATACATGATATATGTTTTTGCAACCACTTACATAGGGTCTGTACAAAGTTTTGAATGCCCCATGTGGCATTTCTAGTTCCATCCTTGATTAGCTATGTAATTAAATACACTGCATCTATTACCAATACTTCTCTACCACATTTAGATATTTCAGTAAAAATAAAAAATGCATGATGTTAGATCCATATAATGTTGAGTAAGTTTACTTACCCTATTTATAATTTTGGCATAATAAATTACATTTCATTGTGGATTTTGAGTTATTTTCTGTTTGCCTTCTTATCACTTAGGAATAAACATTGGGTGGCATTGGTCATTGTCCCTACAATGCTAACTGTGTTTTTATTTAGATCCTAAAAGTGACAAGATAGACAATGGGGAACACGACTTAAAAAATGCCTCACGTGAGTAAATGTTTATATTTATATTCATTAATATATGCATATATATGTATATATATATATATATATATATATATATATATATATATATATATATATATATATATATGGGTGTTCATTCATTGCCCGCGCGGGTAGCATGGATGTTCGCTACCCTGCAGCCAAAAAAGTAACTCTCCTAGCTAAGAAAGTAACTCTGCTGGCCAAAAAAGTAACTCTGTACAAAATATACAACAGATATATATAAGGACGGGTTTTTTTATTTTGGAGGGGCAAATGATATTATTTTTGGCTCAAATTTTTTGGAGAGCTAGACAAAATAGTCCTCTACAATTTTGAAATTTGTTTTTTGAAAAAAAGTGATTGGAAGGGTGGGCGGGTAGCTACCCGCGCGGGCAATAAAGATGGGCCCTATATATATATATTTATATATATATATATGGACATTTTTTAATACCCACATAGATAGCCTGAATTTCTCTACCCGACAACCAAAAAAGTAAATGTTCTGACCAAAAAAGTAATTTTGCTATCAAAAAAAGTAACTATGTTGATCAAAAAGTAACTATACGACTAAAAAAGTAATCTCATACAAAATACACAGCAGATATATATGTAATTGTGTTTTGAAATCTGCTGTTACAAACGTAACTATCTATGCATGAAACTCAAAAGTTTACAAGGTAAAGTAACCATCTAAATGTCAAAAGTAACCAACTTGAAAAAAAGTAACCAAAATGGGGGGCAGATAGTTACCCACGCGGGCATTAAAGATGGGCCATATATATATATATATATATATATATATATATATATGACTATTTACTAATGTAATTCAATGTGTTACATTAACATATAGGTCTATAAAAGAATTCAAAAAATCTAGAGGAAAGGTGGACAAGAAAAAGAAAGTGATAGCTTGGGAGAATGTTGAAGTAGTTTTCTGACTCCAATGCATATTTATGCCAACTGTGCTTACTTTTATTTATTAACGTTATGTATGTTGAAATTTATAGTGTTTTGTACAAGATAATGATTGGGCATGCAGATACTATGTAATGCGGTATATGGACGTGATTGTTAGATATGGGGCACTAGACATCAATGAGATATAAAATATAATATCTATATATAGTATTGATCATCATAAGTATATAGTCTGATTAGATAATATGAAAATATCAGACTTATTAATTACATACATCACTATCTTTAAATGAAAGACTTTAATATGCAAGAAAATCTAGAAGACATACGAATGTCCTATACGACAGAACAACTAGATGAGATACGAGAATAATGGATACAAGACTTTGAAAAGGAAGTGAACTTTGAATTTTATTGGGATAAGGAATGGCTTTTCTAAAGTTTGATGTCATTATTTCTATATAGATGTGGTGCTTATGACTTCTTGCAACTTTAAATTTGATGCGAGTAAATTATTGGTGCATATGTGAATGATGATATACATACATGTGTGTGAATGTGAAGATGAATGAATGAATTGTGTATGAATGAATGTATTGTGTTTCTACATGTCATGAAAATTGATTTGGTGTATATGAAAATGAAGTATCATGTGTGTGAATGCATGTGAAGATTTATGTTTGCACATGTGATGAAATGGAATTGGAGAATGAATAAAGTTATATGCATATTATGTTTGTTATTGTAGGTTTGGTGGCATGTTGTTAAGATGAACTCATAGGATGTTGTTAACCTACTGTTTAGAACTCTAGTTCTAAATACAGGTTCTGCATTCTACTGACCAGTCGTGCAGTAGGTCTGTAGGCCTACTATTTAAAAAAAACTTAGTTGTCAGTTGTAACAAAAGAAGCGACACTACATGATTGAGTCATTGGCTTTGGAAAAATAAATGACATTAAAGAAAAAAACAAAAATGGCCACGGTGGACAGAATGGTCGTGTTGGGTAGCATGTCATATTTGTTAGTTTAATTGATTTCACCACCATTGTACATCATAATCTTCAGTTATATGGGCCGAAACCAATGACAAAAATGCTAAATATGTGTTGCTTGTTACTAAATCGACGACATAGGGTCCTTTACCAGTTACAAACGTGACATGGTATGACTCTTATGATGTCGGTTTTTGTAAGGCAACAGATGCCTCAAACTCCTATATGTGTCAGTTTCTTTTAACCAAACAACTGAGGTTGGGTCTCTGTCATTGGTTTTTCCGTTCCAAAATAACCGACGTCTTAGATCTATGGTTGTAGTGTCACCCACTTAAGTGTTCATCTATAACCGACATTATGTGGTTGTTTCCACCGACTCTAGAGATAGTTTTTTGTACAAGTGTATTCCTAGATTTAGAGTATTATAGGCCATAATCAAGAGTTCATATGATCCACAAGGAAATTTTCCTCTTATAAGGAGTCTTCATATCATAATCTAGGGGTCCAAAGACATAGACATATCAAAGTACGTGGCAAGCTACATATCAATAGGGAGATATTTGCATAATTATGTCTGAGGCTTAATCAAAATAGGTGTGATATAGGTTTAATCAATAGGGACCTCGTCAACCATAAGAAGTAAAACATGAGTTACACCTTATTTCACCATATCAAGTATTTTGCGATTTGTCACAAACATAGAAAACACACGTCTTGATGACATTGACTTTGAACAAACTTTACACATGAGTACATCACTTTCAAGGGTATTTTCATTAAGAAAAGCATGGTTTTAAATTTAGGATCAGATCATGGCATTATTATCTAAATTAATTTCCATGATTTCAAATGAATTTTAACTTTCCCATGCATAAGATACCCAAAATCAAGAAATCATGTGATTAATAATCATGAGAGAAGAACCACATGATATGAGGAGATGACTAACTAATCATCATCTACTTCGGTGTCATAGGTAGTCCTTAAAGAAGAGTTGAGATGCTACAAGGCTGTCTAAAGTTTAGGGGAAGAAACCTAGTCCCATCTTGAATCCACTTGGGATAGGTAGGTGGCAGAGGAACCTCAACCACTACACTAGTTGGATAAGAGG
Source organism: Alisma plantago-aquatica (assembly GCA_963693085.1). NCBI lineage: Eukaryota > Viridiplantae > Streptophyta > Magnoliopsida > Alismatales > Alismataceae > Alisma > Alisma plantago-aquatica. The sequence goes on from OY856412.1 coordinate 758,759,872, forward strand.
TGATTACGAGATAGAATCCCACATTTAACATCATACCTTTTACCTTAGTTTCAGCATTATATATTTTTGTTCTCCATAGGCTCTTAAGATGTGTTATGCCTTATACATATAAAGATGCCTATGTCTATAGCTTTGATACCATTTGTCATGGAATTATTTGTTACCTTAAGTCCAAACTCCTAACGGCTACATGGCCAAAGGCAAGTGAACTTGGGTGTTCGTCCCTAGAATGGCACATATTTTAACACAAGCAAATATATGAAAAAGGCAATAACAAAACTAAATTGATAAGAAGATATTAAAAATGGACATAAGATATATGTACCAATTATATATCAAGAATACCCATTGGTATTTCATTTCAGATCTTAGAGTTTGTAGTGCAATGGATCTTCATTTGGAAACTAAAATTTTGATAAATAGAATAAATTAATACTAAAGCAATAAGTACACAATAAAAGGACAAGTAAACATAGTTTAAGAGTATGTAAAAGTATCTTGGTTCAAAACCTCACATAATAAACAAGAAGTATAAAAAAGGCCCGAACACTTAACAACATTCTTTTGTACAAAGCATATTTTAGGTTGATGTATCCATTGTATCAATGTAGGTCTTTTGACCACTTCCTAATGAAGGATTTGTGAGGGACATTAAGCCAAAGAAAAATATGTACCCTATCTCATTGTGAGGGATTTTTGGACTAACATGTCATAAGTTAACCCTTTCATATGGGATCTCATGGCCATCACAAAGAGCTAACCCTTTTTCAACATACTTTGTGATCTTATCTTAAAACTTTAGGTAGGTACAAGGATATATAATGGATTTCTATAAATTATGTTCAAGGTTTTTCAATATAGTATAATCAAACATGAAAGTACTAATCATAGGAACAAATCTCAATCAAGTAATTATCTAGCGAAGCGTTCAGACAAGCATACTTACAAAAATTCCAATATTATAGTAGGTCAAGAGATTAAGAGTACCTTGTGAGTGGTGAACACACTATAAATCATGAGAGAGATTCCTAAAGAAGGCCCAAGCCAACAAGGACCTAAGATGTAAAGATATATAAAATGGAGTTTTAGATCAATATGGTTTTGTTAATATAAACATGAAACATGTCATGTAGATGTTCTCCTAATCCTAGGTATCAAATAATTCAAGTATAGTCTCATCTTGTCAAACATGCATGCATTGATTCTACATAGCACAAGTAATAACACCAAACACTAGGTCTAGGTGAACCATCCACATCAATAGTGATACTAGATAAAGGTAATATCTGATTCCAAGATAGGAAGAGAAAGACATTATTTCCATCAAGGTTTAATCATATAAGATTATAACTAGTCATACTAGGTCAATTCGATTAAGTAAGGTCAAATTTCCAAGTCATATGATCATGAGAGAACATAGGGGAGATCATATAGGGATTTTAGTGCTACAACATGATAAAACTACTGGTTTGAAGTCTTAAATCATTAGAGCATGTTATAGGAAGGTTAGATTCCAACAATCAACATGTGCATTTACACCAGTTGTCACTTGTTTTTCATGAATGCATATGAGTGTGCTGCATGCAAATTTGAGTCATAAATCATTATATGGTATATTTCAAGGTGAACATAGAGACTTAAACATTTATGATCCACTTTAGCACAAGGATTAAAGATCCAAAGCAATAAGTAAGTAAACATCACATTTAGGGCATATAAGTATACAAAGGTGAGTTTTAGGGTATATGAGATACCCAAGTCAAAGAGGATTAAGATATTAGTCAAGCATGGCATAAAGCAATACCAAATTCAATGATTTCAAGGCTAGGTGATTATATGATGAAAAATTAGACCAAAGTCCTAAACTTGATCAAGCATGCACATAAAAGAACCATTTTTAGGTTAAAGGTAGACATAGAAGGTTAAAATGATCATTATGGTTCATTTAGATGATCCAAGGCCTAAATCATAGAAAAAGTGGACTAAAGTTTACTAACTTAGGGATGGAATCATATTTTGGAACACAAGGAATCAAGGTTGAGAACTGAGTAGCATTTATCATCTTCAAAAATCTCAATGTAAGCACTTTTGGGGAAACAATATTACTATAAGTGGGTTTAGGATTTAAAACTAGTTAATTGCCAAATATCATTGAGAGGATACAAAAATGTATATTATATACCTTGAATGGCCAAAAGTTGCATGAGATACCATTTTAGAATATTTACATAAAAACTATATAGAAATAAGGGGTTGTTACCAAAATTATGTTCATGATGCGGACCACTGGATTGGGGTCCATGAAGGACGTTCTTGGATCCTGTGGTAATCAACCACTGCGGCCACCCACGCGGGCCAGGGCCACATGTATGTGTGCTACTCGATGCCCACAGTCGCAACCTAATGCTCCCAATCACTCCTAGATTCTTTCAATCGGGGTCGGACGCTCCCCAAATGTCATGTAGTGTCTTCTTTGTGAGCGCAAGCAGCCACATAATCTGTGGAGGGAGTCTCCTAAGAGGAACAAGATAATGGTAGGGTAGGGTCCTTTGTGACAAAGAGAGGTGTGGGTCAAGTCCAAGGGATCTCCATAGACCCCCTATGGTCCATCTCACTTTTTGGGCCCGATCGTGGCACAGGTGCCTCTTTGGCTACTATAACGGAACCATGGATGGGTGAAGGGGAGGAAGATGTTGGTGTTATTGCTACTATGAGTAAAAGAGAGAGAAAATTGAGGGAAATGGAAGAGGAAAGCAAGAGAAGAAGAAATGAAGTCTTAATTTTGTTGAAGATGTCAAGAAGATGTCACATTGGTGAAGCATATATGGTGATAGGTTGTGGAAACACCACCTCCATCGACCCTTGTACGGTGGTAGGAGAAGAGGTCTTGGTTGTTTAATCAAAGGAGATGGATCTGAGGGACATATGAGGGTCAAGAATATACAAAAGAAATGACAAGGACCTAAATTCTTGACTTGACAGCCAAGGGGTGCCTCCATATGGGCCATGCTGTAAAGATTTGGCCCACTAGGGCTTGAAAATGCAACTAAATCAAGGTAAAAACATGATCAAATTGAGAAATTTCAAATGTGCATCTCGCTCTCATCCTAGCTCCAACTTGAAACAAAAACGGTGCACTAAAAATGTGAGATGTCATTTATACAATGAGCACAAGATCAGGGTAGAGTGAGACACATAGATGAGATCAAAAGGGGATGAGAGATGATGAGTGTTGATATAGGTGCAAACTTGATTTCCTATCCAATTGAGTGTCAAGATTTGTTATGTGAACTCAACACAAGCTCAAAAAGCATCAAAATGTATCAAATCATGAAATTGAGGACTAGAGTGAGTAGTTCATGCGAAGGTGAAGTATATAGCAAATGTGTGAAGGTAGAAAAAAGTTTAGGCTATCACAATCACTCTACCAACTACTACCCATATGAGATCATAAGCTATACTTATCTTGGGTATATCAATTGTAAAAATATCTGCCACATGATCTAGTGTCACCTTAAAATAAATAAGCCACATTTATGTGTCTATTTTTAGTGATGAATTCTAAGTCAACAAATATACTTACGAATAGCTATTTTCATTGCTTGCCATCATGCACGTTTTCACTTCCTGGGTGCATCACATGCATGGAACCTTGTGCCTCTTCACATTTGACTTTCCTAAGTTAACGTTGCCGAAGAACAAATATATACATAGAAAAAATAGCATTATGTAGTCAAATGAGTAGACACTCTCATGTTTCCAACTATCTATCTTATGCACTACCATATGTATCCACATATTGGTACCTTGCAATTATTCCGTAAGTTCATCTAAAATTGGATCAAATTGCAAGTGTACTTCTTCTCTAGGTAACATCCATACAAAATTTTATCAATCTTGCTCATATAAACATGTTCCTTTTCACGAAATACATAGAATGTAATAAGGCTTTTGGCATATGAGATGAAGAAGAATAATTTCCAATTTTTGTATGAACTACTACAATTGATTTTTGGATGATCAATGGTTGTGTTGTAGTCCATGAAATGGTCTAGCAACCTATGCTTCCTTAACTTCATTTCATTCTTATAAAATATATATTGTAAAAACTTGAGTAGTGTAAATCTGACATGTTTTTCCGTATAAGTAAATCAATAATATATTTTAATATATGATTACAACTACTAGTTCAAACTAATGGATCTGCAACTCCTTTTATTCTTCCCAAACTACTTATAAACATAGGAAATTATCCTTCCATCTTTCAAGAATCTCACATGAATCCTTTTATAGAGGAATTATGAAAACAAAACATATACTTTATTATTATCATGTAGGGTAGAGTAGAAGAAAAAAATAGTTCCCATTTTCGCAAATTGAAAAACCTGCTCACACTATTCATAAACATGTGAAGTATGTATTTTTCTTAGTGAATTTGGTCACAAGAACAAAAATAGTTCATTTCAATTTCTTAGCGGTTTATGGAACATGTGTATATCCCAATTACTTTATGATCGTCATATGTGTAGACAACTAAGCTACGAAATGCCTTAACTTTGGTGTTGTATTCTGATTCTCCCATTGAAATATTGACTCCACCTTCATCAAACATACACAAACAACTAATAAGAAAACACTTAGACCAAATTTCACTGTTTTCAATTAGAACTCACATTTCTCAGAATGAGTCTTATTTTAAGAAAACATAAATATAGACATAGACAACTCTCATTTTTGTGGGATATATAAAGATATCATCAACACATACAACAAAAAATTGATTCAAAAAGTGATGAAACATTACATTCATTATAACCTTGAGGGTTGCTATAGAAATGGTTAGAACAACTAATATAAGAAAGAACTTATAGCAATCAGAACATGTCCTAATGGTTGTTTTTGGAATGCATGGGACCTTTATCGGAAGCTAATAAAAGGCCATTCTCATATTCGTATAATATAACGTTATACCCCCACAACTAGGTGAATACACAATACATATAGGAAATAGATATTTCTTGTTTATGATAAATGTGCTCATTTGCCTATAATTGTTAGAAATTTTCATTATGATTCTTTTTCTGAAAGATATAATTGGTGGTTCCAAGGGAGATGTATCAGACTATAAAAAGCCCTTATCTCACAACTCATGGAATCACTTCTTTAGTTCTTTTCAACTCAATTGGTTCCACTTGTTAAGGTGAATATGCTACTATATTGATCTTAAAATATATCTCATAATATTATAGTATCCCTAATAAATCACAAACAGAAAACTTTAAAACTCCCTCACACCTAGCACATATTACTTTTAGCTATGATTTTTTTCCACCTGATAACTTCAACATCAATGTTGTGCATACTTTCTACTACGAATGTTGACACTAAGGAATATTTTTTAATATTTATTGATCCCTTAATTCTTTGATTGGTTTCTTTGCAATGAAAGCCTTCCTACTTGAACCAACAATCCAACCTCAATATGTGTCTCCCTATGAAATCAATGTCTTAGATCACCTCAAATTATACACAACCACTAAAATGTGATCTAGTAAATTTTTATTTCCAATGTAAGTATAACACAAATCCATAAATCTCTCACCGAACCACATCAAAATTTGTAAATGCATATCCAACTAAAGACCATAATACATAAACTTAGGATAAGCATGCCATTTGAATACAATATGTTGCAACACAAAGACTGTATGATACCTAGATTTAGTGAAACTAAAATCAAAACCAAACATTATGAAATAACTGCAAAAGACATGTCATCAAACATGGTCTAAATGTGACATCCTACCATGTCAAGGAAAAGAATCTTCTTGTCTCCTTCCTATTCTAGGCATCATATTGTTTCATGTTTCTCCAGCTGCACAATGGCCTACCTAAAAACTTTGTACTCTACCTATACCATCTTGGATTCTTCATTGTGATTTTGATTCCCCTATTGTAGTGTAGGACACACTAGAGTAGTTGTTATCCTATCTAGACAAGCCAATGATATAAATCCTAGAATGAATGTTCACTTCACTAGAAATCCTCTACCACTACCACTATCTCATCCTAGTGTAGTGGGAGAAATGGGTAAACTACAAGGTCCATTAGATCTACTACTCGTATAATAAACAATTCAACTGACCGTAGGTGGGGCCTATACTATACATGTTGGTTTCAACACGTCCTTTTCTAGGTCTGTAATGCTACTAGTTCAAAATTGTCCTCATCACCACCTAGATTTCCTCTTTAAAATTAGGAAAACTCTATATAAACTAGAAAAAACTATCCTCTCATAAAGCTCCATTGCTAGGGTAGATTGAAAGAGATAAAATTCATTTTTGGTTTCAATATGTAAGCATAGTTTTAGAAGTAAGAAACTAAGTACCAACTTTGTCAAGACCATAAAAAAATAAACAATATGAAACTAGTGTATCTTATCCTTGACACTAGAGGAGGGTTAGCATCTTGTATAAATATCTCAATTAAAAGCTTCACATGAAAGCCGCCACAAGAACTTTTGACCTCCTCCTTTCCCTTCAATAGCCTACATTGCCTTTCAGCCAGAAGATAGTGTTAACAATGTTTGTCTTGATATAGAAACATAAATATTTTGAAGTTCCTTTTTATATCAGTTAGCCAAAAATCTTCCTTTGATGAAGTTGAACTACTTGAGAAGTTTATAGTACTGATGTGGCTAAGACTGTCATAGTCACTGCTCATGTCCTTAAGTGGACACTTGTGATGGATGGGTAGGTTACCTATATGAAATCCATGCCCCTACTTTTCAAAGATGGATCCCATCATGAGATGATCCATCAACCTCACATGCTACTTTGTCTCTACAACCACTATTGACTATTCTAATACATCTAGATGAAGCTTCTCTAGGTTAGGATATCTAGTTGTAGCAACTATAAGGACCATGTATCCTACATTTTTTTCTTACCTTATATCAATCATTTTCAAAAGTTATATGAACAAAGAACTAAAATAAGAAAATAATTAATCAAAATATCATATAGAATATATCCAAACTCTCTACATATTCATAAAAATAAATTATCTAGTACCACAAGTTGTGGAACATAGTTCTCTAGATTTTTTTTCATGATAGTTGAAGTAAGGCCATGTTGGTTAGAATACACCATACAAATTTTGACCTAGTTAATCTAGACTACCATGAAACTTGAAAAACATATCTAAAATACTACAAAAACTTTGATTTTAGTATATTAAAAGTTCAATGCATAAACATAGAAACAAGAATACATACTTTGATAAATGCATGGTTGATAGATAGAAATATAGTTTTTAGTAATATATTGACATACATAGATTAAAGTCATTTCATAATTGATAATATGAGTTATAGAAAACAAAAACAAAATCTAAACCACTAATCCAGGATCTAGAGTATGCAACAACACAGATACAATCCACAACAACACACAACAAAAACCATTAATATTTACAAAAAAAACACAAAATCCAGAGGGATCATATACACTTGTTGCTCCTACTCACCAAGGTATAAATATAAAAATTCAAGTAAATTATACAAGTCTGCAAACTTATTGAGTGATAAATTTCTATGTTATAGATATCGAATGACTAATAACCTAGTATAACAATAATTCTTAGTTTAATAAATTTCCATTATATAGGCTTACCAATTAATTTACATATATATTAATAAAATAATAAAATAACTTTTACAAACAATCATGAAAGAAAGAAATAAATATATTTCATATGAATGTCTGGTTTTACTTTTTTTAATCCATGTGATTTGTAATGACTAAGTTAGAATCATTACACTATATTTTTGTATCATAGGCTTATCGCTTTATTCTTAGGCTTAAGTATAGACCAAAAACTCCAAAACATACTCGGTCTACAATGATTTTGTTTCTTTTGGTATTATAGGATCTCAATGTTTTCAATACACATGCCCCATATCCTGGGTACTTTATTGGACAATGCAATCAATAGTTGGTGTGAAACTATAGGTTTTCCAACTTACCAATATCAAAACCAGTTAATTATAGGTTTCACAAGACCATGTAAAGTATATGACTAATTTATTGTGTCTTCAAAAAAAAAAAGCGATAATGTTCAGGGTAAAATTTACACGCAAGTGAAGTACAAATGGATTCAATGTAGTTGATAATGCATACATTCATGTTTTTGTTACATTTCTAGTTCAATTTTTCATTTCTATTCCTTCCATGTTTTCCTTAGTTTTATATTCATTTATAAGGTTTTGGCATAATACTTTAGTGTTCATGGAAGGTTCAATCTTTGTTCTCAACACACCAGGATTGGAGCGGTAGTCCTACTGACCAACCAACAGACCCAAACTAAATTTGATTTTATATAGGATTTTCATCGCTACCTTCCATCAGTTGTTGATATCATTGATTGACAACTTCATCAATATAGGGACATCACCATATTCCAATATCCCCCGGGGGTTCACTACATCCTATCAGTCCCATTTCATTGCATTTTCATCGGTTTGCAAACAACATAGTCACCTAATGATAAAATTCATGCACATTGTCTACCGATGGAAATCATGCACTACCTAAATGATGGGATACAACACCATATGGATGACAACTGATGACACACACAACCATCAACTGAAGAAAATTCCGAACAATGGAGTACCAACTGATGGTGTCATAGACTGATGGCTATATATCAATGACAATTCTAGTTGCTCAATCAAAAAAGATTTTGTGATGTACAATTGAAAAGGCTAAGACCGATGATGCCCCTATCATCAACCTATGACTTTTTTAGGAACACATCAACTGATGGAATTCCCACACTGACTGGAATTTTGGAAGTCATTCATGACCCCTTGTATTACTTGTGTATCCACCCCTTTAAATTCATGGTGGTTGATGAATTAATTACAAATGACTAAGATAGTTCTAAAATAACCCTATCCAAACTCACTAACCATGATTTAAGCCCATGAAAGAGGTATTACGAACCATTCAATTTTTACCACTAACTGAAAATCAATCTTAAATTTTACTTTTCTTTGAATTGATAGAACTAATAAAAAATCAATTTAACTTAAAAGATAACATCTGATATAAGCACAAGCATCATACAATCACAAATGACTTTTGCTCTTACATCATTATCAACTAAGAAATCAAGTTCTTACTTAAATATACATCAATAAGAACAGATTAGAAAACTAATCTCTATCCTCACTCCTCCATTCCTAGTACTCGAGGAAGGATAAGAGACCACAATATAATCTAACAATTTCTTTGAGACCTTAGTTGATCTACTCCTGATGAAATTTAGCTTCCGACTCCTCCAAAGAGGTGGACCCTTGCTTAAAAAATGTTTTAGTAGATTATATGAACTGTTGACTTAGTGCGTAGAAAATCAGCAGGAAACCATGATAATTCAGATGTATATTGTTAATAGAATTAAATACAGAAGAACATAAGATGGATAGGTAAAAATTGTAAAACATAGAACATGGAATCAATTCTAATAAAAATTTAATTAAATAGAAAAGGTAAGCCCGTTAAAAATATTTATCTCTTTGGTTATGCCCTAGACCAACATGAAGTGTACCAAAATGTGATGTATCACAATAAGCTACAACCTCACCATCTAACACTTAGAGTAGACCCGAAACTTTTGAGTATAGTAAACTAAATCTCTGGTCTGCAATGAGGCTCACCACGTATGGCCTCAATGGATAAACAATTGGCTAGATAAACTAGACTTCTCCTCTAAACTTGGGTACTCAGACAGAGAGTTAAAGCACTTGGCTTAGCTACCTATATCAGTGGTTCTACAAAGGCTGAGCTACTGAACAATGTCTGAACTAACTAAACTGCACTAAGTACTATATGAATCTCTAATTAATGTCAGACACCTTACCATTTTAGGGATACTATTACCACTAGGCTTAGTCCCATGCACCTCTCTCATAATCTCCAACTACCTCATCTTGGACTCTTCCAGTTTGTAGGAACATTTCCTCCTTCATGGTACACGTGATGAATTTTAAGGTATTTTGGACATGTAATGTTGATTTTATTTGTTTCATTTCTCTGATACATTTGGTTCTATACTATCCTTAGCTTAACTCTGTACTTAAGGCTTAAATTTTCACTTGCTAAACACATACCTTTAAATATATTACTAAAATCAATAAAATGATCTATTTGAACTAGTAAACTGAGAATACTGATAATGACTACAATGAGAACTTCTTTGAACATCATAAGTATCTTACTTGAAACAATTGTCATCTAGAACACAAATTCATAATATGGTTCAACATAGAACTAGGGAAAACCCATGCATATTGTGCCTCTAATTATATCATTTATATTCATAGAAAACTAATCTAGATCTAAAATCATCTATAGTACATAAAAATATGTTGAATCAATTAATCTCTCAACTGAAATATCATATATTGGCACAATTAATTGAGAGAAATATTCATCGCCCAAAATAGTACATGTTTTTTACAAATTGTGGGCTTATTTTACATAAAATCAAGGTTTAAAGGTAACTTCCACTCACACAAACTAAATTTAGCTTACTGATTTCGAGTTTCAACTAGATAAACTTGGATTATGGTCTACTAAGCTTGGATTCATGCTCAAAGTACCAAGGAACAACTTCGTTCAGCATAACACTAGTTTAATAGATCTAAATGAAGTCTTCTAGAGGTACAAGATGAAGAAGGAAGGTCAAAATAAATCTTTAGTGCATTAATCCGAAAATCCAAGATAGGGGAAATGTAGAGAAGAAGAATTCTACAACTAAAACCAACTTACCAAGGTTATTTCTAAAGTCATTGTTTTCTCCTATTCTCAACCTACTTCCCAAATGTCACCCTAAAAATCCCCTTTTCATGATTTAGGGCTCTATTTATGAAGAGAATTGATAAATAAATTCAAAAACACCTACTTCGTCAAATTTGGATATGTATAGAAAAGGTTATGATCATTCCATGATTGGTGGTGTTGGGCGGCAACGTAACTCAAAACCTTCAGTTTGTGAGTTTTCTGAACCATCATTATTGAACCTTCGAGTTGTCAGTCTGTTGAGACACTGGTTTGTGATTCCACCAAACCATTGGTTTTTGAACCTTCAATTTGTGAGTCTGCCGAGCCATTGATTTGTGAGTCTACCAAATCATCGACTATTGAACATTCAATTTGTGAGTCCAATGAGACATCAGTTTGTGAGTCAGCCGAACCGTTGGTTGTCAAACCTTCAATTTGTGAGTATATCGATCCATTTGTTTATGAGTCTTCCAAACCATATATTGTTGAACCTTTGGTTTGTGATTCTGCCAAGCTATTGATTTGTGATTCGGCGAAACCATCAGTTGTGGGACTGAAGGTATTTTTGAGTGAAAACTAAAAATACCACATTTCTGGAAAATTAAATCTGAATGGGTTCATTCTTCTCACATTATATTCGTAATTGAATTTTATATCATTATACAACAAATTTTTTAAACCCTTAAATAATAATTTCCTAATTAAGTAATTTCTTAAATATTTTTGAATCTCTTCCTACCAAGGTTGTCTCTCTCTTCTACTCTGATAATGACTGTCAACCTCTTTTTCCTTATTGAATGTGTTATTTCTACCATGAGTAAGTAGTCCCCTTGCAAGGGTGTATGAAGTATCCCCACCACTATTTTTCTCTATTTCTACTGCTATTATTCCTGTATGAACATTAATTTTTATAAACCACGTGCTTTATTCTTGTAAATCTTATTTGAATAATTGTTTTGCATGTTTACTATATCTTGTATGTAGAAAAAATCAAACCTAAGATCTAGGATATCATTTGTTTTGTGTTAAAACCTTGAGGAGAACTTTTACCATGTGTTTTCCAAGACAATATGTAAATAATTTCTAGATAACACGACAACGAGCTTAGTGTAAAAACTATTCGGGCCTATCCTTACTCCCAAAGGGGGATTTATATGTTCATGTGAAACCTACCCACACTAGTGTTTCTATCTATTGGTAAATCCAAGGCTTCAATCCAACCCCTATGTTATTTGCAAACCTAGATTAATCAAACCAAATCCAAATTTTATGATAAGTTCTATTTCTTTTGTAGTTATTTTGTTCAGATTTGTTCTTGTAAATGTTGTTGTTTTGGTCCAATCTTGAACTATACTATAATGAGATTCATCCTCTTATTGGTGTGATTGTCTTACACTTAGTTAAGGTAAAACATAGGGCTTTCATCCATAGGGAATTAGCATGTGTAATGAATCTTGCATCAAATTTTGATGCCATTATTGGGGATAACTGAGTTTTATGACAAACATAAGTAACTTAGACTATTTAGGACTTTTCTATTACTATTGATAATATTGAAAATCTATTCGAATTGAACTACATTTTAGCCATCTCACTCGCAATAATCGACCCTTCTTAGGTTACATCTTATTGTGTTTAATTTTTCTCTAGCAATGTTCAATACTAGACTTTGACCCAAAGATTGAGCAAACATACCAAAAACTCCTTCACGAACATTGAGCCAAGATGGATGATGAGGATATGAATTGTATAGTAGAAGCAAGACTTCTGGTACAAAGGGACATACTCTTGGCGCAAGCCAGAGCTTCTGTACATGATGATTTATGAGTATTAAACGAAGTGGAAAGACAAAGATATCTATAAAATTCTCCATTCCTAAAGTTACACTCATTTACAATCCAATCATCCAATATCAACAAAGAACAAAGTTTCCAAATAAAACACGGTGTTATGGGTTCTGGTTAATGACTTCATAGCTAATAGCATGTCCTCTTTCTTTATCAATAGTTTGTGGTATGGGACAAATATGAGTTGAGAACCCTAATGGACATATAACGAGACATGTAATGTTAATATACTAATCTCATTTCTTCTAGTTTTGTGGAATGGGACACTTGTACCAAGGGATAGAAGGGATGAGTATAATAGATCTAAGACCTCTAGATACATATAACATGAGTATGTTTCAAGATACAACATAAAGACTTAATGCCAGGAACCCATACATGTGGTCACTTGAACCTGAGGGCACTACAACTATGTAGAAGTTCACAAATCATGGTTGATAGTAGATTCTTTGGCATAAAGAATAGAATTATGTGTTTAGATTAATAACTTTCTTGGGGATACCCCAAAATTTAAATAGTGAATTCCTTAGCATACATGTTCATCAAGTCATACATGGTCTATATTATCTAGAAAGGGTTGATGAAATTGACAATTAAGTAGTTCTGAAAAATGTGTTTATAAATATATTTCCTTTAAAAGATAGGGAATGCATTTAAGGGTAATAATCAATGTTGTCTTATCCCATGGGTTTCTTATTAAATGTGATGTTAATCTATGACATCTACATATATTTTGAGGAATTATTGTTGATAACTAGGAAACCTAACTGCGAAAGTAAGGATATAATGTTTTCTTAAGGAGGAAAACCCTATACGTTTGTGTATTGATATTTAAGGTGTAGGAAGGATTATGAAAATCCTAAATTAATGGTTAAGTAGAATTCAAACATGATAATGTTTACTTATGCAAAATAGGTGTATGAAACTATTAGATCTAATTGTGTTGGGCTATAGAGGGGGGGGATAGAGCTAAATGCACTTAAATATAATTCATTAGACCTTCAAGATATTTCTTAGATAATATGGCTAGTATGAACTTTGAGTGCAATTAAAAAATACATAGCAAGGGATAGAGAGATTGAATAAGATCAAGAATAAGCTATGTAGATTGGTTCCAATCTACAAACTAGGAGAAAGTCAATCCTACCTAGAGGGGTCAAACTCAAGGATTTTGCAACCATTGCATACTTATATTCCATTATAAGACATACAGTAAGACCTTTCTTTCCTGGGCCAAGGATAACAAACTTTCCCTTTGAGAAGAAGGGATCCAACAACTTACCAAAGGACTTACCTATCCATGACCAAGAGTCTTCAACCTCTACAAGGACTTACCCACTTTGCAATGAGTCTTCTGCCTTCACCAAGGACTTAGCCACTCTTGCACAAGTCTTCCGCCTTGAAGGAATAACCCACTCTTCATGGATCTTTCCCCTTTGACTTCAACTTTGCCAAGGAGAAGCTTTCACCAAGGGGCTCCTTCCCTTCTTCTTCACCTCTCTTAGCCAAGAGAGAGAATCTTCATCTTCAAGGTTGAATGAGAGATATGGGGGTAGAGGAAGTGAGAGCCACACAAGGTATATATACATGTAGGACAAGCTCTCTTGCAAATCTACTACTGACTCTAATGGATGTAGCAAGTGATTATGCTTATGAGAGTGGAAGGAGGCAAATCTCTCTCAACTATAGTATAGGGACCTTCATGGTATAAGTACAACCAAGGTATGAAGCTCAAGCAGTCCTATTTAAAATTGATGAAGCCTTTTAGCTGTTAGTATTGTTTAGGACAAATTCGAGCCATTTTTGGGGTGTCTAACATATTTTTTTTACTTTTTTACCCCTCCAACGACTAAGTTTTTTCTGTGGAAAGTGAATGCTACAGTACATTCAATCGAGATACATTTTTGGAAAACTCGACAGATACCGCTAGCTGTAACGACCCTTTTCTGTCTGCCCATGTTACCAATTCGACCGACAAAAGTTTTGGAAAGTCCCATGAACTGTGTTGTTGGTTGAGTTACCTTAGTGCAAAATGTGACTGACAATTTTTGCTATTTTGGGTGTTCCAAAAAATCCCAAGTGTATATTAATTCATCTTAATTGGCTCTATTATAGATATAAGCTTAATTACAAGTCATACAATCATTATAAGTGATTTACACCAAAGATCTAAGGAGAAAACAATCTATTCTTCAATCTTGATCTTTGTGCTTGTATTACTTAATTTCTCCACATTAGGATGTGCAATTTTAGGCATTTGGAATGTGTTTATCTAATCTAAAATCACTCAAGTAAAAGCATTAGACACAAATAAGTGGAATGGTTAGTCATCATCAAAATAAGGGTTTAGTCAATTTAGACATTGAGTCAACATTCTCCCCCTTTTTGAAGATGACAAACCATTCCAGAAACGTGTTGAAAGAATTTAAGTAAAATCATACCTTTGGAGAAACCCAAAGGGTTTCAATAGAATTGAGTTCATATGCTTCCCATCAAATTTATGCTTATGGAGTTCTCATTGTGACAACCACTATTAAACTAACAACATTATCACAAAAAACTACACAGAAATAATCATTAACAACTGATTAGCAAGAATCACTAAAAATTAAAACCTTTTTGCCAAGAGATCCATTGCGAGGAAATTCTTTTCAGAAAGAACCAAACCATATATACATCATGGTTCACTTTATATATACATTGTTCCATCACCTTGTAAGGATATGAGATAACAGTTGCTTCACAAAAACATACACAAAAGCAACATTATGCATCGAGGTATACTAACCAAAATATCATATCGATCATAAAACTATTTACACACTATCTCCTAAAGGACCTAAGAGTAAAGGGAAGACACATAGGACTCTATATTTACAAGATACAGAACAACACACTCAACCTGAGGTGTTACTGTTGTTCTATTTGTTGGTACCCCACATTCTACTGCACGATCTCTACCTCCTTCTACACATCCACCTAAAAGGTTGTGGAACCCATGAGTTGAGACAAAAGTACCAATGAGAGATATAACTCTCTTCCAATAGTATTATTATCATAGATAGATAAATCTTATGAAAGATAGCAGAAGAAACCTTTATTCAATTAAATAGGTATAACTATTTGTTATGTGTAGAATAGAGCAATCCTTATCATATAAGTAGTTCCAATAACTATGACTGAGGAATAGATTGTCTAATCATTCTTAAAAGGAATATGAAGAATGTGTATAACATTTATCAACTAAGACATGTAAAAGTAATTGCAGCCTCATTCAATGTTTCATATTTGATCCTCAAACAAATAAGCTACACGACTGATTGCATCTTTAAACAATCCATCTAATGCCCTACAGAGATGGGAACATACCTTCCATGCTCCGGCTGACCATTATGAAGTAAGCATCAGTTCCATTAAGGTCTTATGGAAGAGCCGGAATCCATGACCTCTCCTATCTCGGTCATTAAGTGATTATTGGTAGAGATATATGAATCAATCTACATTATAGCTAGCCTGGTGTATAGAGGCTCTTCACTATAGAGATACAATGCGTAGCATGTTCTCTTATCAGGGTATGACCCGTAATCAGTTATAATTATATTAGGGTGTGGTCCGTAACCAATATCGATTGATTATTGAGTCACGGTGCAACTGCAGTCTTGTTAGGGTATGACCCAAAGTCAATCCTAATATTTAGGGTATGGCCCATAGCCAATCATGTTAGTTAAGGATACAAGGAGATGACTTGCACCCCTCATATTCAATAATATGCACTCCAAGTAAAACTTGTTACACCATTCAGCAAATCCTAACACTGAATGGATCTATGGCCAGGGCAACTACATTTTTAGTTCACATGATAGATTAAGTACATTACAACATCTTTTAGCGTAAATCAAATTACAACCATGAATTATAGATAAATGCTACATAGAAAGGTGTAACATATCTTTTAAGAAATCTTGTATCAATTGGAACATATGTTGTTACACTCATTCTGGGATCTCAATCCCTTGAACATTTTACTGGGTTTCCCATCCCTTCAACCTTATCATTACCATGATTACATGTTTGGGTATCAAACTTTCAATTTATTACTAAACAGTGTCACCTATTGCCAAGCAACAAACATTTCTAGGTCATCAGACCCACATTTGTGTCATACTTGTTGTACAAGTATATCACATGGCTCACAAGGCCTTATATAATATGTATTATGCTAAATCATCATAGCACATAACTAGATATGCTCATCATTTCACAACACCTGCATGGTTAGGATTTAATAGTAAATTCAATATCAAACAAATATCATGTCCATGCCATAAAGAGAATCATTCAAATAGCAACCCTCTCATAATTAGGGTTAGGGTTTTCCCTTGTAACTGATTTAGGGGTTTCAATGTTCATATTTATCAGCCAAACCCTAATTCACATCATAAGAGCTATATAATTTCCATAAGTGTTCAAGCATATTTCATCAATTATCATCAATTGATTATCAACATGAAGTATTACCTTCCTCATGTGAGTAGTATAAATTCTCTCTCATCCTTTTGAGGATATTGAATTCAACACACTTATTACATAGATTTAACCTACTTTAGGGTTTATCAATCTACACATATTAAAGTGCATCCATCTCATTACTTCATAAAATATCCATTGATTATATTCAAAGTGTATCGGCCTCCACTCATCAAGGTGTATCGACCTATTTTCAACAACGTGTATCGGCCTACACTCATCAAGGTATATTGGCCCTTATCGGCCCTCAATCTAATCTTTGTGTCATCCTAGACACATATACTTGTGTCATCTAAAGTACCGTTACTTGTATCGGCCAAGCCATGTAAAATGGTATCAGTTTAGAGATGCTTGAGAAGGTATATCAGTTATAGTGTACTTTAGGGTATCAGCCACCCTATCTCATTGTGTATCAACCACATAAACCCATTTGTATACCAACCATCCTATAACTAGGATATCGGCCACTCGACCGATTAGTGTGTCAGCTACACCAACAACTAGGTATCTGCTACTCTATCAACAAGTGTTTCAGCCACACCATCAACTAGGGTATCAACCACTCTATCCCTTTGTGTATCAGCCACATGGCTTACTATGGGATATCAGCCTATAGGGTTTGAATTGTATCAGATGAACCCTTATTCAATACCTCAGTTCTTTCACCTATTGGTCCCACCACTACTTGGTATATCCGCCAAGGCTTCTAAGAATGTGTTTCTCATACTTTCACAAAGTATGTTGGGATAAATATATCACCCATCACACATGGATTGGGCTAGAGGGGTATCAGATTACTAGGGTTAGGGTTGGACATGTCAGCCTCCACACTCAACCAAAGCAACATAGTTTGATATTCCATCTTCACTAGACATCTATTGGTCATGAAAAGGTTGTGCCTTTAAAGCATATTGTTTTTAGAGCATATAACATATCGTCCTAACAACAACATATCATTTTAGAGTATCACAAGTCATGTTAGCCATCCATGTGATGGTGCAAGTATGTGTATCAACTTGGATATCTTCTAGATATCATCCTTACCTATTCTTAGACTTAGGTGACATGTTTTATCAATTGAAAGGACAATAGTCCTACTCATGTATAAAAACCAAAAAGGGGTAGGAGTTCGCGTGTAACGGTTTCCATGCCTATACAATTGTATTGGGTTAGGGTTTTCACAAACCAACATCAGTTTGTACATATCAGTTTCATCATCTTCAAGCTCAAACTCTTCATCCATTACTACTCTAGTTCATGGACAACAACCCCATATATCCATTAGAGCTCATAGAACCATCATTCAAACAAGAAAAGTCGAACTAGAAAAGGAATCATAAAGTATTGCATGATAGAAGGTGAATAATAATAAAGTTGAGTGCAAGTTATATAACCCACTTCAAGATCAACACAAGAGCTTCAAGCTCCAAAACTCTACGTTCCCATGGTTGAAGGACTTATCAAAAGTCCAAGACAACACTTTTATAAGAAAGAAGATATCATAGTAAGGAACTTGGTGAAGAAGGAAGGAAAGGAAAGAATCATGATCTAAGGAGCATATACTTTCCAAGGTTGAAGATGATCATGGCTTTACCTTGGAGAAGTTTCTCAACCTTCCCTTTTCTCTTTAAGCTCCTAGGGTCATCTACCAAACAAGAGATGGTAAAGAATTTGAAAGGTTTACTAGGAGTTGAAAAGAGGGGTATATATAGTTGAGGTTTAAGAGAAAAAGTATGTCTAAGGTGTCACCACTATGTGTACTTAAGTGACACGTGTCCATGCATGGTGACTCCATGCAACCATAATTATCTCATCATGCAAAACTCATGAAAATAATTCATAGGTAAGATATCAGGTATTGTGTGTCTTGCTTGATAAGATATCAAAACCCACTATCACTTTATGTGCAAACCGATACTACTTTTCCAAGGAACATGCAAACTAATAGGCTTCAACTACTTAAAGTTCTTAGCCTATTATGAACACTTTCAAAGGTTACCAAACTGATATGGGATCTCCTATATGGCTTCGAAGCTGATAGGCAGTCCCATATACACTTCATAACTCGACACAACCTCATATATGGTTAAAAAACACTCAACACTTCTTTGGTTCTTTTACCACAAAGCGTGTTATCATTTAACTAAGTCTTAAACATGGAGCCCCCTTCTTTCTCTTTCCTCTTGTTTATGATTAGAGAGAAGGAACATTCTAGTGGTGATAATTTGCACATAATCCCCTTATTTGGGTAAATTGCAATTCTTACCAAAGTTATCATATAAGGCACAAACAATTTGTAAATAAGTTTAAAATTGAGAAATAAACTCTCCTCAAGTCTTAATTACTTTTTAAAAGATTAAGACCAGGTTCTAAACAACTTACTTAGGCAAATCTTCTAGGGTTATCCCAAAACCTAGGCCAGGGGTGTTATAAGTTATCAACCCCTAACAAGGATTCCATCCCTAAAATCTCAAGGGAAAAGAGAAGGGTACTTCCTCCTCATCTCTTCCTCCAGCTCTCATGTGGCTTCTTTAATCTATTGTATCGGGGTAGGTTTTACTTGCATCTGTGACAACAATCCAACTAATAAAGATATAGATGTACATTCATCTGTCGTAAGGAAACTAGCATGTCCCGCTTATGACACACCAAAGAATTCAACTGTGCTTTATCTGTGAATGAAGATGAGGACTTTCTTCTTAGCACATCTACCACCACATTAGCCTTTCTTGGATGATAATAAATTGTGAAATCATAGTATTTCATTAGTTCCATATAGATATGATGTCTCATGTTTAATTCTTGTTGTGAAAAGATGTACTTCAGATTCTTAGGTCTGTGAAAATCTGACACTTCTCCCCGTATAGGTAATGTTTCCAGATTTTTAAGGCATGAATCACTGCTGCCAATTCCAGATCGTGTGTAGGATAATTCTCCTTGTGTTTCTTAAGATGTCAAGAGGTAAAAGAAATCACTCATTTATCCTGCATCAACACACATCCTAAATCATTCATTGAAGCATCACAAAAGACAATGTATCGTTTCCATTGCTCTAATAAAACTAGTACCGGTGCACTGGTCAACTTTTCCTTCAACAAATGAAAAAAGCATTGACACTTGTCATTCTATACAATAGGAGCATCCTTCCTAGTTAACCTAGTTAGGGGTAATGCTACATAACTAAAGTCTTTGATGAACCTCCTATAGTAACCTGCCAAACCTAGGAAACTACAAATCTCTATTGGTGTCTTAGGTTGTTCCCATTCTAGAACATACTCCACCTTTTTAGGATCAACACAAATACCTTTCGCAGATATGATATGTCCTAGAAAAGATACTTATGAAAACTAAAACTCATACTTGCTAAACTTAGCATATAGCTTGTGTTGTCTTAACAAATTCAATGCATGACGAAGATGTTGTTCATGGTGTTGGCTATCTCAACTATATATTAGAATGTCATCTATAAAGACCACTATAAACTGATCAAAGAATGGCCAGAACACTCTATTCATTAGATCCATGAATACTGCTGGTGCATTAGTTAGTCCAAATGACATAATTATAAACTCATAATGACCATACCTTGTCCTAAAAGTTGATTTGGGTATGTCATCCTCCTTAATCCATAACTGATGATATCCTGACCTCAGGTCTATTTTAGAGAACACTGTTCCACCATGAAACTGGTCAAACAAATCGTCTATCCTTGTCATAGGATACTTCTTCTTTATTGTCACCTTGATCAACTGTCTGTAGTTTATACATAACTTCATAGATCCATCCTTTTTCTTTACAAAAAGTACCGAAGCACCCCACGATGATGTACTTGGATGGATAAAACCTTTGTCAAGTAACTCTTGTAACTATATCTTTAATTCTACCATCTCAACTGGTGCCATCCTATAAGGTATTTGGGATATTGGTTGTGTTCCAAGAACTAGATTGATCTCGAAATTAATCTCTCAAGGTGGAGGAATATTAGGAAATTCATCAGGAAACACATCCTTAAACTCCCTGACAACTGGAACTTCTAGAATACTAGGACTTTCAACCTTGGTATCCACCATGTGTGCTAAGAATGCCTCACATCCATGTCAAAACAATCTCTCAGCTATCATTGTTGATACTAGACACGTGGGAAGATTTCCCTGACAGATCCATGTCTCACCACCGTATGTGAACATAACTTGCTTGGAATCACAATCCAAGACTACCTTATACTTTTCCAAGGTTTCCATCCTAATGATTACATCAAATCCATGCATCTCAAGTGGTATAAGATCCACTTGAATGTTGTGTTCTAAGAAAGAAAGAACACAGGGGGAACATACCTCTTATAACACTACGGAACCAACTAATGGAGTTTCTAACAACAAGTTATTCATTTTATGACTAACAGGAAAAAGACAATTATAAATCACTTCACAAGTGATAAAGGAGTGTGTAGCTCCTGGGTCAATCAAAATGTATGTGAAGCAAGATGAAGACATATCAAAATGAAATAACTCCATCTGACATGTCATGACTCGTGGGTTGACTACTGCTTCTAGCTGACTCATAACATAGAATCTCTCTATTACCTACTGCCGACCACGTCCTCTATTACCTTGTGCAGATGAACCTACTTGAGAATCCTATCCATGTCATCATCCTCCAACACCACTACTGAACTATTGCCTTTGAGGGCCTTGTTGGCTCTACCTTGGTGGTTGGGTTACCTCAATATCTCTTATTGGATAATCCCTCATAATATGTCCTATCTGTCCATACTTGTAGCAGGTTCTAGTCTCTTAATGTGGCCTACATGTCCCTATCAATGACATTGATGTTGCTCTATGCGCTCCAGTAGGAAAAATATTGCGGCCTCTACCCTTACTTGACGTCTACTGTGTCTAAGCACTGAACCTCTGTGGTGTTGGCGGAACAGAAAACCTTGGTTTCTTGTAGCTTCCGAACCTCTATCCTTGGAACTTAGTAGGTCCTTTCCTAAAATTGGCCTCGTGTTTCTCAATTACTGACCTTTCTATCCTCCTAACCAATTTCACAAATGTATAAAATCTCTCCCTATTCTCCAGAGCAACTGCAGATGTGGCCAACTCAACATTTAGACCCTTTACAAAACACCAAATCCTCTCCTGGTCTGTAGTAGCCATGTGTGGAAAAACCACAGAAACTCCATGAACTTAGCTTCATACTCATTAATATTTATAGGCCCTTGCCTAATTAGTTCAAACTATGAGATTTTCTCATCCAGATACGTACGAGCAAAGTACCTGTTGGTAAACTCATGTCGAAATTCCTCCCATCTTACCTCAGCATTAGGCCTTTTCTCCTTTTCAATGGCCCACGAATGGCCAACACTTCCCTTTAATAGGTATAGAACATGCATAACTTTGTCAGTTTCTGGGATGCTAAGTGTAAAGAGGCATATCACCTCCTTACTAAAATTTAAAGGAAATATAAATCATCTATACATTTCACAAAAAGAGAGAATTTGGGATGCTTGCATAATATTCCAAGTAAACAAGCATGATTCCAGATACATTATAAAATGTCATTAGTAGCGGAAACAAAAATACTAAGCCTTTACATGGATTTCATTGTTCACTACATGATTGTTTCCAAAAGAAAAGATAAGAGAAACAAGATCTACTCCTGAGAAAACTTCCTTCAAGCTTGTTCTTCTCCTTGCTCAGCACCAACACCTGGGTGGTTGGGAAAGCACCCAAGAAGAGGGAAAAATAAGAAAAAGTATGTGTTACAAAAACTAGTCTAGGATAACAAGATAAGTAAAGCAAGTAAAAGCAGGCTAGGGTTCATCATAAGATGAAGGTAACAAGAGTATGAGGCTATATCAAAAGAAACTTGCCATTAACAATTATATTAAAAGGAGTTTTGCATGTAACATAATTATGTCTACCTAACTAAGTAGGGTTGAGGCATCTACCAGACCTCTAACCTTAGGTGAGGGGAGAATAAGACATTCCCAGTGACCAATAATAATATGGGGAGAAAAAATAATTCCTAGGGAGAATAAATACATGCCCTCTATGGGTGGTTGTACATAAGTGCCGCTACTTTAAATTAAATAGAACATAAATCTACATGCTAAAAAAGTATTCATGGCAAGAATAATCATATGAATCAATATGCATGGCAGTGGGGTTTAAAACCCAAACAATAAGAAGTAATAATCAGATTTGAGGCACAAGTAATTAGGGTTTTAAGAAAATTAGGTTCAATTAAGCCTCATTAGGGATAATAGGTTAATGCGTAAATTTCCCAACTAAGGTGTTAGATGCACATACCTCTTCCTTAGGTCCCTAGAAACCACTTTCCAAAATCCTAAGAAAGATTAGGGTCCACTTGTCCTATTATCATAACCGTGTTCATGTATTAGCATTATATATATTCATTAAGAACTTAAAACCCTAAAGTTATCAAATTTCTCTACAAACCACCGATTTAGGTCCTAAAAACATCACCAATATCTTAGTTAGTGTTTTCTGATGAAAATAACATATAATATTATGCATTTTGAAGATATGGACTTTTAGGGTTATTTTTAGTTAATTAAATCATCCCCAAATTTTTTTTGAAAACATCAGAATCAAATGTTGAAATTATTTTTAATAGATAGATAATATATTTCTAATTTCAAAACACACCTTACTTCTAATTTTCAACCAACGAATTAGTTTCTATGAATTATTGATCCTGACCAATCAGAAAATCGGAAAAATAGAAAATCGATCGCACAAAAGAGAGCGAGTGAGAGAGGGGGCCGGGCCCACTGCTTGGCCCAATCACCACAGGCCAAGTCAGTGGTCTGCACCCATTGTCTACCAAAGTAGCACAGGTTAGGGCTGGTCAACCCGCGATCAAAACAAAACCAAAAAGACCAAGACGCCCATGTGCGAGCGCACAGAGGAAAGAAGGGAGAGACAAGGGAAAAATAGGGATTACACACACGATCATATTCCTTACTTGCATGTGGAACCTGGCTATGAAGCTGCTCAGTCGAAGCTCAGGAAAATTGGTCAAGTCTTCTATACTCAACCAAACTCAGAGTGCAAATATGCAAAAGAAAGAGAAGAGAAATATGAATCTAATAGTACCTTCAATTGGTCCGGAGATGAAGTGAGGAGGGAGAGAGGAGTGCCACAAGCCCTGTGTCTTTGGTGGCTCATAAAGGGCAACAATGAAAAGTCAAATTGACTAGTTCGTTGAGTTACAAAGGCAGTGGGGATTCTAGGGGTGTAAGTATTTGAAGGCATGGGGGTATGGGTTAGGGTTTGGGTACCGGAGGTGAGAGGAGTGCTTCAACCAAATTGGGGGTTTCTTGAATCTTCACCAAATCATGAAATATTAGGGATAATTAAAAGCAGAATCTTGAGAGGAATCCAGAGAACCAAAAATTACTCGATTTGGTTGAGTGTAGAGATAGATATCGCAAAACGAAAAATAAAAAACTCTCTCCCTGTTTCCCAATCCGGACTAAGGTAGCAGACAATCTCTCTACCATCTGATCAATCCGTAGAGCTCTCTAAGCCGTTGGATCATGCACATTAGTCCTAATAGGCGTGTGACACATATATTCCAATTGCATTATAAATCGAATAATGTGTTATATACATCATTTAATGAATTTCTCTTTCTTCTTTTGAGGTCTCAAACAATCTCAAAATTAATTAAAAATTGACACCCTGACTAATTTTGAGGTGTAGAATCTGAATATGGAATTAGTTTTTCCTTTTGAGGAATTTTAATGGGTTAAATATTTCAAAACTCATATTCTCTTTCCTCCTTCATTTATGACTATATGATTATCCAAATATGACCAAATTTCACCCATGTGTCCAAATTAATGTATTGGATACGATTTTGTTATTATTTGGTCATGCTTGTGTCATTTATTTAATTAATTCCCAAAATGAAAGTTCTACACACTCTCTCTCCTACTTTTCACATTATACAAAGATAATCCAAATTAGTTGAAAACTTGCCCAAAGGATTATTTTTATTCCTAGATTATGAACTTGGAGTTAGATTACCAATTTGGGAACATTAGATATTTTATTTCTCTTTCTTGGCTTATTTCCTATTTTCCTTTAATAAAGGCTTTTATATATATGTATATTCTCCAAATTGGGTGATACTTGGCCCTTAAGTAACTTTGAGTTCAAGAAAATAAAATTGTGTATCAAATTATCTCGTGGGTTTAGTTAATTTAGATTTTTGGAAATATATTCCACATTATCTCCTTTTATCCTATTTATAGCATTTATCGTCTCCTTTATGTATATTTTGGAATTTCTTTTCTTTTCCCTAAACTAAAAAGTCCTAGAAAGTTCTAGCACAAATTCCGTCATTATTTTTATTACTTAAGTGGAAATTTGCACATCAGACCCCTTACATAGATTTCTATTGAGGTATTTGTGCATTAAACCCTTTATTAAGAATATATGGGGAATATTTATCCAATAACCACCATAGTTCCACTAATTCAACTTCAAAGACATATGGGATGAAAATGAAGAACAAATCTTATTCAAAAAGAGTATAAAGAGATACATAGAGGATTTCTATATGTTACAACACTCCACCCCTTAAAAAGGAATTCGTCCCTGAAATCACATACAAAAAGGGAAGGGTGAGTACGTAACATCTCATCTCTTAACTCCAAAGTGGTTTCTTCCAAACCATGATATCTCCACAAAACCTTCACCAGCTCTATCTCCTTGTTCTTCAACTATTTTACTCGAGAGTCAAGGATCTTCATAGGTAGCTCTTCATAGGTTAGATTCTCATGAATTTCCACAAGCTCAATCGTGAGTACATGAGAAGGATCTTTCACATACTTCCTCAACACAGAGACATGGAACACATAATGAATCTTATCATAAGAAGGAGGTAAGGCTAAGAGGTATGCAAAGTCTCCAACTTTATCTAAGATTTCAAATGGTCCAACATAGTGGGGACTCAACATGCCTTTTACTTTGGATATCACAATAGAACATATAGGCTTGATCTTCAGAAATGTGTAGTCTCCCACTAAGAAGCTAACATCAGACCTCTTTTTATCGGCATACATCTTCTATCGATCTTGAGAAGCTTTCATCTGTTTCTTTATCAACAATACCTTCTCGAGCATCATCTACATATCATCTGTCTTCACCAAGGATCTTTCACCAACATCATCCCAATGCAAAGGTGAACGACAAGGTCTACCATAGAGTTCTTCAAAAGGTGGCATACCAATACTGGCTTGGTAGCTGTTGTTGTAGGAAAACTACGCTAATGGTAGATACCGATCCCATGCACCACCCCAATCCATCATACAAGCACATAGCAAGTTCACTAGAATCTGAACTATTCTCTCAGATTGACCATCGGTTTACAGGTGGTAAGCAGTGCTAAAATGCAGATCAGTACCCATATCTTCCTAAATCTGACTCCCTAGATGAGAAGTGAATTTTGGGTCTCAATCAGAAACTATCACAACAGGCACACCATGTAGACAAACTATCCAGTCCACATATAAGTGAGCCATCTCAACAACTTTATATGTGGTTTTGAAAGGCAAGAAATGAGAAGATTTTGTAAGTCGATCAATAACCACCCAAATAGCGTCATAACCTTTCTTAGACTTAGGGAAACCAGTAACAAAGTCCATTGTGATCATCTCCCATTTCCATTTTGGAATTTCAAGAGGATGAAGAAGACCACCAGGTCGTTGATGTTCAATCTTGACTTGCTGACATGTCAAACACTTCACGACGAGAAAAACTATATTATTCTTCATGTTCTTCCACCATACACTTCACTATAAGTCCTCATACATTTTTATTGTGCTAGGATGAATAGTGTACTTGGACCCATGAGCTTCACTCAAAATCTTCTATCTCATATCACCTATGTCAGGAATCCAGAACCTTTTTTCTGAAGTGGACAACACCATCCAATCCAATAGACAAGTTAGATTGTGGTTTCTCAATCAAGGCCTTCATTTATGCCTTCTTAGAACTTTCCAACTATGCAGCAATGACTTTCGAGATCCAGGTCAACGTAACAGTCAAACTAGACATATGAACACACAACTTGTATTCATCCACTGAATCAATAGGCTGAGGTCGCCAACTAGTCCCATGTTCGAGGTTTTCCCATACTGAACATCTCAGAGCAGCACAAACATCATCCTTCGTGGGACTTAAAGCATCAGCTACAATGTTTGCTCTACTAGAATGATAGGCGATGGTGAAGTCAAAATCTTTGAGGTATTCCATCCACCTACGTTGCCACAGATTTAGATCCCTCTGAGTCAGCAGGTATCTCAGAATCTTGTGGTCAGAGAAGACTTCAAACTCTTCTCCATAAAAATAGTGTCACCAGATCTTTAGAGCATGAACTATAGCAGCATACTCCAAATCATGTGTAGGACAATTAGATTCATTAGGTTTCAAATGGTGAGAAGCGTAGGCGATCACCTTTTCATCTTGCATTAAGACACACCCTAAGCCTTGTTTGGATGCGTCAGGATTATATGACATAGGGTATGCCCTCAACAGGAAAAGTAAGTACATGAGAAGAAATCAAATACTCCTTCAGCTTCTAAAAGCTCTCCTCACACTCAGGTGACCATGAGAAGTTGAAGTCCTTTTGTGTCAGCTTGGTCAAAGGCAAGGCCAATTAAGAGAAGCTCTTCATGAACCTCTGATAGTAGCTGGCTAAACAAATGAAAATACATATTTTAGATGTGGTTTTTAGAGCCTTCCACTTTTTCACAACTTCTACCTTCGTAGGATCAACAACTATATGTCTGGCAGAATTCACGTGACCCAGAAACATAACTTCCTTTATCCAGAACTCACTCTTTGAGAATTTTACATAAAGTTTATTTTCCCGTAGTGTGTTGAGTACAATCTATATATGCTCGCGGTGTTTCTCTAACATCTCGGAATAAACCAAAATGTCATTGATAAACACCACCACGAACTTGTCAAGGTATGGGCGGAATACTCAGTTCATCAGGTTCATGAATGTGGCAGGGGCATTCGTCAAACCAAAAGGCATGTCCCTGAATTCATAATTCCCATAGTGAGTTCTGAACACCATCTTCAAGATGTCATCATCCTTCACATGCAACTGGTAGTAGCCATTCTACAGATCCATCTTGGAGGATATAGTGGCTGACTTCAACTATTTGAACAAGTTATCGATGTGAGGCAAAGGATAACGGTTCTTCACCGTCACTTGGTTAAGCATGCGGTAGTCCATACATCCGCATCGATCCATCCTTCTTCTTCACGAACAAGACTGGGGCTCCCCATGGCAAAACGTTGGGGCAGATGAAGCTAATGTAGAGAAGCTCTTCAAGTTGCTTCTTCAGTTTGGTCAGCTCGGCATGGGCCAAGCGGTCAGGCGGCTTCGATACTGGTGAAGTTTCAGGTACTAGCTCGATGGAGAATTCCACCTCACGAGTTGGTGGCAGCCCAGGAAACTCCATGGGAAAGACGTCCGGGAAATCCTTCACCACATCAATGTGGTCGAGAGAAAGAGGTGTAGCATTTAGGACTATAGAAGCTAGGAAAGCTCTACACCCTTACGAGATAAGTTTTTCAACTTTTATGGTGGAGATAACAAATTGTCTCTCCTCTCACTACCTACCCTTGACACACATTCTTCCCTCAACAGGATGAAACAATCTAACCTTGATTTCCTCATAGTACAAAACCGCATTGTACCTCTTCAACCAATCCATTCCCATGATGACGTCAAAGGCGGTCATATCAAGTAGGATAAAATATGTGGGAAACATTAGTCCAAATATACAGAGGTCCATGGTCAGAGTGTGGAGGTACGAAGAGCAGATCTTACCACTAGGGATTTTTACATCTAATACATGATCCATTAACTCAGGTTCTATTTCTAACATAGAAGCAAACTGACAAGATATGAAGGTATTGGATGAGCCACAATCGAATCATTCCTTTAAAGGATGCATATTAAGGTGCAAGGTACCTTCAATCACTTCATTGTCTTCACCTTGTTCCTCAACATTGAGAGCAAATACTCTCCCATTCTGCCTCTCCACTGGCGGTCGCCTTAGGTTCTGGTTGTTATTGTTGTTGTTGTTCTACATAGAAGGATTCTGCCTTGGTTGTTGTGGCTACTAGGCCTTGTTTTGCTTAGCATTATATAGTCCCTGCTGGAAGCGAGGGTATAACAGTCAGATGTGCCCAACTTGGCCACACTCATGGCAGGTCAGTGGAGGTCAGTTGTCTTTCTGAGCAGGTGCATTACCAGTAGGGCATCTCCCTGGAGGATGGTTGCGAGAGCACTTGTTGCACCAGTCATGTCTACAGTTCTCATTCTGGTTCTGATTCTTCCTCTTATTGTTGTAGCCGTTACCATGTCCAAAAGCTAGGAATCCTGGATAGGACTCGATGTCCAGGGCCTTGTCCACCATCTGTTGAAAAGTAAGTGGAAGATATAGGATGAGGCTTTGGCCCACCTAGTAGTTCAAGCCCTCCAAAAACAAAGTTGCCCTTCTATCAGCACCAAGGTCGATGGCGTAACGCTCTAGCAGTAGGAATTGTTGAACGTAGTCGGCCATAGTCATGCTTCCCTGCATTAGGCTGTAGAACTCGACCTCCTTCTTTCTTAGGAAAGCATGGCATATGTACTTCTCTCTAAAGAGCTTCAGAAACTGGTCCCACTACTCTGCTAGAGGTGTCCCAAGTGTGGGCGACACCATTCCACCATACGTGTGCCAGTCCATCCAACACATAAGTTGCAAACCAAACCTTCTGGTGAGGAGGGCACGCCATGCCCTCGAATGTCCAATCCAAAGCCAACACCCAGTCATCGGCTTTGTCCACCATCTTTGGTTCACTCTCACCCTTGAAGTAGGGTGGCTGCATCTTTATGAAGTCAGTGAGGGTGAACTCCCTTGGTGTAACACCCCTCCCTAGGGTTTCTTACATAACCAGCGGAAGCACAGCCTAATCCCCAACATTATCCATAATGTGGGGTACTTGGCATATCGGGGAGGGAGTGCCACATACATGATCTCATATCAAGAAATAAATAACACTTGGCATTCATAGAAACATAGATTCATACACAAGTTCTTCTTGGAAAGATAACTACATCATGATACTAAAGCTATGCTAACATAAACTAGATAACATATAAATGATAGGATCTCCATAGATGGACGTCCCACCAGGCAAAAAATCCTTAGGTCTTGGATGCTTGGAATCTTCTCAAGAGGTATCCTTTCCTTTAGCTCCAACTTCTGTGGACATCTCGTCCCCAGCCATGCAAAGGAAAAACAAACATGATAAGTAAGCAGCATTGGCATGTTATAGACATAAAAATAAAATATACATGTGGCTTAACATAATTATGAACATGCATTAACATTAATCACTTCTTGATGTATTTTACATAAAGAAATTGACTAGAAGAATATGATCCTCTCTTAATGCCCCATAAGGAGCCCATAATGCTCGGAAAGCCCATAATTGCTCGAAAAGCCCATAATGCTCAGAAAGCCCATAACAAGGTGCATATAAATCTAAATCAATTTCTATTAATCATGATCTTTCTTAAACTTAGCTTATCTTCTTAATATCCTAAACTTGATCTTAATTGGGATTTCTCCCTCTTAAACATTATTGGGATTTCTCCCCATGACCATAATGGGATTTCTCCCTCTTAAGCATGAATAGGAAACTTATTCCCTCTAAATCTTGATTTCTTGTTCCTTAACCATAATTCATAGCATAAATGTGGTTTCTATACTTAGACTTATATTATAGAAAATAATCATTCAATAATCATATTCTTGAAGGAAGACATGCATTTGTCATGACTTAAACATTAAGTGCATAAACATATCATAAACATCCAATAAATCAAATTTACTATGCCAAGGGCATGGCCCGCTTACCTTGAACTAAATCACCTAAGTCAAACCTAGTTTGACTGATTGGATCCCCTTAAACACCTGAAATTAGATTAGAACATTATATGTACATGAATTCATAGCCTCAAAAACCCTAATTCGTTCATATAAGAATTGAGATGTGAAAACAGAGAAATCAGTCGATAAAAACTAGAAAATCGGATTCCTCATCGAAAATCCTTTCCAAAACCTATTTTTGTGTATTTTTATGATAATCAGGCGATTTAATACAAATTTCCAAAGAATCAGCCTATCGGAAATTAAAGAAAAGCCATGTGGCTTCTGACTGGGCTCGGGCCCATGCTGAGGTGGCCCAGTCGCATGCTTCCATATAGGATCGGCACTGAGCACTTGCGATCAAGGAGGGGAGGACAAGTGAAAACCCGAGAATGCCCTCGTGGTTGGAAACGTCAAATAAAAAAGACAGGGCACTAAGGTCAATCTACGACCAGATATCTTTCCCCTTCGAGCCATGGCGCTCGCACGGCAGCCTGGAGCCCCACACTTCGACAGATCTTGGGGCAAACTCCACAGCTTGACTTGAGAGCTCACCGGAAACAATTCACTGACCTCTCTGGTCCTAACGACCTTCAGAACAGGTCCAGTGATGGTCGGGAGTGCAAGAGAGCAACTCCTCCATGGCCAGAAACAGGGGAAACAAGTCGACATCGAGACCTTTGAGAACAGCCGGAAAAATCCTCTAATGAAGTGCGTAAAACGTCCGCGAAGGCAAGGCGAGGCCAAGACATACATTTCTTTGGTTGGAGGGCCACTGAAGCGGAGAGACACGGAGGCGCCGGTGAGGGCCTTGCGGAGGTCCTATAGGGTACAACAGTTGCGGGCTCGGCGAGTTAAAACGACGACACAGAAAAGCGGGGCGGAGGTCGAGGATGCTCACCGTAAGGGCAATTAAGCCGAGCTGACCGGAGAAGGTCGGACAGACTCAAGGTCTCCGGAAACTAAAACCGAGTAGGTCAGGGTTGTTGGGAGAGCCGGGGGAGAAATTAAGCGACGAGAGCTGTTGGTAGGGGGCCGGCGGTGCTCTCAAAGCAGCTAGATGGAGGCGTGAGGGAGAGGGAAGGTGCCTGCGAAAAATGGCAGCGAGCCCTACTTTGGGTGTTTCTTCTATAGGGAACGAGAGCGCATAAGTTAGGGCTCAAACGGATCGGATTGATCTCGCCGTTTAATTGGTGAAAGAATCACGAGCAATAATGCATGGTGGAGTGAGAACCGGGTTGGAGAGAAACGGCCTGTGAAACGGTCTCAGCTCGCGAGAAAAATGGAGGAAGAAGACAGCAGGCGTGCCATTGGATCTTGATCCAATGGTCACTATGTATGCGTGTGAGTATTAAAGCAAAAAGTAACGCGTGACCAACATATTAATGCGAACCATAGGTTATATCCATCCAATTGATGAAATTGTATTCAAATCTTGGTCATACTATATTCAAATCTTTCTCCAATTAATTGGAGGGTCAAACATAGGCCAAATGAGTTCCAATTTTGACCATAGGTTCATTAGAGTGTCTAGAACATTCCTATGCCATTAGATTTGGTGCTTGTATCCATTTAGGCCTAAAAATAGCAAAACCCTCATGTATGCTTAAATGATCACAATTAATGCAAATAAAGCCATTAATTCTTCAAATAAGAATTGAAAAACATGAAAACGTGCATTCAACCTTATTTAATTTCAATTAACAATATGGATTCCATTAAGCAAATAATTAAACAAGTAAATCACTAATTATCATAAGAGAGAGAAAATTTGGACATAAAACATTTATCCTCATTTTCTTAAACAAAAGGGCATGGATATATATATGAAAACATTTTCTTTAAATAGAACAAGGTTAAGAGAGCAAATTGGACATAATAAAATAATTTTGTAAAATAACATGGGCAAATTACATTTAAGTCCTCAACAATTATCTAATTTAGAAAAAGAGCATGCAAGAAATAAAATAGTTTGAAAATTTGCATAACAAGAGTGGGATGTTACAATACTACCCACCTTAAATAAATTTCATCCTCGAAATTTCCTAGGGTTTCTACCCACCTTAAGGATTTCACATAAACTTGCAAATCATACAATTTTCATTATAAAGGAAGCATACATAAACAAAGCACTGTGATTTAACATAAAATTACGTAACTACCCTTCCTAAGGCTCATACTTGCTCCTAACTCATTACACTTAATGAATCTATCTCTTACTTACCATGACTACATCTTCATAGTTGTCTAACCTTAGGTCATATATCCTTCATCTCTTTATATGTGGTGATCAAGCACATATTTAGAAATGTTAGATCTTTCCATGTTACATCTCACCAACATATTTGTACATGTGTCCCATACCACACACACAATTAAGAAAGTAAGATACATGAAAAGTCACATTTAAATGGCATTTTACTCAAATCTCAATCGGGTGGCCCTTACCATTGAGACAAGGAGAAACATGTCATCATCTAGGGTTTGTTTTCAACTACCTGAGCACGCTAACATGTACTTCTCTAATGAGGTGAGGGCTCTAGTCATCTTTAGGGTTCTCTAGACATACTAGAACACATAATCATGTTCTCTACTTCTATTTCTTCATCCTAGGGTGACTTGTATGAATCCTTATTGTTGCCTTAGTGGCCATCTATTCCTTGCTCTGATACCATTATTGTAACACCCCTCCCTAGGGTTTCTTACATAACCAGCGGAAGCACAGCCTAATCCCCAACATTATCCATAATGTGGGGTACTTGGCATATCGGGGAGGGAGTGCCACATACATGATCTCATATCAAGAAATAAATAACACTTGGAATTCATAGAAACATAGATTCATACAGAAGTTCTTCTTAGAAAGATAACTACGTCATGATACTAAAGCTATGCTAACATAAACTGGATAACATATAAATGATAGGATCTCCATAGATGGACGTCCCACCAGGCAACAAATCCTTAGGTCTTGGATGCTTGGAATCTTCTCAAGAGGTATCCTTTCCTTTAGCTACAACTTCTGTGGACATCTCGTCCCCAGCCAGGCAAAGGAAAAACAAACATGATAAGTAAGCGGCATTGGCATGTTATAGACATAAAAATAAAATATAGACGTGGCTTAACATAATTATGAACATGCATTAACATTAATTGTTTCTTGATGTCTTTTACATAAAGAAATTGACTAGAAGAATATTCTCCTCTCTTAATGCCCCATAAGGAGCCCATAATGCTCGGAAAGCCCATAATTGCTCAGAAAGCCCATAATGCTCAGAAAGCCCATAACAAGGTGCATATAAATCTAAATCAATTTCTATTAATCATGATCTTTCTTAAACTTAGCTTATCTTCTTAATATCCTAAACTTGATCTTAATTGGGATTTCTCCCTCTTAAACATGATTGGGATTTCTCCCCATGACCATAATGGGATTTCTCCCTCTTAAGCATGAATGGGAAATTTATTCCCTCTAAATCTTGATTTCTTGTTCCTTAACCATAATTCATATCATAAATGTGGTTTCTATACTTAGACTTATATTATAGCAAACAATCATTCAATAATCATATTCTTGAAGGAAGACATGCATTTGTCATGACTTAAACATTAAGTGCATAAACATATCATAAACATCCAATAAATCAAATTTACTATGCCAAGGGCATGGCCCGCTTACCTTGAACTAAATCACCTAAGTCAAACCTAGTTTGACTGATTGGATCCCCTTAAACACCTGAAATTAGATTAGAACATTATATGTACATGAATTCATAGCCTCAAAAACCCTAATTCGTTCATATAAGAATTGAGATGTGAAAACAGAGA
This sequence comes from Alisma plantago-aquatica, assembly GCA_963693085.1. Lineage (NCBI taxonomy): Eukaryota > Viridiplantae > Streptophyta > Magnoliopsida > Alismatales > Alismataceae > Alisma > Alisma plantago-aquatica. The sequence continues at coordinate 758,794,893 of OY856412.1, forward strand.
AATCAGTCGATAAAAACCAGAAAATCGGATTCCTCATCGAAAATCCTTTTCAAAACCTATTTTTGTGTATTTTTCTGATAATCAGGCGATTTAATACGAATTTCCAAAGAATCAGCCTATCGGAAATTAAAGAAAAGCCATGTGGCTTCTGACTGGGCTCGAGCCCATGCTGAGGTGGACCAGTCGCATGCTACCATATAGGATCGGCACTGAGCACTTGCGATCAAGGAGGGGAGGACAGGTGAAAACCCGAGAATGCCCTCGTGGTTGGAAACGTCAAATAAAAAAAGACAGGGCACTAAGGTCAATCTACGACCAGGTATCTTCCCCCTTCGAGCCATGGCGCTCGCACGGCAGCCTGGAGCCCCACACTTCGACAGATCTTGGGGCAAACTCCACAGCTTGACTTGAGAGCTCACCGGAAACGATTCACTGACCTCTCTGGTCCTAACGACCTTTAGAACAGGTCCAGTGATGGTCGGGAGTGCAAGAGAGCAACTCCTCCATGGCCGGAAACAGGGGAAACAAGTCGACATCGAGACCTTTGAGAACAGCCGGAAAAATCCTCTAATGAAGTGCGTAAAACGTCCGTGAAGGCAAGGCGAGGCCAAGACATACATTTCTTTGGTTGGAGGGCCACTGAAGTTGCGAGACACGGAGGCGCCGGTGAGGGCCTTGCGGAGGTCCTATAGGGTACAACAGCTGCGGGCTCGGCTAGTTAAAACGACGACACAGAAAAGCGGGGCGGAGGTCGAGGATGCTCACCGTAAGGGCAATTAAGCCGAGCTGACCGGAGAAGGTCGGACAGACTCAAGGTCGCCGGAAACTAAACCGAGTAGGTCGGGGTTGTTGGGAGAGTCGGGGGAGAAATTGAGCGACGAGAGTTGTTGCTAGGGGGCCGACGGTGCTCTCAAAGCAGCTAGATGGAGGCGTGAGGGAGAGGGAAGGTGCCTGTGAAAAATGGCAGCAAGCCCTACTTTGGGCGTTTCTTCTATAGGGCACGAGAGCACATAAGTTAGGTCTCAAACGGATCGGATTAATCACAAGGATTTAATTACATATTTAGGCAAAACACCTAGGGTTAACTCATAACCCAGGTCAGGGATGTTACAAAATTATCTACCCCTTACAAGGATTTTGTCCCCAAAATCGATAAAACATACTAAGAGAAAAGGGCATGATACTTCCTTCTCATCTCATCCTCTAATTCCCAAGTGGCTTCTTCAACACCACGGTGGTTCCAGAGGACTTTCACAAGACTTATATCTTTCTTCTTTAACCTTTTAATTCTATTATCAAGGATTGACACTGGTCCCTCCTCATAGGATATATCATCATTCAATTCTACCTCCATAGGTTGTAGAACTGACTCGGTGTCTGGGTGACATTTCTTCAGCATAGAAATGTGAAACACAGGATGTAACCTCTGTAACTCTGGTGGCATCTCTAGTCTATATGCTACCTTTCCAATCCGTTCAATGATTGGATAAGGCCCCATAAATGTAGGAGCTAACTTCCCTTTCCTTACTAAACGAAGGACCCCTTTCCAAGGCGAGACTTTGAGATATACTCTGTCTCCAACCTGGAACTCTAAGGGTCTACGATGCGTGTCAGCATAAGATTTCTGCCTATCCTGTGCAGTCTTAATCTTTTGTTGTATTACTTTAATCTTCTCTGTGGTCTGCTGCACAAGATCAGGACCTAACAACTGATGCTCACCAGTCTCGAACCAACATAGAGGTGATCTACAACGTCCACCATACAAGGCTTCATAAGGTGCCATATCAATACTATGCTGATAGCTATTGTTATAGGCAAACTCTATCAAGCTTAGGTGTAGATCCCAACTTCCAGTAAACTGGAGAGCACATGCTCTCAACAAGTCTTCTAAGGTCTGTATGGTCCTTTCTGATTGTCCATCAGTCTGTGGATGAAAGGACATACTAAACCTTAGCTTGGTGCCTAAGGCTCTGTGTAACTGTTCCCAAAAACGACTTCTAAACTGAGGACCTCTGTCAGAAACTATTGTGATAGGAACTCCGTGCAAACGTACTATCTCTTGAACATATAATTCTGATAACCTTTCAGCAGAATAGGTTGTTTTGACAGGTAAAAAATGTGCTGTCTTAGTCAACCTATCAACAACTACCCAAATGGAATCATGTCCTTTGCTTGTCCTGGGTAGGCCAACAACAAAGTCCATGGTCACATGGTCCCACTTCCACTGTGGTATGGGTAAAGGTTGCATTGTTCCTGCAGGCTTCTGGTGTTCAACTTTAACTTGGTGACACACAGGACACCTCAGAACAAACTCTGCAACATCCTTCTTCATTCCGGGCCACCAATACAGATCTTTCAAATTCCGATACATCTTGGTGCTCCCTGGATGCATAGCATACATGGAAGAATGAGCTTCTTCCAGGACTAACTTCCTCAAGTTATCCACATTCGACACTATCATCCTTCCATAATAACAGACTACTTGGTCATCTGAGTCATGGAAACCATCTCGCTTCTCATTTCCATACTCAGATCTAAACTGCTGAACTGCAGCATCACCTAGCTGTGCTTCCTTAATCTGCTCTCTTAGGGTAGGTTTAATATGCATCTCAGCTAACAACCCGACTAACAATGACACCTTCAACTGTACATTGTCTTGCCTTAAAGAGATAAGCATATCTCTCCTATAGCATACTAAAAAGTTTAGTTGTGCTCTATTCATGGTTGATGTTGCTGATTTCCTACTCAAGGCATCTTCAAAAACATTGGCATTGCCCGGATGGTAATCAATTGTACAATCGTAGTCCTTGATTAACTCCATCCAACGACGTTGCCTCATGTTAAGTTCGTGCTGAGAGAAGATATACTTAAGGTTCTTGTGGTCTGTGAAAATCTGGAATGTTTCTCCGTAGAGATAATGTCTCCAGATTTTCAAGGCATGAACCACGACAGCTAACTCCAGATCGTGTGTCGGATAATTCTCCTCATGTTTCTTAAGCTGTCGGGAAGCAAAAGAAATCACTTGTTTATCCTGCATCAACACACATCCTAGTCCATTCTTGGAAGCATCACAGAAGACTACATATCCTTTTCCTTATTCAGGTAGCACAAGCACAGGTGCACTTGTCAACCTCTCCTTCAACAACTGGAAAGACTGTTGACACTTATCACTCCAAGAAAAAGGAACATCTTTCTGGGTCAACTTGGTCAAAGGTAAGGCTATAGAACTAAAGTTCTTAATGAACCTTCGATAATAGCCAGCTAACCCCAATAAACTTCGAATCTCCGTCGGTGTCTTCGGTTGTTCCCATTGTAGAACAGATTCTACCTTTGTAGGGTCAACACGAATTCCCGAGGCAGATATCACATGTCCAAGAAAAGATACCTCCGGCAGCCAGAACTCACACTTGCTAAACTTAGCATACAGCTTGTGTTCTCTTAGCAAGGTCAAAGCTTGGCGAAGATGCCACTCATGCTGCTGAGCATCCTTACTATAGATCAGAATGTCATCTATGAAGACGACAACACACTGATCAAGGAAAGGTCGAAAAACTCTATTCATGAGTTCCATAAATGCAGCTAGTGCATTGGTTAGTCCAAACGACATAACCGTGAACTCATAGTGACCATACCTTGTCCTAAAGGCAGACATGGATATGTCACTATCCTTAATACGAAGTTGATGATATCCAGACCTCAATTCTATCTTTGAAAAGACTGTTGCACCACACAACTGATCAAAGAGATCATCAATCCTCGACAGAGGGTACTTATTCTTTATTGTTACTTTATTGATTTGTCTATATTCGATGCACAACTGCATTGACCCATCTTTCTTTTTAACAAATAAGACCGGAGCACCCCAAGGTGAAGTGCTTGGTCAGATAAAGCCCTTCTCAAGTAACTCTTGAAGCTGTTTCTTGAGTTCTGCCATCTCGGCAGGCGCCATCCTATACAGAGTCTGGGCTATGGGTTTCGTATCTGGGATCAGATTGATTTCAAAATCAATCTCCCGAGGTGGTGGTATACCAGGAAGTTCTTCAGGAAACACATCCTCGAATTCCCTGACTATGGGAACTTCAGAAGGATTGGACTTTTCCTTGGTAACATCTACCACATGGGCTAAGAATGCATAACATCCTTGCCTCAACAACTTATCAGCAACCATAGCTGACACAAGACAGGTGGGCAGAATCTTTCTTTCTCCTTAAAAGATCCATGTGCTGCTTTCATCAGCAAACACAGCCAACTTGGATTCACAATCCAAGACAACTCTATACCTCTCTAAGGTATCCATCCCGAGGATTATATCAAATCCTTGCATATTAAGTGGTATAAGATCCACTTGAATGCGATGGTCGGAAAAGAAAAGGATGCAGGGAGAGCATACCTCCTTTAAAACGGCAGACCCACTCAACGGAGTCTCCAACAACAAACTATCTGCCCTATGACTAACAGTCACATTGCACTTACGAATCACTCTTCGAGTGATGAAAGAGTGTGTAGCACCTGGGTCAATCAGAACAGATACAACACAGGATGTAGACATATCAGAATATAAAAGTTTCATCTGACCTGCCACTATTTGTGGATTGACCACTGCTTCAGGTGGGTTCATAGCATAGAACCTCACTGTTGGCTAGTGTTGAGTTGGTGCTGATGATCCAGCTTGAGACGCTTGTCCACGTCCTCGAGCTGCTCCTTGAGATTGCATTCTCTGAGATCCTTGTTGATTCTGTCTCGGAGGTTGTGTCACACTGACAGGCCTAGAACGGCAATCCTTCATCAAGTGTCCCACCTTACCACAGTTGTAGCATCTCCTCTCTTGTTGTTGTGGTCGGGGTGGTCCAGTAATTGACATCGATGCAGAACTGTGAGTCCCTTGGAGCGGTTGACTCCGTCCTCTACCTCTGCTTGGTGACCATTGAGTTTGAGAACTCGATCTGGGTGGTGGAGGGTTAGGTGTAGAGAATCTAGGTTTCTTGAAATCCCTAGATGAAGAACCCTGGAACTGTGGATATCTTTTCTGGGTTTGCCTCTTCTCAAACACAGATCTCTCTATCCTTCGGACTGACTCAACGAAGGTAGAGAATCTCTCTCGGTTTTCTAAGGCAGACACAGGGGTTGACATATCAGCATTCAAACCCTTCTCGAATCTCCTGATTCTTTCCTCATCTATGGCAGCCATGTGCGGACAGAACCGCAGCAATTCCATGAACTTAGCTTCATATTCGCTAATGTTCATCATGCCCTGCCTCAATCTCTCAAACTGAGAGATCTTCTCATCTAGGAAGGTCTTTGGAAAATATCTATTGATAAATTCTCGACGAAACTCTTCCCATGAGAACTCTACTCCAGGTCTCTTCTTCTCTTCCATGTTCCACCAGTGACCAGCACTGCCTTTGAGAAGATAGACAGCATGTCTAACCTTCTCAGCTTCCGAGATAATAAGAATCCTGAAAGCCTTCTCCAACTCTATCAACCATAGGTCAGCATCTGCGGGGTCGGCAGTCCCAATGTACTCAGTAGCTCCGACACGATGAAGTCGTTCGAACGTCTTACCGATACCTTGTGCTTCAGGCTGGATAGGTGCCCTCGGTGCAGGCATGGGCATCCTGTCGGTGATGTGTGTCATGGCAGTCATGAACTGCCCGAACATTGTCTGTACAGCTGGGTTACCCATGTCGGCTGGGTCAAACTGGGGTGGCTCAGGTGCAGGCTGTTCTATTTCTGGAACCCTTGCACCGCCTTGAGGTGTACTAGCACTACTCTCTGGCACATACTCATCATGAGGCTCATCCATCCTTATGTATCTTCTTCTCCTGAGGAGTAGAAGATTCTGTTAGATAGGGAAAGAGTACTAAAGATAGACTCGACATCCTAAGTCCTATGCCTCTGTAGACTCAACTGACCTAGAGCTTTGATACCACTAATTGTGGGCTCTGATCTCCAAACCACGATATAAACACGATTTAAACTTAGCGGAAGCGAATCGATTAACAACGGAAGACAAAAATCACGGGAAATTAAAACTTTTCGAGACAAGAGCTTGAATCCATAAAGCTTCATTCATAAAAGGAGATAAACTGTTTACATCTCATGATAATTACTTCTTGAGTAATTATATACAACAAGATACAAAATCTCAAGAACTCATAACCAAAAGACTTCCAAGACCTGAGAGTACAGAGGACGCATAGGACTGACTCTAACTACACCACATGGCAGGCTAAACCTCCACCTGAGATTTACTGCTGCTCCTGGTGCTGCTGCTGCTGGGACTGGTCACCTGTAGACCGGTTCCTCTGTCTCCGACGTCCACCTAAAAAGTTGAAGTCTGCGGGGTGAGACAATTTTACATAATTGTCCCAGCGAGAGTTATGACTCTCCGCCAGAAACTTTATTATAACATCAAAGAATATCTTAAGCAGTAAAGCTTTCAAAGTATTCAATAGCAGTTGCAGCTATAAACAATAGCTCAACATTTATGAGACATGAAGTATATAAGCACTATTACAGTGTATCATCAATCAACTAACTCGTAGTTATCTCTAACATGTATACTACGCGGTTGATTATGTTTTACAAACAATATTATGCCCTGTGGAGATGAGGCATACCACTCATACTCCAACTGATCGCTAAGAAGTCACATCTGTATCATACATAGGTCATTAAGAGAGCCGGATTCTCATGACCTTCACCTTCCTCAGTCAGTAAGAGGATCACTTGTAGGACATCTTGTGTCTCTACTATTATAGCTCACCAGGGTAAATTGGTCCTTCGCTATTTTAGAGTTACAGTGGCGTTCTGTACTCTCTTCGTCATCAGGAGATTTCATGTTTACCTCCACTGATACAGATATCTATGTTTTCTTCGTCATCAGGAGGTTTCATGTTTACCTACTACTGATACGGTATGGGATTGTAGTGAAGGATTGACGGATTAAATATCTACATCAAATTCCTACACTAGGATGCAAGGTTCTACACATCCATATACCCCACATACTCAATAGTATGTGATCCAGGAGTTCCCTTAGGAAAACCTGTTTCACCATCATTTGATCTCTGACAATGATGGGTCTATGATCAGGGCTCTACATTATACTTGATTAGTTAGGTACATTCAGTATTCATTTAACATCACACATTGTTCTTCTAACAATAATAGTAGCATAACAGCTATAAAAGGAGAATACTAAATGTAACAAGCCTAACTCACATCAATCATCATTTCTCATTATACTCATCACAAGTCATCTCTAAAGCATGACTTTGATGGTATTCATGACTCTCACAGCCCATTATTATCATAGAATGCCACTGACAAGGCATCAAGATACTTTACTTATTCATAAAGCTATCAATATGCCTTTAATGAATATAGTATCATCATCCATACCTGGATATGATCACCTCCATATCAGAACCTGCATGGTTAATTCAACTAATAAAGGTAATTCAAAACAATGATTATATTTTCCACTCTTGTCATAAGAGCTAAGTTCTTTGATTCTTATCAAATAGAGTTTAATACTCATATAACATGTCATCACCTTTGAATTAGGGTTTACTATTCACATCACATGTCATTACCCTTGAATTAGGGTTTACTATTCACATCACATGTCATTACCCTTGAATTAGGGTTTACTATTCACATCACATGGTGAATTGAACTCATGACATCATCATGTATGAGGAACATCATCTTTGATGCTCTCAAATTAGCTTAAGATTCATCATATATCATAATTAGGGTTTCCATGATCTCACATAGGTGGATCATACCCTAATCATGCATATTCATATGTATTGAAGGTTCTTTACTTGAGTTTCCACCCAAAAAGGGTACTTTCTCTCTCTTAAGGTACTTTCTCTCTCTTAAGATACTTTCTCTCTCCTAATATTTGTATATGGTGATAACACCACTCTAGATCAGGTTGGGTTAAGTCCTCATGGACTAACATAAGTCAAAACATCACTATCATGTGATTAGGGTTTGATTTGAACAAAGTTTTCCTCAATTGAGCCCCTCAAGGGTATTTTGGTAATTCACCCCATTGATCACCATCATGGGTTAATTCATTAGTCACTTAGTCCCCTAATGTCCTAGGTTACCATTAGGGTTTATATTTGAGCATCATTGAACCATTTACATCTTCAAGTGATTAAGTGAAATCAACCTTTGAAAACCTCAAACGGTTTCAACCTTCAACCTCCAAATGGTTTGAGACCGTTTGGATGAGTTGACCGTTTGCTAGGGTTGACTCCAAGACCGTGTGAACTTCAAGTTCGTTTGCCCAAATCATGTGAGGGTGTAGACCGTTTAACAAGTTTGACTTCAAGACCGAGAGGGCTTACACGGTTTGAGACCGTTTGGTGTCTCTCGATCTTGAGATCGTTTGAGTCCAAACGGTCTTGAGACCGTTTGGCCCCAAACGGTCTTGAGACCGTGAGGCCTCACACGGTCTTGAGACCGTATGACCTCAAATGGTCTTGAGACTGTGAGGTCTCAAATGGTCTTGAGACCGTGAGGCCTCAAACGGTCTTGAGACCGTTTGGTCCACTTGGTCTCAAACCGTTTGGACCTCCAACATGGTTCAAGGATTTCAATCGTTTATGATTATCAATGTTGAAGCCTCCAAATGGTCAAAGACATGGTAACCACTTATAGATTGAGTTAATTAGGGTTATGATTAACCAATTGGTCACTCAATTGACCCTCAATTGTTATCCAATTAGGGTTGGAGTTGGTTCAATTAAGGTCCATCAACGTTCAACCATCAACACTCAACAATGTGAATCAACACAAGGGTAAACCCTTCAATTGAGCTCCAATTGGGCGCAAACTTGGCCCAAACGGTCTTGAGATCGTGTGGATGAACTCCACATGGTCTTGAGACCGTTTTCCCAAGATTTCATCAAAATATTATGTGATTTGATAGGAGTTGAACCTTGATTGAGTCTCAAATCAGTATTTTGATTAATTCAATAACCTATTGCAATTGGGCCCTCAATTGATCAAATTACCTTAACCCTAGACCTCCAAACGGTCTTGGGTTGTCACCACACGGTCTTGAGACCGTTTGGATGGGTTCCAAATGGTCTTGAGACCGTTTGCCCATCCAACTTTTGTATTCTAGTGGAAATTCTTCAAGGTTGGATCTATTGAGTTGATTATCATAATAATACTTAATTGCAATGTAATTTGGTATCTTTATACCTTCAATTGGTCAACTATACTTGACCCCAGACCTTCACCCGGTCTTGTGTGATTCCCCACACGGTCGTGAGACCGTTTGATTGATCCCCAAACGGTCTTGAGACCGTTTGGGTCAATCAACCCAAAAACACTAAGTTATTCATTGAGATTTCAGTACTGATTTCAATTAGGGTTTGCCCTAGTAATCATCTTTCAACTCTTAGCTCGTTTGGAATTAGTCCATCAAATTTGGTGAGTTGTTAATCAACATTATTTTGAACAGTAATATCATACAGTCAACGCTTGGTCAACGTCCTTACACGGTCTTGAGACCGTTTGCCCAAAAAAGGTGATTTCAAAAGATTGGAAATCAGGAGTAAATTCAATTAAAGTTGTTGATTAAAAAGGCCATATCTCACGATTCCTTTGGATTTATCATCTCAAATTTTGTGGGTGATTAGCCTACATAATTATGCACAGAAATCGTATATGGTCCACGCTCGGTCAACGCAGCTAAATGGTCTTGAAGACCGTTTGCCCTTACACGGTCTTGAGACCGTTTGCTCACCAAACGGTTTTGCAAACCGTGTGAGCACTTGGTGGAGACCGTTTGGTAAAGTGAAAGGTAGTGGATTAACTTTGGAAATAAGGTCTTCTTCTCCTAGCTCAATAACAGCAAGGATTTCTCACGGATTTGCTTGCAAAGTAGCAAAGGAAGGTAGAGAAGAAGAAGAACTATCATCTAAAAGCATAAACAAGATGTATATAACAAAGCATGGGTTTAGAGTTATAAAACCCACCTAAAGCTTGCTCCTTGAGCTCCAAGCTTTCGAGATCCAAGCTTTTAATGGCGTCCTTAAGCTTCCACAGGTCGGCCAAGGTGAAACCTCCAGGGAAAGTCGAGAAGAGATGGCTAGAAAGGTAGAGCTATGTGAGCTAGCCATCAATTTGACCTTGAATTCAAGTTCTAACCATGAACTTAAGCAAAAGGGAGGATTCAAACCTACCTTGCACTCCTTGGTCGTCCTCCTGAGCTCCAAAGGTCTTCTTTAGTCGGTTTGGTTGAATAGAACAGTGAAGGAAACGAAGGGAAAGTTCCCTTGCTTAGAGAGGTGGAGAGTATATATACTTGGGGTGAGGTTTTAACATAAACTCATATGTTCTTCATATTTTCAACTAAGTCCCTCTATCTTTCTTTGCTCGTCCTTCCTTCTTAATTTTAAGGACAAATTTCTTCTAAGGTCAAGAAAATGAGGGCAAGGAAGTTCAACCTATTACTAAAGCACACACACATAAAAGGGCTATAGCACATACACCTTGATTATTCAATCACAAAGGTGTTTTTCATTATATGATTATTCAATTAAAGTGACTTCTTCACCATTTATTCTCTAAATGATGACAAGAGTCTTAATATATACTTTTGATGGTTTAAATTACAAGCTGTACCCCTCAAATTGAGTAAATTGCACTTTACTCCAATTTAGGGTTTTCAAGCACAGAGATTGCTTCCACAGCTGCACCTTGGTGCCCAAGCTTGGGAAATCCCTCAAACTTCATCATAATGATTCTCATGATGTCTCAACATCATAGGAACATCTCAACATGTGCAAATTGCAAGTTAACCCTTCTAACTGGGTAAATTGCACATAGGTCCCTGTATTACAAAACAATGCTACAACTTTATATAAAAAGGAGCAAAAACTGAAATATATGTTTCAGAGAAACTTAATTACATGCCCAAAGTTAATCACAAGGATTCAATTACATATTTAGGCAAAACACCTAGGGTTAACTCATAACCCAGGTCAGGGATGTTACAAATTATCTACCCCTTACAAGGATTTCGTCCCCGAAATCGATAAAACATACTAAGAGAAAAGGGCAGGATACTTCCTTCTCATCTCATCCTCTAATTCCCAAGTGGCTTCTTCAACACCACGGTGGTTCCAGAGGACTTTCACAAGACTTATATCTTTCTTCTTTAACCTTTTAATTCTATTATCAAGGATTGACACTGGTCCCTCCTCATAGGATATATCATCATTCAATTCTACCTCCATAGGTTGTAGAACTGACTCGGTGTCTGGGTGACATTTCTTCAACATAGAAATGTGAAACACAGGATGTAACCTCTGTAACTCTGGTGGCAGCTCTAGTCTATATGATACCTTTCCAATCCATTCAATGATTGTATAAGGCCCCATAAATCTAGGAGCTAACTTCCCTTTCCTTCCAAAACGAAGGACCCCTTTCCAAGGCGAGACTTTGAGATATACTCTGTCTCCAACCTGGAACTCTAAGGGTCTACGACGCTTGTCAGCATAAGATTTCTGCCTATCCTGTGCAGTCTTAATCTTTTGTTGTATTACTTTAATCTTCTCTGTGGTCTACTGCACAAGATCAGGACCTAACAACTGATGCTCACCAGTCTCGAACCAACACAGAGGTGATCTACAACGTCTACCATACAAGGCTTCATAAGGTGCCATATCAATACTATGTTGATAGCTATTTTTATAGGCAAACTCTATCAAGCTTAGGTGTAGATCCCAACTTCCGGTAAACTGGAGAGCACATGCTCTCAACAAGTCTTCTAAGGTCTGTATGGTCCTTTCTGACTGTCCATCAGTCTGTGGATGAAAGGCCGTACTAAACCTTAGCTTGGTGCCTAAGGCTCTGTGTAACTGTTCCCAAAAATGACTTCTAAACTGAGGACCTCTGTCAGAAACTATTGTGACAAGAACTCCGTGCAAACACACTATCTCTTGAACATATAATTCTGATAACCTTTCAGCAGAATAGGTTGTTTTGACAGGTAAGAAATGTGCTGCCTTAGTCAACCTATCAACAACTACCCAAATGGAATCATGTCCTTTGCTTGTCCTGGGTAGGCCAACAACAAAGTCCATGGTCACATGGTCCCACTACCACTGTGGTATGGGTAAAGGTTGCATTGTTCCTGCAGGCTTCTGGTGTTCAGCTTTAACTTGCTGACACACATGACACCTCAGAACAAACTCTGCAACATCCTTCTTCATTCCGGGCCACCAATACAGATCTTTCAAATTCCGATACATCTTGGTGCTCCCTGGATGCATAGCATACATGGAAGAATGAGTTTCTTCCAGGACTAACTTCCTCAAGTTATCCACATCCGCCACTATCATCCTTCCATAATAACAGACTACTTGGTCATCTGAGTCATGGAAACCATCTCGCTTCTCATTTCCATACTCATATCTAAACTGCTGAACTGCAGCATCACCTAGCTGTGCTTCCTTAATCTGCTCTCTTAGGGTAGGTTTAATATGCATCTCAGCTAACAACCCGGCTAACAATGACACCTTCAACTGTACATTGTCTTGCCTTAAAGAGATAAGCATATCTCTCCTAGAGCATACTAAAAAGTTTAGTTGTGCTCTATTCATGGTTGATGTTGTTGATTTCCTACTCAAGGCATCTGCAACAACATTGGCCTTGCCCGGATGGTAATCAATTGTACAATCGTAGTCCTTGATTAACTCCATCCAACGACGTTACCTCATGTTAAGTTCGTGCTGAGAGAAGATATACTTAAGGTTCTTGTGGTCTGTGAAAATCTGGAATGTTTCTCCGTAGAGATAATGTCTCCAGATTTTCAAGGCATGAACCACGACAGCTAACTCCAGATCGTGTGTTGGATAATTCTCCTCGTGTTTCTTAAGCTGTCGGGAAGCAAAAGAAATCACTTGTTTATCCTGCATCAACACACATCCTAGTCCATTCTTGGAAGCATCACAGAAGACTACATATCCTTTTCCTTGTTCAGGTAGCACAAGCACAGGTGCACTTGTCAACCTCTCCTTCAACAACTGGAAAGACTGTTGACACTTATCACTCCAAGAAAAAGGAACATCTTTCCGGGTCAACTTGGTCAAAGGTAAGGCTATAGAACTAAAGTTCTTAATGAACCTTCGATAATAGCCAGCTAACCCCAAGAAACTTCAAATCTCCATCAGTGTCTTCGGTTGTTCCCATTGTAGAACAGATTCTACCTTTGTAGGGTCAACACGAATTCCCGAGGCAGATATCACATGTCCAAGAAAAGATACCTCTGGAAGCCAGAACTCACACTTGCTAAACTTAGCATACAGCTTGTGTTCTCTTAGCAAGGTCAAAGCTTGGCGAAGATGCCGCTCATGCTGCTGAGCATCCTTACTATAGATCACAATGTCATCTATGAAGATGACAACACACTGATCAAGGAAAGGTCGAAAAACTCTATTCATGAGTTCCATAAATGCAGCTGGTGCATTGGTTAGTCCAAACGACATAACCGTGAACTCATAGTGACCATACCTTGTCCTAAAGGCAGACTTGGATATGTCACTATCCTTAATACGAAGTTGATGATATCCAGACCTCAAGTCTATCTTTGAAAAGACTGTTGCACCATGCAACTGATCAAAGAGATCATCAATCCTCGGCAGAGGGTACTTATTCTTTATTGTTACTTTATTGAGTTGTCTGTAGTCGATGCACAACCGCATTAACCCATCTTTCTTTTTAACAAACAAGACCGGAGCACCCCAAGGTGAAGTGCTTGGTCGGATAAAGCCCTTCTCAAGTAACTCTTGAAGCTGTTTCTTGAGTTCTGCCATCTCGGCAGGCGCCATCCTATACGGAGTCTGGGCTATGGGTTTCGTATCTGGATCAGATTGATTTCAAAATCAATCTCCCGAGGTGGTGGTATACCAGGAAGTTCTTCAGGAAACACATCCTCGAATTCCCTGACTATGGGAACTTCAGAAGGATTGGACTTTTCCTTGGTAACATCTACCACATGGGCTAAGAATGCATAACATCCTTGCCTCAACAACTTATCAGCAACCATAGCTGACATAAAACAGGTGGGCAGAATCTTTCTTTCTCCTTGAAAGATCCATGTGCTCCTTTCATCAGCAAACACAGCCAACTTGGATTCACAATCCAAGACAACTCTATACCTCTCTAAGGTATCCATCCTGAGGATTATATCAAATCCTTGCATATTAAGTGGTATAAGATCCACTTGAATGCGATGGTTGGAAAAGAAAAGGATGCAGGGAGAGCATACCTCCTGCAAAACGGCAGACCCACTCAATGGAGTCTCCAACAACAAACTATCTGCCCTATGACTAACAGTCACATTGCAGTTACGAATCACTCTTCGAGTGATGAAAGAGTGCGTAGCACCCAGGTCAATCAGAACAGATACAACATAGGATGTAGACATATCAGAATATAAAAGTTTCATCTGACCTGCCACTACCCGTGGATTGACCACTGCTTCAGGTGGGTTCATAGCATAGAACCTCACTGTTGCCTGGTGTTGAGGTGGTGCTGATGATCCAGCTTGAGACGCTTGTCCACGTCCTCGAGCTGCTCCTTGAGATTGCATTCTCTGAGATCCTTGTTGATTCTGTCTCGGAGGCTGTGTCACACTGACAGGCCTAGAATGGCAATCCTTCATCAAGTGTCCCACCTTACCACAGTTGTAGCATCTCCTCTCTTGTTGTTGTGGTCGGGGTGGTCCAGTAATTGACATCGATGCAGAACTGTGAGTCCCTTGGAGTGGTTGACTCCGTCCTCTACCTCTGCTTGGTGACCATTGAGTTTGAGAACTCGATCTGGGTGGTGGAGGGTTAGGTGCAGAGAATCTAGGTTTCTTAAAATCCCTAGATGAAGAACCCTAGAACTGTGGATATCTTTTCTGGGTTTGCCTCTTCTCAACCACAAATCTCTCTATCCTTCGGACTGACTCAATGAAGGTAGAGAATCTCTCTCGATTTTCTAAGGCAGACACAGGGGTTGACATATCAGCATTCAAACCCTTCTCGAATCTCCTGATTCTTTCCTCATCTATGGCATCCATGTGCGGACAGAACAGCAACAATTCCATGAACTTAGCTTCATATTCGCTAATGTTCATCATGCCCTGCCTCAATCTCTCAAACTGAGAGATCTTCTCATCTAGGAAGGTCTTTGGAAAATATCTATTGATGAATTCCCGACGAAACTCTTCCCATGAGAACTCTACTCCAGGTCTCTTCTGCTCTTCCATGTTCCACCAGTGACCAGCACTGCCTTTGAGAAGATAGACAGCATGTCTAACCTTCTCAGCTTCCAGGATAATAAGAATCCTGAAAGCCTTCTCCAACTCTGTCAACCATAGGTCAGCATCTGCGGGGTCGGCAGTCCCAAAGTACTCGGTAGCTCCGACACGACGAAGTCGTTCGAACGTCTTACCGATACCTTGTGCTTTAGGCTGGACAGGTGCCCTCGGTGCACGCAAGGGCATCCTGTCGGTGATGTGTGTCATGGCAGTCATGAACTGCCCGAACATTGTCTGTACAGCTGGGTTACCCATGTCGGCTGGGTCAAACTGGGGTGGCTCAGGTGCAGGCTATTCTATTTCTGGAACCCTTGCACCGCCTTGAGGTGCACTAGCACTACTCTCTGCCACGTACTCATCATGAGGCTCAGCCATCCTTATGTATCTTCTTCTCCTGAGGAGGAGAAGATTTTATTAGATAGGGAAAGAGTACTAAAGATAGACTCGACATCCTAAGTCCTATGCCTCTGTAGACTCAACTGACCTAGAGCTCTGATACCACTAATTGTGGGCTCTGATCTCCAAACCACGATATAAACACGATTTAAACTTAGCGGAAGCGAATCGATTAACAGCGGAAGACAAAAATCATGGGAAATTAAAACTTTTCGAGACAAGAGCTTGAATCCATAAAGCTTCATTCATAAAAGGAGATAAACTGTTTACATCTCATGATAATTACTTCTTGAGTAATTATGTACAATAAGATACAAAATCTCAAGAACTCATAACCAAAAGACTTCCAAGACCTGAGAGTACAGAGGACACATAGGACTGACTCTAACTACACCACATGGCAGGCTAAACCTCCACCTGAGATTTACTGCTGCTCTTGGTGCTGCTGCTGCTGGGACTGGTCACCTATAGACCGGTTCCTGTCTCCGACGTCCACCTAAAAAGTTGAAGTCTGCGGGGTGAGACAATTTTACATAATTGTCCCAGCGAGAGTTATGACTCTCCGCCAGAAACTTTATTATAACATCAAAGAATATCTTAAGCAGTAAAGCTTTCAAAGTATTCAATAGCAGTTGCAACTATAAACAAGAGCTCAACCTTTATGAGACATGAAGTATATAAGCACTATTACAGTGTATCATCAATCAACTAACTCATAGTTATCTCTAGCATGTATACTACGCGGTTGATTATGTTTTACAAACAATATTATGCCCTATGGAGATGAGGCATACCACTCATACTCCAACTGATCGCTAAGAAGTCACATCAGTATCATACATAGGTCATTAAGAGAGCCAGATTCTAATGACCTTCACCTTCCTCAGTCAGTAATAGGATCACTTGTAGAACATCTTGTGTCTCTACTATTATAGCTCACCAGGGTAAACTGGTCCTTCTCTATTTTAGAGTTACAGTGGCGTTCTGTACTCTCTTCGTCATCAGGAGATTTCATGTTTATCTCCACTGATATGGATATCTATGTTTTCTTCATCATCAAGAGGTTTCATGTTTACCTACTACTGATACGGTATGGGATTGTAGTGAAGGATTGACGGATTACATATCTACATCAAATTCCTACACTAGGATGTAAGGTTCTACACATCCATATACCCCACATACTCAATAGTATGTGATCCAGGAGTTCCCTTAGGAAAACCTGTTTCACCATCATTTGATCTCTGAAAATGATGGGTCTATGATCAGGGCTCTACATTATACTTGATTAGTTAGGTACATTCAGTATTCATTTAACATCACACATTGTTCTTCTAACAATAACAGTAGCATAACAGATATAAAAGGAGAATACTAAATGTAACAAGCCTAACTCACATCAATCATCATTTCTCATTATACTCATCACAAGTCATCTCTAAAGCATGACTTTGATGGTATTCATGGCTCTCACAGCCCATTATTATCATAGAATGCCACTGACAAGGCATCAAGATACTTTACTTATTCATAAAGCTATCAATATGCCTTTAATGAATATAGTATCATCATCCATACTTGGATATGATCACCTCCATATCAGAACCTGCATGGTTAATTCAACTAATAAAGGTAATTCAAAACAATGATTATATTTTCCACTCTTGTCATAAGAGCTAAGTTCTTTGATTCTTATCAAATAGAGTTTAATACTCATATAACATGTCATCACCTTTGAATTAGGGTTTACTATTCACATCACATGTCATTACCCTTGAATTAGGGTTTACTATTCACATCACATGTCATTACCCTTGAATTAGGGTTTACTATTCACATCACATGGTGAATTGAACTCATGACATCATCATGTATGAGGAACATCATCTTTGATGCTCTCAGATTAGCTTAAGATTCATCATATATCATAATTAGGGTTTCCATGATCTCACATAGGTGGATCATACCCTAATCATGCATATTCATATGTATTGAAGGTTCTTTACTTGAGTTTCCACCCAAAAAGGGTACTTTCTCTCTCTTAAGGTACTTTCTCTCTCTTAAGATACTTTCTCTCTCCTCATATTAGTAGATGGTGATAACAGCACTCTAGATCAGGTTGGGTTAAGTCCTCATGGGCTAACATAAGTCAAAACATCACTATCATGTGATTAGGGTTTGATTTGAATAAAGTTTTCCTCAATTGAGCCCCTCAAGGGTATTTTGGTAATTCACCCCATTGATCACCATCATGGGTTAATTCATTAGTCACTTAGTCCCCTAATGTCCTAGGTTACCATTAGGGTTTAGATTTTAGCATCATTGAACCATTTACATCTTCAAGTGATTAAGTGAAATCAAACTTTGAAAACCTCAAACGGTTTCAACCTTCAACCTCCAAATGGTTTGAGACCGTTTGGATGAGTTGACCGTTTTCTAGGGTTGACTCCAAGACCGTGTGACCTTCAAGGTCGTTTGCCCAAACCGTGTGAGGGTGTATACCGTTTAACAAGTTTGACTTCAAGACCGAGAGGGCTTACACGGTTTGAGACCGTTTGGTGTCTCTCGATCTTGAGATCGTTTGAGTCCAAACAGTCTTGAGACCGTTTGGCCCCAAACGGTCTTGAGACCGTGAGGCCTCACACGGTCTTGAGACCGTGTGACCTCAAATGGTCTTGAGACCGTGAGGTCTCAAACGGTCTTGAGACCGTGAGGCCTCAAACGGTCTTGAGACTGTTTGGTCCACTTGGTCTCAAACCGTTTGGACCTCCAACATGGTTCAAGGATTTCAATCGTTTATGATTATCAATGTTGAAGCCTCCAAATGGTCAAAGATATGGTAACCACTTATAGATTGAGTTAATTAGGGTTATGCTTAACCAATTGGTCACTCAATTGACCCTCAGTTGTTATCCAATTAGGGTTGGAGTTGGTTCAATTAAGGTCCATCAACGTTCAACCATCAACACTCAACAATGTGAATCAACACAAGGTTAAACCCTTCAATTGAGCTCCAATTGGGCCCAAACTTGGCCCAAACGGTCTTGAGAACGTGTGGATGAACTCAATTGATTTGACAGTGTGAGCACTTGGTGGAGACCGTTTGGTAAAGTGAAAGGTAGTGGATTAACTTTGGAAATAACGTCTTCGTCTCCTAGCTCAAGAACATCAAGGATTTCTCACGGATTTGCTTGCAAAGTAGCAAAGGAAGGTAGAGAAGAAGAAGAACTATCATCTAAAAGCATAAACAAGATGTATATAACAAAGCATGGGTTTAGAGTTATAAAACCCGCCTAAATCTTGCTCCTTGAGCTCCAAGCTTTCGAGCTCCAAGCTTTTAATGGCGTCCTTGAGCTTCCACAGGTCAGCCAAGGTGAAACCTCCAGGGAAAGTCGAGAAGAGATGGCTAGAAAGGTAGAGCTATGTGAGCTAGCCATCAATTTGACCTTGAATTCAAGTTCTAACCATGAACTTAAGCAAAAGGGAGGATTCAAACCTACCTTTCACTCCTTGGTCGTCCTCCTGAGCTCCACAGCTCTTCTTTAGTCGGTTTGGTTGAATAGAACAGTGAAGGAAACGAAGGGAAAGTTCCCTTGCTTAGAGAGGTGGAGAGTATATATACTTGGGGTGAGGTTTTAACATAAACTCATATGTTCTTCATATTTTCAACTAAGTCCCTCTATCTTTATTTGCTCGTCCTTCCTTCTTAATTTTAAGGACAACTTTCTTCTAAGGTCAAGAAAATGAGGGCAAGGAAGTTCAACCTATTACTAAAGCACACACACATAAAAGGGCCATAGCACATACACCTTGATTATTCAATCACAAAGGTGTTTTTCATTATATGATTATTCAATTAAAGTGACTTCTTCACCATTTCTTCTCTAAATGATGACAAGAGTCTTAATAGATACTTTTGATGGTGTAAATTACAAGCTGTACCCCTCAAATTGGGTAAATTGCACTTTACTCCAATTTAGGGTTTTCAAGCACAGAGATTACTTCCACAGCTGCACCTTGGTGCCCAAGCTTGGGAAATCCCTCAAACTTCATCATAATGATTCTCATGATGTCTCAACATCAGAGGAACATCTCAACATGTGCAAATTGCAAGTTAACCCTTCTAACTGGGTAAATTGCACATAGGTCCCTGTATTACAAAACAATGCTACAACTTTATATAAAAAGGAGCAAAAACTGAAATATATGTTTCAGAGAAACTTAATTACATGCCCAAAGTTAATCACAAGGATTTAATTACATATTTAGGCAAAACACCTAGGGTTAACTCATAACCCAGGTCAAGGATGTTACATGCCCCATCAGAGTGGTAGACAATACCTGGCGTAGCATTGCCAGCTCTTGCTCTGGTGTGAAGGCGGGGGTACCCGGAGTAGTATGGTTGACCGCAGGAGTCACATGAGTGTTAGGGTTGTTAGGGTTCGACTCCTTCTCTTGGTTCATGTTGTCGAACAAGTCACCTCTCCTCAAAGCTAGGGTGATCATATTAGGTTCCCAAGAGTATAGAATAATAGATGAGAAAATAATAGAAGTAGAGATGAGAAAAGGATATCTTGAATTGCTATTGCCTAAAAGCATACTATTTTGGGTAATTTGTATCTGCTCAGGCCAGGCCAGTATCATATGGGCATGGGAGTCCTCGTAAACCAAGCTAGTGGCGCGGAGGAAAATATTGCCAGCCTCTGAAAGCCTGATCCTTTCTAGACACCCTTTCATCAACTTCATGCCCTCATAGTTGCCTAAAGGCTTTGATACCAAGCTGTAAAGAGGCGAGATCAACTCATTACTAAAATTTAAAGGAAATACAAATCATCCACACATTTCAAAAAAAGAGAGAATTTAGGATGCTTGCATAATATTCCAAGTAAATAAGCATGATTCCAGATACATTATGAAATGTCAATAGTAGTGGAAATAAAAATATGAAGACTTTACATGGCTTCCATTGTTCACTACATGATTGTTTCCAAAAGAAAAACATAAGAGAAATAAGATCTAGCTATAGCAACCTACATGATTGTTCACTACATGATTGTTTCCAAAAGCTGGAGATCTACTCCTGAGAAAACTTCCTTCAAGCTTGTTCTTGTCCTTTCTCAGCACCAACACCTAGGTGGTTGGGAAAGCACCCAACAAGAGGGAAAAAGAATAAAAAGTATGTGTTAAAAAAATGTTCTAGAATAAAAAGGTAAGTAAAGCAAGTAAAAACAGGCTAGGGTTCATCATAAGATGAAGATAACAAGAGTATGAGGCTATATCAAAAGAAACTTGCCATTGACAATTATATTAAAAGGGGTTTTGCATGTAAGATAATTATGTCTACCTAACTAAGTAGGGTTGAGGCACCTACTAGACCTCTAACCTTAGGTGAGGGGAGAATAAAACATTCCCAATCACCTATAATAATATTGGGAGAATAAAACATTCCCTAGGGCGAATAAATACATGCCCTCTGTAGGTGATTGTCATAAGTACCACTACTTTAAATTTAATAGAACATAAATCTACATCCTAGAAAAGTAGGTTCAATTAAGCTTCATTAGGGATAATAGGTTAAGACATATATTTCCCAACTAAGGTGTTAGATGCACATACCTCTTCCTTAGAGCACTAGAAACCACTTTCCAAAATCCTTAGCAAGATTAGGGTCCACTTGTCCTATTGTGATAACCATGTTCATGTATTAGCATTATATGCATTCATTAAGAACTTAAAATCCTAAAGTTATCAACTTTTTCTACAAACCACTAATTTAGGTCCTGAAAACATCACCACTATCTTAATTAGGATTTTCTGATTAAAATAATATATAGTATTATGTATTTTGAAGATATGGACTTTTAGGGTTATTTGTAGTGATTTTTTTTGGAGAAGGTAAAATATTATTGAGAAACCAAAAAGTTACACGTATAGGGATATACAAAACCCCGTATACATAGTGGGCTACTCTACAAAACCCCACACTCTGAGTAAGAGAGTATCTAATCTCTCAACAATCTTAGGTTTGGTTTTAAACAACCAACCTAGATTATGTACAATATGGTCAAAGACTGTAACACAATCAGATCTAGAAGGTCTGTGGTTTCTGGCATTTCTCTCCTGCCAAATAGCATGACAGACGGCAGAGAAAACCACCCCTACGAACTCTCTGAAGGGGCCCTTACCCTGTGTTTTCATGAGACACCAAGGGATAAAATCGTCAAGATTATGGGGGGGTTGACCACCCCGTCCCATCTTCAAAGACATCCTCTCTAGCAGGTATTTTGAGAAACTGTAGTAAAAAAACAAATGTCGATGACACTCTGCTTCCTCTTCACACAACAAACACAGTGGGTTTACAGGTAAACCCCATTTTATCAACCGATCAGCAGTGGGAAGCTTCCCAAGAATGCAGCGGTATGAGCAACAACTCCATTTAGAGGAATGGAACTTGTTCCATAGTAGTGTATCCCACGATACTTGAGGTGTGTGATAAGAAATCCTCCTCTGCGGAAGGAAAGAAGAAGTCAGGGACCAGCTACTACCATCAGGAGCCCGTGTATAATCAATCTTGAGATGGGTCCAAGCACTAGCCATCACTATCCAGGTGCTTGAACACTTGGCCGAGCAAACATCCAGATCATCCTCATATCTCTGAATCATCCAACCTCTCCAAGTGGAAACACTAGCAGTAAGGAAAGAGTGAACCCTTTTAAACATAGAGGCTAAGGCCAGATCACCAATATCACCAATATCACGTATGTTCAGCCCACCCTCGTGGTATCTTCTGGCAATAGATGTCCACGCAAGTCCATGGTGCTGACTGCCCCAAATGAAGTTCGCACAAATGGATTTAATTTTTAGAAACACAAACATGGGGATAGCCGCTTGAGCACACCAGAATCTAATCTTCCCTTCCAGTACTAACCTCAGATCGACAAGGCGGCCAGCAAGGGACATATGAAGACTAGTCCATTTGGAAATCGTCTCACGGAGGCTGTCCAAGCAAGGAGCAAAGTCACTACCTTTTTGTCGACCCCCTGTAATCGAGATACCAAGATAACGAGTCAGAAATAGGACTTCCTCAAGCTGTACCACATTTTTGAGTCTACCAGGTCTAGAGTCACAAGATCTAGAGAAGAAAACTCTGGATTTGATATCACTGAGAAAAAGCCCCGTCAAGTTCCCAAAATCAGTCATAAGGGCACAAAAGCCTCTTAGACATCTGACATTGTCTTTGATAAAGAAGAGCACGTCGTCAGCAAAGATCATATGTGTCAACACACGACAACCACCCACTTTGAAGGGCCTAAAGGAATTACTTATCTCAGCCACATGTATGAGATGAGATAAAGCCTCCATCACCAAGGTGAATAAGAGAGGGGAGAAAGGGTGTAACATCCCTGACCTAGGTTATACTTTAACCCTAGGTGTTTTGATTAACAAAGGTGATTAAATGTTTAATCTCATATTGTGAAAAGTAATTAGGGCTCAAGAGGAACTTATGTTGCAATTCTAGTCCTTTTTGAACATTGTTGAAATCAATGTTTTGCCTATTTTGGACTAAAGTGCAAATTACCCAAGTTGAGGGGTTTAAGTGCAAATTGTGCATGATAATATGTTCCTCATGTGTTGAAGCATCATGAGAGTAAATATGAAGAAAAGGTATGGCTTATGGAAGCCTAAATACCAAGAAAGAGCTGATAAAGCAATGTATGTGCATGAAAACCTAGTTTGGTGTAATGTGCAATTTACCCAAAACCCAGGGTGTAATATTTAAATTATCACTTCAATAAGGTCCCTAATGTTTCTTGGCATCAATTATAGCAAATAAAATGAGAGGGGCGCCTCATTTGAATTAAGTTGGAGGAGAGAGAATCTTGATATTAAAATAATCAAGATTTAATCCTAATTGAAACCCTAATTCAATTTAGTGCAAAAACAAATATAATAATTGAAGGGCCTTCAACCAAAAACGAGATGGTTGAATTTGCTCAAGTGTGAACACCTTTGTTCCTTTTCTAGGCAACGAAAATATGTCAAGCAAGTGGATAACCCACTCACCATTATTATAAAGAAAAGTAATATCCACTCAAATTGGGATATTATTATAATATGATCTAAGGTGCTTAATTTGCTTTTCTTTAAATTGAGGATAACTGAGAGGAATAAGAGGCAAATGGGATAGAATCGTATCCAAGGAATGAAAGGGGGAAGAGGCGGCACTAATTTTGGAATTAAATGCATTTTGATAAGGCATTTTCTCTCTCATGGAATTTCTTATAAAAGTACCTTTACCAAGCCAAAACAAAGGCCATTTCAGATTCTTTTCTTTCACCTTGCTTGGAAAACGACTAAGGAGTTGTGGAGGAGCAGTAGGACGACCCCAACCTGTTGGTAAGGTCGTTGACCTTCGTTCTCCTTGATTCCATGGTGGAAATAAAAAATAAATCATTGATTTCTTCTTATTTCGATCTCCTCATCAACCCTAGCCAACTTTTTCATCCAAAAGCTTTGGGACGAGCCTAGGGGGAGTTGCAAAAACTTCATCCACCATTTTTGGCGTGAGCTTGGAGCTTTGAATCTCAATTGGAGGCGGGTTTTATAACTTGAACCCTTAATATTGTCATTGCATTCAATTCCTTATCAAATGTTGATGCTTTCTTCATTTCCGAAATTTATTTTGGTTGATTGATGAAACCACCATGGAAATCACAGAACATTTCGTGGGTTTGTAGCTTGAAGATGATGATGTCATCACAAGCACACACCACAATTAATATCTTAGGCAAACAATTTCAAAATTCGGGACCAATCGGTTTCAATGAAATTGGTTAAACGATTCCAACAAATTGATTGAAACCAAACAGTTTCAAATAGTTTGGAGTGGTTAATCATTTGCAATGGTTGACCTTTTGAGGAAATATACTGATGTAATTGGATATTGATACAATGGGTTCAATTGGTTTGATCTTAATGGTTTCAATTGTGAATGATCCCTAAAATGCAAACCCTAATTGTTTATGGAAGCAATAACTCAGTATACTATGTCAAACATAGTTGTTTGTATTTGATCGGATGGTTGATGTAACCAAATCAAGTGGAGAGAATGATATAAATGAATTCATACATGAGTATGATTCATATGGTGATTTAGGGTATGATCCTTAGTAAAGGGATCAAGAAACCCTAATTGAGAAGGTTAATGAACCCTAACCCTGATTTAGGGAAATTCTGAGTAAAACCCTAATCTAGGGTAATAGTGTAACCCTAATTAAGGGTAATAGTGTAACCCTAATTTAGGGTAATGACTTGTCTAACTCTAATTTAAGGTAATGAAATGCCAAATCCTAATTGGATGAATAATGAATCCCTAATTTATGGGTAATTGAATGAAACCCTAATTGGGATGATTAATGAAACCCTAATTGAGGGTGATTCCATGAGAAACTCTAATTGAGGATAATTCCATGTGAAACCCTAATTGAGGGTGATGTCATATGAAACCTTAAACCTAACACAGAGTAAAGCTATGTGAAACCCTAAATTTGGGCTATAGTGCGTGGAATTCTAATCATGGGCAATATGATGATAAATCATAACCCTAATGTCTGGGTAATGATATGAGTAAACCTTAATGATGAAATAATGGGTAATACCCTATAACGATGAAATATCTTAAGTGGTTGACTATAGGCAACCGTATAATAAGCAATGCCTTAACTTGAGATGAGTCCATATCATTGAAGATAGTTGGACAATCCTTGTGTGTGATCTATGCACATCATGGTAAAGGTGATAGTTTGGTAGATGAAAGTATTAAGATGTGAGATTCCTTATTATAAGATAAGTTAATAAACTCAAGTAAGATAGAAGTCATGAGGGAAGTGATACATTGAGACATGATAGATATCACATTTAGCATTTTAGGGTTGATATACCTTGATGCATCTCAAATCCAATATTTTTGGATAAGATACACAAGGAGAGTGTTATGTAAATTGTTACAATGAAATGTAATGAGTTTAACATACTTGATAAGTAAGCTAAAATGAGTATGATGTAATCATACCATGATAAGGATGAGAGATAAACTCATACCTTGTGTTGATGATCATTTAATGATAAATGATAAGAATATTAAATGCTTGGAATGTCGATGGATGCTCGTAGATGTATGGAACAATATATTAGGGTTGGATTGATAAAATGAACATGAAACCCTAATTGATGTGAATAGTAAACCCTAAACCTATGGAGGAAATAGTGGTGTTACTATTATATTACATGAGTAATATGTCATTGTTGCCTAGTGAGAGGTGACAAGATGTTTAATTTCCTTGTGAGCCATATGGTTAGATGTTACCTAGTAAGAGGTAACAAGATGTTTCATGGGCTTGATTGAGCCCTGAATGAGGTGTAATCCTCTTGTGTTGATAAGGGTTGATTCCCTGTGTTATTGTGAAAAGGATTTATATCATGTGATAATATGATGGTCTTAATGACCTTTGGGCATGGTTGAACCCTGAATGAGGTGTATTCCTCTTATGTTGATAAGGGTTGATACCCTGTGATATTGTGAAATGGATTTATATACTGTGATAATATGATGATTGGTGTAGTCTCATGAATGGCAAGTGAATATTACCATGTGATGATGAGATGAGAATTTATGTTTCACATATTTTATATCTTTTCAAGTTTTGATAATTATATGCTTGCTAGAAGTGAATTAGGGTTTGTATGTCCACTTGTTTGATGCAGCCTTAATTCACCCAATTGGTATAACTAATCAAGTGTAACTCTAATCATGTAGTGCCCTATGCCGTAGAACCATCTTCAGTGTCAGAACTTGCTAGATGGTGAAACGAGTATTCCTAAGGGAAACTCGGAGCACATATTGTTGAATATGCGGGGGTGGCAGGTTGAGGATATATCCTTGTCATCCACAATACAGATTGTGGAGGTTGGCTATGGCCATGCCTCATACATCTGATGTGACTGAGAACGGCTACGGTCGTGTCTCTGTGGTTATAACATGATGTGATTAGAGGACAACTGCGGTTGTACCTCAGTGTTTGGGTTTGAATACCCTGGTTTCTAGTGTCGTGACCTGTACCAAGGTCGGACTAGTGGTTTTCAGCTTGACTATATGTCGCTGTGGTGGCAGCTTTGACTGATATGGCACTGCCTTTTTACTCGTACTGACCGAGGGGAAGAGATCTTAGGATGCCGGTACTCCTAGATCTTGT
Organism: Alisma plantago-aquatica; assembly: GCA_963693085.1. Taxonomy (NCBI): domain Eukaryota; kingdom Viridiplantae; phylum Streptophyta; class Magnoliopsida; order Alismatales; family Alismataceae; genus Alisma; species Alisma plantago-aquatica. Next base: position 758,821,884 of record OY856412.1, read on the forward strand.
ACGGAACCAAATAGCCCTTCGTAGGGGTCGGTTGGACTTTGAATTGTACGATTCAAGTTCCCCAGGGCATAATAAAAGATGTAATACAGTCGTATAACATATCTGTTTAGGGTTATACATGACGCTTCACATTGGATGATAACCCTTGTTTGTTCTCTTTACATAAATATGATGCTTAGTGCAACTAAGAGATAGTAATTATACTTATGTTGTGGATATGCATAAGACTGTAAATGTGTACATACAATAGTCATGCTTATGTTGATATCTTACTACTTCTGTTGATTATAATCATGATGCTAGATATCTCATGTTGATAGTTATGTTTCGCATGCTATCCATGCCTCTATAATTAAAAATATCTGGCAGAGGCTTAATGCCTGTAATTAGTGTTGGTTAAAGTCCAATGCCTGGATGTGTAATCAGGAGTGGTATAGTCCAATGCCTGAAACATTTATACCTGATTGATATAGTTTAATGCTTGAATAAGACATGATGATATATATAATCACATGTCTGGCATAAGTGAATACTTGTTTAGCAGATTGGCTAAGGCCAACAAATAGAAACAAGAATGAATCATGGGTGACACATCAGAATAATGAATGACATGAGCAAAGCTTGAGATGTTGAAAATGTATGGTAGATAAATGTTATACATGTTCTTTTTATTCCTTATAAAGAGAATATATGAATTACTGTTCAATCATAGATAGGTGTAATACTTTAAAAGATGAGAATGATCTAAATTGCTTATCCTCTGCTCAGTTTTATATTAATTAAACTACAATAATGATGTTTCTGGCAGAGAGTTATATCTCTCGCTGGGGCAATTTGCAATTGTCTCACCCCCGTGGGAACCAACATTTTTAGGTGGATGAGTACGAAAGAGACTGAGAATATCTTCTCGAGGAAGAACATCAGCAGCAACAGGAACAACAGTGACAACTCAGGTTGAGTGTGTTGTCTGTCGTGTTTTGTAGATAGAAGTCGTATGTGTCGTCTCTGTACTCTCAGGTCCTCGGAGTTAGTACTTAGTGCTTTTAATGTATTATTTTGAGATTTTGACTTGATGCCTCGAGGTTATTATGTTATCTTTGTTTAGCTTTTAACAAAGCAGTTGATGTTTTAACCCTCGAGAAGAGATGGTATAAGATATATACTTATGAACCATGATGTAAATGTAATACATTGGTTCTTGTTGAAAGAGTTTTCCTATGATTGGGTATCTTTGAAAAAGGTTTTAAATTTTTAGTGATTTTCAGTAATCCGCTGCAAATGATTCGCTTCCGCTTAGTTAATCTTGTGTTTTATGAGTTGGATGCCACAAAGGGTCCCCCTGCCGAAGCCCATTAGAAGCATGAAAGAAACCATAAGGGCAGTCATTGACAAGCACAGAGAAAGAAGTTGTTTGGACACACTCTTTCATGATATCAATCCATCTTGGAGAGAACCCCAAGGCATCCATAATCTATCACAAGGCAGACCACTTGACTCTATCAGAGGCTTTGGTGAGATCGATCTTTATGCAGGCTTTCTTCGAACTATTTTTGACCTTGAAATCAAGCAAGAATTCTGCAGCCAAGAGGGTAGCATCAGAGATCGAGCGTCCAACGATAAAAGCGCTTTGCTCTTGAGACACAATGCCATGAAGGATGATCTTCAGTCTATATGCAAGAACTTTGGCAATGATCTTATACACCACATTACAATAGGCTATGTGTCTAAGATCGGCTAAGGATGATACATGGATTTGTTTGGGGATCAGTCTGAGAAAGGCATGGTTCATCGACCAAACCATTCTACCACCAACAAAGAACCAGCTAACAACACAACATATCTCATCTTTAAGCGTATCCCAGAACACCTGGAAGAACTTAGCATTAAACCCATCAGGTCTCGGTGCTTTAGAGGCGCCAATAGAAAAGAGTCCATCCTTTATCTCATCAACATAGATCGGTTTAAGCAGCTGGTGATTCATGTCATCGGTCACCTTCCTTGGGGGCATCAGTGTACTGCTCACATGAATGGATGTACTGTTGTAGAGATTGGAGAAAAAGGACACAACCAGCTCACCCACATCATTTTGACCATTGACCGTGGAACCATCATCTTTTATGAGAGAATGGATGATATCCTTCATATTGTTCTTTCTGAAAGTAGCGTGGTAAACCCAGGTATTATGGTCACCATCCTGGATCCATTTGGTTCTACTACGTTTCCATAGCATGAGTTCCTCTACTTTTTTGAGCTGAAGGATTCTTTTACCTTTATCATCTTCAAGACGTATAAGATCTGGGGAGAGAGGATTCTCTCTGAGATTCACAACCACAGTATTAAACTCCTCATTGGCCGCAACAATTAAGGTAGGGATGTCAGATAGCTCCTTGGCCCAAGGCTTTAGCGCGGCTTTGACTCTCTTAAGTTTTTCATGGAGGATATACAAAGGGTTGCCGCTGATTTGTGTGTTGCCAAACTTTTTTCACAAGGATCGAGAAAGAGTCCCAACCAAGCCAAGCATTTAGAAAATGGAAAGGTTTGGGTTTAGATGCTTGTCTAGAAAGTTTCATAAGCAGCCAGGCATGGTCGCTGTTAGGATGGCAACCTGGGCTGATAGGAACATCAAGAAATATCTCCAGCCATGCTTGGTTAGCAAGGCCTCTATCAAGATGAGAAGCAATGCGTCTATGCGCGACCCTTTTATTATGCCAAGTAACCAGGACACCTGTCATACTGATTTCAGTTAACCCAACAGCATCAATAGTGCTATTAAACCTATCTAAGCAAGAGTCAGGAATCAGCAACCCACCATACTTCTCATTTTCCCTCAGCACAAGGTTGAAATCATGTATGAACAATTGAGGCAACTCCTGTTGATTCACCTCTTTAAGAACTTCCCATAGATTCCTCCTACACATTTATAATTATGGCCATACACGATAGAAATCACTATGTACAGACCACCATTGTTTATGCAGCTAACAATGATCATTTGGTCCATATCAAATATCACTTGGACATCCCAAATGTTGGGGTTCCATCCTATGGCGATGCGCCCACCTTCGATCTGAGTGAGGTTGGAATCACAGCTCCAACCCTCAGGAAAAAGACCAGTGATTCTATCGACAACTTCACGTCTGATCCTAGTTTCTAAACAAATCACTAATGAGGCTTTAACCTCATTGATGACTTTCCTCAACCTCACCTGCTTCCAAGGTCGAGATGCCCCTCTCACATTCCATGACAGGAGGCACATTATCTCTTCCTGTTATGACCACCCCTTCCCGAGGTAGTTACCAGCCTTTTGGACCTCCTGGTCTCACTGAGAGAAGCAGAAATTTCCACACTTCTGCCACTATTCTCCGTAGCCTCTCCCTCAACATCCAACCCTTAAAGGACATCAAAGGGATTGGGGGAGCGCTCATCAGTAATTGTTTCTCTAGAATGATTAGGACTCAATCTCCTGCCATTGGTAATAGGAGAGAATCCACCAGCACTAGTCATCGCTCCTGTCAGGGGCATTTCAACGTTCACCTCAGCAACAACCTCCACAGAAGGCTCAATGGCAGGGGGAACCACTGTCGAAGACGAAGGAACTGAAGAAATTGTCCGGGGGCCAGGGGCGGTCGTCTCCAGGGAGGCATCCACAACCCGCTCTATCCCAGCATTACTTCGGTTGATAGAGGCAACCGAGCCAGCCGCCCTAGACTTGTAATGCCTTCTTCTAGTCTTGCACTTGTTGCGGATGGGAGGGATCTCTTGAGGTGGCGCTCTGGCTCCAAGGCAAGCACCATCACGATGCCCAAACACCGAGAAGGAGGAGCACCTATCCAGGAGGGTCTCATAGTGGACTCTAATCTCAAGGTCAGAGCCATCCGACATTTCCACCATCACGACAGAGGGTGGGGATATGTCTGCTGAGATGTCGACGCACATTCTAGTCTCCGCAGAGCGGTTGCCGAAGGCCCTTAGGGTACCGATGCGATAGCTCTCTTGGACCAGTTTTGCCCCATATCTGGTAAGGTAACCCACACAGGGGCAGTCTTCAAAGAAGCACGCCTGAGGTCGGCCTCTGACATGCACTTTCTGGTGAAAACCAATTTGCTGTCAAAGAACCATGACCCATTCTCCAAAGGGGGGCGGAGGTCCACCGCATTGGAGAACCTGACCAGAAAGAGTCCTTCCACCAACGGTGAAAGGAGGAGGTCACCTTTAGGTCACCAGGATCTAAGCATCCAACCATGAAGTTGTTCGAACACCACCTTCTTGCCCAATACTTGAACAATGATAGAGTGCTTGTTGTAGTGGTCCATCTCGGCGATCAGGGGGGTTGAGAACTTCGTCCACAGGAGGCTGTCCTCCTCTTTGTAGAACGGGATCTTAGGCACCTCCACGTCGTCTTCAATCCACAATGCCTTCGGGATGGAAGGAGCGTCACCTGCAACTGTGTCCACCCATGCTATCGCGAGGGTGACATCAGTTCTGAGGTGACCCCATGGGAGGTCCGATTGGCTGGAGGAGGTGGACGGGTTAATCAAGGGGGGTGTTATCAGAGGTGGGGTGGAAGCGGCGGCCGATCCCCCTACCATAGTTTGGAGGTGGCACCCAGAGAGCAACTATTTTAGAGATGGAATAGAGTTTTCTCTCTCAAGATAGGTCGAAAAAGGTCCGGTTTTTCACCCCTTTTTTCTTATCCCATTGCATAACGCTGAAGTTTTAGTTAATGAAATCATCCCAAAAACATTTTTTTAAAAAACATCAGAATTAAATGTCAAAATTATTTTTAATAGATATAGAATATTTTTCTCATTTAAAAACACCCCTTACTTCTAATTTTTGACCAACGAATTAGTTTATATGAATTATTTGATCCTAACCAATCAGAAGAAAAAAAAATAGAAAACCAACCGATCCCGTAGGAGAGAGCGCGTGAGAGAGGGATCCGGGACCGCTGCTTGGCCCAATCATCATAGGCCAAGTTAGTCACCCATGCCCGCTGGCTTCCAAAGTAGCGTCGGTCAGGGATGGTCAACCCGCGATTAAAACACATACAAAAAGACCATGATGCCCCTACGCGAGCACAGAGAGGAAAGAAGGGCGAGACGAGAGCAAAATAGGGATTACACACATGGTCATCTTCCTTCCTTGCACGCGTGACCTGGGTACAAAGTAGCTCGGGAAAATTGGGCAAATCTTCTATACTCGACCAAACTCAAAGTGCATATATGCAAAAGAAAGAGAAGGGAAATCTAAATCTAATAGTACCTTCAATTGGTCTGGAGATGAAGTGAGGAGGGAGAGAGGAGCAATGCAAGCCCTGTGTCTTCCGTGACTTGTCAAGGGTCAAAAAAAATATGAAAAGTCAATTTGACAAGTGCATTGAGTTGCAAAGGCAATGAGGATGATAGGGGTGTAAGTATTTATAGGCCACGGGGTATGGGTTAGGATTTTGGTACCCGAGGTGAGAGGAGTGCTTCAGACAAATTGGGGGTTTTTCGAATCTTTACCAAATCATGAAAACTTTGGTATAATTAGAAGTGGAATCTCAAGAGGAATCCCAAACACCAAAAATTACTCGATTTGGTTGAGTGTAGAGAGAGATATCACAAAACAAAAAATAAAAAACTCTCTCCCTGTTTCCCAATCCAGACCAAGGTAAGATATTGCTCTCTACCATATGATCGATCCACAGAGCTCCCTGAGCCATTGGATCATGTGCATTAGTCCTAATAGGCGCGTGACACATATATGCCAATTGCATTATAAATCGAATAAAGTGATAAATACATTATTCAATGAATTTCTCTTTCTTCTTTTGAGGGCTCAAACAATCTCCAAATTTAATAAAAATTGACACCCTAAATGATTTTGAGGTGTAGAATCTGAATATGGAATTACTTTTTCTTTTTGAGGATTTTTAATGGGTTAAATAATTCAAAAGTCATTTTCTCTTTCCTCCTTCATTTATGACTATATGATTATCCAAATATGATCAAATTTCACCCATGTGTCCCAATTAATGTCTTGGATACGATTTTTCTATTATTTGGTCATGTTTGTGCCATTTATTTAATTAATTCCCAAAATGAAGGTTCTACACACTTTCTCTCTCCTACTTTTCATATTATACAAAGATCATCCAAATTAGTTGAAAACTTGCCCAAAGGCTTATTTTTATTCCTAGATTACGAATTTGGAGTTAGTTTACTAATTTGGGAACATTAGATATATTATTTCTCTTTCTTGGCTTATTTCCTATTTTCCTTTATGAAAGGCTTTTATATATATATGTATATTCTCCAAATTGGATGATACTTGGCCCTTAAGTAACTTTGAGTTGAAGAAAATGAATTTGTGTATCAAATTATCTTATGGGTTTACTTAGTTGAGATTTTTGGAAATATATTCCACATTATCTCCTTTTATCCTATTTGTAGCATTTATCATCTTCTTTATGTATATTTTGGAATTTCTTTTATTTTCCGTATTCTAAAAAGTCCTAGAAAGTTCTAGCATGAAGTACATCATTACTTTTATTATTTAAGTGGACATTTGCACATCAAACCCATTACATAGATTTCTATTGAGGTATTTGTGCATAAAACCCTTTATTAAGAATATATGGGAAATATTTATCCAATAACCATTATAGTTCCACTAATTCAACTCCAAAGACATATGGGACAAAATTGAAGAATAAATATTATTAAAAAAAAGTACAAAGAGATACATAGAGGATTTCATTATGTTACACTAAGGATCTTAAAAGCTTTTTCTAGCTCAATGAGCCAAAAATCTGCATCTGCTGGGTCAACTGTTCTTGCATATTCTATAGCTTCCACACGGTGCAGCCATTCAAAAGTCTTCCTAGAACCTGAAGATTCTACATTGGGAACTGGTGCCCTAGGGGGTGGTGTCGGTATCTTATCTGCCATATGTGTTACTATCATCATGAACTGCCCAAAGAGAGCATGGAAAGCAGGGTTCTTTAGCAAGTCTGATCCACTTGGGGATTCTCAGACACTCATTCTTCTCTCACCTATTCGCTTGCACATATTCCTGGTGCAACAATGTTGCTCTCAGTAACATGTTCTTCGTGTTCTCTAGACATCTTTGAGATTTACTTCTTCTTCTATATAAGCATAAGTCACTATAAGATAAATTGGAGGATACTAGAACAGACTCAACGACCTTAATCCTATGCCCTTGTAGACTCAGTGAACATAAGGCTCTAATACCAAAAATTGTGATGACCACAATCAAACTGACAACATTATCACACAAAACTATGCAGAAATAATCATTAACAACTGATTACCTAAAATCACTAAAAATTAAACCTTTTTTCTAAGAGATCCATTTCTAGGAAATTCTTTTCAGAAAGAACCAAACCATATATACATCATGGTTCACTTTATACATACATTGTTCCATCACCTTGTAAGGATATGAGATAACAGTTGCTTTATCAAAACATATACAAAAGCAACATTATGCATCGAGGCGTACTAGCCAAAATCTCATATCGATCATAGAACTGTTTACGTACTATCTACCAAAGGACCTAAGAGTACAAGGATGACATATATGACTCTATATCTATAGGACAAATAATAACACACTCAACCTGAGCAGTTACTACTATTCTTGCTGTTGCTGCCCACTTTCTGCTGCATGATCTCTACCTCCTTGTGCACGTCTACCTAAAAAGTTGTGGAACCCATGGGGTGAGGCAACAAGTCCCAGCGAGAGATATAACTCTCTGTCAACACTATTATTATCACAGATAAATCTTATGAAAGAGAGGAGATGAAACATTTATTGAATTAAACAAGTATAACTATTTTTTATATGTAGAATAGAGCAATCCTTATCATTTTAGTAGTTCCAATAACTATGACTGAGCAATAGATTGTCTAATCATTTTTAAAAGGAATATGAAGAACACATATAACATTTACCAACTAAGACATGTAAAAGTAATTGTAGCCTCATTCAATGTTACGTATTTGATCCTCAAAAAAGTATGCTACATGGCTGATCACATTTTTAAACAATCCATCTTATGCCCTACAAAGATGGGAATATACCTTCCATGATCCAACTGATCACTGTAAAGTAAGCATTAGTGCCATAAAGGTCTTATGGAAGAGTCAGAATCTACAACCTCTCCTATCTCAGTCAGTACAAGATTATTGGAAGATATATATGAATCAATCTGCATTATAGCTAGCCTGGTGTATTCACTATAGAGATATGATGTGTAGCATGTTCTCTTATTAGGGTATGACCTGTAATCAATCTTGATTATATCAGGGTGTGGTCCATAACCAATCCTGATAGTTTATTGAGTCACGGTACAACCACACTCTTGTTAGGGTATGATACAAAGTCAATCCTAATCTTTAGGGTATGACACATAGCCAATCCTATTAGTTAAGGATACAAGGAGATGACTTTCACCCCACATTGTCAATAATAAGCACTCCGAGTGAAACTCATTTCACCATTCAGTAAATAGTGAAACTGAATGGATCCATGGCCAGGGCATCTACATTTTTAGTTCACTTGATAGATTAAGTATGTTACAACATATTTTAGCACCAATCAAATTACAACCATGATTTATAATTGCTACATAGAAAGGTGTAACATATCTTACAAGAAATCTTGTATCAATTGGAACATATCTTGTTACACTCATTCTGGGATCTCAATCCCTTGAACATTTTACTGAGAATCCCATCCCTTCAACCTTATCATTATCATGATCACATGTTTGGGTATCAAACCTTCAGTTCATTACTAAATAGTGTCACCTATTACCAGGCAACACACATTTGTTGATCATCAGACCCACATATATGTCATACTTTTTGTACAAGTATATCACATGGCTCACAAGGCCTTAAATAATATGTATTATGCTAAATCATCATAGCACATACCTGGCTATTCTCATCATTTCACAACACCTGCATGGTTAGGATTTCATAGTAAATTCAATATCAAACAAATATCATGTCCATGCCATAAAGAGAATCATTCAAATTGCAACCCTCTCATAATTAGGGTTAGGGTTTTCCCTTGTAACTTATTTAGGGTTTTCAATGTTCATATTTATCAACCAAACCCTAATTAACATCATAAGAGCAATATAATTTCCATAAGTGTTCAAGCATATTTCATCAATTATCATCAATTGATTATCAACATGAAGTATTATCTTCCTCATGTGAGTAGTATAAGTTTCTCTTTCATCCTTTCCAGTATATTGACTTCAGCACACTTATTAAATTGATTCAACCTTCTTTAGGGTTTATCAATCTACACTTATTAATTTGCATCCATCTCATTACTTCATAAAATATCCATTGATTATATTCAAAGTGTATCATCCTACACTCATCAAGGTGTATTGGCCTATATTCAACAAGGTGTATCGGCCTACACTCATCAAGGTGTATCGGCCCTCGATCTAATCCGTGTGTCGGCCTAGACACATCTACATGTGTCAGACAAAGTACCATTACTTGTATCAGCCAAGGCATGTCAATTGGTATCGATTTAGAGGTGATTGAGAAGGTATATTGGCTATAGTGTACTTTAGGGTATCAGTCACCCTATCTCTTTGTGTATTGGCCACATAAACCCATTTGTATATCGGCCATCCTATGACTAGGATATCATCCACTCAACCAACAAGTGTGTCGGCCACACCATCAACTAGGGTATCAACCACTCTATCCCTTTATGTATCGGCCACATGGCTTACTATGGGATATCAGCCTCTAGGGTTTGAATTGTATCAAATGAACCCTTATTCAATAGCTTAGTTCTTTCACCTATTGGCTCCACCACTACTTGGTATACCGACCAAGTCTTCTAAGAATGTGTTGCTCATACTTTCACAAAGTATGTTGGGCTAAATATATCACCCATCACACATGGATCGGTCTAGAGGGATATTAGATTACTAGGGTTATGGTTGTCCATGTCGGCCTCCGCACTCAACTAAAGCAACATAGTTAGATATTCCATCTTCACTAAACATCTCTTGGTCATGGCAAGCTAGTAACTTTGAATCATATAATTTTTAGAGCATCTAACATATCGGCCTAACAACAACATATCATTCTAGAGTATTACAAGTCATGTCAGCCATCCATGTGGTGGTGCAAGTATGTGTATCGACTTAGATATCTTCTAGATATTGGCCTTACCTATTTTTAGCCTTAGGTGACATGTTTAAATAATTGAAAGTACAATAGTCCTACTCATGTAACAAACCAAAAAGGGGTAGGAGTTCATGTGTATCGGTTTTCATGCCATTACCTTTGTATCGGGTTAGGGTTTTCACAAACCAATATCAGTTTGTGCATATCAGTTTCTTCATCTTCAAGCTCAATCTCTTCGTCCATTACTACTCTAGTTCATGGACAACAGCCCCATACATCCATTAGGGCTCATAGAACCATCATTCAAACAAGAAAAGTTGAAGTACAAAAGGAATCATCAAGTATTGCATGATAGAAGGTGAATAATAATAAAGTTGAGTTCAAGTTATATAACCCGCCTCAAGATCAACACAAGATATTCAAGCTCCAAAGATCCACGTTCCCAAGGTTGAAGATGACTTATCAAAAGTCCAAGACTCAATCACAACACTTCTATATGACAGAAAATATCATAGTAAGGAACTTGGTGAAGAAGGAAGGAAAGGAAAGAATCATGATCCAAGGAGCATAGTCTTTCCAAGATTGAAGATGATCATGGCTTTATCTTGGACAAGTTTCTCAGCCTTCCCTTTGCTCCTTAAGATCCTAGGGTCTTATACCAAACAAGAGATGGTAAAGAAGTCAAAAGGTTTACTAGGAGGTGAAAAGAGGGGTATATATAGTTGAGGTTCAAGAGAGAAAGTATGTGTAAGGTGTCATCACCATGTGTACCTAAGTATCACATGTCCATGCATGGTGACTCCATGCAACCATAATTATCTCGTCATGCAAGCCTCACGAGGATAATTCATAGGTAAGATATTGTCCATTGGGTATCTTTCTTGATAAGATATCACAACCCAATATCACTTTATGTGCAATTTGATACTACTTTTGCAAGGAACATGCAAACCGATAGGATTCACCTACTTAAGGTGCTTAGCCCCTTATGAACACTTTCAATTGTTACCAAACCTATATGGTACCTCCTCTATGTCTTCCAAGATGATAGGAACTCCCATATACACTTCATAACTCAACACAACCTCATCTATGGTTCAAAAACACTAAACACTTCTTTGGTTCTTTTACCACAAAGAGTGTTATCATTTAACCAAGACTCAAACAAGGTGCCCCCTTCTTTCTATTTACTATAGTTTATGATAAGAGAGATAAGGAACATTCCAGAGGTGATAATTTGCACATAAACCCCTTATTTGGGTAAACTGCAATTCTTACAAAAGTTATCATATAAGGCACAAACAATTTGCAAATAAGTTCAAAATTGAGCAATAAACTCTCTTCAAGTCTTAATTACTTTTCAAAAGATTAAGACAAGGTTCTAAACAACTTACTTAGGCAAAGATTCTAGGGTTATCCCAAAACCTAGGTCATGGGTGTTACACTCATACTCCCCCTCAATTGATGTTATTTATCTAGTATGTTTAACTTTCATAATATTTATAGAAATTATGTCTTCTACTCATATATGTCTCACATATATGTATTCTCCCCTTGTCTTATCCCCATTACATAAGACATGTCTTCTCCCACTTTGTCATCTCAAAAAGTTAGGGGGTTGAAAAACACAACTCGTTAGTAAAAGGAGGTACCAAAAGGTAGAAAGGAGAGTAGAAGAGCAAAAACTAAGGGCTTATCCAAGCGATGTATAAGGAAATTCAAGACATGAATTTGAACAACCCTAGATGTAATTCTAGCATATAATTAAGGTAAGACTAAGTAATCATGTAACACAACATAGTAGATATGCAAGTCAAGGAACAACCTTGAGTATGAAATAAGATACAAGCATAGCATATAGTAGAATACCACTTGATGAAAAGATGAATAAGGATAGAACTACATGTATGTGAACTACTACTAGACAATACCACAAGTTAGGACTACTAGTAGGATCTTGATCATAGCAAAAGATACATGAGTTAAAGAGAAAGCTTTGAGAATATGTACAGAAATATCAAAACAAAGAGATAAGCAATGTCAAAAACAAGAAATGATATTACTCACTAGAAAATATGCATTCTTAATAGAAGATAATCACCACTAGGAAGCTCAAGCTCGAATCAAAATATATACATCTGAATAGTTTAGCAAGTTAGAGCACAATGGAAGAAATTTAAGACACAACCAAGAGAAACAAAGAGATCATCATCAAAACCTGCATAACAACTCAAGATAGGTAATTGTAATATATGAAGACATCAATTTATAGCAATTAGAGAGATAGAGTTGTATGCAATATAAGGCAATTTAAAGAAATGAAATATACAAATCATATAAGTACTAAAAGGGAGTGCCATTGAATTAGGCTATTGGTTGAGAAAATCTAGTTGAGAGGGAAATTCTCATCCAAAAATCCACCTGTGTATTTGGTGCATAGTGTTTTCAGTCGAGTTTCTGGGTTGAACTTCTCGGCTGACAACAACTGTTGGCAGCATCCATTGGTGCTTGTCGGTTGAGTTTCTTTCTGGACAAACTTGGCCGACAACAAATGTTGTCAAAAAGCACATATATTTCAGAAAACATATCTAAAGGCATGATAAAAATATAGACAATATCCAAACATGTGTAAGCCAACTAGTAATGCACTATAAAAGCATTGGGAATAGTTTTTGAGCAATAAATTGATGAGAACAACAATATACGAATTTTAGCTCAAAAACTACATGTTAAGTGCATACAAACTTGGCAAACACAAGCAATGATTGGATATGAGCAAGAATAACATTACCTATGTTCTTACCATTTCTTTTCTACTTGTTGCCACCCCATACACTTGTAATCCTTCTTCATGAGACTTCAATGACATCTTCCATCTTCACATCCACTAGGTTTTCCACTAGTGTTTTCATTTGTGTCGATGGAGTTTTTATGATCTCCTTCTTTCTTGTCCTCCTTCTTTTTCTTCCCTACTCTTACTCTCTTTGAAGTAGTATCTTCCCTCTTGATAGTTTCCCATATTCTCCTACTTGTGGAAGTATTCCTTGGAGAAGACCTGCTCTGATACCACATATTGGATCTAATGGTGATGGGCTCTAGAGTGGGGGTGAATAAAGCTAAATGCACTTAAAGAAAATTCACTAGACCTTCAAGATATTTCTAAGATAATTAATATGGCTAGTATGAACTTTTAGTGCAACTAAAACATACATAGCAAGGGAGAGAGAGATTTCATGAGATCAAGAACAAGCTATGTAGAGTGGTTCCAATCTCCAAACTAGGAGGAAGTCAGTCTACTACCTAGAGAGCTCAAGCTCTAGGATTTTGCAACCATTGTATACTTATATTCCATTATAAGACATATAATAAGACCTTCCTTTTCTGGGCCAAGGATACCCAACCTTCTCTTTGAGGAGAATGGATCCAACAACCTACCAAAGGACTTTTGTATCCATGACAAGGAGTCTTCAAACTCTACAAGGACTTACGCACTTTGCAACAAGTCTTCTTCCTTCACCAAGGATTTACCCACTCTTGCACAACTATTTTCCTTAAAGGAATTAGCCACTCTTCATGCATCTTTCGCCTTTGAATTCACCTTTGCCAAGGAGAAGCATTCACCAAGGGACTCCTTCCCTTCTTCTTCTTCACCTATCTTATCTAAGAGAGAGAATCTTCATCTTCAAGGTTGAATGAGAGATATGAGGGTAGAGGAAGTGAGATCTCACAAGATATACTTATAGGACTAGCTCTCTTGCAAATGTCCTACTCACTCTAATGGATGTAGCAAGTGCTTAAAATTATGAGAGTGGAAGGAGGCAAACCTCTCTCAACTATAGTATAGGGACCTTCATGGAATACGTCCAACCAAGGGATGAAGACCAAGGGGTCCTGTTTATAGTTTAGGAAGCCTTCTAGCTGTTGGAGTAATTGGAGATGAATTCTAGCCATTTCTGGGGTGCCTAACAAATCTTTTTTCACCTTTTAATCCCTCCAACGACTATTTTTACACTGTAGAAAGTGAATACCGCTCTGGAGGTTCAAGTCAAACTTTTGGCTTACTACAGGACTCAGGGGCCATTGATGTACATTCGTCCGGGTTACCTTTTTGGGAAACTCGACCGACACTGCTAGCTGTAACAACCATTTTCTGGTCGGCCGAGTTACCAATTCGGCCCACAAAAGTTCTAAAAAGTCCCATGAACAATGTTATCGACTGAGTTACCTTAGGGGGGAACTTGACTGATAATTCTTTCTATTTTGGGTGTTGCAAAACCTCCCAAGTGCATATGAATTCATCCCAATTGGCTCTATTCCACATATGAGCTTAATTACAAGTCATATAATCATTACAAGTCATTTAAATTTATGATCTAAGGAAAAAACTATGTATTCTTCAATCTTGATCTTTGTACTTGTATGACTTGATTTCTCCACATTAGGATGTGCAAGTTTATGCATTTGGAATGTGTCTATGTAATTTGAAATTATTCAAGTAGAAGCATTAGACACAAATAAGTGGAATGGTTAGTCATCATCAAAACAAGGGTTTAGTCAATTTAGACCTTGACTCAACAAGAACATCTTAAGGTAATTAACCTATGAAGTAGACAATTATAAATGCTTTTCAGTAAATGTATATGTTCTTGTACATATTTAAAGTTTAAGATCAGAAGAGTGTATCATGCGTGTACATCATTTTTCATGAACATAAATTCTTTGGTGAACGAAAATCCAAAAGTTTAATAAAATTGTATGTAAGATTCTAGCCTAGATTTCATCTATAGAACAATGTGGTGGGACTCAGTCTGTGTATCTATCTACATCATATGGTTGGGATATAGAAACTTATGTTTAAGGTGGCTATCATCATTGGATGGATACTAACCTATGTTTATGTTCACCATGTTGTATATTAGATCATATCAATTTTAGGTGTATATTTTCATACATATAATTCGTGTAATTATTAAATAATGAGAAGATAAATCCTTAGATCTACTTAATGAATCATGGTCAGAGATGTTTCATGATGTTAATGTTTGTAAGTTAAATTTTTATATTAAGAATGATAAGTAAGGACACACTATGCAATAAGATATTTAGATAAATACTTTTAAGGAGTATATCTCATCCTTGTTGGGTTTACTAGTTTAAAGATTTGAGGTAAATTAAATCTTTTCTTACTATGTATGATGAAGATTAGGGAACTCACCATGCGTTAGAACCATTATTCTAAGGAGGAAGTTAAGAAACCAATGAATCTTTTTGAGGGATATTTGATGAAGGCTGAATTGGGTTGTTCTCTAAGTTTAGGTTTGTAATGTAGTAGTATGATGGTGTTTAGATACCAAGTTTAAGCTAGTAATGGGACATTATGATAAAAATAGGATACTAATGATGAATTTAAATATTTGTTTTAGACATGACTCTTCTCACAAGTGGAATTCTGATGTTTACTAAGATAAATAATGGAAGGTAATAGTAATCAAGATAATACAAGTTTACCCTTAAGGTAGTAGTACAATGATCACTAGAGTTATCCTGATAGCCATTATGTTTATACATGATGATGCATTTACCATGTCAAGGTATAAGTTATGAGGTAATATGGATCAATGCTCTAGGATGACAACAATATTAGGTTCTACATGAATTTAATATGAAAGAAAACATAGAAAAGATGAGTGGTTACCATTTTCATTTAGTATTCCTAAGGAAATTAATGATTTTATGGTAAGACGGTGATAATGAATAGCGTGGGCTTGTCTATCTAAGAGAACCATGGTAAGATGGAAAAAGTTATAAGATCAATGTTAAGGAAGTAATATTAACATAGTGATGATCCAAGGTTAATGAACACCTAGTGTAATGAGCACGTGTGTGATATGAGATCTTGGGAGCAATGAGCATTTTGGTGCCATTTTATGTGAAGGAATCACTTTTTGTTGACTCACTAATTGTAGTAACAGGGTCATGATAATGATAATGAATAGTGAGATAATATTTAATGCGTAATTCCAACTCTATAAGGAAGAATCTTGACCATAGTCTTGAAACACTAGATTAGTTTAAAGGGGATCTTATGTGCATGTAAAAATACTTATGATGTTTGTCCTGAGTGCATGTGCACTAGTGAAGTCTTAAAATAAGTGGAATAAGACATCTGCCTTCTTATATGTGACCGACCAATATGTATCCAAATGCAACATAAAAAAAGGAGTTGAGATTAAAAGTTTGAGGCATATTGTCACCCAACCCAATTAGATCCTTAGTTACAGAAAGCATGCATACAAAGGATATGTATTTCTTCATATGGTTAAGTGAGTGAATGTGAAGTGGAACCAATACCATTTCACAACCTCCTATGAAAAGAATCAAGCTATGTTCCTTGCTACATTAGGTGGATCTCAAGATTCATTAGTAATATATGAACATGTATGTCAGAGTTAGATGTTTTTAGATGTTTATCCCTGATAGGGTCAGACACACCTTCAATATACAAATGATCTTATAAACATAATATTAGAGAGCTAGTATGCATGAAATATGTGAAACCCTAAGGTGGGTAGCTCTTTCTACTTCATGTTCAGTTCAACATTATTTTGAGGATGAAATTCATATAAGATGGGTAGAATTATGACACCCTATTTTTTCTAGGGTTCATAACCTAATGAAGTCTTAATAGAGACATATATCTCATTGTGTTTATAATACCAGCCAAGGTCCATTTTGGAGCATTCATATAATTCAAAACTCGATATGGAGTCACAGATGCATATAAGGGGTCGAAAAAACCTAAAGGATATATGTTAGGTCTTGTTATAGGTACATGGTTGATAGAAAGATGGGTGATGAGTGGATCATAGTTTAAGTAGTTTATTCAAGATTATGAAAGTATGATGTTTAATGTTCATGAAAAGGTAGTTTCTTAACCGTGCAGAACGTTTAATTACTCAACTACTTGATTTGGAAAATATTTTGAGGTAGTTGAGATAATGCACAAATCATTGACTTCATTTGACTCAGGTTGATGGATAGGGTATTTTGAAATTTTGAAGGTTTAAAACATGTCTATACAGTGTTTAATAGATCTAAAGAGTGGGCTCTGATCTCCAAACCAGGACATAAACAGGATTAAAACCTAGCGTAAGCGAATCGGTAATCAGCGGAAGACAAAAATCACGGGAAATTAAAACTTTTCGTGACAAGAGCTTGAATTCATAAAAGCTTCTTTCATAAAGTGAGGTAAACTGTTTACATCTCAGGATAATTACTTTTTGAGTAATTATATATACATCAGGATACAAAATATCAAGATCACTATACAAAAGACTCCAAGACCTGAGAGTACAGAGGACACATAGGACTGACTCTAACTACACCATATGGCAAGACAATCTCCACCTGAGATTACTACTGCCCCTGATGCTGCTGCTGAGACTGATCACCTGTAGGCTGGTTCCTTCGTCTTCGACGTCCACCTAAAAAGTCGAAGCCTAAGGGGTGAGACATAAAGTAAGTCCATATACACATTTTGGAACTGTTGGTGACATTTGGGTAATATTAGAAAGAGATATCATTCTTTTAGAGGATTATAGTCTTATTAAGATGATCTTGGTTTGTAAAAGAATTATCCAATGATTATTTTGTTAGGAGGGCTTGATTGTAGGAACTATTTGTTATTTAACTAGATATTGGGATAACTACATAAGAGGGAACGTAGCTGAGGCAAGGCCTCTTTCTAGTCTTCTTCCACCCCGACTACCCAGAGATTGGATAGTGGGGAACCCTATGATCCTATGGGTGAAGCAAAAGGTTTCTATCTAGGTTCCCCCTCAATAAATCACACTCTTGTCAGATGTGATACTAGAGTTTCTACTATGTATCTCTCTGTGAGTTGGTTTAGTCACAACTTTGGTTTAAAAAATGTGGGGCCGACCAAGTATGAAATCAATAGCCGAGCGAAGTGGAATCATGATAAAAGACAACAAAAGAGGAACAAATCCATGATATGACAGTCATGGCCCTACTAAGGAAAGGTCTCAATCACCTTTATAGATGTGCAAAGATGGTTTTCTCCATGGAGATGGCGGTCGACTTGTTGTGGCAGGTGACTCTATTTGAAAGGGGAAACATAACCCATGCATCACGCAGTTGAAGGTGGGTAGCGAGCTGGGTTAGCAAGATCTATAGGGAGATGGATCCCACCCTAGATCCGTAAGCGTATGCCTGAAGCTTCATCTAGCTGACTTATTGGCCTTCTATGGGATGTTGGATTGGCCTTAGATGGCTAGAAGCATCTTGAAGAGGTATGTTTTGGAAAAATCATATCAGTCAGCTCAGATGCTTATTTTTGGTATACAAGGTATCATTGGAAAGGTTGTTGAACCTGCTATTTTATAAAAATACTTCTAATAATAATTTTCGATAGTAACCAATTAATATTGTATTCATAATAAAGTCTATGAATTTTGGTTGCTTTGAGGTTTACAAATAGAATTAAGTTTGAAAGAGTTTCAAAAATCCTATGGCGGGTATGTGTTACTATTTTTGACCTAATTACAAATATCAATTATTCTTATTTGATGCATTGCCTAAATTCTAATTACTAACCCTAATAAAGGTCTATTGGGTATTTTACTTGTAGTTGGTCTATGAAAAAATGTGATGCTTTGCTACAAACCATAGTATATGGTATAATTACTATTTTAGTGTTTTAAAGATGTTTTAGGCCTTATTATAGTGGTATGTGTTTTTTTTACCTAAGTAGTTATTATATCATAGAATTTATTACCATTAACGAGGTTTTACTTCACATATATGCTTAATCATAATGATATATGAATTGGGGATGTTTATTTCTTTTTGCAATGGGGATTTTAATAAATATACCATATAATTATGCTTTAGAGTTTTGTATTGATCATCGACCAATGCACATGAATTGAGTTTAGGATATGTTCCTATATGCCATAAGTTTTTGTAAGGTTTTCATATGGAGTCATGTAATATATGAAATTTTAGTTGATTTTTTGAGATGTAGCCCAAGGGCTAGGTCGCAAGTCAGGATTTGACTTTGTTTTCACAAAGTTTTAGAGTTAGAATAATTAGGATTTAGAAACCTAATTAAGAAACTTCAGGTGATTGTTGTAGGTTGACTAAGAGATAAGATCAGGGAATCTAGGAGCACTTGGTCCTATTGAAATTAAGTAAGTGGTCCATGTCTTGGATTTTGATATACTACATCATTCACTTTTGCTCACTTAATCATGTTTAAAGTTCATGTTATATATGTTATCATGTGAGAACCTTAATATTGTAAGAGGTATTTATCATATCCACATATTATTAAGATTTACTACATTAAGATTCATGTTAAGATTAGACTAGTTACAAGAATATACCTATTCATATTTAAGATCAATGCAATTATAGGTGAAAATCCAAATTATGATAAGATCAGATCATATCAGATTAAGAACAAATAATTAGGCGCTACCCATGAACATTTTTATGGAAGGTTGGTGCCTCATGAGCCCCCTTCATTTTATGGATTCAAGCCCAAATCTATTCACTTTCACTGTGTTCAATGTGTTTATATTTATTGAGTTCAAACCCAATCTTGTTCACTTTCAGTATGTTCTGAAGCCTTCACTCCTCATGTGTGTTGTGAGATCCAATCAGATAAGGTTCATTGAGTAGATTTCCTAATAAGATAGCTTAATTAAGTTAAGACTGCATCCTAAAGCCATAATTTCTTTTATGTAAGTTCATATCAGTTTTTAAGTTTTATTTAGATTATATTCATATATTTATCAGACTCAACTACTGACAATGGTTTTTCGAATGCATGGCTATATTTAGATGCACATTGATTGTCTATAACATGGGAGCTATCTCAGGAGGATGAAGTACGTGAGAGTTCAAGACCTGGTGGGGGGCCATCTATATGGTCCAAGGAGGTTTACCTAGTTTACCAATTATATCATGTAATATGTTCCTTGTTATAAGTTTTTTAAAGAAAATATATATGAGAATCAATGTACCCATACAATGTGTAAAGTTATTCTTATTATTTCCATGAATGTTATATGTTGTTTGTGAAGATTTTTGAATATAGTCTTGATGGTCCATGCTTCCATGATGCTGTTTTGTGATTGCACTTGGGGGATGTCATAGGAGGGCCACTTCAAGTATAAATAGGCCACTTCGATCAGTCACTTTGATCGAAGTTGCCACTTTGTCTGACTGCTTTGATCAAAGGCAATGTGCTTCAATAGGGTAATGCGAGGATAGTTTGACCCCTGCTTATGTTCATCCACCAACCGCTTTGACAGTTGTGAGTACACTTTGGTACGTGTTTTAGGGAGCTTTGACAAGGACTTTGACCCACTATAGCCAACCAATTGTGGAAATGAAAACACCTCAAAATTTTATTAATAAAAATGGATAAACTTTCCAAGTGCAGCCCATACTCATGTGTTGGATTTTTGTTGGTAGTAAACGAATAAGCATGTAAACAAATATTTAGAATCCACACATTCGATCCGGATTCAGATTTGACATCTTAAAAAATTTCAATATCTGTCGATTCAAACAAGACTTGGATCTAAAATGATTGGGATGGATATTAGATATTTCTATCCAATCTAAAAAAAATGAAAATTTGCAATTATATACATATATTATTTAACTTATTATTCAAATTTAAAAACATACATTATTTTCATATGTATTAAATATTTTAATGTAATACTAATATATCATAACATAATAAATTTATTAACATTGTATAATTTCAATTCAGATTGGATATTAATTTAAATTTGAATATTATTCTTTTGAATATTAGATTCAAATGTTATCATATCATGTATTGGATGAAACTTTCTTTTCTAAAATTCAGATATTAAATATGTATTATCGGCTCCGAATTCCATCTTTTTTATGCCTGTATATATAACACACAGTATAATGTCAATGAAATCCGTACGTGCATTCCTATTCAACAAGAATGGCATGTCATTAGAAACAAAAAGTTAGTTATCAACTGTGAGATTGGGATCTTCAAACCTGTTTCAGAATACATAGAATGAAATTCTGCAATATTGCAAAGATTAATGACTTTTATATTGGGAGACGCATGCAAGACTATTCCACGAGCAAAACTTGTAATAATGGAGATGAAGAAGCTTATCAATTTTTGCAAAATTTTTGAAAAACGGCACCAGCTATAAAAGCTGATACTCCCATTAGATCACGCGCTGGTGCTATTCTGGATCCAACTGGCATCTAACTTCACGTATATGAGAGAATATACACGCCAAATTGCCAATGCTCCCGCAATTTGTGTTTATAGGAGAGAATATACACGCCAAATTGTCAACGCATATTTTTTATTATTATTTTTGGGGGATTTGTAGATCCAAAGTCAATGCTGCGGCCAATGGTACTGTGCCGCCTCATGCAATGATTAACCATGGTCCCCGGCTGATACAGAAATTTAATTAACTTTGATATAAAAAAAAGGACCCTCCATAACTACTAACCATATATTATTTGAGTGTTCGAAAACTCAAACTATTAGCCCCTGTTTGGTTCCGGACTGAAATCGGACTGAAGGCTGTCGCGTAGCGACAAGTCAACGTTTTTGGATCCAGATCCACGTATTTGGGCGTTTGGTTCAACATCCCGGAACAATCCCGTTTCGGGGTTCCGTAATCCCAAAACCCAGACCAACTCAGTCCCGGTCTGAGCGGGATTTCATTTGCAACCCGGTTTCAACCCCCCCCCCCCCGGCTCCTGACTTTCCCGTTCCGACACTCTCCTCTCCTCTCCCCCACCCCCACGCCACCTGATACCCCCCTTTACTCCGTCTGAGCATAACTGTTCGAGAAAGACGATAATTGGGTCTAGGAGTAGGTGTAGGTCGACTTTACCTGTTCCCCGTCCACTCGGCTCTGTCCCAGCACCGGCGTGTGGTGGTAGCAGGTGTTTTGAGAATGCAGCCGGTAGTAGGGTGTCGCAATGGCAGTGCGGCTGGGAGGCGGTTCACGGGGCACACAGGAGGGCGTAGAAGACGACGAATTGAAAGCAAATAAGGGCATTGTGTTGTCCAATCTCTTCTTCCCCCTACTGCTGTCACGACGCTCATCAATTTTGCAGGACATTGACCATCGTGGAGCAGCCCCAATCGAGGAAAAGGCAACTCTGCTATAAATTGGGGCAGTGGTCGTCCAACTCCTCCCGTTTCACCCTGTGAGTGTCGTCAACCTCCTCACAGACGCCTTCGGTTCCGGCGATTTTGTAGCTGCTCAACAACCTGCTTGGATCCAACACCAGTCCTTCCCCGGTAAGTGCATTGTGTTCTTCCGTTGTTCTTCCGCTGTTATTCGTTTGTAGTTGTGTCCGTGTTTCTTGTTATTAGTAGATACTAACTAACGAGTGTGTTTGGTTTGTGTTTCTGTTTTTTTGTTGTTGTTGTATGCGTGGACGACGACGACACTTCCGGTGTTCAGGTATGCTCTCTAACCCTCTCACACCATGATCATTGCCACTTTTTGCTGTTGTGGTGTCCGTTTGAGGGGCACGACATCCCTTCCTTCTTCTCTTTTTGATCCTATCCCATTCCACCTTAGTTTGAACGGTATTTTTTTTATTGTTGTGAGCTTTGTTCAAACTGAAATACAATTCAACCTTGATAATTTGATTGACCATTGGTTTCTATTTAATCATATATACTATTTTGGATCCGTGCAATAGTGTTTATCTGAAATGAATTCCCTGTAAAATGTAAATGTAACAATCCATTATATATCAATCCATTCCCAATAACAATGACACCATTATATAAATATAGCATGTGATTATTAATATTACATGTTCTTTCTTATTAACCGCTAACATATAGTTCGTACTCACAATAATAATAATATAACTTATTAAAGAGTCAACTCAATTAACTTCTTCAGACTTGTAGCACATGATTATTCAAATTACATATGTTTCTTATTCTAGACATGTATTTGTTGATGTGTATGTATAAGTAGAAGTACTACAAAATTTACATGCAACTTGCTAAAAACTCGATTGAATTATCACTTGACTCCCTTCAATGCTTGTTGATTGTTAATATATAATCAATAGTCACAATATATTAAAAGAATCTGGTCTCCTACCTTATAGGTAAGTAAGATAATATACAACTGAAATAGTTTAATTAGCTATTCAGTAAGCTTGGGAATTGAATTGACATGTGTAGAATAATATTTGAATTGTACAATGAGTTAGACGTCTGTATTGTTCAATCTTTTTGAAATTGAGTATGATATATACATAAGTATTAATATGAGGTGGCTACATTCTATGATTAGGAAAAAAGTGAGAATGAGTAGACGAATATAAGAACCTAACTGTAACACTGAAATGATAAGGTAGATGATGCTAATAAATGTTAACTCAATTCAGTGATCAGAATGCGGTACATGTATGTTTTGTAATCTGTATGTGGGTTGTCAGATTTTTTTTCATAGTAGGATGCATACTATATAAAATGCATCTTAATTAACCCGATAATGTAATGAAGCTATACTTGCATAGGCCCGTGTTGTTTCAATTAGGACATTCCCCAAGACTGAAACCTGGATTTCAGACATTTTTTTATTCCATTTACAGAATGTCTGGACATAATTGACCAAATGTAAACAGGTAAATGTATAAGTTAACATTGATGGTAGAAAATCCTGCTTAAATAAAATGTAATATTTATATATTACTTATTATATATTTATACATGCTATAAACACCGCTCACATTATTTATATATTGCAGTACATACGGGAGTATGTCTTCCACTGACCCAAAATTGCATTTTATATGGTCGAGAGACAGTGATGACGGTTTAGTTTCGACACTGAGGAGGCAGTATGATATGGTTAGGTGTATCAATGGACAATTTACTAGGGATGCATGGAGGGAGACGGTTCGTGAGATGCAAAATAGGATGTCGAGGCCAAACTTAACGATGGACCAGGTGAAAACTAGGTGGAAGAACCTCAAGAGGGACTATGTCAAACTTAAGCTTGTAATCAACAAGAGTGGCGTCGGATGGGATGAAGTTAGGAACAAGCCAAGGCTGCCCGACACCCCTGAGGGGAAGGAGAGCCTTGCGATACATATAGTAACCTTACATTGACCCAAAACTAGTCCTTGCCACATTTAAATATTGGTATCGTAATAAATGTTTTTTTTTCAAATTTAGGTAAACAAAGATCTTGCTAGGTTGGTTAATGGACTCTTTCCCCACTACTACAACATCGAGCTGATGGCGGGGATGAACATTGCTAGAGGACATCATGCAATGTCTTCTACAGATAGAAAAATACCATCCGACGTCGCCTCCGAGGAAGAACTTGATGCCGACCTAGATTCATCTAATACACCAATGCCCTCAGAAACGCCCATTGCGGAACTGGACTTAGGCGCACCCGGGATGCAGAGTGAGGCCGACACCGGGGGAGGTGGCATAGATTCCCAGGGTGTTGGGGGAAGGACTCCTCATAGCCAGAGGTGCAGGAAGAGGACATCTTTGCCAGACGAACGATGCTCCCTTTCTAATGAAGTGTTATCTAAATTCACACAAGTGTACACAAAGGTACACGAGTTGGGCACAGGTGTCGCCAGTAGAGCCATTGAAAAAGAGAAGTTTGCAACAATTTTACAACATTTCAATGACAATTTTCCCGAAGCCCCTACACAAGTGTTTACAACTCTTTTGAACGCCATCAAGGATTCGACAAACCGTACGATCTACCTCAGCCTCACTGAAACCCCACAGAAACTAACTATATGGTTGCATGATCTTTGGGAAAGGTCCCACATAGGTAGTGCACCAGCCCGACCTTCAATGGCATCCGATTATGTGCCATCTCAGTAGGGATATGCTTTGTAGTCGCCATCATCAAACTTCAATAGAACGACAAGTATACCATCTATGTGGTATACTGGAAGCAATCCTGGTGGTACTAGTGGGAATAACACAGGTCCTTCAACATCATAACTTATAGGAGGGTTCGGGTTGTGGTTTGCTTTCCAGAATCATTTATCAATGAACTTCAAGATTTTAGTTTGTGATGATGGTTTATTTGATTATGATCAGGAAAACCTTTTTTTTGTTGTAATAAATACGATGCATCAGTACATTTGTAGCGCGTCAATTTTATTCATATTTAATTAATGTTCATGTTATTCAATTTCATTCACATATATCATATTATGATCATGTTGCTACACTTTTTAATGTACAAATCATGAAAGTTTGAAATCATTTTGGTTGTAGGCATCATGTCTGGTAGTGGGCATAAAGAACCAATAGACCTCCTACCAGCGATTATAGATAACGTGACTAGTACAGCAAATCACGTTGTTGATGCAATAGCTGAGTCAATAGCAAACTCCATCATGGATGATATTTCTGATGATGATGACGTACCTCCTTCAATACCTAGATCAGTTAGTATTAGGAGTGGGCAGCAAAAGGTGCTAGAAATAATGTTTGTTCATGAACAGAGGGCTTATGACCTATTCCGAATGCGTCCACAAACTATAAATACCCTTGTAGACAAGCTTGAGGATCGTGGCTTGTTAAAGAGTAGTAGAGGAGTCTCATCAGTTGAGGTTGTATGCTACTTCCTTCAGAAGGTTGGCCATGGCCATACCAATCATGCTTTGTTGGAGGACTACATCCACTCTGGTGAAACCATCAACAAAAAGTTCAACGAAGTATTGGACGCGGTGTGCGCGTTGTGCAATGACTATATTGTCATGCAAACCACAAACACAAACACACATCGTTGTATATCGAAGAACCCAAGGTTCTACCCTTACTTCAAGGTAGTAACAGTCATCCTTTGTAGTATTTATTATTGTTCAGTTTTTTTGTATGTTGAAACTCAATTATGGTATTGTAGAATGCCATCGGTGCTATTGACGGGACACACATCCCAGTCTTGGTAAGACGTGACAAGTAAAATCATTACCGAGATAGAAAAGGGAATGTCTCCCTGAATGTCATGGCTGTTGTAGACTTCTCAATGGAGTTTACATATGTACTCACTGGTTGGGAGGGCTCGGCCACTGACCAAAGGGTCCTACAAGTAGTAACGACTACAGGCAGTTTTAAAGTCCCTGTAGGAAAGTATTACCTAGTGGATGTAGGATACGCAAACACTCGGCAATTTCTTGCACCGTATCGCAACACAACTTACCACATATCCGAGTATCAGGGTAACATATATTCCTACAACAACAAGAAGGAAATGTTAAACCACCGCCACACTCAGTTGCATAATGTCGTCGAAAGAGCATTCAGAGTGCTTAAGAGGCGGTTTGCCTACCTTAAAAAGGGGGCGACATATCCTATTCATTTGTAGTGTCGCCTCGTAATGGCTTGTTGTATCCTCCACAATTTCATATGTCGCCAAAATGATGGTGACACTATTATGGAAGAAATACCAGACAACAGTACAACATCTATCGTCCCACCCAATGGCGTCGATCTAAGTTTGCTACACCGAACAAATGCGACAGATGTAAGGGAGGGTGATGTACAACGTGAAACTATTTCCACTTTTATTTGGGATACTCGTTGAACTGACTTTGTAGTTATCCTCATTTCTATACAATATGAAAACTCATGTACGAGTTGACATGTGTTGTGCCCCTCTTTGTTTAATAACAATGTTAGCGTTTGACTACTGATGTATGTTTCACATGTGTTCTCTAATTATTCTAGCCCCTCAACATTTTATATGCCCCATAATAAAAAATATCACATTTTGTTTGATTAGGTTGTTAGTCTTGAAATGGAGAATGGAATGCCGCAGTGTACATGTGGGCTCCAGTGCACCGTACGAGTGTACATGGATGCCACAGATGTGGCAAATGGTCGGTTTGAAGAGAGAAACCCCCACATGCCATATTTTACATGTGGTAGGAGAGTTGTTCCAAACAGATGTCACATGATGTTGCCCGCGCACCACGTACAACATACACTTGCCACGTTAACTACAGTTAGGGATGCGCTGGTAACACAACTTGCATATGCATGCAATGAACACAAGACATGGTCAGAACAATGTGACTTTGTAAGTTCCACTAGAGCAGACACAGACCGACTAAGAGTAGAAATTGAAGTGTTGCGGGGAGGCGTCTATATATATGCGAACGACTCCACCTCCTGAGTGATAATGACTCTTCAACGGAGGAAGAGGGATACAATACATCATAGATGTAATATAATTATATGTAATGAAGTGTGGCTTCACTACATGTTACAACATTCAACTACGACTAACGAACTACTTTCAAACCTAAGTCTCATATAGAGACATATGTTTTGAAGCCAAGTTTATGTTACTAATCATTACTCATGTTTTAGATGTCGATGAATCTATCCGAAGTTCCGAGGTGTGATTTTGGTCTGGTTACAGCATTGCGAGTTAACGCAGAGGATGCGGGGTTATATGATTTTGGCATTCTAAGTCAAAGGCCGGGAGAAATGTATTATATATGTCCTTCTAGAGAGGTGCGCTAGTACAACCACAAATACTCAGTTGCACAAGCTAAGTAAACGGTGAATTTGTTGTTTTTAACTCGAATTTGGGAAACATTTTTAGGGAAAAGACCGATGCAAATACTTTCATTGGGTAGTCGATCTCCCCCCAACAACTGATTCACTGAAGGCTGAAATTACGTTACTAACTTACGAGTGCAAGTCAATATGGGGCCAGGCGATGAACATGAAAGACTTTGTTGAAATCTATCATGACTTCCAACATGTTTACACCTCTAAACAATACGAGTATGAAGTTTTAAAAGCCTCCATTCGAAGGTTGGAGGGCAGTTGTACTCTGCTTTTGGATACTCCTTCACCCCCGATGACTCCATAAAGTTGTTGTTACACTTACATCGCAAACTTTGTATTTTTCTTAATTCTGTTCGATTCTTATAGATGTATCACATTTTATGCCATATGTTATTTGATCACGAAATCCTAACATTCGAATTATATCCGCAATTATGTTATTTTCTTAATTCTGTTCAATTCTTATGGATGTTAATTGCAACATTTTATACATACAGAATTTTGTAATATGGCTGCACAACAAACTACGACGTATGTTATATGGTGTAGAGAGCTTGATATGGTTCTCAGAGGTTTGATGAGAACCCAATATCACATGGGGAGATGTGTGAATGGAGTATATACTGCTCAGGCTTAGAGGGAGGTGTGGCGTCACTCTCTGCACATAACAGGGGGGTCTTACATTTCTTTGAGCGAGTTGCAACTGCGGTGGCAACACATCATGAGAGAGTTCATAATAGATAATCTTTTCATTTTAGGAGATTTAGTGCCTCCCCCGCCATTGGCCGTGCAACACGGCGTTCAACGCAACTTTGTGACTACTCGTCACACCTATCCACCAGCACTTGCTGAGTACCTTACGAATGACGAAAACAACAATAACACATGAAGTTGTAACATAGTAGCTCAAATTTGTATTTTTTTATGTTTGGCTGTCTCCAATTTCTATTTCTTTATGTTGTACAACTTATGGGCACAATCAATTTTTTTTCCATCGTTTGATAAAACAACTACTTTACGCTTTTGATTACAAGACTTACATCGCGTTAAAACTTGCATTTGTTTATGTTTGCTTGACAACTTATATTTTTAATTATGTCATTGTGTGCTCATATTTTTAATTTTTTATTAAATATAGATGCCGCCATTGAGATCAAAGTCACCGACAAAGTACAAAAAGATATTGATGTCTCTATCAAAGATAAAAAAATATGTTAAAGAAAACCTTGTATGTTTAAAAAAATGTTGCGAGACTTCACTTAACGGGGGAAAATCTGAGAGACAGGAATAAGGAAAGGAAGGGGTGAATCATCCTATTTGTCATCTGCCATTGTTGTTTGACTGGCCAAATGACGATGTCAAACAACAACACATTCAGCCTGTGCATGAAGAATGTCCCGTTTCATGGGACGAATATGATGAGGCCATGAAGTGGGCCAACTTAGATGGTCCTACCTGGGATCAACATAAATCATCGTTCACACCGCCATCTTAGCATGTCTGTATGGATGTGTAGAAGTAGGCCTAGGCAATGCCGCTCATGTTTTTTCCACTCTTCCTTCGTTCATGATGCATTTGTCCAGGACCAAAGTATGCTATTATCCCTTATTTTGGGCGTTATTTAAGTTCAAATGAAAACTTCTTCACTTTGTCATTTATTTTATTATTATGGAATAATTATATGTAACTGTGGTATGGACATGTTTATATTCAAATGGTTATGCTACATGTGTGTAATTTTATATTCTATCATTACAATTTCAATTATCTTGTCAGTTACAAATTATTAGATTGAATACGCATAACTATATACATAAATACAAGATGCCACACAAGACAAGACAGATGCATGTTATTTATTTAAAATAAATATATAAAAAGAGCATACTCATCTTATATCCATACCACTAAACAACAAATAATATCATCCACATTGTGTATGGACAATTTTTTTCCCCAAAATTTTTACTTGTATTGTAGTGCCATCACAGCTTCACATATTGTGTAACTGTTAAGTCATTTATGTTAGAAGAGGACAGAATAGACAGATCCTGACTAGGTTGCCAAACAAAATTAGACTGCAGTCAGACTGATAACCAAACAGAATTAGACTGAAACCAGACTCAAACCAGATCAGCTAGCCAGAATCAGACTGGGTTACCAAACAGAATCAGACTGGATTCAGACTACACCAATCCATATCTACTGACTAACCCCGTCCAGTCCAGTCCAGACTACGGAATCTCAGTCCCGAACCAAACAGGGGCTTATACGTTTTGAACCGTGGCTTGCGTCACAAGAGAGATATCACGTGAATTATTAACTGTTTAGCCGATATTAGAAGCCTGTTAATACCACGACATGTAGCACTGTAATTGAACCACTCAATCTTCACATTAAAAATGTTCTTGACTAGTTACATTGATCGAAGTTGTACTAATCTAGAGGAATTATAATATGGATGGCTTTAAAGGCAAGCAAGAACGGTGAAAAGGTAAGGTGCTGCAGCTATTAAACGATTTAGATAATATTGACCTATATAAATAAAAGTGACTCCATCTCCATTTACTGACTAGTCACAATATTGAAAAAAGTTTGCTATGCAGACCCATTTTGGAACCGAAATCCCAAACAATCTCCACCACATGTTACAAAGTATAACAAATAAAATATGTACAAGGTATAACAAATAGAATATGTATTTTATTTGTTATTCCTTATAACATGTGGTGGAGATTGTTTGGGGCTTTGTTTTGAGTTTTAAAATAATGTCCACCTAGCATTTGTCATATTGAAATTGGTTGAAAGCTCAAACTTGGAGAGGATTAGTGGAGAGGATTAGAAATATGGCTTTAATGGAGTGCGAACTGTAAAATATATAGTACGGTGCAGGGGCTATTATACAGGTTAGTTGATTTTGATCTATAAGGAAAAGAGACTCCGTCAACGAGAGTAACGTGGTTTTTACAGGCAAGTACGATCTGTATAAAAAGGGCACTTCATCTATAATCAATGACAAGTTACAATAAAATTGATTGAATACTCAAACTGAGTTTTTAACTATACAGCGGCTATTATACAAACCTGAAAACACCACAATAAGCTGCAGTGTAACTAGCTAGTTGGAAGCAGTCATCGTGTACCTTTAAAAAGTATTTAGTTACTTACATTCTTTCAAGCTCTTACAACAAGTCCGAAGGAATTATAACGAATTGACTTTTGAACTAGAATAGCATAATTCTCTGAAGTATGTGTGGCTTTGCAGGCAAGTTAGAACTGTCTGCTGACAGTGATGGCTTCTGTTTCTTTTTCCTAATTTCTTACTTCCAGCTCCCTCCTATTTCACGACTGGGGCTGCTTTCCTAGCATACTATTCCACGCGGGGTCTGTTTTCCTCTCCGTTCCGATGACAGCAGACCGCCTTGGATCTATCTATTGATGAAGTAGCCCCACAAAGCAATGCTTTTTAAACTTGCTTGCAAGAAGAAGCTTCCAAAAGCATCAAAAGCATAATGCACAAACCAGGTCACCGTCTGTCACCGTCTGTGGACATCCACTCCCCCCTTGATAATTCGGCGCTATCCCACATGGCAAGGTGGAAATGGTGGTGCCCTCCCTGCTTACCTTTCTTGGAGTTAGCTTTTCTTTTCGCGCAAGTGGGCCCCTGTCCTATGCCATCTCCGTGGACTTGGATTGTGGATAAGAATGGCGAGCCCCATGGATAAACTTCACCCCTCAAGATAATATGGGAAAAGTACTAAACTAAATCCGTGTCTAGAATCTGTAGTATCCAGCATCTTGGGGTCCTTTTCTTTATGGTACAGAGGCTTCACATTATTGACCTTTTTTTTTGTATCTTAGCTGTGAGTTCATGAACGGGTTAGGGTAATTACTATTTTTTTGTGACAAGGAAAAGCAAGCAATTAGTTTTGATTGAGGACGTTGAAAACTTTGTTTAAAAGCTACCACCGCAAGTTGATATTAATTTCTTTTTGCTAATTCCACATCCTATGAGCCATAAGTTATGGCCACTAAAGATGAGAAGAAGGGACTTTTCCACTCATCTGTTGGTTCATGAACGAGGTTATGATGGTTTGTGGTGAGGAAAAGCAGGACCTTGATTTGATTGAGGACATGGATTCACGGAAAAAGTAGAATAATTTGGGTATATTTCTGGCCCACTCCACTAGGCAGTAGGATGAGAACTGAGAAGAGGGGACTTGCCCGATACTACAATAGATCATCATGTTGGCCGTTTGGTTGACTGAATTGGGACACCTTAATCAATGTCAAGTTGCATAGTGAATGGGACACCTTTTTGGTATAAGGTTCATAGTATGTCCGGTAGGGAGGGAGTATACATACGGTATATGTGTCTGTAACTGATACTTTGTTTTTGCTGCTTACGGAGGCGGGATGAATACGAGAACTTCTTAACTTATTATAAAAAAAAAAGTTCCATGGGCAGCTAACTACTTGTGGAATAAGAAAAGAACAAGAACATGAGCGGAGACGAGGGTAGAAGTGGACGTCTATACCACTGCAAATAATTGAACCAGTGGGCAAGATCATTGCGACTCTGCATCACCGGCAACTGTGTATAACACTTTTGAGGAGAAAACAAATGTATACGGGGCAATATTATAGTTTATCTCGCTTTCTCTAGCGAGCCTGCGTGTAGAATACAGTATATAAGGTATCTACAAGATTTTGATACGCCTAACATAAGGTACATATCCCCTTGTATGTAGTCAATGGTAATAACCATAGATAGGCGATCACATGCGCGTCCAAGAACTTGTCAAAATTATAGCTCCTCCCCTAGTCCCCCACCATAACTTGCAGGCCCACTAGCCTACGTTCTTGGTTTCTATGTCATTATCGGAACACTAATGACCATACACCTCACCTTCTCCACAACCTTCAGCCGCTGAGGTTGCCATAAATGTCTCTAACCAAGTCAAAAAACACAAAAGCTGCGTTTTGTTACATGGTGAATAATGGGGGAGAAGAATGATGGTGAAACAAAATTTGGTGTTTGTTTGCCATGGTAATGAGGAATCATGATGAATCCATGGTGAAATTCTGTTTGTTTTTGTCTCATAGAAAAGAATAGTGAATCATGGTGAAAGAAGTTTCTTTCAAGATTCCATTACTTTTTTAGACATATATACAAAATAACTTTCTAATAAATATGTTTATTATTTGTATATAGTGTTTTTTAAAAAAAAATCCCCTCACACTCCCTATAACCATGTAACAAACAACATTTCTTAAATTTCTCCCCAATTCTATCACTATTACCATGCAAATGCTATCAAACAACACATTTTAATAATTTTCCCCGTCAACATCACCGTATCCTTCCCCATCACCATCACCGTCCCAATCACCATCAATTTTTTCACCATGTACCAAACACAACTTAAGCATATCCTGTGCAATCCACGGGTTCGAGATATTATTTTGAGGATCGTAAATGTCGTGTTGTAATACCTTATTTAACTAAAGTAAAAAATAGAGATAAAATTACAAAAAATAAACAATTATATTGTGAGCAAATAGACTGGAAGAGAGAAATGTCATCCCAGTATACTAATATGGAAGAAGAATAAATCCCTAAAAAGAATATAAAGGAAAAAAACAATAATAAAAAAAGAACCAACGAATAAAATAATAATAACTATTTCTTACTGTCGAGAATACTATTGTATTTTTTTCGATGTCACGTCGGAGCTAGTACGATCATCCACATCTTCCAACCATGGTTATGTCACATTTACAACCTTCTTAACGACAAAAAATCGGCACAAATGTGGAGACTTATAGGAGTCAACTCCTATTGTGATGATGCATACCACCTTACTAGCATGTACTATACTTGATGACCGACAATGAATGACTCAAGTGGTCAAGTACAATATTTCCTAATAAAAGGATCCGAGTTCCAATTTCAGCAGTCGTCTTGATTTACCATCTTTTCAGGAGTTCGACCTCTACCACAAGCATGAAAGTGGGAGAAAGAATGCCTCTCTTTGTCCCAAACACAATGCCAAATGGGAAATTTAAAACAATAAAAGTAAAAATTGGATACCACCCTTTTTACAACCTTTCATGCATAGTCAAGATACGATCTGAGCAACTAAAGGCAAATATTACATTCAACAACTCCTATGACCTTTTATATAGCCTTATTAGAATATAAAATTGAAAAACACTAGAGGGGGGGGTGAATAGAGTTTTTAAATATTTTAACAATTATTTAACTCAAACAACCACAATTGTAAATGGAAAAAGGAGACAGGTGTTTAGAGTGGTTCCAACTTTAGCAAATACTAAAGTTGTCAGTCCACTACCCGGTTGCTTACCCAACCGGGATTTTGAAAGTATTAATTTTATTACCTTCACAAGGATTTACACAAAATATAATACTTTCTTACACCCCTTGAACAGCCTTCACTTGAAGTAGATGCACCAACCCGAGGTAGCCTTCTTGAAGTAACTCCAAGCTCCCCCTTGAAGTAGCCTTCCTCTCTAGAAGTAACCTCCCGTTGCACCAGCCTTCTTGAAGTAGCTCAAGGTCCCCTTCTTCACCAAGAAGATCTTCAACCTCTCCAATCCGCAGCCTCCAACCTAGGAGTAGCAAGGAGAGTACAAACAACAATAGAGAACAAGAAAGAAAATAGAAATTACAACTTATCCTTTTGTAGCACAAGGCTTGATTTGCCTAGATCAAGCGTGTAGATCTCCTAACCAAAGTGTATAGAAATGTAATTGCAGTGGATAGGAGATGCTAGCCTTTAGGACACGAAATTTGAGCTAAGAAAAGAAGTAGCCAATTGTCACTATGCTCAATTTGCTCACAAACAGGTTGCTCAAAGTATGCTCAAAGATTTCTCAAGTGTAACAAGTAAGTTTTGGTGTCCTAAGGCATGTCCTATTTATAGGAATGTCCTACAAGTGCTTAAGGACGTTTTAGACACCTTCTAGGGGTTTCTAATTGCTTAACTAGCTGTTAGGTACAAGTTTGTTGCTTTAGCAACGGCTAATTAATTAATTCTGCAGTTGCTGTCAGAGTCTATCTCGGTCGAGAAATGGTCGACCGAGACACCTACTCGGTCGAACTTTTGTCGACCGACAGGCTCTCTGGATCAAGTGTATGCAACGTTTATCTCCAACTGCCAACCACCTTGTCAGCTGTGTCTAACGGCTACTTGGGTCTTTCTCGGTCGAGAAGATTGTCGACCGAGAGTGTCTCGGTCGAGGAGTTAGTCGACCGAGATTGACCCTGTTTCAATTTTTTAATTAAAGCACTTAAGTATGTGTATGAGTGTGCATATGTGACACTATTGAAGGGGATGACCTATCTAAATGTGATGTTTAGCTAGGGAGAATCTAACGCTTGATTTACATGAAATCTAAGTACTTGTACATTATATATTTGTACAAGTTTTTACAAAGTGATTACATTTCATGAAAATATAAATATGTAAGCATATGGATTTCCCTAATTTCTTTGTCATCCACCTTATTCCTGCAACACTCAAGTAGCACGTTAGATTAACAAGAATGAAATGTTTGTCATTATCAAAACAAAGGGATTTACAAATGTCCATTTAGCCAACAATCTCCCCCTTTTTGAAGATGACAAACATTTCCTAAATATAAAATAAGAAAGTATAAAACATGTGATTTTCATACCTGAAACTTACCTTTGTAAATTTCTTCTCTTGTTTATAAAATGTGTGCTTATTATTCCCCATGAATTATGGAACATGAAATCCAATCCTTTAGGGAATATAGAAACTTTCAATGTAAAGCCAAGAGTTTATGAAACTCATTGATTGAGTTTTGCACAAATACTAAGTTTTATATTTATTTATTGTTTTGCACAAATACTAAGTTGTATATTTATTTCTCCCCCTTTGTCATTTCAAAAAGATATCCATTTAAGAATAAAACTCCCCCTTAATTAAAACTCCCCCTTAATTAGATGTCCCAAAAAAAATGTCCATTAAAAGCCAAAATGATGTAAGTAAAAGTTATTTTTAAGAAGCACAAATATCAAACAAGACATCTTCCAAAGGAGTGATAATAAATTGCTTCCTAATCTTGTTAAATTGGTCTAGTGGAAGCGGTTTTGTAAAAATATCAGCCAATTGATCTTCCGTATCAACATGATGAAGAGAAACATGATTTTTAGAAATATGATCCCTTAAAAAGTGATGACGGATTTTAATATGTTTAGCTCTGCTGTGTAAGATAGTATTATGTGCTAAGTTTATAGCGCTTGTGTTGTCACAAAAAATAGGTGTAGATGAAAGAGTAAAACCATAATCATTTAATACTTGTTGCATATAAAGCACTTGAGCACAACAAGATCCGGCTGCCATATATTCAGCTTCAGTTGTAGAAAGGGCAACTGTGTTTTGTTTCTTGCTAAACCAAGATACTAAAGCTCTCCCTAACAAGAAATAGCCACCACTAGTGCTCTTGCGATCTAGTCGACAACCAACATAATCAGCATCAGTGTAAGCTTTAAAATCCAAGGATTGTCCTTTTGGATACCATAAACCAAAACATGTAGTGCTGGCTAAGTATCGAAGAATTCGTTTAACTGCTTGAAAATGAGAGTGCATAGGTTGGGATTGAAATCGAGCACAAAGACCAACAGAAAACATGATGTCCGGTCTAGAAGCAGTTAAGTAAAGCAAACTACCAATCATGGCTCTATATAAGGAATCATCAATAGGTTCCCCATCTTCATCCTTATCAATTTTAGTAGAAGTGGCCATAGGAGTAGTGTGGGCTCTGATCTCCAAACCATAACATAAACACGATTAAAACATAGCGGAAGCGAATTGGTAATCAGCGGAAGACAAAAATCACGGGAAATTAAAACTTTTCGTGACAAGAGCTTGAATCCATAAAAACTTCTTTCATAAAGAGAGATAAACTGTTTACATCTCAGGATAATTACTTCTCGAGTAATTATATACATCAAGATACAAAATCTCAATATCACTATACAAAAGACTCCAAGACCTGAGAGTACAGAGGACACATAGGACTGACTCTAACTACACCACATGGCAGGACAAATCTCCACCTGATGATTACTGCTGCCCCTGGTGATGCTGCTGCTGAGACTGATCACCTGTAGGCTGGTTCCTTCGTCTCCGACATCCACCTAAAAAGTTGAAGCCTACGGGGTGAGACAATTATACATAATTGTCCCAGCGAGAGTTATAACTCTTCGCCAGAAGCTTTATTATAACATCAAAGATTATTTTAAACAGTAAAGCCTTCAAAGTATTCTATAACAGTTGCAGGTATAACAAGATCTCTACAATTTAGGAGATATAGAGAATATCAACATTATTGCCATGTAACATCAATCAACTAACTTGGAGTCATCTCTAACAAGTTATACTACATGGTTGATTATGTTTTACAAACAACATTATGCCCTGTGGAGATGAGGCTTACCACTCATACTCCAACTGATCGCTGAGAAGCCGCATCAGTACCATACATAGGTCATTAAGAGAGACGGATTCTCATGACCTTCACCTTCCTCAGTCAGTAAGAGGATCACTTGTAGGACATATCGTGTCTCTACTACTATAGCTCACCAGGGTAAACTGGTCCTTCGCTATTCTAGAGTCACAGTGGCGTTCTGTACTCTCTTCGTCATCAGGAGGTTTCATATTTACCTACCACTGATACGGATATCTGTGCTTTCTTCATCATCAGGAGGTTTCATGTTTACCTACCACTGATACGGTATGGAACTATAGTGAAGGATGGATGGATTCCACATCTACATCACTTTCCTACACTAGGATGTAAGGTTCTACACATCCATATACCCCACATACTCAAAAGTATGTGCTCCAGGAGTTCCCTGAGGAAAACCTGTTTCACCATTACTTAATTTCTGACAATGATGGATCTATGATCAGGGCTCTACATTATACTTGATTAGTTAGGTACATTCAGTATTCTTTAACAGCATACATTGTTCTTCAAACAATAACAGTAGCATAGCAGCTATAAAAGAAGAATACTAAATGTAACAGGCCTAACTCATATCAATCATCTTTTCTCATTATCCTCATCACAAGTCATCTCTAAGGCATGACCTTGATGGTATTCATGGCTCTCATAGCCC
Organism: Alisma plantago-aquatica; assembly: GCA_963693085.1. Lineage (NCBI taxonomy): Eukaryota > Viridiplantae > Streptophyta > Magnoliopsida > Alismatales > Alismataceae > Alisma > Alisma plantago-aquatica. The sequence continues at coordinate 758,859,883 of OY856412.1, forward strand.
ATTATCAGCATAGGATGCCACTGGCAAGGCATCAGATTACTTTACTTATTCATAAGGCTAACAACATGCCTTTAATGAATATAACATCAACATCCATACCTGGATATGATTACCTTCATATCAGAACCTGCGTGGATAATATATCTGATAAAGGTAATGCAACAATAAAGAATGTACTTCCTACTCTTGTCATAAGAGTTAAATCTTTAATTTAAATCAAATAGAGTTTATTGCTCAAAAGCATGCCATTACCCTTGAATTAGGGTTTACTATTCACATTACATGTCATCACCCTTGAATTAGGGTTTACTATTCACATCAAGGTGAATTAAACTCATAACATCATCATGTATGAGTAACATCTTCATTGATGCTCTTAGATTAGTTAAGAGTTCATCATTTATTATAATTAGGGTTTCTATGACCTCACACGGGTGGACCATACCCTAATTATGCTCACTTATGTGCATTGGAGATGCTTTACTTGAGTTTCCACTTAAAAAGGGTACTTTCTCTCTCTAGAAGTACTTTCTCTCTCTAGAAGTACTTTCTCTCTCATCATAATGCTAGGTGATGTCAACATCACTCTAAAACAGGTTGGATTGAGTCATCATAGGCTAACATAGCCAAAAGCATCACCATTATGTGATTAGAGTTACTTTCTCTCTCTAGGATACTTTCTCTCTCTAGAGTACTTTCTCTTTCATCATATTAATAGTTGATGATAACATTAGACTAGATCAAGTTAGATAGAGTCATTATGACTAAAAACATCATTCTCATGTAATTAGGGTTTGAATTGAGCAAGGTATAACTCAATTGACCCTTTAGGGGTATTTTGATAATTCACCCCATTGATCATCATTATGGTCAAAACCTTAGTCAATTAACCCCTTACTATCCTAGATCATCATTAGGGTTTGATTTGGGCAACATTGGACCATTTATATTATGAATTGATTGAAAGAAGTCAACTTGGAATCACATTGATTGATTTCAATCATTAATCATCAATTGAGTTGAGATCGGTTGAAAGTGTTGACCGTTTGCCCACTTTGACCTTCCAAGACCGCGAGCCTCTTTCTAACTCCAAGACCGCGAGCCCCCTTAGGCTTCAAGACCGCGAGCCTCCTCAAGTGGTTCAAGACCGCGAGCCCTATCATTGGTTCACTTGATGTTGAGACCGCGAAGATCAAGTTGGAGTTGAGACCGCGAAGAGATGTTGACCGTTTAGCTAGTTTGACCTCAGGACCGCGAGGCCCTTCACGGTCTTGAGACCGTGAGCCTCCTCTCGGTCTTGAGACCGTGAGCCCTCTCACGGTCTTGAGACCGCGAGCCCTCTCACGGTCTTGAGACCGCGAGGCTCACATGGTCTCAGCCGCTTGGTCCATCAACAAAATCAAAGATACAATCGATGATGTTAACCGATGTTGAAGCCCTCAAAAGGTCAAAGTTATGTTGACCACCTATGGATTGGGTCAATTAAGGTTATGCTTAACCATTTGGTCATTCAATTGACCCTCAATTGTTGACCAATTAGGGTTGAAATTGATTCAATTAGGGTTTATCAATGTTCACCAACACTACTCAACGATGTGCATCAACACAAGGTTGAACCCTTCAATTGAGCTCCAATTGGGCTCAAACTTGGCCCAAACGGTTTTGAGGTCATGTGGGTGGACCCCACATAGTTCTTGAGACCGTGTGCCCAAGATTTCATCAAAATCTAAGGTGATTTGATAGAGGTTGAACCATGATTGGGTCACCAATTCAGTATTTTGATCAAATGATAACTTATTTGCAATGGGGTCCTAAATTGGTCAAATTACTCAACCCTAGACCTTCAAAAGGTCTTGGGTGATTGTCCTCTCGGTCTTGAGACCGTTTGGATGAGTTCCAAACGGTCTTGAGACCGTTTGCCCATCAAATTTTGGATTCTAGTGCAAATTCATCAAGGTCTGACCCATTGAGTTGATGATCATGTCAATATTTAATTGCAATGTAATTTGGTGTAATTGTACCTTCAATTGGTCAACTATCCTTGACCCCAGACCTCCAAACGGTCTTGGTTGATTGCCCTCGCAGTCTTGAGACCGTTTGGTGACCCCCAAACGGTCTTGAGACCGTTTAGGTCAATCAACCCTAAAAACCCTAATTAGGTCACCATAATTTCAGTACTGATTTCATCTAGGGTTAGCCCTAGTATTCACCCTTCAACTCTTAGCCCGTTTGGAATTAGACCATCAAACTTGGTGAGTTGTTATTTAACATAATTTTGAACAGTAATCTCATACGGTCAACGCTTAGTCAACGACCTTACACGGTCTTGAGACCGTTTGCCCAAAAAGGCAATTTCAGACCGTTTGAAAATCAGGAATAAATTAAAATAAAGTTGTTACTTAAAAAGGTCATATCTCCCGATTCCTTTGGAGTTAGCCTCCCAAATTTTGAGGGTAATTCGACTATATAAGTAGGAACAGGTTTCTTATACGGTCCATGCTCGGTCAACGGGGCCAAAATTTCTTGGAGACCGTTTGCCCTGTCGCGGTCTCGAGACCGTTTGCTCACCTCGCGGTCTTGAGTCCGAGAGAGCAAACTTTTGAGACCGTTTAAGGAAGTGAAAAGCGGTGGGTTTTTCTTGGAAATCACGCCTTCATCTCCTAGCTCAAGAACAGTACGAATATCCCATGGATTTACTTGCAAAATAGCAGGGAAAAGTAGGGAAATACTAAGAGCTATCATCAAAACGCATATAAAGATGCACATAGTAAAGCATGGGTTTAGAGTTATAAAACCCGCCTAAAGCTTGCTTCTTGAGCTCCAAGCTCTAATGGCGTCCTTGAGTTCCCACAGGTTGGCCAAGGTGAAAACTCCAAGGAAGGATGAAAAGAGACGGCTAGAAAGGTAGGGTTTCAAGAGTTAGCCATGAAGATGACCTTGAATTCGAGTTCTAACCATAGAATTAGGCAAGAAGAGGGGTTTAAACCTACCTTGTACCCCTTGGTCGTCCTCCTTAGCTCCAAGGCAGTCCTTGGTCGTCTTTGGTGAAATGAAACAGTAAGGGAACGAAGGGTGAGTTCCCTTGCAACTAGGGGAAGGAGAGCTTATATACATGGGGTAGGATTTTCAACATTAGTTCATAAGTTGTCCATAATTCCAACTAGGTCCCTCCTTCTTTACTTGATCGTCCCTTCCTCTTTATTATAAGGACAAACCTTCTCTTAAGGCTTTAGGAAAAGAAGGTAAAGGAGAGCAAGCTAATAATAAGGTACATACCTAAGGAAATATTGCACATATACCCTGATTATTCAATCACAAGGCATATCTCATAGTTTGATAGTTCAATTGAGGTGACTTCCCCATCATTTCTTCTCTAAATGATGGCAAGAGTCTAAAAAGGATACATTAGATGACATATTTTACAATTTGCATCCCTATATTTGGGTAAATTGCATTTTATCCCAAATTAGGGTTTTCAAGCACCGGGATTGCTTCCACAGCTGCACCTTGGTGCCCAAGCTTGGGAAATCCCTCAAACATTACAAAAAAGATTCTCATGATGTCTCAACATCAGAGGAACATCTCAACATGTGCAAATTGCAATCTAACCCTTTTAACTGGGTAAATTGCACATAGGTCCCTGTATATCAAAACAATGCTACGACTTTAAATAAAAAGGAGCAAATACTGAAATATATGTTTCTGAGAAACTTAATTACATGATCAGAGTTAATCACAAAGATTTAATTACATATTTAGGCAAAACACCTAGGGTTAACTCATAACCCAGGTCAGGGATGTTACAAATTATCCACCCCTTACAAGGATTTCGTCCCCGAAATCGATAAAACATACTAAGAGAAAAGGGCAGGATACTTCCTTCTCATCTCATCCTCTAACTCCCAAGTGGCTTCTTCAATACCACGATGGTTCCAGAGGACTTTCACAAGACTTATATCTTTCTTCTTTAACTTTTTAATTCGTTTATCTAGGATTGACACTGGTCCCTCCTCATAGGATATGTCATCATTCAATTCTACCTCCATAGGTTGTAGAACTGACTCGGTGTCTGGGTGACATTTCTTCAACATAGAAATGTGAAACACAGGATGCAACCTTTGTAATTCTGGGGGAAGCTCTAGTTTATATGCTACCTTTCCAATCCGTTCAATGATTGGATAAGGCCCCATATATCTAGGAGCTAACTTCCCTTTCCTTCCAAAATGAAGGACCCCTTTCCAAGGTGAGACCTTAAGATACACTTTGTCTCCAACCTGGAACTCTAAGGGTCTATGACGTTTGTCAGCATAAGATTTCTGCCTATCCTGAGCAGTCTTAATCTTATGTTGTATAACTTTAATCTTTTCCGTGGTTTGCTGCACCAGGTCAGGACCTAACAACTGATGCTCACCAGTCTCAAACCAACACAAGGGTGATCTACAACGTCTACCGTATAAGGCTTCATAAGGTGCCATATCAATACTATGCTGATAGCTATTGTTATCGGCAAACTCTATCAAGCTTAGGTGTAGATCCCAACTTCCGGTGAACTGGAGAACACATGCTCTCAACAGGTCTTCTAAGGTTTGTATGGTCCTTTCCGACTGTCCATCAGTCTGCGGATGAAAGGCCGTACTAAACCTCAGCTTAGTGCCTAAGGCTCTGTGCAATTGTTCCCAGAAACGACTTGTAAACTGAGGACCTCTGTCAGAAACTATTGTGACAGGAACTCCGTGCAAACGCACTATTTCTTGAATATACAACTCTGATAACCTTTCAGCAGAATAGGTTGTCTTGACAGGTAAGAAATGTGTTGTCTTAGTCAACCTATCAATAATTACCCAAATGGAATCATGTCCTTTGCTTGTCTTGGGTAGGCCAACAACAAAGTCCATGGTCACATGGTCCCACTTCCACTGTGATATGGGTAAAGGTTGCATTGTTCCTGTAGGCTTCTGGTGTTCAGCTTTAACTTGCTGACACACAGGGCACCTTAGAACAAACTCTGCAACGTCCTTCTTCATCCCAGGCCACCAATACAGATCCTTCAAATTCCGATACATCTTGGTGCTCCCTGGATGCATAGCATACATGGAAGAATGGGCTTCTTCCAGGACTAACTTTCTCAAGTTGTCCACATCTGGAACTATCATTCTTCCATTATAACAAGCTACTTGATCTTTTGAGTCATGAAAACCATCTTGCTTCTCATTTCCATACTCAGATCTTATATATTGAACGGCAGCATCACCTAGTTGTGCCTCTTTAATCTGCTCCCTTAGAGTAGGTTTAATATGCATCTCAGCTAACAAACCGGTTAACAATGACACCTTCAACTGTACATTGTCTTGCCTTAAAGAGATAAACATATCTCTCCTAGAGCATACTAAAGAGTTTAGTTGTGCTCTATTCATGGTTGATGTTGTTGATTTCCTACTCAAGGCATCTGCAACAACATTGGCCTTGCCTGGATGGTAATCAATTGTACAATCGTAGTCCTTGATTAACTCCATCCAGCGACGTTGCCTCATGTTGAGCTCATGCTGAGAGAAGATATACTTAAGGTTTTTGTGGTCTGTGAAAATCTGGAATGTTTCTCCGTAGAGATAATGCCTCCAGATCTTCAAAGCATGAACCACATCAGCTATGTTACACCCCGATCTCACAATGTCCTCAAATCATGAGATTAGGGCATAAGATAGGACTTATATGTAACACCAAGAACACCCTTAACTTTTAATTTTCTTTAAAACTCTTGTTTCTTCGCATTGAACCACATAAAACATCTTAACAAGGGAATATGAACATTTCTTTTACAAATCAGACTTTAATCGTAAATATACATGTATAAACATTCATGATGTCTCTCACACCTTATGCACATAAAACTTGCTAATTAGCATACATATCAAAAGAGGAACAATATTACACATCGTAATTACAACTCTCTCTCTCTTATCTCTTACTGAGGACCTAGAGTGACAAGGACCGATTGACTCAACTAATCTTGTACTTAACTCTTGTAGCATATCTACACTGATGCTCTGACCATCTTCAAGTCCACGCGGTTAACCCTAAAATGTTTGAGTAGAGGGGTGAGCCTACTCGCTCAGTGAATGAGTACTTCATGGAAACAGACTAATGCACTAATGTGATTATAGATATAATTTAAGTAAACGATATGAAATTTAACAACAATAAATACTACACTGAGCAGTTCTAAAACAATATAATTGAAATAACAAAGAATGTAAATATTGCATCCAAAGAATATCTACTAGAAGACTATGATCTAGTCTTCCTTAACTCTTTCATATATAAAGAACTCTGTGAACCTATATGATCATATTTTAGATTATGCCCTAAATATATGCAGTGTACTCTGCATATAAAGATCCGCAACAAATTCATGCTACGGTCCCACCGTACAAGACTTAGCGACACACCCGGGAAATGCTAAGTCTGACTGCTGTCCGGGTCTGCGTCAGGACTCTCAGGCTCACACGGCCTCAATGCACTCTCAAAGAGTGTACTCTAGACTCCTCCTTTAACCTAAGTACATCGACGGAGGGTCACAGGGTTACCTTCGTGACGCTGCACGAATTGTGTTAGATAACCGTGTTTTCTTTTCTTTCCAGTGCCACCGTGACACACGCACGGATTATTGTTGAACACTGCCTTTCTGCCCTCGTGCCACCGTGACACACGCACGGATTATTGTTGAACACGAGTCACCGACCATCTAGACACACGCTAGGTAGGTCGTTTCACCCCAAGGTGCAGACCTCACGAGGGGTTCTACGGCGTTAGGGCATCTAGGTCTATACTTGATTAACAAATAAATATCATAGCTCATGTATTCAACATATACCATGTCTCAGTAACATCCCTTTCTAGGGCATATCATATTTCATCACCTGCAATTTACGAGATATATATATTGAATATAAGAAGCCCTGCAGTATGTAGATAACATTTCAGAGAGAACGAGCATATAAAGTTAAATGCACTAGAAACATACAATTCAACAATTAAGCATCACCATATCTCATATCGAGATCTTTCATATTACCATAGCATGATTTATTGAACACCCTATCCTTAGGGTTTCATTTGCCTTATTCACTCATCACATGCCATCACCCTACTCTTAGGGTTTCATAAGATATAAGCATTCATGAAATAAAGATTATTTCCAACAAATCATATACAATCAATATCGATATGAAACCATGGAAATTTAACTAGATTTAGGCTTTCCATACCATTCACTGAAACATCAGGTATCAAGAATAAAATTCAATTAAGATGACCCATGTGGTACCTCCTAGCCACATATAGGATTACTAGTCCTTTTCAATAAGGTTGAAACTCTAGCGATATCTCAATTAGGTCAAACCCTAATTACATCATTTGATATAAATATAAAAGCATCCTCACTAGGAAATGTTGTCTACGTATCTGATATGAATCTACCATCAAAGAGTCATTCAATCAGAGAAGGAATCCATATCATATCAATTTTCAATAACTTAAATCAAATGGACATTTCAGGATTTAGAATTCACATGCTAAGCATTTAGGGATTTGGATGTTATAATCAAATTCGTGCATTAGAATGTTTGAAGGAAGAACCCACTCACCCTAAGGTGTGAAAACACCTCAAAACCGCAGCTCAACTCAGGGGATCTCGAATTCCTATCAAATCCCTAGCAAATCTCCCAATTCTCTTTCCATTCAACTCGGAAACCTTGAAAATAAGGGATTATGAAGAAAGGGTGAGAAAAGAGGGAATTTCGACATCATCTTGGATCAAATCAGAGCATGGACGGAATCTTGACATGAGAGAGAAGATCCACCATAAAAGTCTATGCAAAGGATCCAAACTTACTTGATTTCACCATTCTTGGGACCGCAGAACCCTAATTCAGCAATTCCTCCTCTTTCTCCACTCAAGCCCTAACTCTCCCTCTCTCTCTAGATTTTCGTTTCTCTGGAGTGAATGACGAAGAATGAGAGCTGTGTGTATGTGTGGTTGCTCATATAAGTCAATTGAGCTGTTTGGGTCAATTGCATATTGACCCAACACTTAACTTTAATTATATTGGCTGAATATTCAGTTATACAAAAGTTACTGTAATTCGTTTATTTCAGAGATCAAACATTCTCCAACAATTATGGGAATTTAAAAGATTGTTTATAATTGATCTATAAAGCTTCAGTTAAAATTTGAGATCATTTGGAGTTACTAATAAATAATTAAAAATAGAACAGTGCACTGCTATATTGCAGTCTGCAAAATATTCGGCCGAGTTTGTCCTGCACAAACTCGACCGACACTCTTACTCTAGGGATTCAAAAGTCATCCAAAAATTATTCCAATTTAACAGAGTGTCTAAAACAGTGTTTTTCAGGCACATTTATAATTTGAGATCAATTGGATATACCAATAAAAAGATAAAATTCAATTACCGCACTGCTGTATAATTCTGGAAATGTGATCGGTCGAGTTTGAAACTCGGCCGATAAACAGGTCAGAGCATTCTTCAAAAATTCTGATATTTTCCAATGTTGTTCACATTTTATATATCCAAATCATATACAAATTTGAAGTAAATCAGAGTTACACATAAAATACTAAAAATCATTTCGTGAGACATTCTACTTATCAAATTCTGTATTCATGTATCATCAAAACCCTATTTTGGACCGATTAGGGTTTATGCTTCTCAAACCCTAATTCTCAAGACAAAAGAACATTTAGACTTCTTATCATAGTTAAAACATCCTAATTGTGTTATCGTCATTAATTAGATTTCAAGAATGATTATTCTAATTAATCTTTGCAATTGTCTAGGTAAACCCTAGTTTACCAATTAAGCTCAGATGGGGTCGTAACAACTCTCCCCCCCTTAGAATGTTTCGTCCTCGAAACATAAACCCACAAGAAAGATACATTCAAGGTTATTCTAAGCTTCTAAATCCTTCCATGTCATCATATTCTTGTATTTCATACCTGAATGTAGTTTTCAACATTAGATCTTTTAATTCTTTACTAACTCACAACATATCTCAAATAGTTCTCAATGATATCAAGCAAATTCTTGATGCCACAGTCAAACATAGATTGCAAAGATAAACCACCACGCTTTCGCTGCACAACTCTGATACTCTGATACAACTATCTCAACTTATGCTGCTCAGAGAGTTCTATTGTTCTGTATCACCTTTAAGTGACAAAAGCAAGCTCACCATGCTGTTTTAAACTTTAATAACATGTTACTCAGATAGCAAAACAGTCTTGAATTAAAAGACTAGATTCAACAATCAATTGCACAATACTACTCTTGGCATCCCCATTGGGTCATGGATGTATGAGGTGAAGCATTACCACCTCATTCCATACTACCCTGTTTCGATCCTGGGATCTGTGGGTTATGGGCCCACACACAATTCAAAGTGTAACTATCGCTGTATATCATTTTAGGGTTTCAACAACAGTAATAAGGTAATCCACAATTGTATCAGTCATTCAAGCATTAATCATACTCAATTACCATCACTCAATTATATTAGAGCTAGGTATAACAAGCTACACCTCATTAGGGTTACTTGTCCAAACAATCTGATTATCATCCCTTCCTATTAATATGAGTGAATAAGTATGACTACCTTGATCAGGGTATCTCTCCATATGTTCTGACATCATCCAAACCATATCACCATATTACAAATACACAATTCTAGGATGCATATCTGGTATGAATTACTACAACTACCATATGCCTTTAATTTAACATATGCATATCTGGTATGAAATTGATTCAATTAGGGTTTATCAATGTTCACCCAACACTACTCAACGATGTGCATCAACACAAGGTTGAACCCTTCAATTGAGCTCCAATTGGGCTCAAACTTGGCCCAAACGGTCTTGAGGTCATGTGGGTGGACCCCACATAGTTCTTGAGACCGTTTGCCCAAGATTTCATCAAAATCTAAGGTGATTTGATAGAGGTTGAACCATGATTGGGTCACCAATTCAGTATTTTGATCAAATGATAACTTATTTGCAATTGGGTCCTCAATTGGTCAAATTACTCAACCCTAGACCTTCAAACGGTCTTGGGTGATTGTCCTCTCGGTCTTGAGACCGTTTGGATGAGTTCCAAACGGTCTTGAGACCGTTTGCCCATCAAATTTTGGATTCTAGTGCAAATTCATCAAGGTCTGACCCATTGAGTTGATGATCATGTCAATATTTAATTGCAATGTAATTTGGTGTAATTGTACCTTCAATTGGTCAACTATCCTTGACCCCAGACCTCCAAACGGTCTTGGTTGATTGCCCTCGCGGTCTTGAGACCGTTTGGTGACCCCCAAATGGTCTTGAGACCGTTTAGGTCAATCAACCCTAAAAACCCTAATTAGGTCACCATAATTTTAGTACTGATTTCATCTAGGGTTAGCCCTAGTATTCACCCTTCAACTCTTAGCCCGTTTGTAATTAGACCATCAAACTTGGTGAGTTGTTAATTAACATAATTTTGAACAGTAATATCAGACGGTCAACACTTAGTCAACGACCTTACACGGTCTTGAGACCGTTTGCCCAAAAAGGCAATTTCAGACCGTTTGAAAATCAGGAATAAATTCAAATAAAGTTGTTACTTAAAAAGGTCATATCTCCCGATTCCTTTGGAGTTAGCCTCCCAATGTTTGAGGGTAATTATCCTATATAATTAGGAACAGGTTTCTTATACGTTCCATGCTCGGTCAACGGGGACAAACGGTCTTGGAGACCGTTTGCCCTGTCGCGGTCTCGAGACTGTTTGCTCACCTCGCGGTCTTGAGTCCGAGAGAGCAAACTTTTGAGACCGTTTAATGAAGTGAAAAGTGGTGGGTTTTTATTGGAAATCACGCCTTCATCTCCTAGCTCAAGAACAGTACGAATATCCCATGGATTTACTTGCAAAATAGCAGGGAAAAGTAGGGAAATACTAAGAGCTATCATCAAAACGCATATAAAGATGCACATAGTAAAGCATGGGTTTAGAGTTATAAAACCCGCCTAAAGCTTGCTTCTTGAGCTCCAAGCTCTAATGGCGTCCTTGAGTTCCCACATGTTGGCCAAGGTGAAAACTCCAAGGAAGGATGGAAAGAGACGGCTAGAAAGGTAGGGTTTCAAGAGTTAGCCATGAAGATGACCTTGAATTCGAGTTCTAACCATAGAATTAGGCAAGAAGAGGGGTTTAAACCTACCTTGTACCCCTTGGTCGTCCTCCTTAGCTCCAAGGCAGTCCTTGGTCGTCTTTGGTGAAATGAAATAGTAAGGGAACGAAGGGTGAGTTCCCTTGCAACTAGGGGAAGGAGAGCTTATATACATGGGGTAGGATTTTCAACATTAGTTCATAAGTTGTCCATAATTCCAACTAGGTCCCTCCTTCTTTACTTGATCGTCCCTTCCTCTTTATTCTAAGGACAAACCTTCTCTTAAGGCTTTAGGAAAAGAAGGTAAAGGAGAGCAAGCTAATAATAAGGTACATACCTAAGGAAATATTGCACATATACCCTGATTATTCAATCACAAGGCATATCTCATAGTTTGATAGTTCAATTGAGGTGACTTCCCCATCATTTCTTATCTAAATGATGGCAAGAGTCTAAAAAGGATACATTAGATGACATATTTTACAATTTGCATCCCTATATTTGGGTAAATTTCATTTTATTCCAAATTAGGGTTTTCAAGCACCGAGATTGCTTCCACAGCTGCACCTTGGTGCCCAAGCTTGGGAAATCCCTCAAACTTTACCAAAAAGATTCTCATGATGTCTCAACATCAGAGGAACATCTCAACATGTGCAAATTGCAAGCTAACCCTTTTAACTGGGTAAATTGCACATAGGTCCCTGTATATCAAAACAATGCTACGACTTTAAATAAAAAGGAGCAAATACTGAAATATATGTTTCTGAAAAACTTAATTACATGCTCAGAGTTAATCACAAAGATTTAATTACATATTTAGGAAAAACACCTAGGGTTAACTCATAACCCAGGTCAGGGATGTTACAAGTAGTAGCATGTTTGCACTGATCCATCCCAAAACGTTTTAAGAGTTCTTTAGTATACTTTTCTTGGCTTATAAAAATCCCAGCAGGTGTTTGTTTAATTTGGAAACCAAGGAAGAAGGTTAGTTCACCCATGAGGCTCATTTCAAATTCTTTTTGCATAATGTCACTAAATTGTGTACACAATGATTCATTTGAAGCTCCAAAAATAATATCATCAACATATATTTGAACAACAAGAAAATCAGATGTATATGTTTTGAAAAATAAAGTAGAATCTGAATTTCCAATAGAAAAACAATTATAAAAAAGATATGTCTTGAGCCTTTCATACCAGTTCCTAGGTGCTTGTTTTAAAACATAAAGTGCTTTCTTAAGTTTATAAACATAGTCACCTTTTTCCGGTATTTCAAAACTAGGTGGTTGGGCAACATAAACTTCTTCTTGAATGATTCCGTTTAGAAATGCACTTTTTACATCCATTTGGTAGAGTTTGATGTTTTTATGTGCAGCAATAGCTAGTAACATTCTAATAGCTTCAAGTCTAGCTACTGGTGCATACGTTTCATCAAAGTCTATTCCTTCTTGTTGATTATATCCTTGTGCTACTAACCGAGCTTTATTTCTTATTACTTCTCCTGCCTCATTGAGCTTATTTCTAAAAACCCATTTAGTTCCAATGATGGTTTTATCTTGTGGTTTAGGAACTAAATCCCATACATCATTTTTTGTGAATTGATTTCATTCTTCTTGCATTGCTATTATCCAATAATCATCTTTAAGGGCTTCAGATATCTTCTTAGGTTCAATGATAGAAACAAAAGCCATGTTTGCAACATCCTTAAAGGAAGACCGAGTTTTTACTTTATCATTTGGATTTCCAATAATTAATTCTTGAGGATGATCCTTAATAAGTCTAGGTATAGGTTGTGTTTCACTTTGGTTATTGTTTGTAGTATCTTTCTCACTATCATTTGGTATGTTTAAGTTTTCGAATTGATTAGTAAGATCAATTATTTCTAGATTTTCTGATTTGGACTCTTCATGAAAAGAGATATGAATAGGTTCCTCAACTTTTCTAGAGATAGTGTTGTAGACTCTAAATGCTTTTCTAGAGGTAGAATATCCCAAAAAGAATGCTTTGTGTGATTTAGAATCAAACTTATCTCTATCATCTTTGGTATTTAAGATATAACATGTAGATCCAAATGTATGAAAATAGTCAACTCTAGGTTTCTTAGAATGTATTATTTCATACAGAGTTTTCTTCAAATGAGAGTGAACAGTTACTCTATTTAACACATAGCATGCGGTGTTTACAGCTTCAGCCCAAAAGGTTTTGGGGGTGTTATGTTCGAGCATCATAGTTCTAGCCATTTCTTGTAGTGATCGATTTTTCCTTTCAACTATGCCATTTTGTTGTGGAGTGCGTGGAGCAGAAAAATTGTGAGTGTACCCTTGAGATGTGCAAAATTCTTCAAATACATGATTTTCAAATTCTCCACCATGATCACTTCTAATGGTACATATTTTGCTTTGTAATAGATTTTCAATCATAGGGCAAAATTTTATAAAAGCATGAATAGTATCATCTTTGGTTGCAATAAAATGTACCCATGTATATCTACTATAATCATCAACAATAACAAAACAATATCTTTTGCCACCGATAGATTGTGTCCTCATAGGTCCAAATAAATCCATGTGAATTAATTCTAAAGGTCTACTGGTGCTAAGTTCATGTTTAGGTTTAAAAGAGGTTTTTGTTTGCTTTCCCAATGTACATGGTTCACAATTTTGAATTTGATCAAAGGATAAAGTAGGCAAACCACGAACAAGATCATATTTCACTAACTTTTTGATAACATGTGAACTAGCATGTCCTAGCTTTTTATGCCATAATTGTAAAGTATTTTCATTTGCAAGCAAGCATTTTCCTACTACAGATTTCATAGAGTTAGGTCTAAGAATATAAAGATTTCCAACTCTTTTTCCTTCATAGACAACATTTGTAGTGTTTTCTATTAATAATTTGCAGCTGGTTTTGTTAAATAAAACATCATAGCCACTATCACATAATTGACTCACACTTATTAAGTTATGGTGCAAACCATCAACAAGTAGAACATTCTTTATTTCGAGGTTTATGCCAATATTACCTATTCCAACAATTTTACCTTTACCATTATCTCCAAAAGTGACTGTTCCACTCTTCTTTTCTTCAAAGGTTTGAAATGCATCCTTGTTTCCGGTCATGTGTTTGGAACATCCACTGTCAACCACCCAATCCTGCATTAGAATGTAGGTTTTGGTACCCATGTGATGGTTCGGTATGGTTAGAAGCATTTAAGTAGAGACTGTATAAAAATTCTGATTCAGAACTTCAGTCGATCGACAATTGTTCGACCGACATCTTTCTCGGTCGACTAATCGTCGATCGAGAGGGTTGCTGTATTGCAAACAGAAATTCAGCAGTTCAGAAAATCATTATAATGCATAAAACCTTTTATTAAGTTGAGATAAGACAATATGAATTACAAAATTAAGCATTTGATCATATCTCAACTGAATTGCATTCGACTCTACTAAGTTTGGGATTTTGGGACCCAAACTAAGTAGGAATCCTTGGTCTTATACGGGCATGAAAATGAATAATGTCCAAGACGTAGACAAAAATGACAAGTAATAGAGTCAACTTCATTTCTCTTTCTAGGAATTGTATTCTTAGGTACAAACATAGTCCGAGTTCTTTTGGTTTGATTTTTCTTTGGATCATATCCCAAACCTTTTCTTCCATTGAAACTAGAGGAGGCTTTTAGGATGTTGTCAAGGATATCTTTTCTTCTTAACTCATGTAGGTTTCTTTGTAGCTTAGCAATGTCATCCATCTTCTTGTGTAAATCTTTTCTAGCTTGATCTAAATCAAATAATAGAGAGTCTCTTTCTCTTACAACATTGTCATAGTCTAGATGGTTACACAGAATTGGTTGAGTCTGAAAATCTTTTAGTTTAGCTAACAATTCAGTCTTTTCTTGAGAGAGAAGATCAACATTTGTTTCTAGAGTGAGTAGCTTGTTAGTACAATCATTTAAAGATGTTTTTAAAGACAAATTCTCAAGATCAATGTTGTTCTTTTCAGAAGAGAGATCATTTAATTTAGCATATAGCTCATCATTTGTTTTGATAACCTTCTTTGGTTTCTTTTTGACATCAACATACTTATCATGAGTTTCTTGTGAACTAGTAATTAACTCTTCTTTAGGAAGATCAAGTAGGCTTACCTCTTGAGAGTCTTCATCATCTTCTCTTTCCATTAGACATTCCACCTTTTCTTCTCCGCTTTCACTTTCACTTGACTCGTCCCATGTAGCTTTATAGGCTTTTTCTCCCCTCTTCTTGTGTGATTTTTTCTTTCCTTTCTTTGCTTTAGGACATTCATTTTTGAAATGTCCTTTCTTTCCACACTCAAAGCACCTAGGAGGAGAAGAAGAAGAACTAGAAATTTTGTTAGATTTAAATCTTCTATATTTCTTACCATTGACAATCAACGCTTCTTCTCCTTCTTCTTCACTTGACTCCTCACTTTCTGGTGTAATTATCCTTGAAGCTTTTAGAGCCACATCCTTCTTCTTTCCTTGCTGAAGTTCCTGTTCTCTTCTTTCTTCTTCTTCTAGGGTTGCTTCATGAGCTTCTAGATTACCAATGAGTTGCTCCATTTTCAGCCGAGTGAGGTCATTAGCTTCTTCAATGGCTGTCACCTTTGGCTTGTATTTAAGAGGAAGTGATCGAAGGATTTTTGATACCTGATCTTCTTTAAGAACAATTTTTCCTAGAGCATTTAAACCATTAACAATAGAAGAGAATTTTGCAAACATTTCACTAATAGATTCATTTGGATCCATACAGAAGTGTTCAAACTTTTGTTTAAGCATGCTAATCTTAGAATTCTTGACTTGAACTGTACCTTCATAAGTTATGGACAGTCTATGCCAAATGTCATAGGCTGTGTCACAGTTTGATATCCTATTAAATTCTCCTACTGAAATTGAACAATATAAAATGCTTACAGCTTTGGCATTCATTTGAGCCAACTTTACCGTGTTTGCATCCCACTCTACATATTGTGTTTGAGGAAGCTCGTATGGGGTTGACACCATCCTCCATAAGTCCCAATTGATGCCTTGGAAGTAGAACTACATCCTTCTCTTCCAATATGTGTAGTTTGTTCCATCAAACGCTGGAGGTCTAGCAACAAGTGTCCCTTCAAGGTTAAGATTGTTAAGCACCCCGTCACCCTTTCTTCAAGACCTTATTAAGGTTCCTTGATGCCTGCTCTGATACCAATTGAAAAACACTAGAGGGGGGGGTGAATAGAGTTTTTAAATATTTTAACAATTATTTAACTCAAACAACCACAATTGTAAATGGAAAAAGGAGACAGGTGTTTAGAGTGGTTCCAACCTTTAGCAAATACTAAAGTTGTCAGTCCACTACCCGGTTGCTTACCCAACTGGGATTTTGAAAGTATTAATTTTATTACCTTCACAAGGATTTACACAAAATACAATACTTTCTTACACCCCTTGAACAACCTTCACTTGAAGTAGATGCACCAACCTGAGGTAGCCTTCTTGAAGTAACTCCAAGCTCCCCCTTGAAGTAGCCTTCCTCTCTAGAAGTAACTTCCCGTTGCACCAGCCTTCTTGAAGTAGCTCAAGGTCCCCTTCTTCACCAAGAAGATCTTCAACCTCTCCAATCCACAGCCTCCAACCTAGGAGTAGCAAGGAGAGTACAAACAACAATAGAGAACAAGAAAGAAAATAGAAATTACAACTTATCCTTTTGTAGCACAAGGCTTGATTTGCCTAGATCAAGCGTGTATATCTCCTAACCAAAGTGTATGGAAATGTAATTGCAGTGAATAGGAGATGCTAGCCTTTAGGACACGAGATTTGAGCTAAGAAAAGAAGTAGCCAATTGTCACTATGCTCAATTTGCTCACAAACAGGTTGCTCAAAGTATGCTCAAAGATTTCTCAAGTGTAACAAGTAAGTTTTGGTGTCCTGAGGCATGTCCTATTTATAGGAATGTCCAACAAGTGCTTAAGGACGTTCTAGACACCTTCTAGGGGTTTCTAATTGCTTAACTAGCCGTTAGGTACAAGTTTGTTGCTTTAGCAACGACTAATTAATTAATTCTGCAGTTTCTGTCAGAGTCCATCTCGGTCGAGAAATGGTCGAACGAGACACCTACTCGGTCGAACTTTTGTCGACCGACAGGCTCTTTGGATCAAGTGTATGCAACGTTTATCTCCAACTGCCAACCACCTTGTCAGTTGTGTCTAACGACTACTTGGGTCTTTCTCAGTCGAGAAGATTGTCGACCGAGAGTGTCTCAGTCGAGGAGTTAGTCGACCGAGATTGACCCTATTTCAAATTTTCAATTAAAGCACTTAAGTATGTGTATGAGTGTGCATATGTGACACTATTGAAGGGGATGACCTATCTAAATGTGATGTTTAGCTGGGGAGAATCTAACACTTGATTTACATGAAATCTAAGTACTTGTACATTATATATTTGTACAAGTTTTTACAAAGTGATTACATTTCATGAAAATATAAATATGTAAGCATATGGATTTCCCTAATTGCTTTGTCATCCACCTTATTCCTGCAACACTCAAGTAGCATGTTAGATTAACAAGAATGAAATGTTTGTCATTATCAAAACAAAGGGATTTACAAATTTCCATTTAGCCAACAAAAATGTGCTATTTGCAATTAAAATTTAAAGAAAAAATTTACATTCAAAACCTTTGGTTCTCTCCCACGACTAACCCACTACAATAAAAGATGAATTATAGCTTTTTTTGCATATACTATCTCTCACACTCTAATCTACGTAGTGTACATTAGAATACATGGAATAATTTATTATTCAAAAAATACAAGAAAATGTATAGGTAACCCTCATCAAATTTTTAGGTAATAGATACTCGTTCAATGTAACTATATATAGATGTTTGACTTGCAATCCTTGGTCGTACATATATCAATTCAATAACACACTAGTAAATAACTTTGAAGGTCATTTTGAGCAATATAGTGAGACACTTCAAGGTAAGTTTGAACAATATCACGAGGTACAAGGTAAGATGAACATCAATCCTTTATCTTTTGTATATTTATTCAATATGAGGTAATTTGAATATTTTAAAGGCTTGAAAGTTCCTCGACTTATATGTTTTTCTAGAATTTGAAACTAAAAAATAATCATTACAAGCAAGACCCTCAAAAAGTGTGTGGTTGTTTGTTTTTTATATTTACTTTTATATCTTTTAGTGTTACCAATTAAAATAATAGTTTATTGGAGTAAATACAATATGTTATGATCCTTTTGATGGTAATATTATTTTGGAATGTTCATTTTAATCATTTTATGAAATAATGTATAATTTTGGTAATATTATTTTTGAAATTCATTTCCATGGTTTACATTGTATGAAATTATGTTTACTTTTGGTGATTTATCCTCAAATTTAATGATAAGATTGCTTAAAGGCCAAGATCAAGATATTAATGTAACATTTTTTCATTGAACTATAGAGACATAAGAAAGAAATAAAAAAAATTTAGAATTGCAAGCCATTAAGACTTTTATGGTGATTTGCATGTTTGAATCATATAACGGGTTTAGCTATGTATATGTTTTCATTTGGAAAACTGAATGTTTCCTTTTGGTGATAACACTTGATCAGGATAATTTTACCTAATACAGAAACAATGATTTAAATTTCATGACAATTGACCTAAAAATTTGAAAGTTATTAATTTTACAAAGTGCAAATAGTTTTAAATATTTAGTTATTTAAGTTTGTAAATATTTCTTACTAAGAGCATTTGTTATGATATATTAACCTTACTTTTTGGTCCTATACCAATTTCAGTGAATTTTCAATTATAAGAAAATATTTATTAATATTGTTACTAACTCAGAATAGCAGTTTGCAAGTTGTTAAAAGTTTCCATGGTCATTCTTTGAAAATAAAGAGCAAAATATAATTGACGCATGCTATTGCCCAAGTCACATTGGATGGATTTGATGATAACAAAAAACTAGTAATATAACAGATAAGTCATGGTCCTTTGTCAAGTCATATTGAATTGGATTTCGCGAGAGCTGTAATTTGCAAAAATATTTAAATACAAATGATAAAAAATAGGAAAAAATGTTGTGAGATATATTTCATTAAATATATGGTCAAAATCTCTCTCTCTCTTTTCTTGCATCCTCAACTCATAAAAAACCTTTTTATTGGATTCCTCTCACGAATCCATTTTTGGATGAATGAAAGGAAGGCATATCATACCTTGACTTTCAAGAAATCCCCCTCACCGTCGTATCTCCATCACCCTATATAAACCTATCTTTAGATTTGCCTAAAGCCCTAAAGCACCAAAGAAGGGCACTGACAGGAGGTTCTCAGTCCCCAACTTTGCCTATCGCACTTGTACCTCTTCTTATCCAACAATCTGCTCCATCAGAAACTATTATATCTTGCATGTAGGTTGTTGTGTGGGCGTGGCAACCACATATCATTGGATCTCAACACCTATTGACTGGAAACCAAGACATATGAGCATGGTTGTCATTGTCAGCACCAACCCTGCTAGTGGGCAAGAAAAATTTAAACCACATGATCCTAATCCCAACCAACAAAGACCAAGGGATAAAGATTCTCTCCTTTTCCCATTTTTAGGTACCGCCACTTTTTGACCAAAATCCAATAAATACGTTTAGGTTATAAAATTGTTAGAAAATTTACCCATTCATTTAAAATTGCAAGTAAATTGTGAGTCCTCGTTATAAAGAATTAAGTAATGAAACAATTAAAAATCTAAAAGAAGTTTTTTTTTGCATATTTTGTTAAAGTTATAATGTTATTTTTTGCAAAAAAAACTAATTGCTATCATCTGAACCATAATTGGGACAAGATTGGAGACTTAAATTGAATATAAATAATAACTATTTTTAATGTAAATACAAGCCTCAATCTCAAAATCAAATATTATGTTAGAAAGTAGATTTCTTTTCTTGAAACTAGGTTTGGACCTATGATAATCATAGGAGCTATATAATAGTTTATCAGTGTCTGTTTAGGATATATATATAAGACAATGGGGTTTATTTGATATTTTCACACTCCAACTTGGAGTTATAGAAATGGTTAGACTCAGTCAACCTCATGATAAAGTATGTGGTTTAATTATGAACAAAAACTTCTATCGAGCTATTTGGATACACGAGTTTTCTTAGCTTTTGAGATACATGATGTGTGCCTTGAATATTATCAAATTTTTTGGATTTATGAAACCATATGCATGTATTATTATTGATGGATAATATACAACCCAATAAGAAATATCTCACAATGGTTGTGTTGCAAGAAAATCTATTTTGACAAAGTAATGTAGATTCATACAAGAAGTTTTAAGGAACCATAAAAAGTGAGGTGGAAGAGTCCATAGGAAGGGACACACACCAAGGAGTATGATGATAGGACACACACTTTGAAACTTTAATCCAGGATCCAAGTGTAGTACACCAAGTGAGTTGAGGAAGATTATAGGTTCAATATAATGAAAAAAAGAGAATTATGTTATATGCAAAATTACTTGATTGATGTATTATCTTGTTAGATTTACATGCACATTTTTGGTTACATCCATGCACATGATATAATATTATGCTGAACTCGTGTTTTGTTTTCTCAACATTTTAGGTTAGAACTGTTGATAAGAAACACTACACCATGAACTGGATTGTCCTGTATGAATCACAATTAAGCTAAGAAGGAAAACATGGAGGATTTTTAGGTAATTGTATTATGTTAATTACTTCATCAAAAGCTAGGTTTTACCTTATTTCAAGATCATTGTAACTTACTTGATGATATATACCTTTGTTTTTTCCCAAAAGAATACTTTGGCTTGAAGTTAATATTATTGCAAGTTAACGTTAGGAATCTGGATCTGTTGTAATATCTAAATAACGAGACTTACCTCCTTGGTCCACCTTAATTGGGATACCAAGAGCAAGGGTCATTGCAATTTGTTTTAGAGTATAAGTTATTATAAGTGTCTTGTAATAACTATTAGTTTCAAAACTTGCATAGAGCTTAAGGAAATTATTGTGTTATTTTCTGAAGGGTGATGGTGCGTGGAAAGGTTCACAACCAGGGGCTGACAATATTTTCCTCTACACCACTAGCTGGTTTATGAGGACTCCCAGATTATTGTCATTCCTTCTTGGACAAATCTTTAGAGCTTTCTTCAAGTAACATACCTCTAAGTTTTCTCATATATTTCTACATTTCTTTCTCTAACCCATGCTTTCTTTAAAAACCTAAGGACCCAATAGACACTCCTCTTCTAAATTAGTGTTCCCTAATAAAAGTTAGGGTTAATGTGATCCTCCGCCAACTAAGGTAGATGTGCCAATTCAAAATCTAAAACTACATATGTGATTAGACATGTTTTGTGTACGCTTCTCTTATAAGGAGATATCCAAGAAACTTCTGGGAACTCAGGTGCAAATTAGGTATTTGAAAAGTAGCTACATAATGTAGATGAAATAATTTGATTAAAAAAAGATTTTTGGGTATACATGATTAATAAGAGAACAATACACAAATATTGGATTAAGAGAGGCACTCTCTCCACTCTCCCACGTCCGTAGCGGAGGCCGAAAACCTCGAAGAGTGGTAAATCAAGGCGGCAACGAGGATTCGAACCCAGGTCACTTGGTTATGGGACTCCATGCTTGACCACTTGAGCCACTCATTGTCAGTGAAAAATACACAAATATGAACAATCCTATTGAAGTATGGAGAAAGAGAAGGAAAAAAGAATATGTACTCTAATTAGAGCTCATAATCATGGATAAATGAATCAAATATAGAAGGTACTAGAAATATGTAGGGATATAGGTATGCCACCTTAAGGCCCAAATGGAATACAAGTCCTAGAGTCTGAAAAACTTAGATTATACTTCCCAAGGATGCGACCCTATCCCTAGAAATGGCATTGTAATAACTAGATAAAAGCAAGAAATATATTTTACTTAAAGTGATACAAGAAATACTAGGCTTTGGTGAGGTTATTAATTATGTTCACTACTTTATCCTTCTCAAAATCTAACTTTAGTGGAATGAAGGGCATAATCTTGTATACCCCACAATTAGAAATAAGAATAAAAGAGAGAAATCCATACATAAATGTTGGGCAATCTAGGTATATAACTAATGACCATTGGAAAGGCTCATGGAAAAATGTAGAGTTGCTTAAACTATCCGTCATGACCCATAAGCCCCAAGTTGCAAATTCTAGAATTCACTATGGTGATAGACCCAATGGAATGGCACTAGGGCACCTTAGGGTTACTAATGGAAATACAAGATGGGCTAATTAGGGTTTGTTGATGGGTCAATACGGAAGATGAAACCGAAGGAGTCCAATAATAGAACTCGTGGTCAATCCAAGTATAAGAGAACCAACTTAAGGAGGTAAATGATGATAACAAGCAAAGAGTACAAAGCTTTAGACCTTGTATATGTCCCTTGATGGAGCTAGGGGGTATGACTATCCATTGGGATTCAATATGAAAGGAAGGATATATATCATTAAAAACTTCCCTAGGTTTTCAAGAGTACCCTAAAGGAAAGGTTTCCATATTAGAAAGAAAACAAAGTACCTTTTCTTGTTTTAGAGTATTGAATAGAAACATGTACATATGGAAGCATTTTTTAAAAGATCGATTAATGGTTGTGGGTGATATAGGTTGAATTTAGGTAATGGATCCCAAAGTTGAACAAGGTTTGAGCTAGGAAAGGACCAGGAAAGACCTGTGTTGAAATAAGCATATGCTTAATCCTCTCAGACTGGCTAAATGAATCCATATTCATGCCCGTCATTAACCACATGGAAGCTCTTGAAATAGTAAAATTGGAATAGATTGAGTGTTCCAGACTAGTCACTGCTTCTTCATAGGGTTTCATGCATGCATGTATATGAAGTATAAGCAGGCAATAATGCAAGTATTTAAGGTCCTACATGTGTATGGTATACATATAGATGGTTATACACAAGAACTCAATAGTTATGTAAATATTATGTAATATTCATATAGTCTTTCAAGGAGCATTGTTAAGATATGTGGAGGGTCATCTCATCTAAAGGGAAGGACCTTATGGAGGAAGTACATATGAAGCTTGTGGGCCAGGATATGTGTTTAAGAGCCTAAACCACAAATAAGAAATAAGACCCTATACTAGGCTCCTCCTCTAAAGATGCATTGAACCACCTGGTCCTTGTTTTGAATTTGTGGGTTGGCTCTGGATGTCCTAGATGGACCAAAACCTAACGAGAAAATGCACTATAGACTAGTGTTAAAATATTAAAAACATGCTAATCACCATATGGATTATGTATGAAAATTTGATTTTCTTGGTGTTTTGAGAAATTATTTGCAACCACACTTTTATGACAAACCTTTATGAAATTTGAGATGAAAATATTAAAAAATTTAATAGATAAAAATAAAGCACACTTAGTTTGAGATGACTCTTTAGGACATAAGATCCTAATTTGTTGCAGCAAACACTTGTTTTGAATTTGAATCATGAATTATGAATCACGTTAGAGCGTGTAACATACTGGTTAACCACTGCATGATGGAGCCCTAAGTCAACTCACAGGTTATGTAGGAGAGTTATAGAGGTACAAAAGTCCCAAGGGATCAGGAAAGATAATACCTCCATAAGGCCTGAGGGGTGTTAGGAAAAAATCAATCCATGGATACCTACATCCCTGAAAATCATGAGGGAAAGAATACAACCAATAAGACATGAGAAATATATATATATATATATATATATATATATAAATATATATAATACAAAAACTTATGTAATGATGAAACCCTAAGGGAGGTTGTCTCCAAAATCCAGGGCCCTGAGAACAACACATTTCCTCTTGAATTAATGATTTTGGAAAACTCTTTGAATTTTGAGAAATGTTTATATATGAGGATTAATTCGTTGGATGAGAATCCACCTAAAACTTAGGACTATAAGATGAAATGTGGATTCACTATCTCGATACATGAAATGAGGCAAAATTTGCACTTAGACTAATGATAGATACAAATTTCTCCTCAATGAAGGTGTAAGAGATTGGGTAGCCGACCTTAATGCATACATTTTCCAAATACATTTTGAAACTAATTTAATAATATGATATGAATATGGAGGTTTTACCTCACTATTTTATTAATAAAGTTTAAAGATAAACCTTGCATTAGAAAAATTGAATCAGTATGTGAGAAAATAATGCAATGAATGAGAATGTGGAACCATGCACACGAAAATTTTATATATATATATATATATATATATATATATATATATATATATATGGGCATTCACTCAATGCTCATGTGGGTAGCTACCCGCTCCTAATTTGGATAGTTTTTTTTTGGATTTCTTACTTTTGACTTGTAGAGGGTTGCCTTACCATGTAAACTGTTACTTTTCATGCATATATATTTACATTTGTACCAGCTACACCAAATATACAATTACATATTTATTCTAGATTTTTTGTTGTGTATTTTACATGATTTTACTTTTTGTATCGAATAGTTACTTTTTGGTTAATATAGTACTTTTTGTTGAGATAGCTACTTTTATGAATGAATAATTACTTTTTGGGATTCACAAATAGCAAATTCCAAGCTACCCACACTGTGATTAAAGATAGACCCTATATATATGTCTGTATATGATCACTTCCATAGATGTTTATCATTTTTTGTATAATAACCTATCCTAGCGGGTTTTTTTCACCCCAAATGGTACATGATGAAACCCCAGATAAGTTGGAAACTATTGCATATGAGACATGTGATATCATCTTAAGGTTTTGGCCTCAATAAATATATGATTGTGCCATTCAATATATATGACATATCTTGACATAAGCTGATAAACATGAGACATGAATTCTTTTTAGATAAAGTCAGTTAATGTTAGGACTTGTGTTAATCACCAGAGAGGGGTAAAATTTAAGAAGAAAATCTCCAAGCATAGGAGATAAGAGGTTATGGCGAAATCTCCTAGACTCTAAGTAAAATGTGACATGTGTTGGAAGTCTTAAGCTAATCTAATATGAAAATAGAAGAGTTAGACCATATCATGTTTTATTCATCATATATGAAACCCCAGATGTCCTGAGGGGACCTAGCCTCTAGACACACATTTTGATAAAAGAATATGATATATATGCCTGATGGACCTTATATTTGGGTGAGGAAAAAAATGAAGAGCCTAAAAAAGATAGGTGTAGACCATATACTTGGGTGAGGGAAGAGTCCCATGACATTGGAGGAGATTCGTTGATAAAGACTTATACCGGGGTTATAGCTTTCTGATATATAAATATAGTAGTGGTACCCAAGAGTTAGGATAATATGTAGTCATGAGTAGATGTCTTAACTTAGGTAGATCCCAACTTGAGTAACCTAAGCCATGAGGGCTCATCCTAAGATTCTTGTGAGGTCCATCTTAGAACTATACATGTTGAAGATGATTACATTCCTCAAGGATAGTAATGATGATGTAGAAGCCCTATTTGAAGCTAGCCTTGTTTATGAGTTAAGAATCACTTTATAATTTTATTTGTCTTAACATAATGATGTGAATCGAAATAGTATATGTGATACTAATGATTTTCTATCAACCATAGATATGGTCTATCCACAATCCCTACAAAAATAGATATTGTACTAATACATGATACATGGACTCACCCATCTACCTGGAAATTTGTGTCTTTGAAAAAAGTCCGAGCCATCATGCCATTACAATGAATTGATGAAGTTGAACCCTAGGCAAAAGAATCTAGTGTTGTCTTGAAATAGTTTGATGGTTTTATTTAATACTTTGCCACACCAACCTTAGTTTGACCCGATGAGTAATAAATTCCATCTGTAAGACATAAAGCACCATGTAAAGATTCATGCCCATGTATTGATTAGTAGACCTCTAGATGCTTCAAAGTAGTTGGATATGATTAGAGACATATGTTAGAATCTTTGATATAAATGTGAAGGAGAGCTAGAGTTAAGGTTAAGGTTGAATCATCATGGAAGAATGAAACCTCATGCAAGCTAAAAGTTAACCCACCCCTTTTGCTAAATAAGATGAATTTCGTGAGAAAAATTAATTTAAGGGAGGAAGGGATGTGAGGATTTGGAAATTCCTCACCTTCTTAACTTTTTTTTAGAATTTAATTATTGAAAACACATAAAAATGAAAAGAAAAAAACTTGTAGGTTATGTCTGCATGAAGTGTCGGCTTTGGGGCGATCAAAAATCTCCACACCAACAAGGAGGGAGATGGTCGCAAACAAGAAGGCAACATAGTGCAAGATGTAAGACTTCTACACAAATAAAGGATTGGTTAGAGATCTTCAAAAAATCCCATCAGAGTTGTGGACACCAGGCTTCCCATAACTCAACTCACTATGGAAGATGATACCATCATCATCCCACATGCATAGGTTATGAATGATGCCCTATTGATGAACATAATAACATGATACATCATTAGGTTCATACCCCATATTTCAACAGAGGTTTTGGGAAGAGCCAATGGAAGTTTCATCCTCAAATTCTAGGAGGGATTAGATATGCCTACAACATTGTAAGGAGGATCCTGGCATGTGAAAAGGAAGCCTATGATACTGAAGAAGTGGGAGAAAGGAGAACAACTGGAATAGGAAAAATATCTTTATTTCCAGTGTGGTTGAAGATCTTAAACTTGCCACTTGAACTTTGTAGTGATAAAATGCTTTCATACAATGCTTCATTCCTGGGCAAGCCGTAGTTCCTTGATAGGAAGATCAAAGCAAGAAGCAGAATCAACTACGCTAAAGTTAATGTGCTCATGGAAGTGTCATCAACCTTTCCTAAATTGGTGAAGCTAAGGATAGATAAGGGAGATGATAATATAGTCAAAGTGGAATATGAATGGATACAAGAGAAGTGCCCACACTGTGGGAACTTCGATCAAGACAAATCACTCTGCAATTATCCCAGACAATTGGAGAGAAAAGTAAAAAATGTACATATAGTGGAGCAACCTGTGTTGGAGAGCAGAGTTGACAATCAAAGAAAAGCATCTATCTATAGTGGATTAACTTACAATAGTTCGATAAAATGTCAAGGATGGAATTGTTGGGTCAAAACAACAGATGTTACCTGGAAAGAACAATGGGAAAGAAGTGGACAAGGATGGGTTTGAAAAACCTAGAAGAACAATTAGTCTAAGACAAAAGATAGTGTATAGAAGCTAGAGTACTCCATTATCTGGAGGAAGCGACAAGGAGACTACGAATAGACTCTAGTCCCTATAAAATATAGAATATAACACATTTGTTGTGGTTGGAGGCAATTAAACCCCTACCCTAGTGGTTGACACACTAGCCATCACTAATTGGAATGTCTAAGGCCTATTCAACATGTACAAAGAGATGTTTTTCGAGTATAAATGGCAAGAGAAAAGTCAGACTTTACTCTCCAAAGGGAAGTAATAATTAGTTAGTAAATCAATAAGTTGCACTTGGCTTGTTGCGGACTGGATTGACAACTCACAATCATGTAATAAGATCAAGATACTCTTCATATGGGATAAGTGAGACTACAAAGTCACATTAATTATGCAAACCCGCCAATTGGTTCACTTTGGCCTAGTTGTAAGGGATAGAGGATTGGAAATCACTGATGTTTATGCAAAGAACAATGAAGGCAAGAGAGAAATGCATTCTAAAGATTATGATCAGAGCCAAATTACAAGATACTTGGATTGTGATAGGAGATTTCAATGCAGTTCACTTGATTGAGGAAATAAATGGCAGAACTGCCCCGTCTACCAAGTCAATGCAAAACTTCAATAAAGTTATTCAAGAAATTGAGCTTGTTGAATTAACTACCAAGGGAACTTACTTCACTTGTAATAACCAAAAAATAGGAATAAACAATAGGAGAAGCAAAATTGATTGTGCTTTCTAACATATGTAGGTTTTAAATGATTACCTTGACCTATGGTTGGAGGTAATGGCATCTATTTATAGTGATGAACATGCATAAGTGTTTCAATAGAAGGAAGAGAACAATAAAGCTAAATATCCTACATGTTACTTTAATGTTTAGGCATCATGACCTGGATTCAATGAAACATTAAAACTGCATTGATAATAAGATAAGGGGGAGCCCAGTGTGTTGGTATGTATGTCTAGAGAGCCAATACTATGAGGATTGTAATGGCATATCTTATAAACCATTTAATTAATAATAAAGGCAATCATCTAATTTATTCTATTTTATTCAATTATGAGATAATGATGTAGCATAATAAGTGTCTAAAGAATGATATTCGTCGATGACATATGTCTTCAGGTTGAGGACCTAAACAATGAGATCATACAGATATCAAGAGTATATACATTATTAATTGTCCCTAGTCAGATGTAATTTTGGAAGTTGATAGACAAAAACAATACATAAGACTAGAGTGTGTGTTGGCTGATGACATAACCTCATTAAGTCATGATATGTGATATCAAACTAAACACATAGATATCTATTAGAGAACAATGTATCAGACATACCCACCTTGAGAGTGATACATGGAAACCATGATTTCTAGTTAGAATCATCTCTCATAGTGATGTTGGTGATTGTAGTTGTTAGACATGAAATCACTACACTCATCACCATGTCATTCGATGTACTTTAACATCATCCACTATTACCTTGAATAAGGATTACCATAAAGGTGGTGTTCAGCTGCATTGTGACTCATGGGGATGACTGTGAGTAATGTAGATGGGATTTTCCCCTCCTATAACTGTATGACATCCTGACCACTTGATAAGTAAGACTGAGAAATGCTTGGCCATTCTGGTGTTAGTCAATATGTGATATTGAGCTTACATATATCTCAGACAGTCTACTCTAGTTCAAAGAACATGGATTGAATGTCAAAAAGATGGTTATTCTATTCCTCGAGTTCAATCTAGATATCAATGACAAAGGACTATATGATCACTGTAACACCAATCACAAATTGTAGGTTGAAGTTGTTCTCCAAATTTCTAATTACTTCGGTAGCAATGATGTCTTGCTAGATACCACTCATTGCTTGTGATGTCATAAGTTGGTTATGGACATTCACTACCAACATAATTTGAAACTTATAGGGTCACGGACATAGGATACACCTAGAATAGGAGCTTACTAATGAACATGGCTTAAAGTTTATTACTAAAGTGTTAGGTATTCAATTTAAACAATATTGGCAATCAAGACTCTAAAACGACCAGCTCAACAAATGAACAAATTGACTCAGATGTCTGAACTAACCGGTTCAGGCTACGAACTGACCATTTGGTTGATCATTGGATTGGATCAAGGATTGATGCTGACGCCATGTTGTGCATTAAGGAAATATTAAATGCCAATATAATTGTGAATAGGAAACATTATGAAACGACGAGATCAAGTGTTGAACCAATCTCCTCATTAGAGAACCAACTAGTTCATTGTTGAACCGATTGGTTCATGGTTGCAGGTTCTGGAAAATTCATGAAGTTTTGTGTCTTTGACTCCCTCTTGATCTGGAACACCTGACCCCGACCCTCCTATAAATAAAGGGGTAGTCGAGGATTTATAGAAACACACTAATAATCTCTAAAAATTGTTGTCTTCTCACAATTTTGGTAACATAAGAACCTGAGAAAGTCTTATCTGCCAAAGGGGGGGAAATCAAGGGAGATACAATTGGAAGAGCAAGTCGATGCTAGCACATTGACTAGAAAGAGAAACTCCTTCATGTCCATTCTTCTAGAATAATAGGAGTTTATGGTGGTCCATGTGGACTACTTTAGAGGTGAGGAGGCTGTTGCCATCCACTAGCAGGATGGTGTCAACTGTCAACCTTAGTGATCAACCATGAGGCCACTGTCACCGCCGTCCATGTGCAACTTGAGGAAAGGTGCACACTACAACAAGGGATAGTCCCCTAACTTGCTCAAGGACCAAGTATAAACCTTATGACCCTCTTTCACTATTTGTAGTTGTTGACATGATCTACTGTGTACATGGAATATGATAGATTTTTTTTTCGATGTCGCATCTGATGCCATATTTCCCAGTAGTGATATCAGAGCCACATCAATTTACTATGTTTTGGAACTTGATCGAATATGATCTAATTTAGCTTTTGTCATTTATTTATTACATGCGATGTGAATATTTAAATGGTTAATGTGCATATCTGATTAACCACCACATATGATCCCTACATATATATATATATATATATATATATATATATATATATATATATATATATATATATATATATATATATATATATATATATATATATATATATATATATATGTGTGTGTGTGTGTGTATAGGGTAGTGATCCGGTGAGAAACATCCTACAGTGAGAGCATGAGAGGCCTTTGAATAACTACAAATTTGAAACTATTTTTTAAAATCCAACCATATAGATTCAAAAAACCATTGCAATCAAATATTGTTTACATGTCCATGTGTACAATATACACTTTCTACATCCAACGGTTAGACTAAAATTCAATATAGAGTGTCGAAAACTATTCTGTTGTTGTGAATGATCTACAAATCCGATGGTGTGAAATTTTTTAGGAAGGTAAATATTAAGGTATACTTGTAATCTATATGGTTGGATTATGAAAAATTGATATTTGTGGAGAGTTATTCAAATACATATCATTCTCTCATCAAGATATGTTTCTCACTGGATCGTTGCCCTATATATATGTAATTTATATGGGTCACCCTAAAATTGGTTTTAATGATGGATGTTATCATGGTTATGACCAATAACCCTACATCTTTGTGCTTGGTTGGATGGATGTTATTCCAATTTAAATCTCGATTTGAATACCAAGCCTCTATCTCCCTTTCCATATGCAAAATTATTATTTCTTTCCATCCTATGATCCGCTCCTCTTGAATATAACTCAAGGTTTACATATTGAAATGTAATATATTAAATATGGTTAGGATAGTTTTAATTCCTATTATGGCAAATAAAATGTTATGCACCAGATGAACCACCTGTTTTAGAAGAAAAATCGATCGATTGAAGGACGAAGGAGTGTTGGTGATAAGAGGAGCCCACCGATTGGCTGGTGGCCCAAACCGACCGAGTGGAGGTGTCCAAAAGTCAGTTGGACCAGAGACCAACTGACCCTTCCGAGAGGCTAATTGACCGACCAGGAGCCAGACCAATCGATTCAAGAGTTGAGAAATTCCACCTGGAGTAGTTCACACACATATCTTCAACAACAACATGTTTCTACCTATGATGTAGACCTTATGTAACGACCCCGCCTCCCAGTAACCCCCAATTAAGGGAGACCAAGAGGTCAGAGTCGTTATCCCAATTAATAGGATCAAATGTTTGACAAATAATCAATAATAATTATAAAATTCTACCAACTATACTGAAAGCTGGTGTAAAATAAAACTTTGCATACCTTTTAAAAACTTTGGATATCTATTTGTATCCATAGCTGGAGTCTATTCTATCAAATCCTCCTCACACTTTATTTCTTATTTTCACAATGTGTCACTTTACTGATTGTTCTTTTCAGGGTTGTACCTAAATCGCCAATAAACAAAATGTCGGTTAGCAAATAGAAATATGCGGGTATGTGGGGACAACCAAAATTTCACAAATATGGCTAACAATCTAAATATCACAATCAAGTTAATTAACAAGCCAATTTACGCTTTCAATGTGACAATCTCCACCGCTTTTGCCCTAACCCTGGCATACCCACCTTAGGGTTTCTCTTTTGCCAATGACTTAAGGCCACCTTCTCAATACTGAGCTTGGTGCTTGGGGTCACCTCTCATGGTGCCCATTCGTCATGCAATAAAGGCCACCTTCTCAATCCCGAGCTTGGTGTCATGGGTCTTCCCTCCTGGGCTTGACCTTTTGGCATCTTCCATTAGGGTGGCATGTAGGTGTGAGAATACACACTTATATTATTATTGTGATAATCATAATGACTTTTTGATTTGCAAGTATGAACATCTAAACTGATAGGTTGCATTCATTGCGATGAATCATCCATAAAACCTTTGGGAAACAAATGTGATTAACCATAATTAATAACATACATGTCAGGCTGACTTGAGTGGAGAAATAATCCAACTAAGCATGAAATCCAGTAAACAAGCAAGCACACAAGATGATCCTGAAATATGCATCCAATTTTCCTATCATTGATTAGGCCATCAAGGTCTATTAAACCTAGCTCACTTCCTTGGGTTTCTAGTCCACTTTTAGGGTTTCCATTGTAATTAGGGTTTCACTTCATTTTTACTATTTTAACCCTAATTTTATACAATTACTCACAAACCCTAATTATCTCATCTACACCTCATGAAAGATATTAAGGTTACCTTTTAACAACATATAACCCTAATTTCGGATTAAAGGCACAATTAAAAGTCAAATAAGTCTATTATGCCCCTTTTACATTAAAACTACCATTTTTATCCTTTTAATTCATGATACAATATTTAGGACCAATTATGATCTTTGGTTCCTCCCGGATTAACAACTCATGGTTCAATATGGTCTAATTCACATATGAACTCTATTTATTATTAATTCCACCTTTCTCCATTAGAAAACCCTAATTACATATTAAGTGTATTTATCCACAATTAGGAACTTTTATACTCAAAATAGCTTTGAACCATCATATCTCATCCTTATTCATGAACTTGAACAATTAAAGCCATCAAGAGTCATAATTGCTAACATTAGGGTTTTAAGGCCCAATGAAGCTCATTTATGCACATGGAACCCTAAATTAATCCAATTATGTGTAAAGTTCATCCTTTTAGATCTTGATGAGTCTTTTTATAATAAACATGTTAATATCAACTTTAATCATCTACATAACCCTTCTCAATGCATTAATCATCTCAAATTAGGGTTTCTTAATCATTAATGCATTAAAGTTGATAACTTCCACTACTCTTCGAATTGCAAGATATATTAGCTTCTAAATCTATTTTTAATGGATTCCTCACATTTTTCTGAGCAAAATTGATATATTACATGTATCGATCCGAGCTACCAATAAAAAGATACGAATTTTGCAAGATTTACTTACTTGGGTCAATGGAAGGCTGCCATGTCATCACTTTCCCATGCAACACAGCTGACTTGGAAACATAACATAATGATGCTTATACCCTCGCATAAGTGGCTGGTCCTTCAGCCCGCGGAGGGGCAAAAACATCCAACAACCCTCCGTCTTCTTCCTCCTCGCCTGCCCTAGTGTTACCGCTGCAGCAAGGGTCAGGTGCAGCTGTACCGCTGCTTCCTGGACCTCAACAACCACCAGGGGTTGCTTGCCCACCTCCGTCGTGCCTCTGCGCACGCGAGGGTGCCACTGGATCATGGACATCATGGCTAGTTCAAGCTCTCCAGGTCTGCACTAAACAGACGGCTTGCAGCCATCCTATGGCTGTTGCGTAAGAGCTAGAGCACATGGACGATGGCCTCATCTCTCTCTGGGGACGTGGGGGCATCCAACATCCATCAAGCTCATCTAATAGTTCTTTGTTGCTCCATAGATGTGCTACTCCTCTATCCTAGGGTTTGCATGCAAAGAACAAGAAGAAGAGAGCAGGTTGTGTGGGATCTCTCTTGAACTTGAACCAGAGGTTCTATCCCTAATATAGGGGAGGGTATCAATGCCCTAGGTTGTTCATCCATGAGATCCGAGTCTCTTTCAAAATAGGAAACCAAGTTCCTTTATAAGAAAGAAATCTTCTCTCTCTTAATTATCTTCTTAATAAACCATATTTATTGGATATTTAGGAATTCAAAATTCTATCTCTTATTCTCGTTATGCTTGACTTTTAACTCATAGGCACGAAATTATTCTTTCTTATAGTAGAAAATACCTCTTTTTAACAATACCACAAAATTAATTAATTATGTATCACATTATCCTCTTATTTTGTATTATTTGTATTTTCTCTTTCTTTTTCTCTATTGGGGCTCCTTGGACCCCAAGAAACTCTAATATTTTGAAATCCTTTTTAGTGGATACTCATTATCCTTCTAGATGCATCTATATCCATTATTTCTCATTATTTTATTTATTTCTTTATTAAAATATCTCTTTTTGAGGATTTCTCTTTATCTCTCTTTTTATTTTCCTTTTTGGAATTCCTTATAATATTAGAAACCTTATGGATATGAAAATCCATCAAAGATGACTCAGTCATACCTCTTTCCACTTATTTTCCACATTTTATCATTGTCTCTAATTTTATTCTTAATAAAGAAATATTTAATTGATCTTTTCTTTTCTTGTTGCATTATATTTGCAACTTTGGACTCCTTGGGACCCAAGGAACCCAAGAGGCATGAAATCCTCCTTTGGATAATATTCCTTTGCCTTCTAGATATTTCCACATCTTCATTTTCTCCATTTCTTTAATAATGGAGTTTCCTTTTGATGGGTTTTAAGAGAGGCAGAGAAGGCAGCGGAAACAAAAATTTTCTCCTCCCCAAACCCAGAACAAGGAAACGTGTCAACGTCTATACAATAGGAAGGGACGGTTTATGGAATCATACCTTGTCCCGAGGATTTCTCGGAAAAAATACCTCGCGGCTTGCACGGTCTTCACCTCCGGTCTTGGATGGTGTCTGTGCAGCTCCTA
The DNA here is from genome assembly GCA_963693085.1 of Alisma plantago-aquatica. Lineage (NCBI taxonomy): Eukaryota > Viridiplantae > Streptophyta > Magnoliopsida > Alismatales > Alismataceae > Alisma > Alisma plantago-aquatica. Next base: position 758,894,831 of record OY856412.1, read on the forward strand.
GTCGCACCGGGACTGACAACTCCTGATTTCACTGGGACTGTAAGGATTGACAACTATCCTCCGAGTGGCAGAAATCTCCCGCCTCTGAAGTAGTCCACACAGACCACTTGGAACTCCAATCTCCTTGTCTCACAAGGAATTGGAACGAGTCGCACCCTCCTATCAGTGTACTAGTCACTGACACACTCTCCTACCACCAGTCACTTTCTACAGTTGTCTTTCCCTTGTTGTGCCTCCCTTATCGGGTAGCACTTGCTCGGGCTCTCTCGGTTACCAAAACCAGAGAGAACGACAACTTTACAGAGTAACTGGTTGCACTGAGTTGTACTTTGAGAAGCCCCCAATACCCCTATATATATAGGAGGGTCATGGGACCGAGTTCTCTATCCCAGGCAATGTGGGACTAAAGCAGGAGTAGAAGGGTTTGAGATTTTCCACAAAAACAACCAAATGCGTAACCTGAACTTTGAAATGGTCAGTTGGGGACCTGAGCCGGTCAGTTGACACCTCAACCGATCGGTTGGGACCCATGAAACAGTCGGTTCACTTCTGAACCTGTCAGTTCGTGGTCCTGGTCAGTTCCCGATTGACTTTTCCTCTTTTGTTTCGAATTGGTATCAAATACCAATCCTTGTTCCAATCAAATTGGGCAAGTGAAACGAAAAGCAATTTCTCACCAACCTGACTTTCCCAACTTGCTCGGTTGGACCAGTTGAACCGATCGTTTCAACACTTGAACCGATTGTTTCACCCTATCCATGAGCCGATCGACTCACCACCTGAACTGATCGGTTCACTAAGCTCAGCCGATCGGTTCATCACATGAGCCGATCGGTTCGGAGTGCAGATTGTACATAATAAGTCAATTGCAGTTTCAATCAATTCGATACTCCAATCAATGTGTCCAACACCTTGAACATTATGACATTGAGCTATCAATTAATTGAGTGTTTAATTGAACTACTAAACTCCTTTAGTAATCAATCTAAACATTATTTGTGGACAAAACTCTTCTTCCAGGTTAAATCCTATGTGTGTGACCCTGTAGGTCCATTTCACGTTGGCAGTGAAAGTCCATAACACTTATGACTTCACAAGCAAAGAGCGGTGCCTAGTCACACATCAGTGTTGCCCAAGTGAAATAGAAAGTTGGAGAACAACTTTCAATCCTACAATCCATGAATGGTGTTACAGTGAATGTATAATTCCTTTGTCACTAATATCCCAAATGAACTCGAGGCATGGAACAGTCATCATGTCAACGTTCATTCACTTTCTTGATCTTAGAGTAGATTGGAAGAGATATGTATGACATCAATATCACATACTGATTCACACATGCGTGGACGCCTTTCTCAATCCTACTCATCAAGTGGCCATGGATATCAAACTCCCTTAGGAGGGACAAATCCCATATCTATCACTCACCCCTCAAACGCCCCATGTGTCAAAGACACCCAATCATCACCTTTATAACAACCCATGTTTCAGGATTGCGTTTGATGATTTCAAAGTGTTCCCAACGACATCTGTTGAGTGCAATGATTTCAGGTCAAAGAATCACACTCACCACCATCACTGTGAGTACTGACTGTGACTACCATGTCATGGTTCCATTTGTCAAACTCACGGTGGGTCTGTCCGGTACACTTGTTCTCTAACAAGTACCTATGTGTTTGGTTTGATATCTCTATATCATGACTAATGAGATTCTTTCATCAACCAACACTACAATCTAGTCTTGTGTGCCATTGTTGTCTATCTACCTTCCATAATGACATCTGATTAGGGACATAATGAGAATGTACAAACTCTTAGCATCTGTATGATCTCATCATTCAGGTCCTGAACCTGAAGGCATACGTCATTGAGTACTGTCATTCTCTAGACATTCAATCTATTCTATCACTATCTCATATGATTGAACCAGAAATAATTGGAAGCTTGCCTTTGATGTTTATCAAATCAATCTTAATATATCCCACCAATCATCCCGTGATTGTCTCTCAGGGCATACATACCAACAGACTCCCACTTGCACTGCGAGCCAATCACCCTTGAATCATGTTCATAGTGATCTTCAAACATGTCCCACATGTTACTGTGCTCTAGTGCGAACATAGTGAGTTATGGCAACACCTTGCCAAAGTCAGTATAAATTGCATGTCTCACATCTCTTCACTGTACGTCACACGTATGAGATGGAGTTGCCGTAATATGCGATATAGTATTCCTTTTCTAACCTTTAGCCACATTGCATGATCAAGGATTCCATACTTGTCATCAATGAGCAGAATATCTATAAGTTCATCTCATGAACTTCTAGATCCATATAGTATCCACTGTTGTTCTCCAACACATAGATAATCGACATTTCCTTTTAAATGGTTTTATTGGAACACTTCCAATTATCAACAAACTTTAACTTTTATATATCCTATATATATTTTGCGATTAATTTTCTGTCCTTTCAGAAGTTCGCATCAATATAACTCTTTACATTGAAATCTTCCTTATTTCCATAGAACTAGTACTTCTCAAGTACTTATCAAGTTCTCATGTTATTCCAGTAACCCTTACTAGAAGTAGACAAACATTCATTCGTCATGTCTCACATACGAGTTATCAGGATGAGCACATCATATTGCCATGTCATACATACAAGATGATGAATGCATTTTGTTCTTGCCATGCAAGATAATGGGATGATTACATACATGATAGATCCACATCTATTCTTAGTGTTCCCATTCTTCATAAGAATTGGACACTTGGCCTTGGGATACTAACTCCATGTAATCATGGACAAGTTTTCTCCCACTAAATCTGTGCATACTGAACCCTTTAGTACGGATTGCCAATGTATGTTTTCTCTTTTTAGGTCAAGAGGTTTTCGAGAACTATCTCTATAGATCTCTATTCCTATCATATAGGAAACATCTCTATCTCCCTTAAAGATAATTTCCACTTTTAGATTTCCATTCTAGAACATTTCCATTTCACATCAACATGTGGAATGTGATCACGCTCCCACCAAATCACAAATCCTTCTTTATCTTTGACATATCAGTCAAACCCTTTGACTATATTATCAAAGTAAGGATCCAATTTTGAGTTGCTTGTACTCAATCAATCACATTGATTGGTCCATTGTAACTTATAGACTTCATTTGCATTAGTGGATTCATAAACCTTATAGGTTGTGTCATGTACACATTCTTGTTTTATTCCTCATAGGAATGCAGTTTTAGTATCCATATGCCATATGTCTTAGTCATTAAGTTGCAATCAACAAGCATCATCCTTCTCAAAATGTTATCAAAGTGTCTTAAAACTTAAGACTCATTTGCACTTATGGATATAATTCCAATGGGTGCTACCATCAAGGTCATACCTTATGGTTCACATGGATGTCATTTAGGATGTAATGGTCATAAACCATAACTCAAAATTCGGTTCCTCATCTTCATCTAGATAGTTGACTCATCACATGAACAACTCATCACATGAATAATCGATGTGTATCCGTCAAGGATATAAGAACTTACAACTCCTTGTGATTCTTAATGTCCTTTATTAGTGTGGGGTATTCTTTTATTAAGAAGAATTCAGTTATTTGATAATCATTCTCTAACTCCTTAGAGTATGATTCCTTCTTGATTTTGACATCACCATGCCTTAATCATGAGTTCACTATGATACACTATCATAATCACTCATAAGGATCTCAAACATTTGGTCCAAGTATTTCATTCATTGATCTCATCAAGAATTAACACTTTACCAAATTTGTACTTCATCTATGATAATATTGAACACTTCAAGATATTCATATTGGTATTTCTCTAAACACCATTTGAAGTATTAGCATTTGTTCTAATAGGTATGTAAATACATCACATGTATTATACCTAATAGGATAATCATTCTCCCACTACCTTTAGTGAAGATTGATTAATCATGTCCAAGATATTCATGTCTCTTACTGGTTCTCTAACCAAAAGAGTCTACATTTATCCATCACATGGAAACTAGAAATGAATTTGTCATGATTGATGCTAATTTGATTGTTTGAGTTATCTATAACTTTTAGGTATGATTTTATCTTATGCATATGAAATACCACAAGATAAATAAGGCATTGTCACAAAGATCATATCTTTATAAATTGAAACATCTCTTTATTGATTGCCATCATTGTCGTACAATATGCAAAAGTAAAGTGTTTCTATCTATTGGCAAATATGAAATAGAAGTTATTAACTCTATTTCGTGCCTTTTAGGCTGAAATAAACTGAAAAATACTCCTATCTATGGCAGCAACACTTGCTCCAATGATAAGTACTCCTTTCTTGGTCCTTTCACAAAGTCCATCACTGCTTTGTGGATATTGCATATCATATATGACATATCCATATCTTGGTATCATATACCTCAGATAAAGAAGCAGTTCATTTCATGATACCTTAGGTGGAGATCTTCATCCCCTCCTTCATCTTCTTTTGTTCTTCCAGATATAGAGGGCAATTCCCTCATACACCCTTTCCCCATGTGCCTTGAGGTTGAAGACGGCTTGGGCTGCTGGCTAGCATCAGAACACTTCTTTGCTTTGCCCTTACCCTTGCCCTTAAGACTTACCTTTCATTGATCTCATCAAAGATTAAGGTTAGTCTTTCTTCATATTTTCCTCTACTATCCTCAACATGTCCAACAACTTTGTCAATGCTTGTCAAAGCTGTTCATGTTATAGTTCATCATGAACTGTATGATTCTCGGAAAATTTGCAGTATCATACCAATAGCCAACTCTTGGCTAAGAGGGAATCCTTCTTATTCAGGTTTTCCACATACCCAATCACATTGAGTGTGTGAATACCTTACTGGATCTCCTTCTATCATGATATACTAGGATAGTGTCTTAGAGACATCATATGTCTCATGTTGTCTCTACAACACATAGTTCAGAGAATGCAACATAAAGCACTCCACATTAATGGCATCCTTAGAATGCTTCCATAAGCATCCTTTAAGCCATTGGTGTGGTGGGATCGAGTTCATCTGATTTTGGTATAACTAGGACTTAGAGCTTTTGCTCTGAGATTGAGAACATTTCTCAATGTCCTAACCAGTCGTGGAATTATTCCCATTTAATTTGTTGGTCTTAAAGACCGATCGCAAATAAAGTGATTATTGTTTGTTGCCATTTGTACTACAAAAAGGAAAATATGCAATTTTAGTCCAAAACTCATTTTTGACCTATTTGATTGATTTGAAAGGTTGACGATATAAATTAGGCCTTTAATTAATTATCACTCCCACTATTTTAGTTCGAATTGATATCCCACACCATCAATTCGGAAGATTGCAGCATACAACCTTCTAGTGGGAAAGATCCTAAAATCCTCTAAGTCACGGACCAGCTAGGGCTGTTACCCACAACTTAGATATCTCAGGTAGGCAGCCTTTGCCAATTGCATCATATGCAACTCTTGATAAGATGTCATATGCAACTCCTTTCCATGAGCATCTCCATGCCTCAAGGTGCTAGATCCTATCTAGGTCACCTTGTTAAGTCCGACCCAAAGCCAACACGATGAATATGCACCCTGCTAGGGCAGACCCACACATTCATCCTTCACGCTTCCACGAGATAGACGGTGCACCACACTAGGGCGTGCCCACATTTGGTCGATCAAGCTTTTCACATGTGTCACATTCGGAAGACATCTAAAACTTAATATTTAATGAGGGATTTGGTTTTATATACATAAACATATCCAATCACCACAATATATAGTACGTATCATATACATGCTATATCCCATAGAAAACATGCGAAACAATAAAAGCGATGATTATGGCCATCCTAATGTGATTCCTCGAGCCAAGAGGAATCACGATCATCTAGGTCTACATCATATGCAACCTGTACAATATGTACTCTATGCTTTTCCTTTCTAGGTTTGATCAACTCATCACATGACTGATCGGCTCGCCGTCAGGACGGTCGGCTGGGTGCCACCAGCCGATCGGTTGGCTCCTCCAACCGATCGGTTCCCCTGGTCGTTGTGCATCTCATCATGGCCGCCACCCGCTTGTCTCGCTCCTCGAACCGGTCATCAATCGATCAGCTCACCTCTTAAACTGATCGTCTCAAACATCAACCGATCAGTTCACGCCTTGAACCGATCGTCTCAACTATCGTCAGGTAGCCTTCATTCTTTGACATAATAGGAAATAAAATTCTATCCTATTTTACATTGTTAAAAGGGGAAACCCCGAGTTACATTTGGGGGGGAGCAAAGGTAGGAAAGAAATCTCGATTTATTTCGAGTTACATCAGGAATAAGAGAAAGAAGATCAATGCATAGACCGAGATGCAAGCAACCACATACAACCATACATAGATAGGGTTTATTGGCCATAACCACGTTATACATCCACCGCAAAACTCGTTTAAGGGTGACGCGTATCGATTGCATTAATATTACAAATCATATATGTATATTGGGATTTGTGGATTTAGGATTGGACATGCATAAAGCCAATTTTATTCGCATCGTATGCAATAAATAAAGGCGACAAACCAAAATTGATCATATCGATAATCCTAAAGTATAGAGCAATTGACTACCACTGCTGGGTTTTAAGGGAGGCAGAGAAGGCAACGGAAACAAAAATTTTCTCCTCCCCAAACGCAGAACAAGGAAACACGTCAACGTCTATAAAATAGGAAGGGATGGTTTGGGGAATCATACCTTGTCCCAAGACTTGCTCGACGACAATACCTCATGGCTTTCGTGGTCTTCACATCCGGTCTTGGACGGTGTCTGTGCAGCTCCTGGTTGTACCAGGACTGACGACTCCTGGTCTCACCGGGACTGTCGGGATTGACAGCTGTCCTCCGAGCGGCAGAAATCTCCCGCCTCTGAAGTAGTCCACATGAACCACCTGGAACTCCAATCTCCTTGTCTCACAAGGAATTGGAAGGAGTCACACCCTCCTGTCAGTGTACTAGTCACTGACACACTCTCCTGCCACCAGTCGCTTTCTGCAGTTATCTTTCCCTTGTTGTGCCTTCCTTATCGGGTAGCACTTTCTCAGGCTCTCTCGGTTACCAAAACCAGAGAGAACGACAACTTTACAGAGCAACTGGTTGCACTGAGTTGTACTTTGAGAAGCCCCCAATACCCTTATATATATAGGAGGGTCATGGGACAGGGTTATCTATCCTGGGCAATGTGGGACTAAAGCAGGAGTAGAAGGGTTCAAGATTTTTCACAAAAAAACCAACTGCGTAACCTGAACCGATCGTTTCATTTCTAAAACGGTCGGTTGGGGACGTGAGCCGATCAGTTGACACCTCAACCGATCAGTTGGGACCCATAAAACGGTTGGTTCACTTCTTAACCGGTCGGTTCGTGGTCCTGGTCAGTTCCCGGTTGACTTTTCCTCTTTTGTTTCAAATTGGTATCAAATACCAATCCTTGTTCCAATCAAATTGGGCAAGTGAAATGAAAAGCAATTTCTCACCAACCTAACTTCCCAACTTGCTCGGTTTGACCAGTTGAACTGATCATTTCAACACTTGAACTGATTGTTTCAGCCCGTCCATGAGCCGATCGACTCACCACCTGAACCGATCGGTTCACCAAGCTCAGTCGATCGGTTCATCACATGAGCCGATCGGTTGGGAGTGCTGATTGTGTAGAATCAGTCAATTGCAGTTTCAATCAATCTGATACTCCAATCAATGTGTCCAACACCTTGAACATTATGACATTGAGCTATCAATTAATTGAGTGTTTAATTGAACTACTAAACTCCTTTAGTAATCAATCTAAACATTGTTTGTGGACAAAAATCCTCTTCTAGGTTAAATCCTATGTGTGTGACCCTACAGGTCCATTTCACGTTGGCAGTGAAAGTCCATAACACTTATGACTTCACAAGAAAAGAGCGGTGCCTAGTAACACATCAGTGCTACCCAAGTGAAATAGAAATTGGAGAACAACTTTCAATCCTACAATCCGTGAATGGTGTTATAGTGAATGGATAATTCCTTTGTCACTGATATCCCAAATGAACTCGAGGCATGGAACAATCATCCTGTCAACGTTCATTCACTTTCTTGATCTCAGAGTAGATTGGAAGAGATATGTATGACATCAATATCACATACTGATTCACACATGCATGCACGCCTTTCTCAATCCTATTCATCAAGTGGCCATGGATATCAAACTCCCATAGGAGGGACAAATCCCATATCTATCACTCACCCCTCAAAAGCCCCATGTGTCAAAGCCACCCAATCATCACCTTTATAACAACCCATGTTTCAGGACTGCGTTTGATGATGTCAAAGTGTGCCCAACGACATGTGTTGAGTGCAGTGATTTCAGGTCAAAGAATCACACTCACCACCATCACTGTGAGTACTGACTGTGACTACCATGTCATGGTTCCATGTGTCAAACTCACGGTGGGTCTGTCCGGTACACTTGTTCTCTAACAAGTACCTATGTGTTTGGTTTGATATCTCTATATAATGACTAATGAGATTCTGTCATCAACCAACACCACAATCTAGTCTTGTGTGTCATTCCTGTCTATCTACCTTCCACAATGACATCTGACTAGGGACATAATGAGAATGTACAAACTCTTAGCATCTGTATGATCTCATCGTTCAGGTCCTAAACCTGAAGGCATACGTCATTGAGTACTGGCATTCTCTAGACATTCAATCTGTTCTATCACTATCTCATATGATTGAACCAGAAAGAATTGGAAGATTGCCTTTGATGTTTTTCAAATCAATCTTAATATATCCAACCAATCATCCCATGATTGGATCTCATGGCATACATACCAACACCTTTGTCTTTTCCCTATTATTGGGTCCAATCGCCAATAAAGCCCAAAAAACAACCAATAAGGCTATTGTAAACGAAATCTTTTTATTCAAAACAAATTATATCATTATTTGTTCAAATATCTTTAATAGGAGAAATTACATTTCTCACCAAAAGAACCCAAAAATTGGGGTTGCAACACCTTAGGTTGTTGTAATTCCTTGTGGGTCCAAGGAATTACAATAGTATGGCCATAACAATCACTAGTGTTTTATAATTGCATGTTTCGTTTATAGATACAGTATGTATATGATACATATAAGTATGTGGTGATTGGATTTGTATATATATTTATAAATATAAAATCCCTCAATCAAATATTAAGCCTTATATGCTTTCCATAAGAAACACACATGAAAAGCTTGACTGGCTATGCGTGGGCACATCCAAGGTGGTGGGTTGTCCATCTCTTAGAAGTGTGATGGTAATCATGTGGGCCTGGCAATTAGGGTGCATCACTATCATGTTGACTTTTGGGTTAGACTCAACTAGGTGATCTTAATGAGCTTAAGTACTTAGAAGCATGTAGATGACTATGGCAAAGAGTTACACATACCATCTATCTAAGAATTGCATAAGATGCAATTGGAAAACATTCCCTACCTTACTTATTGATTATGGACACTGGAATTGGTCATGTAATAACTCAATCATTTTGAGTCTTGGATTACTAGAAAGTTGTATGCTGTAATCTTCTAAATTGGAGGGCTATCAATTTGAACAAAACAGTGGGAGCGATAATTCATTAAAGTCCTAATTAAACATCCTCAAAATTTATTTTAATCAAATCAAATAAAAAGTGTTTTGACAAATTGTAAATTTTTTTAGTAGATTCAAATGGCAACCAATAACACATTTTCCTTGCATTCAGTCCTTGAGAAGAACATTTGAATGGGAATAATTTCCATGATAGGTTCAAGACATTGAGAATTGTTCTCACATATTTACCCAAGCATTATGTCCTAGATACATGTTCCATAAGAGCCTGCTCCCAATGTGCCTAAGGTTGAGGTGGATTCTTATTGGAATAATTCTGATGATGCCTTAGGCATTATGCACCTTATGCTATGTTGTATGTACTATGAGTTCATGAGAAATGTGAAGACATGGGAATTCTTGAGATGGTAATACATATTAAGAATAAGAACCATAATCGCGCAAAGCAAGAAAGGTACATTGTCTCAAAGGCACTCTTTGAGTGCAAGTTGATAGAAGGATATCTAGTAGAGACTCGTGTTCTGAATATGATTGGACATGTGGAACATCTAGAAGAACTGGGATTCCCTTTGAGCAAAGATTTGGCCATAGATATGATTCTAAAGTCATTGGCTAAATCATATGGCATGTTTATCAAGTGTTATTACTTGAATAACTTGGCCAGATCACTGTCAGAATTGTTTGGCATGTTATTAAATGCCAAAGAATGAATGAAGAAGGACTAGTCCGTGATGGTGATCAACAGAGTGGAGTCCAAGGATGAAATAAGAAGAGTTCTGAGGCTAAGTAGAAGTCTACATTTTCAATGCTCACGACAAGAAGAAATAAAAGTGCATGAATGTGTCCTTTATACTTAAAGGTATTCAGGAAGATGAAGATGGGGATAGAGATCTCCACTTCAGGTATATACACTATTTAGATAAATTTGTCTACTTCTGCATCTTGGGTACTAGATACCAGATGTGGATCTCACATATGTTCAAATGTGTAAGATATAAAAAGTAAGCCTTTACAAAAGGGCAAGGTTGAACTACACGTTGCAAATGGAGTAAGAGTTGTTGCCACTACAGTTGGAACCTATAGTTTATCTCTTCCCATGAGACATGTATAGAATAAAAAACTTCTATTTTGTACCTGTGATTATAAGAAACATTATTTCTGTATCTTGTATGTACAAGGATGGATATGAATTTCATATAAAAAATGGTCAATGTTCTATTTCAAAAGATGATACCTTTTATGACAGTTCCCCAATGTCATTACGTTCTTTAATTGCTGGATTTATTGATAAATGTTTATAACATAAATACTAAAATATTAAAACTTTATAACTCAAACAAAACATATCTTTGGCATTGTTATCTTGGGCACATCAATGAGAATCGCATATCTAGACTCCTTAAAGATGGTTATCTAGACTCTTTTAAATTTGAATTAATATAGACATGCGAGTCTTGTTTGTTGGGAAAGATGAAAAAGATTCCCTTCACTGGTAATAGTGAGAGGGAAAGTGATCTTTAGGACTCATACATAATGATGTATGTGGCCATTTTAGAACAAATTCTAGAGGTGGTTATCACTACTTCATTACCTTCATTGATGATTTCAGTTGGTATGGTTATGTTTACTTGTTGAACATAAGCCAAAAACCATGAATTGTTTAAGGATTTCATAAATAAAGTTCATTACCAACTTGGTAAAAGTATTATGGAACTTTATTCTGGTCGAGGTGGAGAATACTTAAGCTAAGACTTTGAGGACCTTTTGTGAGACTGTGGTATTGTATCATAATGGACTCCACCCGGAACACCACAACATAATGGTGTATCAGAAAGAAGGAATCACGCATTGCTAGATACAGTGTGATCAATGATGAATTTTTTTGATCTTCCAACTTCCTACCCATACCATGTTCTAGAAACAACAATTTTTACAATAAACCATGTACCATCTAACCCATTTCAAAAGACACCATATGATATATGGTATGGGAAGCATCCCAGTGTGTCTTTTATGAAGATTTGGGGTTGTGAAAATTATGTGAGAAAGTGGTTTCCTGTGACACCCTTTGCCACACAAAGCGAGATTACTCAAAACTTAAACCACGATAAACAATTAACATAGGATTACTGAAAATCACAGGAAATTAAAACCAATTTGCAATAAGCACCATGAGTTGAGATTTATTGCACAAGATTCAACACTTGCATTTCATAACATATATTCAAGGTGATACATCATTATTTCAATCAACCTGTTACATAAGATAATAGTTCCACATGTATATACATACCACCAAAGGAATGCAAGCCAAAAATCACATGTCGATGATCATGTCATCAAAACACATCAAGAACACCCCCAAGGACCTGAGTATACAGGGACGACACATATGACTCTATTACTAGACACTATCGATATACCATGATCCACTAGGTGTAGTTCCTCTTCATATATATCCTCACATATCCAATCTCTGGCTTGGCATGCACGTCCACCTAAACAATTTTTAACGAATGAGGTGAGGCAACAATCCTAGTGAGAGATACAACTCTCTGCCAACTTTATTATTATCACGGATAACTAGATAGATAGACCAACATATTGGGCAGGTTGAATATGATTAACTGAATGACATATACCTCATGAATAAAGTAAATTGAGCAGTAATATGCACTTGCCACTGAGTAGTATAACAATTTATAAATTGAAAAAAAATATGAAGAACATGTATAACTGTTATAAACTGAATAATATAAAAGCAAGGAAAGACTTCAACCAATGTTCTAGTATTTGATCCTAAACAAATAAGCTAACCAAATATTTACAAGTTTATTATGCCTTGAGGATTTGAGTCGTACCACCCAAATCCAACTGACCACTACTAAGTCGAAATCAGTGCCATACAAGGTCTAATGGAAGAGCCAGAATCCACGACCTCACCACCCCATGGTCAGTACACAAGTGAGCTTGCAGTGACATCACGAGTTCACTGCTTCTAACAACATATAGTCCCACTGTGCAAAACTAGCCCACCTTGGTATAGGTCATGACACTATTGAAACTGAGCTATGGCCCGCAATCACACTCTTCTAGGGTATGGCCTGCAACCAATCCTGTGAAATCTCATAAACATAATATCACTGAGCTATGGCCCGAAGCCGCTCTTCCAAGGTATGGCCCACAACCAATCATGTGTCACATATCCTGAGTAATGGTTTGAGGCTCACACATGGCTAAAGTCACCCTCTATTTCTTGATATTAGGGTACCAATCTATCCCCACATACTCAGTAGTATGTGCTCTAAGCTTCCCGTAGGAGTTACTTGTTTCACCATCCGACATTTGCTGACATTGAATGGATATGTGGCACATGGCAAGCTACATGATTAGATTCCAGTTGATTAATTAGACCAATTAAAGTGTCTTTTAGCATCAATCAAGTTACAACATACAAACCATAAACAAATACTTCAAAAGAAAGGGGCATAGTATTGAAACAAAAAATATGATCATTTAAACTATAAACTGATTCCCATCGTCTCATAACACTATATCACTACCATCCACAAGTCTATTATCATCAACATATTATCATGGGATATCAATCCCTCATTCCAGTTGCAGAGGATATCACCTCAAGTAGGCAGTAAGCTTTTGCTAGGTCCTAAGACCCATCACATCATATTTGTGATTCGGGGTTACCTCATCATGCTTCATTGGAAATATAAGCATTAGTTATACCAATCATCATTTGTGCCATATCACATATACATCTCATAGCAACCATTAGCTAATACATTCATATTTGTGATGAAATTAATATTATATAATCAGAGGGAGAATGTGTTTCAACACATCAAACCTATAAGTAAGGCAAGCAGTGCATCATAAGATCTCTAATCTGGGATTATGCTTCATGCTTATTCCATATTGGGTTCTCAAGCATCATTCTATCTCAAATATCTAAAATTCATTGTGCTACATAAGTTAGGGTGAATGAGGCTAAGAATTAGACAATGTAACCAAGTATGCACATTCATGTATTCATACATACTGTGTTCCCTTATCAGGGTTCTTATAGTATCCAAAGGTTATAACACCCAATTAACCTATTAGGTTAAAGTAATTATGCTTTCTTTTCATACACAATCAATAATATGAACTTCCCTTAGAGTTTAGGTCAATGCTCTTCATATATAGACGATTAGGGTTTTACCTCATGGTTACATCACCAAACCCTAAACACACCATTTCCACTTTCTTGGAACCGATTAAAGTTGAACAACATTAGTTAGAAATGCATAGATTATTCTATCATCATCTCTAGGCATCACCATAGCATACATGTACATACATATTACAACCCTGCATTATGTAAATATGTTGACCATGCACCATTCATAATGTTTCATCATTTGTGACCCATACATTATTACTTCATACAAATCATTAACCACATATCATACTAAGGAAATTCAAGCCTTAGCTACATAACTAGAGGGTTTCACTTCAAACTATCCACAAGGAACTTATTAGGTCATTGGACTTGTTTATATGATTTCTACACAAATGTTGTCTCCTTTTTATTCCAACAAGGATTATCACCACCCTTACATATATTCACATAGTTGTGTCATTAACCTCACCTCACAAGTTAAGATTATATGAAAAGGAAATATTGTAGACACTTATAATGGATTATAAACTTTCATTAAGATGAGCACTTCAGTCATATTCTTCCATGACTAATGTTATCATATGGATACTCAACCAATTAACCCTACATCCATTCCTTCTGATATTGTTGGAGAGTATAGGGATAAGATCTTCAGTTAAGGATGGACCACTCATAGTAACATCATCCTATGGTTCACTAGATTTTGAAGAAACAATTAAGATTGATAATACATTATCCAAAACAACACTCTTCTATATTATGCATTTCTCATATATGTACATCATTGGGTATCCGAGCATACCTTTAAAACCACATCATGTGATATCGATTTTGCCTCATCCAAAAGTGTCATCTTAACCTCATCATGGTGTGTTAGGCAAGCTCATTCAAGGGTATCAGTTTAGACTACCTTGTGGTGTATCAGTTTAGACCATCTAGTCCAAGCATGTCAGTTTGGCTCACATAAGGTGTGATGAGTTATCCACACTTAAGGTGTCAGATTAACCACACAAGAGGTGTATCAGTTTAGCACTCATGGTGTGTATCAATATAGCCCTTTTTGAAGGTGTGATGGGAAACCTCACTTGAAGGTGTGATAGGAAGCTCTACTTGAAGGTGTGGCGGGAAATGCTACTTGAAGGTGTGATGGGTTGTTAGGGTTAGGGTTTCAACATGGCATCTCCTTAAGATGTATCAGGAAACCCTACATGAAAGTTTGTTAGCCTCTTGCTCAACCAAGGTGTCATAGTTTGGAACTCAATGCAGACCAACTCACAAGATACTACCCTAGGCATGGTGGGTAACACCCTCAAAGCATATCAATTTATCAACATATCGATATAAGCACCTCTATGGCATGACAGTTTAACCCCTCTAGGGCAAGATGGGTTAGCACCCACAAAGCATGTTGGTTTATCATACATATGGGTTTAGAATCCCCTAAGTCAAGACTACTTGTTACATGAGGTGTCAGTCTATGCACCAAAAGTCATGACAACAACTCACTCTATACATCTTCAACCTTAAGAAACTATGTCACTAGTCCATCTACTAACATGGCAAGAAGGTGCAAGATGTAGGCATCAACTTAAATAAAATTCCTTTTTCAAAATAGTTTTCAAAACCACCACCAACTACTAGCATACATGAGTTAAATGATCTAGATATTAAGAATGACATAAGCATGTGAAGAGTGAAAATAACAAAGGAGGTTAAGAGTTATATAACTCACCTCAAGAAGGTCTCCATCAAGGGTTCAAGCTCCATGATCAAAGCTCCAAAGCGCACATTCTCAAGGTGGAAGATAGTCCATCAAGAATCCCAACTCGACGTCAACATCACATCAAGAAGAAGAAGGTGCCAAGGTTATGATAGCTCAAAATAAAGGAAAGAGGGAGAACTGCATCCTAATCAACCTTCATCCAAGGTATTATCCATGGCTGTGAGAGGAAGAAGAAGATGAAGAGGAGTGCTCAAAGAAATGGTCATCAAAGGAACATAACTCACCAAGATGGAAGTTAAACCAAGAACTACCATGAGCAAGGAACTCAAACTCTCAAGCTCCATGGAGACTTCCTCTAGCTCCTTAATCTCCCAAGCTCATCCACCAAGAGGATAGGAACAAGAATGGACGAAAGGGTTCATTTTTATGAAAAAGGAGGGTGTTATATACTTGAGGGAAGGAACAAAGACCAAAGGAGAGGTGTCATCACTTAGGATCTTAGGTGACACTTGTCCATGAGAAAGGGGCCACATGCAACAACATGCATGACTTCATGATAAGATCTAGGCTAGATCTCTCCCTCTTGGTCTCATACCAAGGTCGTGCCCGATATGTCAAAACCCTACACACTCACAAATCGATAGGGCATAACCCCACACACTCACAAACTGATAGGGAACAACCCTACACACTCACAAACTGATAGAGCATAACCCTACACACTCACAAACTGATAGGCAGCCTCTCCAAGGTTCTCCAACCCGAGATAACACCTCTTAGAGAAAAACACATCTCACTCATGTTCTCTATATAAATCACCAAATATGTTACCACATATACAAGACCCAAACAAGGATCCCACTTCTTCCTATATCCTCTAAATTATGCCAAGAGAGGGAAGGAATACTATAGACATGGTAAATTGCATATTATCCCTTCACTTTAGGTAAAATGCAATTTACACCAAAACTAGCACATAAAACACAAGCTTCATCCACATAGGCTCAACTTGAGACTTGAGCTCTCCAAAAGGTGCCCCATTGCATCATTATCTCTATCATGATGCTAAACTACTAAGGCACACTCATTATGTGACACATTGCAAGATAACCCCTCATCTTGGGTAAATTGCACTTTGATCCAAAATAAGCAACATTGTTCAAACAACATTCAACCAGGACCAAACTTGAAATATAAGCATGTTACATGATTACAAAACACCTCAAAGGATTAGATTAAATTTCTAAGAAACTTACTTAAGAAAAACAAACAAGGTTAGTCTAAAACTAAGGTCAGGGTCCTTATAAGTCATAAACCCCTATCAAGGATTTTGTCCCCGAAATCCCAGGAAAAAGGAGATGGATGTTACTCATGGATATAAACTTTAAACTTCCACATAGCCTCTTGATGTTAGGGTGCTGTCATAATACTTGACCAACATATTGTTCCTCCATCCATGGTCAACATAATATATTTCACACAAGGTAGAAACTCAACTATCCTTTCCACTATTGGCCGTAGACTCAACTCCATGTCAAGTAACACTTTCTTGGCCATAGAAGAACTATACATACCTACCCAACTCTTTGTTCCACTCTTTCTTATGTATCATCTCCTCAACTTATAACATAGTATGATGAGATTCTCAAACTTGGAGCTTTACCATACCCTTCTCAAACATCAACATATCTTTTCCAAAGAAAAGACTAAAGATGCATTCTGTCATCCACTTGGAACTACAAAACCTATCATGCTTCCACTGTGCTACTCTAATCTACTGACTAAATACTAGTCTTACTTTTACAAATTATCCTGTTAACATACTCATTCTCAGCTACACATTCTCCTATCATAAGAAGAGGGTAATTATCTAAGAAAAACTATCTCACAGGTGACTCAAGATATTATATGTCACATTAATTGACTGGGATAGGGAGTGGAAACCCTGCTTATCCATATATAGCCAATGCACAATCTTCTTGGAACCTTTCTTACTTGTAAACCTGATTGGGGTACTCCAAGGGATTGTACTCAACCTGATGAACTTTACCCAAGCAGATCTTGCAACTATCTCATCAACCTATTTATCCTTGTCGATGTTACATTTATGCAAAGCATAAACCCCTAACATTAGATATCCATACGATAGGTTGGGAACTTGTAACCAGATTGATCCCAAAGGTCATCTTTCTAGATAGTCAGACACCTAATCATCCTATCAAGAGACATGTTCTCGGGTCCTCACACAACTGGCACTTCTTTGGTACTAGGATTCCTCACCTTGGTATCTACCACACGTGCCAAAAACACATCACATCCCTGTCACATTCATCTTCAGTTGTTTTTACCAAAACCAAACATGTCAAAATGATCTTTCTTTCATCTTGAGACATCTCCTTGGAACAAAAATCCAAGACCAACTGATACTTTTCAAAGTATCCAACTAAGAATCACTTCTAAGTCATGCACTTCAAGTGACATAAGACTCAGTTGACTGCCACATCCTTGAAAGGAAAGAATTCAAGGAGACATATTTCTCTTATCACCACATCATTACCCAAGGATTTCTTATTAAGAAGAAGGGATTATCAACTTCCTTAGTTATTATACAAGTTTTTGACTATTCATGTATCGTTTTAACTTGTTTTCACCTTGGTTTCCTTGCTATCAACATAGGAAATATAAAGATGATTACATGTCATTACTTCCTTGTTTGTTATTGTCTATCATGTTCATGATCATGTCTTTATTTTACTACTTTTTTCATCTTTACATCATGGAAAAGATCATTACTCTTTACCTATTCTTTATAGAACAGGGATCAACTCCCTTGTTCCCTTTCACATATCATGAGGATTACACTTTATATTTTCTTATACTCATGGGTTGGTCTGAGATTAACTCAAGTTCCATCTTATTTATTTATCATTCATTCTTATTTGTCTTTTCACTTCATCCTTGTTTCAGGAATTCTCTTCTTGTTAGGTGGATTTTACACCTTGACTTACTTTATTAGCACATATTCATCTATATTTTTCTTCATACATTTCTCAAAATTATAGCTTCAAGAACGTCTCTTATCATATTCACACTTAGATTTAGGTTTCATTGAGATATATCTTTCTCTTTTAATAACCAAAAATTCAAGTTTTAGTGAATGATGGTGTAGTTCTTATCTCTTTTTATAGTACGATGGAGGTATTAGCATCATGATTCTCAATTTATTATGCCTTTTCGATGGTTCCAAAATGATTACCTGATCAGGGTAACCAAAGCAAAATCAATCTAAGAGTTCCATACTTACCTTTTCTTCAACATTTGAATACCTAGCCAGGGTACTCAAGTATTGAGATTAGACAGTATGCACCATATTTTAGATCATGTTCTTATCATAGACACCATCCTAATCTTAGTCCTAGTGTCCCTGTAGACTCAACGAACCTAGAGCTCCGATACCACCAAATGTGACACCCTTTGCCACACAATGTGAGATTACTCAAAACTTAAACCATGATCAACCATTAACAACGGATTACTGAAAATCACAGGAAATTAAAACCAATTTGCAACAAGAACCATGATATGAGATTTATTGCACAAGAGTCAACACTTGCATTTCATAACATATATTCAAGGTGCTACATCATTGTTTTTCAATCAACATGTTACATAAGATAACAGTTCTACATGTATATACATACCACCAAAGTCATACAAGATAAAAATCACATGTCGATCATTACATCATCAAAACATATCGAGAACCCCCCCAAGGACCTGAGTATATAGGGATGACACATAGGACTCTATTACTATACACTATCCATATACTGTGATCCACCAGGTGTAGTTCCTCTTCATATATATTTTCAACTATCCTATCTTTATCTTGGCATGCACATCCACCTAAAAGATTTTTTACCAACAGGGTGAGACAATAGTCCCAAGAAGAGATATAACTCTCCACCAACTTTATTATTATCAAAGATAACTAGATAGAGACCAACATATTAGGTATGTTGAACATGATTAACTAAATGACATATAACTCATGAATAAAGTAAATAGATTAGTAATATGCACTTGCCACTGAGTAGTAGAACAATTAATAAATTAAAAAGGAATATGAAGAACATGCATAATTGTTATAAAGTAATATAAAAGCAAGGAAAGGCTTAAACAAATGTTCTCATATTTGATCCTAAACTAATATGCTACACATATATTTATGAGTTTATTATGCCCTGAGCATTTGAGTCGTACCACCCAAATCCAACTGACCACTACTAAGTCAAAATCGGAACCATACAAGGTCTAGTGGAAGAGCTGGAATTCACGACCTCACCACTTCATGGTCAGTACACGAATGAACCTATAGTGACATCACAAGTCAACTACTTGCAGCGACATATAATCCAGTTGTGTAAACCTAGCCCACCTTGGTACATGCCACAACACTAGTGAAACTAAGCTATGACCCACAACCAAACTTTTCCAGGGTATGGCCCGTAGCTAATCCTATGAAATCTCATAAACATAATATCACTGAGCTATGGCCCAAAGCCACACTCTTCCAGGGTATGGCTCATAACCAATCCTATATCACATATCCTGAGGCATGATATGAGGCTCATGCATGGCCAAAGTCACCCTCAATTGCTTGATATTAGGGTACCAAGCTGTCCCCGCAACTCAACAATATACGCTTTGGGTTTTCCATAGGAGTTACTCGTTTCACCATCCAGCAAATGATGACACAGAATGGATCTATGGCACATGGCAAGCTACATGATTAGACTCCACTTGATTAATTATACCAATTAAAGTGTTTTTTTAGTATCAATAAAGTTACAACATAAAAACCATAAATAAATCCTTCAAAAGAAAGGGGCATAGTATTACAACAACATATATCATTGTTTAAACTATAAACTGATTCCCATCATGTCATAACACTATATCACTTCCATCCACAAGGCTATTATTGTGGCAACACATCCCACTATCACACAGACAGTGAGGTGTTACGCAAAAATGTGCACAAATCACCATAAACCACAGATTAACAAAAACACGGGTTAATTAAAACCGATTGCAGAAGGCAGGTAAACTGAGAAAACTATTACATTTGAGTCCACATCCTGCAAGGAAACATGTTATACAAACATTTACAAGCTTGACACGTGTCCACAGCTTAGAGGAACAACTATCTGACCATCACATGAGTTCATCACCTGTTTATACATACATAACGACCCACAACCGGCCAACAGAAGGATCTACAAAGGATCAACAGCTATACATCGTAAAACAACGTCAAAATGCTCCAAGGACCTGAGAGTACAAGGATGACTCTAAGACTCTACTACAAAACATCCTAAACACAGCATATCCAAAGCTTGCCTCCTACAGCTTGTCTTACTGCTCGGCCGCCACTCTGTGACCACCACCACGTCTAGATCGACCACCTAAAAAAAAGGGGTGTAAACCAGCGAGGTGAGACACACAGTCCCAGTAAGAAACATAACTCCCCGCCCAAACTAAAAAACCTTAGAAAGATAAAAGTAATAACAGAAGATAACTGATAAGAAGTATAACGCGAGCAGTTATAAATAAAAGTTGTTCATACTAGCAAGTTTACCAGATGTACTGAAGGCATATACCCAAGTATTTCTATATGGAACATGATTAACAAGATAAGATTTATAAGGTCTTACCACATATCATGGGGAACATGTAAGCAACTGCAAGAAATAACAGGATTAACTGCAAAAGCAAGGCCTCAATCAATGTTTCGTGTTTTGTCGTAAGCAGTAAATACTATTCGGCTAGATTATGTATTATTATGCCCTGAGAAAGTGAGTCGTACCACTCAAATCCAACCTTCAGCTGCGAAACCCAAGCTGGTGCCATACAAGGTCAATGGAAGAGACGGACTCCACGACCTCTCTGCCTCGTGGTCAGTGCACGAGTACAACACAAGCAGGACCACAATCTCTTTCTTAGGTGGCCTCAGCCACACGGTCAGGCTACCCTCTACCTAGCCTACCTTGGTACACGTCTCGGCGCTAGTGAAACTGAGCCACAGGCCTGTTCACCGTGCTCTGAGCCATGAACGCATTCATGCTCCAATATCACACATCCAGAGCCATGGGCCTGTTCACCATGCTCTTCATATATTCCGAGTCTACAACCGTAGCTGCACTCGATTCCCTCTCTATTTTAGGCTAGGAGAAACCTCACATATTCAATAATATGTGCTCTGGGTTAACCCGTAGGAGAACCCGTTTCACCATCACCAGCTCCTGACGATGATGGATCTATGGCCAGGGCAACTACAAGATATATTCCACTGTGATTAATTAGTATCTTTTATATGGATTGCAAGATTCAACCAAGTTATATAACATGTAAACTATAACAAAATAAATAGTATGAAACTCAATAGTATGCTTTCATTGTAGTCAACATCATCCTGATCCATCACAAGGATCCCACATTACATGTTATCACTGGGCCTCTTGCCAATCGTCCTGATGCATCTCTAGGATCATCACATTGCGATGGGATCTCAATCCCTTATCACATAGTGCCACTGCCTCTCAAGGCTTACATCATCAACATGGGATAGCAATCCCAAGCACTTTAGGCAAACTTAGGTCCTCATACCAAACACATCATATATAATACCTCATCATCAAGAGTAACTATCAAAGTAATGTTACTCATCATATATACCTCATAGCCTTTTACTTGGCTATGCATCACCTGCATGGTTAGTATACACCATAATCGTAGGCTTTATAGAAAAACCATGCTATTAATATAAGGTGACATTAATGATTATATGCTTTATCATTCATGTCTCAGCCTGTGACCACAATCACAGGTCATATTATTAAGCAAAGCATCTTATCTACTTATCATTATCTCAATATTATTCGTAATATCAAGATGATCACATACACCTGAGATGTTGTATTAAGATGCATAGATGTGGTCTACTATGTTGTGCACATCCAGGGTTACTATCAAAACCAAAAGTGATACAAGAACAACATATCGGTTCCCATAAGGGACGAGACCCTCACTAAAAGTGGTATCGGGCAGGGCACCCTACCTATCGCCCGACACTCTACTCATGTCGTCCAAGAAACCACCACCTATCGTGAAACACCCCGTCGGCCATCTAAGGTGTAATGGTCATTATGCTACCATCAGATCCAGGCGTGCAACCCAATCCAAGTCGTGCAACGGGGCGTTATGCACATCTGGGTCATGCAACTGGGACGACGACTATAACGCCTATAGGCCAGCAACTCCAAGAGGTGTATCATGCAACCACCTACTGACGGGAACCCAAAGCATACCGGACAATCACCTGAAGTGGCACTAGGGTGTCGTGCAACGCTCGTCGGGTGTCGTGCTGACGGCTGACACACACAGAGAGCTAAGGCTAAAGGGTGATGCCCACCATCTAGCAACGTTCTACCACAACAGGCCATAATGATACCAAGTCATCACATAAGGCTAAAGTGTGATGCCCGACACCCCACTACCAACTAGATAACAAGATCCACACCTCAACGCACAACGAAATCAAGCTATGAACAGGCTAAGTGTATCAGGCAGGTTGCTCATCCAAGGGTGATGCTCGACACACACACAAGGCAGGGACCACTGGTGACGCCCGTCAAAAGGTCAGGGACCAGGGGGTATCATCCATCACAACCATCACAACATGTCGTCCAAGGTTCTAGGTCAAGAGGTATCAGACAACACCCCCCCTAAGACCATAACAGCCAAGATGCAACTCCATAAGATTGTTATCAACCTCAAGCAGAAGGGCACCAAACCCTAATGGATCAAGAGGATGGCTCACCTCTCAACTTAAACGAGAGAGGGGTCTTGCACATCTCTTATCATGAATCGAGCAACACAAAGAACAACCCTAAATGATGTCTACAACTACCACCAAGCTCACCTTTCAAGTCCATGGTGAGAGGAGGGTGTTGCTCAAGCTACTAGAACACAAGCTCACCTCTCAACTTAAACAAGAGAGGGGTATTGACCATGCTACTAGAGATCAAGCTCACTCCTCTAGACTAAGGATAGAAAGGAGTATTGCTCACCAAGTGACCCTAGAACACATGGTTCGGCCAACAAGAACAACTTGAGCAAGGAACTAAACTAACAACATCCATATGCGACATGATCATAAGCAACATATAAGAACATAGAAAGAAGGTAGTGTAGTTAGGGTTAGGAGTTATGTAACCCACCTTAAGAAAGCTCCAAGCTCCTAGCACCAAGCTCCAAGCACCACCAAGAAAGGCACTCTAGGGTTCGACCACCACTAGAGGAAGAAGAAGACTCCAAGAAGGATCAACCACCAAACTTGAAAGAGAAGAAAGTGTGTCGTGCACCAAGGGAGAGGAAGACCAAGGAACTAAAGGGATCCTTAGCAAGGGAAAGGAAACACATATATAGAAGGGAATGGAGGAGAAACCAAAGAAAAAAAAGCAAGGTGTCGCCCACCTAGGGACACTTGTCCATGTGTACAAGCCACCACTCTAACATGCCCTAAACACATGTCCAAGGCCATTGCTACATGCAAGCATCAAGCACCAAGTGTCCAGCAGTGGTGACACAAACAAGGTCAAAGATGGTCAAAGGGCCACGGATGACACAACTGGACGATACACCACCACCACAATGGGCGACACAACCCTGGGTGACACAACCTGGGCAACACAAGCACCCTCTTTCCCGACACAAGGTTCAACCAAGCAAAAGAAAGGCACCACAAGGCCCAACAAGCTCAACCAAGCCCAAAGAAACTCAAGCAACGAGCCCAAACCTTCCCCTCAACACTTAGAGAAAGCAAGGAGAGGGAGGAACACCTCACAAGGTGGCAAACGTGCTCACAAACCCTAGGCTTGGTTTAATTGCAAGTAGCACCTCCAACTCTCAACAAAGCACCAACAAACCCTAATCACCACCAAAGGTGATTAGCAAGCAACAAAGCATCAGGGTTAAGCAAAGCAAACAGGGTAAACCCTAAACGGAGGTTAGGGTCCTTACAAACTAACCCCCTTCAAAGGGATTTCATCCCCGATATCCGAAGAGAAAAGTGAGGGATACTTTCTCCTCATCTCTTCCTCAAGCTCCCACATGGCTTCCTCAATGCCACGATGATGCCAAAGAACCTTCACAAGAGCCAGGTCCTTCCTCTTTAGCTTCTTAACCCTTATGTCAAGGATCGCCATAGGACCTTCCTCGTATAGGTCACATCTTCATCCAGCTCAACTTCAACTGGCTGTATCACTGTTCCTGAATCTGGATGACTTTTCTTCAACATATTGACATGGAACACTGGATGTAACCTGTGCAACTCTGGCGACAGCTCTAACTTGTAAGCTACCTTTCCCATACGTGTTATGACTGGGTAAGGCGCCATATATCTAGGTGCTAGCTTACCATTCCGGCCAAACCTTAGCACACCTTTCCACGATGGGACTTTAAGATACACTTTATCTCCTACCTAGAACTCCAAAGGTCGTCATCAATGATTGTCTGCGTAAGACTTCTGCCTGTCCTGTGCCGCTTTCAACTGTTGCTGTATCACTTTGATCTTTTCTATTGTCTGTTGCACTAACTCAGGACCCAAAAGCTAATGTTCACCAAACTCATACCAAGACAAAGGAGATCTGCACTTCCTTCCATATAAAGCCTCATAAGGAGCCATGTCAATGCTCTGCTGATAACTGTTGTTGTAGGCAAACTCTATCTAACTGAGATATACATCCCAACTACCTAAGAACTGCAAAACACAATGTGGGATCTGATCTCTAAAACACAAGATAAACGTAGCGGAAGTGGTTTGATTAATAGCGGAATACGAAAAATCACGATAAATTAAAACCTTTCGAAAACGAGATCTCGAAAACTTGAAACTCCTTTCATAAAAGTAAGATGAACTGTTTACATCTCTGATAAATCACTTCTCGAGTGATTATATACATCATGATACGAAATCTCAAGACTTCAAAATTCTCAGATCAACAAACTCCTAGGACCTGAGTGTACAGAGACGACATAAGACTATTCTATCTACAAGACTAGACAGCACAATGTTTCCACCTAAAATCACTGCTGCTCCTGGTTTTGCCGCTGCTGCTGCTGTCCACCTATAGATCGGTTCCTTCGACCTCGACGTCCACCTAAAGGTAGAAATCTACGGGGTGAGACAATTTTAAATAATTGTCCCAGCGAGAGTTATAACTCTCCGCCAGAAACTTTGTTAAAAGCAATTAAAGGAATATCATGAGCAGGTAACTTTATATTATTCACAGCAGGCTTGATAACAATTACTCATCTTTATTAAGGAATATGAAGAACATGTATGCTAATACTTGAACAGGATATTAAATGCAAGCAATGTAATATCAATCAATGTTCCTCATAGTTCAACCTAAGCAGTTATGCTACGCGGTTGATTATGTTTTACAAACATCATTATGCCCTGTGGAGATGAGGTATACCGCTCATACTCCAACCGATCACTAGTAAGTTGCATCAATATCATACATAGGTCATTAAAAGAGCCGGATTCTTAAGACCTCATCTTCCTCAGTCAGTTAGAGGATTGCTTGCAGGACACTTTGTGTCTCTGCTGTTATAGCTTACCAGGGTAATATGGTCCTTCACTATTTTAGAGTTACAGTGGCGTTCTGTACTCTCTTCGTCATCGGAAGATTTCTTGTTTATCTCTCACCGATGCGGTGTTTGTGTCTTATTTGGGATATTTGTGGTACATCTCACCATTTAGATTTGTAGTGAAGGGTTGATGGATTATGATAAATCTACATCAATTCCTACACTAGGATGTAAGGATTTACGCATCCATTTCCCCCACATACTCAAGAGTATGTGATCCAGGAGTCCCCTTAGGAAAACCTGTTTCACCATCATTTGGTCTCTGACAATGATGGATCTATGATCAGGGCTCTACATGATATGATTATACTTGGTTATTAGGTACATTTCATTATTCTTTTAACATCATACATGTTCTCAAACATTCAAGTACTAAACATGGATATAACAGAAGAATACTAAATGTAACAGGTATTACTCATATCAGTTATCAGATGGATATCAATTCTTAATCATCTTATCACTATGATTTAGGAACATGGTTACTTACACCCTTATATCATCATAACACTTGCTATCAAGTGACATGTCAGCATCAAGTCATCTATTAGCATGACCTTGATGTCATTCATGGCCCTCAAGGCATATCAGTTTCATATGATGCCAGTTGCATCTAGGCAACATAGTTATTTCGGTTCATAAGTTATTGACATACTTTCAATGGATATGATGTCATGATCCTTACCTAGATATGATTATTCTCTTATAAGAATCTACATGATTAAATCAATTGATAATAATCAACAATTCATAGTCAGATTAGTAGTCAATAAGACAGAATTAACCTTTCAATTCAAGGTTATACTTTTATGTCCTTACAAAGGGTAAGATTCCCTTATTTATATCATTTAGGGTTATTCAACCCTTTCATTATGATTAGGAATAATGGTTCCTCATCTCATATCTTGATCATACAATTCATACTTAAAGGAATAACATGAGTTTAGAATTTATTGTTCATTTCAACATATTACTATGAACTAGGGTTTACTATTCACATTACTCATGATTACCCTAAAATTAGGGTTTACTATTCACATCATAGCGAAATGAACTCATAGTATCATCATGAATGAGAAACATCATCATTGATGCTTTCAAATTAGGTTAAGACTCATCAATCATCTTAATTAGGGTTTTCATGATCTCTCATAAGTGGATCATGCCCTAATCCTGCATATTCATATACATTGAAGGTACTTTATTTGAGTTTTAACCATAAATGGTACTTTGTCTCTCTTCTTACTAATAGATGGTGATTATATCACTCTAGATAGGGTTGTTTTAAGTCCTCATTGATTAGCATAAACCAAATCATCACTATCAAGTGATTAGGATTAGAACAAGGTATCACTCAAATTAACCCCTCAAGGGCATTTTGGTAATTTACCCATTGATCATCATGGGTCAATTCATTAGTCATTTAGTCCCTTAATGTCTTAAGTTACCATTAGAGTTTAGATTAGATCATCATTGAACCATTTACACCTTCAAGTGATTAAGTATAAACAACCTTGAAAATCTCCAATTGGTTTAGGGTTTAACCTTCAACCTTCAACCCATTTAGGTTTTAAACGACCTTGAACTCATTTAATCTCAAACGACCTTGAACCCATTTGAGCCTTAAATGAGTGTGGACCCACTTGACCTTAAACGAGTGTGACCCATATGATCTCAAACGGGTGTGAACCCATTTGACCTTAAACGAGTGTGAACCTGTTTGGGCTTAAACGAGTGTGAACCCACTTGATTTCAAACGAGTGCAAACCCACTTGAGGTTAAATGAGTGTGAACCCACTTGAGATCAAACGAGGTGAACCCACTTGAGCTTAAATGAGTGTGAACCCACTTGAGCTTAAACGAGTGTGAACCCACTTGAGCTTAAACGAGTGTGAACCCACTTGAGCTTAAACGAGTGTGAACCCACTTGAGCTCAAACGAGTGTGAACCCACTTGAGTTCAAATGAGTGTGAACCCACTTAAAAATTGAGTCAATTAGGATTAACCTTAACCAATTGGACACCAAATTGAACTTCAATTGAAAGCCAATTAGGGTTAAGTCTATCTCAATTAGGGTTTCAATCGGATAATCATCAATGTTCCACAATGTGAAATCAAATCAAGGTTGAACCTATCAATTGACCTCCGATTGGGCCCAAACTTGTCCCAAACGGTCTTGAGATCGTTTGGGTGACCTCCAAACGGTCTTGAGACCGTTTGCCCAAGGTTTGACCAAAAACCAAGTCGGTTGGATAAGGGTTAAACCCTAAATAGATCTAAAATCAGCATTTTTATCAATTCATCAACCTATTGAAATTGGACCCTCAAACCATCAAATTTCCTTAACCCTAGACCGCCAAATGGTCTTGGGGTGTCACTAAACGAGTGGGAGACCGTTTGGATGAACCCCAAAATGGTTTTGAACCCGTTTGGGTCCTTCAACCCAAAACTCAACAAGATCTATACTTGAAATCAGCAATTTCAACCCGATTAGGGTTAGGGTGTTGAAGTGCCTTCAACTCTCAATTGGTTAGGAATTAGATTATAATTCTTTGTAGAAATGAAATTCAATATATTATGAACAGACCCTCAAACGGTCGTCCCTTGGTCAACCCTATCAAATGGTCTTGAGACCGTTTTGATCCAAACGATCTTGCAAGATCGTTTGAGATCAAACTGGTTGAAACCGTTTGACCTTAAACGGGTTGCAATCGTTTGGACCAAAAGGGTCCAAGGTCATTTGATAAAGTTACCTAGGAATCCAAGCCCATCATCCTCAACCTCTGTTCAGGTCGGTTACACCACCGTTTTGCTTGCAAAAGTGCAAGGAAGAAGGGAGGTAGAAGAAGAACTAAGCACAAAAAGTAAGAACAAAGATATGCATAATAAAGCTAGGAGTTTAGAGTTATAAAACCCGCCTCAAACGTTGTTCCTAGAACTCCAAGATTCCAAGCTTCGAAACTTTAATGGTGGCTTGAGCTCCACAGGTCATCCAAGGTTGTTTCTTCAAGGAAAAGTTGGGAAGGATCGGCTAGGAAGAGAAAACTAAGTAAGATAACCATGAAACCAACCTTGTAACCTGGTTTCCTCCATGAATTCGAGCAAGATGATGATAAAAGCTTACCTAGATGAACTTGGTCGTCTTCTTCTACTCCTGAGCTCTGTCCTAAGTCGGTCTAAGCAAGGGAATAAGAAGGGGAGAAAGGAAACGTTTCCTTTGGTTGCAAAGGAAAGGATCATATATACTTTGAGGTTATTTTCATCATAAGGACAACTTACTCCTCCTTTTCACAACTAAGTCCTTCCTTTCTTTTAGGCACGTCCCTCCTCTTCATATCTAAGGTAAAACTTCTTCCTAGACCAAGGACTAAAGGCAAGTAAGGTCAACTTGTCACTATGGTGCACATATACATATAAGGGTCTCCTTTACTTACAACTTTGGTGGTTTAATTACAAAGGTATTTCTTATAATATGATTATTCAAATGAAGTGCCTCCTTCATTATTATATCTTTAAATGATGTCAAAAGTCATAAAAGATTTTCTAGAAAGTGTATATCACAAGTTTCACCCCTCATTTTGGGTAAATTGCACTTTACACCAAAATTAGGGTTTTAAGCACAAGGATTGCTCCACAAGCTGCACCTTGGTGCCCAAACTTGGGAAATCCATCATACCTCATCATATTCATTCATATGATGTCTCTTTGTTAGAGGAACATATTAACCTGTGTAATGTGCAAGTTAACCCCTCTAATTGGGTAATTTTCACATAGGTCCCTGTATTACCAAACAATACTACAATCATTGTTTTAAAAAGGTCAGAATTGAAAATGTATGTTCCTTAGGAACTTAATTACATGCCAAAAGATAATCACAAGAATTTAATTACATATTTAGGCAAAACACCTAGGGTTAATTCATAACCTAGGTCAGGGATGTTACAAATTATCCACCCCTTACAAGGATTTCGTCCCCGAAATCGATAAAACATATTAAGAGAAAAGAGCAGGGTATTTCCTTTCATCTCTTCCTCTAGTTCCCAAGTGGCTTCTTCAACACCACGGTGATTCCAGAGGACTTTTACAAGACTTATATCTTTTTTCTTTAGCTTTTTAATTCTATTATCAAGGATTGACACAGGTCCTTCCTCATAAGTTATATCTTCATTCAATTCTACTTCCATAGGTTGTAGAATTGACTCGGTATCGGGATGACATTTCCATAACATAGAAATGTGAAACACAGGGTGTAGTTTTTGTAATTCTGGTGGTAACTCTAGTCTATAGGCTACCTTTCCAACCCATTCAATGATTGGATAAGGCCCCATAAATCTAGGAGCTAACTTCCCTTTCCTTCCAAAGCGAAGAACTCCTTTCCAAGGCGAGACCTTGAGATACACTCTGTCTCCAACCTGGAACTCCAACGGTCTACGACGCTTGTCAGCATAAGATTTCTGCCTATCCTGTGCAGTCTTAATCTATTGTTGTATTACTTTAATCTTCTCCGTAGTCTACTGCACAAGATCAGGACCTAACAACTGATGTTCACCAGTCTCATACCAGCATAAGGGTGATCTACAACGTCTGCCATACAAGGCTTCATAAGGTGCCATATCAATACTATGTTGATAGCTATTGTTATAGGCAAACTCTATCAAGATTAGGTGCAAATCCCAACTTCTTGTGAACTGGAGAACACATGCTCTCAACAGATCTTCCAAGGTCAGTATAGTCCTTTCTGACTGTCCATCAGTCTGTGGATGAAAGGCTGTACTAAACCTTAACTGGGTGCCTAGTGCCCTATGTAGCTGTTCCCAAAAACGACTTGTGAACTGAGGACCTCTGTCAGAAACTATGGTGACAGGAACTCTGTTTAAACGCACTATCTCTTGAACGTATAACTGGGATAACCTTTCAGCAGAATAGGTTGTTTTGACAGGTAAGAAATGCACTGTCTTAGTCAACCTATCAACAATTACCCAAATGGAATCATGTCCTTTGTTTGTTCTAGGTAGGCCAACAACAAAGTCCATGGTTACATGATCCCACTTCCACTGTGGTATGGGTAAAGGTTGCATTGTTCCTGCAGGCTTCTGGTGTTCAGCTTTAACTTGCTGACACACCGGACACCTCAGAACAAACTCAGCTACATCCTTCTTCATCCCAGGCCACCAATACATATCTTTCAAGTTTTGATACATCTTGGTGCTCCCTGG
Source organism: Alisma plantago-aquatica (assembly GCA_963693085.1). Lineage (NCBI taxonomy): Eukaryota > Viridiplantae > Streptophyta > Magnoliopsida > Alismatales > Alismataceae > Alisma > Alisma plantago-aquatica. The sequence continues at coordinate 758,926,303 of OY856412.1, forward strand.
ATGCATAGCATACATAGAAGAATGAGCTTCCTCCAGGACTAACTTCCTCAGGTTATCCAAATCTAGCACTATCATCCTCCCATGATAGCATGCCACTTGATCATCTGATTCATGAAAACCTTCTCGCCTCTCATCACCATACTCAGATCTGATCTGCTGAACTGCAACATCAACTTGCTGTGCCTCCTTAATCTGCTCTCTTAGGGTGGGTTTGATATGCATCTCAGCCAACAACCCGACAATCCATGACATCTTCATCTGTACATTGTCTTGCCTTAAGGAGATAAGCATATCTCTCCTAGGGCATACTAAAGAGTTTAATTGTGCCCTATCAGAGGATGATGTTGCTGATTTCCTACTCAAGGCATCTGCAACTACATTGGCCTTCCCTGGATGGTAATCTATCGTACAATCATAATCCTTGATTAACTCCATCCAGTGACGTTGCCTCACGTTAAGGTCATGCTGAGAGAAGATATACTTAAGACTCTTATGATCAGTGAAAACCTGGAATGTTTCTCCATATAGATAGTGTCTCCAGATTTTCAAAGCATGAACCACAGCAGCTAACTCTAAATCATGTGTCGGATAATTCTCCTTGTGTTTCTTAAGTTGTCGAGAAGCAACAGAAATCACATGCTTATCCTGCATCAGCACACATCCGAGTCCATTGTTGGAGGCATCACATAAAACTATGTATCATTTGCCTTGCTCAGGTAGCACAAGTACAGGTGCACTTGTCAACCTCTCCTCTAGTAGCTGAAAAGACTGCTGGCACTTATCGCTCCAGTCAAAAGGAACTTCTTTCCGGGTTAACTTAGTCAAGGGTAGGGCTATAGAACTGAAGTTCTTAATGAACCTTCAATAATAGCCAGCCAACCCTAAGAAACTACGAATCTCCATCGGTGTCTTTGGTTGTTCCCACTGTAGAACAGATTCTACCTTTTTAGGGTCAACACGAATTCCCGAGGCAGATACCACATGTCCAAGAAAAGATACCTCCGGCAACCAGAACTCACACTTGCTAAACTTAGCGTATAACTCATGTTGTCTTAGCAAAGTTAAACCCTGACAAAGATGTTGTTCATGTTGCTGAGCATCTCTACTATAGATCAGAATGTCATCTATAAAGACAACAACACACTGATCGAGGAAAGGTCGGAAGATTCTAGTCATGAGTTCCATAAATGCAGCCTGTGCATTAGTTAGTCCAAACGACATAACTGTGAACTCATAATGACCATACCTTGTTCTGAAAGCAGACTTGGGTATGTCACTGTCCTTAATACGAAGTTGATGATATCCAGACCTCAAATCTATATTTGAGAAGACGGTTGCACCACACAACTGATCAAAGAGATCATCAATCCTCGGCAGAGGGTACTTATTCTTTATTGTTACTTTATTTAATTGCCTGTAATCAATGCACAACCGCATTGCTCCATCTTTCTTTTTAACGAAAAGGACCGGAGCACCCCAAGGTGAAGTGCTTGGTCGGATGAAACCCTTCTCAAGCAACTCTTGAAGCTGCTTCTTGAGTTCTGCCATCTCAGCAGGCGCCATCCTATACGGTGTCTGGGCTATAGGTTGGGTATCTGGGATCAAATTGATCTCAAAATCAATTTCCCGAGGCGGTAGCATACCTGGAAGTTCTTTAGGAAATACATCTTCAAATTCCCTGACTATAGGAACTTCAACAAGGTTAGGACTTTTCATGGTGGTATCTATCACATGGGCCAAGAATGCATAACATCCTTGCCTCATCAGCTTATCAACAACCATAGCAGACACAAGATAGGTGGGTAGAATCTTTCTCTCTCCTTGAAAGATCCATGTGCTGCTCTCATCAGCAAACATAGCCTGCTTGGATTCACAACCCAAGACAATTCTATACCTTTCCAAGGTATCCATCCCAAGGATTATATCAAATCCTTGCATATCAAGTGGTATAAGATCCACTTGAATGCGATGATCAGAAAAGAAGAGAATGCAGGGAGAGCATACCTCTTGCAAAACAGCAGAACCTCTCAATGGAGTCTCAAGCAACAAGCTATCTTCCCTATGACTAACTGTTATATTGCAGTTACGAATCACTCTTCGAGTGATAAAAGAGTGCGTAGCACCCGGGTCAATCAAAACAGATACAACATAGGATTTAGACATATCAGAATATAAAAGTTCCATCTGACTTGCCATAACCCGTGGATTGACCACTGCTTCTGGTGGGTTCATATCATAGAACCTCACTGTCGCCTGAGGTTGAGTTGGTGCTGACGATCCAGCCTGAGACGCTTGCCCACGTCCTCTAGCTGCTCCTTGAGACTGCCTTCTCTGTGATCCTTGTTGATTCTGCCTCTGAGGCTGTGTCATACTGACAGGCCTAGACCTACAGTCCTTCATCATATGTCCCACCTTTCCACAGTTATAACAACTTCTTTCCAGTTGTTGGGGTCTTGGTGGTCCTGTGACTGAGATTGATGCTGAACTGCGAGTCACTTGTGGCGGTAAACCTCGTCCTCTACCTCTACTTGGGGACCACTAAGTCTGAGAACTAGATCTGGGTGGTGGAGGTGTAGGTACAGAGAATCTAGGCTTCTTAAAGTCTCTAGATGAAGATCCCTGGAACTGTGGATATCTCTTTTGGGTTTGTCTTTTCTCGACTATGGATCTCTCTATCCTTCGGACTGACTCAACGAAGGTAGAGAATCTCTCCCGGTTTTCTAGTGCAGACACAGGAGTAGTCATGTCAGCATTCAAACCCTTCTCAAACCTCCTAATCCTTTCTTCATCTGTGGTAGCCATATGCGGATAGAATCGCAACAACTCCATGAACTTAGCCTCATACTCGCTAATGTTCATCATACCCTGCCTCAGTCTCTCAAATAGAGAGATCTTATCATCCAGGAAGGTCTTTGGAAAATATCTGTGGACAAATTCCCGACGAAAGTCTTCCCATGAGATCTCTATTCCATGCCTCTTCTGCTCTTCCATGGTCCACCAGTGACCAGCACTGCCTTTGAGAAGATAGACAACATGTCTAATCTTCTCACCTTCGGGGATGTTGAGGATTCTAAAAGCTTTCTCCAACTCAGTTAACCAGAGGTCGGCATCTGCCGGATCAGCTGTTCCAAAGTATTCGGTCGCTCCGACTCATCGAAGTCGCTCGAACGTCTTACCGATACCTTGTCCTTCAGGTTGGGTAGGTGCGCTAGGTGCAGGCATAGGCATCCTATCTGTTATGTGTGTCATGGTAGTCATAAACTTCCCAAACATGGTCTGAACAGCTGGGTTTCCCATGTCAACTGGGTCAATCTAAGGTGGCTCCATAGATGGCTCAGGTATAGGTTGCTCTATTTCTAGGTTCCTTGCACCTTCTCGAGGTGCAGCAACACTACTTTCTGCCTCGTACTCCTCCTGTGGTCCAGACATCCTTAATTATCTTCTTCTCCTGAGGAGCAGAAGACTCTATTAGATAAGAAAGAAGTACTAAGGATAGACTTGACATTCTAAGTCCTATGTCTCTGTAGACTTAGCAAACCTAGAGCTCTGATACCACTAATTGTGGGATCTGATCTCTAAAACACAAGATAAACGTAGCGGAAGCGGTTCGATTAACATCGGAATACGAAAAATCACAATAAATTAAAACCTTTCGAAAACAAGATCTCGAAAACTTGAAACTCCTTTCATTAAAGTAAGATGAACTATTTACATCTCTGATAAATCACTTCTCGAGTGATTATATACATCATGATACAAAATCTCAAGACTTCAAAATTCTCATATCAACAAACTCCCATGACCTGAGTGTACAGAGACGACATAAGACTATTCTATCTACAAGACTAGACAACACAATGTTTCCACCTGAAATCACTACTGCTCCTGGTTTTGCCGCTGCTGCTGCTGCCCACCTGCAGATCGGTTCCTTCGACCTCGACGTCCACCTAAAGGTAGAAATCTACGGGGTGAGACAATTTTAAATAATTATCCCAGCGAGAGTTATAACTCTCCGCCAGAAACTTTGTTAAAAGCAATCAAAGGAATATCATGAGCAGGTAACTTTAGATTATTCACAATAGGCTTGATAACAATTACTCATCTTTATTAAGGAGTATGAAGAACATGTATGCTAATACTTGAACAGGGTATTAAATGCAAGCAATGTAATATCAATCAATGTTCCTCGTAGTTCAACCTAAGCAGTTATGCTACGCGGTTGATTATGTTTTACAAACATCATTATGCCATGTGGAGATGAGGTATACCGCTCATACTCCAACCGATCACTAGTAAGTTGCATCAGTATCATACATAGGTCATAAAAGAGACGGATTCTTAAGACCTCATCTTCTTCAGTCAGTTAGAGGATTGCTTGCAGGACACTTTGTGTCTCTGCTGTTATAGCTTACCAGGGTAATCTGGTCCTTCGCTATTTTAGAGTTACAGCGGCGTTCTGTACTCTCTTCGTCATCGAAAGATTTCTTGTTTATCTCTCACCGATGCGGTGTTTGTGTCTTCTTTGGGAGATTTGTGGTACATCTCACCATTTGGATTTGTAGTGAAGGGTTGATGGATTATGATAAATCTACATCAATTCCTACACTAGGATGTAAGGATTTACACATCCATTTCCCCCACATACTCAGGAGTATGTGATCCAAGAGTCCCCTTAGGAAAACCTATTTCACCATCATTTGGTCTCTGAAAATGATGGATCTATGATCCGGGCTCTACATGATATGATTATACTTGGTTATTAGGTACATTTCATTATTCTTTTAACATCATACATGTTCTCAAACATTCAAGCACTAAACATGGCTATAACAGAAGAATACTAAATGTAACAGGTATTACTCATATCAGTTATCAGATGGATATCAATTCTTAATCATCTTATCACGATGATTCAGGAACATGGTTACTTACACCCTTATATCATCATAACACTTGCTATCAAGTGACATGTCAACATCAAGTCGTCTATTAGCATGACCTTGATGTCATTCATGGCCCTCAAGGCATATCAGTTTCATATGATGCCAGTTGCATCTAGGCAACATAGTTATTTCGGTTCATAAGCTATTGACATACTTTCAATGGATATGATGTCATGATCCTTACCTAGATATGATTATTCTCTTATAAGAATCTACATGATTAAATCAATTGATAATAATCAACAATTCATAGTCAGATTAGTAGTCAATAAGACAGAATTAACCTTTCAATGCAAGGTTATACTTTTATGTCCTTACAAAGGGTAAGATTCCCTTATTTATATCATTTAGGGTTATTCAACCCTTTCATAATGATTAGGAATAATGGTTCCTCATCTCATATCTTGATCATACAATTCATACTTAAAGGAATAACATGAGTTTAGAGTTTATTGTTCATTTCAACATATTACTATGAACTAGGGTTTACTATTCACATTACTCATGATTACCCTAAAATTAGGGTTTACTATTCACATCATAGCGAAATGAACTCATAGTATCATCATGAATGAGTAACATCATCATTGATGCTTTCAAATTAGGTTAAGACTCATCAATCATCTTAATTAGGGTTTTCATGATCTCTCATAAGTGGATCATGCCCTAATCCTGCATATTCATATACATTGAAGGTACTTTATTTGAGTTTTAACCATAAATGGTACTTTCTCTCTCTCCTTACTAATAGATGGTGATTATATCACTCTAGATAGGGTTGGTTTAAGTCCTCATTGATTAACATAAACCAAATCATCACTATCAAGTGATTAGGAATAGAACAATGTATCACTCAAATTAACCCCTCAAGGGCATTTTGGTAATTTACCCATTGATCATCATGGGTCAATTTATTAGTCATTTAGTCCCTTAATGTCTTAAGTTACCATTAGAGTTTAGATTAGATCATCATTGAACCATTTACACCTTCAAGTGATTAAGTATAAACAACCTTGAAAATCTCCAATTGGTTTAGGGTTTAACCTTCAACCTTCAACCCATTTAGGTTTTAAACGACCTTGAACTCGTTTAATCTCAAATGACCTTGAACCCATTTGAGCCTTAAACAAGTGTGGACCCACTTGACCTTAAACGAGTGTGAACCCATTTGACCTCAAACAGGTGTGAACCCATTTGACCTTAAACGAGTGTGAACCTGTTTGGGCTTAAACGAGTGTGAACCCACTTGATTTCAAACGAGTGCAAACCCACTTGAGCTTAAACGAGTGTGAACCCACTTGAGCTCAAACAAGTGTGAACCCACTTGAGATTAAACGAGTGTGAACCCAATTGAGCTTAAACGAGTGTGAACCCACTTGAGCTTAAATGAGTGTGAACCCACTTGGGCTTAAACGAGTGTGAACCCACTTGAGCTAAAACGAGTGTGAACCCACTTGAGCTCAAACGAGTGTGAACCCACTTGAGCTCAAACGAGTGTGAACCCACTTACAAATTGAGTCAATTAGGATTAACCTTAACCAATTGGACACCAAATTGACCTTCAATTGAAAGCCATATAGGCTTAAGTCTATCTCAATTAGGGTTTCAATCGGATAATCATCAATGTTCCACAATGTGAAATCAAATCAAGGTTGAACCTATCAATTGACCTCCAATTGGGCCCAAACATGGCCCAAACGGTCTTGAGATAGTTTGGGTGACCTCCAAATGGTCTTGAGACCGTTTTCCCAAGGTTTGACTAAAAACCAAGTCGGTTGGATAAGGGTTAAACCCTAAATAGATCTAAAATCAGCATTTTACCAATTCATCAACCTATTGAAATTGGACCCTCAAATCATCAAATTTCCTTAACCATAGACCTCCAAACGGTCTTGGGGTGTCACTAAACGAGTGTGAGACCGTTTGGATGAACCCCCAAATGGTTTTGAACCCGTTTGGGTCCTTCAACCCAAAACTCAACAAGATCTATACTTGAAATCAGCAATTTCAACCCGATTAGGGTTAGGGTGTTGAAGTGCCTTCAACTCTCAATTGGTTATGAATTAGATTATAATTCTTTGTAGAAATGAAATTCAATATATTATGAACAGACCCTCAAACGGTCGTCCCTTGGTCAACCCTATCAAATGGTCTTGAGACCGTTTTGATCCAAACGATCTTGCAAGATCGTTTGAGATCAAACGGGTTGAAACCGTTTGACCTTAAACGGGTTGCAATCGTTTGGACCAAAAGGGTCCAAGGTCGTTTGATAAAGTTACCTAGGAATCCACGCCCATCATCCTCAAACTCTGTTCAGGTCGGTTACACCACCGTTTTGCTTGCAAAAGTGCAAGGAAGAAGGGAGGTAGAAGAAGAACTAAGCACAAAAAGTAAGAACAAAGATATGCATAATAAAGCTAGGAGTTTAGAGTTATAAAACCCGCCTCAAACGTTGTTCCTAGAACTCCAAGCTTCCAAGCTTCGAAACTTTAATGGTGGCTTGAGCTCCATAGGTCATCCAAGGTTGTTTCTTCAAGGAAAAGTTGGGAAGGATCGGCTAGGAAGAGAAAACTAAGTAAGATAACCATGAAACCAACCTTGTAACCTGGTTTCCTCCATGAATTCGAGCAAGATGATGATAAAAGCTTACCTAGATGAACTTGGTTGTCTTCCTCTACTCCTGAGCTCTGTCCTAAGTCAGTCTAAGCAAGGGAATAAGAAGGGAAGAAAGGAAACGTTGCCTTTGGTTGCAAAGGAAAGGATCATATATACTTTGAGGTTATTTTCATCATAAGGACAACTTACTCCTCCTTTTCACAACTAAGTCCTTCCTTTCTTTTAGGCACGTCCCTCCTCTTCATATCTAAGGTAAAACTTCTTCTAAGACCAAGGACTTAAGGAAATGAAGGTCAACTTGTCACTATGGTGCACATATACATATAAGGGTCTCCTTTACTTACAACTTTGGTGGTTTAATTACAAAGGTATTTCTTATAATATGATTAATCAAATGAAGTGCCTCCTTCATTATTATAACTTTAAATGATGTCAAAAGTCATAAAAGATTTTCTAGAAAGTGTATATCACAAGTTGCACCCCTCAATTTGGGTAAATTGCACTTTACACCAAAATTAGGGTTTTAAGCACAAGGAATGCTCCACAAGCTGCACCTTGGTGCCCAAACTTGGGAAATCCATCATACCTCATCATATTCATTCATATGATGTCTCTTTGTTAGAGGAACATCTTAATCTATGTAATTTGCAAGTTAACCCCTCTAATTGGGTAATTTGCACATAGGTCCCTGTATTACCAAACAATACTACAATCATTGTTTTAAAAAGGTCAGAATTGAAAATGTATGTTCCTTAGGAACTTAATTACATGCCAAAAGATAATCACAAGAATTTAATTACATATTTAGGCAAAACACCTAGGGTTAATTCATAACCCAGGTCAGGGATGTTACACACAAGCTCTAAGGAGATCCTCCAAAGTCTGAATAGTCCTCTCAAACTGTCCATCTGTCTGTAGGTGGAAGGCGGTATTGAACCTCAACTGTGTTCCCAACGCTCTGTGCAACTGTTCCCAGAAATGACTCGTGAATTGAGGACCTATGTCAAAAACTATCGTCACTGGCACACCATGCAAGTGTACTATCTCATCCACGTATACTCGAGTGAGTTTCTCAGTTGTATACGTTGTCTTTACTGGTATGAAATGGGCATACTTCATCAATCTGTCCACTATTACCCAAATGGAATCATGATTCCTAGATGTCCTGGGTAGACCAACTACGAAATCCATGGTTATATGATCCCATTTCCACTGTGGTATTGGCAAGGGTTACAACGTACCTGCCGACTTTTGATGTTCAGCCTTGACTTGCTGACATACTACACACCTAGCCACGAACTCAGCTACATCTTTCTTCATGCCAGGCCACCAATACAAGTCCTTCAGACTATGATACATCTTGGTGACACCTAGATGCATAGCATGCATCGACATGTGTGCTTCCTCGAGCACTAACTTCCTCAAATAATCAGCATCGGGAACCACCATCCTATCACGATAGCAAACCAGCCCATCCTCGGACTCATGGAACCCATCACGCTTTTTGTTTCCGAACTCTGATCTGATCCATTGTACTGTATCATCTGTCTACTGTGCATCTTTGATTTGCTGTCTTAGCTTAGGCTTGACTTGCATCTGTGCTAAAAGTCTAGCTAACAAGGAAACTTCCATCTGTACATTCATCTATCGCAAGGAAACAAACATATCTCGTCTGTGGCATACCAGAGAACTCAACTGTGCCTTCTTTGAAGAAAAAGAAGAAGACTTTCGGCTAAGTGCGTCAGCTACCACATTCACTTTCCCAGGATGATACTCGATAGTGCAGTCATAATCATTGATTAACTCCATCCATCGACGTTGTCACATGTTCAACTCATGTTGCGAAAAGATGTACTTCAGATTTTTATGATTCGTAAAGATTTGACATACCTCCCCATACAGATAGTGTCTCCAAATCTTTAATGCATGAACCACTACTTCCATCTCCAATTCATGAGTCGGATAGTTCTCCTCGTGTTTCTTAAGCTTTCGTGAAGCAAAAGAAACCACATGATCTTCCTGCATCAGCAATCAACCTAAACCTTTCTTGGAAGCATCGTAGAAAACAACATAGCACTTTCCAGGCTCTAGCAGGATAAACACTGGAGCACTGGTCAGCTTCTCCTTCAAACTTTGGAAAACTAACTGACAACGATCATCCTAGACAAAAGGTACATCCTTCCTAGTCAACTTCGTCATTGGCAAAGAAATTGCACTAAAGTCCTTGATAAACCTTCGGTAGTATCCTGCCAAACCCAGGAAACTACGAACTTCTGTCGGCATCTTCGGCTGTTCCCAATCTGCAACTGACCCCACCTTCTTCGGATCTACTTTGACTCCTTCAGAAAATATCACATGACCCAAGAAAGTCACTTCTTCCAACCAGAACTCACACTTACTAAACTTGGCGTATAACTAATGTTGGAGAAGAAGAGTCAACGCTAGTCGAAGATATCGCTCATGCTCTTGCCTGTCCCGACTATAGATCAAGATGTCATCTATGAAGACTACAACAAACTGATCTAAGAACAGATGGAACACTCTGTTCATGAAGTCCATGAAAGCAGTAGGTGCATTGGTTAGCCGAACGAGATAACCACAAACTCGAAGTGACCATACCTCGTCCTAAAAGCTGACTTTGGTATGTCATCCACCTTTATCCTCAACTGATGATATCCGGACCGTAGATCGATCTTTGAAAACACTGTAGCACCATGCAACTGATCGAACAAATCATCTATCCTCGGTAACATGTACTTGTTCTTTATCGTGACCTTGTTCAACTGCCGGTAGTCTATACATAGCTGCATTGATCTGTCCTTCTTCTTGACAAACAACACTGGAGCACCCCAATGCGACGTACTCGGTCGGATGAAACCTTTCTCCAACAACTCTTGCAACTGTTTGTTAAGTTCTGCCATCTCTACTGGAGCCATCCTATACGGTGTCTGTGCAACTGGCTGCGTTCCTGGTACCAGATTGATCTCAAAATCAATTTCTCGAGGTGGAGGAACACCAGGAAACTCATCGGGAAAAACATCGGCAAACTCTCGGATAACTGACACCTCTTCAAGACTAGGACCTTTCACCTTGGTAGCCACAATGGTATCCACAACGTGAGTTAAGAACGCCTCACATCCCTGTCGTAGCAACTTCTCTGCCACTATAGCTGATACCAAACACATCGGAAGAATCTTCCTATCACCTTAGAAGATCCACTTCTCTCCAGCATCATCAAACACAACTTGCTTGGAACCACAGTCTAAAACAACTTTATACTTCTCTAAAGTATCCATCCCAAGGATAACATCGAAACCATGCATATCAAGTGGTATAAGATCCACTTGTATACTGTGTCTTGAAAAAGACAAGACACATGATGGACACTCTTCTCGAAGCATAGAGGAACCATCAAGAGGGGTTTCTAATGACAAGCTATCCTTCTTACGACTAATAGGTAAATGACAGTTCTCAAGCACACTATAGGCGATAAAAGAGTGTGTAGCACCTGGGTCAACCAGAACAAATATAAAGCAAGAAGAAGATATATTAGAATGAAATAACTCCATATGACCTATCACCATTCGCGGGTTGACTATCGCCTCCGGCTGACTCATAGCATAGAATCGAGCCGTGGCTTGCTGTCCACATCCTCTGCTTCCTTGAACAGACGATCCTGCTTGAGACGTGTGACCGCATCCTCGCCCTCTACTACCATTGGGCTGCTGTCTATCTGACCCTGGAGGATTCTGCCTCGGCTGCTGCGTTACTTCAACATCTCTACTTGGGCAGTTCGACTTGAAGTGCCCCGTCTGGCCGCAGATATAGCATGTATTAACCTCAAACCATGGCCTAGATGGCCCTGTCACTACCACTGAAGTTGTACTATGTGCCTTTGATGGTGAAGAAACATATCCTCTTCCCTTACTTGGAGACCACTTCGACGGTGCACTGGAACCTCTCATAACTGACGGTGATAAAAACCTTGGCTTCTTGAACCCACCAAACCTCTCCCCCTGGAACTGAGCAGGCCTCTTCTTGGACATAGATTCTCTTTTCTCCCTTACCGACCGTTCGATCCTACAGACAGATTCCACTAACATAGCAAACCGCTCTATGTTCTCCAACATAGAAACAAGTGTTGTCAACTCAGAACTCAGACCTTTCTCGAAATGTCTGATTTGCTCTTCATCTGTTGCTGCCATGTGTGGACAAAACCTCAACAGATCCTTGAACTTGTCTTCATACTCGGTGATGTTCATCATTCCTTGTCGCAGGCTCTCAAACTGATTGATCTTCTCATCCAGATACGTCTTCGGAAAGTATCTGCTGACAAACTCGCATCGGAAAACTTCCCAACCGATCACCTCACCAGGTCGCTTCTCTTCCTTGATGGTCCACCAGTGACCAGCACTACTTTTCAGAAGGTAGACAATGTGCTTTACTTTGTCTGCTTCGGGGATGTCGAGGATCCGAAAAGCCTTCTCAAGAATCGTCAGCCACAGATCTGCATCCACTGGATTAGCCGTTCCAGCATAATCCGAAACTCCGACTCAGTGAAGCCGCTCAAAGGTCTTCCCAATACCCGATGCTTCTCCATGGGGAGCCTGTGCTCTCGGCGGAGGTACTGGCAATCTTTCAACCATGAGATTCATCGTAGCCATCATCTGCCCCATAAGCTGTTGATAGGCAGGGTGTTCAAGAATGGCTGGGTCAGGTTGGGGGACCTCAGGCACCCGATCTTCATGTGCCTGCCCTATAGCTCCATCAACTGATGCAACATCGCTATGCTCGAAGGCATGTTCTTCATGGTTTCCAAACATCTTGGCTTTTCTTCCGCTGAGGGCAGAAGATGATTGTAAGGAAATCTGGAAAACTCATAAGAACAAATACAACCTAGTCCTAAATCCCTGTAGACTCAGCGAACCTAGAGCTCTGATACCAAACTTGTGGCAACACATCCCACTATCACACAGACAGTGAGGTGTTACGCGAAAACGTGCGGAAATCACCATAAACCACATATTAATAAAATCACAGGTTAATTAAAAACGATTGCTGAAGGCAGGTAAACTTAGAAAACTATTACATTTGAGTCCACATCCTACAAGGAAACATGTTATACAAACATTTACAAGCCTTGAAATGTGTCCACAGCTTAGAGGAACAACTGTCTAACCATCACATGAGTTCATCACCTGTTTATACATACATAACGGCCCATAACCGGCCAGCAGCAGGATCTACAAAGGATCAACAACTATACATCGTAAAACAATGTCAAAACGCTCCAAGGACCTGAGAGTACAGGGATGACTCTAAGACTCTACTGCAAAACATCCAAAACAACAACATATCCAAAGCTTGCCTCCTACAACTTGTCTTTCTGCTCGGCCGCCACTCCGCGACCACCACAACGTCTAGCTCGACCACCTAAAAAAAGGGGTGTAAACCAGCGGGGTGAGACACACAGTCCCAGTGAGAAACATAACTCCCCGCCAAAACTACAAAACCTCAGAAAGATAAATGTAACAATAGGAGATAACTGATAAGAAGTATAACGGGAGCAGTTATAAAGAAAAGCTGTTCATACTAGCAAGTTTACCAGATGTACTAAAGACATATACCCAAGTATTTCTATATGGAACATGATTAACAAGATAAGATTTATAAGGTCTTACCACATATCATGGGGAACATGTAAGCAACTATAAGAAATAACAGGATTAACTACACAAGCAAGGCCTCAATCAATGTTTCGTGTTTTGTCATAAGCAGTAAATACTATTCGGCTAGATTATGTATTATTATGCCCTGAGGAAGTGAGCCGTACTGCTCAAATCCAACCTTCGGTTGCGAAATCCAAGCCGGTGTCATACAAGGTCAATGGAAGAGTCGGACTCCACGACCTCTCCGCCTCGTGGTCAGTGCACGAGTATAACACAAGTAGGACCACGGTCTCTTGCTTAGGTGGCCTCAGCCATAGGGTCAGGCTACCCTCTGCCTAGCCCACCTCGGTATAGGTCTCGGCACTAGTGAAACTGAGCCACGGGCCTATTCACCGTGCTCTGAGCCATGAAAGCATTCATTCTCAAACATCACACATCCTGAGCCATGGGCCTATTCACCATTCTCTTCATATATTTTGAGTCTACAACCATAGCTGCACTCGATTCCCTCTCTATTTTAGGCTCGGAGAAACCTCGCATATTCAATAATATGCGCTCTGGGTTAACCCGCAGGAGAACCCGTTTCACCATCACCATCTCCTGATGATGATGGATCTATGGCCAGGGCAACTACATGATATATTCCACTATGATTAATTAGTATCTTTTATATGGATTGCAAGATTCAACCAAGTTATATAACATGTAAACTATAACAAAATAAATAGTATGAAACTCAACAGTATGCTTTCATTGTAGTCATCATAATCCTGATCCATCACAAGGATCCCACATTACATGTTATCATTGGGCCTCTTGCCAATCATCCCGATCCATCTCTAGGATCATCACATTGCCATGGGATCTCAATCCCTTATCACATAGTGCCACTGTCTCTCAAGGCTTACATCGTCAACATGGGATAGCAATCCCAAGCACTTTAGGCAAACTTAGGTCCTCAAACCAAACACATCATATATAATACCTCATCATCAAGAGTAACTATCAAAGCAATGCTACTCATCATATATACCTCATAGCCTTTTACTTGGCTATGCATCACCTGCATGGTTAGTATACACAATAATCGTAGGCTTAACAAAAAAACCATTCTATCAATATAAGGTGACATTAATGATTATATGATTTATCATTCATGTCTCACCCTGTGACCACAGTCATAGGTCATATTATTAAGCAAAGCATCTTATCTACTTATCATTATCTTAGTATTATTGATAGTATCAAGATGATCACATACACATGAGATGTTGTATTAAGATGCATAGATGTGGTCTACTATGTCATGCACATCCATGGTTACTATCAAAACCAAACGTGATACAAGAACAACATATCAGTTCCCATAAGGGACGGGACCCTCACTAAAAGTGGTATTGGGCAGGGCACCCTTCCCTATCGCCCGACACTCTACTCATATCGTCCAAGCAACCAGCACCTATCGTGCAACACCCCGTCGGCCATCTAAGGTGTAACGGTCGTTATGCTACCATCTGATCTAGATGTGCAACCCAGTCCAAGTCATGCAACAGTGCGTTATGCACCTCTAGGTCATGCAACCGGGACGAAGGCTATAATGCCTATCGGCCAACAACTCCAAGAGGTGTATTGTGCAACCACCTAGTGACGGGCACCCAAAGCATACCGACCAACCACCTGAAGCAGCACTAGGGCATCGTGAAACATTCGTCAGGTGTCGTGCTGACGGCCGACACACACAGAGAGCTAAGGCTAAAGGGTGACGCCCACCAGCTAGCAACGTTCTACCACAACAGGCCATAATGATACCAAGTCGTCACATAAGGCTAAAGTGTGACGCCTGATACCCCACTACCAACTAGATAACAAGCTCCACACCTCAACACACAACGACATCAAGATATGACAAGGCTAAGTGTATCAGGTAGGTTCCTCATCAAAGGGTGATGCTCGACACACACACAAGGCAGGGACCACTGGTGACGCCCGTCACAAGGTCAGGGACCAGGGGGTATCGTCCATCACAGCCATCACAACATGTCGTCCAAGGCTGTAGGTCAAGAGGTATCGGGCAACACCTCCCCCAAGACCATAACAGCCAAGATGCAAGTCCACAAGATCGTCATCAACCTCAAGCACAAGGGCAACAAACCCTAATGGATCAAGAGGATGGCTCACCTCTCCACTTAAACGAGAGAGGGGTTTTGCACATCTCTGATCACCAATCAGGCAACACAAAGAACAACCCTAAATGATGCCCACAACTACCACCAAGCTCACCTTTTAAGTCCATGGTGAGTTGAGGGTGTTGCTCAAGCTACTAAAACACAAGCTCACCTCTCAACTTAAACGAGAGAGGGGTATTGCCCATGCTACTAGAGCTCAAGCTCACTCCTCTAGACCAAGGAGAGAATGGAGTATTTCTCACCAAGGGACCCTAGAACACATGGTTCGGCCAACAAGAACAACTTGAGCAAGGAACTAAACTAACAACATGCATAGGCGACATGATCATAAGCAACATATAAGAACATAGAAAGAAGGTAGTGTAGTTAGGGTTACGAGTTATGTAACCCACCTTAAGCAAGCTCCAAGATCCTAGCACCAAGCTCCAAGCACCACCAAGCAAGGCACTCTAGGGTTCGACCACCACTAGAGGAAGAAGAAGACTCCAAGAAGGATCGGCCACCAAGATTGCAAGAGAAGAGAGTGTGTCGTGCACCAAGGGAGAGGAAGACTAAGGAACTAAAGGGATCATTAGAAAGGGAAAGGAAACACATATATAGAAGGGAATGGAGGAGAAACCAAAGCAAAGCAAAGCAAGGTGTCGCCCACCTAGGGACACTTATCCATGTGCACAAGCCACCACTCTAACATGCCCTAAACACATGTCCATGGCCATTGCTACTTGCAAGCATCAAGCACCAAGTGTCCACTAGTGGTGACACAAACGAGGTCAAAGATGGTCAAAGGTCCATGGACGACACAACTGGACAATACACCACCACCACCATAGGTGACACAACCCTGGGCGACATAGCCTGGGCAACACAAGCACCCTCTTGCCTGGCACAAGGTTCAACCAAGAAAAAGCAAGGCACCACAAGGCCCAACAAGCTCAACCAAGCCCAAAGAAACTCAAGTAACGAGCCCAAACCTTCCCCTCAACACTTAGAGGAAGCAAGGAGAGGGAGGAACACCTCACAAGGTGGAAAACTTTCCCACAAACCCTAGACTTGGGTTAATTGCAAGTAGCACCTCCAACTCTCAACAAAGCACCAACAAACCCTAATCACCACCAAAGGTGATTAGCAAGCAACAAAGCATCAGGGTTAAGCAAAGCAAACATGGTAAACCCTAAACGGAGGTTAGGGACCTTACAATAATCAACAACATATTATCATGGGATATCAGTCCCTCATTCTAGTACCGAAAGATATCACCTCAACTTGGCACTAAGCCTTTGCCAGGTCCTAAGACCCATCACGTCATACATGTGATTCTTGATTACCTCATCATGGTTCATTGGACATATAAGCATTACTTATTGATAACCTCCCATTTTGTGATGTTATCTTACTACTTTTTCTTAATTTTCCATACTCTTTCTTAGATAAGTTAGATATAATCCTTAACTTTCTGTGTCATTATGAATTTATCATTAAACTAACATTTATCTCCTTCTTCTTACAGAAAAACCCAAAAAAATTGCAAAATGGGCAAACGGTCTGGAGACCAAATGAAGTCCAAACGGTCCCAAGACCGAATGAACTCAAACAGTCCTGAGTCCGAATAAAGGCAAATGATCTGGAGACCGAATGAAGTCCAAACGGTCCCAAGACCGAATGAACTCAAATGGTCCCGAGACCAAATAAAGGTAAACGGTCTGGAAACTGAATGAAGTCCAAACAATCCTAAGACCGAATGAACTCAAACGGTCCTAAGAATGAATGAAGTCCAAACGGTCCCAAGACCGAATGAACTCAAATGGTCTAGAGACCGAATGAAGTCCAAACAGTCCCAAGACCGAATGAACTCAAACGGTCCCAAGACCGAATAAAGGCAAACGGTCCCAAGACCGAATAAAGGCAAACAGTTTGGAAACCAAATGAAGGTAAATGGTCCCAAGACCGTATGAAGCCAAACGGTCCTGAGACCATTTGATGCCAAATGGCCCCGAGACCGTTTGATGCCAAACAGTCCCCAAACCATTACATACCCAAATGGTCCCAAGACCATTTGGGATTCCTTCGAAGCTTAAAAATAGGACGTAAGGAGTCCTCATTTGGCAATCAACTTCTTGGACACCCATAGGCTACCCCAATCACTCAAGAGATGTTCCACCTTCATCCTTCACCCAAAGGATGTCGGTTCAGGATCTATACTCCATCTTCAAGCTATTTCATCTCTCATCAACATATGAAGGTGGGAAGTGGAGGATTCTTCATCAAGACAACCACATGGCGTGAAGATAGTTGCTCTCTCCTCCAAGGGGTCGACCTTCCTCCCTCCTACGTGGAGATGATGCTTTCTCTCTCTTCCCACCTCCTTCTTTGTTCTTGCCATGAGTGAGTAGTCTCATACATTAGGGTGCGGGGAGTAGCCCCGCTACCCATGTTTTCATCTCATGCATTGTAATTCATGAGTTTGCAATAGAGAAATACTATCTTTTCAGTTTAACATCAATCGTTTAATGAATGCTTGTTGCTTGATCACCAACTTCTGTTATCTTTTATCTATCAGTACGAATTGTCTATGTTTGTGATTTTAGATTTGATTACTGATTGCATGTTAGTTCTTGATTTATGTAGTCACCATACATCTATTTCAGTATCTAGGAACGTCTTTCATGGAGTGGAGTAAACTCACCCCCATCGTTGTACTTCCATACTATGAAATGGAATCAGTTGACGTGTGAAAGTAAAACTTTGATGGGATGAGGAACACAATTTATGGAGGGAGTAATGAAAAGTAGTGATTCATTTGAGAATGGCTGACATTGCAATACATCCGCATCTCTCGTAGTTAGTTATCTGAAAGGGAGCTAAGTACACAAAGATACTAACTATTTAGACCCTTTTCTTCGCAAGCCATGTTATTATGATGAATGTTTTTACCATGTGTAGTGGTGGTGAAACTCAGTCACATCCTAGTGCTTTCCCAAACATCATTTACAACCTTAAGTTTACTTTCTTTCTATTTACTTCCTTTGCACATTAGTTTAATCACCAAACCAACTCTTAGATCTAAATATCAACTTTTAAGTAGATAAGTAGAATTACTACGTTTTCCATCTTGTTAAACTCTTAACAAGACCGTTGTCACATGGATTCGACCCTTAACTATACCACGATAAGACTTCCACGTATCTTAGCATACATGGGTGGAGATCTTATTATAGCATACACAAGGCTAAACTTAGAGACTTACTATCTCTAGGATTTTTTGTGGTGCATGCAACTCCATGTGAGTGGAGGCTCCATAAAAAAATGTCGTCATTTCTGGGGAGAACGGAACGTTCTAATTTTACTTGTTAAACTTCCTAGTTGATTAGGATTTTACACTTTTCTTCAACCATAATTCATATCATCTTGATTTCATCATTTCTCCACATTATCTAAAGTGTGTTTCTTCTTCTACTCAGGTAGAAAATGTGTATGCAATCTTTACATAACATCAGATTCTCCCCTGAACCAGAGTACGACTCTGAGGTAGAACGAAGCTTCCTCTGACGCATCTGACTCAACTGCCAACGAGCCAGACAAATGGCTGATGAACAACGCCAAGCCGTTTTGGTTATGGAAAGAGTCAACACGGCCATAGCAGCTCAAAGAGCTCAACTTATTGCTGACACACGTGCTCAGATTCAAGCCAAGGTCTGAGCTGAAGAATAGGCCCACATTCAAGCTAGGAATGAAGTAGCCACAACCGATGTTCAGATAGTGTTGCAAAACAAGCAAATTCGAGATTATGACATTCCTAAGAACTTTGAAGATAGTCACCCAGTTAGCCCCCCGCTCATCAATTTTTCTAACTTTGAGATCCGCACGCAATGGATCCAGATTATGCAAGGCATTTTGTTTTCTGGAGGTGCTGGGGATGACTGCATGGATCACCTAAAGCGATTCAAGTCTCTTGGTCGGCTAGTACCATATGCTGGAGTTTCTTTCGACGCAATCATGCTACACCTTTTTCACTTCATTTTGTCTGGAAGGGCATTGAGATGGTATAATACACTAGATGGGGAGCCAATCACCACCTGGGCTCCTTTGGAAGAAAAGTTTCCAGAGAAGTTCTTTCCACCTTCGTTGACTTATGAGATTAGGGGACAAATTAGTCACTTCTCTCAACTCCCTAGGGAATCAATGGCAGAATCATGGGAGAGATTTAAGGAACTTTTGAGGAAATGTCTGCATCACAGAATCTCTCAAAACCAGCTGATAGAGACATTCTATAGAGGAGTAAGTGATGACATTAAGCAATTTTTGGATTCCTCATCTACGGGGAATTTCATGCGAAAGAACTACAAAGATGCCTAGAGGATTGTTACACTTGGGGCCGAGAACTAATCTAATTGGGGAAGGTCGTCACCGGGGGAATTCTAAAAGTTTGTAAGGCTGAAGAATCAATGGAAATGAAAGCCATCGCCGAATCCCTAAAAACTATAGATCACAAGAAACAAGTTCTTGAAATGACACTCAAAGAAAAGAAGAGCCCCCAACAGGTCAAGGCAACTACCGTGACTTGTGAGGCATGTCATGCATCCGATCATCCCACATTATGATGTGGTCTCTTATATAATGTGATGATGGACATGTAGAGACCGCAACCACAATATGAACCAATCATCGAATAGCCTGAGGATATGTCACCAGAACAAGTAAATTCCATCCACACTATACCAGGACAAGATTATTATAACCCAAATCAACCAAGAAACCATCCTGGGTTTTAATATGGGAATCCAGCGGGAACTGCCAACCCACATCACTGGACCCAAGGAGGAGTTGTTAATAGATCACCACCAGGTTTCCAAAACAATTATAATCAAAACTAGGGAAACTTTAGAGGAGGATTGCAAGGATTCACACAACCAAGAAACCCTTCTTCATATTACCAATATACTCATCCGCCATTGCACCCACAATTGTAGCAACCCCAGCTACAACAACCAAAAATTCAACAACCCCAATTATCCACAGTGCCTCAGCAGCAACAACCACAACAGTATCAACAAAATCCACAAAAGAATAATCTGCCTCCACCAATAGATGAATTGTCATTGATAAGACAAATGCTGCAATTGCAACAAACCATGCTTGCCAACCAGCAAGCTCAACAAAAATCTGTTGAAACTCAGTTAGCACAAATCACAGCTCAACTAAAACCTCTGGTTGGCACTTTTGCTGGTCAACCAGAGATAAACCCGAGACACGATCAACCCAGACAAGAACAGTTGAAAGCAATCACCACAAGGTCGGGTCATGTCCTTATTGAAGCCACGAAAATCATTCAGGAAGATGAAGATATAGCTGTCATCAACCCAATTGTGAGCACAAACCAAGAAACTGAAAAGACCATAGAATGCGAGAAGGAAAAGGAAAAAAAGACTAGATTTCAAAGAACCTGAAGTCACGCCATATAAGCCCAGAATACCATACCAAGGAAGGTTGAGAGGGACTAATCTGGATACCAGATTCCAAAAATTTAAGGAAGCGATGAAAAAACTGTATATTGATATCCCGTTCCTTGATGCTCTCTCCGAAATACCAGCTTGGTCCAGATACCTGAAGACCTTGTTATCAAGGAAATGTATGACTAGAGAACAAGAGACTGTTAAACTGGCTCAGACAACTTCTGATATTATTCTCAACAAAATGCCAAGGAAACAAAAAGATCTTGGTTCCTTTGGTATCCAATGTTTCATCGGGAACACCTCTAGCAAAAAAGGATTAGCTAATCTAGGAGCTAGTATATCTATTATGCCCTTCTCAATGTGCA
Source organism: Alisma plantago-aquatica (assembly GCA_963693085.1). Classification (NCBI taxonomy): domain Eukaryota; kingdom Viridiplantae; phylum Streptophyta; class Magnoliopsida; order Alismatales; family Alismataceae; genus Alisma; species Alisma plantago-aquatica. The sequence goes on from OY856412.1 coordinate 758,947,532, forward strand.
AAAGGTTGGGTTTTACCGAGTTGTTACCGACAATAATGACACTACAACTGGCTGATTCTACCATCACTACACCATTGGGGATCGTTGAAGATATCCCAGTCATGATAGGGAGGGACTCTTATGTCCCTTGCGACTTTGTTATTATGGATATAAAGGAAGATCTAAGATATCCAATGATATTTGGCAGGCCTTTCCTTGCTACCACAAGAGCACTTATCGACGTTGCAGCAGGCACAATTATCTTAAGACTAGGAAAGGAAGCCATCCAATTTAGAGTCCTTTACAGCCTAAAAGGTCCCAATATCTAGTAAGAAGTTTTCCTTCTTGAGGCAATAGAAAAAATGTCTCAATTACAACCAGAAACAGCTGGACCATCTGATGATATGGAAAATGTCTTGACAAACCCAGAAATTGAATTTTCAGCCATCGAACTAGTACAACAATGTCTGCGATATTTAGACCAAGCCGATGAAGCTCCGGTAGCCACTTTCGAGGAATTGAAATATGTCACCACTTTGGAAACTACGGAAGTACTCAAGGCCCCTGAAATGAAAGCCTTACCAATAGGGCTCAAACATGTCTTCCTGGATGAAAAAAAACTGTGCCCAGTCATAATCAGCTCTACTTTAATAGATGATCAAGAAGAATGACTTCTTGCTGAGTTAAGGAAACACAAGAAAGCTACCAGATATAAAATGGTTGACCTAACGGGAATAAATCCAGCTCTGTGCATGCAAATACTACCTATGGTAGAAGATTTCAAACCATCGAGGGAACATTAGAGGAAACTAAACCCAAACCTCAAAGAAGTGGTTTGCCTCAAGGTCCTTAAACTCATAAAAGTTGTATTATATATCCCATTTTTTATTCTCAATGGGTCAGCCCAGTCCAAGTGGTCCCCAAAAAGGGGGGGGGGGACCACTGTCGTTCTGAATGATAAAAATGAGCTAGTACCCACAAGGACTGTTACAGGATGGAGGATGTGTATTGATTACAGAAACTAAACAAAGCAACAAGAAAAGTCACTTCCCTCTACCTTTCCTTGATGAAGTCCTTGAATGCTTGGCCCACCAAAAGTTCTTCTGCTACCTCGATGGTTATTCTGGGTTCTATCAAATTCCAATACACCCAGAAGACCAAGAAAAAATAACCTTTACTTGCACCTTTAGAACCTATGCTTTCAGAAGGATGCCTTTTGGGCTGTGTAACACACCCACAACCTTCCAAAGGTGTATGTCAACAATTTTCACGGGATTAACCAAGTCCATAATGGATGTATTTATGGACGGCTTTTCAGTTTACAGAGATTCTTTTGACAATTGTCTACTCAACCTCAGGAAAGTTTTACAAAGGTGCGAGGAAACAAACCTTATCCTGAATTGGGAAAAGTGCCACTTTATGGTGACCGAAGGTGTTGTCTTCGGACATCGAGTAAGTGAAAGAGGAATTAAGTAGACAAAGCAAAGATCGATGTCATCTCAAAGCTGTCACTGCCAAAGGACATAAGGGGAGTGCGAGAATTTCTGGGTCATGCTGGATTCTATAGAAGATTTATTAAAGACTTCTTGAAAATAGCAAAACCCATGACCTACTTATTAACCAAGGGTGTTGATTTCAATTTTGACCATGAATGCCTACATAGCTTCACAACCTTAAAGATACACCTATTCTGAGAGCACCTGACTGGTCACAACCATTTGAGATAATGTGTGACACCAGCGACTATGCTATAGGAGCGGTGCTAGGGCTAAGAATAGACAAAAAGCCCCATGTGATATACTATGCATCAAAGACACTAGATGAGGCATAAAAGAATTATACTACTACTGAAAAAGGAATTCTTGGCCGTCATCTATGCCTTTGAGAAATTTCATTCCTATCTAATTGAATTGAAAGTCATAGTATACACGGACCACTCATCCATAAAATACCTAATTCAGAAACAAGATGCAAAACCCAGACTCATCCACTGGGTATTGATGCTTCAAGAATTTGAATTATAAATAAAGGACAAGAGCGGGGTGGAAAATGTTGTCACTGATCATCTAAGTTGCCTCGAGTCTTAGGAGGATGACAATATACCTATTCGAAACTCCCTACCCGATGAACACCTTATGAAAGTTACTACCAGATTTCCTTGGTATGTCGATATAGTGAACTATCTAGCTACAAGAATTATCCACCCTTCCGCCTCTCACCATGATAAAAAGAAATTCCTTCATGATGTTAAGAAATACTTTTGGGACGAACCATATCTTTTCCGTCGATGTGCGGACAGACTTTTCCGTTGCTGTCTACCAGAAGAATATATTATCCCTATTTTAGAACATTGTAATTCTGGCCCTACTGGGGGGCACATGAATTCAAAGAAACCCACTCTCAAAGTTCTTCAATCTGGTTTCATTTGGCCAACGATAGCAAAGGACGCCCATAATTTCATCCAATCCTGCAATAAATGTCAGCTTTCTGGGAGTATATCTAAAAGAAATGAAATGCCTCTTACCTTGTGGCAAGAAATTGAACTTTTTGATGTATGGGGAATAGACTACATGGGTCCTTTCCCCTCATCTTATAGATTCTCATACATATTGGTTGCGGTGGATTATGTTTCAAAATCGGTAGAGGCTATACCTATCATTTCTTATGATTCCAAACCAGTTATCAAAATGTTCAAGGATATCATCTTCCCTAGATTCGGAATCCCTCGAACAATCATATCAGATGGAGGATCTCATTTCTTAGAATGAAGTTTTGAAGCCCTCCTAAGAAAATATGGAGTTAAACATAAGGTCACCATACCTTACCATCCACAGACAAGTGGCCAAGTCGAAGTTTCAAATAGACAACTAGAGGTCAGTCTAGAAAAGACGGTCAACAGACATCGCACAGATTGGTCCACTGATCTCCCTGATGCCCTTTGGGCATATCAAACTTCTTACAAAACACCAATAGGAATGACCCCGTTTCATTTGGTATATGGAAAGTCATGTCATATTCCAGTTGAACTAGAACACAAATCTTGGTGGGCCATCAAACAATTAAATTTCGATTTCAAAAGCGCTGGCGAGTATAGACTATTGCAATTACAAGAACTTGAGGAACTACGAATGACCACCTACCAAAGCTCTAGGATCTACAAAGAACAAACTAAGATGTGGCACGATGGACATCTCAAAAGGAAAGATATCATCGTCGGAGATAAAGTCCTTCTTTTCAACTCTAGACTTAAGATGTTCCCCAAAAAACTTCGCACAACGTGGTCTGGGCCATTCACTATCAAGCACATCTACCCAACTAGAGAAATCATCATTATTGATGAAAATGGAGGGGAGAGAACTGTTAGTGGCCACATATTGAAGAAATATTATACCCCAACTGACAAAATTTCAAGACAAACTTTTGAGATTCATGATCATGCTACATCAATCTAACAAAGTCAGAACTTCGTCGAGCTAGCGACGTAAAACCCAGGTGCTAGTTGGGAGGCAGCCCAAGAACTGAGTATCACCTTTTATTTATTTTATTTTTGATAATTTTCTAATTTCTTATTTTAGACCTATCACCTTTATCCAGAAAACATAAAAATTTACACAACATCCAAAACAAACAAAAAAATATAAAAAACAAAAACCTATTTAATCCCATCCTAACAGTTTTGAAACCGTTTGCATCCAAACGGTCTCGAAACCATTTGGTTCCACACGGTCTGGAAACCATTTGGATCCTTACGGTCTCAAAACAATTTGGGATCAATATGATCTTGAAACCGTTTAGACCCACATGGTCTCGAAACCGTTTGGATCCATTCGGTCTCGAATCTGTTTGGATCCCTACGGTCTCAAAACCGTTTAGTCTCCATACGGTCTCAAAACCGTTTGGACCCACACAATCTCAAAACTGTTTGGATCCTTTTGGTCTCGAAACTGTTTGGACTCCATACAGTCTCGAAACCATTTGCCCTTGAGAATTTGTAACGTCTCTCCTTTTTATTTAAATATCGGTTGACCCCCTCTCTTTTTCTTTCCTTCACTTCCTGAGATTTTCTCACACGTGAAACCCTGTTCCATTCACTCTGTCTCTCTTCTCTCACGCCCGCTATTCTCTTCCTCTCATTTCTAGTTCATTTCAACCTACTCGATCTGCTCCCCTGACGATACCACCATCGCGACACATCCTTCACCACCACCATCATCGTCTAAGCCGCAAGGTAGAACACTGCTACCACAACCACCATCTACCACTACCGTCGGTGCCGTTTCCACCGCTTCCACTGCAAATGAAGTTCCCGATTGCCGCTGACGCTATCATCTCCATCAACACCTTCATCGACGTCGTTCTTTTCACCATTTTCACCGTCTATTCACTGCTTGTCATCCCCGTTGTTTCATCTTCCTAGCGGTTTTAACCCAAACAGTTGTGAAATCATTTGGAGCCAAACGATCTTGCAAACTATTTGGAGCAAAAACCATTTGGAGCCAAACGGTCGTGACAACTGTTTGGACCCAAACAGTGTTGCAAACCGTTTGGAGCCAAACGATCTCAAAAATCATTATTTCACCCTTAAAAAAAATTTCATCCCTAAATATATTGCAATTCTTTCAACATTTCTTCCTCTTTAACATATATAATTTTCTGATTATAGAATGACCTCACCTGCAAAAGAAGCCATAGGAACTGCTGACCCTCCCTTTTGGACAAGGGAGCAACTACTGGAGGATCGCGCAAAGCTCCAGCAAATCGTGGACACCTACAAAAAGACCGGAAATGCCCCACCAAAGGTTGACTTGATCAAGGTCATGAATGAACTTGACCGAATCAACATGTGCCTAACCGAAGACCCTGTTGAAGAAGTGGAGGAGATTTCCTCCAGTGATGAAGGTTCGCAGTAAGCACCAAACTCTGAGGATGAATCCCCAGTCCTAAAGTCCAAAGGAAAAAGGCAGACTAAAGAAGCCGCCAAGGGACAACCATCAAAGAAAAGGGCGAGGAAGTAAGTTTGGCCCTCTACCGCAAGGGAATAGATCTTAGCAGGACATGATACCCCTTCTGTTACCTTTACTGCTACTACCACCATAGAACCAACACCTGTTGGCTTGTACATCCAAAACCTTCGAGATTGTGACAAAGCATTACGCCCAACAAAGTATGTCTACTCAAACATACTGAAGAGAATGGGGATTTATGTCAGAATTCTCGCCTTTCTCGACAACGCGAATATTTCAAAACTCTATTTTGTCGCAGAAACCTCTTATGTTGAGGCCACGGTAGAGTTCTTCACATACCTCAACAAAGAAACCATGGATGCAAAGGATAAATGGAAAGACTGAGGTGACCACAGGATGGTCAGCTCACTTTTTGGAAGCAAGGTTGTCTTAATCGAGAACATGCTGAATGAGATTTTCATCGACAACCAGGATCAACTGAAGAAGGCTAAAGCTGTAGGCCTGGACAACTCCTAGTTCAACAGACACAACTTCTAGAAATCCTTAACAGGGATTCCAACCTATGAGGCAAAAACTTGCAAGGCCTCTAACATTCATTCTGGCCTGGTGCGCACACTGCACAAAATCATTACTGGTGCCCTTTTCCCTAAGACAGCGAGTGGGAACGTTATTATCTCAGATCTCTTTATCCTATGGTCCATTCTCACAGGGTAGTCAATCAACATAGGCTGACAACTGATTCACAAGCACACAACTTATGCCCACGGGAAAGAAATCTGCATGGGTGGTCATATAACATCAATCTTGAAATTTCTCAAGATGGACAGACCGCTACCCAAGTGCATAGTGATAAAGGGTGACATCCTTACAAATGAATAGAGTTTAAAGAACTCATACATCAGAAAGGAGAAGGATGCTAAACTCCACTACATCTTCTGCCCCACCGTCAAAGCATCTAGGACATTGCTGCCGCTCCCAGAATTGGCAGATTATGACAAAGAAAAGCGTCTCTTCACTGAAGAGGAGCTTGTCAACCTAATAGCCTCAGTCAAAGAAAAGGTAGGGAAGACAAAGCAAAGCATCACTGCCCCCACAACAAAGCCAAAGAAAATTCCAATAACACGACCTTCAAAGATGCGCATACAAAAACAACAACAATCAGAGACGCCTACATCAAAGATCAACCCAGAGGCGGAGCCACCACACAGTGCCGAAAACATAGTAACCCCAACACCAGAACCTTTCATCTACGATCTGGATGTTGGGTTTGCCTCTAAAACCACCACTACCTTCCACCACTTCGCCACCACACCACCAACTTCTACCATTCCACCATCCATCACTCTTCCCCCTTTCTCCACAACAACGCCCAACATAGTTTCTTCACCCACATCCACAACATCACCCGCACACTCCGCCACACTCTTTTTCTCTTTGGGCATTCCATTCTCCACCATAATGCCTGATCTCACCTTCACTTCAACCACTTTTCCCTCAACATCCCCATTCCCATCCACTACCTCATCTACCACCACCATCCCGATACCGCTAGTGACTCCATCCACAGTCACCATGCAATTCGCGGGTCCATCACTAGTGTCTCTTTTGCAAGGCACTACCACCCTTCCACCCTGACCCCAACCAGCTCACCCTTCCATCTCTGGGGTCCCCTTTTCACAATTCTGTGAGGAATTCAGACGACAATTTGACGTCATTTGAAATCTCCTCACCGACCCTTCTAACATATTGTCATCTATTTTTTCTTGTGTGTAGGATATCGCTTCATAGGTCTCCAAGACCGACGAGCAGAATAATGCCTTACAAGGCATCATCGCAAGCATCCAACAATGATAGGAAGTAGCGGCCCAGCAAGTCAACCACATTGACAACCACTTACAAAACTTGCTGGAGTTGGCACTTGAGATGAAGGGCTAGTAAGACGCGTTGGCCCAACAAGTCGACAGGGTCTCTATGCAAACTCAACATTTGTCTGAAACCCTCCATGAGCTTTAGCAGCAGCAAACTACTTAAAGCACGTGCTTGGACGACATCAACAACAACATAGTACAACTCATCCGCCACCAAGAAGAGAACTCCAACAAAGAACTCAACAACCTTCACACACAAATAATCAATCTATACGCACAACTCCGCTCTACCGAAGCACTATATGTGGATCTTAAAGATAGCCACGACGTACTACTCGAAACCAACGAGCATTTGCAAGTGTCACTCGAAGAGCTGCAAGCAATCCATCGGCAGTGCAAGAAGAAGTCCATCATGAAGGCAGCAGCTAAAGCAGCGGATGATGATGATGATAGAAGTGAGGACGAAGATGAGGATTTGAATTCCTTGTCTAACTCTAACAACGATAGCTCCTCCTTAGATGATCAACCCGATGACCCAAGCAATGCTGGTGAGGGTACCAGCTGAGGGGCAGACCCCACAAAAATAGGACAGGTTTGAGGCCACCAAGAGGGTAGAACCAAACATCCCAAGTCCCCCAATAATAATGGCAATGTCACAACGTCATATGGGGACCAGTTCTTTAATTTCTCATCCATGGGATCATTGGTGGAAGCTGCTAAAGAAGCCACTTTTGCTAAATTTCAACAATGTATAATGGGAACCAGCATAAGCCCAGCTACAACAACAATTCAACAATCTACAAACTTCCCCCTAGAATAGGAAGAACCCGATATAGTGAGTCTCGACACAGAAGATAGACTTGACTCCAGCTATGATTTGTACAAAGATGAAGCTCTTCCTTCGTTGTTAGACAACAATGCGTATACTCCACTCCATCCATAGGAACTACCCCCGCCGCCACCTCTACCTCACATGATGAAAGACCTAGACATGGCAGCCATATCTACACTAGATGTTCAGGAAATCTTTATCCTAAACACTATTTTAGATGATGCCAAGAACGGGGGGGACATCATATATAACAATACAAAGACAAAGCACAAGTTGACCCGTGAAGATTTCTGTAATCTCCTTCGACCACAATTGGCGGTGACAACGTCTATCTTCTGCGTCCTACTTGTCAATGCTATAGAAGAATTCCAAAGCTCCAAGAAAGCACAGCTGTCTTCAACACTTCACTTGCCATGTCCCTATCTCTACTGTATAAGGACTTATAGGAGAAGTCCATAGAGCGGCTGCAGATTGGTCTAGCAAGGAGGGCACGCTACATCACCGTGCCCTTTAAAGTTTTTGGACACTGGCTGCTCATGATTGTCGACATCGAGGCACGTGACGCCAAGGTGTACAACTTCTGGTCCAGTGAACTAAAAGATGGGTAGATCAACTTTATAGGGTTAGAAGTCAGGGAAGCACGATGCATTCCTTTTTAGCTTCTCAAAATAATATGGGTTGCCTGCCCATTGCTTTGACATGGTTGGAATCAACCCTAGTTCCAAATTATCAACCCGCCAGGACAAACAATTGCGGGTTCCGGGGATTGTGCTTTCTGTACAATAATACACACAGAAGCACTAAATTGACAACTCCCATTTGCTGAGTTAGCAACAGAGGATAAGCACTCTTTACGAGGACGTTATGCCATGGAACTCATCTGCAATAGAAGATTCTTTAAGGATCCGATAATGGCACAAGACGACATACCTCAATATCTCTTCTCTTCTATCCTACATACGCAAAAGCATCCATATAGGACAATTCTAAAGGAGTTGGAGAAAAAGCAACAACAAACTGCCAAGGTCCCAGAACAATGCCAATGGGACCCTTATGCTTTCGATATGGCGGAAGACAAGGGGGGCATCAACTTGATAACAGGGGTCACCATCAACAGAGCATTCCAACCAATGGTGCCCCTATCTGCCATAAAACCAACGTTTCCAAATTTTGACCTTAACGCATGCAAGAGCCTCTCCGACAATGAACTCTGACTCATCATGTCTCAGCTACATGCAGAGAATGATGAGTTGGTTTTCCTGCAAGGAGACATTAAGGTAATGGCAGATTCTCTATGTGAAACTGTACAAATTAAAGGCTCTTTATCTGTGAGTGTGATGACTACGTACCTGTTTCTTGTAGCATGAGACCACCCTACGATTTATATGGCGTCAGCATACATGAAGGATAATCTATTAGGGTTGAAGAACTTCGGAACCACAGAGACACTAATTTCATATCTTCAACATACAACTCCAAAGTTCATCATGCTTCCTTTTCTACACTTGGACCACTGGATGCTACTCGCAACAAACCTACATGAAGGAACAACAATCATCTACAATAGTTTCGACAACCATTTTGATCCAAACCAAAAATAGTATGCTGTTACAACAAAGACGCCCACAGAGGAAGTGGCGAAGGACTTTGCTGAATGACTACACGATCTCCTGGGCAAACACACAAAGGTGTACAAAGAAGAACATTTTCACCTCCCAGCCTTCAGCCACAGATGTCCCAAGCAAATAAGAGAATCTAACGACTGTGGTTTCCACATCCTTTACTGGATGTATACCCTTACTATCCTCGGTTAGCACATGGAAGACATGAAGGACGAGGATTATCACTCTTTACGTGGAAAGTTTGCAGCTAATCTCCTACGATCGTATGGAGCAAATAAGGGATTAACAGAACTGTGATACCCTTGCCCATGTACTTCTCAACCTATCACCTTGACACTCTGAGGACAGAGTGGATGATAAGTTGGGGGGGGGGGTAGACTGGGCAAGGGTGAGGTATTATTTTCAAACCTTCTACTCTCCACTCTTTCTTTTACCTTTATTCTTTCGTACAATTTCTTTTCTTTTTCTGACAACTATTTCTTCTGATAATTTCTTTGATAGAATAACTGTTGTACATAAGTAAACATTCTTTTTGGAAAAGGGACACCCCTAGCTAAGTTAGAGACAAAGTAATCCTCACTTACATAAGTATCATTTAGGCATGTAATGGCAAATTAATAAATCACTTTCATACTCAATTCTTATGGTTTTGCTTCAATTCTGCATCAGACTCTCGACAGGTTAACATCCTGGCCGAAACAAGCTAAATACTCTCAAGGACGGGAGGGAACCAAGCAAAATCCAAATCAAGGAAACTCACAAGCGTACCACCAAGTATGAAACTGTAATAAGTGCATGTCAGGAAACCCTAAGAAACAATTTTCTTCTTTTCAAAAAGAGTCTTGGCAGCCCAAATAAAATCCTAAATACCCAATTCCTATGCCTGTGAACATATGAATAAAAGCCTGAGTGTTGAATAAAAACATGAGAGTTGTTCCATGCATAAGGACATATACAAAGAACCAATAAAGATCTTGCCCAGTCAGTACATTCAGCTGCCCTCACAAAGGTAGATGTGTCATGCCCAGTAGTGAGATCCTAAGGTCTCCAAGTATATGAAAAAGCTGATAAAGGACTCGCCTAGCCGGTACATTTAGCTTCCCTCACAAAGGCAGATATGTCGTGCCCGATATGTGAGATCCTAAAAGTTTAGATAAACCCTCCCCCACCTAAAGGGGAGTTACACAACAACCTTTATCCAACCCTCATACCTATCTTAGCTTTCAATAGGAATTTCAAAGAAGTATAAAAATTCTTAGAGTCGAAAATATGCATGGAATGTGATCAAGGAAAAGGTTGTCCCAGTGCGAGTTACATGATACGGAAGAAACCTAATATCCACACAATTTTCGACACCTGAAAGAGTTAGTGAAAGAGGAAGCCCCGATAAAACTCTAGGAGATCTCTAGTTTAGAATTGAAGCAAGAGTATAAAAATCTTCACTAAATAAGATCACCTCACCACTACATGCCTTAGCTCTATCCAGCTTGAGGAAAAGCTAGACTCTAAGTTAGGGGGGGGTGATAACCTCCCATTTTGTGATGTTATCTTACTAGTTTTTCTTAATTTTCCATACTCTTTCTTAGATAAATTAGATATAATCCTTAACTTTCTGCGTTATTATGAATTCACCATTAAACTAATATTTATCTCCTTCTTCTTACAAAAAAACCCAAAAAATTGCAAAATGGGCAAACGGTCTGGAAACCGAATGAAGTCCAAACGGTCCCAAGACCGAATGAACTCAACCGGTCCCAAGACCAAATAAAGGCAAACAATCTGTAGACCAAATGAAGTCCAAACGGTCCCAAGACCGAATGAACTCAAACGGTCCCGAGACCGAATAAAGGTAAATGGTCTGAAAACTAAATGAAGTCCAAACGGTCCCAAGACCGAACGAACTCAAATGGTCCCGAGACAGAATGAAGTCCAAACGGTCCCAAGACCGAATGAACTCAAACGGTCTGTAGACCGAATGAAGTCCAAACGGTCCCAAGATCGAATGAACTCAAATGGTCCCAAGACCGAATAAAGGCAAACGGTCCCAAGACCAAATAAAGGAAAACGGTTTGGAAACCGTATGAAGCCAAACGGTCCCGAGACCGTTTGATGCCAAATGGTCCCAAGACTGTTTGGGATTCCTTCGAAGCTTAAAAATAGGGCCTAAGGAGTCCTCATTTGGCAATCAACTTCTTGGACGCCCAGAGGCTACCCCAATCACTCCAGAGCTGTTCCATCTTCATCCTTCACCCAAAGGATGTCAGTTCAAGATCCATACTCCATCTTCAATCTATTTCGTCTCTCATCAACATAAGAAGGTGGGAAGTGGAGGATTCTTCATCAAGACAACCACGCGGTGTGAAGATAGTTGCTCTCTCCTCCAAGGGGTCGACCTTCCTCCCTCCTACGTGGAGATCATGCTTTCTCTCTCTCTTCCCGCCTCCTTCTTTTTTCTTTCCATGAGCGAGTAGTCTCATACATTAGGGTGCGGGGAGTAGCCCCGCTACCCATGTTTTCATCTCATGCATTGTTATTCATGAGTTTGCAATAGAGAAATACTATCTTTTTAGTTAAACATCAATCGTTTAATGAATGCTTGTTGCTTGATCACCAACTTATGTTATCTTTTATCTATCAATACGAATTGTCTATGTTTGTGCTTTTAGATTTGATTACTGATTGCATGTTAGTTCCTGATGTATGGAGTCACGATACATCTATTTCGATATCTAGGAACGTTTTTCATGGAGTGGAGTAAACTCACCTCCATCGTTGTACTTCCATACTATGAAATGGACTCAGTTGACATGTGAAAGTACAGCTTTGATGGGTTGAGGAACACACTTTATGGAGGGAGTAATGCAATGTAAGTGACCATTCATTCGGGAATGGATGGCATTGCAATACCGCCACATCTCTTGTAGTTAGTTATCTGAAAGGGAGTTAAGTCTACAAAGATACTAACTATTTAGACCCTTTTCCTTGCAAGCCATGTTATTATGATGAATGTTTTGATCCATGTGTAATGGTGGTGAAAATCGGTCACATCCTAGTGGTTTCCTAAACATCATTTACAACCTTAAGTTTACTTTCTTGCTATTTACTTCCTTTGCACATTAGTTTAATCACCAAACCAACTCTTGGATCTAAATATCAACTTTGAAGTAGATAAGTAGACTTACTGTGTTTTCCATCTTGTTAAACTCTTAACAAGACCGTTGTCTCATGGATTCGACCCTTAACTATACTACGATAAGACTTCCACATATCTTAGCATACGTGGGTGGAGATCTTATTATAGCATACACAAGGCTAAAATTAGAGACTTACTATCTCTAGGATTTTTAGTAGTGCACGCAACTCCACGTAAGTGGAGGCTCCATCACTTATACCAATCATCCTTTGTGCCATATCACATATACATCTCATAGAAACCATTAGCTAATAAATTCATCTTTGTGACGAAGTTAATATTATATAATGAGAGAGAGGATGCATTTCAACACATCAAACCTTTAAATAAGGCAATCAATGCATCATAAGTTCTCTAATTTGGGATTAGGCTTCATGCTTATTCCATATTGAGTTCTCAAGCATCATTCTATCTCAAATCTCTGACATTAACTATCCTCCATAAGATGGGGTGTATAAGGCTAAGAATTAGACAATGTAATCAAGTATGCACATTCGTATATTCATACTTACCGTGTTCCCTTTTCAAGATTCATAGCCAAAGCTTAATATTATTAACTATCTTCATACTATTCACAAGTTATAACTCCCAATTAACCCATTAGGTTAAAATCATGTAATTTAAGAGAAAGAGAGTATAATATCATGCTTTCTTTTCATACACACTCAATAATATGACCTATTCTTAGAGTTAAGGTCAATGGTCTTCATATATAGCCGTTTAGGGTTTTACCTCATGGTTACATCACCAAACCCTAAACACACCATTTCCACTTTGTTGGAACCAATTAAAGTTGAACAAAATTAGTTAGAAATGCATAGATTATTCTATCATCATCTCTAGGCATCACCATAGCATACATGTACATATGTATTACAACCCTGCATTATGTAAAAATGTTGACCATGCACCATTCATAATGTTTCATCATTTGTGACCCATACATTATTACTTCATACAAATCATTAACCACATATCATACTAAGGAAATTCAAACCTCAGACTACATAACTAAAGGGTTTCACTTCAAACTATCCACAAGGCACTTTTTAGGTCATTAGATGTATTTATATTATTTTTACACAAATGTTGTCTCCTTTTTATTCCAACAAGGATTATCACCACCCTTACATATATTCACATAGTTGTGTCATTAACCTCACCTCACAAGTTAAGATTATATGAAAAGGAAATATAGTAGACACTTGCCATGGATTATAAACTTTCATTAAGATGAGCACATGAGTCATATTCTTCCATGATTAAGGTTAGCATATGGTTACTCAACCATTTAACCCTATATCCATTCCTTCCCATATTGTTGGAGAGTTTAGGGATAAGCTCTTCAGTTAAGGATGGACCACTCATAGTAACATCATCCTATGGTGCACTAGATTTAGAATAAGAAATTAAGATTGATCATACATTATCCAAAACAACACTCTTCTATATCATGCATTGCTCATATATGTACATCATTGGGTATCTGAGCATACCTTTCAAACCTCATCATGTGATATCAATTTCACCTCATCCACACATGTCATCTTGACCTCATCATGGTGTGTCAGACAAGCTCATCAAAGTATATTGGTTTATACTACCTTGTGGTGTATCGGTTTAGACCATCTTGTCCAGGCATGTCAGTTTGGCAACACATAAGGTGTGATGGGTTAGCTACACTTGAGGTGTCAGATTAACCACACAAGAGGTGCATCAGTTTAGCACTCATGATGTGTATCAGTTAATCGCTTCTTAAAGGTGTGCCGGGCAACCACACTTGAATGTGTGACGGACAACTCTACTTGAAGGTGTGACAAGCAACTCTACTTGAATGTGTGACAATCTGTTAGGGTTAGGGTTTCAGCATGGCATCACGGTGCACTTCGTTAAGATGTATTAGGAAACCCTACATGAAAGTGTGTCAGCCTCTTGCTCAACTAAGGCATCATAGTTTGGCAATCAAAGCAAACCATCTCACAAGATACTACCTTGCTCATGACGGGCTAACAACCTCAAAGCATATCGATTTAGCAACATATCAGTATAAGCACATCTAGGGCATAACAGTTTAACCCCTCTAGGGAATGATGGATTAACACGCACAAAGCATGTCAGTTTATCATACATATCAGTTTAGCATCCCCTAAGTCATGATGAATTGCGACATGATGTGTTAGTCTATGCACCACAAGTCATGATGACCACTTACAACTTAGTGCATGTGTATGTTGACTTGTCATCTTCAACCTTAGGAAACTCAGTCACTAGTCCATCTACTAACATGGAAAGAAGGTACAAGATGTAGGCAACAACTTAAATGCAATTAGTTCTTCAAAATAGTTCTCTAAAGCACCACCAACCACTAGCATACGTGAGATAAATGATCTGGAGATGAAGAAGAACATGAGCATGTGAAGAGTGAAAATAAAAAAAGAGGGTTAAGAGTTACATAACCTGCCTCAAGAAGGTCTCCATCAAGGGTTCAAGCTCCATGATCAAAGTTCTGACACACATGTTCTCAAGGTGGAAGATAGTTCATCAAGAATCCCAACTCGACCTCAACATCACCTCAAGAAGAAGATGGTGCCAAGGTTATGATATCTCAAGAAGATAGTAAAGAGGGAGAACCACATCCTAATCAACCTTCATCCACGGTATGATCCATGTTCATGATAGGAAGAAGAAGATTAAGAAGAGAGCTCAAATAAATGGCCATCAAAGGAACATAACTCACCAAGATGGAAGTTAAACCAAGAATCACCATGAACAAGGAAATCAACCTCCCAAGCTCCATGGAGACTTCCTATAGCTCCTTAAGCTCCCAAGCTCATCTACAAAGAGGAGAGGAACAAGAATGGATGAAAGGGTTCACTTGTGTGAAGATTGAGGGGGTTATACACTTGAGGGAAGGAATACAGACCAAAGGAGAGGTTTCATCACCTTAGGATCATAGGTGACACTTGCCTATGAGAAAGGGGCCACACAAAAAAATATACAAGACATGGTGATAAGATCTAGGCTAGATCTCGCCCTCTTGGTCTCTTACCAAGGTCATTCCTAATATGCCAAAACTCTACACACTCACAAACTGATAGGGCATAACCCCACACACTCACAAACCAATAGGGAACAACCTCACACACTCAGAAACCGATAGAGAACGTCCCTACACAGTCACAAAATGATAGGCAGCCTTTCCAAGGTTTTCCAACCTGAGATAAAACCTCTAAGAGCAAAATACATCTCACTCATGTGCTCTATATATCACCAAAGATGTTACCACATAACCAAGACCCAAACAAGGTACCCAACTATTCCTATCTCCTCTAAATGATGCCAAGAGAGGGAAGGAACACTCTAGAGATGGTGAATTTCTAAAGGAAACAGTGGGAGGAAAGTAGGACTCAAAGAAGTTCAAGACCAATAAGAGAACATTAAACCTGAAGAGGTACACGAGAAACATAGAGAACACAAATTGTTGTGGAATCTCAAATTCCTCATGTGACACATGAACCTTGAAGATATAGTAATATATGCCTTGATCTAGATATATTTGGTTATCTAGTGACTCAAGAAGATGATGAGTCAGTTATTGATGATGATCCAGATTCCTACCTAGAATCTATTAAGGGTCCAAAATATGAGAAATGGCTTGAGTACATGAGATCTGAGATGAAATTCATGTGAACAAACAAGGTATGGACCTTGGGGGATCCACCTCAAGGGGAAGAACCCATAGGGTGCAAGTGGGTCTTCAAGAAGAAGACTAACGTGGATGGTAATGTACAAACTTACAAAGGTATATTGGTTGCAAAGGGTTTCAGACAAGTTCAAGGTGTTGACGATGATGAAACCTTTTCTCCAGTTGCCTTGGTTAAGTCCATCAAGATCATGCTTGCCATTGAATCTTATCATGACTATGAGATTTGGCATATGGATGTTAAAATGACATCCCTTAACGAGAATCTTATTGAGGATGTGTACATGACACAACATGAGGGTTTTATAAATACAAAGGATGCAAATAAAGTGTGTAAGATACGTATGACAATCTATGGATTGAATCAAGTATCTCAAAGCTGAAATTTTTGATCTGACAAGATAGTCAAAGAGTTTGGATTCAGTCAAAAGGAAGATTAAACATGTGTTTACAAGAATGTTAGTGGGAGCATCACTATATTCATCATATTGTATGTGTATGACATACCATTAATGGTATAACATACCAAAACTTGGACATATTATCTTTTTGGCCCTTTTCCAAGCTTTTCCTTTCCTTTCTATACTTTTTTGGCCTTGATCTTTAAATTGTGGAATTTATAGTGGTTTGTACATATTTGTTCAATAATTATACCAACGGAAGGTTTTATGCATAAATACCTCAGTGAAAGCTTATTTAAGGAACTAAAATGCAAAATCACGACTTAAGTGGAATAATGGTGAATAAATTCATACTAGAAGTGTAATGCTAAAAACCTTGCTTAATGTATTAAACAATCTTAGGCATGATAATTAAGTGCTCTAAACCTGAATATAACTTTTTGATGTGTTTTGAAATCATAAAATGAGCATAATTTTAAAATTTGGTTCAATTTGGATGTTGTTTGTGCAAGTTATGCAATTTTAGGTACATTCTAGAATTTTATGCAATTTACCTAATTGGGAGGTTTTCTTTGCAAATTATACATGCATTATATTACTTAGATATTCACTTAATATTATCAAGATTTTGAACCATGGGGGACCCAGTTGCACCTTGGTTTGAAGGTGTTTCTCTCCAAGGGCATTTTAGGGATTACCCTCTTTATAAATGAGCTTATCTTTAAAAGCTATCAACCAATTGGGTTATTTCTTTGATTGGAGGACGGTGGGGATGGCCTAGAAGTCTCCCTGGGATTTTAGGACCGAAATTTGATATACAAGAAGTCTCTATGAGCTGTCCACTTGCATGGCCATGAAGCCCTAGGCTAAGGATACATGGAAAGTCCCATAGACACCTCATGCTTACGTCTTCTTAATAAAGCCATGTCTACCCCTTCCCACCTCCCAATTCAAGAACTCTTTCTCTCATTCTCTTTCTCCTAGATTAGGTCATCGTTCCTACTATGTTTGTCCACAAAGGTGATGTCCCAAGGTAAATAAGAGTGCTTACCCTATGAAGAAGGCTCATAGGGTTCCAAATTTTCTCTATTTTGGTTTCTAAAGCTCCTTCTTGGTGGTTTTGGCAAAAAATAGTTAGTTTCCTCCTTTCCTTCCCTATTCTCATGTTGTTAGTCTTCCTCACACCTTCTTCCAGGTTAGAACCATGGCCTTCCATGGTGAAACACCACCTAGAACCCTTAAACACCTCTTCTCCATGTTCTTTTGCTAGGGTTTTTCACCTCTAAAGTGGAGAAGTACTTCTTGCTCGAGATATGAGTTTTATTGGAGAAACCAGACTCTCTAACTCAGAAACCTTGGTTCTTGAACCCATCCACCTTCCCTAGAGGTGTGTTTTATAACCCCCTTTTCATATATTTCTTACTACATGCTTAAAACTCATGCTTCTATGTTTAAAATCGATGATCTCCATCTCTATTTACCATGTTCTTCTAGGGTTTTGGTTTCTTGTTGTTTTGCCTTCTCTAGAAGATCTAGTTTGGTTGCCTATGCATCTCCAACCCTGGTCTTGGGTAAAATGGTGTTTTCTCCCTATCCCTCTCTCTTCACTTATCCTCAATCGGTTTGATGATGTGGCAATTTCCTATTGGTCCTTTTTGAGAAATTCATTACAATTTATTCCCTTGTTTTTTTAGCAACATAAAGATTAGGTTGTATTCATCCTGCTCTCTACTACGGACCAAACATTTGAAAAGTTGACATCTAGGTTGATGGTAAGCCAGGGGGGCACATCAGTTTGAAAAGTGAATGCAGAGCTAGCATGAATAGAAGAATGAGCAATGCAATCAGCTACATATTATGTAGTCTAGGAATGTGCAAAATAGAAGGTTGGCCGACATCATCATAAATCTTCTGATGTTGACACAGACGAGTAAGGAACATGGTTGTTTTGGATGCATCCTCAGTGGTAACGGATACTGCTGAGGTAGCATCAGAGAGAATGGTAGGAGCACACCATCCTTTGATTTTGCAAAGCTCCAGTGCACAAATAATGCCTTAGACCTAGGCTTTCCATGTCGAGCTGGCATGGCTGGGTGAACTGTGACCCAAGAGGAACCTGCCTTGGTTGTCAACAAAATGAATGCCAATCTCAGCAGGGCAGGAGTTGGCATTATTAGACATGTCAACAAGCATGATGATATTCCTTAGCACAGGAGTGCTCCTGGTGGGGGCATGCAACACGGGGATCGTAGCAGACATCATTGGAAGCGCAAGGATGGCTCAGGCTCTATCCTTGATGAAGGATACATGCTTGTTGAGAGGTAGATACCTTTGGTTATGGATGGACTCGTTTCTCTATGACTAGATCGCCCAGCAAGTGACCACGGGCAGGATGGATGCCATGTCAGTGCACGTGGAGGACAAGATATCATTTA
Organism: Alisma plantago-aquatica; assembly: GCA_963693085.1. Taxonomy (NCBI): domain Eukaryota; kingdom Viridiplantae; phylum Streptophyta; class Magnoliopsida; order Alismatales; family Alismataceae; genus Alisma; species Alisma plantago-aquatica. The sequence continues at coordinate 758,966,529 of OY856412.1, forward strand.
TCCAGTCATTCTCAGAAAGAAGGAAGAATGAGGGGTCTATGTGACATGCTACCCAAACCTCCTTGCTAGCATTGCAGTCCCGAAGAGAGTGTAATAGCGTATCACACACATTAGAGCATACTGAACAAGTTTCATCTACAAGAATATGACGGTGGGCCTTCTCTACTCTAGTGAGGAGTGCTTTATGCTGAAGCAGCCATAGGAACGTGCGAAGCCTTTGAGGGATGGGTAACTTCCAAATAGTAGTCCAGTTACCAGGTATAGGGGAAGCAGTATCATTACGAAGCCATTGGTAGGAAGACTTAGCAGTGAGCTGGCCATATGGCGATAAGGGCCATTGCCAAGAATCATGACCGAATGATGAATCTGGTGGGTAGATATGGTGAATATGAAGCCAAGAAGTACTCGACAAGTAGGTGTGGATGAAAGCCCAATCCCATCCATTATCATACATACCCATGGATGATACTTTGAGGTCTGTAAGGTCCACGGGTGGCACAAAACTAGGATCTAAGTCCTTGATAAATAGGCCATGTAGCCATCTGTCGGTCCATACATTTGTAGACTCGCCATTGTTAATGGTAATTGTTGAGGCATGCTGAATGGAGGCTATATGCCTCCTAATAAAGTCCAACACAGAGAAGCATGTTTTCTTTATTGGCGTGTCATTGTGCATGTAATTATCTCGCATAACACGGACCCATAGAACTTGTCTGTTGTTCATAAAGTGCCAGACGTTGTTTAGCATGAGAGCTTGTTTTTTTAGCGTGCATCTTTGATCCCCAAACCCCCGTCTGGTTTGGGCATGGTGACTTTCTACCACGATACCAAGGAGATACTATGGTGTAACTGACTTCTAGACCAGAGAAAGTTCTTTACATGTTTGTTAATGTCATCACATAGAGCAGGAGAATGTTGCACCGACTGCATCACGTAACTGGGGATAGCCTGAAGAGTGGCTTTCACAAGGGTGATCCACCCTGCAAGAGACAGCTGCTGGGCTGACCAGCTCATCATGCGATCCTTCATAGTGTCAACAATCACTGAGTGAGTAGACCGGTTAACCCAGTGATGGAGGATGGGGACACCCAAGTAGCGACCCAAGTCCATGGTATACTAGATACCCAGACGCCTACAGAAAGAAGCCAGGACCTGATGTGAGGTGTTGGGCGAGAAGAAGTAGTGGGACTTGGATGTGGATACCTGCTGAACAGATGCATCTGCAAACACTTGGAGGATGTTGTTAATAGTGTGAGCTTGTCCATATGAGGCCTTGGCAAAAAGCAAGATGTCATCAGCAAAGAAGACATGTGAGAGAAGAGGACCATGTCGTGAGAGGCGTATAGGTTTCTAGTCCCCTTCACCTATGGAGAGCAAGATGGCCTGACTGAGACATTCCATGCACAGGACAAAGATGTAGGGGTTTATGGGATCACCTTGATGTATGCCTTGTGAGGTTTTGAAGGACTCTAGGGGACAACCCTCTCAGAGGATCGAGGTACACCCGTTGGTAATAATTTGCATGATCAAGCTAACCAGTAGCTCTGGAACACCAGTTCTCTAGATGGTATCCTAGATAAACGCCCAACTCATCTTTTCTAAAGCTTTAACAAGGTCTAACTCAATATAAGCTAGCACCTTGCTACTATGCTTCATTCACATGGTGTGAATGACCTCCTGTACTAGTATGATATTTTTTGAGATATGCCTACTCAGAAGGAAGCTAGATTGTGTTTCAGAAATCCAATCATGTAAAAGAGGTTTGATACACTCCATAATATCCTTAGATATCATCTTGAAGCATGTATTGTTAAGGGATATAGGATGAAGGTCGTTGTAGGATTGAGGCTGCCTAGTCTTCGGAATCAAACACATATAGGAATCAGTAATGTGGTCATCAATGACTCCGGAGGAGAAGGTTTCTTGGACAGTGCGGACAAAGGAAGGGCCAACCTTGACCCAATTCTTCAGAACAAATGAGTTACAAATGCCGTCAGGCCCAAGTGCTTTATTGGGTTCCATCATGAACATGATATGCCTAATCTCATCAGTAGAAGGGAGTGTAGTGAGAGAAAAAAGTACATCATCGGCTTGGTGGTTGAAGGTACCACTAAAACCAGTGACGGTAGTACTGGTACGTGCATTGGGGCACGGGCTAGACATCAGGTCGATGAAAAAGCTCTGCACTAGCGTCTTTAGTGACGTGGAGTCCTCCACCCAGATTCCAGCCTTATCTTTGAGGCGTGTGATCTTATTGAACAGGCGGCGAGCTTTGACATAGGTGTGGAAAAAACTTGTGTTCGCGTCACCAAGGCTAAGCCAATTAATGTTAGCCTGCTGACGCTAGTCAACCTCTTCTTGAAGGAGGATGCTGCTATACTCATCTTCCAATCATTCAAAGGTGAGGTCAGAACTAACATGAGGTGGATTACAAGAAGATACCTGAATATTGTTAAGTTGGTGCAAAATCTTGTTCTTGTGTTTGTTGTTGGTTGTCTGACGCTTGGAGTCCCAAGCGATAGCGGCAACACAAAAGGTAGGAAGAGCATCCACAAAGCTCTTTGATGAATCCCATGATGTAAGAATATCTTATTTGAAGGTTGGAGTTGGCGACCAACTGTCCTTAGTGCGAAAGGACCTGGGACAATTGTGTTGATGTGAGGAATCATGAATGAGGATAGGGTTGTGGTCGCTATAGAGGCAAGGAAGCACAGTGACAAAGGTATTATTGGCCATATTAAGCCAGTTGTCATTTGTAATGACCCTGTTAAGACTTTCCAGAAGTTGTAGTCATTTGAAAGTGTAGAAGGGACCATTAGACTTGATGTCCACAAGACTAGTGTGCATGAGGAGAGAGTTAAATTTTCTGCTAGATCGACGATCAAAGGAGCACCCATTATGCTTCTCAAAAGTGTCCAACATGGTTTTGATGTCCCCTAGAACTGCCCATGTTCCAGAAATGGAAGTAGATATGTCTTAAAGGCGACTTCAATGACGATCACGTCTATAACGGTTAGGGGCACCATATATGAAGGTCAGGTACCAGGTATCATCAATGCAGCAGTGGATGAGTTGTTGATGGTTAAGGATGAAGTTAACAGAGCAGTGGGCATCATCCCACAACACCCAGATGCCACCAGAAAAGCCAATGGCCTAGACATGGTGGGAGGAAGGGAAACCCAATTGTTTGATGACATTATCAAACTTCGACCCACTAATACGTGGCTCAACAATGGCCATAATATGAAGCTTGTGTCTCCTTTTGAGATCTTTAAGAAGACGAATCTTTTTCTTGAAGCATGCACCTTATATGTTCCAATAGAGGATGTTCAGCATTAAGACACAAGAGGAGGTAAGGGCATGGGCAACTAGGAAATTGTCACACATTGGCCGACAGATTGATCATCTCCGTCCATGAAATCATCTTGTGGTGTCACTGATTCCTTGCTAAAACAATGGCACATTTAGCTTCTGAACCTTGGTTAAGGTTACCAACTAGTTGAGCAAGCCTTCCTTTTTTTCCATTCCCTACCAGGGCTGACGGTTTGGTAGACAACCCTCCTATTTCTAAGAAGGACACCACTGCCTCCTCCTTTCTCGCCCCATTGGAATAGGCATTGGGATTCGACATGACTAGTCCCTATGGCTGCAAAGCGGAAGAGAGGGTCAACCTCCATCTCCTTCGATCTACCTGCACAAGTGTCATCATTCAGCAGCATGATACTTCTGTTGTTGAGGTAGGTGTCGGTTTCACCCATCATGGCTTGCTTGGGTGGCACGACAGTTCTTACACTAGGTTGTGTTTGAGGCTTGGATTTTGCCATCTTCTTCTGTTTACGAGATTGGATAGTTTGTCACTCCCCTTCTGACATTTCTTGGACGTCTTGTGTGGGCAGCGGGGGTTGTTTCTCAGCAGTGTTATCTTGCTCATGAGAGGGCACCTCCTCCCTGGTCTTGTTGTCTATCTAAGATGTCATTCCCTTATTTTTGGTAGCTACACATTTCTCTAACTTCTTCGCATGGATTTGAGTTGTGTATTGAACCTCCTTCAGAAGAGAGGGGCACGTCGATGATGAAGGATTAGTGGGAGAGAAGGGAGTGATGAAGGTGCACACTTTGTCATCATGTCCAACTCTTCTGCACTTAATACAGACGGAGGGGATATTCTCGTACTCCAGTATGTAATGTTCACCATTAAGGTAGATGACTAGTCGGAGGGGTTTTAGGGTGTCGACTTCTACTGTGAGTTATGCAAACTTGCCATGATGCCCGGACAGTGTGGTGGTGTCAACCTTAATTGTTTTGCCCACAACGTCACCAATACTGGATAGGAATTGATACTGGTACAGATAGGCCGGGAGCTCGGGGATTCGGAGCCAAACCATAAGTTTCCTGGGGATGTGATCGATTGGACAGAACTCCGCCGACCAAGATTGGACTGACAGGTAGTTTCCAAAGATCGTCTAGGGTCCTTCAGCCATGGCTCGCTCAAAGTCTTCCTTGTTGCTGAGTTGGATGATAAAATATCCCATCTCTAAGTCGATCACCTGGAATTGCTCGTTAAGCTTCCACATGGACATGATGCGGTTGACAAGCATGGTGAAGTTGATGTTGATGCCGACTACCTTCACTACCACCGCAAACCTCCAGGGATCCAACAGCGGTGGCAGTGCACTTGGGTCAATACGGAAGTTGGGAGGGCTCCGTTGTGGTCAATATGGATGTCCAAAACTTTTAGGGTATTAGGAGATATCGACTTGAGAGTCCTTGGGTTTGCCCCTCCTGTAATGAAGTCCCAAAAGGAGACTGAGTTGGGGTTGTCGTCAGTAGCGCTGCCACCCTCGTCCATGGCATTGACGGTGTCTTGATCTTCCACACCTTCGAGTGGCGTCGAGTTGTCAACCTCAGAGCTAGCCCACACTTGGTTAGCATGCGGTTGAGGGTTGTTGAAGAAGCCACGACCTACACTACGACCTCCAAGACCACTAGCACCTCTACCTCTCATGCACACATCAATCGCCCAAAACCCTAGTCCAGAGCACCGTTAATTTATTCCCATGTTTGAAAATAGAAAGAAAATATGTTTTGAACTCAAAAACACATGCTCTTTCTATTAAAACTAGTTCCAAGGTTTGGTTTTGAGTTTTGTCTAATTTTTTACAAAATGAATTAAAAACCTAAAAACCACCAAAAATACACTTTAACATTTTTTTTTGGCAAAGTCAGGAGATCATCTATTCATCCCGCTCTCCTCGCGCAGGCAAATATTCAAAAGGAAAGGTACACAAGTTGCTATCAGAATTAAACGTGGTAGTAATACTACCATTACATATATCTATGATGTACCAATCAATAATCGCCTCCGGTGGCCTAGTATAAGAATAGTGACCAGATCTATTCCTTAGGTGGAACTTAGCTAGGCCATCAGTAGCTTTGTTGCAGTCTCTCTGTGTAAACAATAGTCGCCAGCCAGCTCTACTCTCCATAAGGCAGTGAATAGCATGACTTAACCTCATGTGCTTGGGCTGTGCACTCGGATCTTGATTCAGAATATATACAGTCTGCCGACAATCTGTCTCAAATTCCACCTGGTCTATGTTCAGCTGAACTGCTCTTTGCATTGCGTAGTGAATTGCCTGCATTTCAGCTTGCAACGCCGAGTCGACATTTACAATCCATCCATTTCCTTCAATCCAATTGCCTTTACTGTCCCTGATAATCATGGCGGCCGCAGCTTTCTTTCTCAACACTACTGTGTCGACATTGACTTTGAGTACTCCTTCAGGCGGACGTCTCCACTGCAAATTTGAGTTGTTGTTCTGACTGCATCGCCCTTCTCCGTCCAACCATGCTTGCCATGAACAATCAGCCTCCTTCTTGATGTAATACGACATGTGCGTGACAGGTTTGACTCTTCGGTCGAATACGTGGGCATTTCTGCATTGCCAAAGATACCAACATGCAATCATAAACATGGTCCTCAGGTTGTTATTTCCATTTAGTCCCCATCGCAGCCATTCCGCATGGTCTATTTTGAAGAACTTAGGCGGCATATCGCTTTGTAGAAGTTGTGTCCAGGTTTCCTTTACAAACTTACAATCGCGCAAAGCATGCACACTGGTTTCTTTCTCCTCTTGGCATCTATCACAAATTGCATTAGTAGCCATTCGCCTCTTCACTCGTCTACTGTTAGTGAGGAGTCCGTCATGTGCCAATAACCAAGTGAAGAACTTAATTTTAGCCGCAACCTTGGCCTTCCATATCTTCTCCCAGCAGCCGTCTACTGCCCAGTTTGTCACAGTCCTCAACAGTCGATATGCGGAGCTGGTTGAAAAAACTCCCTCAGCAGACTCTGCCCACACCACCGCATCACTAAGTCTATGATCAATGGTTGTATCTGAGGTGATAATCTGATTAACATACATACTTGGTAGCCAGTCCTTTAAGAAGTCAACATCCCAAGAGCCTTGCTCGGTGATGACACTTGCGACCTGCAAGTCTGTTAGGTCTGGGGGAATTTCTTTTAAGGCAACCTCGGCCAGGTAAGTCTCTTTAGAACACCATTTGTCGAACCAGAAACTTGTCTCCTTCCCATTAAGGAGTTGTTTGTATGAGTGCTTTTCAACTAACTCCTTTCCTGCTAAAGCTTCCTTGGCCAACATCGACCCATTCATGGGTTTCCCCTCTTTGTGGGACTTGTACTTAGGTGCCATAAACTTACACCATATCGTCTTCCTCTTATTAGCTATTTCTCATGAATTCTTTAGTAGGAGTGCTGAGTTCCACTCACGCATTGATCGAATTCCCAACCCTAGGAATACACTTTAACATTCATAACTCCAAAATATGCAAAACTGTATGATTTCTTAATCATAAAACCTAACTAGATCAGTGGTGATGTTTTCAAGGTCTGATTTTGAGGTTTGACGAAGGGTGATTTTTTTGGAAAATGAATTTAATGCATAAAATCGATAAAAAAGATTAAATATTAATCAACAACCAAAATTAGCATAAAAATATATTTTCTTGATCAAGAAAACCTAATAAGTGCATTGGTGAGGCTTTTAGAGTCTAAATCCGAGTTTGATGGAAAGTCTAAAATTATTGTTTCTATAGATTAATGTGCATTAGGTACTATTTTTTTTTAATATAAGTCAGGAGATCATCTTATTCATCATGCTCTCCTCTTGCATTCAAATTCAAAGAGTTACACATATAGGAATTATACTGCATATTAAACCTGGTAGTACTACTACCATTACATTTGTCAGTCTCTAGCCAACTATAAATAGCCTCTGGTGGTCGGATGTAGTGATGTGCACCTTGTTTGTTTCTAATATTATACTTAGCTAAACCGTATGCAACATTAGGACATGTTAATACATTGGAAATAGGCAAAGAGAAACTTGGACTCAATTAAAGTGGTGAAAGTTAGTAATTGATATCACTAAGAGAGGTATGTGCATTCTTACACCCTAAGTTTGGATATTTTCAAACCAAACCCTATATTTCCCAAATGGGGCTTTAATGAACGCTATTTCCTCTATTCATGATTCTTTTGTTGAATTGCCTCAAAATCAGTAATGATATTCTTTTTCTTGGGTCTTGTACCCCACTGCCATGTTTCAAATATATGATGCTTTTACTTGCCATGATTTCTTTTGTAGCATGTTGAATTTAGGGACTATTTAGATGTAGTAGTGGTACTTATGTACAACCACCCATATATAGGACATATATTAATTTTCCTTGGAAAATGTCTTATTCTCCCCCATAAAAATATGTGTAGGTGATTGGGAATGTATTAATTCTCCCCTCCCCTATAGGTTGAGGTCCGGTAGGTGCCTCAACCCTACTTAGTTAAGGTAGTCATAATTATCATGCATGCAACTCTTTTATTATATTTTTTTATGGAAAGCATCTATTTAAAAATAGCCTCATACTCTTGAAATCTTCATCTTATGACGAAATTATAGTCTTTTCTTTCATGCATATCCTTATCTTTTGTTCTTGTTCATTATTTGACACAAACCTTGTATTTCTCTCTCTTATTGGGTGATTTCCCAACCACCCCTGTTTAAATCGAGGTGTTGAACGTGACCAAGGAGAACATAGCTTCAACCATGGATCCAAGTCTTAGAGATGTTGCTTGGATATAGATTTGAAGTAGTTTATACTTCCCTCTACTTAGATCCTTATTTTGTATCATCCATGTAAACCTTTATGGGAGATTATGATGTACTTTGTAATCGACGTACTTTGTAATCTTTTATGAAAATTGAATATAGTAATTTGTTTAATTCTGTTGCTACACTTTGGTTGTTTTGAATACCATTTATTGAAATTTGAAAACTTTACACCTATTCCAACATACCTTTGAGTGTGTTCAGAATGGATGTTTTATTATTCAATTTTTTTAGTAGGGAATGGATACCCTCTCGGGTCCCACTCCTTACAGATGAGGAATGGAATCCCTACCTTACAGATGGTAAAGACCTGGATAGGAAATATATTCTCTATGAAAGACTTAGGTGAAGCATCCTATATTCTAGGAATCATATCTATAGAGATAGATCTAGAAGGTTTCGTGGCCTAAGCCAGAGCACATACATTGACAAAGTGTTGAAAAGGTTTAGCATGGAGAACTCAAAAGAGGAAACTTACCCATGTCTGATGGTATTAGTATCTCTAGTACTCATTGTCTTAGTTCTTGTGTAGAATGGGAGTGCATGACTAAGATTCCATATGCATATGCAATTGGATCTATCATGTACATAATGTTATGTACTCACCATGATGTCTCATAGCCTTGAGCATGACTAGCAAGTATCAGTCAGATCCTGGTGAATGTCACTAGACTCCCATAAAGAACATCCTTAAGTACTTGAGAAGAGCTAAGGAAAACTTTATTGTCTACAGTGGTGAAGAAGACTTGGTGGTAAAGGGTTACACCAATGAAAGCTTCCAAACTTACAAAGATGACTATAGGTCACAATCTGGATTAATGTTTTGCCTAAACAATAGAGTTGTAAGCTAGAAGAGTTCCAACTAAGATACAGTTGCAATCCTACAATTGAGGACAAGTATATTTCTGCATCCAATGCAGCAAAGGAGGCTGTTTGGATCAAGAAGTTTATTTTAGAACTTGGGGTGGTTCCAAGTATCAACGATGAAATTGAGCTATATTGTGACAACAATGGAGCTATTTCACAAGATAAGGATCCCAAATTGCATCAACATTCCAAGCACATACAAAGGCAGTTCCATTTCATATGTGAGATCGTACATCAAGGCGATGTGAAGAATGGTAGAGTACCAAGTAAGAGCAATGTGCTGACCCCTTGACAAAAGCACTTTCACAACAGAAGCATGAAGGTCATGTTAGATCACTTGGATTAAGTTTAGGGTGATTGGCTGTAAATACATGTGGGAGTATGTTGGTATGTATGACCATAGAGCCAATCATATGATGATTGAAATGACATATCCTATAAAAGATTTGATTAATAATAAAGGCAATCTTCTAATTTATTCTAATTTATTCAATTATGAGATAATGATGTAGCATAATAAATGTCTAAAGAATGATGTTAGTCTATGACATATGTCTTCCAATTGAGGACATGAATAATGAGATCATACGGGTGTCAAGAACATTCTTGTTATGTCCATTGTATATTTTATTATGGATGTCGATAGACATAAATAACACATAAGACAAGAGTGTGAGTTGTTTGATGATAGAATCTCATTAAGTCATGATATGTGATATCAAACCAAACACATAGATACTTACTAGAGAGTAGTGCTCTAGACAGACCCACCTTGAAAGTGATGCATGGTAACAATGATTGGCATTCTGAATCATCTCTCATAGTGAGGTGGTGATTGTGGATCATAGACATGACATCACTACACTCATCACATGTCGTTCTATGCACTTTGACATCATTCAACATGACCTTGAATAAGGGTTTCCATAAAGGTGGTGCTCGAGTGCATTGTACCACATGGGGATGACTATGAGTGATGTAGATGGGATTTGCCCCTCCTACATGAGTATTATATCATGTCCACTTGATAAGAGAGACTGAGAAATGCATGGCCATGCTTGTGTGAGTCAATATGTGATATTGAGATACATATGTCTCAGATAGTCTGCTCTAGTTCAAGGAACATGGATTGAATGTTGAAGAGGATGATGATTCAGTGCCTCAAGTTGAATTTGAATATCAATACTATAATTCCAATCACAAATTGGAGGTTGAAGTTGTTCTTCAACTCTTCAATTACTTGAGTAGCAATGATGTCTTGTTAGATACCACTCATTGCTTGTGATGTCATAAGTTAGTTATAAACATTCATTGCCAACGTAACTTGGAACTTACAAGGTCACGAACATAGGATACACATGGAGTAGGAGCTTACTTATGAATATGGTTTAAACTTGATTATTAAAGTGTTAGGTATTTATTGAAACAAGGTTGGCAATCAAGACTCTGAAATGATAGGTTCAACAAGTTAACTGATTGACTCAGATGTTTGAACTGATTGGTTTAGGTAATATATCAACCGTTTGGTTGATCAATTTGATTTGATCAAGGATTGATGATGACGTCGTGTTGTGCATTAATCTAATATTAAATGCCAATACAATTATGAATAGGAAACTTAGTGAAAAGACTGGTTCAAGTGTTGAACCGATCATCTCATGTGTGAACTAACCGACTCATGGTTGATAGGTTCTGGAAAATTCATGAAATTCCATCTCCTCAACTCCCGATTGATCTGGAATCCTGATCATGACCTTACTATAAATAGAGTGGTAGTTGAGGATTTCTAGAGAAACAACAACAAGCTCTAATAATTGTTGTCTTCTCTCAGTTTTGGTAATGTGAGAACCCAAGCACATCCTACCCGTCAAAGTGAGGGATAGAAAGGGAGAGACAATTGAGAAAGCAAGTCGACACTAGCACATTGACTAGAAGGGACAACTCCTTGTTCGTTCATCTAGAATGTTAGGATTTCTCGATGGTCCATGGGGACTACTATAGAGGTGAGGAGGTCATTACCACCCACAAGAAGGACACAGTCAACCTTCATCTATTGTGGTTAACTAGGAAGTTGATGTCAATGTCATGCAGGTGCAACTTGAAGAAAGGTGCACGCTACAACAAGGGATAGTTGCTAAACTTGCTCTCAGACCCGGTATAGACCTTGCAACCCTCATTCCCAGTTCATAGATGTTGACACAATCTACTGTCTAAAGGTAATATGGTAGTAAAAATATTATTTGTGTTGCCATATTCAATGCCATATTTCCCAGCACGATGTTCAGTCTTTATAAAAAGATTAAACTCACAAAAAAACCTACAAACCAAGATCTAGAAGTGATCAGGTTATATTACTAACTCTACTAGGAACAAGGAGAAAGAACCACTGACAGTAAAGGAAAAGTCTAACATAGATCCAAATGATGAGTATAGGTGGGAAATTGTCAAAAGAAAGAAAGAAGAAGCTATCACAACAAGAAACGTAGAAAATTCAATGATATACCAAAAATCAAGAATTTTTTGGTTGAAGAATGGTGATTCAAACATTTAGTTTTTCTATGCCTCCTTGAAAACCCAAATATGCAAAAATTAGATAAAGCTTCTTGACTAAGATGACTCACAGTTAAGGGAGGATGGAGAAATAAGTAATGCCTTCATGTAGCATTACATAAAGGTGTTCAATGTGACCAAAAGCCTCACCATTTTAGATAGTTGGTATAACATGCCTAAGCTCGAAACTCGACATATAGAACACATGTCTGCCCTTATCACAGATGAGAGATCTATAATATCCACAAAAATGCAAATGATGATAAGTCACCAGGTCTTGTTGGATGAACGCACAATTTTATAAGTCCACATGGGGCATTGTGAGGAAGGATCAATGTACTACCATGAAAGACTTTTTCCTCAAAGGGATGATGCTGAAAGAAGTAAACAAGACTTATCTTGACTTGATTATTGAAGTCAAACAACCATTGAAAATTTGAGATTGTCGTCTGATATACCTATGAAACTTCTTTAACAAAAGTTTTAAAAAATTATAGCCAACAGACTTAGAGTTGTCTTACCATCTCTTATTAGCACAAACCAATGTGCCTTTGTCATGGGTAGACACATTTCAGATGCTATCCTTATGGAAAATGAGCTTATCCAAGATTTCAAGAAAACTAATTCAAGTAAGAAGATGTGCCTAAAACCTGACTTGAATAAATCTTATGATAGTGTTGATAGGAACTATATTCTGTATGAAGGAGATGGGATTCCCTCCTTGTTGGATTCAATGGGTCAATGAGTGCATGAACACAACATCTTTTCAGATCCTTGTGAATGGTGCCCCCATTTAAAATATTGAAGCAAATAAAGGAATAAAATGAGGGTACATGATGCCCCCCTACCTTTTTGTTATAGGGATGCATGGTCTCGCAACTATTCTAACTAAGGCAATGGAGGATGGCATCATTTACCCTCTGAAGGTTGAAGACATGACTACTCATCTCATCTTTGTTGATGAACTTCTAATATTCTCCAATGTATAAGATAAAGATGAAGATGGGATCAAGAAAAATATGACATTATTCAAACAATTTTCATCCTTGGAGATAAATCTTGAAAAAAAATCAATTATTCTTAAGAAAAAGTGATCCAAAGCTCCTAAACGCATTATTAGGGATCAAGGAAGTAGAGTTCCCAGTAATGTGTCTAGGTGTGCCTTTTATTTGCAAGAAAGCTCATGAAGAGTATGCACTCTCTTCTCATAGGAAAAATCAAAACAAAATTGGAATCATGGAAGACAAGACCCTTATCCATGGCAGGTAGACTCGAACTCATCTTATCAACCCTACCATCCTAATGTAACACCCTCACCCATTTCCTAAAGATCAAGTATAGTTTCAAGAATGATGATTGCCCCCACATATCACCACTGGCCTTAACTGTGCACTTTGTCCTCACTTACAGACAAGGCAAAATTAACATCCCGACTAATCACCCATCATAGTACTACTTTAGGCTGAGAACACTTAACCAAAGAGTTATTTAGTGATGGGCTCTCTGAGAAGGAGGTGCACCTTGGTGATATGGGTAGTCTAATCACTCCTTTTAATATCATTTTATCTGAGGCCTCAAATCCTTGGACATTATAATCCGCACTTTGACTCTTGTCATCCTTATCAAGGCTCAACTATATGACCTGATAATCTATCCCCATTTCAGTGCATACCCAAATGGCACATGTACACCCAGCTCCCAACCACAATTACTAGTGCAAGGAGGCTCCATCAACTAGTATAACCCCTTCCAACATGCCTGGACTGCATAGATAAAAGACTAGAATGCCACAAGCCCAAGTGGGCCCCACCTACTAGAGGGTAATGGGCTCTGAAACCATTTGTAACACCCAGTCTCGTTGCCCAAAACTCAAGTAGAGTTTTAGAATTGACAAATGGCCCCACAGAACACCACTAGTATTAACTACGCGCTTTGTCCTCACTCACATGCATGCCATGATCAACTTCCCGATTGGTCATCCATCCTAGTACTACTCTGGGATGAGCACACTTAACCACATAGTTTTTTAGTGACGAGTTCCCTAAAAAGGAGGAGCATTGTGGTGATATGGGTAGTCCAATCACTCCTTTTAAGATCATTTTATCTGAGTCCTTAGATCATGGGATGTTACAACTACCACCTTTTCTGGTTTGGTGTCTTTCCTCTTTGAAAAGCTATGATGGAAGAGATAGAAAGGCACTATAGAGGTTAATTGCAGTGATAGAGAAGAAAGCAAACACATTCACACTATATCCTAGGATGTGATTTGTAGACATAAGAGAGAAGCTGACCTTGGCATGCAAAGAGTTGAAGAATAGTGCAAAGAATAGATGCTGAGGATTCTCTGGGACACTGCTAATATTAATAATTCTTTCTGGATCAGATGTACACATGAAAAATACATAAAAGAAGGATCCTTGTGGATGTGAAATATGAAAGAGAATTGAGTTTGGGTGTGGAGGTCCATCCTCAAATTCAAAGATGAATTCTTTCTATTAGTAAGGTATAATATAGGGGAAGGTGACTCAATATCCCTATGGAACGACGCTTGGGTCTAAGGTAATTTCTCACTCAATGTATTGAAGATTTAAGATCACTGATGATGCGAACCCGTTTGAACCCAACAAAGAAATAGAGTGACATCATCCTAAAATAACACCTGGACATCCCTTGTGTTCGTGGCTTAGAAGACTTGAAGATTACATGTTCTGACATTCAAATGGGAACAAGCGATGACCTATGTCACTTCAAATACCTGACTCAAATCATCCTAAAAGGGTCCTCGAAGATCTACGACACTAAATTTCCAGAAGTGGAATGGCCATGTTGGTTATAAAACATTAAGGCACCTCAAAGAGTTTGAGTGAGCTTCTAGAAGATACTACATGGGAAACTTACTATAGAAAATACCTTGTAGAGGAGAGGGTATTACCTAGCTTTGAGATGATACCTATGCATAAAAAATAATGAGTTGTTGAAACACATTTTATGGAACTATTGGTTTGCTATAGAGCTATGGTGTAGAGCTAGATCATTTATCTCTACTCTTCCAACTTGTACTGAAGATAATAGAAAGAGTAGAAAATTATTTCAATGTTCATTCTTTATCATATTTGGTTAAATAGGAATCATAATATTTTTGATGATATGAGCATCCATGATTAGTTCATGGAACAAAATTTTTAGTGATTTCAAAATACTTGAATAGATAGGTTTTTTTGGATCCTTGATTACCCTACTTGTAAATTTGTTGATTAAAGGAATAGAAAAATAGGACAGTTAATGATACAAAAAGTGATTATTAAAACATAATCCTAAAAATAATGTTTTTTATGTTTACTCGTGTCTTTTAGGGACACCAATTAACTAAAATAATAGTTTTATGGAGTAAATATAACATTTATGACCCCATTATTGGTAATATCATTTTGGAATTTTATTTCCATACTTCAAATATTTTATGAGATTACATATTGCTACATTGAATTGAAAATTTATTTCAATAATTGAAACATTGCATAAAATTATTTTTAATTTTATTGTGACTTTTTCTTGAATTTAATGCAAGGTTCGCTTAAAGGTCAAGAAAAAAGATATTAATGTAACATTCATTTGTTGATATATTTTTATGGTAGAAATATGGGAAAGAAATTTAGGTAACCCTAGAGTTTCAAGTCACTAAGACTTTCCTGGTGGTCTAAATGCTTTAATCATCTAGTGATCCACCTATGTACATGTTTTCAGTAATGTTTTTTTGGGAAATAAAACATTTCGTTTTGGTGATGATATTTTGTCAATATACATATTACGTAACAAGGAAACTATGATTTAAATTTTATAGATATTTACATTGTAATTTGAACATTATCAATTTTTCAAAGTCGCAAGAGTTTCAAACACACAATTTTTGGAGAGTAAGTTTGCAAATATGCCTTACTGGGAGTTGTTGTTATGACATTGTGAATCTTCATATTAAGTCCAATACCTAGTTATGACGATTTTTAAATTATAAAAAAAAATATTAGTTAATTTTGTGACTAACTCGGTATATCCGTTTGTAAGTTGATAAAAGTTTTTGTGGTCATTCAATGAAATTATTGAGAAAACCCTAATTGGCATGGCCTATTTTCCAAGTCATGTTCAATGTCTTTGAAGATATCAAATAATTAGTAATATAAAATAGTGATACATGGTCCTTTTCCAAGTCATGTTGAATTGGACTTCATGAGAGTAATAAATACCAAAAGAAATTAAATACAGGGATGAATACTAGAAACACCTCAATTTTCACAAAGTCAGAATGTTATGAGATGCATTTAGTTCAATATATGGTCAAGATCTCTCTCTCTCTCCTTGCATCTCCTAAACTCATAAACAAAACTTTTTTCCTCTCATGAATCCATGTTATATGAGCATAGTTTCAATGTCCATTAACATTTAAAGTTAGACCAACGTGGATTGAGCATATCAACCCAAATGAATCATTTTGAGTCAGAGGCAGATAGAGTTTATGAATATGGACACAATGACAACCCTATATGTGGGTTTTGCAACAATAGTTGTCTGCTTTTTCTATCAAACAAAGAACATATTTTTAAACAAACGTAAATAGAAAAAAATGAAGGAACCAAGTATATAAGTAGGTTAAATGGAAATACTTTAAAACTAACCACATATGTCTACAAGCTGAAGAACCCACTATTGGCCTTAAAAGATGGTTTCTATAGGCTTGAGATTTCAACCCATGGAAAACTATGTGCTACCAACTTCTATTGAATAAGATACCAAAAATCAAAGCATTCAAATGAAAATTTCCCCACTCAATTGCTTCCAATTTTAGGGTAGCAACCACACATGGCAAGTGTGCTACTAAGAAGAGCATTTTGGATCTCAGGTCTTGACTCTGGACTCTAAACTCCCTTAGCTCATCTCTCTACACAATCTCAATCGATTAATGAACACATAAACACAATTAGCCTCTAGTAACTAACTAACAACAACGCGTGTGGCCCCAATATTAGATTGTTTGCCGATCGAGTGACTTCTTCTTGCCTTGACTTCATCTATCATCTCTCTTTCTCAGCTCACCCTTTCTCCTCTTCACCTCTGACTAATGACTGACAATGCCATGTGTGGACTTGCTACATGAATTGTTGGACTATTGAGGAGTTTCCCATCCCCTCTACTACCTCCATCGACCTACTTCCCTACTTAGCCCGTCCCCTTGACTTCTTCAACTACACTGACATACAAAAAACAAAACCTATTCCACAGTGCCCGGATCATTGCCAATCAAGGAGTTTCTTGCCCCCTCTACCACCTCCATCTATTCCCCTTCTAAGCTCCTCACATGCCCTTCCTCATTGCTTCTCCTAGTGGCTCTACTTTATTCCCTAGTTTTCCTCCTTCATTTGATTCCCGTATTTCGGCTCCTCGTCTGCAATGCTCTATGTTTTAGTCCAATTTTGCCTCCTATTATTCCTTACCCAATGCATATTTTGTTCCCCTCATGTGTTTCTCCTTTTAGTTTTCCTAAAAAAGATGCATCTCAGGAAAAACCAACAACTTCTTTAGAAGAAATCATCCAACAACATTGCTTGGTTTTGACACTTAGGCCCTGTTTGGTAGGACCAAAAATCAACATGTTACTTTTGTTTTTCAGGAGTTTATTGATGTTTTTTTTTTGGTTCAATGTAAAGAAAAGAAAAATCAGAATCAGAATGCTCTATTTGGCCCAAATTCACGGGGTTCATACCACCCCCAAAAAGGGGGTGTTTGGGGGCTTCGTGTATATAAGGCCATCTGCTTTATATTTAACTATCGAGCACCTGGAAACCAAATAAAAATATATAAATTAAGCATGTTAGATCTACCTTCTACCAAATATCTTGCTTCCATTTAAAAACATTAAGTTCAAAAGACATATTTTCTAATTCATATTTGCACACCTTCTACACTCTATCAAACTAGCCCCTAGATAATAAAAAAACATGCAAAGCATAGTTCACAACAAATAGTTTGTATAACTATTTCAACTAGGTGACTTTTTCTTTCAACTGAAAGCAGGTGTTGCCCCTTATTCCATTATGTTAGGTGTTGTAAAGTGTGAGTAGACATCTATGGGATAAGTCTATCCTTCATGTTTTAGGATAGGTTTGCTATTAGAGTTGATATTGTGATGGTAACAATCTTAACATATCTATGATTAATATTTCTTGATGAATTATGCTTTTGTGATTAATTTCTAAAATGATAAAAAGTACATTTAGGATAGTGTGGATGTGAATAATGATCGATTAAAAACAATTGTGCTCCCTATGAATGTGTCACACTTGTTTGTGGTTGATGTAGCAAATTGAACTTCTGATGCTCTATTTTTATATATAGCGGATGATAAGAACCTTTAATGTCTATATAACCAATATTATCTTCCTCATGGTTGTAAGGATCCAATCACATGATGCATTAAAATTAAAAAGATGCAATAAATTAGATTCATCTTGGCAGCATCTTTGTCACACAGTTTGTTTTTAGTCATTAAGATAAATTTCATAGCATATATTATCATTTTTATACAGTCTAGATGTTAAAATGATGATAAGTCCTTTATGGTATTTTGGGTTACATGATCAACAAACATTAGTTCAATTTGTTTATTATCTATCTTTTATTGAAGATGATAATCTTGGTATTTTCATATGATGATAATGTTCATATATCAATATATAATTTAGAACTTATTAAGTTTTGTTGCAATCTTGTTGGTCGATCTATGATCAGATGGTAGTAGTGGGTGGGAACCACAATAAGTGGACCACATCCAAGTGACCTATTATAACACCCTTTTGGGATGCAATAGGACTTAATGAGTAGATGAAAATTTTAGAATGGGACATGATTCTTGTATTTGATAATTTCCGTAGAGAGTAAAATTCATAGCTATGTCGGTTGGCATTATCATATCCTTAAACCTTTATGGCCACCAGGGCACCAATTTATAACCAAATCATACGCCCAACACTAGGAATGGTGGTATACAAGAGATACTTTTAGAGTTATTCAGTTTTTATTAACTTTTCATGGTTTTTGCGATGCCTAATGAGACACCCCTCTTTCCATTCCCTTTGTCATTTGCTTCTTTCTTCATATCCTACTATATAGCATTATTACTCTAGACTTTTACTTTTATAGTGACTCTTCTCATAGGATCATTTTTTCATAGCCTACAAAGGAGAATTCCCAGTTCCCTCCTCCTCCTTTTGGATTATCTAACATATCTCCCTTCAAATGTTGGGGTGGAAACGTACAAACATATCCAACTAGTTATTCTTGTAATTGAGTAGTGCAACAATGGCATCTACATGACCTATCTAGATCTTCCCCGCATAGATAGATCGATATACCCATTGTGATTGCTGAACTAAGTTGTGTAGGTGGAGAATTTGAATAATGGACATTTTAGGATCCTAGATTCAGATGTTGAACACATGACCTTGTTTGAAATGTCTTGATATTATCCATCCTTGAGCATTGTTCTTAGATATTCCACCTCTTTATTTCTAAACTACTACTACTCTTGATGCACACTTACTCAAATGTCTTCTGACTATTTTTCTACTTAACCTTCCTCTCACATCTCTCTATTTTTCCTCTCAAAAACTCCATTTCCCTTTTGGTTATGATGTTGTATATGTTTCTCTTAATGGAATAATGTTGATATTATCTCCCAACTTATTAATTAAAATGAATCTAATTATTTACCCCTTATGTTTTGGTTCTTGTAGGACAGAAAAATGTTTTTGTTGAATTCCAAAGGTATAAACTCTGCTCATGCCAGTTCATTTACATGTAATTTTCACACACTTTTAACTCTTGATATCCAAAACTCTACAAAAAGGAAAATGCTTCCTATTTTTGTCTTATCATCAGTGATGCTTTTGCTTTTTTATACATATTCTTATCTCTTTCTCTCTTTTCTATGGGAACCTGAGCAAGAAAAAGTTCATTATTGATTAAAATATCATGTTTTGTGATTCCATTGAATTGCATGTGGTCCTACTCTTCATCATTTTTTTGATTCATGCTTTAGTTGATCACATATTACTTTTACATAATATATATTATTATTTAATATATAATTAAATGTCATATTATTCTAAGTTATTAGTATAAATCATTATATTGATTTGAAGAATAAGATTCAATTTGATACACCAAAGTTTGTTCTTGAGTTGGATGTCACAGAACTCAGCTTAGTCCATGAGAAGTCTCATTATATACTATGCTCCACCACTTTAGGATATCTGACACAATTGTGTAATTAGCTGTCTTCCATGGATGTCTAAGGAAGATTAGATGGGCCAAATTAGATTTTATTAGGTCCTGTGTCAAATTAGGACTTTTTTTCTTCATTTAGGCCTAATTTAGAAAAGATAGACATGATTTTGCTCAATTTAGGTCAAGTTAAGGAAAAGTATGGGAATTTAGCTGTAATTAGATCTGCTTTAGGGGAAATAGATATTTATGGGTTTGGGACAAAGGGTTTGGCATGTGGGTGATATGATATATTTGTGTGTAATTTTACTATATTTCTAATTATATATGTGTTTCTACTCTAGTTACATGGTGCTTTGCAATGTTGTTACATGAAGATGCAATATGAGGACCCTAATGTAGATGTTTTTATTACAGTTACCGATTGGTTGTAGCATATTCTATAAAAGTATATTATTAGTTTAGTTGATCTCTATACCAAGTTCCATCAAAAATCTACATCAAGGTCCCCAAGAACCTATAGGTCACCATTTAGCCAACATATATAAACCACAAGAAACAACTAAACATCCCACCCAAAACTATATCTAACACCTGTCACACACACATATATCTCTGTGAGGTATATCAATGGAAGGAAATAGGGAGAGAACGATAAATAGAGGCTCCACATGCACAATTTCCATGGAAGGAGCTTCAACCACCAGATACCAAATGTAAGTCCACACCAACATCCAACACCGCTCCACCTCAATAACCAACACCATCTCACATCACCAATCAACATTGTATCCACTAAGAAACCATTGAATAGAAAGATACCCAAAAATGTTCCAAAAACGCATCACTCCGACAAAAAAACACCAGTAGCCCACTTCGTCCACAACTACCCCTATAGTATATTTGATGACCTTTAATTAAAAAGGAAAACCCTCAAGGGAACATCTAAATAGGCATGCACCCATGATACCAATTATTGGGAGGGTGGAAGCAACTATCAAACCACTAGATATGTTAACCAATGAGAATTCCATCCAACACTAACGGAAACAACCTCATAGGCTATGGGTCGTCATAACTTCCCATGTAGAAGTCCTCAAGGTCCACTTTGCTATCTACATACTAGATGTGTCGTTCTTTATCTAATTATATTCCATCATCTCTCAAGATTCAAATGTTGTTTTGTTGCCTTATGTGTTCCTCATAACGCTAATGTTTCTACCAAATGCCATCGTGGTAGCTCTTACTCCATGACTTTGTGAAAATGAGGGTGGAAGAGCTGCATTTTTCAATTAAACCCTCTATGTGCCTATGTGGGAGGATCCTTCATCAACCTTCCTTATTGAGGAAACCTGTTCTGGTTGCACATTAGGTTCAATCACAATGAATACAAGGTTCTCCACATTTAAGGAATCTGCCAACACATTAGTTTTCTTTGATCAGTAGGGGGATGCAGAAGAGGAGATCAATAGGGATCATTTTATGACCTTTAAAACTATATAAGGATAGGAACACCCATTCCTACAAGATCAACCACTTCTGTTATGTGATCTTGCATTTGATATGCTTAAGATCAAGTGTAATAGTTTCTAGGACATTTTCAAAATCTTATTTCCAAATTTGAACCAAGGAAACTTTGTTTCCTGCACCAATGTGCTTTTGCCTGTTTCCCCAATGATATATTCCTCATGTGATATTCTTCTCGTAGAAATTGCATTTGACATATATAAATCCATTTACTTCACCTCTTATTTCATTATAGTACTTCTGTCCCTAGATTACTTCTAGAATTTTGGGTTATACTTCTCCATAGTATGTTTGTAATGTAGATTTATATAAAAAACTGAATAATATAAGCAAAAAAATATTATTTCATACATATAAGAAGGAATTAAGGTAAAAAATGTGAAGGAAAAGGGTGAGTATTCATGTCTTTTATATATCTACAAGGTAAAAATCTCTGAAAGAGGCAACCAAGATTCTCCTTTAAACATTTGCAACTGGTGGAGCTCCTTAACATGACCCAAGGAGAAACATCTCTTTGATTCCCTTTACTACTACAAACCAAAATAGGGACAACATGAAGTCGAATGATATGGTCAAAACAACACACAACCAATTGCAATGGAGTTGACCAAAGGTGGAGGTCTAAGGATAGAAGTGCTACTCTCTACTTTTCTCCCTAGAGTAACTAAAAGGCATAATGAGAAGTATCTAGAAAGAACGCCTTTCATTGAGACTTTGGAAGGATGGATATTAGTTTATTTTTTGCAAAGAGATATTTCATTTCTATTTTTTGGGTTGGATTTGGCCCCCTGTAACTGGGCTCATATTTCAAGAAGGAAACCCATTTTTCTGTCAGATAAGGGATATCCCCTCAACTACACCTCAATACCTCATTTCCACTTTACACCTGTTACAACCCCAATTTTTGGGTTCATATTGATTCAAATGCAATTTCTCCAATAAATTGTATTATTTTGAAATATTATGATTGATGTGTAATAAGTGGATTAATTTGATAATGTTTCCTTTAAATGTATGATCTCATAGATCCTATTGAGTTAGTGAGTCCAACAAAATAAAAAGGAAAGAACATCAATTAATGCATAAATGGGAAAAGAAATTGAGATAATGATGAGAAATATGAGGAATTCTCTACAAAGTGGCATGATTGGACATCATGGATTAGATTTGAATCCACATGGTTTCTAATGGTAAAAGGAATCCAAATAAAGTATATAAAAGAGTAAGGGAGAGAACATATGAATAAAATGTGCCTTACTAAGTAATAATTTGCATATGAAGAAAAGTCTCTCACACTTGCGAAGTTGAGTCCCAAACTCAGAACACAAGTAATCTAAGTCATTGTTGACTTTCTCCAAAATTTGTGATCAATGGATAAGCATTTTAGGAGATATGAATTTTGTAAGTTTTCCTAAAGTGAAGAGGATAACATTAAATGTCATAATTATTTCCAAATCAATTTAAGTTATTTTTTGGATTTTGTTCCAGCGGGTGGCATGATAGCCATTGGATCCGAGATCCAACAGTGGCTACATTTCTACTAAGATCAGGAAAGGGGAACTTTAAGTGGAATTTTCCCGATTTTTTTCCTCTGCACACATTTAATGTGTGAGCCTGGGAATTGCTCCAATAGTTTTGGGAGACCAATCCAAACTAAAAGACCCCCTAACTACTGTTTCTGTGATGGATTGGGTTTTCCCCAATTTGGCGCATGAGTTATCTCCATGGACAACTGATCCTGCAGGGAAGGGCCTATTTAAAGGTTCACAGACCCTGTTTGAGGAATCGAGGGAGTAGGCAGAGACTGCGCACTTACCAGGGAGCTCTTTCTACATCCAACTCCTTGGCAAAAACTCTACTCCTATGTTTTTTCTCCTCTCTATACGCAACACGAGACAAGATGTTGTCCTCCCCCTGCGAGTCATCTCCGGCGAGTTTGAGAGATGCCATAGAGTCCGGTGAGACCTGGAGGAGGCATACTCACCCTCGCTCGATGATTTACTACCTTGAGGCACAAAGTCAATGGGTTGGTTGACTGTGTGATAGCCTATTCAGGAAAAGAACTGGGTGCCACGTGAGGAAGGATAAGATTAAGAACTAATTGACCTTTTTGCCCCAAGTGCGACTTAATCGACATCTACCAGAGTGAGGGTAGAATTGGTCTTTCACACAAGACTTAGGTCCTTCCCACGTGGAGCGAGATGCCTGGATGGCCAAAGCTGATTAGCTGAGCCCAACCACATGGAAAACAAGGTAAAAGCCCTCCTCTATGACATGGCTTGTTTTTATTGGTTGATTAGTAATTAATCTTCTAAAAAGTATAAAAATTTCTAGGATGCTCCGATGAAAATAAGTTATATATGAAAGTCGATTAGAAAAATATGTAGATTGTGATAAAAATATAATTGAATCCTAAATCTGTTCAAAATTCAAAAAGTATATAAAGTTGTCACCTTTAATGCTTAAATGAATAAGAAACCCTAATTTTTATGTTAATGAGATTTAGTAAAGTGCTATAGATGATTTAAGTTGATATTAACATGCTTTTAATAAAAATGATGTTTTAGATCTAAAAGGAGGATCTTTGGGCTTAATTGGTTAATTTAGGGTTTCATATGTATAAAGTGCATTAATGGGCTTAGAAACCCTAATCTTGGTAATTATGAATTTTAATGAGTTATATTTTGAAATCCTATGTGTGAGATAGAGTTAGGTTTATCCTAAGCCTAATTAGGGATAAAGGAGCCTTAATGTGAATATTGAGTAATTAGGGTTTTGCACATAGAAATGTTGTTTTAGGGTTTGGTTAACCTAAAAAGGTAAAGTTGAGAAAATAGATCTAAGAAACCCTAAGGAAACTCTAATTCAACCTAGAAACCCTAGAAGGCATTCCCAAGTCAATAAAATGAGTTCATGTTGAGTATGTAGTAATTAGGTTATACATGCTTTTTTGGATTCTGTTGTGCTTGTGTGATTGGCTTGTTTGGTTGCTTGGATTACCTAATTGGATTGGACTTTGCATATTTCCTTTGATATCTCCAAATTAGATATGTGGTTATTTTATGATTACTCACTTTAGTTTCACCATGATTTCTGAGGTTTCATCGATTGCGTGAAAATAACTACTCAGATGACTTTATTTTCTACAATCCATAAAGTGACTATGATTAACACAATGTAAATATATATATGACTTGCCCAGACCTACATACCATCTATGGATGTAAGATAAGAGGATCAAGCCCTAGAGGGAAGGTCATAGGTGGTCAATCACCAGAGGGAAGACCATAGGGCACCTAGAGAGGTGACCCATAAGGTACCAAGTTCACGATGGAGAAGGTAGCCTAAAGTCCCTTGTAAGGACTAAACCCTAAGAGGGGGTATCCCAGAGGATGAGTAAAAGTAGTTGGGAAGTTATATTGAAAATGTAATCTTGGATTGTTAACAACTATTTGATGTAAATAGGTTGTTATGAAATATGTTCATGTTATTGGTTGCCACCACATACCGGTATATTCTTTATACTGAACGACATTTTATTTGTCGATGTTTTAGGAATAATTGATAAAGGACAAATAGTAAAGTGATATTTTAAGAATAAATCTAATTAAAGAAAGGAGGATTTAATTAGATAGAACTCTACATTGGGTAATTCCTACTTTTGAAAGGTATGTGAAAAGTAAATTGTTATCATGCTTTAGGCTTAGTCTTTGGTAAAAAATATTAATTATTTTAGATTATTTGCAAAACCATTGATCCTGTTTTGGGATATCGACTCTTTCTTCTTGGTATTCCTTAATTGGGGGTTACTTTTGAAAGGTAGAATTCATTAATTATTTTTATCTTTCTTTAAGCCTAGTCTTTGGTAGAATTTATTAATTATTTTGATCATTTGCAAAACCATTGATCCTATTTTGGGATAGTGACTCTGGCTTCTTGGTCTTATTTAGTTGGGGGTCATAGGGAAGTGGGGTCAGTACAATTAATATCAGAGCATAGTATTTCATTTAATCTCTAATAATTATTAAATTTATAGACTCTTTAGAACCCAAGGGTTTAGTTTGGGGTTATCAGGAAGTGGGGTCATTACAATTGGTATCAGAGCATGATTTTTTCATTTAATCTCTAATAGTTATTAAATTTTACAAACTCTTTAGAAACCAAGGGAGTTACGATAGAATTTTCCAATGATGGAGGTGTCTAGAAAAGGATCACAATCTAGGGACTGGTAAGATTTTCCTCTGCCCCATTATTCAGTCTACAAGGACTCTTGGATTCTGTGTGACTTCCTGGCTAAAATCGGAGGATTTGACTCGAAATAAGATACCTCTAGGTCTTCTCTCATCTGTCTTCGTCCCCTCTCTGTCCCATTCATTGAATTAATTTAACATATTAAGGTTTCTCTCTCTCCACCCCCTCCCAAGTTCAGGGTAAGAATAATAAGGATTAAGGAATGCTCCACCAAATAATAAACAACATGTAATAAAGATGACATGGACATAAGTATAAATGATGAAACTTAGACTGAGATTAGTTACATGCTTAGGTTGCATGGCCCGTGTTGCTGTTCCCTTGGATACCCCTCAGGTGAACACTAAGTTTAGACAATATTATAGGAAGATGAGGAGAGGGATAGTCATGGAGGAAGAAGCCTCTAGGAAGAGGAAGAGATCTGATGCATCCGCTGAGGATGATGCTCAACCCAAAACCTTAAGCGATGGATAGAGAAAGAGAAGACATGATGAGTTGGACATCATAGTTGACCATACATGTATGTATGTGGGTTAGAGATGGATGCTTTACAATAGAGGTTTTGAGTATACATGAGAAACATAGGCTATGTGTGGTTGTTTGACCCCTAGTGCCTTTTGGTGACCCGACCTTGGGCGGGTCATGCCTTTAAGGGTGAGGGACAGTTCCCTCATTGAGAAGGTTAGTGGTGACCATATAGGAACCCTAATGGGCATATTAGACTAGAAAAGAGGCATGCACCTACATAGAAGTGAGTGGAAGCAAGGCTGGCAGTAGGTGTTAGAGCTAAGCTGGAAGGGTTATGCCTGATAGTTTATGAGATAGGCATGTAGAGCTTTGGATGATCTTCATCAGACGTAGGTTTTGATAATACATTTCACCTAGGTAGGGATAGAAGTATACCCTTAAGAGCTTGACCCATCTTCTGAGAGAGATCCTCTAGTGGTAGGACCAGTTATAGGGCTAGCTCTAGAGAAAGGGTGAGACCTCGATGAAGAAGGTTGGGAACCTAGACTATGAGACATGGGGAATCACGAGAAGGTTTGGTATGATGTGGCCTAGAATGGATGACCCTAATAGATGTGTGGAGTCGCTCCATGAATGATCCAAAGAGGTTTTCATCCGTTAGATAACTCTAGAGGAACCAAACCCTAGGGAAACAGATGAGGCTTCTAGTATAGATATATAGATGATATAAGTGCCTACCTTCTACATGTAGGAAGGAGAGTTCCATAGACCCTGAAGGGGAATGATATGATAACATGTTGTGAGGCCTCACACCCAGTTGGTTGTCCTTGGGTATGACTCTAAGTGTTGTTTACGTGGAAGAGGAAGTATATGCCCTATCATGTATGGGTTTGGTATATGCAACTGAGCATGCAGTTTAAACACCCGATGTATAAGGGGTGAACCTAGGATTCCTAGACGAATGTTGGGAAGTAGCAGTACCTGGTGCACATAATACTCACGAGTTTGAGTGAGTTCATAAGAAATTAAGCGTGCCACCCCCCATGTATTAGAGTGAAAGGAAATCCCCCTTGAACTGAGGTTTATTATTGAGGAATCACTCACACAGGTTGGTAACATATGCATGTATGATATTGGTCGGACCTTAAGGAATGATGAACAAGTTTGTCTTACCAAGGAACTTAGAATGGTTTAATAGGTTTTCTCCTTACTAGCTACGTGCTACGTGCCACCCCCCATGTATTAGAGTGAAAGGAAATCCCCCTTGAACTGAGGTTTATTATTGAGGAACCACTCACATAGGTTGGTGACATATGCATGTATGATATTGGTCGGACCTTAAGGAATGATGAACAAGTTTGTCTTACCAAGGAACTTAGAATGGTTTAATAGGTTGTCTCCTTACTAGCTACGTACATAGGTAGCATGATGGGACTTATGCATATACATGATGATGCAGGCTTTGGATGCAAGGACGTTTTGTGACCTCTATTACCATCAAGTGATAGTTTCTCCTATCTTGGAAAAGGACCCTTTGTGTAGAAGTGAACACCATTTATTGTCTAGGTTGATATAACCTTAAAGGTCACTTATATGGGTTTGAGGTGATAAGTGTAAGACAACATAATAGGAGTATGAATCTATAGACCCATGTGTGACCATATCTAAGGGGCATGATGATATGTTGCCATAGAGGTGACTTCTATGGGGTCAGACTGAGTTAGGTAGGTCACCATGATTTCTATGAAGGGATGTAAATCTAACCACGATTTCCCAGAGAGATGATGGAGATTCAGGTGAGGATTCAAGTTTGAGGTGTGCAATGATAGAATCCTAAGTCAATATAAAGGCCAAGGAGGGATAAGACTGATGGGAGTAGTAGTTGTCTGTTACCTGGATGCACAAGACCATAGGGTCGGGGGGTAACAGCTACCTTTGTCTAAGGACCATGGGTTACGAGGTTGACCACCTTCATGATTTCATGGGGCCTAAGGGGTAAATGTGAGGGGCATTCCCCAGATGCATAAGGGAAAGATCACCCCAAAAGTACCGACACCCTATAGACCTTAAGGAAATGGCTAAGGATTGTACATATGAGTGATGTTATGACCCAAAGGTGATGGGAAAAGTCTTCCCATGGGTGTAGACACAAAATGAAGATGAGCATGGTGTGGAATCATGAGAAGTATGTCACAACTTAGAATGGAAAGTGAAATGGTGATGTGTGATGCACCATCCCTACTCTTGGAACAGGATGAACTTTGTATTTGGGTTGCAGCCAAATGCTTATTTCATTTTATTATGGGTGTGAGAGATAGGATAAATGTATTCCATATACTAAGGATAAAGGTGATATGACTTGAAACCCTTCTATGATGACTAAGGATGGAAGAAGTACCACACCGTTTTGAGATTATATTGGATATATGATATGAAAGCATAGATGAACTAAAGTAATCATCATATGAGGACATACTTGTCAAGAGCAATTTGGTTTTTTAAGAGTTAAAGATCGAGTTTGATAACAAAGAGGATGGATGTAAGAGTTGAAAGTCTTCTTAACTCAGATAGACCTAAACCTGAGACAAGGATGATGAGTGGAGTATATGAAAGTTTATGTCTACACCATCACCTAGCATATAAAGAAGCTAATGCGGTAACGAGATATTCTCAGTTGGAAACAACTCAGGTGTACATGTATCTTGTCAAACCAATGGAGAGAGTTGAAAGTGGTTGCTAGGTGGACCCTATGACCATTAGAAGACTAGACATGTATGGATAACATACAAATACAACCAGACCTATTGGTCGAGTTGGTGGTTGCCCAATTAGCCAGACGAGAGCTTGATGAGATAAAAGGATTTCTATAAGAACCTCAGATGCTCCTCTCAGGAAAAGTAGCTGGTGAAATCCACTACCACAATGTTTTAGGGTTTCTGAGGATTCGCCCAGGAAGAATCATGTCGTGTAAGAAGCTCATGATTTTAAGTACACCCTAGTACTACCAAGAAGATTAAGGTTTGTAGCAATATCTTAGAGGTTAGGAATGAAGGGGTATATACAAGCATATATGGCTATATATCACACATAACAGAAGATGAAGGATGAATACCAGTTACCTAGTGGATTTCTATAGAGGATTGGAAATTATCGAGTGGAATGGGAGTTGATCACCATAGACATTATGATGAGTCTCCTCGAGACCGAGAGGGGTCATGATGCAATATTGGTTATGGTAGATCACCTTACTGAGTCTTCACTTTTCCTTGCCTGGGAGAGCATTGCCAATATGACAGATATAGTTGAGCTATAAATATTGAGAGGTAGTTTTGACTACACAGTGATCAGAGTTAGAAATTTCTTGATCATGGCCCTAAGTTTTCTTCCATGTTGTGGAAGTAGGTACATGAAGGACTAGATACTAGATTGAAGATTAGTACAACATATCACCCCTGACTGATGGACAGTCAAGAGAGTATGGTCTAGACTTTAGAAGGTCTGATGAGAGCATATGTGCTCATTTGGGATGGATTGCGGGAGTAGTACCTACCCCTAGACGAGTTTGTTTGATATCACAGCTACCACGACCAGTATTGAGAGGTATGAAGCTCTTTATGGGGGGATGTGTCGGTCATAGCTTCACTAGGATGATGTCAGTGAGAAGATCAAGTAGAGGTTATAGAAACCATAGTTCTATGATGAGAAAGTCACTTTGATCAAGCAATGACTGAGAAAGTCTAGGATCGAGAGGAGTTGCGTGGTGATGCAAAGTGGACTGATTTGCAGTTCACCGTGGGTGAACATGTGTTGAAATCTGACCACTCTGAGCTATCTCTAAGAATAGAGGAAAAGTTGAGTCCTTGATACATGAGTCCATTTGAGATTATGAAATGGATTGGTGGAGCTACTTATGTTTATCCTTACCCCTCAAGATAATATGACGTATTATGTTTTCCATGTATCCGATCTAGAGCACTATGTGAGGTACCTAAGCCATGTGCTGAGCATTAAACCTATTGAACTCCAAGGGAGGTTAACCTACCCTGAGTCACCTATGAGGGTATGAGATACCAAGGTGAGAGAGAGATCAAGAGTAAAGAATAGAGATGATAATGATTCTTTCGAAGCACGATGGAGAGGATGAAGCCACATGGGAGCTGATGATGGATATGGAAAGTCTTATCCTGAATTATTTGTATATTTGGTGGAATTTTGAGGGGAAAATTCCTATAACAGGGGAAGGATGCTACAACCCCAATTTTTGGGTTCATATTGATTGAAATGCAATTTTTCCAATAAAATGTATGATTATGAAATTGTATGATTTATGTGTAATAAGTGGATTACTTTGATAATGTTTCCTTTAAATGTATGATCTCATGGATCCAACTGTGTTAGTGAGTCCAATATAATAAAAAGGAAAGAAAATATGAAGAAAATCAACAAATGCATAAATAAGAAAAGAAATTGAGATAATGAAGATAATGATGAGAAATATGAGGAATTCTCTAGAAAGTGTCATGATTGGTCATCATGGATTAGATTTCGAATCCACATGGTCTCTAATGGTAAAGGGAATCCAAATAAAGGATAGAAAATATGAATAAAATGTGCTTTACTAAGTTATAATTTGCATATGAAGAAAACTTTGTCATACTTGCGAAAATTGTGTCCAAAACTTGGTACAAAACTAGTTTAAGTCATTGTGGACTATCCTATAAAATTTGGTATCAAATAGATAGGTAGTTTAGGAGAAATGAATTTTGTAAGTATTTTAAAAGTGAAGAGGATAACATTAAATGTTACAATTATTTCCAAATCAATTTAAGTTATTTTCTAGCTTTTGTTCTAGCTGGTGGCACGAAATTTGTTGGATCCGATATCCAACAGTGGATGCATTTTGATTGAGATCCGGAAAGGGGAACATTAAGTGGAATTCTCTCTATTGGTTTTCTCTACAAACAATCAATGTGTGAGTCTAGAAATTACTCCAATAGAGTTAGGAAAGACCCCTTGTTTCCACCCTTCTCATGAGGGATTGGGTTTTCTGCAATTTGGCATAGGAGTTATCTCCATGGACAATCGATCCTATAGGGAAGGGTCTATTTAAAGGTTCGAAGACCCTATTTGAGGAATCGAGGGAGTAGGCGGTGACTCCACGCTTACCAGGGACCTCTTTCTACCTCCAACTCCTTGGCACAAACTCGACTCCTTTATTTTACCTCCTCTCTATACACGACCATGGGACAAGTTGTTGTTCGCCCCCTACGAGTCATCTTTAGTGAGTTTGAGAGATGCCATGGAGTCTGATGAGACCTGGTGGAGGCATACTCACCCGACGCTCTGCTGTCTTAAGGCATGAAGTCAATGGGTTGGTTGACTACACGAAAGCCTATTTGGGAGAAGAACTGGGTGTCGTGCAAGGAAGGAGAAGACTCAGAACTAACTAACCTTTTTGCCCCAAGGGTGACTTAATCCACATCCACCAGAGCAAGGGTAAAATTGATCTTTTGCATAAGACTTGGGTCCTTTCCACATGGAGTGAGCTGCCTAGATGGTCACAGCCAATTGACCGGGCCAAACCACATGGAAAACAAGGTAAAAGCCCATCTCTATGATGTGGCTTGTTTTGATTGGTTGATTAGTAACTAATCTTGCAAAAAGTATAGAAATTTCTAGGATGCTCTGATGAAAATAAGATATATATGAAATTTGATAAAAAAAAATATGTAGATTGCAGTAAAAATATAATTTAAGCCGAATCTATTTGCAATTCAAAAAGTGTATAAAGTCTTCACCTTTAATGCTTTTATGAACCAAAAATCCTAATTTTGATGTTAATGAGATTGAGTACAGTGTTATGGATGATTTAAGTTGATATTAACATGTTTTTAATAAAAAGGATGTTTTAGATCTAAAAGGAGGATCTTTGGGCTTAATTGGCTAATTTAGGGTTTCATATGTATAAAGTTCATTAATGGGCTTAGAAACCCTAATCTAGGTGATTATGACTTTTAATGAGTTATATTTTGAACTACTATGTGTCAGACAGAGTTAGGTTGATCCTAAGACTAATTAGGGATACATGAGCCTTAATGTGAATAATTGAGTAATTAGGGGTTGCACATAGAAAGTCCTATTTTAGGGTTTGGTTGACCTAAAAAGGTAAAGTTGAGAAAATAGATCTAAGAAAACCTAAGGAAACCCTAATTCAACCTAGAAACTCTAGAAGGGATTCCTAAGTCAATAAAATTAGTTCATGATGACTATGTAGTAATTAGGTTATACATGCTTTTCAAGATTCTATTGTGCTTGTGTGATTGGCTTGATTAATTGCTTAGATTACCTGATTGGATTGGACTTTGCTTGTTTCCTTTGAGATCTCCAAATCAGGTATGTGGTTATTTTATGATTACTCGCTTTAGTTTAATGACAATTTCTGAGGTCTCATCGATTGCTTGAAAATAACTGCTTGGATGACTTTATTTATTTTTGCAATGTATAAAGTGACTATAATTATCACAATGTAAATATATATGACTCGCCCGAACCTACATACCATCGCTGGATGTAAGATATGAGGACCAAGCCCTGGAGGGAAGGTCATAGGTGGTCAAGTCCCAGAGGGAAGACCACATGGCACCCACAGAGGTGACCCATAAGGTAGCCTAAAGTCCCTTGCAAGGACTAAACCCTAAGAGGGGGTATCCCAGAGGACGAGTAAAAGTGGTTGGAAAGTTATATTGAAAATGTAATGTTGGATTGTTAACAACTATTTGATGTAATTAGGTTGTTATGAAATATGTGCATGTTACTAGTTGCCACTACATACCAATATATTCGTTATACTGGCCAACATTTTGTTTGTCGGCGTTTTAGGAATACTTGAAAAAGGACAAATAATAAAGTAATATTGGAAGAATAAAGCTAATTAAATAATGGATGATGTAGTTAGATAGAACTCTACATCAGGTAAAGTTCCAATTCCTACTTTTGAAAGGTATGTCAAAAGTAAATTTTTATCCTACTTTAATCTTAGTCTTTGGTATCATTTATTAATTATTTTTAATTATTTGCAAAACCATTGATCCTATTATGGGATAGCGGCTTTGGCTTCTTGGTCTTCCTTAATTGGGGGTTACCGGGAAGTGGGGTCGTTACAACACCTTTATAAAAAAGTGGTGCCCACCCCAACTTATTGGTTTAAGACACACAAATCAAGTTTCCTTAAAGACTACTTCACCATAAGGCATATTCCTTGAGTACCATGGGACATTAGGTCCTTTAAGGATCTTCATAAGTCATTTTAAGGGCTGACTTGTTCAAGTCTGGTTGAGATAAGTTTGGTCTTTATTGGTTCAAATTAGGCATGATTTAGTTAAGGTTAAATTGGTTTGGCTGAAATTAGGTCAAATGTAGGTTGGATTTGGACACATTAGGCCTATTTTTGCTCCAATTTGGCTCGATTTAAAGAAATAATTTTTATTGTCAATTTTACATTTCCAAGTAATGCAAGTTAGTTGTAATTTGATGTTTTTCATAATATGTTAGAGAATATTAATATATATATATATATATATATATAATGGGTGGGGACATAATTTGTAAGGAGTGAACACAAACACCTTGTGGCTTATGCCCGATTGATGAAAAAACACCTTATTACACCCCATTTAATATGATTTTTTATTGCGATTTTCTTCTTACAAAAATGGGATTGATAGATTGTATGACCCGCTGATGTTGTGGTCTTAAGTACTTGTGAATAACAAATGTTTTTATGTTTTGTAGTTATTCATGATTGAATATGAGGGAATATGGACACGACATGGAGACTAGTGGTTGAGTTATGTACATAACATGCATTTTTTGTCTTTCCAATGGTTTGGTATTTTATGACAATTCTATGATAATACAATACTTTGAAATGTAGGCAATGGGGTAAAAAATATAGATCCCTCTTCTGCTTCGGATATGGTTAGGTGGTACTAATTCTAGGCATAGTCTCATTAGGGGGCATGCAGTCTAGATATGCAGTAGCTTAGGCTCCACATTTTAATTGGTTACATGATAATCCAATGTTTACCCTCCAACACCCTCTCTCACTATTGTTGTGGTGAAACGTTCGAACAAATCATCATTAACTAAGCAAAAGCTATTATTAACAACGGATTAACAAAATCACTAAAAATTAAAATCTTTTGCAAAGAGATCCAATTCCAGGAAAACTCTTAACATCAAGAACTAAAGTATTATATATACATTTTGGTCCACAAGTACACACCATGTACCATATCTTCTCGAGGATTACATACATCAATTGCTCTGTTAAGTCTACACATGAGCAACAAAAAACCTCGAGGCATTCAAGCCAAGATCTCAGATCAATTATAAAAACACTAAGTACTGAATCCTAGGACCCGAGAGTACAGAGACGACACATAGGACTCATATCTACAAGACCTGACGGTCAGTATCTCCACCTGAGATGTTACTGATGTCCCTGATACTGCTGTCCTTTTTCCTGCTGTATGATTTCTACCTCTTCGTCCGCGTCCACCTAAAAATGTTGGATCCCATGGGGGTGAGACAATTGAAAAATTGTCTCAGCGAGAGATATAACTCTCCACCAGAAGCATTATTATTACAGATAAACATTATAAAATAGAGAAGAGGATAAGCAGTTTAGAATATTCTCATCTTTTATAGAATTTCAACTATATATGATAGAGAAGTAAATCATCTATTCTCTTTATAAGGAATAGGAGGAACATGTATATCATTTATCCATCATACTACATCAACATCTCAAGCTTATCCTGTGATACTCATTATCATGGTATGTCATCCATGATTCATTCTCATTTCTTTCTGTTGGCCTCAGCCAATCTGCTAACCAGATATTGAATTGTACCATCATGTGAGTATACATCATCATATTCTATTCAGGCATTGGACTATGCCAATCCTATTCAACCATTCCAGACATTGGACTATGCCAATCCTGTGCAAACATTCCAGGCATTGGACTATGCCAATCATGTGCAAACATTCCAGGCATTGGACTATGCCAATCATGTGCAACCATTCCAGGTATTGGGTTATGACCAATCCTGTGCAACCATTCTAGGCATTGGACTATGCCAATCCTGTGCAAACATTCCAGGCATTGGACTATGCCAATCCTATGTAAACATTCCAGGTATTGGGTTATGACCAATCCTGTGCAATTATTCCAGGTATTGGGTTATGACCAATCCTGTGACATTATTCCAAGTATTGGGTTATTACCAATCCTGTGCAATTATTCCAGGTATTGGGTTATGACCAATCATGTGACATTATTCTAGGTATTGGGTTATTACCAATCCTGTGCAGTTATTCCAAGTATTGGGTTATGACCAATCCTGTGACATTATTCCAGGTATTGGGTTATTACCAATCATGTGCAATTATTCCAAGTATTGGGTTATGAACAATCATGTGACATTATTCTCGGTATTGGGTTATTACCAATCCTGTGCAATTATTCCAGGCATTGGGTTATGACCAATCCTGTGACATTATTCCAGGTATTGGGTTATGACCAATCCTGTGACATTATTCCAGGTATTGGGTTATTACATATCCTGTGCAATTAATCTAGGTATTTGGTTATGACCAATCCTATGCAATTATTCTAGGTATTGGGTTATTACCAATCCTCTGCAATTATTCCAGGTATTGGGTTATTACCAATCCTGTGCAATTATTCCAGGTATTGGGTTATTACCAATCCTGTGCAGTTATTCCAGGTATTGAACTATGCCAATCCTATGCATCATCATTGAATACCACATCACCTTTACTAGGTATTAAACCTTAGCCAAGCCATCATACTTATTTACATCCTTTATGTAATTCCATTATTCCTCATATCTCCTGTTACGACCCCATCTGAGCTTAACTGGTAAACTAGGGTTTACCTAGACAATTGCATAGATTAATTGGAATAATCATTCTTGAAATCTAATTAATGACGATAACTCAATTAGGATGTTTTAACTATGATAAGAAGTCTAAATGTTCTTTTGTCTTGAGAATTAGGGTTTGAGAAGCATAAACCCTAATCGGCCCAAAATAGGGTTTTGATGATACATGAATGCATAATTTGATAAGTAGAATGTCTCACTAAATGATTTTTAGTATTTTATGTGTAACTCTGATTTACTTAAAATTTGGATATGATTTGGATATATAAAATGTGAACAACATTGGAAAATATTAGAATTTTTGAAGAATGTTCTGACCTGTTTATTGGTCGAGTTTCAAATTCGACCGATCACATTTTCAGATTGATATAACAGTGTGGTAATTGAATTTTATCTTTTTATTTCTATATCCAATTGATCTCAAATTTTAACTGTACTTGACAAACACAGTTTTAGACACTTTTTTAAATTGGCATAATTTTTGGATGACGTTTGATCTCTACAGTGAGGGTGTCGGTCGAGTTCTGTGCTGGCAAACTCGACCGAATCTGCTGCAGACTGCAATATAGTAGTGCACTGTTCTATTTTTAATTATTTATTGGTAACTTCAAATGATCTAAAATTTTAACTGAAGCTTTATAGATTAATTATAAACAAGTTGTTAAATTCCCATAATTTTTGGAGAAGGATTGATCTCTGAAATAAACCAATTACAATAACTTTGTATAACTGAATATTCAGCCAATATAATTAAAGTTGAGTGTTGGGTCAATATGCAATTGACCCAAGCAGCTCAAATTGACTTATATGATCGACCACACACACACACAGCTCTCATTCTTCTTCATCCATCCCAGAGAAACGAAAATCTAGAGAGAGAGGGAGAGTTAGGGCTTGAGTGGAGAAAGAGGAGGAATTGCTGACCTAGGGTTTTGCGGTCCGAGGAATGGTGAAATCAAGTAAGTTTGGATCCTTTGCATAGACTTTTATGGTGAATCTTCTCTCTCATGTAAAGATTCCGTCCATGCTCTGATTTGATCCCAGATGATGTCGAAATTCCCTCTTTTCTCACCCTTTCTTCATAATCCCTCATTTTCAAGGTTTCCTAGTTGAATGGAAGAAGAATTGGGAGATTTGCTAGGGATTTGATATGAGTTCGAGATTCCCTGAGTTGAGCTACAGTTTTGAGGTGTTTTCACACCTTAGGGTGAGTGGGTTCTTCCTTTAAACAGTATAATGCACGAAATTTGATTATAGCATCCAAATCCCTAATTGCTTGGTATGTGATTCTAAACCCTGAAATGTCCGTTTAATTTAAGTTGTTGCAATTTGATATGATATGGATTCCTTCTCTGTTTGAATGACTCCTTGATGGTAGATTCACATCAGAAATGTATACAACACATCCTAGAAAGGATGCTTTCCAGATTTATACCATATGATGTAATTAGGGTTTAACCTAATTGAGATATCTCTAGAGTTTCAACCTTATTAAAAAGGACTAGTAAACTTATAAGTGGTTAGGATGTACCTCATGGATTACCTTATTTGAATTTTATCCTTGGTGCATGATATCTCAGTGAATAGCATGGAAACCTAAATTTAGTTCAATTTCCATGGTTTCATACGTATATCGATTGTATATGATTTGTTGAAAACAATCTTTATTTAGTGAATGCTTATATCCTATGAAATCCTTATGAGAGCCATGTGACAAGTGAATGAGGTAAATGAAAAGGTGAATGACGCGAATGAAACCCTAAGAGTAGGGTGTTGGCATGTGATGAATGAATAAGGCAAATGAAACCCTAAGGATAGGGTGTTTAATGAATCATGTTATGGTGACATGAAAGATCTCGATATGAGATGTGGTGATACTTAACTGTTGAATTGTATGCTTCTAGTGCATTTAACTTTATATGCTTGTTCTCTCTGAGTTGATATCTACATACTGCAGGGCTTCTTATATTTCAATACATATCTCGTAAATTGCAGGTGATGAGATATGACATGCCCTAGAAAGGGATGTTACTGAGACATGGTATATGTTGAATACATGAGCTATGATGTTTTATATGATATGATATGGCAGGCCGTGTGAGCCTTGTGAGAAATGTAAAATGAGTTATGATTTCTGTTTTACATGTATCTATAATATTAATGTTAGAGTTAGGTGCCCTAACACCGTAGAACCCCTTCGAGAGATCTGCTTCTTAGGGGTGAAACTCGTGTTGCAACATTAACCGTGCGGAGTCATGGTGGCACGAGGACAGAGAGGCAGTGTTCAACAATAATAAGTGCGGAGTCACGGTGGCATTGGAGAAAATAGGGGTTATTGCAACAAGATCCGTGCGGAGTCATGGAGGTAACCCCGTGAGACTCTCCACATGTGTACTCAGGTTAGAGGAGGAGTCTAGAGCACTCGGAGTAGTGCATTGAGGCCGGAGAGCCTATGAGTCAGGCCGGAGAGCCAGGGGTCCTGTGGCAGAATAGGGCTGGCGTCAGACTTAGCATTTCCCGGGTGTGTCGCTAAGTCTTGTACGGTGGGATCGTAGTTCGCTACAGATCTTTATATGCAGAGTACACTGCATATGATTAGGGCATAAGTTAAAATATGATCATATAGGTTCACAGAGTTCCTTATAAATGAAAGAGTTAAGGAAGACTAGAGCATAGTCTCCTAGTAGTTATTCTTTGGATGCAATATTTACATTCTTTGTTATTTCAATTATATTGTTTTAGAACTGCTCAGTGTAGTATTTATTGTTGTTAAATTTCATAACGTTTACTCAAAGTTATATCTGTAATCACATTAGTGCCTTATACTGTTTCCTTGAAGTACTCATTCACTGAGCGAGTAGGCTCACCCCTCTACTCAAACATTTTAGGGTTAACCACGTGGACTTAAAGATGGTCAGAGCATCAGTGTAGATCTGCTACAAGAGTTAAGTACAAGATTAGTTGAGTCAGTCGGTCCTTGTCACTCTAGGTCCTCAGTAAGAGATAAGAGAGAGAGTTGTAATTACGATGTGTAATATTGTTCCTCTTTTGATATGTATGCTAATTTGCAAGTTTTATGTGCATAAGGTGTGAGAGACTTCATGAACATTTATACATGTACCTTTGCTATTGAAGTCTGATTAGTAAAATAAATGTTCAGATTCCTTTATTAAGTTGTTATGTGGTTCAATGCGGGGAAACAAGAGTTTTAAAGAAAAGAAAAAAGTTAAGGGTGTTCTTTGTGTTACATATAAGTCCTATCTTATGCCCTAATCTCATGATTTGAGGAAATTGTGAGATCGGGGTGTAACAGCTTGGTATCAGAGCTTAGGGTGAGTTGTCAAGGACCATTAAGTTAGTAAGTTAGAGTCCTATGTGTGGCAGATAGGAGGTGTTTGATGTTAGCTTTGGGGATTTGAGTATTTGGATATCCTGGCCCGATATCTGAGTACTTGGATCAACCAGTACAAGCTACTCTGTCTATTCTCTCACGTATACCTTGGCCAGGTATACAATGGAAGAATGGGCTAGAGAGGAACCCTAGAAATGTTAGGGTTAGAAACGAGAAAAGAAACAAGAATTAAGAGCATAAATGTAAAAGGAGATAGAACTTACATTTCATAATGTTGTTTTTGTTGGAAATGTATAGAAATGCTCTTATATGTTTGAATTGAAATATTCAATACTTTGAAATATGGGTCTTTAATATCTGTTGTACACTATGCAGTTGTAGCATTTATTGATTTCATTCTTTGTAACAAGTAGACTAGAATTGACCTTTGAATGAGCTTTTGTTAGTGGATAAGTTTTCTTCCACACTTCTGAGATGAATAGGAGTTGAGTAATCCCTTGTAGTTCTTGGCTTCAGGACTTCAGGTTTGGCCTGGTCCGGCTGGCAGGATGCGTTACTAGGATCTAATGAATCCTATCAATAGTATAATAAGAATAGAATTTGAATAATTAGACCCACATCAGAGTAAGAATGTACATACAGTAAGATGTTGAAACATATGGGCAAGATCAGAATAACTAAGAATTAGTTGAAACTGATATCTGAGGTTCAACTCTGGGGTCTCAAAGGTGAAACCCTTAATTGGGAATAATAGAACATGATATGAAGTTCATAATCAGTTTATTGATTAATATTATATGAACTATACATATGAAATATAGAAAAGATATGTGAAATGTATGTATGGTTCAAGATAGCAAGAATCAATCATGAAGAATGAATCATAGAATAGAGTATAATGCTTTTATGAACTCTAAAGCAAAGGCTAAGTAGAGAATAGAGTTGAGCATTCAATAGGTCCATAGAAGTAAAGAGTCTTCAAAAGAGTAAAAGTAAAGAGAATCGTATGAACATGTAATTCATAAGACTAGAACAACAAACTAGTTTCTAAGCAAAGAACATAGGTGTAGTTTAACGAATGAATAAGTCATACAAAGGTAGATTGTATTCAGGAGAGAAAAACTTGATTGAAAGAGAAACTATGTTTGACCCATGCATGATCCACTTGATTTAAAAATGAAGAATATGTAATGTATTCAACATGAGGAAAAACTAATAGAAGGGATATTAATTTAGAACGTTAACTTCACAATAGTATAAAGATAAAGGAGGAAATATGTGCAACATGGTATACATGACCATACATATGAATAAGCAACATGGTCATAAGAGAAAAATTTAGAATTTAAAGATGACGGGTTAAAGAGTAGTATATGGTAGGAGAACTATGAAACGCAAGATAGGGTTTGAAATATGATGGAGAAGTTATAAAATAAAGAGGTTGTGAGATTCAAGCAAGTGCTAATTAATCAAATATCTATGTTGATAACTAAGTTAATCTACATACGAGAATGTATTAAGGGAATGTTTGAATACAAGTATTCCAAGTCTTAAAATCATCTTCTCTTTCATATATTCCTTAATGAGAGTAAGGTGGGAATGAAATGATAATAGAAAATGAATCATGTACGGTGCATAACTACCTTGGTGGGGTCATCTAGTGAATGTAATAGTGACATACAATATGATGAAGTGCGATAAGAAATAAATTCTTGTGTGATAGCAAGAATGATGAATAATCTATTCCTATCTTAAATGCTTCAATGTTAATAATGTTTATTGTATATAATCATATGAAAATGATAGGTAGAAAAAAGTAAAGAAGTAATGAATGAGCAAAGAGATATGGGAAAACACTAGCTTTGTGTAATATGTGAATTTGTTTTTACATGTATGATTTGTTGAAGGCATATTAAGGTATGAAAGTTGGTTCTACATATGATTTCAGGGTATTTGTGTAAGCTATATGTTAAATTAAAGGCGTATGATAGTTGTAGTAATTCATACCTGATATGAATTTTACTATTGTGTATTTGGGATATGGTGATACGGTTTGGATGATGTCAGAACACATGGAGAGATACCCTGAAAAAGGTAGTCATACTTATTCACTCATATTAATAGAAAGGGATGATAATCAGATTGTCTGGACAAGTAACCCTAATGAGGTGTAGCTTGTTATACCTAGCTCTAATATAACTGAGTGATGGTAATTGAGTATGATTAATGCTTGAATGACTGATACAATTGTGGATTACTTTATTACTGTGGTTGAAACCCTAAAATGATATAATACGATGGTTACACATTGAATTGTGTGTGGGCCCATAACCCACAGGTCCCAGGATCGAAACAGGATAGTATGGAATGAGGTGGTAATGCTTCACCTCATGCATCCATGACCCAATGGGGATGCCAAGAGTAGTATTGTGCAATTGATTGTTGAATCTAGTCTTTTAATTCAAGACTGATTTGCTATTTGAATAGCACTTTATTAAAGTTTAAAACAGCATGGTGAACTCACGTTTGTCACTTAAAGGTGATACAGAACAATAGAACTTTCTGAGCCGCATAAGTTGAGATAGTTGTATCAGAGTATCAGAGTTTCACAGTGAAAGCGTGGTGGTTTATCTTTGCATTCTATGTTTGACTGTAGCATAAAGAATTCTCTTGATATCATTGAGAACTGTTTGAAATATGTTGTGATTTAGTAAAGAATTAAAAGATCTAATGTTGAAAACTACATTCAGGTATGAAACACAAGAATATAATGACATGGAAGGCTTTATAAGCTTAAAATAACCTTGAATGTATCTTTCTTGTGAGTTTATGTTTCGAGGACGAAACATTCTAAGGGGAGAAGAGTTGTTACGACCCCATCTGAGCTTAACTAGTAAACTAGGGTTTACCTAAACAATTGCATAGATTAATTGGAATAATCATTCTTGAAATCTAATTAATGACGATAACTCAATTAGGATGTTTTAACTATGATAAGAAGTCTAAATGTTCTTTTGTCTTGAGAATTAGGGTTTGAGAAGCATAAACCCTAATCGGCCCAAAATAGGGTTTTGATGATACATGAATGCATAATTTGATAAGTAGAATGTATCACTAAATGATTTTTAGTATTTTATGTGTAACTCTGATTTACTTAAAATTTGGATATGATTTGTATATATAAAATGTGAACAACATTGGAAAATATCAGAATTTTTGAAGAATGTTCTGACCTGTTTATCTGTCGAGTTTCAAATTCGACCGATCACATTTTCAGATTGATATAACAGTGTGGTAATTGAATTTTATCTTTTTATTGCTATATCTAATTGATCTCAAATTTTAACTGTGCTTGTAAAACACAGTTTTAGACACTCTGTTAAATTGGAATAATTTTTGGATGACTTTTGATCTCTACAGTGAGGGTGTCGGTCGAGTTCTGTGCAGGGCAAACTCGACCGAATCTGCTGCAGACTGCAATATAGCAGTGCACTGTTCTATTTTTAATTATTTATTGGTAACTCCAAATGATCTCAAATTGTAACTGAAGCTTTATAAATAAATTATAAACAAGTTGTTAAATTCCCATAATTGTTGGAGAAGG
This sequence comes from Alisma plantago-aquatica, assembly GCA_963693085.1. NCBI lineage: Eukaryota > Viridiplantae > Streptophyta > Magnoliopsida > Alismatales > Alismataceae > Alisma > Alisma plantago-aquatica. Next base: position 759,009,579 of record OY856412.1, read on the forward strand.
TTTGATCTCTGAAATAAACGAATTACAGTACCTTTGTATAACTGAATATTCAGCCAATATAATTAAAGTTGAGTGTTGGGTCAATATGCAATTGACCCAAGCAGCTCAAATTGACTTATATGATCGACCACACACACAAACAGCTCTCATTCTTAGTCATCCATCCCAGAGAAACGAAAATCTAGAGAGAGAGGGAGAGTTAGGGCTTGAGTGGAGAAAGAGGAGGAATTGCTGACCTAGGGTTTTGCGGTCCGAGGAATGGTGAAATCAAGGAAGTTTGGATCCTTTGCATAGAATTTTATGGTGAATCTTCTCTCTCATGTCAAGATTCCTTCCATGCTCTGATTTGATCCTAGATGATGTCGAAATTCCCTCTTTTCTCACCCTTTCTTCATAATCCCTCATTTTCAAGGTTTCCTAGTTGAATGGAAGAAGAATTGGGAGATTTGCTAGGGATTTGATATGAGTTCGAGATTCCCTGAGTTGAGCTACAGTTTTGAGGTGTTTTCACAGTATAATGCATGAAATTTGATTATAGCATCCAAATCCCTAATTGCTTGGTATGTGATTCTAAACCCTGAAATGTCCGTTTAATTTAAGTTGTTGCAATTTGATATGATATGGATTCCTTCTCTGTTTGAATGACTCCTTGATGGTAGATTCACATCAGAAACGTATACAACACATCCTAGAAAGAATGCTTTTCAGATTTATACCATATGATGTAATTAGGGTTTAACCTACTTGAGATATCTCTAGAGTTTCAACCTTATTAAAAAGGACTAGTAAACTTATAAGTGGTTAGGATGTACCTCATGGATTACCTTATTTGAATTTTATCCTTGGTGCATGATATCTCAGTGAATAGCATGGGAACCTAAATTTAGTTCCATTTCCATGGTTTCATACGTATATCAATTGTATATGATTTGTTGAAAACAATCTTTATTTAGTGAATGCTTATATCCTATGAAATCCTTATGAGAGCCATGTGACAAGTGAATGAGGTAAATGAAAAGGTGAATGAGGCGAATGAAACCCTAAGAGTAGGGTGTTGGCATGTGATGAATGAATAAGGCAAATGAAACCCTAAGGATAGGGTGTTCAATGAATCATGTTATGGTGACATGAAAGATCTCGATATGAGATGTGGTGATACTTAACTGTTGAATTGTATGCTTCTAGTGCATTTAACTTTATATGTTTGTTCTCTCTGAGTTGATATCTACATACTGCAGGGCTTCTTATATTTCAATACATATCTCGTAAATTGCAAGTGATGAGATATGACATGCCCTAGAAAGGGATGTTACTGAGACATGGTATATGTTGAATACATGAGCTATGATGTTTTATATGATATGATATGGCAGGCCGTGTGAGACTTGTGAGAAATGTAAAATGAGTTATGATTTCTGTTTTACATGTATCTATAATATTAATGTTAGAGTTAGGTGCCCTAACACCGTAGAACCTCTTCGAGAGATCTGCTTCTTAGGGGTGAAACTCGTGTTGCAACATTAACCGTGCAGAGTCATGGTGGCACGAGGACAGAGAGGCAGTGTTCAACAATAATCAGTGCGGAGTCACGGTGGCACTGGAGAAAATAGGGGTTATTGCAACAAGATCCGTGCCGAGTCATGGAGGTAACCCCGTGAGACTCTCCGCATGTGTACTCAGGTTAGAGGAGGAGTCTAGAGCACTCGGAGTAGTGCATTGAGGCCGGAGAGCCTGGGGTCCTGTGGCAGAACAGGGCTGGCGTCAGACTTAGCATTTCCCGGGTGTGTCGCAAAGTCTTATACGGTGGGATCGTAGTTCGCTACGGATCTTTATATGCAGAGTACACTGCATATGATTAGGGAATAAGTTAAAATATGATCATATAGGTTCACAGAGTTCCTTATAAATGAAAGAGTTAAGGAAGACTAGAGCATAGTCTCCTAGTAGTTATTCTTTGGATGCAATATTTACATTCTTTGTTATTTCAATTATATTGTTTTAGAACTGCTCAGTGTAGTATTTATTGTTGTTAAATTTCATAACGTTTACTCAAAGTTATATCTGTAATCACATTAGTGTCTTATACTGTTTCCTTGAAGTACTCATTCACTGAGCGAGTAGGCTCACCCCTCTACTCAAACATTTTAGGGTTAACCGCGTGGACTTGAAGATGGTCAGAGCATCAGTGTAGATCTGCTACAAGAGTTAAGTACAAGATTAGTTGAGTCAGTCGGTCCTTGTCACTCTAGGTCCTCAGTAAGAGATAAGAGAGAGAGAGAGAGTTGTAATTACGATGTGTAATATTGTTCCTCTTTTGATATGTATGCTAATTAGCAAGTTTTATGTGCATAAGGTGTGAGAGACATCATGAACGTTTATACATGTACCTTTGCTATTGAAGTGTGATTAGTAAAAGAAATGTTCAGATTCCTTTGTTAAGATGTTATGTGGTTCAATGCGGGGAAACAAGAGTTTTAAAGAAAAGAAAAAAGTTAAGGGTGTTCTTTGTGTTACATATAAGTCCTATCTTATGCCCTAATCTCATGATTTGAGGAAATTGTGAGATCGGGGTGTAACATCTCCCTTAAGCTTATTCAAAACACTATAGCCCTTATTTGGTTATGAACATGAAGCATGTATGATCAAGATTTCATTATTATTAATGTATCCATTAGTTATTATTATGTTACTAAGTTTCCACTATTTATTTTGAACATTATCATTTCTCACATGAGACTTTATAAACATCTTGTTACCTTTCACTAGGCAACAACTACTCTCCTGGCTCACAAGGCCCATTACACATCTTGTCACCTCTCACTCGGCAACAATTACTCTCATGGCTCACAAGGACCATTATACACCTTGTCACCTCTCACTAGGCAACAATTACTCTCATGGTTCTCAAGGCCATTAAACATCTTGTCACCTCTCACTAGGCAAAAATGATTCTCATGGCTCACAAGGCCATTAAACGTCTTGTCAACTCTCACTAGGAAACAACTAATCTCATCATTTATCATTAAATGATTATCAACACAAGGTATGAGTTTCTCTTTCTTCCTTACCAGAGTATGAATACATCATTCTTTATTAACTTGGCTTAACCCCTTTCTCAAGGTATGTTAGCCTACACTTATCAAAGTGCATTAAGCTCATTACATCTCAATGTAACAATTATCATGACACACTTTATGTGTTACTCATCCAAGTATATTGGATTTAGGGTACATCAAGGTGTATCAACTTTGAGGTGCTAAATATGATATTTATCATGTCTTGATGTATCACTTCCCTTATCACTTGTAATTTACATAAGTATATCAATTTACCTTGTATTAGGGTATTTTCCATCCTAATACTTTATGCACCAGTTCATCATATTTGTCATGTAATGTATTGGTCATAAGTCACTCATTTGAATTATTCAACCATTATCAATGATGTAGACTTATCTCAGGTTAAGGCATTACTGATATAAGGTTATCCATTATCAACCACTTTAGGTGTTTCACCTACCAATACATTACTCACTAATCCACTATTAGGAATAGGTTTTCCCATTTTATCAATTAGGGTTTTAATAACATCACCCTATATTGGGGATTCACATGGCATTACCCTAGATTAGGGTTACACATCATTATCTTGAATTAAGGTTCCTTATAACTTTTCCCCAAATTAGGGTTTCATGAAGCATCCTCTTAAATTAGGGTTTCTCATTATATTACCCTGAATTGGGATTTCTCATATCATCATCCCAGATTAGGGTTACATCATTACCCTAGATTATGGTTACATCATTACCCTTTATTAGGGTTAGAGATCATAAACCTTCTTAATTAGGGTTTCATGATCTCATCCTCATGGATCAAACCCTAATTACATATTTTATTCACATTGAAAGTATTGAGGATTAATCTCTACATGATTATTTGACATGTATAAATTCCTCTCTCTCATCCTCTCTAGAATGTTGATTACTTCAAGCTTGATTAAATTAGGTCAACCCTTTATTCAAGTGCATACATTTAGGGTTAGCATTGTGTATTGAGGCATTGCTTTCATAAGCATCAAAGATTAACCACTCTAAAGGTACTAATCATCTAAGTGCTTTAGAGGTACAACCACTAGATTTATCTTGGATACATGCTATTTAAAAATCAAGGGATTAATTGGTCTTTCATAACATTGAAACTATTGAATTTCCAAATGGTTTTGTTACTTTTGAACCTTCAAACGGTTTTGAGGTACTTGACCTCCATTCAGTCTTGAGGTGATTGACCTCCATACGGTCTTGAGGTGCTTGACCTCCATTCAGTCTTGAGGTGCTTGACCTCCATTTGGTCAACTCTACCAAATGGTCAACATGACCAAATAGTTTTGAAGATCAAATTATCCATTCGATCTTGATCAACTTTACCCATTCGATCTTGATTGATTTTACCCATTCGGTCTTGATCACTTTTACCCATTCAGTTATGATTGATTTTACCCATTCAGTCTTGATCACTTTTACCCATTCGGTCTTGATTGATTTTACCCATTCGGTCTTGGGTTCAATTTCCCATTCGGTCTTGGGTTCAATTTCCCATTCGGTCTTGGGTACAACTACCCATTCGGTCTTGAAACCGAATTAGCTCATTCGGTTTTGAAACCGAATCAACACAATCAGTTTTGAAAACCGTTTTCCCATTCCTTTTTTGAGGTGTGTGCTTAAGATGAAATCATCATCTTCAAGCTTCAAGCCTTCGAAATCAATTGTGATTCTTATGGTGATTTCAACAATTAATCAAAAGGAAATTGAGAAAGAAGAAAGGTTCAACACATAGTGGATAAATTGCAAGAAATAATGACATTTAATGGTTCAAGTTATATAACCCACCTTCAAAATCGAATCCAAGCTTCAACCTTCACGTCATCAATGGTGAATGAAGCTTCCTCAACTTCACAAGGCTCGTCCTCAAATCTTTGAGTGAAATGAATGGCCAAGGTTGAAGATTGAATGAAGAAAAGAAGAAATTAAGCATTGAATTTCGATTTCCACAATGAAATCAAGGTTGAAGATGACTATGGAGCTTACCTAATGGTTGGGGCATGTACTCCTGTTGTGCTCAACCAAAGCAAGGAGAGAAAGAAAATCCGAAAAAGAGTCTTCAAGTGGGTGGAAAATGAAGTGTTTATAAGGGAATTTCAATGAGAGAGAAAGTGATATAAAAATCCTTTAACTCCCAAAATTGGTGCCACATCTCCCCCTCAAATCCTTTCATGCAAAGCCATATTCCCCACCATCTAATTCCTCTTCATTATCCATGAATTAAAGGAAAAGCAATTAAGCACCTTAATTCATATAATACTAATATCCCATTTTTAGTGGATATTACTTTTTATTTAACTAATGTGAGTGGGCTCTCCACTCACTTTAGATATTTCGTGGCCTTTACAAGGCACAAGGACGTCCATACTTATAAAAATACAACCATCTCATTTTTGGTTGAAGGGCACTTCCATTAATATATTTATTTTTTGCATTAAATTGAATTAGGGTTTCAATTATGCTTAAATCTTGATTATTTTAATATCAAGATTCTCTCTCCTCCAAAGAGATTCAAATGAGACACCCCTCTGATTTTCTTGTCTTTAATTGATACCAAGAAATATTAGGGACTCTCTAGAAGTAGTATTTTGAATATTGAACCCTAGGTTTTGGGTAAATTACAGATTACACCAAAACTAGGTTTTAATGCACAAACATTGCTTTTATAAGCTCTTTCTTGGTGCTTAGGCTTTCACAAGCCATAACTCTGCACCATTCTAATTCTTATGATGCTATGAAACTTGAGGAACATTTATAATGTAACATTTGCAAGTTAACCCCTTAAATTTTCTAAATTGTACTCTAGTCCAAAACAAGCAATTATTATTTCAACATTATTCAAACAAGTTTAAACTTGGAATTTGGACTTTCCACAAGCCACCACCTTGCATCATTTTCTCTATAATGATGCTAGAACACATGAGGCATATTCAACATATGAAATATTGCAATATAACCCCTCAACTTGGGTAAATTGCACTTTGGTCCAAAACTAAGGAACAATGCTCAAAAAGCATTTAATCAAGACCAAACTTGGAACATAAGTTCCTCTTGAGCCTTAATTACTTTTCAAAGGATAAGAGCAAGCATATAATTATCTTTATTAAATAACACATCTAGGGTTAAAGCATAACCCATGTCAAGGATGTTACAATTGTGATAGTCATTATGGTAGGGTAGGGTATTCACTAGAGTAGCTTTCTGTAACTTCAATAGTAACAACATCCATCCACATTGCTAGAGGCTTCCTACAACCTCGACAACAACAACCACCATCCACCTGAGCAACTTTCAACTATGTTGGCGGTGACATCAACTTATCTTGTTTTCTTAATATGCTACTACTACTTGTTGGCTAATTGTTGTTTTTCCAGGATGTTCATTGACAACCACTTTGTTCAATCTTGAAAGAAAAACCTCCAACAACCTTGGCATCAACTTTCCTCCCTCACGTTGCTATAATTTCTTTCTCTTAAGGTCAGAATGGTTTGATGTAACTACAACTTTTCAGGAAGTCATTTTCCTAGAACTGAAATTGAGTTTTAGGAAAAGGAATTCTGGGTGATTGGTTTGAAACTTGTATTTTTCTCAATGGTATGATATTTTCATCGAGCAACTTCAAGGCTCTATATCAAACTTGACACAAAATGCCTTTGGAATTACATAAAACAAGTTTAGGACATCAAAGATTTAAGGAAATTAAAGGACCATTGTCATTCTTAATTAGATAGACCTTCTTTATTTCCACCTCCTCTATGGTTTTATGGGAGTTTGTAGTTTGATCGATAGGGGCAAACCCGGATCCACCCTACAAGTTTTTCAACTTGAATGTCAACAAGGATATCTTTGCATATATAGAGACATATCTCTCCCTTTTCAGTAGCATACATGACATGGTTCCCAAGATTCTCCCTGGTGTTCGTGTCGTCTGATATATCCAACTCTCAAATTATGTCTGACACACAGTCATGCCTCAGTAGAATAGACACACACAGTCAGGGGCAACCTCTACCTCCACCGACTAGGATGCTACTCATTGAAAGAAACCTGCTCGATGGAGTTGATGAGGATGAAGATGACGCCTGTTCCACTTGCAACTAATCTGATCCCAACACCTTCATGTACAAACACTAGGGCATGGAGAAGAAGCCACTAAAAATATTCTATATAGAATAGATGCACGTGTTGCATGTCATGGTAGCACAAGCACGATAGTTGCTGCAAAAGGTGGTCTTCATAGAAGCAGCCACTGAAGGGTGCAAGGAGGCGACATAACTTGTTTTACCGTGGTTTTGATGAAAAAGTCATATGTGAACCCCTATTTATAGTCCAGGAAGTCATTGGAAAATCATGCAACTTAAAATCAAGAGTTCAATCTAACAAATCAAGAAAAAAATGTTACCAAATTTGACTTCCTTTATTTTCATGGTATGTTATGGGAAATCAATCAAATCCTTATTATGCTAGAACTTCTCCCTCAAATTTTATGGTGTTGTTGCTTGCTACATAGCTACTGCCTTAACCTCAACTGCTATCTTGAGACTAACCTATAGATGGAAATAGGTAACTGCTGCTTTTCCTCCTCCCATCTCATGACTTCTCTTCTCTTCCCCCTTTCTCCATTGACACCAACAATCTCAATGTTCCTGTCTCTTCAAGTTTTGTTTTTTATACTTTTTGTTTGACGCCCATTCATCTTCTTTTTCATTCCCAATATGTAAATTCGTATACATATTATACCGATTTAGAGTGTATTAAGATGGATTATTAAATTGAGTCTTAGGTGGACAATAAACATACCAACTAGCCTACAAGAATAGTCAGGTAGCATTTTAGGTCAAGAAGTAAAAGGGACCGGTTTATCAAACTAAAAAACCTTGTGTGGAGACTTCAATCAATTCTACATAGATACTAGCTATACTGATTTACTAGTGCATTCAGACCATTTTTATAGTCAAATATGATAACCACATTTTGTATCTTACCTTGTTATACGTAAAGTTAAACAAACCAGTTTATATCGCTTAGTGTATTTTTGTATGGTGACACTATAAATGTTGTATTTGATGTAGAAAAAAATGATTTTTTGACATAAGAATTCATCAGGGCTTACACTATATGCATATTATAAGATTTATCACCATACTTGTAATTAAGGTTAAATTACAACAAGTATGAAACTAAAATGATTATTGTTGATGGTCATATTTATTTGGTTTATAAGATGTGTTTGGATATAGATTTAGAGTTAGAGATTGATTGTTTTTTTAATAAATTTGTCGAATAAGATTTGCTACATGCTTCTAATTGGACACTACCTTCTTTGTAGCACAAAGTAATAGTAACTAAGGCAATGACTACTGATAATGGCTACAAGTTTTAGAGTGGCCCACAAATGTTTTTATGTAGTGAATGAAGTAGCCAAACCTAGAAAACTAGTAGGAAGACATGTTGCAACTCTAGCTAATATGATATAGGTAAAGAGATAGATAGTATAGACATCATCATATAAGCCTTAGTCCTAACTATGTTGGAGTCGACTGCATGGATCCTTCATTTCCATTCATCTCTATAATAGGTCATATTCTGGTCGAGATGTACAGATTCAAAATCTCTCTTAATAAGCTCTTCCCGTGTTAATTTAGGCCTTATTTTTCTTATATTAATTGTTCTTGACTTAATAGCATTGCTTCGTATAGGAATATTAGTCGGTCTGTGTTGCACATGTGCATACCATTTGAGTCGGCCCCGTACAACTTGTCCTCAATGTTCGCCACCCCCACTTTATTCCTGATATAATAATTTCTCAAGTGATCCTTTCTTCTCTTACCATACATCCATCTCAGCACATGAATTTCATTCACGCTCATCTTGTTGAACCTTTTTTCTTCACCTCCCAACATTCACTCCCATAGAGCATGGTTGGTTGTATAGTTGTTCTACAAAACATGCTTTTTAATATGAGAGAGATCTTTTGATCACATGATACTCCAGTTGTACTCCTCCATTTCAACCATACTGTAGTGATTTTGTGATAAATACCATTTTGGACATCCCCGTCTATTTGAATAATAGAGCCAAAGTAATAAAATTCCTCATATTGTGGTATTATCTACTCCATCCACATGGCTCCACCATTCACATTGCGAGATTGTCTAAAATTGTAATGAATATACTTAGTTTTTCTCCTACAAATCATCAATCCATTTGATTTTAATGAAATTCTATAAGTTCAACTTTGTCATTCAATCCATCTTTAGTTCCGTCAATCAATGCAATATCATCATCAAATAACATACACTAAGGAATATCATCCTAAAATTATTTGTCAAAACTCATCCATAACAAGAACGAATAGATATGGGTTGTGGTGGATCCTTGGTATACCCCAACTGTGATAGGAAATATTGCTATCTCTCTTCTAGTAGTCTTCATGCTTAAAATAGATCTATTATTTATGTTTTTAATCATGTCAATGTATTGGATTGCCACATCCGTTTTCTTTAAAACTATCCATAATACTTTCATGGTTACTCAATCATAAGCTTTTTCCAAATCAATAAAAATCATATAAAGATCTTTTCTGCTTTCTCTACACTTCTCCATAAGCCTCCTTATCTGAAAAATCACATATGTTGTTGATCTCCCAAGCATAAAAATAATTTGGTTGTTTGATATCTGCATTATAGATCTTAACCTTTGCTCAATAATCCTCTCCCAAAGCTTCATAGTGTAACTCATCAACTTGATACCTATGTAGTTAGTGCAGCTCTGAACATCACTTTTATTCTTGTAGATAAGGACTACAACACCATTTTTTTACTCATTCGACATCTTCTTGGTCTTTATTGTGAAAGAAATTTGTTAACCATAACTCCTTATCTGCCATACTCTTCCATACATCAATGGGAACACCGTCTGCTTGACATTTCTTTCTTGTTTTCAACTTTTTAAAAGTATTCTTGATCTCAAATAGTAAAACTTGTCATGTGTAAATATATCTCTTGTATTAATATCACAGGACTATCTAACATTATCTACAATATCTCTATTGAAAAGCTTATGGAAGAAATTTCTCTATTGGTTCTTGATATCGTTGTCCTTCACCAGCGCTCTACCATCTTTATTATTGATACATTTACTTGACTCGTCTCTTGCTTCCTTTTCTCTTGTACAGGCCATTTTATATAATATCTTTTTCCCTTCTCTTGTGTCCAACTTCTTATAAATATCATCAAAGTATCTAGACCTTACCTCCAAAATAACCATTTTAGCTTCTTTCTTTGCTTGCTTGTATCTCAGGAATGTTATATCACCTTGAGTTTTGGGCAAGCTCCTAAGGTTTCCCTTTTCAGTTTAATAGCCATTTGTACATCATCATTCCATCACCAACTCCCTTTTTGTGGAGGCCACAATTTTTAGACTTCTCCAAAACCTATTTGATAATTTTGTTATGCAGGAGCCCATGTTATGCCATGTAGTGTTAACATTAGACTCCAAGTTCTAAGTTCCAAGTTCCCTCCTTGATGAGTTTATCATGAAAAGTCAATTTCTTTTCTCCTTTAAGATACCATCACTTGATCTGCTATCTTAGTTTCTGTTATGTTTGGCTTTATTGATCTACATTTTAATATCTAAAATCACCAACCTATGTTGATTGTGAGTTCTTCGTAAGGAATCACTTTACAATCTTTACATACTTTACGATCCACCTCCCTCCTAATGAGGTAATCAATTTTATTATAATTGTGTCCACTCTTGAAAGTAATCTTATAAGATTTTTTTTTAAATGGATGCTTGTCAAAATCTATAAGATAGATAATAAAGACAAGAAACGGAAATCAGAAATACGATAATTCACCCATATTTCCAAATCCAACATTTCCGCCGCAGGAAAGAAGGCCTTTCGCTGTCCAAAGAGCCACTCGTCGTGTGAACTAATTGCATTTTTGCTTGTTTTGCTTGTCTGTATGACACGTGCAACAGTAGATAATCTTCTAGTATATATGTTTTCTGCAGAGAAAGACGTGCACCTAGGTCATGCTGCGCAGAGACAGTGAGTATTGAAATGCAAGAGGATAGGAAAACGGTTATATTAGGAAGTCGGTGGATTCCTGATGTAACTAAACAGGGACAGATATGAAATTATGAATGAGTACTTAGAGCATGCTTGTGGGACAGATTCGCAATTGCAGCGTGGCCAAGATGGGCGCCACCGATCGAACTAATATAGGGTTATCCTGCTCTCTTATTCCAATCTCATTTGCAACCGAGCCGACACTCCTCCGTTAAATAATCCTGATGAAACCTCTTGTTTTCCAACTTTTGTCGTCACTAAAAGGAACTGAGAGACAATGGAGGACAATGATATCCGTGCTGCTGAAATCACCCAAGCTCATCTTCAGAGTGTGTGAAGGAGTTAGGCAGGACATACTGCTGGACCAGATGCACGTAGGACCAGATGCTTACTTGTCTGTGTGACACGACACCGACACGGCGTCATCCTATCCCACGAAAAGAAAACCATCAGAATGCACATCCCAGGAACTGAACAACTGCATTCGCTGCATGATCAGCTCGAACAGCAGTTGGCTTGCTTAGCTAGCTGCCGCATCGCCTCATACTATGGAGCGCAAGCTGACGATGACTATCATTAATTAATCACTTGTGGAGCAGCGCGTTAAGATTGAAAGAGATAGGGCTACCGTGGATGGCACACTCTAGCAAGGTCTTTATTCTCTTTAATGTGTCCTGGAATGGAGTCTTCGTTCATATGAAGCAAGTGTGGCTACTGGCTACTATAATGCGAAAAGTTTGGGAGGGGCAATAGTTTAAGCTCTTTAATCTGTCACAGATTGATTTCGCATATTTCTTTTTTAAAGTAGGGATTTTGACATGCAGAGCAAGTGTCGCTACTATTGTTGGAAAAAGTTGGGGGATCCTGTTTAAGCCCTTTATTCTGTCCTGGAATGATTTTCCCACTTCTTTCTGTTAAAATGGGGATTTTGACATCCAGACCAAGTGTCACTTTACATGCGATGGAGATTAGGTAATTAGGGTCAAGATCTAGCATGTGAAAGTGTAAATTGAAAAATGATAAGCCTTTTTCCCTAGGCTGTGCCCTACTTGGTTGTTAGTGTCCGGTTATTTTTTATGATAATCATTGTCCTAATCAAAAATAGTTTTTTTTGCCAGGGGAATGGTAGCTTGGTGTTAGAGTCTCGGGTTCGAAATGCCTCAATGGGGCACTTTAGTCAACCTTATCCCGCCAAGTAGCTCGACCTCTCCGTGATTTAAAAATATTACCTCCCGTTATGCAGGTAGGCGAGGGGGACCAAGGGTTTATACTGTCAGGGTGAGTCTCACTTAATCGTGGCTCGCCTTCGGAGGTGGTTCCACCGACTATCAAGATATTTTGTATGTATATCATTATCAATCACACCTCTAACTACATGATTGCCTCCTATAGGCTCTAGCTACAAAAAATGTATTGATAAAAGGATTAAAAAATTAGAACAATGATTGCAATACAATATTGTTTCATACAAATATTAATATTATGTGTTTCTTTGCGGCTTGATTGGAATATAAGCTTATGGAATCCCAAGAATTAGCATATAGATATGTGTATGTGTGAAACAAATTTTGACATCGAAACTGTGGTTAATCACTTAACTTTATTAAACAAATATACTATATCTTTCATAGGCACAATAACCACTGAAACAAATTTACCCAAAAGACTGAATTAACCAAACAGTTTCAACCAAATAATGATACACGGGTTAACCTTTTGGGTATTAAGTTATAACAAATTACCCCATCATTACCAAGGATGTTTAATACTTTGGTGGTATTGTAATCTTGAATTTTCGTACTAGTTATGATTGCCTTCATTGGTTTATTGACCGAAAGTCACACTTAACATGCATTCTTACCATTCATCATGTTTGGCTCCAAAACAATGACATATATATTTTATTTTGTTACATGCATCTTTTGCAATGTTATAATTTTGATCTTTTCCTTTCTTAAGTCATACACCATGGCATGCGCTTGATCTTTAAGGTATATAGGAGGATAACACTTTTGTGATAGTGAATATTAATCAGTTTCATTCCTACTCAGTTGACTAGTTTCCTTTCCTATAACTTCTCTAGTTTCCTTCCCAATAATTACCCTTACTTTCCTTATATAATTATATTTTAGGAAACTATTTTCTAATACTCATTTACAACCACTACTACAGATGTCACGGGTTAACAACCTAACTCCACTGTACACCTCAGGCGCCAACATAAGGCGTACAATAGAGTTAAAATTGCCCGTCCCTGAGTGGATCAAACACATGAATATATAAATGCACCGACTAAAAAGCTTCCATACATAAACCCAAAAGTGTTCATTACATAGGGGCCCGAAGGCATAGGAGTTCTACAGAAGAAACTTAATACATGAGAAACTAAGTACAGAAGAAAAAGAAACATAATCTAGGAGTCCCATTTAGCTTCAGCATCCCCATGATAGATCTGATTTGTGAGCCAGCATATAGAGTAGTAATATCATCTTTCTTTCATCATGAGCATCATAAGAAGAAGGTACCTATAAAACATATGCAATTGGTACGTGTCAGCACAATATATAAATATATTGTACTGAGTACGCCTACGCGTCATTTGATTTACCTCTTTCATACTTGGCAATAAGGATAAAAGTAAACTTGGCAGTAATAGGCAACTACAACAATATATCCATATTAAGCAAGAATTTATTAACAAAAGTGAACATGTATCTTTTAAGCATATTTTCCATCATACATCTCGTGCGTCTGCCACCTAGTGGCTTTGACGTCTTCAGGCCTCATGATCTACTCCCTAGGAGTTTGTGATCATTATACAACATCATAGGATCTACCACCAAGTGGTTTGTGATCATTATGCATGCGCTCTACCATCTAGTGGTTTATGAGCTATCTTATGATGGAACATCTATATTATGTTTGCAGGTGTTCAAGGTATACATATAAAAAAAAATCAACAAAACATTAAAATCATACATTTAACAATTCATTCAAGCATCATACTAGACATTCATTTCATTCAATATCTTATGCCAAGTGTGCTACATATTCATATATCTCAAGCATTAAGTATAGTAGGCCAACAAGAGGTAATGGCGTACCTTCTACTCAGAAGTGGGGAGTCCAGAGATGCTCCTCACTGGTACCTTTGATTTCCTGAAAATATTGGAGATTTGGTATTTATTAGATATATTGTTCAAGTTACCCATATTCTAAAGAGTATATAAAAGGCCCTTAATAGATTTGGAGTCATGAGAGTGGAGTACGGATCTTAGAGTATGGAGTTGAGTCCAAGATTATTATTGTCACATCAGAGTAGGTTCATAAAGTCAGAGTCATGGTCTAGAAATTATATTAATTAATTATGCACATTTTGGTAGGTCAAAATAGGGAAAGGAGTGATAAATAGGTTTTATTGGTAGTTGAGCCATAATAAAAGGATCTGATCATTTCATGATGATATAGATGCAAAAAGATGATGATCACAGGTTTTTGGTAATTTAAACAGATTCGAGTATTTTCTAATTAATTAATCAAGATATGAACATATTTAAACATGAGAATTAATCGAGTCATATTTAGGGTCAACAGATGTCAAAATCGTGATCCTCGTATTTTTCTGATCAAAATGGAGTATTTATTCGTATTTTTCTGACACTCCTACTATTTTTAACGAATTTCCCAAGATTGGGTCATAAACTGAATTTCGAGTTGATAAAAGAAAAAAAAGAAAAGCGTGGACCGTTGGATGTTCAGATCCAACGGTCGAGATCTCGCGCATATGTGTTTAAGACGGCTGAGGTGGGTCAAGGGCTGCTTACTTGGCGAACTGTGGTTCGTCCACCTGGATCTGAGTCAGCTTGACGTGGACCCGCGCGATTGGTCCAACTAAGCCAAGCGGGTCCTCCTCCTTCTTGCTCCACTCACGAACAGCAGGTAGGGGAGGTGGACTCCGGCGAGGTCGGGCGGAGGCTGTGCTCGTCCTTGCGCGAGAAGGGGGTCGGGTTCACCTTCGGGAGGCGGATCCGAACCCGGGCGGCTAGCTTGCAGGTCGCAGCTCCCCGCGAGATGTTGGGTCGACCAAGAATCCGGCGAGTTGTAGAGCTCGCGGCGGAGGGTGAAGGTAGCGGGAGGAGCAGACGATGAAGCTTCAAGGTGAGGGGCCGCTAAGGTGGGTGAAGGTGCCTCGGAGCTTAGGGAGTACCCAATTGGGGACGAGCAGGCCGGTAGGAGCCTCGTCCAGCAGCTTGACGGCGGAGGATAGACTGGAAGGGGGAAAGCTTGAGGGTGGAGCGATGCCGGCTTGCTTCGGGCGAATTGGAGGCAAGGGTGAACTAAAGAGGTGTCGGCGGAGCTACGAGGGGGTTTAAGTAGGCACGAGGTTGGTTGAGGAGTGTAGGCCCAATTGGGCTCAGCCGCGGTTGGAGACGGGGACTCGCTGGTGAGGTCGTGCGAGGGGTTGAGGTCACGTTCGGGGGTCGTGTGAGAGGTCAGTGGATTCGTGGAGGCGAGGTGGAGGCAACGCCTCGGTTAGTTGCTCGCGAAGCAGCGTGGAGTGGCGAGGAGTGGTCCGAGGTGGCTGTAGCCACGTCTCTGCGGGTCAATCGGAGGAAGAGGACGACCGGATGGCCGTCCGATCCACTCAGGATCCATGGACGCGCCATCCGATGGTCATCATTGCTCAGGAGAGTCGGGTGACGTCAGCGCCGCGAACCAGGGAGGAAAAATAATCGAAACTATGGCTTGATGATTGAAATCGTGACACATATTTGATTAAACATTAATAGAACTAAAAAAAAATCGTAGAGGGAGCTAGGAATGTCCAAATGACATGAAATTTGGACCATAGCTTCACCATAGCATACCCCACATGTTGTTAAAGTTTGGGGTCGAGATTCCTATCATTGAGTGATCTATTAATCTTTAGGTGAATCAGGGTTTTAAGATATACTGAAGATTAAAGGAACAAAGTATAAACGAATTAGGAAACTCACTTTATCACAACAGAAATAGCATTCAGTGTCGCTTTTCTGGGCGTCGGTTATTAAGGAAAACCGACGCCTATCATATAAGCATCGGTTGTTTAAGAAAACCGACGTCTATATTCGAAGACCAGCCAGACACGGGTACCACTTTGTATTCAGCGTCAGTTGACAATAACAAACCGACGCCTAAAAGCTCCCACGAAATCCAATTTTTGAGCAAAAAGAAAAAGTGTCACATACAGCGTCGGTTATTTAAATAGCCACCGACGCCTATGTGTGATGAAACTTTGCGCGAAAAGTGTCACTTTCAGCGTCGGTTATCTGTTGATAACCGACGCCGAAAGTAGTTCCCGCCAAACAATTTCGTGAAAATATCGTCCAATTGAGCGTCGGTTGATTCAAACAACCGACGCTAAAGTTGTTTAGGCGTCGGTTGTGACAAACAACCGACACTATAGGTGAACTTTATATCATGCGATCACCCGACTGTTCCCCTTTCTTCTGTTTCATCGCCTAAACAACTTTAGCTCATGCCGAACTGCTGTCACCCGACCCTCCACTCCGCCGCACCCCTCCACGACAGTGCCGCCGCGCCTCCTTCTCCGGCGCAGTCTTCTCCTCCGGTGCCTCCACGCTGCCTTCTCCTTCGGTGCCAGTGCCTCCACGCCACCGCCGCCAGGACGACAGAAGCTGCTCTCCACCACCGTCGCGCCGCCGCCAAGGTTTAGGGTTGCTAGCTGCTTCTCCGCCGCACCGCCGGTTCGACCACAACTCCTCTCCACCACCGTCACCCACTCTGTGCCGCCGTCTGCAGACCACAGCTCTTCTCCAGACCGGTATGCCCTCTTCTCTGTATTTTATTAGAGCTAGGAGGCAGAGGTTGCGTGTTAGTGAATGAAGTCTAAGGCTCTTTCCTCTCTCTCAAGCTCATGAAATGTGATTCTTACTGAAATATGATGATGGGACAATTTTTTCTCTGCCATAGTTGAAATTTTCCTACTTGAAAAGGTCAACTTACCGAAAAGAATGCTCTTCTACCTTTTATTTTAAATATGCATTCTATATACAATTTTCCTGTACCCACAATTGCTGATTAGTTTTCTTGTACAACTGGATTCTTCAAGGAAATAGCTACAGCTAGATAAGATCGTGTACACTCTGTATTTTTTCCCATCCTTTCTACAACTGGATTCTTCAAGGAAATAGCTACCTTGGGTCTTTATAGGTTATTTTAATGTTGTCCGAAGGAATTATGAAAAAATTAGTAAACAACCTCCTACAAAAAAGTCTATGCAGGACTTTAACATGTGTGTTATGAATTGTGGATTGTTGAGTTAGAAATGAATGGACCCATCTTTGCATGGGACAATCATCAAGAAGGGAAGAATTTCATTACATCTAAAATTGATAAAGTAGTTTACAATGATAAATTCCTTGATATTGTTTCTAATTTTCATAGGAAAGTTGATAAACATGTACATGCGGAAATATGGTTATTAAACCAATGGTTATAACATATAATGTCTAGTAAAGATTCCTAGACCTTTTGTTTGAAACTATTGATTTCTTGATTTATGATTTAATAATGCTCTGTTGATTAGGATTAACCATGTTGCCTGTAGTTTATAGACATTTATGATATATAAGAATGACAATAGATGTATTTGTTGGCCTAGAAACCCATCCAAGATTGACTCATTAGGAGTAAATCTTGGATAGTCCCCGGTTTGGGACTGTTCTTGAACACCTAATCTCACTTAGAATGTAAGTGTATAATGTGTATTGGGTTTTCGAGAAAATTTCGGTAGCATTTTCCCGTTTGTTCTCTAAGTATATATGTACTTAGAGAACAACGGGGAAATGCTGCCAAAATTTTCTTGAAAACCCAATACACATTATACCCTTACTAGTGAGATTAGGTGTTCAAGGATGCGATAGGTGGTACATATTTATTATATATAAGAATGACATCAAATGTGTTTGTTGGCCTAGAAACCCATCTAAGATTGACTCATTAGGAGTAAATCTTGGATATTCCCCGGTTTGGGACTGTTCTTGAACACCTAATCTCACTTAGGATGTAAGTGTATAATGTGTATTGGGTTTTCGAGAAAATTTCGGTAGCATTTCCCCGTTTGTTCTCTAAGTATATATGTACTTAGAGAACAGCGGGGAAATGCTGCCGAAATTTTCTTGAAAACCCAATACACATTATACACTTACTAGTGAGATTAGGTGTTCAAGGATGGGATAGGTGGTACATATTTATTATATATAAGAATGACATCAAATGTGTTTGTTGGCCTAGAAACCCATCCATGATTGACTCATTAGGAGTAAATCTTGGATAGTCCTCGGTTTGGGACTGTTCTTGAACACCTAATCTCACTTAGGATGTAAGTGTATAATGTGTATTGGGTTTTCGAGAAAATTTCGGTAGCATTTCCCTGTTTGTTCTCTAAGTATATATGTACTTAGAGAACAGCGAGGAAATGCTGCCGCAATTTTCTTGAAAACCCAATACACATTATACACTTACTAGTGAGATTAGGTGTTCAAGGATGGGACAGGTGGTACACATTTATTATATATAAGAATGACATCACATTATACACTTAGGTAGGATGTAAGTGTATACCCTAATCTTTTCCTAATATATACTTGTTTCCTAATATATACTTGTTTTCTCTGATCATAGAATGGATAGATCATGGATGTCCATTCGTAATCGTTGCACCCCAGAGTTTATATCTGGTCTTGATCAGTTTATTAGATTTGCCGAGGAACATAGGAAAAAACCTACAGATAGGTTCTACTGTCCATGTAGGCATTGCGGTAACAACTTGAAAGTCAACACTGGTGAGGAAATCAAAAGTCATGTCATGTGCAACGGGATTGTACAAGGCTATACAGAATGGCACTGGTATGGAGAGATTTCAAAATTGAAACCAGTAGATGTCGATAGCAGTGCTTGGGTGGAAGAAGAAATTGCCTCCGATGACGTAAATGTGAACGAACCAGTTCCAGTAGACATCGTTGATGCGATGCTGGATAGTTGTAGGGTAGAGCACACCGATCCACCTCCTATCTTTAGAAACATTGTGCATGATGCTGAGATACCGTTATACACAGGTTGTGCTAAGTTTACGAAGCTTAGCGCTGTGTTGAGATTGTATAAGTTGAAAGCTAACAATAGATGGAGCGACAAAAGCTTCACTTCATTGTTGACTTTGTTGAAAGAAATGCTTCCTGAAGGAAACGAGCTGCCAATCTCAACATACCAGGTAAAGAAAATGTTGTGCCCAATGGGAATGGAGGCCAAGAAGATACACGCATGCCCGAATGATTGTGTATTATTTCAAAAGGACTATGTAGATTTGAAAGATTGTCCAAAATGTGGTGCGTCACGGTATGAATTGATGACTTCGGGGGAGTCCAAAACTGGTTCTCCTGCCAAGGTGTTGTGGTATCTACCTATAATATCACGGTTTCAACGCTTGTTTGCAAATCCGAAAGATGTGAAGAATTTGAGGTGGCATGCAGATGTTAAGAAAAATAATGATGGGATCCTGCGACATGCGTCTGATTCCCCACAGTGGAAGAAGATTGATCTATTGTACCCCAAATTTGGTGAAGAAGATAGGAATCTAAGACTTGGGCTTTGTACAGATGGGATGAATCCGTACGGGACATTGAGCAACCAACATAGCACTTGGCCAGTCATGCTTGTTATATACAATCTTCCTCCCTGGATGTGTATGAAAAATAAGTATGTTATGTTGTCATTGTTGATATCGGGCCCTAAACAACCCGGAAATGATATCGATGTTTATCTTGAACCTTTGATTGATGACTTAAAGAAACTTTGGGCTGAAGGTGTGATGACCTATGATGCTTTAGCAAGAGAGACATTTCGTTTGCACGCTATGTTGTTTTGCACTATTAATGACTTTCCAGCATATGGGAATTTGTCTGGATATAGTGTCAAAGGAGCTCAAGCATGTCCTATATGTGAAGAAAACACTGATTCAATAAGACTAAAACATGGTGGCAAGACTGTATATCTTGGTCATCGAAGGTTTCTTTCAAAATTCCATCCGTATCGTAGGAAGCGCAAAGCATTCAATGGATGGAATGATGAACGGAGTGCACCTAAACCTATACCAGGGGATGTTGTTTATGAAAGAGTAAAAGACATTGTCAATGAATTTAGTAAGAAATCACAATGTAGTATGGCCACACGGAGTGACAATTCTTCATTCAAGAAGAAGTCAATATTTTGGGATCTTCCTTATTGGAGTTCTTTGACAGTCAGGCATTGTATCGATGTAATGCACATTGAGAAAAATGTCTGTGATAGCATCATTGGTACTCTGTTAAATATACCAGGTAAGACTAAAGATGGGATAAAATCCAGACTGGACCTACGTGAAATGGGAATAAGGTCAGAATTAACAAAATTACGTGAAATGGGTAGTAAAAGAACATACTTACCTCCCGCTTGTTACACGTTGTCTAGAAAGGAGAAGAAATCTTTTTGTGAATGCTTGGTAAATGTTAAGGTGCCACATGGTTACTCATCCAACATCCGTAGATTGGTATCAATGAAAGATCTGAAGTTGATAGGTCTTAAATCTCATGATTGTCACACTCTAATGCAACAAATATTGCCCGTGGCAATTCGATCTATATTGCCGAAGCATGTAAGGTTTGCAATTACCAGACTTTGTTTCTTTTTCAACAGTCTATGCAGCAAAGTTATTGACCCTGATACTCTCGATAATTTGCAAAGAAAAGTGGTTGTTACCCTATGTCAGCTTGAGATGTATTTCCCTCCTTCGTTCTTTGATATCATGGTACATCTTGTTGTCCACTTGACTAGGGAAGTGAAAATGTTGGGACCAGTTTTCTTGCATTGGATGTATCCCTTTGAACGATACATGAACGTTTTTAAAGGTGATGTTCGAAATCGTTATCGGCCTGAAGGGAGTATTATTGAAGGTTATGTGGCGAGAGAGGTTATGGATTTTTGCAATGACTTTCTCAGTGGTAATGACACTCCTGATAATGACAAGAATATTGAGGAGGGCAAAGGAATTTTGGGATCACGGGTGAAAGTAATCAGCCATGAGCAGTTGGAACAAGCTCACTTGTATATTTTACACAATATGGACAAAGTGAGTGTTTATATCGAGGAACATACCAATTTCATAAAGAGACAACATCCTCGAGCAAGTTCAATGTGGCTTGCTAGAGAGCATAATAAGACTTTTACTAAGTGGTTTGAAGATAAAGTCTTACATCAACTATCTCAAACACCAAATGATATTACAGAAACTATCAAATGCCTCGCCTTTAAACCAAAACCGAATGTTATGTCTTATGAAGGGTTTGACATTAATGGATTCACATATTACACAAAGCGCCAAGATGATAAGAGTGTCGTCCAAAATAGTGGGGTCACTCTTCAAGCGTCGACTATGTACTTTGCAAGTGCAAAGGATAAGAGTCCACCTGAAGCTAAAATGTCATATTACGGTGTCATTGAGGACATTTGGGAGTTTGACTACATAGATTTCAAAATTCCGCTCTTTAAATGTAATTGGGTTGATAACACCAAAGGAGTTATAGTGGATGAATTGGGTTTCACTTTGGTGAACTTTGAAAAGATTGGCGAGAAGGGTGAACCATTCATATTGGCATCACAGGCGAAACAAATATTCTATATCGATGATCCTGCGAATGATAAATGGTCGGTTGTTCTTCATGGTAAAAGACAATTCATTGAAGATCCTATAGATGAAGAAGAGTAATATGATAAGTATGATGACTTCAGTCCATTCTCAGTTGGGTTGCCAACTCCACAAAATATTGAAGCTAATGATGACTTATATGTGCGCGGAGATCACAATGAAGGATTGTTAATTGATAAAAGATCACAATTTTAGATACATGTATGTTAATACAAATGCTAAATGTTTGCCTTTTTCTAGTTAATACAAATGCTAAATGTTTGCCTTTTTCTAGTTAATACAAATGCTAAATGTTTGCCTTTTTCTAGTTAATACAAATGCTAAATGTTTGCCTTTTTAATGACATTTTCAGATGGCTGACCATGATGAGCATGATGTCCATGATGAGCATGAAGTCCATGATGAGCATGCTGTCCATGACGAGCATGGCGAGGATACCAATGTAAGTTCTAAAAACATATCTTGTATTTCTATAAAATTCATTATCTTCTAGTTATGTCATATATCCTATATTTCTATATTGGGCTAATTCAGTGTGTTTATTTTTGTCAAAATTTAGGTTGATGATGCACATGTACCCAATGAAGCACTGGAGCAACTTGATGCACAACACCAAACACTTAACAAGAAAAGGGGCATCACTCTGTTGAAGAAGTTAATATCGCTAAGTGGCAGTGGATCCAAATTGGTTGTGGAGTTTGATAATGGAGGAAATGAAATTGGAGTGAACCGCAATAATTTTGTAAACTATCTTGGGTGTACCACTCGGAGCCATTGTGGTGTTAAGTATGATAATTGGCATAAAGTTCCTCAGGGGAAAAAAGACTTGATATGGAAGGATTTATGCGTGAGTTATTATTATTTGCAATTCTATTTTGTAGATTACAAATTCTATTATTTGCAATTCTATTTTGGATACTAGTTAATAACATTTCTATTTTACAGAATCTGTTTGCATTGGATGAGAAGTTGCATCGTAAAAGTGTGATGCAATGTGCTGGAAAGATGCTTAGGAATTATAGGACAAATCTGAACAGAGAATACATAAAAGAGGGTGATAAGAAGAAGAAGTCAGCCCTTGAACAATGGAACTTCTTGGACAAAGAAGATTGGGACAATTTTGTTGCTTCAAGAAAATACGAAGAATTCAAGGTATTAGGCGTCACTCCCAATTTAATTAATATACATTGTATTCACCTATTCAAGATTAACATTTAGTGCTACTAACCAAATCATTAATGTGCATACTAACTAGGCCCTCAGTGACACACAAAAAGCAAGGCGTGCACTGAATGTGCATGACCACACTATGGGTCCAAAAGGCTATGCAAGCGTTCGCCAAAGACTACAGGCGGAGTCTGCGGCTACTCAGGAGTCTGCTGCTACTGAGGAGTCTGCCACACCCATGCCTCACCATGATATCTGGATAGCTGGGAGGCAAAACAAGAAGGGTGAAATAAAGAAGCCTGTAACTGCTGAGGCAGCTGCGAAAATGGTAAAATACAACTCTTAGAGCAATCATTTGAATATTGATTATTTGTTAACTTAACAATTTCTATTGATGGTGATTAGCGGGAGCTGCATGAGCAGAGGAAACAAGGCACGTTCATCCCTCATGGCACATAGGATGAATTGACAGTTGCTCTGGGTAACCCAGAGCATCCTGGACGTGTTAGGGGTGCAGGCGCTGGTGTGGGCATCAAAGCATTCTTTGGGCCATCTCAGCGCAAACCCAGAGCGGGACTTTCACAAGAAGAGGTAACCTATACTTTTTTTAGAATGTTGCTGCAAAAAGAAATTCAATAATAAGAAGCTAATGTTTCTTTTATCCATGTATAGGAGAATAAGAGAGTCGAGGATATAGTTGCTAAGAAGGTCAACGATGTAGTTGCTGAGAAGGTCAAGGAAGAATTGCTGCGGTGGTAGGTATCTCAGGCTTCCAATCAGCCTATGGCGACCCACTCTTCTCCTGATGTACAGACTACAAGTAATCCTATAGACCCACCGCCTAACATGTCTGCTGTAAGTATTTTTATGACATTGTAGTTAGTCTTTTCAAGTTGTTATGTTTTCAAGATGATATGTATATATGTATAATATTCTTTACGTAAATTTGTAGGAATTGAAGCCATGCCGCTTAAGAATGCAAGACTACGTTGTTGCAGAGGCGCATGCTTACCCATCCCTTCCTGGGGCAATGTTTCACGGGACTCCAATGCCACAGGGCTACATTCGTGTGAGCCCGATACGTGTGTTACCCGATTGGAGAGAAGCTACATTGACATATCCCCACCCGGATATTGATACACTTGCTGATGCAGAAGGCGGGGTGATATTGTGGCCCAAAGCAGATGTCGTCTACACTACTGAAATTATAAGATAAATTTACATTACTTTAAATTGTTAATGTGTATATATAAGGTCAACTGATCTGAAATTATATATACAGGTTAAAAAGAAGACAACCAGAGCACTTAGACCTCCACCACCACTTCCCGCATTACCAAGTTGGGTTCCAACTGACCTAACATACCCGTTAGGTCCTGCTTGTAGGGGAATGACATGTTGGCTACGGGCACATAATATACATTGCCCTATAATTGTTTCTTTAGATGCAGATTATGCAGGACAATCATACGATAGCTCTTTATTTATACAAGATATTATTGAGCTGTTTATGTATGAGTGGTTGAATACATCAATGATAGAGACATGGATAAGGTGAGATCTTATTTATACATCCATATACCTTGTGTAAGATCCGGTGAGCTGGTTTCTTATATATTAATGCATACGTAATACATGTTTTGCAGCTACTTAGTCGAAGATCATTGCAAACAATTTGCATTTGATCATGTGGGATTTTTGATTCCTTCATTGATTAGTTTGGTAGCTAAAGACCCTGATAATGTTCAACAATACTGTATAGATGCTTTTACAATTTTTGGTCAGCAAAAGAAGACGATAATAATAGCTCCATTCAATGTCAAGTAAGTTTACTTTATTTATAATTTGGACTTAAGAAAATTCCATTTTTATTGTGCATTTTGAGTTATTAATTGTTAACTTTTTACCTCTAGCGGTAGACATTAGGAGTTACTAGTTATTGTCCCCGGGACGTTCACTGTTTATTATCTAGATCCCGCGGGAAGTACATTAAACACTAAAATTGGACACGTAATGAGAATGCCATTATTTTGGTGAGAAATATTTCATTTTTGTATATGTTAACATCTCTTATTACATTACTATTTACTTATGCAATTTACTATGTTATATTAACATGTAGGGGTTTAGATGCATTCAAAAAGGCTGGAGGAACGGTCCCAAGGAAAAAGAACCGGCCAATAAATTGGCAGAACGTACAAGTAAGTTCCCGACTCCAATGTATATATTATTGATGTGAATTGTGCTTAGTTGTATTATTTTGTATGTTTCAATTTATAGTGCGCTACACAAGACAATGGATGGGCATGCGCATATTATGTGATGTGATTTATGCAAATGATTATCCGATATGCCGCATTGGACATCGATACCATACATGAGGTATTATATATAGTCTCATTAGTTAGTATGAAATATATCAATCTTATTTTTATATTATTACTTATATATATACATCATTCTCTTTGCAGGTGTTTAAAACTAACAACACTACAGGTAAACGCTTAAAAAATATACATGCTCCATATACGATGGAAGCATTAAATGAAATAAGAGAAGAATGGGCAAAAGCCATACAAGCAGTGGCAACTGTAAGATATAATTGGGATGTTGATAGTGATAATGAATGATACTTTGTAAATGAATATTTCTGAATGTTAATACATGTATTTGAATGTTTCTATATGTGTGAATGTGAGAATTGAATTGATGTCCGAATGTATCTACTTGTGTGAATTATTTTTTGTGAATTTTGCAGGTTTGTGGCCTGTTTGTAGGCTGATATCAATGGATGTCGTAAACCTGCAGTTCAGAAAACTGAACTGCAGGTTCTCATCCTGCTGACCAGCCACAGCAGGCCTGCAAACTGATATGAAAAAAAAAGATATAGGCGTCGGTTATTTACAGAAAACCGTCAGCAAAGACCTACAGCGTCGGGTTTTTGCAAAACACCGACGCCTAATGTGGCCACAGCCGTACTGGAAATGGCATCGGCTGTTCGTGTCAAACCGACGCCTATTTAACATATAGGCGTTGGTCTTTTAGTAGATAACCGACGCCAAAAGGGTTCGCGCCACAGAAAACGGCGTCATCTAGGACACTTTCTGCGTCGGTCATTTAGTAGATAACCGACGCCGAATGTGTCCTAGATGACGCCGTTTTCTGTGGCGCGAACCCTTTTGGCGTCGGTTATCTACTAAAAGACCGATGCCTATAGGTTAAATAGGCGTCGGTTAAAAAACTGACGCCGAAGTGTTCGACCTTTAGCGGCGCCCACATAGGCGTCGATCGGAAACCGACGCCAAAGGGGGTTAAACAACCGACGCCAAAGGCTGTTTCTGTAGTAGTGAACATGTAGTAACATACTCCTATTTAAAGAAGATCTCTTAGGTGGCTGATGAAGGCATATTCATTCTAATTTTAATTGTATTTTTAGTTTTGTATTGCATTTGTATTCCTCATCTTACTTTAGAACTAACTTCCATTTAGTTTCCATTCATTTTATGTTAATTGTAAGGTTTTTGCAATTTTTATTTGCATGGAAGGTTTGGGATTTATATCCTATACAGCAACGTATGAGGGATGGTCTCGCTAACCCAATAGTGGAGCCAAAGAAAAATTTGTTATTTCTTAAAATTTCATTGATGTGCCCCTTCATCTGTTGATGGTTTTCATCAATTTGTGCTTCATCGATGCAGAACTTTTGCCGCACACCAATAGAACTTCCACGGTGGGTGTGAATCTTTCAAAATTTTCATCAATTTGCATACCTTGACCTTCTAACGATTGCCAACTGGTGGAAAGTAACACCCTCATACACTGATAAAAATGGACCGATGAGAATCCCCACATGCACCAATTGATCAAAACACCTATGCTTCACCCATTGATAAAGTCATGTATCGATGGGAATCCATCATACATGTCTACTAATGAAATTCCTTTGCTCAAAGACTGATGGAAGTCCTGGACTCAAAAAATGATGAAATGACTGCACATGGCAACCAATGGAATACCAACACCACTATTGCCTGTAGAAATCCTTTGTCGCCTTATAAACTCTTACATTCGTTTATCGGTGAACAACCTACACTCCTACTAAATGATGGGAATTCTCAATTCACTCAATGTTGATATACCTAGGTGTGTGACAATCAATGACTTTTGTGTACCAATGATATTTTGGGAGTCACATGATACCTCTCGTATTTCTCATGTAGTCGTCTATTCACATCCATAGCAACTTAGAACTTGATAGAAGACTACTAGGAGGGTTCCAAACCCTAAAACTTGTCGATAGTTACATGACATGGTGTTAATGAAAAGGGATCCTTCATCTAATGTACTAGGCTTCCCAAATCCATTCCAAGTGTATACCTTCAATTTCCATTATCAATTCCATAGGTAGACAACACCTCCACCACCATTAAGGCTTGAAGGTTATGATGCCAATAGAGGCATGACCAATAATGCCCCCATTTCCATCGACTGACGATCCCTATCCACTATAGAGTTCCACATACTTTTCTTTAAAATGACAAGTCTAGGCCACAATGAAGAAGATTGATGACCTTGTCATCACCTTTGACAAAATTCAAAGGGTGCCCCTTATTTTTTTTACTGTCTAACCAAAAATGATGGTTGTTCCTTCATCTCCATGATGATGATGTCTTTATTTCTTATTGCTCCTATTAATCTTCTTGCCGCTACACCATGAGTGAGTAATCCTCTCACTAGGGTGTCGGGGCTCACCCCACTATTTATTTTTAATATTCTCTTTATTGCATCTACTTTTTATGAACCATACTTTTTTATGGAAAAATATTTTGTGCTTGCAATTATTTTATATTAACAACTTTTCATGTTTGTTACATCTTTAATGTAGATAATTTTGAAACTAATATCTAATATATCATTTTTTTCATGTTAAACCCTTGATGAGAACTGGAGATAGATGTTTTATGAGGTGATATATAAATGATCTCTATTTATTGCAGAAACAAACTTAGAGTAATGAATAATTGGTTTTAATCTTGATACCAAAAGGGGGATTCATTTGTCCTCAACATCTGAATGTTCATGTTATTCATGATGCACTAAGTGAGAGAGAATAATAGGTAGTGTCAGTTAAACTCATCCACCTAGTGTTTCTATCACTTGAAATATCTAGACCTCAATCCAACCTTTTGTTTTGCAACTGATTTTAAACTATCAATCTAAGTTTTGAGATAAATACTGGTTCCAATCCATTTATGTTGATCAAACTATTCTTAAATATGTCATCCTTTTGGTTTGACCCTAAGTATACTACAATAAGATCCGTCCTCTTACATGTGAGATTATATTACACTTATTTAAGGTAAAACCCAAGGAATTCATCCCTAGGGAATTTGCATGTGTGATAAATCGGGCAACAAAATTTTATTGTGTTGTTGGGGACAATGGAATTTTCTAATAAACTTAAGTAAGTCATGTTTTTTGAGACTTTTTCATTTTAAAATTGACAATATTGAAAATCTACTTGAATCTGACCATCTTTCATCCATCAATTTGTGATTTCCTACCATTTTTAGGTAATGTCTTTTGTATATGAGTACATTCTTATGGTGTTAATTCCATCTAAAATTTCAACCTTGAGATCAAAAGAACCAACCACATGCTACACCATGATCGGTGAGCCAAGATAAAAGACGTGAAGATCAATCATAGAATGGAAGAACTACCAACAACACAGTGTGACATACTCTTGGCGCAATCCAGAGATACATTGGAGGTAGATCTACAAGTATCTAAAGAAGTAGAAAAATAGAGAGTGCTATAAGAGTTCTCTATCCCTTAAGCTATAGAAGTTCACCACTCATTTGTCCAACCTTCCATCAAAGCATAAAATTTTGAGATCAAGACACAATCACTCAAGTTGGAACGCACATGGTAGTTATAGATATCTATAGAATAAGCAAGAAAGCAACTGTCATTCCAGATGAATCCATCAATCTACGACTGCTATACTTTTCTCTTACTGCAAGGCCAGGGTTTTGTATAACTCCCTTGAGGCTCAAAAATCACCATTTGGGAGGATCTTCATAACAAGAACTGGAGAAGGTTCTTCTTGTCTAGACTCACTTAACTAAATATGAGGGTAAGTCACCCTATTCAAACAACCTCCAAAAAAACTCTTTTTGAAGCATGGGTACAATACAAGGAGCCAATCTACAAATGCACTCATCACGACATTCGCTTTGCATGGTTTACTAAGAACTTACATAGGAATGTGGATGATGACATCGACCATTTTCTTAGTGTTGCTTCCAATGAAGGTTTCATGTGCATCTTTTGATTATGCATGAAAAGTTGTGAGAAGGGGAACAAAGAACCTAGCTAATTGGGGTTCTTCACTCAAGAGAGGGTAGTATTGAAGGTTTCTATGGTAGAAGACAAGTCTGGTCTGAAGGTTATTGTTGAATATTTGAACGCCCATGCTCTTAAAAAAGACAAACTTGAGTCATATTTCTAGAGGTATGTCAGAGAGGTTCATCTTCATTCCAAAATAAGACAGTCCAATAGGTCTTCCAGGTCTACAGTGCAAAGGGGGACACAAGTATGGAGTGTAATCATCTTTACCAAGCCACACTAAACATGCACCAACCTTACTTCAACAATAACCTTGTCATTGAAGAATTCAAAGTCGTCAACTCTATTCTAGATCAGAGGATATCTACAGAGCCAAACAACTAAAGAAACCATATGATCCTTAGAGGATCCCCGAATCTACACCAATTTTTGCTTCCCCCATGGTTTGTGTCTACAACCCGTGATCGCCATACCAGATCTAACTAGCTCAATGTAGCTAGACTCAAGATTTGTGAAGTTCATGGAAGTAAAAAAGAAGTTGCATACTGACATTACCTTTTTTGATTCTCTTGCATAAATCCCCTCCTGGACCAAAATTTTCAAATCTCTCCTAAACTATGAAGCTAGTAGAGATGATGTCTGACATCATTTAGAGAAAGGTGCCATAGAAACTCAAGGATATGGGATGTCAACATCTCATGCTTATTTGGGGACTCAAAATGCCAAAATAATCCCGAAGACCTGGGGCAAGTATTTCTACCACTCCCTACATCATATTCACAAGTCTAGGCTTTACCACTAACATAATGATTCAACTAGATGACTCATTGATGACCACTCCTTTGGGGATTGCAGAAGATATGCCTATGAGGGTGGGACCCAAATACTATGCCCCATGTGATGTTTACATCATATAAATCAAGGAGGACCTATGATATCCCATCATCTTTTGGCACCCTTTTCTTGAAACAGCTAGAGACTTGATCCACTTTGAAACTAGAATATTGACATTAAGGCTTGGGATAGGCACACTTGACTTTAAGGTTGTTGGGAGTCTCAAGGGTTCCTTTTTCTAGGATTAATTCTTCCTCATTAACTATATTGACAATAAGACACAACTATGACAGGAGATACCTACGTTAGAAGACCCTCTTGGGACAACAATCATCTACCCTAATTGTTACAACCCCAATTTTTGGGTTCCTTTGGATGAGTAAAGTAATTTCTCACATTAAATATAATTGGACAAAAATGATGATAAATTTGTTGCGAATAAATGGATTTTGTTTACAATAGCCTTGATGATTGTGTTGTAAGCTTTATTGGCTATTGGGCCCAATAACAAGGAAATTCAAGTAATAAATGAATAATTGAGTTTTTGAGAAAAGAAAGATGTGGAAACCTCTATAAGGAAAAAGAGTATAATCCAAAGTTGTATTTCGTGCCTCTTGGGTTCCTTGGGTCCCAAAGAGCCCAAAATTGCAAATATAAAGCAATAAGATAAGAAACGATCAATGAGATATTTCTTTATTAACAAAGAAATTGAAAACAATGATAAAATGTGGAAAATAAGTGAAAAGAGGTACATTTGAGTTATCCTTGGTGGATTTTCGTATCCAAAGGGTTTCTACTATTAAAAGGAATACCAATAAGGAAAATGGAAGAGAGATAATGAGAAATCCTCAAAAAGAAATATTTCGATAAGAAATAGATAAGATAATGAGAAAATAATGGACAAAAGATAAATGAAAGACTACGATATATCCCAAAGATGGTATTTAGAGCCATTAAGGTTCCTTGAGGTTCAACAAACTCAAAATAATAATTTAATAGAAAGAGAAAGAGAAATTATGTGAGAAATATATATAATTAAGTGATATCTTGCACCTAAAGAAAAGGCACGTTTTATTTTAGACAATAAGCCCAATTTTGGAAGAGAGGTAGATAAAGTCCTTATGGACTTTTCCCTACAATTTTGAAGTAAAAAGATAAATGGTTTGGGAGATATGAATTTTGTAAGATGTCTAAAGTGTAAAGGATATCTATTAAATGTCACAACTCAATTGTGACTTATGTTTTTATACAAGGCCTGACAGCCGTTGGATCACTGATCCAACAATGGCTGCTCTTCGTTTATTTGAGAAGAATTGGGAATAGGAGAAGTCCTTCTCAATTTGGATTCTCACATAATGTGATGGATGCACGGATTGAGAAACAGTCCCAATAGCTTGGGGATCGAATTTCACACCTATCTGACCTAAGTTTTCGATAGTTTGGGAAACTCTAGGATTTTCGCCCAAATCCTAATGGCAGCATGTCATTGTTTGGGGGACTCCACCTATAAAAGGAGGGTCTATGATCCCCAACGAGGGCACACTCACCTCCTAAACATGCTACTAGCCACTGGGATAGAAGATCAGTGAGAAATTTTGCAAATTACCTTGTTCTTTCACCCCGGCATCGGCCTTCCATCCTGCCGGAGATGGTTCTGTTTCCTGCCTCTCTATTCTATCGCCACTTTAGTTCTGAGTTCCCATGCCATTTTCGCTTCCTGGTGCCTCCTGAAGGTCGCACGCGGTGGAAGGGAAGACTCATCCCAGTGCCACCGCGGGGGGCGCAACCTGACGAGAGCTTGCCTTGTGGCAATGCTCTATTTTTTAAGTGAAACAGGGGTGTGAACCCCATCGCGCAATGCTCGCGAAGAAGAAGGAGCGAGCGGATCTGGGTGACCGGGTAAATGGATCCAGAAACAGGATGCACGAGCCGAAGGAAGAAGAATAACTTGCAAAGAAAAGAAAAGAATAGACACGTGGCGCGTGACCATTGGCCAAAGTAAGGTTATTTTGCAAAAATCCTATCTATTTATTAGTAGCTCATATGAAACAATGTAATACATGAAAGTTGATCAGAAAACCCCATAGAATACAATAAAAATACTAGTGTAGACTATTTTTGATTCTAGTTCGAAAAGTACGCAAAGTTAGTAACTTTAATGCTTTTTATGAATAAGAAACCCTAGTTTTAATGTTAGGGGATCTAGTAATTTGTGTGCATGGTTTAAAGTTGATATTATCCTGTTAATCATGAAACGGAACATTAAGAGAAAAAAAAGATGAAATTTGCACGCAATTAGTTTAATTTAGAGTGTCATGCGCATGAATATGCTTTAATAAGCCTTGAAACCCTAATATTGGTAAATGCGACTCTTAATGGCTTTAATTATTCAAAATTGTGAATAAAGTTCATATATGATGATTTTAAGCTATTTCGAGTATAAAAGTTCCTAACCGTAGATAAATACCCTTAATGTATAAATTAGGGTTTTCTACTGAATAAAAGGTAGAATTAATGATAAATAATGTTCATATGTGAATTAGACCATAATGAACTATGAATTGAGGATAAATAAGCATAACAACTTTGTCATGGATTAAAAGAATAAAAACGGTAGATTTAATGAAAAAGAGGCTTAATGGACTTAACTAATGGTTAATTGTGTTGTTTCTGAAATTAAGGTTATGAAGGGAACCTTAATAACTTTCATGAAGGATGGATAAGAAAATTAGGGTTTAAAAGAGTAAGGTGAAATAAAACCCTAATTGCAAAGTAAACCGTAAAAAGAGGTAGAAATCCTAAAGAGGAATATAAACCCTAAGTAGCAGGATGGTTTGGATAGATTTTGATAAAAGGAATTGAATATATATTTCAGGACTGAATTGTGTGCTTGCTTGCTTCTGGATTACTTGATTTGTTGGATTATTCCTGCACCTGAGTCTGCTTGACAGGTATGTGGTTAATTATGAATAACCGTCTCCCGAGGATTTTCCGGATGGTTAATCACATTGAATGCAAATTATCAGTTTGGATGTTCATACTTGCAAATCATAAAGTCACTATGATTATCACATTAATAATAGAAGTATGTATTCTCGCACCTACATGCCACCCTGATGGATGATGCCAAAGGTCAGGCCCAGATGGGTAGACCAATGGACACCTTGAGTGGTGACCCCAGACACCAAGCTCGGGAATGAGAAGGTGGCTTATGATATTGCATGACTAGAGGGCACCATGAGTGGTGACCCCAGGCACCAGGCTTGGGATTGAGAAGGTGGCCTTAAGTCATTAGCAAAGGAAACCCTAAGGTGGGTATGCCATGGTTAGGGCAAAAGTGGTGGAGAATGTCATACTGGAAAATGTAAATTGGCTGGTTAATTAACTTGATTGTGATAATTAGGTTGTTGTCCATATGTGCAAACTTTTGGTTGTCCCCACATACCAGTATATTTCGATATACTGACCGAAGTTTTGTTTGTCGGTGTTTTAGGAACAACAATTAAAAGAACAAACAGTAAAGTGACACATTGTCAAAATAAGAAATAAAGTTCAAGGAGGATCATATAGAATAATTCAAGCTCTGGATAGATAGATTTCCAAAGTTTTCAAAGGTAAGTAAAGTTTTAAATTTTCTACCAGATTTCAGTTTAGTTAGTAAAATTGCATAATTATTATTGATTATTTGTCGAACCTTTGATCCTGTTAATTTAATGACGGCTCTGATCTTTGAGTCTCCCTTAATTGGGGGTTACCGGGAGGCGGGGTCGTTACAATTGGTATTAGAGCGAAGGTTCCTCACTTAATCTTTAATAATTATTAAATTTTACAAATTTTGTAGAACCCAAGGGAGTTATTAGAGGATTATCTAAAAGATAGAGGTGTCTAGAAAAGGATCACGACCGCAGGCTGGTAATATTTTCCTCTGCACCGCTAGTCGGAATATGAGGACTCCCGAATCCGTGTGACTGCCTGGCTAAAGTCTTATAGTATGATTCGAAATAAGATACCTTTAGGACTCTCTCATCTTATTCATCCCTTCTCAACTCAAATTCTATTAAGTTAAGGATTAGGGTTTCCTCTCTTCTCCTCACCCTCTTGAGGTATGGGTAAGGTTGATAAGGATTAAGGAATCCTCCACCAAATTAATAAAAAGCATGTTGATAAGACGTCATGGACATAAGCTTAATAGACTAAGCGTAAAAGAATAGATACATGCTTAGGTCGTATGACATAAGTTGTCATTGCCCTCAGGAGAGACCTGAGGCTAGACCTCCTTGTCACGGTGTTGAGTAGAGAGAGTTAGTCTTGGAGGTAGAGACCTCCATTGAAAGTAGAGACCTAGAACATCCTTTGAGGATGATGTTAGCCCTAACCCTAAGTGAAGGTTAGAGAGAGATGACATGTTGGGTTAGGTGTTTGGATAGACATGCCTTGGATGTCATGTGAGCCATGAGAGGTTAGATGACCTTGTACCTTTGGTGACCCAACCCTGGAAAGGGTCGTGCATGTTAGAGTGAAGGATAGCTCCTTCATCGATGAGGTTAGAGAAGAACCTATAGAAACCTTATGGGTTTTTGCAAGTAGAATATAGCTTACAACCATAGTACATTAGTAGTACGAGAAGTAAGTTAAAACCCTGGCCAAGGGAGCATGTTGGATAGCTTATGAGATAAGAATAAAGAACTAAGGATAACCTCGAGAAAACATAAGTTGAACATAGGCATCACCCACATAGAGGTATGCCTGTGAGTTGATCATTCATGGAGAGAGAACCTCCAGTAGTATGGCTGGATGTAGAGTTAGCTCTAGAGAGAGAAAGTAGGACCCCAACAAGGAGGTTGGAAGCTTAGATTCTGAGACATGAGGAATAATAGAGGGATTGGGGATGATGTGACCTAAGTGGATGATAGGGGACTGCCTCATGCTCGATCCTTGGAGGCTGATGATATCTTGGTTGCCTTTAGAGGAACCGAACCCTAGAGAGAGGATGATGCTTTTGGTACTTATGTGCCTATGGTATAAGTGTTTACCTACTGAGATGAGACAAAGAGTGCCTTAGACCCTGAGGAGGTTTAGGTAACCAGTTGTGAGGCTGTCTTTGAGGAGGACTCAACTCTGAGGTGTGGCTCATATAAAAGGATCATGGGAGCACATGACATACCTTGGACACGCTTGATTTGTGGTTAAGAGATTGAGCATTCAGTTGGACACCCAAAGGTGAACCTAGCGTTCCTAGACCTAAGAGGGGAAGTAGTATACCTGGACCTCATGATGAGATTTGAGTCTCTATAGTTTCGAGCATGGTGCTCCACATGTGTAGAGGTGAAAGAAACCCCTTAAGTTAAAGGTATGAGTGATGAATCCCTCACAACTAAGTTGGTCTAATGATGAGGATGATAAAGTGTGACCTAGCATGGTTTTGTAGGTGTCCACTTGTACCTTAGTAGCTTGCTAAGGGATAAGCATGCTCGTGTGGATGTAGAACCTAAACATACGGACGCTTGTGACCTTTGTTATCAAGATGTAGTTTCCTCCCATCTTGGGAGAGGGACCCTTTTGTAGGGTGTATACCCGTTTTGTTGGCTTTGAGGTAACCTAAAGAGATTTCATAGGATCTTGATAAGCTAAGTGAAAAGTACATGACATGAGAATGAACCTGTAAACCCATAAATTACCATCTCTAAATGCATGTGGATGTGTTACCATGAAGGTAACCGATATGGAGCCTGACCAAGGTAGGCAGGTCGCCATGACCCCTGTGAAAGGATGAAATACAACCCACGAATGAAGAGAGAGATGATGAAGGCTTGGGTAAGGTTCTAAGTTGGACATGTACTATAATAGAATCCTAAGTTTGTCCTTGGGTCAGGTAGGGATGAGACCGATGGAAGAAGGAGTTGCCTAATTCCCTAGTTGCACATGACCATACGGTCGGGAGGTAACAACTATCACTGTCTGAGGGCCATGGGTTAGGAGATTGATCACCTTAATGAACTCATGGGGACCCAAATGGCAGATGAGTAGGGCACTCTCTGGATGCATAAGGGAAGAGGGATGACCCCCCAAAAAAATTGTCGGCACTCTATAGACCTAGAGGAGATGACCAAGGATTGTGTAGTGACCCAAGTAGGTTCGAGACCAGTTTTCCATGGAAGTAGCCTTGATATCGAGATGATTGTGATGTAGAGACATATGTGGCACGTTTCAAATTAGATTTAAAGGTGTACTGGAAAGGTGGGATGTACCATCTCTACTCTTGGAACAGGAAGAACTCTGTATTTGGACTGCATCCAAATGCTTATTTCCTCTTGTTATGGGAGGGAGAGATAGGACAGTACGCATGCCTTACACCAAGGATAAAAGATGATGGAAGTTGGAATGTTGCTACAAGGTATCAGGATAGAAATGATAACATACCTTTGTGGAGTGAATGATACATGGATGGCTTACAAACACTAAGAGTATTAAGGAAATCATCTTGTGAGGATGTTTTATCATGAGCTATGTGGAATTTGCAAGTTATGCAAAGTTGAGTCGAATCACCATGAGGATCAGCTCAGAGTTTCTTGATGAAGACAAACTTAGAGTTTGAGATGAGTTGATAAGTGGAATACTTGGAGGTGTATGTCTTCAACATTACCTGACATCTAAGGAGGTGAAGTGGTAATGAATGCTCTGGTTGAGATATAGCTACCTAGTTTAGCTAGAGGCTAGAAGAAGTTGAAGTTGTTCGAATAACCTTAAGTTTGGAAAGAAGATGTGTTTTGGCTAACACACAGATGTAACAAGATAGGTTGAACAAGTTAATGGTTGTTTGGTTAGCCAGTTTAGTCCTTGATATAATTAAAGGATGGTGATAGAACCTCAGATACACTTCTTTGGATAGGAAGGTAATAAAACCCTGATGAGAATGGTTTAGGGTTTCCGAGGAATCGATCTTGAGGAATCATGACGTACATGAGATCATGGTTTAAGATCCCAAACACTGTGATACTACAAAGATAGTAAGTGATAGTAGTACTTGGGATGCTTAATATGATATTGCATGTAGAATGTTACCATGCAAGTGATAACCTCCTATTTTAGTCGTTGATCTTAGTCTTTTTCCTTAGTTTTCCATACTCTTTTTAAGTTTAAACTATACATAATCCTAATTTTACCCCTTTTTGTAAATACACCATCAAACTAACTTTTTCCTTTTATATATGCAGAAAAAGTACAAAAAAATTATAAAAGAATAACCCAGTCTCAAGACCGCATGAAGCCAACCGGTCCTGAGACCGCATGGAGTCAAACGGTCTCAAGACCGCATGAAGACAACCGGTCCTGAGACCGCTTGGAATCAAACGGTCTCAAGACCGCATGAAGCCAACCGGTCCCAAGACCGCATGGAGTTCAAACGGTCTCAAGACCGCATGAAGCCAACCGGTCTCGAGACCGCATGGAGTTCAAACAGTCTCAAGACCGCATGAAGCCAACCGGTCCCGAGACCGCATGGAGTTCAAACGGTCTCAAGACCGCATGAAGCCAAACGGTCCCGAGACCGCATGGAGCTCATACGGTCTCAAGACCGTTTGAAGCCAAACGGTCTCAAGACCGTATGAAGCCAAATGGTCCCGAGACCGCATGGAGCTCATACGGTCTCAAGACCGTTTGAAGCCAAACGGTCTCACAGTCCAAACGGTCTTGAGGCCCCAAACGGTCTTGAGGTCCAAACGGTCTCCAAACCGTTTAGACTTCACTCAAAGCCTATAAATAAGACTCCAAGGGTCCTCGAAAGAGAGATCTCTCAGACGCCCAAAGGCTGCCCCTCCGGTTCCAGAGCAATTCCGTCCTTCATCCATCGCCCTAAGGCTGCCAGTTTGAGGTCCACATCTCATCATCAAGCTACCTTCTCTCTCATCAACAAAGAAGGTGGGAGGAGAAGATCCATCATCTAGCAACCACGAAGTGTGAAGATCGTTGCTCTCTCCACCAAGGGTTCAACCTTCCCTCCTCCGTGGAGATGTCGTTCTTTATTTCTCTTCTCACCCCCTCTTTTGCTCTTGAGATGAGCGAGTAGTCCTTTTCACTAGGGTGCGGGGAGTAGCCCCGCTACCCATGTTTTCATTTCATGCAATGTAATTCAATCGTTTGCAATAGAGATACTCTCCTTTTTGGCTCAACATCAATCGTTTAATGAATGCTTGTTGCTTGATCACCAACTTGTGTTACTTATTGTCTCTTGGTATGAATTGTCTACGTTTATATCCTTAGATCTGAATATCGATTGAATTTTGGTTCTAGATATATGTAGTCACCATATGTCTGTTTCGGTATCTAGGAGTGCTTTCACGAGTGGAGTAAACTCACTCCCATCGTTGCACTTTCATACTATGAAATGGAATCAGTTGACGTATGGAAGTGCAACCTTGGTAAGGTCGAGGAACACACTTCGTGAAGGAGTAATGCAAAGTAAGTGACCATTCGTTAGGGGATGGCTGGCATTGCAATACTCCACACTCCTCGTAGTTGGTTATCCGAAAGGAAGTTAAGTCTACAAAGATACTAGCTGATTGGTTTCTCTTTGCAAGTCTTTTTATTATGTTGCATGTTTATGATCCATGTGTAGTGGTGTGAAACCCGATAACATCCTAGTGGTTTTTAATCATTGTTTACAACCTTAATCTCTACTTTCTTGCTTTACTTTCCTTGCACTTAGCTTAATACCAAAATCAAACTTTCGATCTAAATATCAACTGTTAAGTAGTTAAGTACGACTAAAATGTTTTCCATCTTGATTACATCAAGACAGTTGTCCCGAGGATTCGACCCTTAACTATACTACGATAAGACTTCCGCGTGTCCTAGCATACGTGGGTGGAGATCTTACGATAGTACTAGCAAGGCTAAACTTAGGGATTCATCATCTCTAGGATTTTTAGTGGCATTGCAAAACTCCATCAAAAAATTGGCGCCGTTGCCGGGGACAACGGAACGTTTTAGTTTTCACTTAACAACTTCTTGGTTGATTAGGATTTTACACTTTTTCTTGATAACTACTCCAAATATTCTTGATTTCTTCATTTCCTTCCATTATCTTAACGTGTGATTTTCTTTCTACTCAGGTAGAAAACATGTATGCAACCCCCGCATAGCATCAGATTCTCCCCTGAACCAGAGTACGACTCTGAGGTAGAAAGAAGTTTCCACCGAAGGATTAGACTTAACCACCAAAAAGCCAGACAGTTGGCTGAAGAGCAACGCCTTGTTGCAGAAAGAGTTAACGCCGCCATAGCAGCACAATGAGCACAACTTATTGCAGACACTCGTGCTCAAGTACAAGTTGAGATTTGAGCTGAGGAACAAGCCCACATCCAAGCTGAGAATGCTGCTGCTCAACTTGCGCTAAGAAACAAGCAACTTCGGGACTACGCAGTCCCGAAGAATTATGAAGATGATCACCCAGTCCGACCACCGATTATTAACATACCAAACTTTGAAATCCGGACGTAATGGATCCAGATCATGCAAGGCATCTCTTTCTCTGGAGCACCCGGAGACGATTGCATGGATCACCTTAAGAGATTCAAGTCACTCTGCCGACTTGTACCTCAAGCAGGAATCGCCCTGGAAGCAATAATGTTACACATTTTCCACTTCACCTTATCTGGAAGAGCGCTAAGCTGGTACAATGCTTTAGATTGACACCCCATCATCACTACTTGGACTCCTTTAGAAGAAAAGTTTCTTGAGAAATTCTTTCCACCTTCACTAACCTATGAGATTAGGGGACAGATTAATCACTTCGCCCAACTACCTGGAGAAACACTTGCGGAAGCTTGGGAAAGATTCAAGGAACTCCTGAGAAAGTGTCCTCACCATGGCATATCTCAAAATCAACTAATAGAAACATTCTACAGAGGAGTAAGTGATGATATCAAGCAATTTCTAGATTCCTCATCTGGAGGAAATTTTATGAGAAAGAACTATGAAGATGCTTGGAATATAGTTACGCCAGGGGACGAGAACCAATCCAATTGGGGAAGGTCATCTAACCAACCCAAGGGAGTTCTTAAAGTCTACAAAGCTGAAGAATCTATGGAACTCAAGGCCATTGCAGAGGCCCTGAAGACTATTGCTAGCAAGAAACAAGCCCTCGAAACTTCTTTCGGGGAATATGATAAGAAGAAAAGCTCTCAAGTTCAACAAGTAAAAGCAGCTACTGGAACTTGTGAAGCATGTCATGCATCTGATCATCCCACATTATCATGTGGTCTGTTGTACAATGTCATGATGGATTTACAACCACCCGTGCCGCAATATGAGCCCATTATTGAGCATCCCGAGGACCAAATGCCAGAGCAAGTCAACTCCATCCATTCAATACCTGGCCAGGTGTATTACAATCCAGATAAACCAAGAAATCACCCAGGTTTCCAATATGGAAATCCTGCAGGAACTGCCAATCCTCAACAACAGATACAAGGTGGATCTTTCAACAAACAACCACCAGGATTTCAGAATAACTTCGCCCAAAATCAAGGGAATTATAGAAATGGGTTCCAACGATCCAATTATCCTAGGAATCCCTCCTATCAATACCCATGACTGCACCCACAGCTGCAACAACCTCAGTTGCAGCAGCCACAACAACCGCAGTTGACAACACCTCCACAACAACCCCATGGGCAACAAGTCACTCAATATCAACAGAGGAGTGCTCCTTCCCAACCATCTGATGAAATATCTTTGATTAGGCAGATGCTGCAATCTCAGCAGACCATGCTTGCGAATCAACAAGCTCAACAAAAGGCGGTGGAGGCCCAATTAGCACAAATTGCTGCTCAGTTGAAACCACCAGCAGGTACCTTCGCTGGGCAACCAGAGGCAAACCCAAGGCATGACCAAAATAGACCTGAGCAACTGAATGCTGTCACCACGAGGTCTGGTCGTGTCCTTCCTGATACCATTAGAATCATCCATGATGATGATGATGTAGCTATTCTCTCACCACCAGAAAGCTCAACTCATGAAAAGGAAAAGTCCACTAAAACTACTGAAAGGGAAAACGAAAAGGGACCTACGCCAGAAGCTCCGCTCAGAATTCCTTACCCAGACAGGCTGAAAGGAACCAAAATGGATACTAGGTTCCAGAAATTCAAAGAAGCTATGAAGAAACTGTATATCGATATCCCGTTTCTAGATGCCCTTTCTGAAGTACCCGCTTGGGCCAAATACCTGAAAACCCTGCTGTCGAGAGAATATATGACAGAAAAGCATGAAACAGTGAAACTAGCTCAGACCACTTCAGATATTCTGCTTAACAAAATGCCAAAGAAAAAGAAGGACCCAGGTTCCTTCGGCATTCAATGTTCGATTGGAAATGGCTCTAGCAAAAAGGGATTAGCAGACCTAGGAGAAAGTATATCCATTATGCCCTATTCTATGTGTAAAAGATTAGGCTTCACTGATTTGTTACCTACGTCAATGACAATTCAGTTAGCCGACTCTACCATAACTGCTCCTCTTGGAATTATCGAGGATATTCCTGTCAGAATAGGAACAAATTCTTATGTCCCGTGCGATTTCGTTATTATGGACATACAAGAAGATCTAAGATACCCGATAATCTTCGAAAGACCTTTCCTAGCTACCGCGCGAGCACTCATCGATGTAGAAGAAGGAACGATTATA
Source organism: Alisma plantago-aquatica (assembly GCA_963693085.1). Classification (NCBI taxonomy): domain Eukaryota; kingdom Viridiplantae; phylum Streptophyta; class Magnoliopsida; order Alismatales; family Alismataceae; genus Alisma; species Alisma plantago-aquatica. The sequence goes on from OY856412.1 coordinate 759,051,525, forward strand.
CTAAGACTTGGGAAGGAAGCTTTCCAATTCAGAGTCCTTAACAGCATGAAAGGACCAAGCATTCAAGAGGAAGTTTTTCTCCTAGATGCTATATATCAAATGTCCCAGTTAGAAATGTCTGAACCCTCCGATGAGTTGGAAAGTGCCTTGAAAAACCCGGAAGTAGAATTTTCGGCAAATGAACTAGTACAGCAATGCCTTCAATATTTAGAAAAAGCTGAAGAAGCCCCAACAGCCACCTTTGAAGAACTCAAGGCTGTCACTGTTATAGAAGCAACTGAGCCACCTAAGGCCCCTGAATTGAAGGCCTTACCCGAAGGACTCAAACATGTCTTCCTTGACAGTGAGAAACTTTGTCCAGTGATTATCAGCTCTACTCTGGAAGAAGACCAAGAAAACAGACTTCTTGATGAGCTAAAGAGACACAAGAAAGCTATCAGATATAAAATGACTGACTTAAATGGTATGAATCCAGCTTTATGCATGCACAAATTGCCTATGGTGGAAGAATTCAAACCATCGAGGGAACATCAAAGAAAGCTGAACCCTAATCTCAAGGAGGTAGTTCGCATCGAGGTTCTCAAACTTCTGAAGGCAGGTATCATCTACCCAATCTCAGATTCACAATGGGTAAGCCCCGTGCAGGTGGTCCCTAAAAAAGGGGGGACTACTGTTGTTCTTAATGATAAGAATGAACTGGTACCTACTAGAACAGTAACTGGGTGGAGAATGTGCATAGATTACAGAAAACTTAATAAAGCAACAAGGAAAGATCATTTCCCCTTACCCTTCCTAGATGAGGTTCTCGAGCGCTTGGGTCATCAGAAGTTCTTCTGTTACCTAGATGGTTATTCTGGGTTTTACCAAATCCCTATACACCCGGAAGATCAAGAGAAAACTACTTTTACCTGTCCTTTTGGGACATATACTTTCAAAAGAATGCCATTCGGGCTTTGTAACGCACCAGCCACTTTCCAAAGATGCATGTCTTCTATCTTTGCAGGATTAACAGAATCTATAATGGAGGTATTCATGGACGATTTCTCAGTTTATGGAGACTCTTTCGACAACTGTCTGCTCAACCTGGTTCAAGTTTTACAAAGATGCGAGGAAACAAACCTCATCTTAAATTGGGAAAAATGTCATTTTATGGTAACTGAAGGTATCGTTCTCGGACACAGAGTGAGCAACAGAGGGATCGAGGTGGATCAAGCAAAAGTTGACGTTATCTCGAAATTGTTGCCACCAAAAGACGTAAAAGGGGTACGCGCTTTCTTAGGTCATGCTGGGTTTTACGGAAGATTTATCAAAGACTTCTCTAAAATAACAAAACCCATGACACAACTGCTGACCAAGGGCATGGAGTTTAACTTTAACCAAGAATGTTTGCAAAGTTTCACAACTCTGAAAAATGCCTTGATTTCCGCACCCATACTAAGAGCTCCAGATTGGTCACAACCTTTTGAAATCATGTGTGACGCGAGCGATTATGCCATAGGGGCTGTATTAGGGCAAAGAATCGACAAGAAACCCTATGTTATATACTACGCATCCAAAATGCTTGATGAAGCACAGAAAAATTACACCACTATAGAAAAGGAATTCTTAGCTGTCATCTATGCGTTTGAGAAATTCCGCTCATACCTGATTGGAGCTAAGGTCATTGTCTACACTGATCACTCCGCTATACGGTATCTAATTCAGAAACAAGATGCAAAACCTAGACTTATCCGCTGGGTATTGATGCTTCAAGAATTTGATTTGGAAATCAAAGACAAAAGAGGAGTGGAAAACATTGTCGCTGATCATCTCAGCCGTATTGAAGTCGAGGATGAAGACAAAGTACCTATCCGAGACTCCCTCCCGGACGACCAACTAATGAAAGTCGATAATGGATTCCCCTGGTATGCCGACATTGTTAATTATTTGGCAACAGGAATCATTCATCTGTCTGCCTCCTATCACGACAAAAAGAAGTTCATTCATGACGCTAAGCAGTATTTCTAGGACGAGCCCTATCTATTCCGCTTATGCGCAGATGGACTTTTTCGTCGATGCATTCCAGAGACAGAAATCACCTCGGTTCTAGAGCACTGTCACTCAGGCCCCATTGGGGGCCACATGAGTTCTAAGAAGACAGCCCTCAAAGTCCTGCAATCTGGTTTTTACTGGCCAATCATTGCAAAAGATGCACATGAATACGTGCGATCATGCGATAAGTGCCAACTATCCGGTGGAATAACCAGAAGAAATGAAATGCCATTGAATATATGGCAAGAAATCGAACTCTTCGATGTATGGGGAATAGATTACATGGGTCCTTTCCCCCATCTTACGGATTCATGTACATCTTGGTTGCTGTGGATTATGTTTCGAAATGGGTAGAAGCTCTACCAACCATTTCTTGTGATTCAAAACCAGTCATCAAGATGTTTAAAGAGATAATATTCCCCAGATTCGGAGTTCCAAGAACAATAATATCTGACGATGGATCACATTTCTTGGAACGAAGCTTTGAAGCCTTATTAAGAAAATATGGAGTCAACCATAAAGTTTCTACACCGTATCATCCACAGACATGTGGATAGGTTGAAGTCTCCAATAGGCAAATTAAAGCTATCTTGGAAAAAATTGTCAATCGGCACCGCACCGATTGGTCCACCAAACTTTCTGACGCTCTATGGGCCTACCGCACAGCTTTCAAAACACCAATTGGAACAACACCGTTTCGATTAGTGTATGGGAAGTCTTGCCATTTGCCAGTTGAATTAGAGCATAAGGCCTGGTGGGCCATTAAGCAACTAAACTTCGATCTCAAAGGTGCTGGTGAATTCAGACAACTTCAACTCCAAGAACTAGAAGAATTACGAATGACAGCCTACCACAATGCGAGAATCTACAAAGAACAAACCAAGATGTGGCACGATGGCCACATAAAAAGAAAGGATATAATCATCGGAGACAAAGTCCTCCTATTCAATTCCAGACTAAAAATGTTTTCCAGGAAAACTACGTACTAAATGCTCGGGGCCTTTCACAATCAAACATATATACCCGACAGGAGCTATCATTATTCTCAATGATAATGGATGAGAAAGGACCGTTAATGGTCACAGATTAAAGAAATACCACACTCCGGCAGACAAATTATCAAGACAAACTATAGGGATCCATGATCCTATAACAACATCATAGCTGGAGCAAAATTTTGTCGAGCCAGCGACGTTAAACCAAGGCGCTACTTGGGAGGCAACCCAAGATTTCTACTTTTTCCTTTATGTTCTGTTCTTTTATTTTCCTCAGTTTTATCTTATGAAAATACAAAAAATTCTACATAACTAAAACTATTAAAAAAATAATCAAAAAATAAACAACATAAAAATGCATAAATCAAAAATAAACTCAAAAATATAAAAACCTTTCTGCCTTTGCCCTCCCAAGCGGACTTGAAACCGTTTGGGACCAAACGGTCCTCAAACCGTTTGGAGCCAAACGGTCCTCAAACCGTTTGGGACCAAACGGTCTTGAGACCGTTTGGAGCCAGACGGCATTGAAACCGCTTGGAATACAAAGGGTCACCAACCGTTCCCTATAAATATAAACCCTACCCCTTTGTCTTTCTCTCTTCGAACTTCCGAACTCTCTGGAGCGTTTGTGCAAAGAACTGTTCCGTTGCTTCTGCTTCCTTTGTTCCCGCACGATCAAACTTCCGTTCACCAACCACCTGCAAGGTAGTCCGGCGACCACAATGCACACCGCCCTTCCTCCCTACCACCTTCGTCGCCGTTCCTGAACTTTCACCGTCTGTTCCACCATCACCGCCTTCTCTGCCGATGGTTTTAATGACCATCCACACGTCACTATCATTCTCACGACACCATCATTCTATCTTCCACCATCTTCACCACAGTCATCACCTTCGATTCAGACCACTATCGTCTTCGACGATTTCTTCACCATCATCTGCATCACCGTCATCATCGCCGTCTTCACTGTTGTCATTTTCATCACATCATTGGTTTCACCGCTGTTTTTGTCGCCGGCGCACCCTCCGCCTCTGCGACCGGTTCACCTTCGTCTTCACCTGCGCCGGCAACCCAGCGGCTTTTCATTTTCCGAACGGTCCTCAAACCATTTGGAACCAAACGGTCTTGAAACCGTTTGGAACCAAACGGTCCTCAAACTGTTTGGAACCAAACGGTCTTGAAACCGTTTGGAACCAAACGGTCGTGAAACCGTTTGAAACCAAACGGTCCTCAAACCGTTTGGAACCAAACGGTCTTGAAACCGTTTGGAACCAAACGGTCTTGAAACCGTTTGGAACCAAACGGTCTTGAAACAGTTTGGAACCAAACGGTCTTGAAACAGTTTGGAACCAAACGGTCTTGAAACAGTTTGGAACCAAACGGTCCTCAAACCGTTTGGAACCAAACGGTCCTCAAACCGTTTGGAACCAAACGGTCCTCAAACCGTTTGGAACCAAACGGTCCTCAAACCGTTTGGAACCAAACGGTCCTCAAACCATTTGAAACCAAACGGTCTTGAAACCGTTTAGTCTCGAAACCGTTTGGTCTCCCACACCCATTAATCTTTCACAAAAATACAAAAAGACATAAACTACAAATAAAATCTAATTTGTTTCTAAAAACTTTTCGCTCTAACTCATAAATTTCTATTTTTCAGATATGGCATCACCACCAAGCAAAGCCATCACATTCGAAGGTCCTGAAATCTGGACAAAAGAGGAAATGCTGGAAAGACAAGCCAGGCTTCAAAAGATAAGAACAGACTTCAACAGGACTCGGAAGGCTCCCCCAAACGTCAAGATGATGGATGTCCTGTGCGAACTTGATCGCCTAGAGAGGATCTTCTCTGAGCCCCCTGAGGAGGAGACTGTCATCTCCTCTTCTGATGAAGATTCAGAGTACAACCCTAACTCCGAAGAGGAGTCACCTGCCAAAGAGAAAAAAGGGAAACGTAAAGTCTTGGAGACTGCATCTGGGCAGCCCTCTAAGAAGCGGGCAAGGAAACAAGTCCGACCCGTTTCTGCCATGGACCAACCTTTTGCCAAACCTTCCACCACCATTCCTGCAGCTACCATCACTGCTACTACCACTATCACCACCATTCCCACCACCACCATTCCTACCACCACTATCCCCATCACTACCACCACTTTCATTCCCATCACCACCACGATACCACCACCAGAGAACCTCTTCATCCAAACCACCATCTCCACCGATAAAACCCTAAAACCTACCAAGTATGTCTGCTCCAGCATACTAATCAAGATGGGGATATATGATCGTATCTTCAACGTGCTAGACAAAGTCAACCTCACCAAGTTGTGTCTAGTACCTGAAGTATCCTACTACGAACCCACCGCAGAATTCTTCTCCTTTCTGACCAAGGAGCCCGTTGACAGCACGGATAAGTCTCAGGACGGGGGTGACAGAAAGCTTGTCACCCAAATCTTTGGCAGCAAGATCGTCATAACAGAGAATATGCTGAACTCCATCTTTATCGATGACCAGGAGCAGCTGCGAAAGGCTAAAACAGTGGGAACCGATCATCCAGAATTCAACAGACATACATTCTAGAAATCCTTAACTGGGATCCCCACTTACGATGCAAAGACATGCAAGGCGTCAAACATACACTCTGGTTTTGTGCGCACCGTACACAAAATCATCGCTGGCGCACTCTTCCCCAGGACATAAGGGGGGAACGTTATAACCTCCGATCTTTTTGTTCTCTGGTCTATTCTTAACGAACGGCCAGTTAATATCGGCCGTCATCTGATCCAGAAATTCTCAATCTCCATCTTGGGGAAAGAGATTTGCAAGGGGGGTCATGTCACATCTATCATCAAATATCTTAAGATGGACAAACCTTTACCCGTTGCACGCAACTGAAGGGTGACATCCTTGCCAACGAGAAAACTCTGAAGAACTCGTTCATAATTAAGGAAAAGGATGGGAAATTACATTATATATTCTTCCCTATGGTCAAATCATCAAGGACTCTCCTCCCGCTTCCAGAGCTAGCAAACTATGACACAACACAACTCCTCTTCTCTGACGAGGAGCTTACTCAGCTGATAGCTTCGGTCAAAATACTTGAAAGGAAAGCAACAGCGGGACAAACAGAGATGAGCATCACTGCCCCAACAGCTCGACCAACTAAGATGCCTGTCAAACGACCTTCCAGGAGGCAGCTGTGGGCCCAACAGCTGTCGGGGACACCAACATCTCGGCCAAATCCAGAGGCCGAGCAGTTCCACGAAGAAGTCTTAACAACATCCTCCATCGACTCTTTTATCCAGAGTCTCCACGAGCAGCTAACCACTGCCACCACCACTCCGCCTTCCACCATTCCAACATCTACCACTCCTTTCCTCCCCACATCCACGCAACCATTCACATCCACTTCTTCACCCTTTTTTACGTCGGACTTCCCTTTCTCCATCCCTATGCCCGACTTCACCACCCTTCCATTTACTCCCGCAGTTTCCACCCCATCATTGTCGCTACCACCACTTTCGCCTCAAATACCACCACTTTTCACATCCGCCACCACCCCGACACCGCTGGTGACTACATCCACAGTCACTACGCAGCTCGGGGCATCATCAGTGTCTCTTCCGCAAGACACTAACATCGTCCCACACAGACCCCAGTCATCTCACCCTTCCGTTCCTGGGGTCCCTTTTACTAACATCGGTGAGGAATTCGGCCGTCAATTTGACGCTGTCCGAAACCTCCTCACCGATCCTTCTAACATATTAAATTCTATTTTTTCTTGTGTACATGATTTATCACGACAAGTAACCAAGATCGACGAACAACACCGAGCCTTGCCTACCTTCCTCCAAGGCATCCAGCAACGACAGGACGAAGTGGCTAAGCAAGTTGAGCACATCAACAGCCACACCAACAACCTGCCGGACCTGGTCCTTGGAGCAACGCGTCAGCAAGAAGCTACAACACAAAAAGTCGATGAGATCTCCAAACAGACTCAACCTCTGCCATAGAATCTCCGCAAGCTTGAGCAAAATCAAGAGGCCCTGAGCTCGCGCTTGGCTACCATTGATGGAACACTTACGCAGCTACATCATCTCCAAGAGGAGGCAAATAACGATGAAACCCAACAGCTATGTGCCCAAGTCACAGAACTGACAGCACATCTCCTCTCCGCCGATGGCAGATTCACAGACCTCAAAGAAGCCCACGATGCACTGCTCGAAAAACACGAGCATCTGCAAGTGGCTTTCGACGAGCTACAAGCCACTCATCGGCGGTGTAAAAAGTCTGCCAACAAAAAGCAAACAGACAAAGCTGCAGATGACAAAGATGACGATGATGAAGAAGACGACGACTCCGACTCATCTGCTGACTCCAATAAAGATACATCTTTGGACGACAAGCATGATGACGGAGAAGACCCCGGGCATGCAGCAGGACCCTCCCAAAAAGGGTCCGACAAAGGTCACCAGGACAGTGATCATCACCCCAAGTCCCCACACAACGACAATGTCAACATGTCATATGGGGATCAATTCTTTGACTATTCAGCTATAAGGTCCATCGGGGAAGCTGCCAAGGACGCGGCCTACGCTGAGTTACAACAATGCATATTAGAAACCAGCGCCAGCCCGCCAAAAACCTCTGCTCTCTTCTCCGCACCTTCTCCCCCTTACCATGACGAGTCAGACCGAGTAAGTCTAGACACGGACGAGGATCTTGACTCCGCCTCTGACTTGGACGATAATCTAGAGGGCCATGTAGAAGCCTTCAAACAACCTGCTTCTCCTCCACCACAAGAGCTTCCCCCGCCACCTCCTCTGCCGCACAAAATGCACGACCTAGATATGGCAGCCATCTCTACTTTAGATGCTCATGACATTTTTATACTGAACACTATAGTGGATGATGCAAAAGCAGGGGAAGACATAATCTATCATAACACCAAAACCAGGCGTAAGTTGACACGTGAAGATTTCCGTTGCATCCTACGACCTCGGTCCACGGTGCCAATGGCGATCTTCCGTGTCCTCCTCGCCAATTGTATAGAAACATATAGAAGTCACAAGCGGCAACAACCGGTTTTCAATGCTTCGCCCGCTTTGTCTTTTGGCCTTTTATACAAAGACATACGCGAAAAATCGGTTGAGCGACTGCGTGTCAGTTTGGCAAGAAGGGCACGTTATCTTACACTGCCCTTCCAAGTCTCGGACCACTGGATTTTTATGATCGTTGATACCGAGGCTCGGGATGCCAAAGTATACAACTTCTGTAGCACCGAGCTACCAGTCAGCACAATAAATTTCGTAGGAGAAGCAGCAGGAGAAGCCAGGTGTGTACCCTTCCGACTGCTTAAACTAATTTGGGCTGCACGCCCATGTCTTCGCCAAGACTAGAGCCAACCATGGTTCAAAATCATAAACCCTCCAGTCCAAGCCACCGAGGGATCTGGGGACAGCGCTTTCTGCACCATCTGACACATCCAAGCGCTAAACCAGGAAATCCCATTCACCGACCTGGTAGATGAAGATTTTCATTCCCTACGAGGACGCTATGCCATGGAACTCATCTGTGATAGACGATTCTTCAACGACCCAACTATGTCACCAGATGATGTTCCTCGGTACCTTTTCTCAGCTGTCCAGCGATGACAACGACGACCTTTCTGACAAGTTTTGAAAGAGTCAGAGCTGACCAAGTCGCCCGAGCAAGATAAAATCAAGAGCGATCCTGCTTACACCATCAACCCAACATTTCCTGATTTTGATCGCGATGCTTGTAAGGGTCTGAATGATCTTGAATTGAGTATCATTATGGCGCGACTCTCCGCAGACAAAGATGACCTGGTATTCATGTCTCGAGACATACTCGTAATGGCAGATTCACTGCGAGAGACTCTACAGGATAAGGGATCCCTTTCTGTCAGCCTCATGGCCGCCTACCAGTTTCTACTTGGCCAAACCAACCCAAACACATACATGGCGTCTCCATATATGAAAGATGATCTCCTAAAGCTCAAGAACTTCGGCACAACCGACGCACTGATCTCATATCTCCAACACACAACGCCGAAGTTCATCATGTTACCCATCCTATATCATGAGCATTGGATTCTCCTGGCAACAAACCTCCCAGACGGAACAACCATAATATACAACAGTTCCGACAGCCAGTTCAACGCTCGACAGCGACACTACGTCGTGACGCCAAAGACGCCAACAGAAGTAGTGGAAAAGGAGTGTGTCGAGAAATTAATCGATCTTCTGAGTCAGCATACAAAGGCGTACGAGAAAGAACATTTCCATCGCCCCGCCTTCTGCCACAAATGCCCCCAGCAAATACGACAATCGAACGATTGCGTCTTCCACGTCCTCTACTGGATGTACACCATCATTGTTCTTCAAAGACCAGTAGAGGAAATGACTGACGTGGACTACCACGCTTTACGAGGACAGTTCGCATCCAATGTACTTCGTTCCCTGGGGGCAAATGAAGATTTACCTTAACCCGCGGCCCTTGTCATAATGACTTCTCACCCTATCACTTTGCCACTCTGCGGACAGAGTGTGTTATAAGTTAGGGGGGGTGCATTAGACAAGGGCGAGGTATCGATTTCTACACTCCCCTTTCTATCTAACACTTTCCATACAATTCCTTATTCTTAAAATCCTTTTTACTTAATTTCTTCTTCAAAAATAATCACCTCAACTAACTCTAGAATCATGTTAGTCCCTATAAGTAAATAGCACTTAGACATCGAATGGCGATTTATCAATTTCCACCCACTAGTGATTTCATATTTTTGCTTCAATTCTTCATCTGACTCTCCACAGGTCAAAATCAAGGCAGAAATAAGCCAAGATCTCGAGGATGAGAGGGAAATCAGGCAACTTCCAAATCAAAAAGTTCTGCAAGTGGACCACAAACCAAATAAGTGCACGTTGAAAAACTTTAAGAACAACTTTCCTCTCTTCAAAATAAAAGAGGCTCGGCCGCCCAAAATAAATCCTCAAAAATCCCAAAACCCAAGCCTGTGAGTTATTGAATAAAAGCCAGAGAGACGAATAAAATTATGAGAGTTGTGCCACGCATAAGGATCTATACGAAGAACTGACGAAGGTCTCACCCGGACGACACATTTCGCTGCCCTCACAAAGGCAGATGTGTCGTGCCCAGTAGTGAAACCCTAAAGTTTCTAAGTATATGAAAGTCTCATAGAGGACTCGCCTGGCCGGTACATTCAGCTTCCCTCATAAAGGCAGATGTGTCATGCCCGATAGTGAGATTCTAAAAAGCGTAGACATCCCCTCCCCCACTTGAAGGGGGAGCTACACTTCAAAGCCTTTAGCCAACCCTCATACCCTCTCTAGCTTCCAGTAGGTTTTTCAGAGAGGTATAAAGCTGATTAGAGTCAACAACATGCACAAAATAAGGTGGTCCCAATGCAAACTTTGAGATACGGAAAGAACCTGAGATCCAAGCAACTCTCGAAATCCGAAAGAATCAAGGCATGCAATAAGACTTGATATGACCCCAGGGGAACTCAGGTCAAGAATTGAAGCAAGAGTATGGAAATCCTAAATAAAATTGCCTCGCCATTACATGTCTCAGCTCTATCTAACTTGAGGACAAGCTAGACTCTAAGTTAGGGGGGGTGATAACCTCCTATTTTAGTCGTTTATCTTAGTCTTTTTCCTTAGTTTTCCATACTCTTTTTAAGTTTAAACTATACATAATCCTAATTTTACCCCTTTTTGTAAATACACCATCAGACTAACTTTTTCCTTTTATATATGTAGAAAAAGTATAAAAAAAATATAAAAGAATAACCCAGTCTCAAGACCGCATGAAGCCAACCTGTCCCGAGACCGCATGGAGTCAAACGGTCTCAAGACCGCATGAAGCCAACCGGTCCCGAGACCGCATGGAGTCAAACGGTCTCAAGACCTCATGAAGCCAACTGGTCCCGAGACCGCATGGAGTTCAAACGGTCTCAAGACCACATGAAGCCAACCGGTCCCGAGACCGCATGGAGTTCAAACGGTCTCAACACCGCATGAAGCCAACCGGTCTCGAGACCGCATGGAGTTCAAACGGTCTCAAGACCGCATGAAGCCAAACGGTCCCGAGACCGCATGGAGCTCATACGGTCTCAAGACCGTTTGAAGCCAAACGGTCTCAAAAATTGTATGAAGCCAAACGGTCCCAAGACTGCATGGAGCTCATACGGTCTCAAGACCGTTTGAAGCCAAACGGTCTCATAGTCCAAACGGTCTTGAGGCCCCAAACGGTCTTGAGGTCCAAACCGTTTAGACTTCACTCAAAGCCTATAAATAATTCTCCAAGGGTCCTCGAAAGAGAGATCTCTCAGACGCCCAAAGGCTGCCCCTCCGGTTCCAGAGCAATTCCGTCCTTCATCCATCGCCCTAAGGCTGCCGGTTTGAGGTCCACATCTCATCATCAAGCTACCTTCTCTCTCACCAACAAAGAAGGTGGGAGGAGAAGATCCATCATCTAGCAACCACGAAGTGTGAATATCGTTGTTCTCTCCACCAAGGGTTCAACCTTCCCTCCTCCGTGGAGATGTCGTTCTTTCTTTCTCTTCTCACCCCTCTTCTGCTCTTGAGATGAGCGAGTAGTCCTTTTCAGTAGGGTGCGGGGAGTAGCCCCGCTACCCATGTTTTCATTTCATGCAATGTAATTCAATCATTTGCAATAGAGATACTCTCCTTTTTGGCTCAACATCAATCGTTTAATGAATGCTTGTTGCTTGATCACCAACTTGTGTTACTTATTGTCTCTTGGTATGAATTGTGTACGTTTATACCCTTAGATCTGAATATCGATTGAATGTTGGTTCTAGATATATGTAGTCACCATATGTCTGTTTCGGTATCTAGGAGTGCTTTCACGAGTGGAGTAAACTCACTCCCATCGTTGCACTTTCATACTATGAAATGGAATCAGTTGACGTATGGAAGTGCAACCTTGGTAAGGTCGAGGAACACACTTCGTGAAGGAGTAATGCAAAGTAAGTGACCATTCGTTAGGGGATGGCTGGCATTGCAATACTCCACACTCCTCATAGTTGGTTATCCGAAAGGAAGCTAAGTCTACAAAGATACTAGCTGATTGGTTTCTCTTTGCAAGTCTTTTTATTATGTTGCATGTTTATGATCCATGTGTAGTGGTGTGAAACCCGATAACATCCTAGTGGTTTTTAATCATTGTTTACAACCTTAATCTCTACTTTCTTGCTTTACTTTCCTTGCACTTAGCTTAATACCAAAATCAAACTTTCGATCTAAATATCAACTGTTAAGTAGTTAAGTACGACTAAAACGTTTTCCATCTTAATTACATCAAGACCGTTGTCCCAAGGATTCGAACCTTAACTATACTACGATAAGACTTCCGCGTGTCCTAGCATACGTGGGTGGAGATCTTACCATAGTACTAGCAAGGCTAAACTTAGGGACACTGTGATACTACAAAGATAGTAAGTGATAGTAGTACTTGGGATGCTTAATATGATATTGCATGTAGAATGTGACCATGCAAGTCAGGAGGTGAAGGATGAATACCAGTAACCCAATGCATGGATATAAATTATAAAGAGTTCCCAAGAGGGAATGGGAGTTCATCACTATGGATGTTGCAAGTATCCCCTAAACCAAGGCAGGTCAAGATGCAATATGGGTTAGGATAGATCGCCTTACATAGATGACATGAGAAAGAAAGAGTACTGTCAAGTGACAGATTGAGTTGAACTACTTATAAGAGAAAGAGATGGTTCAACTACACCATGATGCGAGTTCAAAAGTTCTTGAGTATAATCTAAGGGTTCACTTGCATGAGGTGGAAGTAGATACATGAAGGACTCGATGATAGTATAGTTTATCACCCCTAACTAATGGTTAGTACGATCCAGACTAAAGAGTCTAAGGAGAGCATGTGTGCTCATCTAGGGTGATACATGGAGGCAGTTCTTAAGATGTGATGTTAACCACCATAGCCTTTATCAGGATGCAAGAAGTTTTTTTTTTGAGAGGTTGTGTCGGTCACCGCTTCATTAAGATGATGTTGGTGAAGGAGGCCTCACAAAGGTTAGAAAAGAACCACAGTGTGTGCAGATGAAGTCGCTTTGATCGTGCAATGGCTGAGAGAGAGACCAGTAATGACATGAGTCGTGAGTTCATGCAAAGTAGACTGACATGCAGTTCACTGTGGGAAAAGGTGTGATGTGAAAATCCGACCCCTCTAGACTACAACTGAGAAAGCCGAGTCCCCGATATATGAGTCCATTTGAGATGGATTGGTGGAGATGGTTGTGTTTAGCCTTGCCCCTCAGGATAACATGATGTGAAATGTGTTCCATGAGTCTGATCTAGAGTGCTATGTGAGGTACCCAAGCCATGTGTTGAGCCTTGAACCTATTCATCTTTTGAGAGGCTGAAATGTCCTGAGTCACCTATGAGGGTACGATATACCAAGGTAAGAAAGAACTCAGATGGAAGAATATGAGATGATGAAGGTTCTTGGGAAGCACCATGGAAAGGGTGAAGCCACATGGGAGCCCTGATGGACATAAGAAAGGCTTATCCTGTTTGTTTGCTTGCTTGATGGAATTTTGAGGACAAAATTCTTAGGAAGAAAAACCAAAATAGCACAGTTTAATAAAAATATGTACCGACATAGCACAAATTCCATCTTAATTTCTGAAATAGCCCACTTTTATTGGAAAGCGTCAATATCTTGGCGTTTTTCGTGCGGTTGGGGTTGAAAGCGCCAACTTTTAGGCGTTTTAGCCCAAAAACGCCATATTTTTGGCATTTTCAGTTGAAGGCGCCAACTTTTAGGCGTTTTAACCCAAAACCGCCATATTTTTGACATTTTCAGTTAAAGGCGCCATCTTTTTGGCGCTTTTAGTCCAAAAAGGTGCCATCTTTCCGGCTCCTATGCGCAGATGCCTCCCGCCTGCGGCTCGGGTAGAGAGCCGAGAGAGAGGCAGAGAGCGGAAGATTGGCTCCTGTGGGTTGACGCCTCCTGCCTGTGGCTGGGATTGAGAGGGTCGCTTCTGACTGAGCAAGACTTCCTCGTCTGTTCAGGGAGTCGCAGGTTCGCCAGAGCAATGGCGCCTTTGGACTAAAACGCCTAAAAGTTGGCGCTTTCAAACCCAGCTGCACTAAAATGCCAAGATATTGGCACTTTCCAATGAAAGTGGACTATTTCGGGAATTAAGATGGAGTTTGTGCTATTTCAGCTATTATTTTTATTAAACTGTGCTATTTTGGTTTTTTATCCAAATTCTTATAAGAGGGGAAGGATGTTACAACCCCAATTTTTGGGTTCCTTTGGATGAGAAATGTAAATTCTCACATTAAAGATAATTGTACAAATAATGATACAATTTGTTGAGAATAAATGGATTTCGTTTACAATAGCCTTGATGATTGTGTAGTGGGCTTTATTGGATATTGGGCCCAATAACAAGGAAATTCAAGTAATAAATGAATAATTGAGTTTTTGAGAAAAGAAAGATGTGGAAACCTCTAGAAGGCAAAGAGTATAATCTAAAGTTGGATTTTGTGCCTCTTGGGTTCCTTGGGTCCCAAGGAGTCCAAAATTGCAAAGATAAAGCAATAAGAAAAGAAAATATCAATGAGATATTTATTTATTAAGAAAGAAATTGAAAACAATGATAAAATGTGGAAAATAAGTGAAAAGAGGTACATTTGAGTTATCCTTGGTGGATTTTCATATCCAAAGGGTTTCTACTATTAAAAGGAATACCAATAAGGAAAATGGAAGAGAGATAATGAGAAATCCTCAAAAAGAGATATTTCGATAAGAAATAGATAAGTTAATGAGAAAATAATGGACAAAAGATAAATGAAAGACTAAGATATATCCCCAAGATGGGATTTCCAACCATTAAGGTTCCTTGACGTTCAAAGAACTCAAAATAATAATTTAATAGCAAGAGAAAGAGAAAATATGTGAGAAATATATATAATTAAGTGATATCTTGCACCTAAATAAAAGGCACGTTTTCTTTTAGATAATAAGCCCAATTTTGGCAGAGAGGTAGATAAAGTCATTATGGACTTTTCCCCAAAATTTGGAAGTAAAAATATAAACGGTTTGAGAGATATGAATTTTGTAAGATTTCTCAAGTGTAAAGGATATCTATTAAATGTCACAACTCAATTGTGACTTATGTTTTTATACAAGGCCTGACATCCGTTGGATCACTGATCCAACAATGGATGCTCTTCATTTATTTGAGAAGAATTGGGAATAGGAGAAGTCTTGCTCAATTTGGATTCTCAAATAATGTGATGGATGCACGGATTGAGAAACAGTCCCAATAGCTTGGGGATCAAATTTCGCACCTATCTGACCTAAGTTTTCGATAGTTTGGGAAACTCTAGGATTTTTTCCCAAATCCTAATGGTAGTAGGTCATTGTTTGAGGGACTCCACCTATAAAAGCAGGGTCTCTGATCCCCAATGAGGGCAAAATCACCTCCTAAACATGCTACTAGCCTCTGGGATAGCAGACCAGCGAGAAAATTTGTGAATTACCTTGTTCTTTCACCCCGGCATCGGCCTTCCAGCCTGTAGGAGATGGTTCTGTCTCCCGCCTCTCTATTCTGTCGCCACTTTAGTTCCAAGTTCCCATGCCATTTCCGCTTCCTGGTACCTCCTGAAGGTCGCACGCGGTGGAAGGGAAGACTCATCCCAGCGCCACCGCGGGGGCACAGCCTAATGAGAGCTTGCCTTGTGACAATTCTCTATTTTTTTGTGAAACAGGGGTGGGAACCCCGTTGCACAGTGCTCACGAAGAAGAAGGAGCGAGCGGATCTGGGTGACTGGGTAAATGGATCCAGCAACAGGATCCATGAGCTGAAGGAAGAAGAATAACTTGCAAAGAAAAGAAAAGAATAGACACATAGCGCGCGACCATTTGCCAAAGTAAGGTTATTTTGCAAAAATCCTATCTATTTATTAGTAGCCCAGATGAAACAATGTAATACATGAAAGTTGATCAGAAAAACCCATAGAATACAATAAAAATTCTAGTATTGACTATTTTTTATTCTAGTTCGAAAAGTACACAAAGTTAGTAACTTTAGTGCTTTTTATGAATAAGAAACCCTAGTTTTAATGTTAGGGGATCTAGTAATTGATGTGCATGGTTTAAAGTTGATATTAGCATGTTAATCATGAAAGGAACATTAAGAAAAAAAAGATGAACTTTTCATGTAATTAGTTTAATTTAGAGTGTCATGCGCATGAATATGCTTTAATGAGCCTTGAAACCCTAATATTGGTAAATGCGACTCTTAATGGCTTTAATTATTCAAAATTATGAATAAATTTTTGATATGATGATTTTAAGCTATTTCGAGTATAAAAGTTCCTAATCATGGATAAATACCCTTAATTTAGAAATTATGGTTTTCTAGTGAATAAAAGGTAGAATTAATGATAAATAACGTTCATATGTAAATTAGACCATAATGAACTATGAATTGAGGATAAATGAGCATAATGACTTTGTCATGGATTAAAAGAATAAAAATGGTAGATTTAATGAAAAAGAGGCTTAATGGACTTAACTCATGGTTAATTGTGTTGTTTATGAAATTAAGGTTATGAAGGAAACCTTAATAACTTTCGTGAAGGATTGATAAGAAAATTAGGGTTTAAAAGAGTAAGGCGAAGTAAAACCCTAATTGCAAAGTAAACCCTAAAAAGAGATAGAAATCTTAAAGAGGAATATAAACCCTAAGTAGCAAGATGGTTTGGATAGATTTTGATAAAAGGAATTGAATATATATTTCAGGACTGAATTATGTGCTTGCTTGCTTCTGGATTACTTGATTGTTTGGATTATTCCTGCACCTAAGTCTACTTGACAGGTATGTGGTTAATTATAAATAACCGTCTTAGTTTCCCGAGGATTTTCTGGATGGTTAATCACATTGAATGCAAATTATCAGTTTGGATGTTCATACTTGCAAATCATAAAGTCACAATGATTATCACATTAATAATAGAAGTATGTATTCTCGCACCTACATGCCACCCTGATGGATGATGCCAAAGGTCAGGCCCAGATGGGTAGACCAATGGACACCTTTAGTGCTGACCCCAGGCACCAAGATCGGGAATGATAAGGTGGCCTATGATATTGCATGACTAGAGGGCACCATGAGTGGTGACCCCAGGCACCAAGCTCAGGATTGAGAAGGTGGCCTTAAGTCATTAGCAAAGGAAACCCTAAGGTGGGTATGCTAGGGTTTGGGCAAAAGCGGTGGAGAATGTCATATTGGAAAATGTAAATTGGCTGGTTAATTAACTTGATTGTGATAGTTAGGTTGTTATCCATATGTGCAAACTTTTGGTTGTCCCCACATACCAGTATATTTCGATATACTGACCGACGTTTTGTTTGTCGGTGTTTTAGGAACAACAATTGAAAGAACAAACAGTAAAGTGACACATTGTGGAAATAAGAAATAAAGTGCAAGGAGGATTAGATAGAATAATTCAAGCTCTGGATACATAGATTTCTAAAGTTTTCAAAGGTAAGTAAAGTTTTAATTTTTCTACCAGATTTCAATTTAGTTAGTAAAATTTCATAATTATTATTGATTACTTGTCGAACCTTTGATCTTGTAAATTGAATGACAGCTCTAATCTTTGGGTCTCCCTTAATTGGGGGTTACCGGGAGGTGGGGTCGTTACACTAATGCTCATGAATTGAAAAATGAGCAGGTGGAGCATATTCTCTTCAATATAGATAACGTTGAGGAAGACCATGAAGCAGAGTTTGAGGAGCTCAAGTCTATGTACTCAATTGATGAAGAAGAGAAGACATGCACTGCACCAGAGAAAAGGCCTCTAGCAAGGAGGCTAAAATACGTCTTCCAAGATGACCAAAAAGCCTGCCTAGTCATCATCAATGCATATCTCACATCTGAACAGGAAGACATATTTTTGATTAAATTGATGAAAAGGAAGAGGACATCATGATGCAAAATGAATGACATAATTAGATCTATTCCATCGTATTGTGCTCATATAGTTTATACGATTGATGACTACAAGTCCTCCATCAATTCCCAACAAAAGATGAATGCAATTTGAAGGAGGTGATGCATCATGTGATTATCTATTCCATCTCTTGTTCACCATGGGTGAAATATGAACAAGTAGTGTTGAAGAAGGATGTCAGTACATTTTTTTGAATGAGAAGAATGAGCTTATCCCATCCTACATCATAACATGGTGGCACATGTGCATCAACTTCCACAAGCTCAACAATGCTACTTGAAAGATCACTTCCAACTCGGCTTTCATGATCAAGTTCTAGATGTAATTGCACACCAACATATATTTTGTTACTTAGATGGATACTCTGACTTCTTCCATATTTCCATCCACCCTAGTAATTAAGAAAAGATACCTTTATGTGACCCTTTGTCACGTAAGCATTTTTTCAGATGCCCTCTAGACTATGCAATGCACTTGGCTCTTCCTAGAACTGCATTTTTCCTATTATTGTTCATCTTACCATGGAAATAATGAATATATTCTTGGATGATTTGTCTATCTATGGAAATTCTTTTGACGCATGCATACACCATTTTTCCTTGTCCTAGAAATTTGTGAAGAAGCACATATGGTGCTTAATTTAAAAATGCAACCTCAATGTGATGGAGGGCAATCTTCTAGGATCTCATATCATCTATAGAGGCATAGAGGTCATTAAGAGAAAGATATAAGTAATCTCCAAATTTTCTCCTCCAACTACTATCAAAGAAGTTTGCCCATTCTTAGGACATGCTAGTTTCTTCAAGATGTTCATTCATGACTTTTGCAAGGTCACAAAATCTCTTAAAATCCAAAAGGATGTGAATTTCATCTTCAAATCTAATTGTATGAAGAGATTCAACACCTTGAAGGAAGCTCTCATCTCTAACCCCATCCTTTGTGGTACATATTTGTCTCTTTCTTTTGTGATCATGTGTGATGCTAGTGACTATGGCATATGTGTTCTCTAGGGAAGCATGTGACAAGAGGCATCATGTCATTTACTACACCAACAAGACGTTGAATGATGCACAGAGGAATTATGGAACCACTGAAAAAGAGATTGTCACTACTGTCTATGCCTTTGACAAACTTTCCTCCTATCTCATAGGCTTGCAAGTGCTTATTTATGCTAGTTATGTTTCTATAAGTATTTAATATTAAAGAAGGACGCAAAGCCGAGACATATCAAATGGATCTTATTTTTTATAGGAGTTTGACTTAGAAATAAAGGATAAGAAGGGAATTGAAAATATTTTTGTTGATGTTCTCATCCGATTGCATATCCAAGATGGTGACCTAATAATTCTTAATGACTATTTTCTTGATGACTAATTACTAAAGGTCACTACTTTCATCATATGGTATGCTAATTTTATGAACTACCTTGATGCAAGAGTATTTCATCCAGATCGTACCAAGAATAAAAAGAATAAGGTCATGTTAGACATTTGTTGTTACTATTTGCATGAGATCTCTATTCTGGTTGTGTTTAAAATGCCTTTAATGTTGATGTATCTATGAAGAGGAAGCCCCCTCTCATTCTATAATAGTGTCATTCTGGCCCTAGTAGAGGCCACATAAACTCCAAAAAGACTACCTTCAAAGTCCTTAATTGTCAGTTATTCTAGCCCTCTACCTTCAAGAATTCTCACAGTGATGCCAAGTTACATGACAAACGTCTATGATTTTGCAATATTTCCATGTGGGAGGACAAGACACTAAATGTTTGATTGGAAGTTGAGATATTTGATGATTGGGGTGTGGACTACATGGGTCCACTCTCCTCCTCTTATAGATTCTCCTACATTATTATTTCCATGATTCATATTTCAATGTGGGCTGAAGAAATTTCCATAGTTTCCAAAGACTCTAAACCAATCATCAAGTTTTTCAAAGACATCGTATTTCCATGCTTTTGAGTCCCACCCACTATCATTTTTTATGGAAGGTCTCACTTCTTCGAGCATATCTTTGAATATCTCCTTCACGTATATAGTGTCTCTCACCATGTGGCTACTCCAAACCACCTTCAGACAAGCAGTCGAGTGGAGATTTCCAATCACCAATGATACAAGATGGGGACCATGAGCTAAATGATGCACTCTACGATTACATAACTTCTTATAGGAATCCCATGGACACTACACCTTTCTATATGATTTATAAAATGTCTTTCAACCTACTAGTAGAGCCTAAACATTAGGCTCGGTGGTCCATCAAACAACTCAACTTTGAACTATATGCAAAAAAAGAAAATCAACTACTTCAACTCCATGATATGAAGCTAACAAAGAACATATTAGAATACACACAATTACAAGGAACACGCCATGATGTGGCATGATGGCCACTTGAATAGGAAAGATATGTAGGTTGGAAATCAAGTATTACTTCAAAATTCCCATATTCAACTAATTATAATAGTATATGATCTTTTCTTAATTAGGCTTGACCAAGGACATAGTTTATATGAGGATATAATGATTAGGATGTCTCTTTGGAAGGTACGCCATTACCTCTTACTTGGCTTATTATACAATATGATTGTGTTATATGCATAGTAAAATACTTGGCATATGGTATTGGATGAAATGATTGTTCTTGTATGGTATATTGCATGATTTTCCATACTTATTGCTATGAACACATGAAACATAATATATCTATTCCATTATATCTAAGCACTTCCACTCTTTGGTAGTAAAGTGCTGGAAATAAGTACTTCAACTCTTTGGTAGTAAATTACTTGGAAGTGGTCCAACTCTTTGGTAGTAGATCACATTTTTAAATGATCCAACTCTTTGGTACTAGATCATAAAGGCCTTAATGCATTCAACTCTCAGGTAGTAAATGCATGGATGATATAATGGAAAATGTGCTTAAAATATGTTTCTCTTTTGTTAATGAACATCTTTATGCAAGTATTCACTTTTCTTATATGCTTCTGTTACTGCCAGGTATTAGTTTTATCTTATTTCCAAGATATGATGAGAGGTAAATAAAAGGCACGTAGGCGTACTTAGTACAATATTCTTGAATATTGTGCTGACGTGTACCACATGTAATCTTTTGTTTAGGTTGTGGTTATGCTCTTGAAGATGCATGATAGTTGAGAGTTGTGTAGCGAGCTGATGTACAGGTGGACCTGTTGTCTTAAGATCCTGTTGTTTAGCTGTGGCACATGTATATGTTTAGTAGTTGCTGTTGAATATGTAATATCAAATGTTGTAACAATTCATGTTGTAATTATATGTTGAATGGTGAACATGTGTTGTGGTTTGTTTATTGTTCATGTATATGTGCTACTGATTGTTTCCTTCTGACTCCCTCAATTTTCTTCTTCTTAGCCTAGTGTGGGATGTTTAAATTGGAATGCTCACTGAGGTGAGGGTTTCAATTTGGACGTCACACATCAGATTAAGTTTTAGAAAATCTAGGTACGTCACAGGTGGTATCAGAGCATGAACAATAGCAAAGCCTGGCATTTTCTCATTATGCAACACAAAACTAAAGAACCTAGAACTTAATAATCTTTAGGGTTAGATTAGTCATCTTTTAGAGATTAGATCTGAGCTTGCCTATAGTTTCGCACCTAGATGTCGGAGAACTAGGTCTAGACTAGTGCTTGTTGAGTAGCAAGTCCTTAGATGTCGTTCTTTCCCTGTAGTGCAGTGGTATGGGACGTTGCACTATTTGAAAATGACGTGCATCAAGGGAAGAGAAACCCTAGACATATTGCGCATGTTGTCTAGAGTAACTACACTAGTCTACACCATGTTCTCACCCTTTTCACTAGTTTTCATGACACTGGACTCTCTACTATGCGTGGGACACTCGTTTTCAAGATTTGGTTTTTGATTCCAAACGGATCGAACCTCGATAGTTTTCTCTGACGCTTGTTTTATCAGAGAAAAACTATATAATATTTTAATATGTATATGTATTACAAAAATGTGTCCCCACACATGTACGAGTAGGAGGTGGTCATGAATCCTGAGTGAAAGTGAATGACATCAGTCTAGAAGAGAGAGTAGTTCTAGATTAGATGTCTAGAGCCTTGTTTGGAATTTTTGATAGATGAAATAGATGAAATAAGTTTTGATGATATGATGTAGGCCTTATATAGATGAAATAAGATAATATATGATGATTTATGTTTGTCTTTGAGGACTCAAGTTTAGTTTTAGGATTTGAGATAAGTTTTGATGATGCAAGTATGCATTCTTTTATGAGATAAGATAAGTTAAGTTAAGACAAGGTTGTGAGTCAGCATGAGCCTCAATCTCTTTTACAAAGGAGGACCTCTAGTGTGAGGACCAGTTTTGGGGTTATCTCAAGAGAGAGCGAAACCCACAGGGAGAAGGTTAGAGAACCTAGACTCCATGATATGAGAAATACGAGAAATATGTGATATGATATGTCCTAAACTAGAATACTCCTGAGTGAATGAGTTGTGTTGCTTAATGCATGATTCCTATAGTCTTGTTGAACCCTAGATGTCCTTTGGAGGACCAAACCCTCGAGTCAAAGAGAGGATGGTTACATATGCATATGTGAACATGAAAATGAGTGCCTACCATCTGGGTGAGATAGAGAGAGCCCAAGACCCTAGAGGAGGTATCTATGTTAGTTTCTGTGAAGCCTCATGCTCGGGTTGGTGGTTTCCCACATAGGAATCTAGTGGTGTATAAAAGAGAGTTATGGGTAAGGATGATGCATGGGTAGAAAGCTATGAAGAGTATGTTGTATCATGTTTTGGTTTGTGCTTATGTGGCTAGATCTAATGAAGCTATCACTAGTCCAATGAGGTAATCCGAGAACCCTAGACTAAGAGAGGAAAGATAAAGTATGTGCATATGAGATACTCATAGAGTTGAGTTCTCAGAGAGACTGAGCATGGTGATGCCCTCTTGATATGGGTTAGGAGAACCTCAATTGGGCTAGATAAAGTTTTGATATATGTTTAATAAGCCACTCACATAAGTTTGTTTAGCACAACCATGATATAATAATTGTAAGGATGCGATCTAATCTTGAGATGTGATATTTGGACATGATATAATGTAAACCTAGAGATGGTTTAATAGATATCAATGCACAAATGGTTAACCATGTACATGAATAATGATGATTAATGTGAAATTGTTGTTTAATCTTGTGATGAATTCGCTAGTAAATGATGCAATTTAGTATGAACAATGAAATAAGATCATATGAATGAAACATGTTACATGAGATGTTAATCTTAGTGCTTAATAAAGATGAAAAAATATATAGTCTGACAATTAACACAATATAATGGAAATGACACCTTGATATAATGGGTTAACCTTAGTTAACTCCTTTAGAACATGGTAATATGATGACAGAACCCTAATTCATGGGCAAAGATAAGGATGCAACCCTAGCATATGAGATATGTAATGACATAACCTAAGTTTCTAAACCCTGATTTTAACCTTGAATGGAGTGTTGTAAAACCCCCTGAAAGTGCTTTGGATACATGGTTCTAGGTAACCTTTGCGGATGTGTTACACATAGAATAGTTCCTACATGTGGATGAAGACATGGTAGTTTTCCTTGGAGTACGAGCATGGTTGACTTTCGAGGATGAAAGTTCTTTTAAGATGTATATGATGTGACAAAGTGGTTTTCTGGTTTAATTCTGAGGATAGAATTTCTTTTATTGTGTGTAGGATGTGATGGAGTGAACTTTTAAGGATTTTAAATACCTAAGAGAGATAATCAAAGTATTACAATTGGGCATAGTATGAGTTACACACGATTTAAATAAGTTTAGATTTTATGTGACAATAATATTATGTTGGTATACCCTTGTTTATGTGCCTTTATGAGATGCGGGTTGATAGTTGAATATTGGCACCAAAATAGCATGGTGTGTATATCGAGTGGTGACAAAGCTATGACCAATGTTGCATAATCATTGTATGTTTTGCGAAGAAGTTATACATGTTAGAATATGAACAATCAATGGCCAACGTTTCAATATAGTAGACTAAGATCTAATAATCTTTGATGTCACACACCCCAGACTTAGGAGCCACAGATTTAGTACGTGGCCCTCTCTTAATTCTTTGGATAGTTGGAATCGGACGAAATTCAATCATCTCACATTGCGGTTATGTAGTTTAGGCGGGGTGAGTGACTGATCGTGCACGTAAGCACGATCGGTGAACATGGAAGAGAGGGGTTCCTAACCACAACAACCTGATGGCCGTTTGAGTACTCTCCACCGACCCTTTATAGAAGTCAGTTAGTCTGGAGAATAAGACAAAGAACCTGTAACTCAGAATCTCTCTCTCCCCTTTGCCATCTACTGGTCCTCACCAGAGATGGACTGTACCATGTCGTCTAGAAGCGAGGAGGAGGCAGTGTGATCTGGCCCTGAGACCGTGAATGCCAAGTGAAGAAGCAAGCCTCTGTTGGTCTTTGGTCCTCACCACGGCGAGAAACAGAGATATCGAAGAAGGAGCAGGAACAAAGAAGGCATGCCTGAGAAGATGAATGAGGACACTTCCATGGTCTGCGATGGTGGTTTTGCTGGGGCCGTGGTGGTTTAGTAAGGTGTCAGACTCGAGAGGAAGCTGAAGAAGGCTGAACAAGATTTTAGACGTGGAGGATGAGCAACGTCGAGGAGTCTTCATCAGTAGATAGGAGGACGGAGTGAGCAGCCGCAGCCATCGCTGGTGCCGACGAGCACATGGCGGAGGAAGGGGGAGCTTCTACCAGAGAAGCTAATGGCTGGAGGCATAGAAGGATAAAGTTCAAAGCTCACAGTCGAAGTCCTTTACGAGGAGCATTGGAGGATGGTTGATTGCATGCTGGAGAAGAACCTCACCGCAACGGCAGCGAGCATGTGTGGGCGGAGAGCTGAGATAGCAGTTGGGTTATCCTTAGAGCACGAGGAGGAGGAGCTAGTGGTTGTCCGTGTACCGGAGACCCAGCCACGATGGTGGCATGGATCGAGGAGATGACAAATGGTACCGCCGGGCTTCGAGCGGTGGCGGCGCTGTGTTTGGGGAGAACCCAGTTATCGCGCAGGAGCCGGAATGGAGTCCCAGACTGAGAAGAAGGGACTGAACTAGGTCCAGGAAATGAGAACCGACCGAGTCAACACTGAACCAGGGAGAACTAGCCGCATCAAGCCTGGAAGAGCAGCGCCCAAGCAGAGCCACGTGTCGAATGTTGATTGGTCAGAATAAGGTAAACAATCAGAAAATCCCATATTTTGTATAAATCATAATAATTAGCTCGAGCATCAGAAAAATACAAGTAATATACCAAAATTCTCAGAAAAATGAGTAGAACGCAATGAATTTATAATATTAGGATTTTGAGGAACTAATATCAGTGATATCATGTAATATGTGTAATGCTTACTTCTTGAGTAATAAATATCAAATGATGATATAAAATTATGGAAAAATGTTAGTAATTCTATAATAATATTTATAATGTATATGATGTTAGATATGGTCATGTTGATATAAGAAATTATGTAATTTAATTAATATGTCTAATTAAGGCTAATAACACTAAAGATGATGCAATTAATGCATACATGTTCAATAAATGATGAGACTTACAAAAAAACCCTCATATCTGTAACGGGAAGATAATATATAAATCTGAGATCAGTTATATACACGAAATTCATGTTATATGAAGAACACCCTTAATACATGTGATGTAAACCTAATATGGTTAAGGAAAGTGACATAATGTTAAATATGTTCACATAATATGTGACACATGATTATATCCAGTTGATGAACTATAATCTAGAATAGGACATCAGTAAGATAAATCTAAGGCAAGAATACAAGTAATCATGAGAATATCATAATGAGATAAGTGAACCCTAAAATGGATATAATTAGGGTTAAGACGATGAGAACCTGATGATAGTATATGATCTTTTCTTAATCAGGTTTGACCAAGGACATAGTTTATATGAGGATATGATGATTAGGATGTCTCATTGGAAGGTACACCATTACCTCTTACTTGGCTTATTATACAATATGCTTGTGTTATATGCATAGTAAAATACTTGTAATATGGTATTGGATGAAAGGATTGTTCTTGTATGATATATTGCATGATTTTCCATACTTATTGCTATGAACACATGAAACATAATATATCTATTCCATTATATCTAAGCACTTCAACTCTTTGGTAGTAAAGTGCTGGAAATAAGTACTTCAACTCTTTGGTAGTAAAGTACTTGGAAGTGATCCAACTCTTTGGTAGTAGATCACATTGTGAAATGATCCAACTCTTTGGTAGTAGATCATAAAGGCCTTAATGCATTCAACTCTCAGGTAGTAAATGCATGGATGATATAATGGGAAATGTGCTTAAAATATGTTTCTCTTTTGTTAATGAACATCTTTATGCAAGTATTCACTTTTCTTATATTCTTCTGTTATTACAATGTATTAGTTTTATCTTATTTCCAAGATATGATGAGAGGTAAATAAAAGGCACGTAGGCATACTCGGTACAATATTCTTGAATATTGTGCTCACATGTACCACATGTAATCTTTTGTTTAGGTTGTGGTTATTCTCTTGAAGATCCAGGATAGTTGAGAGTTGTGTAGCGAGCTGATGTACAGGTGGACATGTTGTCTTAAGATCTTGTTGTTTAGCTGTAGCACATGTATATGTTTAGTAGTTGTTGTTGAATATGTAATATCAAATGTTGTAACAATTCATGTTGTAATTATATGTTGAATGGTGAACATGTGTTGTGGTTTGTTTATTGTTCATGTATATATGCTACTGATTGTTTCCTTCTGACTCCCTCATTTTCTTCTTCTTAGCCTAGTGTGGGATGTTTAAATTGGAATGCTCACTGAGGTGAGGGTTTCAATTTGGACGTCACACATCAGATTAAGTTTTAGAAAATCTGGGGACGTCACAAGAAAACCAGAGCATTAGTTTAATTTTAGATGCTTAGTAACATTTCATCATCATTTCATGATTGCATCAATTAGATAGTGCATCCAATGATATGATCATAAGCTCCAACAATTTTGATTGTAGATGGGTGACTTTTTTTGAACAAATAGAAACCAAAAATAATGGTCTAACTAGCATAATTCGTCACCTCCATCTCAGATTTAGTGTTTTATCAAGGACAAGAATATATCTAAGTTGGGTTTGAAGGGTGTGTGGTAGATATTTTACTTTCATCTGACACCTATCTCTTAGTAACTTATGATCTCATCATTCCATTTATGCATTGCAATTTACTAATTTTTTTTCTTTTAATTTTTCCTATTTCGAGTAAAAAAATACATTATCTAGATGTATTAGATTCAAATTCCTATTGCATACATGAATGTTCTACCACTTAACTCCCCTTATTCAAAGAAACACCTCAACATTGCCAATTTCGAATACAAACCAATGATTAGAAATTACCCTATGTGGCTTTAAAAGCCAAACATCATGTTTCCTTGAAAAATATGGTAAGTATATTAGGTATTAAGAGGGATTAAAGACATCATTATTCTAACTGAACACTAAAACAAATTCATGGAATGATTATATTTTCCCTTATTAGGTTACTATTGAAGGATATTAGACTAGGAGAGCCACATGATGCACTAAATTGCAAATCAAGTCACACTTTGATCTGGTCCCTCTTCCACTCTTTGTCTTCCATATTCTTACCTTCCATCAACCAAAAAGAAAAAAATACTTACAAAAAGTTAAAAACTCAAAGTTTAGGGTGACACATCCCTTTCCTACTCTATCTTCTTCTTCCATACCCCCTCTCTATGTTATAGACATGTACCTCAAAAAAAAAGATGCCAATGTGCAAAACAAGCAAAACTTGTAAATCAGTGGAGGGAAAAAGAAAAGGAAAATATATGCGATATCAAGTCAAATAAAAAGAAAAATTTCATCCACTTTTTGAACCCCTTCTCCCCATTTTCCATCTAGGGACATTGGAATGTCTCATTTTTATATCCTTTTTACACACCCCAATGTTAGATCATATGCATACTTGTTCTTTTGTGGGATTCTCTGAACTATCATGAAACTCTTTACATGTCTAGTATTAGGATAATTGTGAAAAAGTATTTTTGGGAAGTGAAAGAAAAAATGAAGATTGGATTCACGTGGTCTGTGATATCAGGAAGTTGGGCACCTTGGCCATATCATTCGGTAGGGAATGAGCATGATATGAAGGCGTGACAACCAGATGATATAAAGTATTTATTTAGCAATTGTTTCAAGTTTTGCATTTTCTAGAATGAGAAATGTTTAAGTTTGGAGTTTTGTGATGAATTCATACCCATCCTAGTTTTAGTTGCACTTTTTGCTTAATTTTACATTCATATTCCTTATTTATTTTTAGCATTAGGTTCCATTAGGTTTTCTTTAGTTTTATGTTAATTTGTAAGATTTTGATCTAATTCATTGATTTCTTTGGTAGGTTCAAGTTTCATATCCTACAAACCAACATAGGAGTAGTGGTTCCAAAGAAACTTTTGATATTGGATAGAATTTGCATCAATCTAGACCTTCATCAGTTGATGATTTTCATTGATTTGTGCTTCCATTGGTGCAATGACTTCTCTACATGCCAACAGACTCCCAAATGAGTGTGCATCATTTAGAATCTTCATTTCCTTACATACCTTGACCTTCCATTGCTTAATAACTAATGCAAAGTCACAAATTCATCCATCAATGGAAATGGATCGAAGAGAATACTCACATTCACCAACTGATGAATACACCCATGCTTCACCCACTGATGAAGTCATGTACTGATGGGAATCCAACGTCAATGCCTACCTATGAAATTCCTTCACTCGAAAATTGATACATGTACTACACTTTGCAACCGATGATACAACTACATACAATAACTGATGGAACTCTAATCATCTGCCTACCAATGGAAATCATACACCATATTCTAATGCAAGTCCTACCTTCCTTTATGGATGAAGACCCTACACCCCTACCATTCATTGCGAATTTTGGATTCCCCACTAATGATATTTGTAGGTGCTGGACAACCACATCTATGGCATTTTGGGAGTCATGAAGATCTCTGATCTTCCTTGTCCAGTCAGCTCTTTGTATCTATGATGTACAAGGACTTAACAACATACTACTGGGAGGGTTCCAAACCCTTGAATCCATCTATTAATATATGCCATGGTATCCGTGAAAAAGGATCCACCCTCTATGAACTAGGTTGCACAAATATATTTTGAGAATTTACTTTCCATTTCCATCAGTCAATTCATTCGGTGTACACTACCCTTACCTCCAACATAGAAATAGGCATGACCAATAAGTCCACCATTTCCATCGATTGGTGATCCCCTTTTGTCATCAACTTCCAGATGCTCATCTTTCACAAGGATAAGTCTAGGCTAGAAAATAGAAGATCAATAATTTTATGTTAACCTTCAACAACTGTTAAAGGGAGTACCTTGCTATTTTTTCAGATTCCATCACCCCTGAGCATGAAAAAGGCAACCACACTAGGTCTATTCCTTCATCTCTCGTAGTCCCAATGTATATCTTTCTACTTCCTCATGTTAACGTTGTTTCTACTCTCATGAGTGAGTAGTCCTTTCACTAGGCTGTAAGGAGTAGCCCCACTACATTTTTTTTCTTTACTACATCTACTTTTATATGAATCATGCTATGTTATGGAACAAACATTTTATGCTTTCAGATAATACTTGTGCAACTACTTTTCATGTTTATCATATCTTGGATGTAGAGAACTTCAAATTGAAAATCTAGATATCGTTTGTTTCATGTTAAACCCTTGATGAGAAATTCAAGTAGATGTTTTCTAAGGCGATAGTTAAATGTTCTCTAGGTAATATGACATTGATCTTAGAGTAATATTTATCAAAACAATTTCTAACACCAAAAGTTAAATTTACGAGCCTCATCATATGATGCTTGCTAGAGAAAATAATAAGTAGTGCTGGTTAAATTCATACACTCCACTATTTCCATAATTAATTTAAACTAGATTTTCTTCCATCCTTTTGTTATCTT
The DNA here is from genome assembly GCA_963693085.1 of Alisma plantago-aquatica. Taxonomy (NCBI): domain Eukaryota; kingdom Viridiplantae; phylum Streptophyta; class Magnoliopsida; order Alismatales; family Alismataceae; genus Alisma; species Alisma plantago-aquatica. The sequence goes on from OY856412.1 coordinate 759,081,732, forward strand.
CAATTTGGTTTAGATAATTAATCCAAATTTTGTGCTAAATGGTAGTTCTTATCAGGTGATATTGACATGAAAATTCTTAAATACATTGTCCTTTGAGTTCAATCCTGAATTATAGCATGATAAGATTCTTTCTCTTCTGAGAGTGATTTGTAACCAAATTTTTTTAGGAAGCAAAAAATAACTAAGAAAGCTTCAACTCTATCAGTACTCGAATAGACCAGGTTCAAAAAGTTTTAAAATGCTACTAGGAAAATTATGCAAAAAGGAGAAACTAGCTACTGACGCTCTATGTTATAGATCAAAAATGGCATGAGCTTCCGTATTGCAACTATGACCTTTAGAAACTAAAATAAAAAATTTGAATCTCTTACTTAACTACTTAATATCCATCACAATGTTACCCTAATAATCTCTATGTATGCCTTGTTTCTGCATGCTTGAATAATTGACCGTTAGTCAGTCTCCACTTCTAGTTTTCTAAAACCCCTCTTCAAAGCCCACCTAAGTTCTGCTCACAGGATGAGCACTTCATCTAACATTGTGTCTGCTCCCCTGATCAACTTCTCACCAGCCATATCTATGATCTTGCCGACTTCTCCTGGACTATCATCCTTGTGGCTGCATTCAGGTCCTCACCCACTTATGCGTCCATGTTAAGCTTCCACCTACTATCTCTTGGTGCACTCACTCTTTGTCAATGTATTTCTCCTAATGCTTCCAATGTCGTTCCATATTGATCACCTCTCACTTCTTTGTAGTCTTTAATGAGTGCTACTAAAGGCTTTTGCATATACACGATTTATGTTTCCTTGCCCTTGAGCATATGATTATTTCTCTTATTCCATATTTCACATAGTGAAGCAATCATCTCCTCTCTGATCTGGGTTCTTATGATGTCAAGAATGGTGGATAGTTATCCCACATCTCTATCTCTGACCTCCTCCATTATATCATGTGCATTTGATGCCATTTTTTCCCACAACTAGACAACATTGGGGCATCTGAAGAGAGTTTGGGACATCTTCTCCTTCTTCTCATAGAACAAGGGACATATCACATCTTGTACACAATGCCTGTTATAAAGCCACCCCATGGTTTCCATGCTTTTAGTTCCTACTCTCCATAAGAAGTGGGCCACTTTTGGGGCCCATCTATTTTGCCAAATACTCCTCCATACAGACTCCCCCGCTTGTGCTAGATGACATTGTACCTGCTCTTTCCCCACTAAACCCAACCAATACACAGACCAAACTGTGAATTCTTCATCATACGTTGACCAACACCTCAGAGTATCCTCCGGCATCCTAAAACTTAATGGTATGATGCAAATACATTAGAGGATATGAGGCTAGAGGCATGCTAAACTTTTGTTCTATTCCACTAAGTGCCTAATAGTAGCATCAAGTCCTTAATGAATTCAACATGCTCATCAGAAGCTTTTCGATAACTATTTAAAGTATTTTTCTCTTGAGGAAACCGACAACTAATCAATATGTTAATTTATGCACCATCCCCCATTGTTTAAATTGTTCTTTCCATTTAAAGTGCCTTGGTGTTCCACATACTTCTCCATATGTAGTTTTGATTGTATCCTCTCCTTGCCTCCCATATTGTAGATTGAGGAAAGTAGCAGGCTTTAGCACACAATACACAAGTGAATCAAACTTTGAGTACAACCTCCATACCTTCTTAGCAAGAAGGGCTTGGTTAAAAACATGCACATCCTTGAAGCTCTATCCCCCATATAACTTTGGATGACACATTCTACTTTAACTGGTCCATGAAAGTTTTTTCTCGTTTCCTTTTGCTCCCCACTATGACCTAGCAATGAGTTTGTGTATATCATCCATCATTCATGTTGGTAGATGAAAGACATACATAACATATGTGGGAATGTCTTGGCCCAATGATTTGATTAACACATCTTTCCATGGTTTAGATAACACTTTCTCTGTCCATCCTTATAGCTGGCTCTAGATCCTCTCTTTGATAAGATGAAAAATTTGATTCTTAGATCTCCCAATAGTTGTGGGTAACCCAAGATAACGGGCATGCTTATGAACCTACCATACATTGAGCAAACCTTTTAGTTTTTCCTCTTTTAGTAGCTTGTCGTTTGTTGAAAGCAACATCTATCTTGGATAAATTTAAGATTTTAACCGATGAGTGTTAATATTGGTTGATAATTTCAGCTACTTTTAGGCATTCTACATTAGTTTCTCTAGCAAAAAGGATGTTGCCATCTGCAAAGAAAAAAATGGGAGATATGGGGAGCACCTCCACTCTACTTGACCCCATGCAAGAGGTTTTCATTTGCAACATATATAAGAGTATTAGAAAAAGCCTCATCACAAATAATAAATAAGTTAGGTGAGAGAGGGTCTCCCTATCTTAGTCCTTAGGTTTGTTTAATATTCCTAACCGGGTCTCCATTTATAGAAAAGGACTAGTTGATAGCTATGATGTATTCATAAATTCTCCCAGTCCAATTGTCTCCAAACCGCATACGTTTAATCACATAAATAAGAAAGTCCCATTCTACTCTTCATATGAATTTGACATATCAAGTTTCAGTACTATACTCCAATGTTTCATTCCTTTGTCCCCTTTCATGGAGTGAAAAAGTTCATATGCAATAAGGGTGCCATCAATGGTCATCCTCCCTAAAGAAAAGAATTTTGGTTCTCAGAAACAATATTATCCATGGGTGCTTTTAGTCTATTAGCTACAACATTGGATTCAATTGTATATAGCACATTGCATAGGTTGATTGGTCTAAACTCCTCCACTTATATAGGCTTCTCAATTTTTGGAGTGAGGACCACCAATGTAGAGTTAATATCCTCCAGGCTACTCTTCCCTTTCCACCAAATTTTAATGTAACTTGCCACAACTTTTCTAACTATCTCCTAGTAATTCTAAAAAAGGAAAACATTCATCCCATCTAGTCTTGGTGCCTTATTGTGTTGCATCTCTTTTACAACTTATAAAATCCCATCATCAATGAAAAAATTTTCAAGACAACTTCTAAGAGTCAAATCAATATTTTGTTCAATTCCCCAGGTTGCCAAATAAAACCCATGTGATTATTGGATTGGAAAGGATTTGTGTAAAAATCCATAGTAACTTTGGAAACCTCTTCTTCAACCGACCTCCAAATGGCTTGGTCATCATTTTAGTCCTTAAATTCTATTTCACTACCTTCTATTCGATGATTTTTGGTAAAAGTATGTAGTGTTTCAGTCCCCTTCTTTCATCTCATTCACTCTAGCTCTAGCACACCAGTAAGATTCATTCTTCCTCAGGCAATATTGCAAGTTCTTTTGGTATTTCTTGTGACTTTTTATGTTGTATTGGTCTGATGGGAGACGTTGAATAGAAGTAAGCTCATCTTCCAAATCCCTTATTTTCCTTATTCTCTCCTCAAAACATCTCTTCCACCCATACCTACAAGTTTACTCCACATTTGTTTAGCTTCCCTGTTAGGTTTTCAGTGACGATTGTCAACCACTTAGTTAAGGTAAAACCTAGGAGTTTCATACCAAGGGAATCTACATGTGTGATAAATATGGCATAACATACTCCTATAATACACACAAGCAACATTGACTCAAAGCCAAATTAGGACTAAGACTATCCTTACATCTCACTTTAGATATTTCCATTAGACCTGCTCCAATATTGCCCCATGGATGACTCACACAAATTTCAGATATTCTCCATCGATCCCACGTCAGCTCTTTGGGGTCATCTACTACATCATCTCTTGTTATCCCTCTCACCGATGCCTTTGACACCACCCCTATTGACCACCACAAACCATCAAAATAAGCACTAGTTTCCTCCAACCTCATGCATCAAGAATTCCTTTTCACATAAGAAAAGATAGACATCCATGGAGGTAAAATATCTGTGGTGTCCTCATCTGGTTTCATGATATATCTCACACATATCCATCTAAACTCCTCCCCAACATCTTCTATCTAATTAAAATTAGGGTGATAACACCAGTCTTAATTTTACAAAGTGGCATATTTGTGATAATAAAATCATGTACTACCTCATCAACCTCATTTGCATTGACTTCCATTAAAAAAAGACTGAACACACCACCCTCACTTCCATATGGGTTGATGTGGGTTATAATGCACTAACAAATTCACCTAGGGATGAAATCTCAAAGTTTTCACCAAAATAATGTGCAATAATACCACCCACAATAGGAAGGGTCTTATCGCAACATAGTTAAGGATTGAATCCAAAGAGATAATGTTTTAAGAATATTGGTAATTTGTATCCAACTGAATTAAGACTAATATTTAAAACAAAGAGTTGATTAGGTTTTGTTAAACTAATCACAAAGGAAAGTAAAAGAGAGGAAATAAACTATGGTCTATATTAATGGTGGAATTCACTAGGGTGGAATCAGGTTTCACCACCAGTACACATACAAACACATCCATAACCTACCCAATCTAGATAAACCATTCAACTGGAGCAAAATCAAGGTTACACCCTTTAGGTGCAGGAAGATTGTTTAGATATCCTCATGAGTTTGAGGTCTCACTATTCACAGATCATATATTTACAACCCTAAATACATCCCTTCCTAAGTTCTCATCCATGTGTCAACCAAGTAAATCGATGTTCATCACAAGCATTGAAGTTCTCACAAGAAAGGAATATAATAGATCATGTAGAGTATGTGACCAATCCATAAAACATGCATTAAATAATTAACATTGATTTAAAGAGTCACATAAAAGCCATGGAACAAGGAAATGGAAATGCACGAAAGGGTAGCGGGGCTAGTCTCCAAACTCTAGTGAGAAGAACTACTCGATCAACATGGTAAGAATGGAACAAAGTGGGTAGAAGGAATGATTAGTCATCATATTCAGTTGAAGGAGAGAGAAATCAATTGAAGAAAAGAACCACATGGTTATCGTCAGACTGTGTCTTCTTCTTCCTTGGATTTAGTCTACTAAGAGGTAAGGTAGGTGATGGATGGAACGGTGGATGGATGCATGAAGGCCAACATAGATATAAACCCCAACAACTTTCTTGGCTAGAAGATAGAGCTTTATGGAGCAAAGATGGGAATGGAGCAACAACACAATAGAGGTGTTGATGGCTGATGAGATCATCATCCTTGGCTAGGCATAGAGCAACAATCATTAGGCATAATAGATAGGAAGAGATCCCCTCCAATGAAGGAGGGGTACATGTATTTAAGTATGTATAGTGCAACAAGCTCATGGGTCAACAGGACCTGGGGAGTCATCGGTTACACTGGGAAGCCATCAATCGATGAAGTGTTGGTGGTCCTTCACTAGGATATTGGGTTACGTATCCATCATTCGATGGAACTGGGATCTTCTTCGACCTCTATTGCTTGAAAGCCAACAGGAAATGACTAGGTGCAAAACTATTGTCGGTCAGACTTTTGTCGATTGACAAGAAGGTTGAAATCTCATCAGCCATCTTTTTATAAAGCCACCGGGTATCCATCATCGGGAGATGACTCATTGGGGTGTATCCATGCATCCTTTAGGTCATGGTCATTAGAGCACCATCGATCATCCACATTTGTCTATCGGTTGATGAGTTTACTTCCTAGCCATTAGGGTTAGGTCTCGTCGATCATAATAGATCTTGTCAGACAATGCGTCAGTTTACGATTGTTCTAGATAGGAACAAACCCAACCCTAGTGGTGAGAGGGGGGCTATTAACATGCTGGCACAGGTTTTCTTTGATGAAGGCCTAGATCAATGAGGCCCAAAGGGACTTGCCATCGATAAAGAGGTCCAAAATATCAAAACTTCTTGGGCCCGCTAGTGGGTTAGTAGGACTACTATTGCCTAAGTTGGTGTACATACTGGAATGTTAATCGTGCCATGTAAAGCAATGGACTTGATAAAAACTGTAAATATTTACATATATTTAAGGAAAACTATACGGAATAAAAGTCAAAGTTAAACTAAGGTATTTAAGTGCAAAAGTGGACCAAAAATGTGACTGAAACTAGTATGAATATGCATTCATCATGGACCAACATTAAGCGATAAATCCCCTATTCAAATGATGCTCACAAACTCCAACTTGCAATGGAGGTAGCACATGAAACTTAAGGTAATTTCTCCATAAATGAATTATATGACTGCATATGTAACATTTGGCATCCATTAAAAATAGATATACACTCTAACTCCACCTATATGACACACAATAAGGATTTCTTGATGTACAATTTTTTTATGCACTATGCACATAATCTCATTCATGTGTGGCTGGAACTATACAATGACTAGTTATAATTTTTTAGGAATCTATCATCCCTTAACTCATGGGGAATGAGTGTTGTCTCCATCTTGTCAAGAATACAACACCAATTTATAACTTTCCAGTAATCACATCTAACATCATCATGGATCTTGAAACAATTACGGTCTGAAGGACCAAAACCTTTGAACATCTTTTTATGCACATTGCCATAAGAAAAGAAATAAAGTAATGGATTTTCTATTGGTATGTATGTCCACAGAGCAAATCATATGATGATTGTAATGGCAAAACTTATAAACAATTTGATTAGTAATAATGGCAATCTTCCAATTTATTCTACTTTATTCAGTTATGAGATGATGATGTAACGTAATAAATGTCTAAAGGATGATATTATTCAATGAAATATGTATTCTGGTTGGGGACATGAACATCGAGATCATATGGATGTTTTGAGAATATACATTCTTGTTATGTCCCTAGTCAGATGTTATTGTGGAAACCTAATAGATAGAAATAACACAAAAGACTAGAATGTGTGTTGGTTGATGATAGAATCTCATTAGTCATGATAAATGATATTAAACCAAAAACATAAATACTTGTTATATAAAAGTGTATTAGACAGACCCACCTTGAGAGTGATGCATGGAACCATTCAATGGTAGTCAAAATTATATGTCAAAGTGATGGTGGTAATTGTGGTTCTTAGACCTAAAATCACTACACTCATCACATGTCGTTCTGTGTGATTTGACATCATCCATTATGATCCTGAATAAGGATTTCCATAAAGGTGGTGCAAGGGTGCACTATGAAACATGGGGATGATTGTGAGTGATGTAGATGGGATCTGTCCCTTCTATAGGAGTTTGATATCCTCACCACTTTACAAGAAAGATTCAGAAAATCTTGTCCATGTAAATCTGAATCAATGTATGATATTGAGTTCACATATATCTTAGACAGTCTTCTGTAGTTCAAGGAACATAGATTGAATGTTGAAGAGGATGAAAATTGCATGCCTTGAGTTAAATATAGATATCAAAGACAAAGGAACTATACAAGCACTATAACACCAATCACATATTGTAGGTTGAAGTTTTTCTCCAACTCTCCTCTTACTTGGGTAGCAATGATATCTTGCTAGATACCAATCATTGCTTGTCATGTCATAAATTAGTTATGGACATTCACTGCCATCGTAACTTGGGACCTATAGGGTGACATGCATAAGATGCACTTGGAATAGGAGTTTATTCAATAATCATGTTTAACTTGATTACTAAATGCGTTTAGGAATTCAAATTAAACAATACTATTTGAAAATTGACTAACTGGACTCTGAACCGACCGGTTCAAGTATTGAACTATTCGGTTGGAGTGTCTGGTCAATTAGATACAACACTAGTTGAACAATGCCTGAACCAAGGCATGAGTTGACCAATTCACTAAGTGAACCGACCGGTTCATGGTCCCAAATGACTTGTTCATGTGATGAAGCATCCGGTTCAATGGTAAATTCAACTGGAGCAAGGATTGATGATAATGTCATGATCTGTATTAATTATGCATCAAGTATCAATGTGAATCTAAATAGAAAACATGCAAAAACTAATCAGTTCAGGTCACGAACCGACCAATTCATGCACAAACTGATTCACCATTCACAAATTTTGAGAAATTCATGAAAAACCATCCCTTTGACTCCCATATGGATTGGGAACCCCGACCTTGGCCCTCCTAAAAATAGAGTGGTACTAGGGATTCCCAAAGACATCAATTGCTTTGACAATTTTTATATTTTATGGTTGTGGCAACCAAGACATCCCAAGCAAGTTCTACCCGTCAAAGGGAAGAACAACAAGGGAAAGACAATTGGTAGAGAAAGTCAGTGCTAGAACATTGACTAGAAGGGACAACTCCTTCCTATCTATTCGTCTAGAATGATAGGAGTTCCTGGTGGTACATGTGGACTACTCTACAGGTGAGGAATTCATTGCCTTCTACTAGGAGGATGAAGTCAATCGTCATTCGTTGTGCCAGACTAGGAGGTTGACAATAAAAAATGTCAAAATGCAACTTGAAGAAAGGTGCACACAACAATGAGGGGATTGTCGTCGAACTTGCTCTAGGACCAGGTATAACCTCGCAACTGTTGTTCCCATCTCGTAGTTTTTGATGTGATCTACTGTCTCTAAGGAATATGTCTAGTAAAAATTTTGTTTCCATTGCCATACTGGATGCCATATTTCCTTATAGTGTTATCAGAGCCACATCAATTTACCATGTTTTAGAATTTAATCTATATGACTAGATTTTGGTTTCATCCTTTTTATTACATATGATGTGAAAAATTAATCTATCTAATGCATATCCTATTATAGGCTATTTAATCTATATATATAGGCTATTTATTTGTTGCCCGACGGGTAGCATTAGGCAAGTTACCAGTCCAAGTGATGCGGTGCCAACCTTTTTGTAAATAACTCGAAGTTTTAGCTTAGTGTAGCATGCGTATCAGGAAAAAAACCACATAGCGTCTTCTACATGTTCGTATGTGCCACCACCGGGCTGATAGATCCAATCTACCCCCCCATCCGCCGTTGGACGGCCCACAATCATAAATCCGCCTTTGATTCCACCTTCCATGACATATTTCGATCTTCTTTTTACATTTCTTCCTAAGAAATCACTATCTTCATCTCCATTCCCAAACAACAAGGATGGCTTCCCCTCTTATTAGTCTTTTAGAGGAGGACGACGAAGGTGTACTTGCACCAATTTGATCCTTCTCCCACCTTCGTATGTATATCCTGTGACCATATCGATCTTCACCAAGTTGATTCCACCGTCCATACCTATTGTTGTGAAGCTCACGCCGCTGAGGAGGAGGGAGTGGGGGTGGTGGGAGAATTCCCTATCCTATCTACATATTTAGGAGCAAATTATTGTTGTGAATCTCACACCACTGAGGAGGAGGGAATGGAGGTGGTGGGAGAATTCCCTGTTCTATCTACATTTTTAGGAGCAGTAGTTTTTCCAAGCTACATTCTGGTAGATTTTGTATTTCTCTTCGTCAATTCATTCAGTTATACTCATTTTTCTCATTTTTCTCATCATCTCAATGTGTATTCATCCCTCTTTCTCTTGTGTGGGAAAGAAACCTATTTTTTGTGTCTGCATTTTCGTTTTTGAAGTAGTAACTTTCATACATGTTTTTATGTTTTGAGTAGTTACTCTTTTGTTATACGTGGTTACTCTTTTGACTTACCGAGTTACTCTTGTTGTGTTATAGGGTTACTCATCTGGTCTTCTGAGTTACTCCAACACACTGTCATGGATCCCATCCTTAATACAGATGCTGCTAATGCAAGTGTCGGCCGTGACAATGATAATCCTCAGTCTTCGCATTCTGTTGGTGCATCCTCTCTGCCCCCAGCTGCAATCCCTAGAATTGGCCTCCAGTTTGGAAGTTTAGAGGAAGGTATCTCCTTCTATTGCAGCTACGCTAGAATGATTGGGTTTAACATTAGGAAAGATGACAATAGATATGAGCGGGGAACTAGGATTCTAGTTGCCAAAGATCTGGTTTGTGACAAGCAGGGTAAGATATGTCGTTCTAAGATGTCTCAATGTGTATTCATCTTAAGGCAGTTGGATGGATTCCATAGTTTTGTCGTCAAGGGTGTAGTTCATGGGTTGGATGAACGGCTTCATGGTAGGCTGTGTTGAGGTTTATGAAAACACTAGGAATGGTAGAAGGAGATATTTCCATTCTATGGAGATATTTCCATAGTTGTGAAAATGGAGATATTTCCATTCTATAGGCAGTTGAATGTATTTCCATTCTATAGGAGGTACTGTTGTTGTGAAAATGGAGATATTTCCATTCTATAGGCAGTTGAATGGATTCCATAGTTTTGTCATCAAGGGTGTAGTTCATGGGTTGGATGAACGACTTCATGGTAGGTTGTGTTGAGGTTTATGAGAACACTAGGAATGGTAGAAGGAGGTATGCTACTCCAAAGTGGGTGAAAGGGCGAGAACCATCGGCTATAGTGAGAAAATTAAAGCACTGGAACTTAAAAGAAGAGGATAGCAGGCCTCGTGAGGAGGGTTGGGTTGGTGGTGGAGGTACTGGGGAGTATTTCCACAAGAGTTACATTACAAAATACAACATTTACATTTTTTAACGCTAGAGTTACTTTTTATATTGTCACTGTTACTCCTGGTGTTGTCACAGTTACTCTTAGTGTTGTTACAGTTACTCTAGTGTTGTCACAGTTACTCTTAGTGTTTTCATAGTTACTCTAGTGTTGTCACAATTACTTTTTATATTGTCACAGTTACTCTTAGTGTTGTCACAATTACTTTTTATATGTTACTCTTTTGAAGAATATTTTTTGTTTTATCTTCATGTGCAATGGATACTCTTTTCTTATGAAATACATACATTTTTGGATTAGTATAGTTTCTTTCATATTTTGTTTAGTTTATTCATGAAATGTCAGTTTTTGCTACTATGTGGTTCACATACACTGGTTTCGTGTTTTTAACAAACCTTCAGCCACAAGAGTTACTTTCTAAACATTGGAGTTACTTTTAATAACGTCACAGTTACTATCAGTGTTCTCTTAGTTACTCTCAGTGCTCTCACAGTTACTCTTAGTGCTGTCACAGTCACTCTCAGTGTTCTCTCAGTTACTCTTTAGTGCTGTCACAGTTACCTTATGGATTACCTCTCTTTTTTTAGAGTTACTCTTACAAAGTATGTGAGTTACTCCTTTGAATCATACGGTTACTTTTCTAGACTATAACAGTTACTCTTAGTGTTCTTATAATTACTCTTAGTGTTGTCAGAGTTACTCTTAGTGTTGTCACAGTTACTCTAGTGTTGTCACATTTACTTTTTATATTGTCACAGTTACTCTTAGTGTTGTCACAGTTACTTTTTATGTTACTCTTTTGAAGAATATTTTTTGTTTTATCTTTTGTGTGCAATGGATACTCTTTTCTTCTGAAATACATAAATTTTTTGATTAGTAAAGTTCCTTTCATGTTGTGTTCAGTTTACTCACGAAATGTTAGTTTTTGCTACTATGTGGTTCACATACACTGGTTTTGTGTTTTTGACAAACATTCAGCCACAAGAGTTACTTTCTGAACGCTGGAGTTACTTTTTATAACGTCACAGTTACTCTCAGTGTTCTCTCAGTTACTTTTAGTGCTCTCACAGTTACTCTTAGTGCTGTTACAATTACTCTCAGTGTTCTCTCAGTTACTCTTTAGTGTTGTCACAGTTACCTTATGGATTACATCTCTTTTCTTAGAGTTACTCTTACAAAGTATGTGAGTTACTCCTTTGAATCATACGACTACTTTTCTTGACTATCACAGTTACTCTTAGTGTTCTTATAATTACTCTATGTGTTATGATATTATCATCACTCTTTCTCTTGTGTTGTTTTTTTGTTTGGCAGTCTAACTCAAAGTATATATCTCCATACAAAACCACAACAATTTTACATTCAAGAACACATCATTCAAAGCACAAAATGCTATATATTAAACCCAAAAATACTCGTATTTGCAATATGATTTAGATCAAAAATGTAACTTTCATGCTTTTCACAGCACACAAGTAAATGTTTCTCATAGAGTATCCCCTTTCAGAGTAGTCTGTGGTTCTGCAGACGACACTTCCTATGCTTCTTTTTCCATCTTCTCCTCGGCCTGATGGTGCTGCATTTCGAACTCTTTGTCTTCTTCAATCATTGGTCATAGATTCTTTCTCCACGATGGCCTTGTCGAGGTCTTCCTTGCTGCTTTCTTTGTTCTTGTCATCTCGAAAGAGGGAACTGCTCCACAATTGAGATGTAGTGAGATGTGGAATCAAAGATGATGGAGGAGCGAGTGGAGATGAAGGAGTTGGGGATGGAGGGGGTTGCAGTGATTTGGTCGCTGGTGATTTTTGCATGAGAACATAGGTGCAGAGCGAGGGCAGAGAGATGGTCTGAGTGAGGGTAGTGCGAGGGTTTTGGGTTTTTTACATTCAAATGCTTTGAAGTAATTATGGGGCAATGCCACCGCACCCTGTTGCTGGGTAGCTTGCCCTTTGTTACCCACACAGGCAACAAATTCTTACTCATATATATATATATATATATATATATATATATATATATATATATATATGGCCCATCTTTATTGCCCGTGCGGGTAGCTACCCGCCCACCCTTCCGAACACTTTTTTTCAAAAAAAAAAATTTCTCAATTGTAGAGGACCATTTTCTCTAGCTCTCTAAAAAAAAATAGCCAAAAATAATATCATTTGCCCCTCCAAAATAAACAAACCTGTCCTTATATATATCTGCTGTATATTTTGTACAGAGTTACTTTTTTGGTCAGTAGAGTTACTTTTTGGACACCATAGTTACTTTTTTTACAGCAGAGTTACTTTGTTAGCCGGGAGAGTTACTTTTTTGGCTACAGGGTAGTGAAAATCCAGGCTACCCGCACGGGCAATGAATGAATGATTATATATATATATATATATATATATATATATATATATATATGCAATTTATGCACGTCACCTTAAAATCATTTTGGTGGTGATTGGTAGCATGGTTAGGGCCTATACCCCTAGACCTTTTGTGCATAGTAGATGGTTGTTGTTTCTTTTTATATCTCAGTTTGCATATCGAGCCTCTTTATTTTTTTCTTATGTAAAAGTATTAATTATTTCCTTCCTATGCTTCCCTCAATTGTAACTCGAGGTTTCACAATTTCAATGTAATATGTTAAACTAATATTAGGATAGCTTTTAATTCTTGTTATGACAAATAAGGTGTTCTACACCAAGCTAGCCACCTGACTCATCAGGCGAACCACCGGTTCAAGAGACAAACTGATCGACTAGAGGACCGAGGAGGGGATGAACAGAGGAACCAACTGATCGGCTGGTTGCCCAACCGACTAGCTGAAGGAGTCCATACGTGGCAAGCAGTGGAGGCGAGACTATCAGTTCGAGTAACCAACCAACCAACTGACCAGGAGACCATCTGACCAGGTTAAAGGGTTGAACTAATTATCCTAGACTGGTTTAGTACATATCATCATCAGCAGCAGGTTGCTACACATAATGTGGACCTTAGGTGGTATTAATGCCTTTTAGCTCAAAGAAATTGCCTTAGTATGATCATAACCATTGCTTGTGTTTATTATTGCATGTTTCGTTGTGGTAATAGCATGTATATGATACATACTATAAATATATGGTGATTGGATATGTATATGTATTTATATAAAATTCCTAAATAAAATATTAAGTCTTAGATGCTTTCTATAAGAAACACACATGAAAAACTTGATTGACAAGCATAGGTTACACCAAAGCATGGTGCACTATCCATCTCATGGAAGTGTGATGGTGGATATGCGGAACTGCCAAAGTAAGGTGTATATTCTATCGTGTTGGCTTTTGGGTTAGGCTTATCTAGGTGATCTCAATGAGATTAAGTACCAATAGGAATAAAGATGGATTGTGAAAAAGAGTAGGGCACAACATCCATCCTATAGTTGTATTTAGATACAATTGGTAAAAGTTGCCTACCTAAATAGTCAAGTGGTGGGCGATCAGCCAAAGTTGACTCATGATATTATGAAGTATGGATCTTGGCTCACTAAAAGGTTGTAAGCTACAATCTTCCTGATTGATACGTTTGGGTTATAGATTTGAACAAAATAGTGGGAGCAATAATTAACTAAGGAACTAATTAAACATTGTCAAATTTTGTTTAAAAAAATCAAATAAATAATATTTTACATATTGCAAAAGTTTCTTATAGAATCAAATGAAGACAAACAACACATTTTCCTTGGGATCAGTCCTTGAGAAGGAAAAGTTAAATAGGGATAATTTCCATGATTGTTTCAGTTGATTGAAAATTGTTCTCATACAAGAGCACAAGATCTATGTCCTAGAAACACCAGAGCCAGATGAACCTGCTCCCAATGCACCTAAGGCTGATAAAAATGCTTACAAGAAGCACTTTGCAGATATCGTAGATGTCAAATGCGTGATGTTGTACTCCATGAACTATGAGTTACAGAGACAATATGAGAATATATATATGATTGAGATGGTAACACATCTTAAGAACACATACCAAGATCATGCAAGACATGTGGGATATGATGTCTCCAAGGTGTTGTACAAGTGCAACATGGAAGAAGGAGATCCATTAGGTCCCCATGTACTCAAGCTTATTGGGGATCTGGAAAACCTTACTAGATTGGGGTTTCACTTGGGTGAAGAGTTGGCCACAGATGTGATTCTGCAGTCATTTCTAGAGTCATATAGCCAGTTTGTCATGAACAACAACATGAATAATTTTGACAAGCCATTGTTAGAAGTGCTTGGCATGTTGAGAATAGTTGAAGCACAAATGAAGGAAAACAAGCTCAACTATGTGATGATGATCAGTAGAGGGAAGGGAAAGTCCAGGGGTAAAGGCAAAGCTAAGAAGTGTTCTAAAGCTAGTCAAAAGCCCAAGTCTTCTACACTGAAATCAAAAGGAGGGGTTACCAAGGGAGGCAATTGTCACCACTGTCACCATTCTAGACACTAGAAGAGAAATTTCCCTCTCTATCTGGAGGAACTAAAGAAGAAGAAGGAGTATATAGTGATCTCCACTTTAGGTATATATGTTATTGACATAAATATGTCTAATTCTTTATCTAGGGTACTAGATATCAAATTTGGATCTCACATATGTTTGAATATGTAGGATCTGAAAAGAATTAAGCCTTTATGAAAGGGAAAGACTAAATTTCATGTTGCAAATGGAGCAAGAGTTGTTTCAATGTACTTGGAACCTATGATTTATCTCTACCCACGGGGCTTGTAATAGAGTTAAAGAACTACTATTTTTTACCTTCCATAAATAGAAACAATGTTTCTATATCTTCTATGGACGATGATGGATATGAATTTCATATAAAGAAAGGCCAATGTTCTATTTTAAAAGATGAGATCTTTTATGGAAGTGATCTGATGTCTTATAGTCTTTATTTATTAGATCTTAATGCAAATTTTTATAACATAAATAACAACTCAAACCAAACATATCTTTGGTATTGTCATCTTAGGCACATCAATGAGAATCACATGTATAGACTCCATAAAGATGGATATCTAGACTCTTTTGATTTTGAATCAATAGAGAAATGTGTGTCTTATTTTTTTTGGAAAGATGATAAAGACTCCCTTCACTGGTGATAGTGAGAGGGATAGCGATCTATTAGGAATCATACATAATATTGTATGTGGCCCTTTTAGAACAAATTCTAGAGGTGGGTATCAATACATCATTACATTTACTGATGATTTTAGTAGGTATGGTTCTATTTGCTTGATGAAACATAAATAAGAAGCTCTTGAAAAGTTCAAGAATTTCATGAATGAGGTACAAAACCAACTTGGAAAAACTATTAAGGAATTCATTCTTATCAAGGTGGATAATACTTAAGCCAAGAGTTTGAGTACCTTCTACAAGACCATGGTATTGTATCACGATGGACTCCACCTAGAACACCGCAACATAATGGTGTGTTTGAAAGAAGGAATCACACATTACTAGATTATTGTGATGAATGATGAGTTTTGTCGAACTTCCAATTTCCTTCTAGGGGTATGCTCTTGAAACCGCAACGTTTACACTAAACCATGTACCATCTAAATCAGTTCAAAAGACACAATATGAGATATGGGCTAGGAAGAGTTCCAAAATGTCTATTATGAGGATTTGGGTGAGGCTTATGCCAAGGAAATGTTTCTTGAAAATATTAGGCCTAGACCTATTGGATATCCCAAGGAAACCAAGGGATACTACTGGTATAATCCAACTGATAACAAAGTGTTAGTTTCAGGGATGCTACATTCCTAGAAAAGGAATTCATTTCAAAGGAACCAATGGGAGAAAGATAGAACTCGAACAAATTTGAGACCAACAAGAAAACATTGAACCTGAGGAGGTACAAGAGGAACATAAAGAGTCAAAAATAATTGTGGAATCTCAAATTCCTCAAGTAACACAGAAGCCTCATAGATAAATAGTAGGAGACAAGTACCTACCTAGAATCTATTAATGGACCATAATCTAAGAAATGGCTTGAAGTAATGAGATCTGAGATGAATCCATGGACACCAATAAGGTATGGACCTTGGTGGATCTACTGGAAGGTATAAAACCCATAGGGTGCAAGTGGGTCTACAAGAAGAATACTGACATGGATGGTAATGTAAAAAGTTACAAAGGTCGATCGGTTACAAAGGGTTTTAGACAAGTTCAAGGTGTTGACTATGACGAAACCTTTTATCCAGTTTCCATGATTAAGTCCATCAGGATCATGCTTGCAATTACAACTTATCATGAGTATGATAATTGGCAGATGGATGTTAAAACCAGATTCCTTAATGATAATCTATTTGAGGATGTGTACATGACACAACCTAAACGTTCTATAAATCCAAAGGATGCAAATAAAATTTGTAAGCTACAAAGGTCAATCTATGGATTGAAGCAAGCATCTCGGAGATGGAATCTTTGATTTGATGAAATGGTCAAAGAGTTTGGCTTCATTCAAAATGAATATGAGCCATGTGTTTACAAGAACGTTAGTGGGAGCATGATTATATTCCTAATATTGTATGTGGATGACACACTATTGATGGGGAATGGAATAGCTATTTCACAGATGGTAAATACTTTGCTTGAAAATAAATTCTCTATGAAGGAATTAGGTGAAGAATCCTACATCCTAGGGATGAATATCTATATAGAGATAGATCCAGAAGGATTCTAGGACTTAGTCAGAGCACATAAATTGACAAAGTGTTGAAAAGGATCAGCATGGAGAACTCAAAGAGCGGGAACTTGCCCATGTGGAATGGTGTTAGTATCTCTACAGCTCAATGTCCTACTTCTTATGAACAAAGGGAATGCATGACCAAGATTCCATATGCATCTACAATTGGATCCATCATGTATACAATGTTATGCACTTGCCCATATGTCTCGTATGCCTTGAGCATGACGAGCAAATATCAGTCAAATCTCGATGAAGCTCATTGGATAGTTGTGAAGGACATCCTTAAGTGCTTGATAAGAACTAAGAATCAGTTCCTTGTTTACAGTGGTGAGGAAGACTTGGTGGTAAAGGGTTACACAAGCTTCCAGGCTGACAAAGATGACTATATATCACATTCAGGATTTTTGTTCTACCTCAACAATGGAGTTGTGAGCTAGAAGATTTCTAAGCAGGAGACAATTATAGATTCTACAATTAAAGACTGAGCATATTGTTGCATCCAATGCAGTAATGGAAGTTGTTTGGATCAAAAAGTTCATATCTGACGGGTGGTTCCAAGCATAAACAATGCAATTGACTTATATTATGATAGCGATGGAGCTATTGCACAATCCAAGGAACCCAGATCACATCAACATTAAAAGCACATACAAAGGTGGTTCCATCTTATATGAGAAATTGTACAACAAGGAGATGTAAAGATTTGTAGAGTACCAACTGAAAGCATTGTGGCTGACCCATAGACAAAAGCACTTTTACAGAAGAAGCATGAGGATCATGATATATAACTTGGGATTAAGTTCATGGGTGTGGCGCTAAGTGCAAGTGGGAGTCTATTGGTATGTATGCCCAAAGAGCCAATCATATGGTGATTGTAATGGAATAACTTTCAAACAATTTGATTAATAATAAAGGAAATCTTCCAATTTATTATTTTTTATTCAATTATGATATACTGATGTAACTGTAACATCCCGGACCTGGGTTATGAACTAACCCCAGGTGTTTTTCTTAATCATGTGATTAAATTCTTGTGGTTATCTATTGATAATGTAATTAAAGTCCTGAGGAATATATATTTCCCTTTCTGTCCTTTTAAACAATATTGTAATATTGTTTTGTTAAAAGTGGAATTATGTGAAAATTACCCAATTAAAGGGGTTAACTTGCAAACTGCACATGTTTAGATGTTCCTCTGATGATAATGCATCATAAGAATGAATTTGATGAAGTATTATGGATTCTCCAAGCTTGGGCACCAAAAGGTAGCTTGTGGAGCCATCCTTGTGCTTTAAACCCTAGTTTTGGTATAAAGTGCAATTTACCCAAAACATGGGGAGCAACATGTAAAATATACCTTCTAGAATATCTTTTATGACTCTTGGCATCAATTAGAGTAAAAATGATAAAGTGGGTGCTTCATTTGAATAAACAAATAAGAAGGATAACCCTTGTAACTAAATAACCAAGTTATAAGCCTAATAACCCTTCTATATGTGCAACTTAGTAAAAAGTTAGCTTTCTTCACCTTTAGACCTTGGGTTTAAGATGAGTTTTTCTTAAGTATGGAAGGGAGAAACGTGGCTTAGAAGAAGGGAAGGACCTAGATGAGAAATGGAGAAACAAGTTGTCCTTATGTTGGAATTTCACCCAAAGTATATGTACACCTTTTCTCACTTAGCAAGGATCGTTTCCTTCACTTCCCTTCTTATCTCCTTGCTTAGATCGACTTAGGACAGATCTCTGGAGCAGAGGAGGACGGATAAGGAGTTTTAGGTAAGCTTTGGTCATCTTCTTGCTCGGATTCATGGAGGAATTCATGGTGCAAGGTTGGTTTTATGGTCTTCCTTACTTGTTTCCTCTTTCTAGCCATCTTTTCCCAACCTTTCCTTGGAGAAACACCCTTGGCCGACCTGTGGAGCTCAAGACACCATTAAAGGATTTAAGCTTCGAATCTTGGAGCTCTAGAGCTGGTTCTAAGGCAGGTTTTATAACTCTAAACCTTTTGCTTTCTTATGCATATCTTTGTTCTTGCAATTAGTACTTAGTTCTTCTTCTTTCCCACTCTTCCTTGCTTTCTTGCAACTAAAACCACGAAGAACAGACCTTGATCTGGAGGTAGAAGAAGATGGGTGTGATTACCAATGTTAATTTATCAAACAGTCTTGTTCCCCCCCCCCTTTGGCCAAACGGTTTGGGGCAAACGGTTTGCAAAACCGTTTGAGGGGCAAACGGTTTCACAAGGTCGGTTGGAGAAAACAGTCTCCAAGACTGTTTTAGGGCGTTGAACAAGCATTTACCATTCGGGATTTCTGTTCATAATTATGTAGGATAATGACCCACCAAATTTGAGGGGTTAACTCCAAAGAAATCGTAGGTTGAAGGCCAATCAATTAGGCAAATCGAATTGAATTAAATGCTGATTTTCAGTCTGATTAACTTGAACCTTTTTGGAAAACGGTCTCAAGACCATTTGAGTGCGTTAACCAAGCGTTGACCGTTTGGTATTACTGTTCCTAATGATGTGGTATAATGACCTACCAAATTTGATAGGTTAACTCCCAAGGAATCATGAGTTAAAGGCTAAACAATTAGGTAATTGAATTGAATTAAGTGCTGATTTTCCAATATGATTAATTGAACTTTTTGGGCAAACGGTCTCAAGACCGTTTGAGGGCGTTGACCAAGCATTGACCGTTTGGGATTCCTGTTCATAATTATGTTGGTTAAATACCCTCCAAATTTGAGGGATTAACTCTAAATTAACCGTGAGTTGAAGGCTAATCAATTATGTAAACCCTAATTGGATTAAGTGCTGACTTTCAACTTGATTGATATGACCTTTTGGGTTTTCTTGCCCAAACGGTCTCAAGACCGTTTGGGGATCATCCAAACGGTCTCAAGACCGTTTGGAGGTCACCCAAGACCGTTTGGAGATCTAGGGTTGGATATGGTTAAGTGTTTGAAGGACAAAAGATATGGTGTTAACCCTAATCGACTAAGTGTTGGTTTTGCATTGAATTGAGTTGATTGTTTGGGATTGATTGGCCCAAACGGTCTCAAGACCGTTTGGGGATCACCCAAGACCGTTTGGAGGTCTGGGGTCAAGTATAGTTGACCAATTGAAGGTCCAAAGGTACCAAATTAGAATGCAATAAATTGCTGATTTGATGATCAACTCAATAGCTCAAACCCTAATGATTTTTCACTAGAATCCAAGGGTTGGGTGAGCCAAACGGTCTCAAGACCGTTTGGAACTCATCCAAATGGTCTCAAGACCGTTGGGAGGTCACCCAAGACCGTTTGGAGGTCTAGGGGTGAGTATGGTTAAGCAATTGATGATCCAATGTTACCAAGTTAAAGTGTAATCAATTGTTGATTTGGTGATCAATCCAATGATTCAAACCTTAATTGATTGACTTGGATTTTGATGATATGATGGGAAAACGGTCTTAAGACCGTTTGGAGGTCATCCAAATGACCTCAATACCGTTTGGGGTCAGGTCATACCCAATTTGGATGATGGTTCTATGGTTTCAAAGTAACTAGTCTTACATTGATTAGTATTGAAGGATCATCGATTCCAAACCCTAATTCAATTGAATCAAACCCTAATTGATGAACGATTGAGGGTTAATTAAGGGTCAAATCAGTTGAAGGTTGACCTATTAAACTCAATTGATGTATGAGTATAGGTCCAATTGATGTTTGGTTCCATGAATTCAGTGATTGAAGTAATCAACATTGGAAACCCTAATTCAATTGGATACCTTATGTAATGGAGGTCCAATGTGATTAAATATTTGGGAATTAAGATGACGAATGTTTTATTGATCCAATAATGATTAGTAATGATAATCAATGAAGGTATGAAGGTTGAAACCCTAATAATACCTAAGTGATTAGAACCAATTAAAGGGAGAATTCTTAATTGTTTATAGGATTAATAGCTTGATACACTATGTTAACCATAGTAGTATGTACTTGATTGAAGGGTTGATGTGACCTAATCAAGTTAAAAGAATAAAAGATTAGAATACATATATATATATATATATATGAATCATGTAATGATCTTATGTAGCACCACCGTGTAAGGGAGCACGACCGTGGTAGCCTTACTTTGCACGACCGTGCAAGGTGGCACAGCCGTGGTGTCCTATAAAGAAATTGAAAAGTTTTGGTATTGTGTTGACATTGTTATATATACATGTCCTTATTTGTATAACTCATACAGGTTGATATTATGAGGTGATCATATCCAGGTAAGAGTTATGATGTCATATTCCTTGAAAACAATTATAAGCTTTTAGAGTAATGATATGTGAAAAGTATATACATTGCTTCAATCAAGGTCATGTTGTTAGATGACTTGATGCTTATATGTCACTTGGTAGCAAGTGTTATGATAATCTGAGGGTTTGAATAGCCATGTTCCTGAATCATTTTATGCTTAATGCCTTGAAGGCTTAGATGGTTCAGTGGTTCTTTAATCTAAACCCTAATGATACCTAAATACATTAAGGGGTTAAGTGATTAGTAGACTGACCCATGTTATTATTATTAAAGAAGATTACCAAGGTACCCCTGAAGGGTTCAAGTAGATAACAACCCTTGATCAAGCAAATTCTAATGATTATAATGGGTTGACTTAATCTATGTTAATCAAAGATGACTTGACCTAATCTAACCTAGAGTGATTTAAACATCATCTAGTAGTAAGAAGAGAGAGAAAGCTCCTAATATGAATGAGAATCAAGTAACATACTTTCAATATGTAAGAATGTACATGATTAGGGTATGATCCATCAAGGTAAGATCATGGAAATCCTAATTATAATGATTAATGAATCTTAACCTAATTTGAGGGCATCAATGATGATAATTTTCATATATAATGATGCTATGAGCTCAATTCACTATGAAGTGAATAGTAAACTCTAATTCTAGGGTAATAACATGTAACATGAATAGTAAACCCTAATTTAGGGTGATCAGATAAATGGAGTAATTCAGGGTTATGCCTTTGAGTATGAAACCCTAATTACAAGTTGTAATATGAGAAATCTTTATGCCTCGAGAGCTAAGAGGTTCTATAACCCTATGTTGAAGTAAAAGAATACAAACCTTAACTAATTAAGGATGGGGTATGTTAACCCTAGTCCTGGGTTATGCTTTCAAGTATGAAACCCTGTGAACAAATTACAATATAAGAATTCTTATGCCTTATAAGACAAAGGGATTCAATAACCTTAATTGAGTGGGGTAAACCCTAACTCTACTTATGCTTTTAATCATGAATCTTCATGATTAAAGTATGAGATGAGGAATCATTATTCCTAATCATAAAGAAAGGGATTGAATAACCCTAATTGATGTAAATAAGGGAACCTAGCCTTAGTGTAAGAATGAAGGTACTATTCCTGAATTGAAAGGTTAATTCTACTTTATAAATTGCTGATCTGGAAATGAAATGTTTATTGTTGTCAATTGAATTAACCATGTAAGTTCTTATAAAAGGATGATTATATCCATGTAAAGGTTATGATATCATATTCATTAGAAGCATGTTATTAGCTTTGTGAATAGTGATATACCATGTTGCCTAGTTAAGTGACATCATATAAGATTGATAGGCTGTGAGAGCCATGAGTAACATCAAGGCCATGCTAATAAGATGACTTATGATGAATTAAGGGTTTGAATACCCTATTCTTGAATCATAGTAATGAAATGGTTAAGAAATGATATCCAATTGATAATTGATGTGATTTAGACTTGATACATTTAGTATTCTACTTTTATAGCTGTTGTTCTAATGATTAATGCTTGGAAACATGCTTGATGCTAAAAGAATGCTAGAATGTACCTAACTAATCAAGTATAATCATATCATGTAGAGCCCTGACCATTGATCCATCATTGTTAGAGACCAAATGATGGTGAAACAGGTTTTCCTAAGGGAACTCCTGGATCATATACCTTTGAGTATATGGGGGTATATGGACGTGAATATCCTTACGTCCTAGTGTAGGAATTGATGTAGATGTACTTTAATCTTTCAACCCTTCACTATATATTCATACCGGGTGATGTACCACAAATCTCCCAAAGAAATTACTAATACCGCATTGATGAGAGATAAACAAGAAATCTTTCGATGACGATCAGAGTTTATAACTCCACTGTAACTCTATAGAGAAGTTTCTAGAATACCCTGGATAGCTACTACAGCAGAGACACAAGATGTCCTGCAAATAAATCCTCTTACTGACTGAGGAAGATGAGGTCATAAGAATCCGGCTCTTTTGATGACCTATGTATGGTACCGACGCGATTTTTATAAATGGTCAGTTGGAGTATGAGCGGTATACCTCATCTCCGCAGGGCATAATAATGTTTGAAAAATATAATCAGCCGTATAGTATAACTTCTTAGGTTGAACTACGATAAACAATGATTGATGTTACATTGTTGACTTTAATAGTCTGTTCAAGTATCTAGCATACATGTTATACATATGCTTTAATGAAGTGATTGCTTAAGTAAATGTTGTTTTACTTATTACCAAACCTGCTGTTGATATTTTCAGTTACTTTGCTTCTGTTATTCCTTATATGCTATAACAAAGCCTCTGGCGGAGAGTTATAACTCTCGCTGGGACAATTATTCAAATTGTCTCACTCCCGTAGGTTTCTACTTTTTAGGAAGACGCCAAGAACGAAGGAATCCATTTAAGAATGAGCAACAACATCAACAACAACATCAGGGGCAGCAGTGAATCTCAGGTGGAGATACTGACTGTCTAGTCTTATAGATAACATGTCTTATGTCGTCTCTGTACTCTCAGGTCCTAGGAGTCAGTAGGTCTGAGGATTTTGGCATGATGCCTCGAGATTTTGTATCTTACCTTGTACAGTTAACAAGGTGGGTTTTGTTGTAATGCTCGAGATGTGTTTATTACAGAGATGTATCAATGGATCAATTTGTAAATGACCTATCATGTTGTTTATGAAAGAGTTTTTATCTTTCAAAGATCTCTTTACAAAAGTTTTAAATTTTTAGTGATTTTTGATAATTCCACTGCTAATCGCTTCCGCATTCTTTAATTTGATTGTCAGTTTGGTGAAGGTCGTTTCAGTAACCTAATAAATGTCTAAAGGATGATATTAATCAATGATGTATGTATTTGGGTTGAGTAGTTGTACAATGAGATCATACATATGTTAAGAGAATATACATTCTTCTTATATCCCTATTCAGATATTATAATGGAAGGCTAATAGACAACAATATCACATAAGACTAGAGTGTGTGTTGGTTGATGAAAAAATCTCATTAGTCATGATATATGATATCAAACCAAACACATAGATACTTGTTAGAGAAAAGTGTATCAGACATACCCAACTTGAGAGTGATGCATGGAACCATTAAGTGATAGTCAGAATCATCTCTCAAAGTGATGGTGGTGATTGTGGTTCTTAGACCTGAAACCACTACACCCATCACATGTCACTCTGTGTGATTTGACATCATCCACCATGATCCTGAGTAAGGGTTTCCATGAAGGTGGTGTTCGGGTGCACTATGACACATGGGGATGACTGTGAGTGATGTAGATGAGGTTTGTCCCTCCTACAAGATTTTGATATCATGCCCACTTGATAAGAAAGACTAAGAGAATAATGGTCATGCACATTCAAATCAATATATGATGTTGAGTTCACATATATCTCAGACAGTCTGCTCTAGTTCAAGGAACATGGATTGAAAGTTGACGAGGATGACAATTCCATGCCTCAATTTCAATCTGGATATTAGAGACAAAGGAACTATATAATCACTGTAACACCAATCATAGGTTGTAGGTTGAAGTTGTTCTTCAAAATTCCAATTACTTCATAGCAATGATGTATGCTAGATACTAATCATTGTTTGTGATTTCATAAATTAGTTATGGTCATTCACTGCCAATGTAACTTGGGACCTATAGGGTCACACACATAGGATGTACTTTGAATAGGAGTTTATTCATGAACGATGCTTAACTTGATTACTAAATGTGTTTTGGTATTCAAATTAAATAGTACTGGTTGAAAATTGACTATATGGATTTGAACCGACCAGTGCAAGTGTTGAACTAATCAGTTGGAGTGTCAGGTCAATTAGAAATGACATTGGTTGAACAATGCTTGAACCAGGTCATGAAACGACCGATTCACTAAGTGAAGCGACTGGTTCATGGCAGCAAAGGATTAGTTCATGTGATGAACTGGCTGGTTCAATGGTCAATTTGATTGGGTCAAGAAATGATGTTGATGTCATGATCTGCATTAATCGTGCATTCAATATCAATGTGTTTCAGAATAGGAAACATGCATGAACAGACCGATTTAGGTCACAAACTGACTGGTTCAGGTCACGAATCGACTGGTTGGTGAGTGAACTGACTGGTTCATCGTTCGCAGGTTCTGGTAAATTTGTGAAAATCCATCTCTTTAATTCCCAGATGGATCGAGAACCATGACCCTGGCCCTTCTATAAATATAAGGGTAGTGGGGGCTTCCCAAGGACATGAATTGCTTTGACAATTTTTTTCTTCTCTGGTTGTGGTAACCAAGAGAGCCCAAGCAAGTTCTACCCATAAAAGGGAGGAACAATAAGGGAAAGGCAATTGGGAGAGCAAGTTGATACTAGCACGTTGACTAGAAGGGACAACTCCTTCCTGTATGTTCTTCTAGAATGATAGCAGTTCCCAGTGGTCTGTGTGGACTACTCTAGAGGTGAGGATGTTGTTGTCTACCACAAGGAGGATGATTTCAACTGCCATTCATGGTGCTAGACCAGGAGGTCGATGATGACAAATGTCCAGGTGCAACCTAAAGAAAGGTGTACGCTACAATGAGGGGATTGTTGCTAGACTTTCTCTAGGACTAGGTATAACCTCACAACCATCCTTCCCATCTCATAGTTGTTGATGTGGTCTACTGTCTCTAGGAAATATGTCTAGTAAAAAAAATATGTTTCCATACCTGATGCCATATTCCTTACAGTTTCAAGTGTCACTTAAATATTTATCAAGAATAGAAGGAAATAACCAAGTGATTGTTGTTTTGACCACAATAAATCACATAAACCAATAAGTGGGAATAATAAAACAACTCCCTTCAACTGAGATCTTGACTATATTGTCAAAAATTACGGAGATAGAGAGTGTTGGTACCACTATGTCTTCAAGTATTGAAGGCACAACTTCTATTTCATCTTCCTTGGATACATATACATCATCAAACACCTAGATCATTGATCCGGGTGAGACATATTGCAAGACTCCCAATTCATATATGTTCAGGAATTGCTACTCTCTAAAAAAACCACCAAAATAAATGACAACATTTCTGTTATTGATATATCTTAGATTGGACACATCAGGCCTCAATTTCAATTAGTGGGTATCTCCATTCTCTTTAAGCTTTTAATGCTCTAAGTTGAATATGAATATCATATCTATTGGCAATATTTGTGATTCCATATTTCTAGTATTTAAAAAAAAAATTGGTTTTTGTAAATGACTTGCGTTGAGGCTAGGAGGTTGAGTTCACAACTATATTTGGTGGTCTATATAATTTGTATACTCTTCAATTTATAAACACCACTCACATTGATAGTGCTAGAGTATATTTTCACCAAATAATATGACATTATATATTAGGACATATATCTCCAAGGCATCTTTCTGGTCTCATTAAGTATGGCACTTTCGGTCCAATTTGTAGTTTTACTCAATTACAAGAGTGCACAAGTTGCAAACTTAAAGTTACATTATTCTTTATCTTGTTCATTTTGATATTTTGCAATTTTCACATGTCACCTAATGAAGCGAATTTTAATATTACATAACTTTAATTGATGATTTTATAAAATATACACATGTCTACCTTTTGAGAAACATGTCTAAAATTCCACACATATACTATTCTTTTATCAAACTAAGAAAACTAAACTTGATGCATGGTCTACATGCGTTGTGATGAGTTCATATTTATCCATTTTTATTATGTCTTTTATGTCATTTATTTAGGATTTTATGTTGGTATTTCTCAATTTTAGGAACTAATGGCAATTTCCTTGCTTTTGTGTGCTTAATTAGATTTCTTACTTTTTATTCACATTGTGTAGGTTTTATGTTCACTCTCACTCTTTCTACCCTAGTAAAAGAATTCAATTCATTTCCTTATCAAATTCAAAGATTAAGAGGTTGCCTTCAGCCTCCGTGAAACCTAGTCTGTCAGCTCACCCCCTCTAGTCGATTGATTTAATGGTAGATGGGAAGAAGATGCAATTACCAACCACTCGACTAGCGAGCCAGTCACTTGACTCAATCCTATTAAGAAAGGCATGTTTTGCATTATTTAACTGGTTCACTGGGTTTCCTTAGAGATGAAGAATTAGTTTAACAGTCTAACTTTCTTTGCTTAAGAATTACGCAACATTTTTACTCTGGTTTATCGACTGGCCACCCAACTGATTGATTGGCATGTCGACTCCCAAGGTTTTTCAACCGCAATTAGGCCCTATTTTAAGTTTCCCAGGGTTCTTCCTCTGCTATAAAAGGAGGGAGGGCATGCAAAACAATTCATCTCATTTCTAGGCATCCCTCTATCATCTCAGAACCCTATCTGGGAGAATGGAGAAAGGAAAGGAGATACAAAGTCTGAAAATGTTATTATTAACATGATTTCTCCTCTTCCAATCCTTGTTCTTGATTTTATAAGAGAAATGGAGTAGTCCTTCCATTGTTACGACCTGAGGAGTAGCCCCACGAGCACATATCTTGTCTTAAAATACTTTTATACTACTAAATAGATAAAAGATCATCTTGATTTGTTTAAGAAAGTGAATTATGAACTGATCATTTCTTCTTCATGACTGTTATAATCAATGATTACTAGACCTCAAATATGTGACCAGAACATCAAATGATGCTCACAAGTTTATGTAGTTTCTTGATAATACCATGGACAGAAACTTGTAGGATAATTGAAGCATGACCTGCGAAACATTGAGACTCTGGGTCTTTGGATAGCTTGATCCATGAGATTTATCTCTTAAAGGAATAGATCTACATGATCCTAATATAAAATTTATTTAAAAAGAAATAAAACAAGTGGCTAAGATGACTATGAAGGCTTGTGGGTGTGAAACCCCAACTTCCTACAATTCCAATTAATTGAAATTAACCTTTGATAGCTCTCTTGCTTACTTTGTTATTTATTTTTAATCTCTTGATAACCATTTTTTTATTTACTTTCATGTTTAGTTTTCTTTTGATAATTTAGTTTATCTAAGCAAGTTTACTTTTGTATTTTAGTTTAATTTCTCTCTCAAATCTAGAATTTGAATTCTTTCATCACAATTGGTCTAACTTAATGCTTAATAAGGTCCTTCATTGGGACTGATACTGTCTATATTGAAATCAATTCACCTTTTTATAAGTGATTGATAGTCGTTAATGGTTAAACTCTAGGATTTCCTCCAAGCAAAAATTTTTGTTTTCACGACGACACATCAAACTTGGCACCATTGAAGGGGATGACGGCATTAATTTTAAACCAATATATTTTCTTGATTTTTTTTTAATTCACTCTTATCTTCTTGAAATCTACTTTTCTATTTTCTAATCTTTTCCTCAGGTATCAAACAATGTATTCTACGCTCTAGAGGCATTGCCAATACAACATTTTGTTTTGATCCTAAGATTGAAAGGAATTTCCATCACCTGAATCAACATATCATGATGGATCTATAGGAAGAGATCAATTGAGGATATACTAGGCTTTAGCCGCACAAAGAGAGGTCATCCAATCCAAATCAAAGGTTGCCTCTATCTTCAAGTTAGAAGCTTGAGCTACTAACTTGATGAAGCAGAACATTATAAGCAAATTAATGACTTCTTAATCCCCTCCACTGCTAACACACTACATCTTGTGGTTCCCCCTTCTATCATTCTCCTCAATTCGAGATGCACACGCAATAGATAACCATCCTCTAAGGTAACCTTTTTCTGGGAGGATGGGAGAAAATAGTCAAGACCACCTTCAGTGCTTCACTCACCTATGCACATTGTACAAAATGCCAGATGTCTCTAATGAAATCTTCAAACTCTAACTTTTCATATAATACATGTTTGATTTGGACATTAGTTGCCAAACAACACTATGGAAGGTGATTGCATCACCAATTGGCAATACCTCCAATCAAAGTTCCTCAAAAAGTACTACCCTTCACTTATCACATACCAAATTGAGGGAAAATCACTCAAATTGAATGACTCTAGGAGAAATCTTGGGTGAATGTTGAAAGAGATTTAAGTAACTTCTTCACCATTGCCCATGTTACGACATCTCCCAAGTACAATTAATTGAAACATTCTATTAGGGTATCAACAAAGATACCAAGACTTTCCATTATACCATATAAGGAGGTAACTTAATGTTTTGAAATTTCGACTGTGTCTCAGAAGTTGTACAAAGAAGCACTGAAACCCAAGCCCAATGTAGTCAAGGGAAGGGGGGTTTTCATTGTAGCCAAGGCCGAAGATAGCTATGAGTTGAAGTCTATTTCCAAAATCCTTAAAATGCTTGCCTTGGAGAAGGGTCGATTAGAGTCATCTTTCAGTTCTTATGAAATTTCTCTCAAGCCCATCAACTACTACAATCACAACAACCTCAACATCTACAACAACAAGTAAAAATTCATAAAATTTCTGTATAGAATTTTCTAAGGCTATGATCACTCCATGAAATAGTGCAAACTTCTTCACAACACTCCCATGTAACATGAAGATGGGCATTAGATGGAGGATATCAACTCCATCTATAGTATTCCCGGGCAGGCTTACTACAACCCAAATCAAACTAGGAATTAACATGGTTTCCAATATGCAACCCCTTTGGTGCATAAAATGCAACACAACAACGACCTCCTCAAATGAACTACCTAGGTCGTTTATCCCATGTTTCCAATATAACAATCAACAAAATTTCAAAAACAAGGGAACGAACTATCATGGTAATATCTAAAATTGAGGTCATCAATTCCAAAGCCTCAATCAAGAATCCCAAATGCAGTAGTTGAATCCCATTTCCTCCACTAAAGAATAGTTAGGTGAGTTGAAACAATTGATCCTATACTAGATGGCATCTTTAAAAGCAATTGACTCCCAGGTGGCCCAGCTTGTTTCCAACCAATGCCCTCTCTGTGGGGCCTTTGCTGGGAAACCTGAAAATAATCCCAAGCATGCTGAGAAATTTAAGGTCACCTCCACACATTATGGGAACATGTATTCTCCTCCTCCTCCTCTTCTCGAACCCCTTAGTGATTCTTGTTGAATTTGATGGCGATGATATCGTGATGATTGAAAAAGACCACATGCTAGAAAAAGTTGTCAGTTCTAGTGCATAGAAGCCTCCCATGGTCAAAACTTCACCAACTTAGGCCAATGAGCCTGATGTGCCAATATACAAGCCACATCCCCCTTATCAAGAACACCTCATGTATTCGAGGTTGGACATATTCATGAAGTTTAAAGATGCTATGAAAAAAAATTTAGGTGGACTTCCCCAAACTAGATGCACTTTCTGAGATGCCCTCATGGTCCATGCATTTAAAAAACCTTGTTCACTAGGAAGTACACCACCAAACAATACGAGACCTTAAAGCTCACCATAACCACCTATGGAATTATTCTACATAAGATACCCAAGAAACAGAATGACACTAGATCCTTTGGGATTGGTTGTTACGTGAGCAATAATACTTGTAGAAAGAACTCATAGACTTAGGCACCACTATCTTCATTATGCCTTATAGTCTATGTCAAAGATTGGGTATCTTATATATGATACTGACTACAATGACTATTCAACTTGCAGATTCATTATGGAAAAACTCATGGGTATTATTGAGTATGTACCAGTGAGAGTTGGTAGAAAAACTTATGTTCCTTGCAACTTCATCATCATGGATATTAAAAATGATCTTTGTTATCCCCACACTTTTGGTTATCCTTTTCTAGGTGTAGCATGTGCCTAGATAGATGTAGAGGTAGGCACCATTCTCCTTTGACTAGGATGGCAAACTCTAGAGTTGTGTTTTTGATAGTGTGAGAGGCCCAAACATCGTGTTAGAAGTTTATGTGCTCAACCACATGGACAAACTCTCCCAAAACAAGAAAGAATGAGATCTTTCTAAAGATCCACTACTAATAGCGCTTGCAACATCGACTGAGTTTGACTTCAATTATGAGAGGATTCACCAATTTTGAGCCCATCTTGACACATTTGAAGAAGAAAATCAAGTGGAATTTGATGATCTAAAAATAGCTTCTATTATACAAGAGAAATTTGAGCCACCAAAGGTTCTTGAGATGAATACCCTTCTAAGATGACTCAATTATGTTTTCCTTGATGGAAAAATGACTTGTCCGGTCACAATAAATTTTGATCTGACATCTGAGCAATAGGATAGGCTCATGGATGAGCTAAGGAAGTAGAAGGCCGCCTTGAGATGTAAGATGACCGACCAAATAGGGGTTAGTGAAACCATTTGTATGCAAAAATTCTCCATGGTAAAAGAATGCAAGCCCTTAAGAGATCCCCAATGATGGTTGAATCCCAATATGAAAGAAGTCATCCATCTTGACGTCATCAAGCTTCTTACCACATGAATTACATATTCGATTTTGGAGTCCCCATGGGTGAGTCATGTCCAAGTTGTGCCAAAGAAATGAGGCACTGTCATGATATATAATGATAAGGATGAATAGATACCCATACAATATTACCTAGTGGAGGATGTGCATCGACTACTACAAATTAAACAAAGCCCACCCAGAAGGACCACATGCCTCTCCCCTTCATTGATTATATGCTAGACCGCCTTGCTCACCAAGAATATTTTTGTTACTTGGATGACTAATCAAGATCAAACAAATCCCCACCCATCAAAATAACCAAGAAAAAACCATCATCATCTGCCCCTTTGGCACCTATGTATTCAAAACGATGTCATTCGGCCTTTACAATGCACCCACCACTTTCTAGCGGTGCATGGATGCAACTTTTGTTGACATGAGAGAAACATTGATAGAGATCTTTATGGATGATTTATTAATTTTTTTGAGATTGCTTCGACTCCTATATATGACATCTATCTCTAGTGTTGGAAAAGTGTGAATAGTCACTCTTAGTTTTAAATTGGGAGAAGGGCTACTTTATGGTGAAGGAGGGCATCATACTTGGTCATAGAGTGAATAGTAGGGGGATCAAGGATGACCTAACTTCGTCCCCCTAATCATGTTAGAGATATTCTTGCTTTCCTTGGGAATGCTATATTTTATCGAAGATTTATTCATTATTTCTCCAAGACTACCATACCCCTCCTTGCCTTCTACTGAAAGATGTTGCCTTCAATTATGATTTATCCTATTTATCTAGTTTCAATAGCCTAAAAATGGTCTCACAACCACTTCAATGATCCACGCTCTGGATCGGTCACTTCCTCTAGAATTCATGTGTGATGCTAGAGACTACACCATCGAAGCTATCCTTGGGTAGATGATCGACAAGAAACATGATGTTATCTATATGCCTCAAAGACCCTCGACATTGTGTGGTGAAACTACACCACCACTGAGAAGGAGATACTAACAATATTTTATTCCTTTGACAAGTTCCATTCGAATTTGGTGGGATCTATTGTGATCGTCTTCATATATCATGCTTCCATCCGCTATCTAATGACTAAGAAAGTTGTGAATCCCAGACTTATCAATGGCTACTGCTACTTTAAGAATTCAACCTGGAGATAAATGATAAAAATGACATAGAAAAATGTTGTTGTTGAACATATCAGGCTCCTTATTCTTCAAGATGGTGATGGGATCCCCAATGACAATTTAATTCCCAATGACTATTTCTCAAATCCGAATCTAATTCCCTTGATTTGCCAACTAGGTGAATTATGCAGCAGCTAGCCTCCTACATCCTAAATACAAAGGATACTCAAAGGTAAAACATTTGCATGATGTCAGACACTTATATTGGG
This sequence comes from Alisma plantago-aquatica, assembly GCA_963693085.1. NCBI lineage: Eukaryota > Viridiplantae > Streptophyta > Magnoliopsida > Alismatales > Alismataceae > Alisma > Alisma plantago-aquatica. Next base: position 759,115,006 of record OY856412.1, read on the forward strand.
ATGACCCATACTTGTTCAAGCTATGCAGACGTTCTTTAATGCAAATGTGTCACCAACGAAAAAGTTCATCATATTTTGCTACATTTCCACTCAAGCCCAACCGGTGTCCACATGAGTTCCCAAATGATGACAAGAAAAGTACTTCAATGTGGATTTTACTTTCTCACCTTGTTTAAAGATGACTATGATTTAGTCTTACCCATGACCAATGTGAGAGATTTGAAAATATTTTCAAAATAGATCAGATATATATATGACATCATGGTTAAAACTAGAGATATTTTATGTTTTGGGCATTGACTACATGGATCCTTTCCAGTCTTCTTGTGGGTTTGAGTATATTCTTATTATTGTGGACTATCTGTCCAAATGGGAGAAGGATATTCCTACCAAAACTTGTGATTCCAAATCAGTGATGAAAGTTTTATAAGAAACAATATTCCCTAGTTTCGGGGTTCCCCATATTGTAGTATCGGATGGAGGATTGCATTTCTTTAGGAAATTTTGAGGCATTTCTGCAAAAATATGGTGTCCTCCATAAAGCTTTTTCTACATACCTCTCTCATACTAGTGGCTAGGTCGAAGTACTCATTTGAAAAATTAAATCAATCTCGGAGAATATTGTGAATCCTATAAGGACATGGCTTTGAAGCTCAATGATTTTTGTGGGTGTATCGAACTTCCTATGAGACACCCTTGGGAACTGCCCCCTTTTGAATCATCTAATTGAAATATTGTTACTTTCCCATAGAAATGGAGCACAAAGGTAGTTGGGTTATTCAAACTTTTAACTTTGACTTGCCTACAGTCAGTGAGTAGCATTCCTTACAACTTTAGGAGCTTTAAGAACTCCACATGATGGCCTATGAGAGTGCCATGATCTATAAAGGAAAAACAAAATTGTGGCACGATGGCCAGTTGAGGAGGATAGACATTCCAGTGGGTGACCAAGTCTTAGTATACAACTCCACATTGAGATTGGTCCAAGGGAAGTACAAGTCCAAGTGGTACGGGAAGTATCATATAAAGCATGTCAATCCACACAGAGCATTCATCATGTGAGACAATTTCACAGATGACTTAGTTGTCAACAGACATAGGATCAAGTAGTATCTTGTTGTAGCTTACTTTTTGGTACAAGGAGTTAGACATTACCCTCCCACAGCTGATCTAAAGTGAAGGAAACCCCAACCCTTACTCCTCTCCAAACCTAAACCATCCATGAATTGATTTCAAGCGTCGGGACTTTGGTGTTAAACATGGTGCTTGTTGGGAGGCATCTGAATCTTTTTTTTCTTTTACCTTTCTATTTTCTTCCTTTTCTTTTGAGTTTTTCATTCATTTCATCCTTTCTCTCCAGTTAAAGTACTTCCTTTTATATTGTAAAAAAATGAAAGAAAATGCAACTGATCGGTTGGTCACCCAACTGATCGACTGGATCTAACACTTGGGAGCAGAGTTTGGAATGCTTGATTCATCCCCATGATCACAAAGTAGATTGACTCGGTAAACTAGTCGCTTGACTAGAGATCTATGATGAGATTAAAAAAGTTGCCACTTGGGGGAGGGTCGACTCACCACTTCAAGCCTAGCCACCACCCCCAACCAGCAACAACCCTCTTCACTCGACACCCATCAACAACCATCATCCTAGTAATTTGACGATTGGCAACCCAACCCACCACCAAAACACCTCATCATCACAACCAACTCCTTCAACTCTATGCCTTACTCCTCCAAGTGCAATCTCCATCTAGGGTTAGCCGATCAACACCCCTCCTCTAAGACCCCTGACCTCGCTTTATAGTTAAAACATGCTTTATTTTCATAATTACATTCTTAAAACCTTAATCTAACCCTAATATGTACTTGTATACCTTGTAACAAATCTAATTTTTAAGTTTTGTCCAGTTTGGACACTATTTGAGCAAGTTATGCATATATGTGCTTATTTTGGGTTTTTATGCAATTTACCCATATCTGGGGGTTTTCTTGTAAATTTTCACATGCTTGTTGTGCCTCACATGTTTTATTATCATGACTTGGTTAGTTTTACATTAGGTCTCCTTGTTTCACCTTGGTTTGGTGGAGACATCTACCTACTATTGAACTTAGGGTTTCCTCTCATAGATGGGCTACCTTGAGTGTCAGAACTCAATGGTTCTCTTGGTTTGGTGAGCTCTTATCGCCTTCCTTGTTTTCTAGGATCCTATGGTGGTTCCTTGAGGTGTTAGTGTTGATGTCTTTCTCTTTGGAGCTCCTTGGATTGATGGTTAACTGAGTGGGGTCCAGAAATAATGGTGATGCTAGGGTTTTCACCCTTGATCAATGATCAGATGGTCTCCCTACTATGGGAGGTTGAAAGATACCTTGGGAGTCAAGACTCGATGGCTCCCCTATCTCCCACAACTGATGGATCTTCTTGTTTGCATGAACATGGCCCTTTGGCCATGGGACACTTGAAAAATTTGGCTAGACACCTTAACTTTCTCTTCTCTCTTACCCATAGCTTTATATACCTTCTCCCTCCCATGAAAACGAGTTCATTACAAATCTATCTATCTCTTTGTTCTTCCTTGCTTCTTGGATCTCTTCCCCCTTTCTTGGTGGAGAAGAAGGAGTCACGGTAGAAGAATCTTGGTCGATCTTGCTTGCATGTGCACCTAGGGTTCATGTCTACCCTCTCTTCATGTTAGAGGAGCTTCCTTAGCATGTTGTTGACCTAAGCAAGTAATATCTATCTCTTTTCCTTCATATTCCTTTGTGTCCTACTTTCTCCTCTCTTCTTCCTGGTCAGATCCACGGTGGAGCTTAAGCTTGAGCTTGAAGAAGACCTTCTTTCCTGATTCCTTGACCTAGGGTTTGCTTCCTTATTGGAGAAGGAGCTATCTTGGCTGAGTGGAGTTCTCAAGCTAGGGTTTATTACTCATTTACTCAAGATACCTTGTTGTTGGAGCTTCATCTTCATCCTACAGACGATTTATATAACTTTCTCCATGTTTATTGCTTAATCCAAGCTTGCATGTACTAGATCTTGCTCTAAAATGTAGCTCTAAGTAGAAAGATGTCATTTTTTGCCAAGGGTTTATGCTTTTATTGTAGTTCTTGAGTATGTGATCCTCATAGATGCCCTCCTTATCTATGTGCATGTTTCTTCCATGGATATAGGTTCTTTAAACCTTTGTTGCATGTGGATGTTAATGGATTTTGTTCCTTGTAATTAGGATTTTCTTTGAGGTGACAAATGATTGGTTTTCCCATAGTGCTTTGAACTGATTTTCCCCTTGTCCATGATCTGATGGTTGGGGCCCTTGTGCCAACTAATGGTGGGTGTCTTAGTTTCTATTTGGACTTTCTTTTTGTCCTTGAACCAATGATTTTGGTGATCTCTCAAGTGGCTAAATTCATGGTTTTAAGTCCTATTAAAAGATGGTTTACTTGGTCCCATAAATGATGGTTTTGTTGGTCTATTTTCTCACCTAGTGATGACACTCAATGTCTTAATTGGTTCATCAACCAATTGTTTCACGAGGTCTATGGGTTAACAACCAATGGTTCCACTAGGTCGATGGTTCATCAACCAATGGTTCCATTGGGTCAATGCATCATCAACTAATGGGTCCACTTGGTCGATGGTTTAATAACCAATGGTTTCCCTTCTTTTAAAGTCAATGATCTTCATAATGTCACAATTGATGGTGGACCAGAAGTCCACAACCAAATGTGCTTTAAAAATTAACAAAATATGGCTCATCTAGATGTTTTAACCCTATGACATCTCGTGATCTAATGGTGGTGGTTAGTTCATATGCTTCAATGGTCTTTCTAGGTCATAACTTGATGGTTTTCCCAGATGGATAGTTTAAGGTTTTTTATGTATGGAACCCAATGGTTCATGATTTGATTGTTAGGCTTGATAATCCTAATATGATGGTTATGCTTTTGCTTTATGCACCCTTGATCTGATGGAAGTACTAGGGTTAGGGTCTGTACTTTGACCTGAGCAAGCATATGAATAAATGGTTAGTGGTTTGCTAAATTGTGACATCAAATGAACCTACTTTGTGGAACCTAACCGCGATGTAATCAAATAATGGTGATTAAACCTGACCCTAATGTAATCAAATGATGGTGATTAAGCATACTTAGCTCCTCAAATGATATGATGAGGGAATAATCTCTCAATGTGATGGTAACCCTAAAGTTTTACTTAGTGACATTATGCCTCCAATGTAATGCAATCTTATGTTACATGTATAGTGATGCATGTTGAACCTTCTTCATGGTGTGGAATGATAATGATGTCCTAGCAGGCGATTATGTGACGGTGCTAATGACCCTTGGGCATGCTTTGAGCCCTAATGGAGGTGAAATCCTTTTACTTATGTGACATGGATTGGTATCATGTGATGATACGATAAGAACTATATTCCATACGTTTTATATCTTCTGGAGTTATTACATACCTATGTTTTGTAAAATTATTTTAGGGTTTGCTTGTAACTTGATTGATGCAGTAAAAGACACCCATATGACATTATCTAGTCAAGTAAAACCCTAATCATGTAGGGTCATGTGTCATAGATTCGTTCCAGTCTCAAGACTTGCTAGATGGGGAAACGAGTATTTTTTAATGGAAGTTTAGAGTTGTATATTGTTGAGTATATGCATTTTTTGAGTATGACTGGGGTCATATCTAGTTAGGGGAATGGATGCAGTCATATCTCAGATACTTATATATATATATATATATATATATATATATATATATATATATATATACACACATATATATATTTATATATATATATTTATATATACACATATATATATTTATATATATTTATTTATATATATATATATTTATATATATATATATATATATATCAATATATATATATATATGTATGATGTGTTTGAGGACATCTATGGTTTTACCTTAAAGGTTAGGGTTTTTTTAAGCCTGTAGCGTCACTTTTTAACCGACGCCTAAGTGGCCATCGCTATAGATTTTTCTCTATAGGGTCGGTTTTTCTAACCAATGAAAATTGACCTTATAGAGTAAAAACTGACACAAGAGGCTGTAAAAAACCTGACCCAAGCGAGAAAGAAGTGGTTGTAAGGTCGGTTATTTCTAAAAACAGACCCTAGAAATTTCTTGTAAGGTCAGTTATTGCTAGAAAACCGACCCTATAAAGCAACAGAGGTTTTCTCAGTCGAGAAATATGTCGATCGATAAGATTTCAGTCGAAAAAATTGTCGACCAAGAAAGTACTGTCTTAAGCTTCTTAGAGATCTTATAAGGTCGGTTATTTCTAAAAAACTGACCCAATAGAGTACAAAAAATGAGCTTTCTGATCCCATTGCCTATAAGGTCAGTTATTCCTAAAAAATCGACCCAAGAAATCTATAAGGTCAGATTTTTTTAAATAAATGATCCTAGAAATTAAAAAACCAACCCTGTAAAGCAACAGAGTTTGTGTAAGGTCAGTAACGTTTTCGGTCAAGATATTTGGTGACCGAGTCGATTTCGTTCGAGAAAATTGTCAACCAAGAAAGTACTATCTTTAGCTTCCCAAAGGCCTTGTAAGGTCGGTTATTTCTAAAAAACCGACCTTATAAAGCAACAGAGGTTTGCTCGGTCGAGAAATACTTTGACCGAGAGGATTTCGGTCGAGAAAATTGTCGAACAAGAATGTAATGTCTTAAGCTTCCCAGAGGTCTTGTAAGGTTAGTTATTGCTAAAAAACTAACCTTATAAAGTAACAGAGGTTTGCTCGGTCGAGAAATATATCGATTGAGAGGATTTCAGTTCAGAAAATTATCGACCAAGAATGTACTGTCTTAAGCTTCTTAGAGGTCTTGTAAGGTCAGTTATTGCAAAAAAAACTGGCCCTATAGATTTATAAGGTCATTTTTTTAAAATAACCAACCCTATATATCTATAAGGTCAATTTTTTAAGATAACCGACCGTATATGGTACATTTTTTTAAAACAATTGTAGAAACAGAACATAACAGAAGAATAAGAAGAACTAGGATATGGGAGAGGGGAGCATTGATGCTCAACCATTACCATTTCAAACCACACATTCATAACAAAAATGATTCATATATTCAGTTGTGTTACACATAATCACATCATAATTTACAAAATGATAGATTGTAAGTATGAGATGATATTAAATGTTAGATATAAAAGTAAATTTAAAAGAGTTCCAAAACCACATACATAATGGAGTTGAGATATGCATTCAATCCAATGCTATATTGACTTCATTTAGAAAAGCATCTGACCACTCTTATCAGAATTCATTTAAGTCCTCAGGTGTGTAAGGCTGAGTTGTAAAGATTTGTAACAGAAAATACACAAGCTAATATTTTATAAAATGACTACAACTCACTTGTAAATTTATGATGTTATTCTTTATTACCTGATCTATTGTCTGAATGGCATGTGATGCTTGTTTTACAATACCTTGCATATATTTCATTACATAGTAGCCACAAACCCAACTATTATTTTGTATAGGACACTACAAACAATGAATTATACTTAATGTTAGTAAACTACTATAAATAGAGTTGAGATAAGACTATAAGAGTTGACATATGAGAGTTGAAAATTAATACATATAAGACTAAGCAGTTGTTAAAGTAGCTACCTTGACATTTTTCAAAGTTAATGTCTTTAATTTTGTGGGTATTTGTCCTCCACCTTCACGAAAATCCTTTAAACCCCTATCAATTAAACGATAGTTGGTAAAATAGAAATACTATATAGAAGTATCATGTTGAAGCATTGACTAAATTTATGCTTACTCCATAGTTGGAAATTTTAGTTTGTGGCCCCTTGTTGTTTTTCCCATTGGGCCAAGATAATAAAGAGTCATCAATTTCGTGACAACCACCACTAATTCCCAATGTCTAGATCGGAGTAAGAATAAAACAAACATTAAAATAAATAAATTTATTCATTATTAAAATTATATTGAATAATAATACTTACTGGACGTTAAAAGGAATTAGGATAATTTCCTTTCCCATTCTAGCAAAATATTTGAATGTAATAGAGAAGTACTCATTCACATCCTCAATATGTGTCTCCACTTGACTAGTGACTAAAGGAACTAAGAATCCAGCATTCCTTACATCGAAGTTTATGGTCTCGGTATATAAATGGTTGTAAAACATTTGTAATTATTTTCATATATATAAATAAGCTAAAAATGTGTATTGGAATTTTCTATATTGATAGATCCTTACCGTATCCATACTTCTAATATCGAAGTATTCAGCCAATCATACCAGAACAACTCTATAATATCATCAAGAAAAATATAACTGTCAAAGTCCCTCCCAGTTGCATCTTCTGTTAAATTGACCAACATTTGTAATCCAGAGCTTTGGTTGGCTAAGTATTGACACAAACATTTTCATTTACTTCCCAACTCATCGAATGTGGATTCTGGAATAAAATATGGCTTGGGTATAGGAGGACGACTAGTAGAATTTTTACTTTTTGGTTTGCAAACTTGTTAATTAATTACATACTTATATTACACGAGTTCATATATGCAGTCAAATATGATAAACATGGTAGAATTCAAGTATACCTTGTCATTGATAACCAAGTGTCTAGGCCAACCCACCATAGCACCCTTTGCTTCTTCAACTGTACTATATTCAGGATTAGGTATGGGTAGTGGTTTGTCCCCCATTCCATCATACGCAAGATGGATGGACACACGACAAATGTCATCAGTATTTTGTTAGCAATGAAATGTACCACAAAGGTAGTATACCTTGCCCGCTGCCACAAAATTATATTCTGGAACCTCCACTGCAAGGTTACAATTCATACCAACCAAGAATTGAAATAATATAAGTTATATATGAAGTGGTAAACTAGATACCTACTACAACTAATATATATAATCATATATATATCATACTAATAACACAACATATAGAACAAAGACTTACTATAGATTGTTGTGGTGGGTCATTGGGAGTGCTCCCATGACCTTCTACAGTTGGAGCATGGGCTTGTACCTCATCATATGAGATATGCACAGTTTGAATAGGTTGAGAAGGTTGAGTAGGATGAAATGAAGACATTATTTCTTTTACTTTCTGTGCTACTAATTCTTCAACTTCCTCTTGTGTAAGACCTCATGCGCGACCTCTTTTCGATTGCGAAGGGCCAAAATAAGACTTGAATCCTATGCTAGCTCCTAATCCCCTAACATGGTCAATTTGCTCCTTCATACTAAGAGCAACTGATAGTTAATCCATGTGGCCAGTTGGGATGAACTTTCCTTCCTTCTTTTGCTCATGGAGATCAATCTATTCATAGTTAATAAAAATATTAAATCACAATATCAATTAGATATAAATAAATCTAAGTTTGTGAGAGTTACTCTTTAATTATTTTGGATAAACCTACCATCGTTTGTGCCACCTCCTTACTTGTAGGGTTGACAATTTTACCTACTTGATTCTTTCTAGCATCAAACCACTACAAGTGTCGGGGTGGACTCTCAGCTTGAGTTATACTAGACTTTTCTCCAAAAGAGAGTTTCTTCTCTTGCAGTTGGCGGAGGAAGGCATAACCACCGGGATCGAAGCGATAGTCATGCACATTTTTGGCCCGTCTTTCCTTTTGGGCCTCATGAATAGCCTGATCATTTAAAATGATGTAAGATAATTTAGATGTAGCAAACTTATATATATTGATTCACCTCCTTAATTGTATAAAATTAAAGATTCATACAATGCATCACAATCTTTATTACCTGAAACTCTTTTGTGTTCCTAGCTGCAACAAATCTTTCCCACACCTCAGGATCTATTAAAACATGTATATCTATTGCTTTCTTCTTTTGTTTAGGATTATCTATAAATTCCCTTTAGAGATATGTCTTAAAAGCCCTCCATCGTACACCACAACATTGTAGCACTTTTTTCTTGTGATCTTTTTCATTTAGATGAAAAACATCCTATACATGCAAAAGAAGCAATAATGTTGTCTTAAAAGGATATGTCTTACCAAGCAAACTAAATTAGAATCAATAAACAAAAGCATATTAAAATAATATCACTTCCACTCATAGATATATCTTTCCATAGGAGGTCTTTTAAGGCATTAGAAACATCATTCCAATTTTCTATATCTATTGCCACCTTACTGTGCACAGTCACGCCTACGTAATGCTTGAAAGCACTAGCATGTTCCCTAATAGGTGCTCCTGTGACATCAAACTGGATTGCCAATTTCTCCCCTTTGCCTTGAGCTCCTACAGCCTACACATCAGTGTGGGACCTCTACTTTTCTTAGCATCACCACTACCATCCTCATTGTGCTCATGCTCAAAATGTTCATCTTCACATGCCATTTTAGAACCTACAAGTATACATGATAAAAGAAACATAAGTGATAATAAAAGAACAAGTGGTTGAATGATATATAATGTATATTTAAAAGATTACATGCTTGAATGATAATAAAATAAATAATTCAAAGAATGCATGCCTCTAGTATTGGTTGAGTTGTTAGTCAAGTAAAATTCCTTTAGCATGGTCTTGACATTTATAGTATTGATCAATGTTATCTTCAACATTTGCACTTAGCAAACCAACTGAGAATGGGCTGGAATCATCATACTTTTTGTAGTATTATTCTTTATTTATAGGATCTACGGTAAACTATCTTTTTTCATGAAGAATGACATACCAATTTTTATTTGTCGGGTCATCAATATAGAATACTTGTTTTGATTGGTCTGCCATGATGAATGGCTCATCTTTCTCACCAATCTTTTCAAAATTCACCAATTTGAAACCTAATTCATCCACTAAAACTCCTTTGTTGTTGTCAACCCAATTACACCTAAAGATAGGAACTCTAAAATTTGTATAGTCCAATTCCCATATGTCCTCAATGATGTCGTAATATGACATCTCAGCTTTGCGTGGTATTTTATCTTTGGCACTAGCAAAATACAACGAGCAAGCTTGAACAGTGACCCCACTATTTTGGACTACACTATTTTCATCTTGACGCTTTGTGTAGTATGAAAATATGTTTATGTCATAACCTTCATATGACATGACATCCATTTTTTGCTTAAAGGTGAGCCATTTTATGTTCTCAGCAACATTATTCAGTGATTTAGATAGTTGATTAAAGACTTTCTCTTCAAACCACCTAATAAATGTTCGATTATGCTCTCTTACAAGCCACATTGAACTGGATCACAGATGATTTATCTTGATAAGATCATTGTGTTCTGTGATGTAGCTACTAACTTCATCGATGTTGTGTAAAATATACAAATATGCGTGTTCCCACAACTCACGACTGATTCCTTTCACTCGTCCTCCCAGAGTTCCTTTTCCACAATAAGATTCAGTGTGATGGGAATTTTTTAGATCGCTAGAAGTTTCATTGCAATTCAAAAAATCATTGCAAAAGTCCATCACCTCCCTAGAAACATAACCCTCAATAATACTCCCTTCAGGATGATAACGATTCTGAACATCACCTTTAAAAACACTCACTCGTCATCATCGTCTAAGCCTAAATCCCAACTATGTTGGGGTCGGCTACATGGATCCTTCATTTCCATTCATCTCTATCATGGGCCATATTCTGATTGAGATGTAGAGATTCAAAATCTCTCTTAATAATCTCATCCCATGTTAATTTAGGCCTTCCTCTTCTTCTATTTATAGTGTTTGGCTCAATAGCATTGCTTCGTATAGGCGCACTAGTAGGTCTGCGTTGCACATGTCCGTACCATCTGATTCGGCCCTCACACAACTTGTCCTCAATGCTTGCCACCCCCACTTTATTCCTGAATATATTGAAAAAAACACTCATGTAGCGTTCAAATGGATACATCCAGAGTAAGAAAATTGGACCCAACATCTTCACCTCCCTTTTAATATGTCCTACAAGATGAACCATGATATCAAAAAATGAAGGAGGAAAGTCCATTTCAAGCTAACACATGGTAACAATTACATCTTTCTGTAATTTATCAATAATATCAGGATGTATCACTTTGTTGCATATTTCATTGAAGAAGAAATAGAGTCTTGTGATTGCAAACCTTACATGCATCGGCAATATAGATCAGATAGCCACATGTAAAATTTGTTGCATTAAGGTGTGACAATCGTGAGATTTGAGACCTGTCAACTTTAGATCCTTCTTTGATACCAATCTACAAATATTAGAAGAGTATCTTTGTGAAACCTTAATATTATACAAGCACTCACAGAAAGTCTTTTTCTTCTTCTTTAGCAAAGTGTAACAAGCTGGTGGTAAATATGTGTGGCGACCCCTGATCTCCACTGATAATTATTTTCTTATACCCATTACTTCTAAATCTTTTCTAGATTTGATGTTGTCTTTAGTCTTTCCTGGTATGTTCAATAGCGTACCAATGATGCTATCATAAACATTTTTTTCAACATGCATGACGTCAATGCAGTGTCTAATTGACAAAGATCTCCAATAAGGAAGATCCCAGAATATTGACCTCTTCTTGTATAGAGATTTGTCACATGTGAGAGTACGACTACTTGAACTCTTTCCAAATTAATTAACAATATGTTTCACCCTAGCATATATAACATTTCCTGGTATAAGTTTAGGAGCACTTCGTTCCTCAGTTGGCCCATTAAAGGTTTTGTGTTGCCTTTGATAAGGATGCACTGGTGGGAGAAATCTCCGATGACCAAGATAAATGATTTTACCACCATGTTTTAGTCGGATTCAATTAGTATTTTCCTCACAAATAGGACATGATTTGTATCCTTTTATGCTATAACTAGACAAATTTCCATAAGCTGGAAAGTCATTAATTGTGAAAAACAACATAGCACGCAAACTAAAGATCTCATTACGTAAAGCATCATATGTCATAACACCTTCTTCCCATAGTTTCATTAGATCATCAATTAGATATTGAAGGTAAACATCAATATCATTTATTGGTTGCTTGGGCCCTGATATCAATATTGACAACATGGCATACTTATTTTCCATACACAACCAAGGAGGAAGATCGTATATAACAATCATAACAGGCCACGTGCTATGTTAGCTACTTAATGTACCATAGGGATTCATTCCATCTGTACAGAGTCCAAGTCTTAAGCTTCTTGGTTCTTTACCCAATTGAGGGTATAAAAAATCAATTTTCTTCCATTGTGGTGAATGAGATGCATGTTGTAGGATGCCATCATCATTGGCCTTTAACTCCCCATGCCAAGACAAATTTTGTGCATCTTCTATATCAGCAAATAAGCGTTGAAATCGTGGTATTATTGGTAGAAACCACATCACCTTGGTAGGAGAGCCATTTTTAGCTTTAGCTGAATTTGTGGTCTTATACTTTGACGCACCACATTTTGGACAATTTATCAAATTACTATAGTCCTTCTGAAATAACACACAATCATTTGGACATGCATGAATCTTCTTAGCCTCCATTCCCATTGGGCACATTATTTTCTTTGCTTGATATGTTGAAATTGGAAGCTAGTTGCCTTCAGGAAGAATTTCCTTTAACAAAGACAACAATGAAGTGAAACTCTTATCGCTCCACCGGTTTTAAGCTTTAAGAGTATATAATCGCATCACAACACTCAACCACGTGAACTTAGTACAACCCTTATATAATGGTTTTTCAACATCATGGACAATGTTTGCAAATAAATAAGGTGGATCAATGACATTATCCCGACAACTATGTAGAATCTCATCAACCATATCATCCCGAATCAGGTCATCCTAAATCGGTTCATCATTGGCATTATCATCATTATCTATATCTTCTATTCCACTACTATTTGTATCGACATTTTCGAATCCATAATTAAATGTCTCTCCATGCCAATACCATTCATTATAACCTTGTATGATCCCATTGCATATGCCATGATTCTTAATTTCCTCAACAATATCAACTTTCAAATGGTTACCACAATTTCTACATGGACAATAGAACCTATCTGTAGGTAGTTTCCTATGTTCCTCAGCAAATCTGATAAATTCATTAAGACCTTTGGCAAACTCTGGACTGCAACGGTTCTTGATAGATATCCAACTTTGATCCATTTTCTATATCGCATTAAAATTAATTATAAAACTAAGCATTTAATATTGATACTATAAGTTGTAAGTTGTTATTGATAGGAAATTCATTACTTTTATACTAAAGTGTACCACCCATCCCATTTTTTGAATATATAATCTCACTAGTAACTGTATAATGTATGTTTAGTTTTCAAGCAAGTTTTAGCAACATTTCCCCTAAGTTCTCCAAGTACACTGATGTAAATGGAAAATAACCACCCACATATGTACCCAGAGAACAAATGAGGAAATACTACTAAAATTTTCTTCAAAACTAAACATACAAATACACTTACATCCTAAGTGAGATTAAATATCCAAAAATAGTCCCATATCAAGGACTATCCAAAATGTACTCCTAATGAATAAATTTTGAACGAGTTTCTAAGTTAATATATAAATGTATTATTGTCATATTTATGCATCGATGGTCTCATCTATAAACCCTAAAGTTCAATCTAAAACTACATAATGTCTACCCTCATATTTCTAGAATGTATACAATGATTACATATGTGATTGATAATAAAATGTTGATATGAAAGAATACATGTTTTTATTATTGGTTGGTTTACTAGTCAAATAAAATGAAAAAACAATGTAATTGACCTGAGCCTCTGAGATGAAAATGAGAAGACCGTGGGAAGTGGAAGGTGCTCGGGTGGAAAAGTGCAAGAGGATGACTGTCGAGCACCAAAGCTACGGCAAGCAAGAGGATTATTGTCATAAACGGCACAGGTAAATCAAGAGTACTTCCATAGATAAACATTCTTTATATGTACTGAATTGAATAATCAATTAGGTGCCCTTGACAAATATAAATAGAAGGGTGTAAATTAAACATCATGTAGACTCTTTCATAATAGATAACAGTAAGTCACAAGTTTGACCATTTCAAATTACTTTTGGGTCGTTAGTTAGTCTTTAATCTACAAACAAAACCTTTCGTCAAAGTATACATTTATGCAAGAAGAAGTACAATACACACATGGTGAATCACCTTCATGGTTGCACAATACCATGTGCAAGCACTCATTCGGGTCATACAACCACAAATCGCATGCCCAGTTCAACAGCTGTGTGCCCACCCCCGACGCCTCCGTGCCTTGTACCCCCCAACCGACAGTCGTCACCCCAACCCATTCTAGTGTCGTCAATGACAAAGTGTCCAACCCCTATATGACCTCGCCAAGCAAGGACTTCAGTGGCTCCCGACCCCGTGGTGACGATGGACACTACAATGATTAGGTCAAAAGTAGAGAGCTTGAAATAGGAAATGAACTTACCAATGTGTTCGGGGTGGTGGTGGCGTCGACGACCATGACGATGACTCTTTATTTGGCGGCGATGGTAGCTTTGGAGTGGCAACAGAAACAACTTAGGTGTGGAGGTTGCACGAGCTTGGAGAAACCATGGTGGCGGAGGGGGCATCCTTGGAGAGAGTGCTTGGAGAGACCTTGGCGGAGGCAGTAGCTTTGGAGTGGCAGTGACAAGAGCTTGGAGGTGGTGGTAGAAAAAGCTTTCCGTGGGGGGGGGGGGCGTCCTCTCTTTGTTTTGCTTCTCTGCTCACACAAAAATGAACTAGGTTCTCAGCAAATAGCCGTGTCTTTTATTCCATATAAGCGGATTACTTCTAAGGACGGCTAAGGAGGAAAAAACGACACTATAGGCCGGCGTACTAGGTCGGTTAAAAGAGAAAAACCATCCCAAGAGGCTAAGGTGCCCGCACTATATCTTCAAGGTCGGTTATTACAAAAAACTATCCCTAGAGATCAGCATCTGCAAGGTCGGTTACTATTAAAAAACCGACCCTAGAGCCCAACAAGGCTCACAAAATTGAACCTACTAGGTCGGTTGTATGCAAAAAACCGAACCAATAGAGGTATGCGGTGCTGGAATTTTTGTGTACACTACTCATTCATTTATTTGGCCAAAATCGACCCTATAGATTGACATGTTATGAAGGTGCGAAGGCAAAATTTAGCCAATTTCTCCGCGGGAAACGTGTTGGATCAGTTTTCTGATAAAACTGACGCTATGTTTATGCGTGTGAATGAACCACCAATAAGGTTGGGTAAGTTGAAAAACTGACCCTATAAAGCAACATAGGCTTTCTCAGTCGAGAAAGAAGTCGACCGAGAATATTTCAGTCGAGAAAATTGTCGACCAAGAAAGTACCATCTTAAGTAAGGTTTGCTCGGTTGAGAAATTTGTCGAGTGAGTAGATTTCGGTCGAGAAAATTGTCGACCAAGAAAGTACTATCTTAAGCTTCCCAAAGGTTTGTAAGGTTGTTTATTTCTAAAAAACTGACCCTATAAAGCAAGGTTTGCTCGGTCGAGAAATACGTCGATCAAGAGGATTTCGGTTGAAAAAATTCTCGACCAAGAAGTATTGTCTTAAGCTTTTCATAGGTCTTATAAGGTCAGTTATTTTAATAAAATCAACCCAAGAGGTCTTAAGTGGTGCCCGAGTTTTTTATAGACATATAAGGTCGGTTATTTGGAAAAACTGACCCTATAGATCGAGGCCCAAAGCCAAAATTGAGCAAAATTTCACCACGGGAATCTTAATTGGTAAGCTTTCTGACCCCCATTGCCTATAAGTTCAGTTATTTTAAGAAAACCGACCCTATAGAGATACACTACAAGGTCAGTTATTTTAAGAAAACTAACCCAAGAGGTCTTAAGTGGTGCCCGCATTTTTTGTAGAGATATAAGGTCGGTTATTTGGAAAACTGACCCTATAGAGGTTCACCACAAGGTCAGTTATTTTAAGAAAACCAACCCAAGAGGTCTTAAGTGGTGCCCACATTTTTTGTAAACATATAAGGCCGATTATTTGGAAAAATGACGCTACAGGCGGCGACGTTATTGACCAAAAATGTAGTAGTGATTTATATACCCTTGTTACTAGTGTTGTAACCTATATACCAAAGGCAGACTAGGGTGTTTTGCATCTTAACTTATATGTCACTATAGAGGACTCGTACTAATCGAGGGTAGATGAAATCTTAGGATTCTGGCTCTTCTAAATCTTGTACAGAACTGATTTTGAATTAGCAGTGGTCAATTGGAATTTGAGTGTTATACCTCAAATTCCCTAGGGTTTCATAAAAGTTGTTATCTAGTTGTGTAGTATATCTGTTTAGGGATAAACATGACTCACATTGGTTGTTTACCCTTGCCTTGTTACTAGTAATGCTTAGTTATTATCCTTTGCGATAAGAGATATCAAATGTATTGAAGTTATAGCTTTACCTATTTCGCTATGTATTGTGCTAATCATGTTTAACCTATTTTAGTTGCTTAGTCTATTATACATGCTTAATCTACTTAATTGGTTTAACTTGTTTGATAATAAGCTACTGTATTCAATAATCATTTTTTGGAGTTATATCTCTTACTAGGACATGGGTCTCATCTCGTGGGTCACCATGTGGTCAACAGTGATGTAGTCAGGTTCATGGTAGTGAAGAAGAGAATCTTAAAGAGTAGTAGGAGCAGAAGGTAGGCTAGTAGCTAGTAGTGTCCTAGAGTTGTCCCTATGCTCTCAGGTCTAGGAAGGGGATGTTTTGTAGATGATGTGTATATCGACTTGAGTTTTTGGTAGTATTCGATGTTTGTATATGGCGTGTATATGTGGAACACATGTTTTGTATACAGATTGTGGCCTTTAGCCAATAGAAAAATTGTAAATACCTGATATGGTATTTGCTTATATGCAAGTTGTTGGACTGATATGTAAATGTTTATAAACATGATAGTAATGTTTAATTGATTTTAATTTAGCCTATTTTCCTTTTATGTGATTTGTTTGGTGATCGATCATGTTTTGGGTTTTGAGTAATCGATGGTGTGTCATAGTTTGGTTGGTATTAGAGCTCTTGGTTTGATGAATTTACAGGGACATGGGACTTAGGTTTTTAGTATGTTCTTACATAATCCAACATATCTGATCATAGCCTCTATTTCTGTAGATATGTCTAAAGAATGTGAAGAGCATGCGAAAAGTAGATTCATCATGCTAGGAGGTGGCGGTAGGAGGCCAGCACATGATGGAAGCCAGTGATGGGGCCAAAACAGCGCTCGATGCCTCAATTTGACCCTGCTACCATGGAAAATATAGCTTTCTAGTCCATGTTTGGACAACTCATGCAGATGATTATGCATTTAGTGGATAGAACACTTGTACCCCAACCTAAGGCAGTCGTCCCTAATGTGAAATCTCAAGATTCTGAGAAGACATTCGAGAGGTTGAGGCATTTCTAAGCTATCAAGGACGCGGGTACATCAGACCCGAAAGACGTTAATATGTGGTTAATGGAGCCTGAGAAAGTTTTCAAGATATTGAACATCCTAAAAGAGGACAAAGTGAAGCATGATGTTTATTTTTTGAAGGGCAGTGTTGGACACTGGTGGGTCACAGAGGAGGAGGAGAGACTGGGAATTGTGATAGGCTAGGAAGAGTTTTGGCGAGAGTTCGTGAGCCGTTACTTCCCTGGGACATATCTGGATGGGAACATGACTGAATATGAGAAGTTAAACTTGGGTTCGACATTCATTAATGAGTGTGATGCAATATTTATGGAGCATTGGAGGTACTATCCCCATATTGCAACGATGGAGAAAGAGAGGATCCACAATTTTGGGAAAGGTTTAAGCTCAGAGTTGACATCAACAACATCAACTTTAGAGAATAGAGAGAAGTTATCTACCTTTGTGGAGTCAATGAGGAGAATTGATAATTCTATTAATAAGAACATGAAGCCAATGCTCGAAATAGACTTGCTAAGTTTTAAGGAACTCATTTGGTGACTTCAAGAAGCCAAGGTTCTCATCACCGCAATCAAAATAGAGATCATCCTTTTCTGAGATGAGACCACAAATACTGTCACAGTGGTCCTAGAGTAAGGTTAGAGGTTGTAGTTTTTCACCAGTAGGAGTGTGTAATACAACATCCGTGTCAATAACAAGGCCGTCTAGGCTGCAGAACGAATTGAGGACTTGTTACTAGTGTGGAAAAGTGGGGCATCTTAGGTGGTGTTGCCCTATGAAGTATGATGAAGTGACACAACAACTGAGATAGAGTACATGAGGATAACATCATCAACACTATAGTAGTAGTGGTGGTACAAGACATGGTCCTGTGTTGCAGGTAGGATCTTTTGGACTGGCCAGTTGGGGTCATGGACGACTATAGGCAAAAACTAAATATTGTGCTATGAGTCAGCTGGAGGGAGTCATCAATCCATAGGTTGTGATAGATCAGATGGAACTTTTTCATTATGACTTATCTTCTTCTTCTCTTACATCTATTTTGGTTGTAGTCTTCCTATTTGTAGTAGATCTAATAGCTTTTTTCTTGAAACCCCTTTAGTTGGTTCTGTTGAGTTGCAGGAGGTGTTTCCATGTTGCATTCTTTCTTTCTTGGGATGGAACATTCAAGTGGATCTTACGCCACTTGACATGCATAGATTTGATATGATTGTAGGGATGGATACCATGGATAAGTACAAGGTTGTTTGGCACTGTAGTTCCAAGGTGGTGATGTTCTATGATGGAGATGTATCTTGGGTCTTCTAGATATTTCCTACATATTTGGTGTCGACTATGATAGCAGAGAGGTTGATGAGACAAGGATGTGAGGCTTTCTTTGCAAATTTTGTGGATTCCAAGGTGAGAGGTCCTAGTATCTAGGAGGTATTCATAGTGCATGATTTTAAGTTTGAGGATGTCCTTCCTGAGGAGTTTCCTGGTGTCCCTCCTCCTAGAGAGATTGATTTTGATATCAATCTTGTTCCTAAAACACAACCTATAGCACAAGCACCTTATAAGATGGCACCAGTAGAGATGCAAGAGTTGAAGAATCAATTGCAAGTGCTATTAGAGAAGAGTTTCATTAGACCGATCACTTACCCTTGGGGTGCATCCATGTTGTTTGTGAAGAAGAAAGATGGTTCCATGAGACTTTACATAGATTATAGGAAGTTAAACAAGGTCACTGTGAAGAACAAGTACCTTTTGCAAAGGATCAATGATCTATTTGATCAGTTGTGAAGGTGCTACAGTGTTCTCAAAGATAGATCTGAGGTCAGGATATCACCAGCTAAGGATCAAGGTGGATGCCATACCTAAGACAAGTTTCAAGACTAGGTATGGTCACTATTTGTTTTTGGTTATTCCGTTTGGGATGACTAACACACCAATAGCTGTTACATATCTGATGAGCAGGGTGTTCAATCTGTATCTGGATCAATTTGTGGTCTTTCTTATAGATGCTATCTTGATATACTCCAAGGACAAATGAAATCATGAGCATCACCTACACCAGGATTTGACGTTGTTGGGATGACACATTTTGTATGCCAAGTTTAGTAAGTGTGAGTTCTGGTTGAATGAAGTGTCTTTTCTTGGTCACAATATATATGCCAAGGGTGTTTGTGTAGACCCTAAGAAGGTGAAGTTTGTCCTAGAATGGGAACATCCCAAGACACTGACGAAGGTCCAAAGTCTCATAGGCTTGGTAGGTTACTACATTATATTCATTAAGAATTTTAGTGTTGTAGCGTTACCCCTAACCAAATTGACTAGGAAAGTTGTTACTTTTATCTGGGATGACAATTGTCATTGTTCTTTTCTATTGTTGAAGGAGAACTTGACCAGTGCACTAGTGTTAGTGTTTCCAGAGTTAGGGAAAGGCTACACTATCTTTTATGATGCTTCAAAGAATGACTTGGGATGTGTATTGATGTGGGACAAGAACATGATTTCTTTTTCTTCATGACATCTTAAGAAACATGAGGAGAACTATCTGACACATGACATGGAGCTAGCAACTTTTATTCATGCCCTAGAGATTTAGAGGAACTATTTGTATGGATAGAAGTGGTAGATCTTCACTGACCACAAGAACCTTCAATATATCTTCCTGAAGCAGGAGCTGAATATGAGGCATAGAAGATGGATGGAGCTGCTCAAGGACTACAATTGCACGATAGACTACGATCCATTGAAGGAAAATGTGGTGGTCGATGCACTAAAAAGGAAGTCATCTTCATCGTCATCTACAGATAAGGCACACTTACACTCAATGGTGTGTCATAAGCAGGATATGCTGATACGCTTTGTCATATGAATGTAAAGTTGGAAGTATTTATGTTGGAAGGGTTGCTAACAAAGTTGCAGGTAAAGCCAACCTTGATATAACAGATCAGAGACGTTCAGAAGAATGATACCACGATACAAAATATTAGGTTAGAGTTCAGTAGTAGGAAGTATGATGGCTTCCATGAGTCAGATATGGGATAGTTTTCTTTCACAAAGTGATAATGGTTCTAGATGTTGAGCGCCTAAGGAAAATGGTTCTTTAAGAGGAACATTCCTTAATATATGTGATGCACCTTGGAAGTACAAAAATGTACTATAATCTAAAGGATTTGTACTGGTGGCCAGGTCTAAAGCATGATGTGGCAGAGTTTGTTGATAAGTGTCTAGTTTGTTAGCAGTTCAAGGTACAACATCAAAACCATGCATGGACGTTACAACCTTTTCTGATACCGCAATGGAAGTGGGATCATATCAACATGGACTTTGTGGTTGGTCACCTTGAGACAAACAAAGGTCATGATTCCATATGGGTGATAGTTGATAGGTTGACAAAGTCAACTCACTTCCTTCTAGTTAAGATGACGTATACAACTGAGAAGTTGACACATATATATGTTGATGAGATAGTCCATTTGCAAGGTAGTCTAATTACCATAGTATCTAATAGAGGTCCACAGTTTGTGAGTCATTTTTGAAAATGTTTGCACTAATCATTGGGGAAACAACTGAGGTTTAGTACAACTTTTCACCCGCATACTGATGGTTAGTCAGAGAGGACCATTCATATTTTGGAGGATCTTTTAAGATCTTGTGTTTTGTAGTTTCATGGCAGTTGGGACATCCATATGAGTTTGATCGAGTTTGCCAACAACAAAAACTATCTGAGAAGTATAGACATGGCACCATATAAGGAATTGTGATGGGAGACATCCTTTGTTCATATGAGATAGGAGAATACCAACTTTTGGTACCAGAGTTGGTATAATATACTACATAGAAGATCAAAGTGATACAATAGTAGTGGAAAGTAGCCTAGGATAGACAGAAGTCATATGTCAATAACCACTGCATACCATTGGAGTTCCAAGTTGGAAATTAGGTTTTCCTTAAGGTTTCCCCTTGGAAAGGTGTGCTAAGATTTAGTAAGAAGGGTAAGTTGGCCCCAGGTTTATGGGACCATACCCTATCTTTGTATGTGTTGGAAAGGTAGTAGTCAAGTTAGACTTACTACTAGATTTTCATAGGTTGCATGATGTCTTTCATGTCTCCATGTTTAGGAAGTGTCACCCTGATACAGGTCTTGTGTTATAGCCAATGGAGGTTGAGTTGGAGGAGGATGTGTCTTATGAGGATGGTCCTATGTTGATCCTAGATAGGAGAGTGGAGAAGCTAAAGAAGAATGATATAGCCTTAGTTAAGTCTTTGTGGCATCACCGTGGTGTGAAGGAAGCCACGTGGGAGTTAGAAGATTAGATGTGTAGGAAGTACCCGTCTTTGTTTGCATAAGATTTTGAGAGTGTAATCCTTGTTAAGGGATTATGGTTGTAAAGCTCCTAACCTCACTTTATGGTTGAAACATGCTTTGTTATCATAATTACATGCTTAAAACTTTAATCTAACCCTGAAATGTGCTTTGATATCATGTGAAAAATCTATGTTTCAAGTTTGGTCCAGTTTGGACATTATTTGAGTAAGTTATGCATATATGTGCTTATTTTGGGCTTTTGTACAATTTATTGATATCAAGGGTGTTTATTGTAACTTGTCACATGCTTGTTGTTCCTCACATGTTTTCTTATCATACTTGAGTTATTTTTACCTTGGGGCGCCTTGTTTCACCTTAGTTTGGTGGAGGCATGTACCTAGTGTTGAACTTATAGTTTCCTCTCCTAGATGGGCTACCTTGAGTGTTATAACTCCATGGTTGTCTTGGTTTGGTTAGATTTGATGTCATTCCATGTGTGTTGTGATCCAATGGTGGTTGCGTGATGTGTGAGGGTTGATGCATTTCTCTTTGGATCTCCTTTGATCTATGGTTCACCAAGTGGGGTCCTAAAACGATGGTGATGCTAGAGTTTTCACTATTGATTGAGATCTGATTGTCACCCTATTATAGGAGGTCGATGGCCACCATGGGAGTCAAGATTCAATGTCTTCCCTATCTCCCAAACTGATGGACCTACTAGTTTGGATGTGACCCTTTGGCCATGGGACACTAGGAAAACATGGCTAGACACCTTAACTTTCTCTTCTCTCTCACACATACTTTATATACCTCCCCCTCCCATGAAAATGAGTTCTTTACACACCTAGATCTCTATTTATTCTTCCTTGATTCTTGGAGCTCATCACCCTTGCTTTGTAAACAAGAAGGAGCAAAAGTAGAAGAAGCTTGGCTGATCTTGCTTGTATGTCAACCTAGCATTAGGATCTACCCTCTCTTTAAGCTAGAGGAGCTTCCTTAGAATTTTCTTGACCTAAGCAAGTAAGCTCTCTCTCTCTCTCTCTTCCTTCATTTTCCTTACAATCGTGTCTTCTCCTCTCTTCTTCCTAGTCAGATCAATGGTGGAGCTTAAGCTAGAGCTTGAAGAAGACCTTCTTTTTTGCTTCCCTGACCTAGGGTTTGCTTCCTTGTTGGAGAAGGAGCTAGCTTGGCTGAGTGGAGTGCTCAAGCTAGGGTTTGCTCCTTTTCACAATCTACCTTTCTGTTTGGAGCATCATCTTCATCCTAGAGGTGATTTAAATAACTTTATCCATGTCTATCACTTATTCCTAGCTTGAATGTACAAGATCTTGCTCTAAAATGTAGTTCTAAGTATAAAGATACTATCTTTTGCCTAGGGTTTATGATTTTATTGTAGCTCTTGGACACATGATCTTCCTATATTCCCTCCTTAGTAATAGGCACAATTCTTCCATGGATATATGTGCTTTAGACCTTGCTTGCGTGTCGTATTTGATGGATTTTGTTCCTTGCAATTAGGGTTTTCTTTGAGGTGACATACAATGATTCTCCCTTGTGCTTTGGACTGATTTCCCCTTGTCCATGATACAATGGTTGGGCCCCTTGTACCAACTGATGGTTGGTGTCTTAGTTGCTGTTTGGACTTTATTTTTGTGCTTGAACTGATGGCTATGTTTACCCTCACAACAGACGATTTTGGTTCTCTCTCAAGTGGCTAAATCGATGGTATTAAGTCCTATTAAAAATGGTTTCCTTGGTACCTTAAATAATGGTTTTTCTAATTTGTTTTCTCACCTAGTGATGACAATCGATGGCTTCATTGGTTCATCAACCAATGGTTCCAACGGGTTGATTGTTCAACAACCAATGATTCCACCAGGTTGATAGTTCATTAACTAATGGTTCAACTAGGTTGAGTGGTTAATCAACCAATGGTTCTACTGGGTCAATGACTCAACAACTAATGGTTTCCATTCTTTTAAAGTCGATGGTGTTCATAGTGTCACAAATGATGGTGGACCTGAAGTCCACAATTGATGGTGCTTTTAAAGTCAACAAATGACAGATCTTTTAAGTGCTTTAATCCTATGACTTCTCATTATCTAATAGTGGTGGTTAGGGGATATTCATTAATGGTCTTTTTGACTCATAACATTATTGTATTCCTAGATGGATAGTTCAAGGTTTTGGTTGAATGGAACCTGATGGTCCATGACTTGATGGTTGGTTTTGATATACCTAATCTGATGGTTATGCTTTTGTTTTATTCACCCATGATCCAATGGAGGTACTAGTGTTAGGGCTTGTGCTTTGACGTGAGAAAGCATATGAACATATGGTTAGTGGTTTGTTGAATTGTGAAATCAACTTAACCTACATTTTGGAACCTAATCCTAATGTAATCAAATGATGGTGATTAAACATAATTAGCTCTTCAAATGAGATGATGTGTAATAATCTCTCAATGTGGTGTAATCCTAAAGTGTTTCTTATTGAACATTATGGCTCCTATGTAATGCAATATTATGTTACACGTATAATGATGCATGTTGAACCTTTTTCAAGGTTTGGAAAGATAATGATGTTCTTGTAGGTGATTATCTGATGGTCCTAATGACCCTTGGGCATTGATTGAGCCCTAATGGAGGTGGATTCCTCTTACTTATGTTATAGGGATTGGTATCATGTGATGATGTGATAAGAATTATATTCCATACAATTTATATCTTCTGGTGTTGTTACATACCCATGTTTTGTAAAATTCTTTACTATTTTCTTTTAACTTGATTAATGTAGTAAAAGACATCCAATTGACGTTAATTAACCAAGTGAAACCCTAATCATGTAGTACCCTATGATGTAGATTCATTCCAGTGTTAGGAATTGTTTGAAGGTGAAATGAGTATTCATTTAATGGAAGCTCAGAGTCAAATACTTTTGAGTATATGCATGTTTTTTAGGATGGATGCAGTCATACCTCACCAGGAGAATGGCTGCGATCATATCTTGATTACTTTATATATATATATATGTATATATATATATATATATATATATATATATATATATATATATGATGTGCTTGATGACATATGTGGTTGTACCTCAAATATTAGGGTTTGTATACCCTTGTTACCAGTGTCATGACCTATATACCAAGGGAGGACTAGGTTTTTTTGAATCTTAACTTATATGTCACTGCGGCGGACTTGTATTGAACGAGGGCGAATGAGATCTTAGGATTTAATCTCTCCTAGATCTTGTATGGAACACATTTTGACTTAGTAGTGGTCAGTTTGAATTTGAGTGGTATACCTAAAATTCCATAGGGCTTAATAAATGACATAATCCAACCATGTAGTATATTTGTTTAGGGATAAACATGAATCACATTGGTTGTTTACCCTTGCCTTGTTTCCAGTAATGTTTAGTTATTATGCTTTGCAGGAAGAGAAATCATATATATAGAAAGTGATAGATTTACATGTTTCTCTATATATTGTGCTAATTATGCATAACCTATTTTATTTGCTTAGTTTACTAAACCTACTCAATCTGCTTAACTGGCTTAACTTGTTTAATAATATAACCTACTATAATCAATAACTGTTGTTGAGAGTTATATCACATTTTGGGACATGGGTCTCACCTTGTGGGTCACCACATCTTTTTAGGCAGTCATCAATGATGTGGTCACGTTTGTGGCGGTAAAGAAGAGCATCTTTGAGATCAGTAGGAGTAGAAGGTAGGATACTAGTTAGTAGTGTCCAAGATTGATCCCTATACTCTCAGGTTTGGATAGAGGATGTTTTGTAGATGATGTGTATAATGACTCAAGTTTTTGGAAGTATTCGATGTTTGTATATGCCATGTATATGTGGAACAAAACTTTTGTATATAGGTTGTGGCCTCAACTGTAAGAACCCCTTACACTAAATGAGATTACTCAAAAAATAAAACACAATTAATCACCAATTAACAACATACCCAAAAATATGGGTAAATTAAAACCTATTTCAACAACAACACCCGCTCAGAAACATTTGCGTAAGAGCCCAATATCTTTCTTATATCCATACTATGAAAAGAATTTGATACAATTTGTTTTATCACCTTAGCCACATCACATATACACATGATTACAATATTTGTATATGCCACACAAAAAAACATTAACATGCTAACAAAATTCTACTCATTTGAAACACCATATACAAACATTTCCTACCTGGACGTGATAGCACAGGAATGACTCTAGGACACACTAGACATCTAATCAACTTTCTCAAAGATTAATTACTGCAACTCGTCTTTGCTTCCACAGGTTTGTTTTCATCCCTTCTGATTACCTAAAAAGATGTGGCAAACCACAAGACTGAGATCCATGCCCCAACAAGAGATATAACCTCCAAGAATGTTTATTTATTCCAACATTTTTGGATAATGAGACAGTTTAAGTAGTTTAATCATATATAACAAATAAGCTCAGTAACACTGATGATTAACAAAATACAGAAAGGAGCGGATAAAAACTATCTTCATTATCCAAACTATTCTCATATCCCTATTAACAGTATAAGGAGTCTAGCAACATGAGCATCTCTAACATCATAAATAAGTCTAGCATCATAAGCATAGCTAACAACATCAACATGTCTAACAAGTTGAACATATCAACATCATAAGTGTCCCTAACAATATAGGTACAACTATCTGCATAAGAATGATTAGAAATATCGGCATATCTAGTTACAAACTCATAGCTAGCAATATAAGCATAGCTAACAACATGTGATAACGAATGTCATAATAATAGCCAACAGTAATAATATCTCTATCAACTTAAACATGACTATTCTATGTACACATTTATAACATGAGAATATCCACAACATAAGAATATCTACTATCTTTTAATGCATTAAACATCATCTCTATGTACAGATAATAACAAGGGTTAACTTCCAATATGAAGCATCATGTATAACCCTAAATAGATTTGCTAGACGGTTGTCTTACATCATTTATTATGCCCTGAGAAAATTGAGGATACCACTCAAAATCCAACTGACCACTGCTAGGTTGAAATCAGTGACATACAAGATCTAGGAAGAGCTGGACTCCTAAGATCTTGTCCACCCCCACTCAGTACAGCTCTGCCACAATGACACATAAGGTCAAGCTACTAACATCCAAGTCTGTCCTTGGTACATGTCACATCACTAGTGAAAGGAGGTGGGTACAATAACCTACCATCTAAGGTACAACCGCAATTGTCCTCCAATCTCATCACATATATAATCATCGAGACATGACCGCAATCGTTCTCAAACTTAGGGCTAGGTATGACTGCAGTCATGCTCCCCAAAACTTGAATGCAGGATGACAAGCACCCCGCATACTCTTCAGTATGTGCTCCAAGTTTCCCTTAGGAATACTCGTTTCACCATTTGGCAAGATCTGACACTTAAATGGATCAATGGCACATGGCACTACATGCACTTGATTGGTTATGCCAATTGGGTGAATTAAGGATGCATCAAACAAGTGGACATACAAACCCTAATTCACTTCTAGAAAACATATAAATATCACAAATTCAGAAGATATAAAATGTGTGAAACATAATTTCTCATCTCATCATCACATGGTACTATTCACTTGTCATCCAAGAGGCTACACTAGTCATCATACTATCACAAAATATAAATCCTTTTCACAATATCACAGGGTATCAACACTTATCAACACAAGAGGATTACACCTCATTTAGGGCTCAACCATGCCCAAAGGTAATCAAGACCATCATAATATTCCTTGTAAGATCATCATTATCATTCCATGACTTATAGCAAGGCTCAATAACAACACTTACATATAATACACCACATCAGCACAATATTGCATTAATGAGCTAGGAGATATTCATTAACAATCATATAAGGGTTATATTAACATTAAGAATATTCCTTTATTACATAAAAATGCAAGGAATCTAGATATGATCAACCCTCATCATATTCATAATGCACATGTTTAGCATAAGCAAGTATCGACCATATGGCTATGATAACCACCAATTAACACATTAAGCTTATGATCATATTAAGGAGGTTATTTCACCATCATGCTATCATATAAGAAGGTTAAACATAAATACTCATCTTTATCTATTTGTATTAGAGTTAGGTTCAACAAGATAAATTATATTAATGTTACTAATCATCACTCATACCCAAGCCCTATCTCACAATATCCCCAAGGGATCATGAATGCATAAACTGAAGTATGACCATCACATTCCATACTATTCTCAAGTATGAACCCACACATAAATCAAGGTGTAACCATTGAGATATAGCATACTAGGGTTTCAACAACAATAAGAGAGTACTCCATGATTCTATTAGTCATTCAAGGACTATTCATACCCAATTACCATCATTTAGTTATATTAAAGCTAGGTATAACAAGCTATACCTCATTATGTTTACCGATTAATTCATTATGGTGATTATAAATCATTATCTTATGAGGGTAAGGGTAAGACTACAAGTTTAAGGCATTTAAACATCAAATTCTCATCATTAAAATCATAACATTACACTACACGCTTCACCCAAAACAATGGGAATATTGAGGCATCGACTTCTAACCATTAAATGTTGAAAAAGTAAAGTCATTGGTCATTTACATAAGTAAACATATTGAAAAAATCACCTATGATGTCATTGATTTGTTCTCTAAAAAGAATCACCATCTAACCCTAGACATTTCTTTATTAACAACATAAAAAGTTCCATTGAGAGTAGGGTAAAACATGGTAGTGATTTTTTATTTAAAATAAGCCGTCAGTAAATGAGATTCTTAAGAGCTTATTAAGTTGATCTCATAAAGGAAACCATTTAAATCACTTTATTAGGAGAAACATATTACAATTAGGAACCATTCCAATTAATTGGATGAAGACAAATTAGATCTTAACCATTAGGTCAAGTACATATATTAAACCCATCAACTGGAATATAGGTATGACCATTGCACTAAATGACCCAAGAAACCATTGGTTTAAGGCTTAATTGATGCTAAAACTACATGCGTAACTCATCATAGGTTGTGGAGACCTGATACACCATAAGTAGTGACCAATAAGTCACCATAGTTTGTTAGATCAACACTATATTCATTAATCACCATCGAATATCAAACTAATATCACCATTGATTGATAGCATCATTAGTTTACGTAGTTGTTAATCACTAAGCTTCTAATTACACCAACACCTGACCTAAGGGCTGAAAGTCAGCTGAAACCCTTGGTTACCACCATCATTTTTCATGAAGACAAAACCATCAGTTGTTGCAATTGTACCACCATTGAGTCATGTGTTTATAGAAGAAATCATCTTTAAACCTTAAAATTGACCATTGGTTGATAGGTGTTTAGCACCATCGGTTGTCAAACCAACCTGATACAAGTCATAGTATACTCTAGGAATAATGTACACATGATCACAGGTTCATCTAGAACTGAAATCAGAACATAGAACATTATAAAAATCAAAACCCAAGTCAAGCATAGCTTTTTAATGCATGGATCATCATTTAAAAGCAAGAACATCATCTTGCAAGATTATGGTAAGCAATAAATAAATCTGGATCAAGTTATAAAACCTGTCTCTAAATAGAAGATAAAATCCCAAATAGAAGAAAACACGAGTAGGTAGGGTAGAAAATCCAAGCATAAGCAGTGAACTCGTCCATCTAGCACTTTTCTTCATCAAATGAGCAAACCCCAACCATAAGGAGCAAGAAAGGTAGCGTTTAAGAGCTTTAGAGCCATTTATACCATGGAATAGCAAGGTTACAACATGGAGAAAGGTAGGAGGAAGGATAAAAAAGAAATAAGAGGAGGAAAGAAGGGGATTCTTACTCTTTTAGGTCAAGATCACTAGAAGGAAGCCTTTTAAACCCTAAAAGGAAGTCATTTGCAAACCTAGATGCTTTTCCCCCAAGAAGATCCCCACTTTCATCTTCCTTGGATAGGAACTTTTTAGAAGAACATAGTAAGAACGAGGTTTGTAGGAGGTGGGAAGTGGTGGAGAGCAAATGGTTTGTTTGAGTGCTTAGGGATAAGTATATAAAATTTTAAGATAAAGAAAAAGAAAACGTTGAAATTCTAGTATCTTTCCGAGTGTACATGGCCTTAATTTGTTAAGAATATACATGCACTCACACAAGCATCTGCCCCACATATCATAGATACCTAATTATCCAAAGTTTCTTGAATTTCTAAGAAAAACAAATAAATCATTTGTTGATGGCTCCTAAAGGTAGCTCATCCATAAAGGGGCAAACCCTAAAATACCCTTAAAGAAAAAACCTTCAAAACAAGGTTTAACTAGGAGCCCCATGGCTCAAAAAGATTACGATTGATAATATAAAATCTAAGAAACATAATTCATGTGAAAAATTGCAAAGAAAACTCCTCTATTGGGTAAATTGTAGAAAAGTCCAAAATGTACATAAAATTGCATAACTTGCGAAAACAGTGTCCAAATCGGACCAAATTTGAAACTTAATCTTGTATTATGATTTCAAAGAATATCACAAGGTTATATTAGGGTTATAAGAATTCAATTATGATAATTAAGATTATTCAACACTTTAAGCAAGGTTAGGGGTCTCACAACCATAAACCCCTAATAGGGATTTTGCCTCCGAAATCCAAGGTACACATAGATAGACACTTATCATGCATGTCATCTGCAATATTACACATGGTTACTTCCATATTATGGTAATGTCACATTTCTCTTATAGAGGTCATGTTCTTCTCTTTCAATTCATAGATATCTTATCTTGGGTCAGTACAAAAAACCCCACATAAGAAGACATTTGCAAATATAGAACATAGAAACTTGTTGTGCACCTGTACAAATCTAATAGTAGCTTTCAACTTTAAATTCTAGCTATCATCCTAAAATTATATCTATTGTATCAACATATTACTCAACAGTCATACTCGTTGGCTCTTATCAAACATAGGACATTATGTATCTCTTATCATATGTAACTTTACAAGGTTTCATCTCTATGCTTCTTTAATAGTTGTTGTAATTAACAACTCAATAAACCATGTAGGAATCCCCTAATTTTCAAGAACTATGAGGAATATGTTTTTAGAGGATTATCCAATCGTCTAAATGGTGGATTGACCATCTGTTTGGTTGAAAAATCATACACTTGTATGTAACTTTTAAGAAATATAACTTCCTGATTGACCTTGTTAGGGGTGGAGTAATGACATTGTCTTCATATTATTAGGATTCACATAACATACTTAACAGAGGTATCATAACTCCAAGAGGATATTCTAGTCAACCCCTAACTCACTCTTGCTAGAATTGTCACACATAAGTACAGTTGCTTCAACATTCTTAAGGTTTAGCAAAGATGTTAACCATGTTATTGACCATCTCTAAAATACCTTGAGATGTCATCATTCAAAGCTTGCTACAACTTGTAAGACATGACCTGAACATTCTATTCCTCCTATTCATAAATTCTATTGGTACACTGGTTAGTCTAAAGGACATAACCATAAACTCAACACGGTCATGTAACTTATGCCATCCACTCTAACACTTATGCATTGATATATTATCCTAGGTTTATCTTAAAGGAACATAGTACCACATTTCAACTGATCAACAAACCATCTATCCTTGATAGTGGTCTTGCCCAACTATCACTGAACCATACACAACATTATAGAATCACTTTTGTTTTTCCTTCCAAACAAAATTTATAGGGTCATCATCAACTCTCTCTCTCTCTCTATAAGGGAGAGGAATACTTAGAATTTTCATTTAATAAACATCTCCATCCTTCACATACTTCCATACCGTTGATACATCTTGGATACTAGGATTCATTACCTTGGTATCCACCTCATGCACTGTAATGGACTGACATCCTTATCTAATCTACTTTTACAAACATAAAAAATCTCAAGACATATAAGAGCAGTCTTCCTAATTATTGGAAGGCTCAAAAGTAAACTCATCACATACTTTATGATCTTGGAACCATAGTCCAAGAATCCTTATTCTATAATAAGCTATCAACCTTCATGTTTACAATGAATCCACACATACCAAGTGGAAATGATCCGCTTGAAATTTGTTCCCTAGAAAGGAAAGACACAAAGGGAAACACACTTCCCACGTCATAGCAGAATTGTTCAAGGGTCTCTAGAAAAAAGGTAACCAATTCTATTTTCATTATGCAGGTTACAACTTCTTATGTATCATTTTACCTTTTTCATTTTGGGTTCCTTGCCATTAGGATAGGAACCATCATGATTAACATATCTCATTACTCCTTCCTTGATGACTATTTATCACACTTGGATATATTCTCTTATTTTATTATATTTTTTAACCACTTATCCTGTGGTAAATCATCATATTTCAAACTTTCTTCATTAAACAAGGATCATATCCCTTAATTTCTTTAACATGCCATGCTGATTTTACATTAAAATTTTCTTACATATATAGGTTGGTATGAGATTAAGTCGGGTTCCACTTTATTCCTTTTTCATCGTTCCCATTCATCTTCTCATTTTATACTTATCATAGTAATTCTCTCCATCTTATGTGAATTTCATACCTTGAATCACTTTATAAGAACAAACTTATGTGCCTTTTGATTTACTATCTTCTTAAGTTACATCTTCAAGAACTCCTCTTTTGCTTATTTGTATTTGGATTTATATTTTATGTTATTGTATCTTTCTCTTATAGTTACCAAACATTCATGTTTTAATAGTTAATGATGTAATTCTCATCTTCTCTTGAGGTAATATTGAGTTATTTGCACCATGATTTCTGATTCATTATGCTCTTTATATTATTTCAGAATGACTACTTAATCGGAGTAATAAAAAAATATAACAATCTAAAAGTTCCATACTTACCTTTTCTTCAATAATTGAATACCTGGCCAGGGCACCCAAGTATTGATATTACAAAGTATGCACCAAGTTCTTATGTCATATTCCTTACTTAAACATCATCCTAATCCTAATTTCAAGTGTCCCTATAGACTCAATGAACCTAAAGCTCTGATACCAACTTATAAGAACTTGTTACACTAAATGAGAGTACTCAAAACATAAAACACAATCAATCACCAACTAACCATATACCAAAAAATTTGCATAAATTAAAACTGATTTCAACATCAACACCTGATTAGAAACATTTGCATAAGAGCCCAATATCTTTCTTGTATCGATACTATGACAAGAATTTGATACAAATTGTTCTATCACATTAACCACAACATATATGCACATGATAACAATATTTGTATATGCCACACAAACAAGCATTAACATGCTAATTTTTTTTTGATTCATTTGAAACACCATATACAAACTTTTCCCACCCAGACCTGAGAGTACAGGGATGACTCCAGGACATACTAGACATCTAATCAACATTCGTAAAGATTCATTACTATATATCTTCTTTGCTGCCATAGGTTTGTTTTTGTCACTTCTGATTACCTAAAAAGATGTAGCGAACCACAAGGGTGAGGCCCATGTCCCAGCAAGAGATATAACCTCCAACAATGTTTATTGATTCCAACATTTTTAGATAATGAGACAGTTTAAGCAGTTTAATCATCTACAACAAATAAGCCCAACAACACTAATGATTAACAAAATACATAAAGGAGCAGATAATAACTATCTTCATTATCTAGACTATTCTCATATCCCTATTAACAGTATAATGAGTCTAGAAACATGAGCAACTCTAACATCATGAATACGTAT
Organism: Alisma plantago-aquatica; assembly: GCA_963693085.1. NCBI lineage: Eukaryota > Viridiplantae > Streptophyta > Magnoliopsida > Alismatales > Alismataceae > Alisma > Alisma plantago-aquatica. Next base: position 759,148,578 of record OY856412.1, read on the forward strand.
AGTATCATAAGCATAATTAACAACATCAACATGTATAACAAAGTTGAACATATCAACATCATAAGTAGGGATAACAATATAAGTACAACTATCTGCATAAGCATGATTAGAAGTATATGCATCTCTAGTTACAAAGGCATAGCTAGCAATATAAGCATAGATAACATCATGTGATCATTAATTTCATAAACATAGCCAACAGTAATAATATCTTTATCAACTTAAACATGACTATTGTATGCACATTTATAACATGAGCATATCCACAACATAAGAATATCTACTATCTTTTAATGCAATAAACATCATCTCTATGTACAGAGAACAACAAGGGTTATCATCCAATATTAAGCATCATGTATAACCCTAAATAGATTTGCTAGACAGATGTATTACATCTTTTATTATGCCCTAAGAAAATTGAGGATACCACTCAAAATCCAACTGACCACTGCTAAGTCAGAATCAATGTCATACAAGATCTAGGAAGAGCCAGACTCCTAAGATCTTCTCCACCCTCGGTCAATACGGGTCTGCCACAACGACACATAAGGTCAAGCTACTAACAACCTAGTCTTTCCTTAGTATAGATCACAACACTAAAAAAAGGAAGTGGGTATGCATACCCTACAATTTGAGGTACAACTGTAGTTTTCCTCCAATCTCATCACATTTATAATCACCTAGACACAACCGCAGCCATAAACTAAGGGATAGGTATGACTGCAGTCATCCTCCCTAAACAATTGAATATAGGATGACAAGCATCCTGCATACTCTTATGAGCTCTGAGTTTCCCTCACAAATACTCGATTCACCATCTGGCAAGTTTTGACACTCAGATGGATCTATGTTGCAAGGAACTCCATGATTAGAGTTTCACTTGATTAGTTATGCCAATTGGGTGAATTAAAGCTACATCTATCAAGTGGACATACAAACCCTAATTCACTTCTAGCAAGCATATAAATATCACTACTTCAAAAGATATAAAATGTGTGAAACATAATTTCTCATCTCATCATCACATGGTACTATTGATATGCCATTCATGAGGCTACACTAGTCATCATACTATCACAAGATATAAATCATTTTCACAATATCATAGGGTATCAACCCTTATCAACACAAGAGTTACACCACATTTAGGGATCAACCATGCCCAAAGGGCATCAAGACCATCATACTATTCCCTGAAAGATCATCATTATCATTCCATGCCTTATAGAAAGGCTCAACAACATCATTTGCATATAATACACCAGATCAACACAATATTGCATTAATGAGCTACGAGATATTCATAAACAATCATATAAGGGTTATATTAACATTAAGAATATTCATTTATTACATCAGCATGTAAGGAATCTAGATATGATTAACCCTCATCATATTCATAATGCACATGTTTAGCATAAGAAAGTATCAACCATGTGGCTATGATAACCACCACTTAACACATTAAGGTTATGATCATATTAAGGAGGTTATTTCACCATCATGCCATCATATAATAAGGTTAAACATGAATACTCATCTTTATCTATTTGCATTAGAGTTAGGTTCAACAAGATAAATTATATTGATGTTACTAATCAACACTCATACCCAAGCCCTAACTCACGACATCCCCATTGGATCATGCATGCATAACATGAAGCATCACTATCACATTACATACTATTCTCAAGTATAAACCCACACATAAATCAAGGTATATCCATCGAGTTATAGAATACTAGGGCTCAACAACAATAAGAGAGTACTCCGTGATTGTATTAGTCATTCAAGGACTATTCATGCCCAATCACCATCATTTAGTTATATTAAAGCTAGGTATACCAAGCTATACCTCATTAAGGTTACCCATTAATTCATTAGGTGATTATAAATCATAATCATACAAGGCTAATGGTAAGAGTTTAAGGCATTGAACCATCAAATTCTCATCATTGGAATCATAACATTACACTACATGCTTCACCCAAAACAAAGGGAATATTGAGCCATAGACTTCTAACCATTAAATGCTGAAAAGGTAAAGCCATTGGTCGTTTACATAAGTAAACATCTTGAAAAACCACCTATGATGTCATTTATTTGTGCTCTAGAAAGTGCCGCCATCTAACCCTAGACATCCCTTGATTAACAACATGAAAAGTTCCATTGAGAGTAGGGTAAAACCCATAAGCGATTGTTTATTTAAAACAAGTTGTCAGTAAATGAGCTTCTTAAGTGGATCTCATAAAGGAAACCATTTAAATAAATTTATTAGGACCAACATATTACAATTAGGAATCATCCCAATTTATTGGATGAAGAAAAATTAGATCTTAACCATTAGGTCAAGTACATATACTAAAACCATCAACTGGAATATAGGTCTGGCCATTGCATCAAATGACCCAAGAAACCATTGGTTTAAGGCTTAATTGATGCCACAACTACATGCTTAACTCACTATAGGTTATGGAGCTCTGATACACCATCAGTAGTGACCATTAAGTTACCATAGGTTGTTAAATCAGCACTATATTCATTAATCACCATCGAATATCAAACTAATATCACCATTGATTGATAGCATCATTAGGGTACTTAGTTGCTAATCACTAAGCTTCTAATTATGCAAACACCTGACCTAAGGTATGAACTTTAGCTGACACCATTGGTCACCACCACCAGTTGTCATGAAGACAACACCATCGGTTGTTGCAATGGTACCACCATTGAGTCATGTTTTTATAGAAAAAATCAGGTTTAAACCCTAAAATTGACCATTGGTTGTCAAACCAACCTGGTCCAAGTCATATTATACTTAGGAATAATGTACACATGATCATAGGTTCATCTAGAACTGATATCAGAATTGGGAAATTATGAACATTGAAATCCAAGTCAAGCATAGCTTTTTAGTGCATGGATCATCATTTAAAAGCAAGAACATGACCTAGCAAGCTTATGCTAAGCAATAGACGTGGAACAATTATAAAACTTGCCTCTAATTAGAAGATAAAATCCCAAACAGAAGAAAACATTAGAAGGTAGGGTAGAAAATCGAAGCATAAGTTGTGAACTCATCCATATAGCACCTTTCTTCATCAAATGAGCAAACCCTAAGCATAAGGAGCAACAAAGGTAGGGTTTTAGAGCTTTAGAGCAATTTATACCATGGAACAATAAGGTTCTGACCTGGAGAAAGGTAGTAGGAAGGATAATAAAGAAATAAACGGAGGAAAGAAGGGGATTCTTACTCTTTTAGGTCAAGATCACTAGAGGGAAGCTTTTTAAACCCTAAAAGAAAGTCAATTGCAACCCTAGATGTTTTTTCCCCATGAAGAACCCCACTTTCTTTTTCATGGATAGGAAATTCACAGAAGCAAAGAGGGAGAATGAGGTTTGTAGGAGGAGGGAAGTGGTGGAAAGAAAATGGTTCGTTTGTGTGCTTAGTGATAAGTATATAAAACTTTAAGATAAAGAAAAAGAAAAGGTTGAAGTTCTAGTATCTTTCCCAGTGTCTATGGCCTTAAACTATTAAGAATATACAAGAACACACACAAGAATCTGCCGCACATATCATATAGACCTTCTTATCCCTCGTTTCTTGAATTTCCAAGAAAAAAAAATAATTCATTAGTTGATAACTCCTAAAGGTAGCTCATCCATAAAGGGGTAAACCCTAAAATACCCTTGGAGAAAACACCTTCAAACCAAGGTCTAAAGGATCCCCATGGCTCAAAAAGATCAAGAATGATAAGATAACATCTAAGAAACATAATTCATGTGAAAAATTGCCCAGAAAACCCCTCAATTGGGTAAATTGCAAAAAAGTCCAAAATGTACAAAAATTGCACAACTTGCTCAAACAATGTCCAAATTGGAGAAAATTTGAAAGTTAAGATTTTCTTATGATTTAAAATCATATAAAAGGTTAGATTAGGGTTATACAAATTCAATTTTGATAAATGATCTTGTTCAACACTTTAAGCAAGGTTAGGGGTTTCACATCAACCACTGGATAGATATGTAAATACCTAATATGGTATGGGCTTATCTGTAGGTTGTTGCACTAATATGTAAATACCTGAGAGTAATGTTTAATCAGTTTTAATTTACCCTCTTTTCCTGCTATGTGGTTTGTTTAGTGTTTCATAGTGTTTTGGGTTTTGAGCAATCTCATTTAGTGCAACCGTGTGTCACACCTCGGCTAACCTCGTTCATCGACGAGCCCAACAACACAATGCCAGCCTGACTACACTTATCCACCACCGATAGTCTCTTCCTCACCACTAAGTTGTTCTCAATGAGCATATCTCCAAAAACAAGCACCACCACCTCACTGCCCCCATCTCTGCCAACACCTCAAGGCAAATAGTTTAATTGGGTCTGACAACCGACCAATTGGTGGTCTTCACTACTCTTCTCTTTTATAGACGAGTCAATCTAACCACACACCAGCCATTTGACTGGCAAGTCCAGTGCATCAACAAGATCAGCCATGAGTCAACTGACTCATTTATCTAGTCGATTGATTGGTTTATTCAAGCATCACAAAAATGTTGCAAGATGATTCTCGTGGAGGTTTCTTCATCCATATCTGCAAGGGCATAGAGGTTTCTTGGAAAAAAACCTCTAAAACTCTAATTGACGCCATGGATCAATATGAGAGATCCATATTAAGTAGCCCAATAGTGACTCCTTCCCTAACATCTCCGATGAGATGGTGGCCAACATCAATAACCACATCAACCACGATGAGGCTATCTCAGTCTCACGTGTGACTCCACACCGACTTATTCTACCCGCCCATGTATTGCCCCTCTTTTGGGCAACTACATCCATTTCAATGACGATGACTATCTCTAGTAGTTTTAAGACATGAGAGCAATTGGCGTTATTCTTACCCAATGGTGTGTGGTGCCACTCTTTCTTCTCTTCACATTTGTGACCCTGTCAACACCATATTGTGAAAGAATCACATATCCTGCTTCCCATACCAGAGTTTCTTGGTCTACAATGAACTCACTTTAGACTTCATGACTACCTTTCAAAGATACTACCATGCTTAGGAAGGCTTCACTTGCATGATATGGTTCTTCAGGGAGAATGCACATGTCACCACCGGGCATATCAGTTATGTCATCCTCAATGCCAGAGAATCTTCATGGTTCAACAGATGCATGGACCACTCCAACACCTTCTACAACAGTGGATATGATCTCAGAAAATTCTAGTCGCATCTCACCATCATGTTTCCCTCTTTCCCTGTAGGACCGAAGGCTTCCTATATACACAACGAGGTGGTCTACTATCTTCATAGGATCCTCTCATGTACCATATATGGAAAGATTGGCACATAGGGGACCGTGACAAACATGGATCTCTACACCCTATAGTTCCTTCTTAGTGGAGAGCCCTTCAATTGGGGTAGTGCCATCGTCGACCACATCCATCTATAGGCTAGTCACAAAACTAGCTCAACTTCAGCTTGGGCCACATTTTCACCACTATCACCACCTTTCTGGGATACACCCATATCCCCTACATGACCATTCATCCTAAGGGGACTCATCATTTGATTGACCTTCAATATCTATAGACATGTCATGTTAAGGCCTCCGTGTCCAGGAAGTCACATATTCCCTGATCTTCCAAGATACCACTACCCAGATCACACTGCTCCTCCATGCCAGGTTTTCCACAGTTACCTATGCTATGATCTACAAAACCTACTATTCAAGATACAATGTTTCCTACATGGGAACCCAATTCTAATAGATGTCATCCTCAATCCCCCAACCCATCGTAGGAGCATCTCTCTGGAGGCAAACAATGACAAGATCGATCCTCCTTATCCTATGCCACCATGCCGCATGAGGAGGAACACTTCTGAGGATGAAGGTCCTAAGGGACCTTATGGCTTCTACGAGATCCAAAAAGACTTAGACCACATCCAATAGTCCCAACTATGCATGGAGCATGAGAAGTAGTGTCAGGGCCACCATCTCAACCACCTCTATCTTATTCAACACTCCTAGGAGCACTGTAATTTTGAGAGTGTATACAATGCTCCCACCATTCTTTCTATGAGCAGTATGGGGCTCATCAGGCTTATCCTGACCCCAGCTCCCAATATTGGGAACAAGACTACTGTGAGACTGACCAACTCTTCATCCGCTCATACCCCACCTCATTTTTCACCCCCAGTGATCTTTCTCCCTTCATCTCAGATTTGGTATTTTCTTAGGACAAGAAAAATTATAAATTTGGGGTGGTGGTGGGTAGAATGTACCCTTTTCCACCTCCTCTATATTCCTTTTTCTTAGCATATCCATCATTTTATGTTTGCTTTCATGTAGTTTTAGTTTCCTTTGGTTTCATTTACTTTGTAGGTGATATGGACTTTATCTAATTGGCTAGTAATTTCATGTGTATGTGTTCAATATATCCCCCATGATTGAAGTAAATCTGTTGTGATATTATCATAACACCATCTTTGTTAGAAACCATCTGTCATCTAAGACTTAATTAGCTCTATTCCTCAAAAAAAGTTTGCAAGCCTAAATGGATAGATAGGAACCAAATATAATGTGTCTTCATCGGACTTGTGGATTTAGCTTGTTAAGTTTGTAGAATTTTTCTTGTTATAAAATAGTTTTAATTGATGTTATAATACTCCCAAAGTACTTAAAAAAAGAGAATGCACAAGATCAACCTTTTCTACATTTCTTCCACTACCTTCTTAGCTCTCCATCTCACCAAAAATAAAAAATGTCAAAAACCCAAAAGAATGTGTGTTCCAAACTCTGAGTAGGGGGTGGCACACCCTCCCTTCCTATGAATCACTTCTTTAAACCCCTAGTAAATTTAATGGGGTGTACCACTAAGAAAAGATGCCAAACTGCACATCAAAACATGTAATCAATGTAATTGCAAACAAAGAAATAAAAGATCTCAAGCCAAACAAAATAGAGATTTCCTTCTTCCATACCTACACTCCTTTTGCTATACCTGGGGAACCCCCATACACCCACAATTCACCAAAAAAAAAACCATGGTCTTGTGCAAGCTCCTATAAGAATATGTGAGAGTACCAACAGCAGAAGGGAAGTAACATCTACTTCCTTACAAGTCTTGAAACAGTGTCAAGTTGTGAAGGAAATTTGACTGAAGAATGTTGAAAATTTGGTTTTTTGTGTTTCTAGGAAATCAAGGTCACTTGACCTTGAAAAGTGATAAGGACAAGGTAGTTCTATCAAGTGAGGTGAATAATGTGTCAGTAAAAATTGGTGGGTGTGTATGATTTTGTGTTGCTTGAGAGAAAACAACGATCAAGTTCAGGGTATTTTGATGAATACATATTCATCAATTTATATCACTTCTTTAGGTCATTTATTTAGGACTTTGTTTTTCTTTTCTCAATTTTAGGAACTAATTGCAATTTTCTTGCTTTTGTGTCCTTAATTTGATTTCATATTATTTTTTTTCACATTTTTTAGGTTTATGTTCATTCTCAATATTTCAACCACAATCCAAGAATATACTTCATTTCTTCAAGAATATGAAGATTAAGAAGCTACCCTCAGCCTCCCAGAAGCCCAATCGGTCAACTAGCCCCCTCCAATTGACTCAGTAAAAGATTGGAACAAGCCATAATTTCTAACTGCTCAACTAGCCAGCCAGTCACTCAACTCAACCCTATTTAGGAAGGCACACTTTGCATGATTGAACTGGTTGACTCAACTCAAACCAATCAACCGAGTCTCCTTAGACATGAAGTACCAAGTTGAACAGTCAAACTTTCTTTGCTTAACAATTACACAATATTTACTCTGATCGACAAACTAGCCATCTAGTCAGTTGACAAGTGTGTTGACTCTAGGATGTTCCAACCCCCTCTAAGCCCTATTCTAGGGTTCCATGGGTTCTTGTTTTGATATAAAAGGAGGGTATAATTCCAAACAAACTCATCTTATTTTCTAGCCACTCCTATTATCAAAGAACCCTATCTAGGAGAACAAAGTAAGAAAAGGAGAGACAGAGTCTGCAAGTGTTGTTATCAACATGATTTCTCCTCTTCCAATCTTTTTTCTTGATTATATGATAGATATGTTGTAGTCCTTCCATTGATGGGACATAGGGAGTAGCTCTATGAGCCCGTATCTTGTCTCAACAAACATTGATTCCTCAAATTAATAAAAGATGTGCCTTCATTTGTTTAAGAACATGAATTATAAACTAATGATTTATTCTTCATGACTTTTATGATCCATGATGATGAGACCCTATATTTCTAGACCAGATAATCAAATGAGGCTCACATGTTTCTTGACGAGATAATGGAAAAAAAACTTGTTGGATGATTGAATCATGACTCGTCAAATGTCGAGACCCCAGTCTATGAATATATTCATTCATGAGATATCTCCAAAAGGAACACATTTATATGATCCTAATCTAAAATTTATTTAAAAAGGAATTAGAAGTGGATAAGATAACTGGAGGGATTGTAGATCTAAAACTCATACTTCCAAAAATTCCCATTAACTTAAATTGATCTTTGATTGATTCTCTCCGCTCTTGTTAAGTTTTAATATCTTGATAACTTAATTTCCACTTTTTCCAATTTACTTTCATGTTTTGTTTTCTTTTGATAATATAGTTTACTTCTACAATTTGAATTTCTTATTTTAGTTAAACGACTCTCTCAAATCTAGAAATTAAAGTTTCTTCATCGCAATTGGTTTAGACTATTGCTTAAAAATGTCATTCTTTGAGGCTGATACCTTCTATACTGAAATTAGTTTGATTGTTTACAAGTGAAGAATAACCGTTAAAGGTTAAACTCTAGGAATTTTTCCTAGTGGATTTTTTTATTTTCATAATGACACATCACTTTATTATTATGGGATATAGTGATGAACACAAAGGGTATGATTGTTTTGACCATATTTCTCATCTCATGTGCAAATCAAGGTGTGTTACTTTTCTTGAGAATGCACCTTCCTACTCTTCGAACAACATAGATCATCATGTTCTTCATGAATTCATAATGTATTAAGACAACAACTCCCTCCACAGATACTAGGATTGATGAAACCACTATTGAGCTTTCCTTGGAATTCAGGCTACCCTTTTATCCTTCCACTATTACAAAGGATACCCATCTTGAACTTCCTAATGCACCGCCATCAAAATTGATTGCTACCACCAATGATGAGCCTCTTACATCAATAGACGAAAAGACACATGTTGTTATTCATAACAATGTACACAATCTTTTACTACTAGAAAAAATGTGGGTTCAAGAAGAACCCAACACATACACCAACGAATTTGGTGCTATGATTATTCAATAGACACCAATATCTCTTCAAAAAAATGCAAGTATACTATCTATTCTTCATGGATATTCCATTCCATCTTCATGTCAAAACTATTGTCTTAATGCACTAACATAGGGTTATGCATGAAGAGCTCCAACCCCTTGAGCACACCCACACTTGGGATCTTGTTGCTTCATTAATAAGAAGTTCACTAGTCACTTGCTAGTGGATTTACAAGATCCAACACAAGGCTGGTGGCATGATTGGTAGATACAAAGTGCACATAGTTTCTAGGGATTCATTTAGGAACATGGCATATACTATGTAGAATTATTTGTTCAAATTGCTCACTTGACCATTGTTAGAAGTCTTTTAGTTGCTGTAACACAATAACAATGGCCTTTACCATAAAAAATGTTCGACGTACTTTTCTACATGTAGAACTCTCAAAAATTGTGTACATGGTTTCTCCATGCAAATTGGTAGTATATGAATCTCATGTTCTTCGGTTGTATATAACCCTTTATGGATTCAAATATACATGTCATGCATGGTTTTAATTCTTTAGAATTGTCATCATCTGTATAGGTACACTCAAAGCTCATATCATTATTTTATGTTTGTGCAAAATATACCTAAGGGACATAATATCTTTCTCCTATATAAGGATGTCATTATTTTTACATGATATGATGCACTAAAACTCAGTGACTTAGAACATTATCCTTCTAAAGAGTTTCAAATGAAGGAGCTTGATAAACTTGACTATTTACTGGGCATGGGTATTGCTCACAGGAAGAAAAGCACATTTCTTGGATATCATTGAGTATACCAGGATAGATGCATTAGTATGCATACACACCTGTTGAATGTCAAATTGTGTCTAACTAATGGTGAGTCACTTCCTATCTTATATGATATTATTGACTAGTAGAACAACTACTAAACCTATGCATCACAAGGACTTATATTAAGCATGTTGTTAACATTGTGCCACAAGTCTTATATGCTCCTCATAGTGTCTACTATGGTCTTGTAATCAATATCATACACTAAACATAGGGAAAAATCACATGTCTTAGTCGAGTTGCTTATTTACTAAGCTAGATGCCCAACCACTAAGCACTCATACATAGGTTTTTGTCTTGTTTTTAGTGATCCTATATTTCATTGAGGAACAAGAAAAGGAAATTATATATAATTCTTCCACCAAGACATATTATATAGAATACAAGGCAAAAAACAAGAAATAATGCACATTCATTGACTTCTAAGCGATATGAGATTTTTCAATTTTGATCCTATAATTACACTATATGAAGAATTTTTACTATTCCTTTTTTTCATGATAGGGATAAGAACATAGAGATTATTTATCACATTTTGAGTGAAAATCATCAATCATGACACCTTAGTATGATGCATACTTTTAGACTGATTATTTTCTTGAAATACATCTTCATTGTCTGGATTACATACAGCTTGAAGTAGAGGGATTAATACTATTTCTTCAAAGAAAATATATTTGGTCATTTGATGATTATCGATCATAACATCCGTTGATGGATCCCCATTTACTTTTAGATTGTCTGATTCTATGATTATACAACTTGGATGTCTATTTCAATTCATGTTCAAATATAATACCTATGTAAATCACACAAGAAATACTATGATGTTATTAACCTAGTGTTATACCTACTTAGGGTTAATTCATAGAAGTCCAATGACGGTCAGAGAAATAACTATTGATGAGTTGCATGACAAGTATGGGTTAGAATATAAAATGAAAAGTCAAGTTCATTTGCGCAATTAATTGATCGATGAGAAATATGCATATATATACACATACATATATATATATATATATATATATGTTGATATCCATACATGCCTACTATTATGTGTACCTAGGTGCACAAATACATCAATATACTTACAACATGTTTATTTATTGACATTTTAGGTAGCTGATTTAACCTTATTTTAGGGCTTCATCTGGTGTCATAATGCAATTGAATCACATCTATACCTGTTAGATTACATGTTAGTCCCCTCAATATGCATATTTGTACAAAATGCACTTATGAACATTATTTTCATGTTTTTCAGGAATTTTGACCACGCTTGACGGAAGGGAGAGAGGAGTGATCCTAGGGTTACTCTATCCTTGGAGAGATCTAAAGTGAAGTCTAATGATCCCTCAACCTACCCCTAGTGGCCAAAGATCCATTGAAGCAATGATGTCTGAGAAAATCCAAAGAACAAGTCCAAGTTTTGATCTAGAGGCCAGCATGATCATGGTACCACAGAACAGTTGTGCTAGCACACTTGCAAATCAACAGAGCCATCTCTAAGCAAAGCTAGAGTCACCATGGCCATGCCACATAGAATGATCGTGGTGAACTTAGCGAGTATGGTTGTGCCACCTTGCACAGTCGTGTGACAGCAGAGGTAGAACAGTTGTAAAGCCAAGAACGGGTTGTGCATTTTGAGCCACCACGGTCGTGCCACATTCAGTACAAAATCCAAATAGTCCTTGTAATTTTTCCTCATTTCTCACTACGGTCGTTCCTCTCCACCACGACCATTCCCACCCCTCCCCACCATGGTCGTGGTGACCACAACGACCTTGCTACCTACAAAAACCTAGCTAGTTATTTTTGCACTACATTCCCCATACTACCCCTACTTGACCTATTTCTTCCCCCATACCTATATATACCTAGGTGGCGGTTGAAGACTGAGGTTAGATACCTTCTACCCCCTCTTAGCTCCCCATTTTTTCCCTTATCTATTCCACTCCATTTCACCTTTTTCACCACCAAAACCCTTGTTTCTTCTTATTTCCACCCATTTCCACCATCATCCCATTCCATTGCATCTTGGAGGAGAGAGGAGGACATCCTGTAGTAGCTGAAGTGGAGGAATTCTTCATCTACACTGAGCTTCATGGCTTCTTCTATCTCTTTCTCCCTTCTTTTTGTATTTTGCATTGTTATGAGTAGCTAGGCCCCTTGGGTGGGCTGTTTGGGATGAAAAATGTTATTTTGATACCATGTTGGGGGAAATGATATGTAAACATTTTATTTTCATTTGATAATGACCATGTTATATTTCTATCTCACTCTACATGAATTTCTTGTTTGTTTGTTCTTGAAATCATCTAGGAATTTAGGGCAATTTCTTATATGTATGAATTTTGGGATTTGATCCTAGGTCCAATTCTTGGATCCCTAGCTAGTTACCTATCCTCCTGCATTATAATCCATTCTCCTAACCTTAGTTGAGAGATCTAAGTAGCTAGTTTATATGAATTTAGTGTGCTTATCATGAATCTTTCTCAAGGCCAGAATGTGAGTGATGGGAGGCATAAAACCTCACTTCCATTCCCATTACTAACCTCAACCCCTAATCATCCTAAGATCATCTAAACTAGAAACCCAGACTTGTTTATACTCTAATTAAATTACACCTAAACCATAACCCAATTGAGCCTCACCGGGGTAGTAGGGGGTGTTAGGGACTAGTTCCCCTATACACAACCTAGCATATATCCATGGCTAGTTAGTAGCTTAGGATAATTCATTATAATCTAACTTGTTGTTTGGTTTGATAATCTAAATGAAATCGTTGTTCATATGTCACCCCCAAATTAATTGATAAGTGCATCCCCTAAACAGTCCACAAACCCCTTTATTGTTTTAAACCCTAATTGCCTTCTTGCTTAGCTAGTGTTAGCTTAGTTAGCTCTTTTCTTTCTTAGTTAGCTTCTTTCCTTATTCTTGCTTTGTTCTTGCTAGTTTAGGTCTTTACTTGCCCTTTTGCTCTGTTTGCTATCTTAGTGTAGTGTAGACCTTTCCTTGTTTGCCTTAGTGTAGATTGTTCTTTTCTTACCTTGCCTTGTCTTTTCTTACTTAGTAGAATTAATTATCTAGGATTAATTTAGATTTTAATCTTATTTGCCTTCATTTACTTGCTTTCTTTCTCAACTTAGTATAATCAATCAAATCACCTTTAAACCCTTAACCCTACACTACACAATAGGAACCTACCCCAGAAACTAACCTAGCTCTAGTGCCCTCTTTTCTCCCTGTGGATCGACCCTATACTTGCCACCCTCCTATACCATGATACGACCTTGTGCGCTTGTGGGTATAGTGTTTTAGTTTTTGAGAGTCTGTTAAGTTAGGTCTTTATAAATTTTGAAAGTGAACCCATCATGTGCTTTTGTCCACTGGGTTGCATCTATTCAAACTCCAATTGAGTAGTGTGTAGCACCATTGGAAGAGTCGCACCATACTTTCTGGTGTCATTGTCGGGGCGTAAAGGGGCTCAGCCTAGCTAGTTAGTTTTCCTTTGACTTTTCCTACTACCCTCATCATTGCTACTATATATTCTTTATTCTTTATATTCTTTTTGCATACTGGTTTGCTAACTTGTTCTCTTCTGTTTAGTTGTGCCTTATGCATGAGACAAGCCACCTTGGAGAAGACAAGATGGAAGGCCAAAATGCACCCCACAAGCCACTTCAAGACTACTTCATGCCTAACAACTTCAAATCACTAATTGCTAGCAGAGTTGATCAAATGACAAGGGAGCCATTCTCCATACCTCCAAGTCTTCTTGGGCTCCTACCCATCTTCTACGGCTCAGACAGTGAGAACCCCTACAATTACTTGGACTCCTTTCTTGAAGTATGCTCCACCCTTAGGACGTTGAAGGCTATTGATGACACAATCCGGTTGACCTCGTTCTCATTCTTCCTCAAAGATAAAGCCAAAGATTAGTATGACTCGAGGAGGGACATCATGAGTTGGGAAACAATGAAGAATGCATTCTTAAGGAAATTGTACTCTATAGAAAGGTTAACACAAATGCGGTGTGCCATGAAAACTTTTAGTCAAATGGGAAATGAGCAGTTTCAAAATGCATGGGAGAAATTTAGGAAGATTTTGATAGAGTGTCCGCACCATGAGATCCCTTTGTGGCAACTAGTTCAATCATTCTACTTCAGTCTATCTCTGAAGGACCAAGATACAATAGATTCTTCTTGTGGAGGAGTTTTCATGGCTATGCCACCTGAGGAGCTATGTCCTTTGTTTGAGTAGCTAGTTGAAGGGTCAAGAATTCGAGCTTCTAGCATGATGAATGACGGGGGATATGCCTTTGATGTGACACCTCCTACTCATAATGACTCAAGCCTGCAAGTGATGAAGATTCTTAGTGACAGTGAGTTTCATGAAGAACCAGGTGACAAATGTTTCTTGCCACCTGGTCAATTCTATTGATTTCTACGGTGCAGAAAAGAAGACACCTCACTCCTATAGCTACCAAGATCCTTAAAGTCTAAGATACAACTCAAGGTTTGAGGAAACTTCCTCTCTAGGTTGAGGAGCTTTGATGACATACAAATGAATGTGACAAGGCTTGAGAAGAGGATAGAGCTTCTATCTTCCATAATTGCTCTCCAAGAAGAAAAATTATCTTCAAAACCCATCTTGAGTTTCAATGAAGCAAGTGGACCAATGCTTTCTTCGCAAGTTTTCTATAGTCCACCTCCCATGTAAGTGTAGCCCATATATGTTGAGGTGTTTCATCAAGTGAAGGTCTATATTCCATCGTTGGATGCTATTAAGCAAATCCCATCATATGTCAAGTTTCTTAAGAACCTATGCATAGTGAAGAGAAGGTCAACGAGGAGGATACCGAAGAAAGTGAAGTTGACTGAAAAAGTGAGCTCTATTCTCCATAACTTACTCCCCATGAAGAGGAAAGACCCAAGAGCCCCAATCATACCCAACTACATTGGGGGACATCTCATAGGCAGATCGCTACTTGATTTGGGATCCAGGGTGAATTTGATGCCATATAGTGTCTATGTTGAGCTGGTTTTAGGCAAGTTGAAATTGGCACATTAAACTCTCCAATTGGTGGATTGCTCCATCGAAGTGCCTAGAGGACGAGTGGATGATGCCTTGGAGATGATTGATAGGGAAAGAGGAGAAGTGTTCCCAGCCGATTTCATTGCTCTTGACATGGAGCTGGATGATAGAAAGATCCCCATCATCTTGGGGAGACCATTCTTGTCCATAGCTAATGTCGAGATACATGTTTATAGTGACATAATGACAGTCTCTTTCATGGACTTGAAGATAAAGATCAACATATGCAAGTCCTTAAACTGACGAGTTCGAGATGAGGATATTGGATATGATTACTTCAAGAGTCCTATTGATCATTCAAGAAGAGGAGATCTAGATGAAGGATTAGATGACAACTTTAGTGATCAAAGGGATGAGGAACATAGGTTGAATGCAAATAAGAGATGTATCTATTGCAAAAATGGGAACATGAGGATGCTAAATGGATGAATGATTGAAGAATCTCCAAGAAGCCTAGTTGAAGGCATGAAACTCAGCGCTTGTGGGAGGAAACCCATCTAGATTTGGGAATTTTTCACCCAACCTTCCATTTTTAATACTTTTGCTTTGTTTTTACACTTTTCCAAGAAAACACACACACACTTGTTTTTAATAGTTTTATTTATTTTTAAGATGTGCAGGTGAAGAATGGGTGAAATGAGGAAAATTAGATGAAAATTTGACAAGAAATCCATGAAAAATCAGTTTGGATCAAAGATTTGATGTTTTGGTGAGATTCAAGTGTGAGACAATAGCCAAAATACTCACCAAAGCTGTATTGACATGGAACAACCATGGTGATGCATTCCCAATCAACAAGGGAATTGAGAAAAAAAAATCAAAGAAGTTGAAATTGAAGAATAGACATACCACGGCTGTGTAGTCATCCACTCAAAACGGCTTTGTGGGCCACCATGGCCATGAAACAGGCAAGCCGCCATGGTCATTCCATGCAGCACGGCCGTGCTGCAGCCCGACTTCAGCACTTAAGTCAGTGTTTTGGAAAAATCACAAATAATTTCTATTTTCAACTCCGCAAGCACCACAACCATTCTCCATGAACGGCGGTCGTACAGCTCCTCCCAGCCACTCCACTACCCTCAAATCACCACCAAATCACCCCCACAATCCATCTCCAATCAATCCCCCATCATTTCCACTACCTTAATCTCCAGATTCCACCCATTTTCATCCGCAAAACACCCAGTTTCTCTACAATCCGCCCCAGCAGCCTTGTTCTTCGAAGAAAACCTAAAATCTCATTTTTCTCCACCAATTTTGATCCAAAATGAAGAAAATGGCAAAGAAGGTTGTGTTTAAGACCAAGGAGGTCATTTCCTATGGACACTGGCCCAAGAATGTATCTTTCTCAACTCCATCGACACCTCTTAACCTTCCGACACCATTAGTAGCCTCCGGTTCACAAGGGGAATTACCCCATGTGGCGGCAAAGGTGGATCACACAATGGAGGAGTCATCCACACTACCCAACGGGGGTAGGACAGTAACCCAACCATCAGTGTCAGATGCCCGCTCTTTAGTTTCGACAGCTGGGTCATCATTTACATCTACACGACCTTCGACGTTTGTGGCACCACAGCCACAACCACAACCAAGAGCACGACGGAGGCTATTGATAGATGATGCAAATGAGGCAATGCCAGATGCACAACAGGAGTATGCACCTAAAGCACATCATGAGGCAACACCTGATAGTCAGAGCAAGAGAGGGAAGAAGCAAAAGCACCCAAAGTGCTTGACATGATGAGTGATTGCCAGTCGCTATGCGTGCCAGGAGACAATGGAAACTGTAACATCCCAGGATTTGAGGCCACAAATAAAACACTCTTAAAAGGAATGTTTGAACTACCCATATCACCAAGGTATAACTCCTTTTGTGGGAGCCCATCACTAAATAAATCCATAGTTAAGTGTGCTCAACTTGGAGTAATACTAGGATGGGTGACTAGTCGGGAAGTTGACCCCAGCTTGCACGTGAGTGAGGATAAAGCATGCAGTTAAGGCTAGTGGTGGTCTGTGGGGCCAGTCGTCATTCCTGAAACTCTACTAGAGCCTTGGTCAGTGTGTCCAGGTGTTACAAATGGTATCAGAGCCATAACCCCTCCAATAGGTGGGGCCCACATGGGCATGGCATGCCAGTCTTGAGCCGTGCGGTCCAGGCATGTTAGAAAGGGTTGTCCATGGTTGACGTAGCCACCCTTATGTTGGTATTCTGTGATTGGGAGTTGGGTGTCTATGGGCCATTGTAGGTCTGCACTAAAATGGGGAAGAGATTATGAGGCCTTATAGTTGAGCCTTGACAAGGACGTCAAGAGTCTAAGTAGGGGAGATTGTAACATCCCAGGATTTGAGGTCTCAGATAAAACACTCTTAAAAGGAATGATTGGACTACCCATATCACCAAGGTACACCTCCTTTTCCAAGAGCTCATTACTAAAGAACTCCATAGTTAAGCGTGCTTAGCTTGGAGTAGTACCAGGATGGGTGACCAGTCAGGAAGTTGACCCCAACTTGTGCGTGAGTGAAGACAAAGTGCGCAGTTAAGACTAGTGGTGGTCTGTGGGGCCAACCGTCATTCCTAAAACTCCGCTAGATCCTTGGGCAGTGTGCTCGAGTGTTACAAATGGTATCAGAGCCATAACCCCTCCAGTAGGTTAGGCCCACATGGGCATGACATGCCAGTCTTAAGACATGCAGTCCAGGCATGTTGGAAAGGGTTGTCCATGGTTGACGTAGCCACCCTTGCGTTGGTATTCTGTGATCGGGAGTTGGGTGTCTATGGGCCATTGTGGGTCTGCACTAAAATGGGAAATAGATTATGAGGCCTTATAGTTGAGCCTTGATGAGGACGTCAAGAGTCTAAGTGGGGGAGACTGTAACATCCCAGGATTTGAGGCCTCGGATAAAACACTCTTAAAAGGAATGATTAGACTACCCATATCACCAAGGTACACCTCCTTTTCCGAGAGCCCATCACTAAAGAACTTCATAGTTAAGCATGCTCATCTTGGAGTAGTACTAGGATCGGAGACCAGTTGGGAAGTTGACCCCGACTTGCGTGTGAGTGAGGACAAAACATGTAGTTAAGAATAGTGGTGGTCTGTGGGGCCATTCGTCATTCCTGAAACTCTACTAGAGCCTTGGGCAGTGTGTCTGGGTGTTACAATAACTTTGGGCATCTTTGATTTTTTTTAGGATATCATGGATCACGTTGGGCTAGTTGAGGTGTTGACCATAGTGCAGGAGACCTATGTGGAGCTTACACAACAATTCTTTACAACAATAGAGAAGGTATTATAGGACGCCATCAATGTCACCTTGGGGAGTAGGACCTACCTCATCACTGCATCCTTTCTGAATGGCATCTTTACTCCAACTCCTGAGGTAGCAACATCACTTATTCAAGGTAGCACTGATAGGGAGACTGATGTGAATTACACTGCAATGTGGAAGAAACTTACAGGACAAAGCAATTTTTTGGTGGGTAAATCAAAGACAAGTCTGATTCACAACCCCATTTTAATATACATTTAGAAGGTCTTGGAAAACACCATCTTCACCTGATATAAAAATCAAGGTAGTTGCACCAGGAATGACCTTTTTGTGTTGGGGTGGATGGTGTAGGGAAAGCTTGTAAATCTGGGGTCACTTATTATTGATCATATGAAGACAATCTCATCCAAGAGGAAGAATATTTTTATTATGGGAGGGATTGTAACCTCCATTGCTTTAGTACAGGGGCATGATGTATCTGGCTACACAAAGGCATAAGGAGGAAAGCTAGTTGACCTACATTATTTGACTCGCTCATCGATGATTTCAGTGGTTAATCATAATATTTTCTACCAAGTCAACCTTCCTTATGTAGGGGTTTCACTAGAGCTCCCCTACCATGCCACACCTCTCCTAGAGGGATGTGGTCCATCTCCAGACTTTCTAGACATCTTGAGGAGGTGGGAAGAGGAGCACCCTAGGGATACATGGAAGCAACAGCCCAGAGATCTACTTGAAGGGGTTGGAGAGTCACATATAACTATCGATAGGAGGAGGACAGTTGAGGAGTGAGAGAATCACAAGATGAGGTGACATGAGGCAGAGACATCACAACAGTAGTAGCAGTCCACAACAAACACATATGACATGTCCACCATACATGCGCAGCTGAAGGGCATCCAGAGCACTTAGGATCACATACCGAACACCCAGGAGGGTATTTTAAGGACACAAGAGGGTATCCATCCCACCCAGGATGCCATGTGGTTTGACCATCAGCGGATGCATTATCAGGTCAACCACTTATATCAGTTCTAGTATGCTCAGTCCTAGAGCAACCCCCAATGGGGGGGAGATTGGTGGAGTTCACTGTCAGCATTTCAGGACAACTATCCACCTCTAAAGTCATAATACTAGGGTTCCTACTACCAACATCCTCCACCACAGGGATGAGCATTGTCACCACAATGATCAACTACCCTATCATTCCTATACTTTAGTGTAATATTGAGGACAACATGATTCAAAAGTTTGGGGTGGTAGGGCGGTATGCCCTTATCTCATTTTCACTCTCATTTTGCATTTCACCTGCCATTTACTTTTGTTTGTTTGCTTTTGTTTGCTTTAGTTTAGAATTTACTTGCTTTGCATACCTGCATGTCATGTTGTTTACTTTCTTATCATTCTTGCATAATTTTAAAAAAAATTGCTCTTTTTTCGATGCATTGCATATCATGTAGATTCTCAGTAATTTTTGCATGTTTTAGATAGGATTTTCTTGTTTACTTCTGTAAGTTCAATAATATAGGCTTAGATGTGATTGAAGGAAACTTGGCACCGTTTTGGCTAATTTTGCCCAAATTTGAGATTTCTTGCCTAAAATTGTGTTTTGACCCAATCTCTACTTTTTGGATTAAAAATGACGAGCTTCGACAAATGCAAGTGAATTATCATTGTTTATTCCTAAATGGTATCAATTCTTTACTTTTTACACACACCACCTCTCTTGTGTTTGTGAATGTTTTGGTTGAATTGTGACTTGAGCAAGCTATGAGCGCTTAGTGCCTATGAAATCACTTCATAGAAGTATCAATTTCAGGTTGTTCATTCATGTGGTGTGAAATTGTTGGATCAAGTGTTGGATTGATTTTCATGCAGGAGACCTTATGTTGAGAATCATGCTAGTGACCCCTCTTTGACCCGACTCTTCACTTACCATCTTCTTACCCCTCTGCCTCATAAAAGGATGTCAAAGTGCACATATCATCCATGGCCACCTCCAAAAGTTTGGGGTGGCCACATCTACATCTCACCATTTCACTCTCATTACCATATGCCCTATCTACTCCAAGGGAAAAGAAAAAAAAAGGAAATGTAAAAAAAAAGATGCTCCTATTTAAGAGCATCTAAATAAAGAAAAGATGAGTGTGTAAAAGCACTCCAAGATCATACCGCAATCTTTTCTTCCATTTTCATACCCATTGAGCTAGGAAACATCAAACCTAGCTCATTTTTCCCTTTCCACAACCGCGTGGGTCATTTAGTGTGATTTAAAACATAAGGTTGAATGCATGAAGGTGAAACAACAGTCCTTGCCATCCTTGATTAATTCCATCATGAAACGGTCTACTCAAAACTACATGTAAGAAATATGGATAGCTTGTGTGTTTTATGCACTATATTTGAAGTTCATATGCTTTGTGCTCTTTTCATGATTGGTTTGTGAAAGTAGGAGAGGAGAGAGGTGGAATGCATGAACTTAGTCATTATTGATCCCATTCAATAATAATCATCTTTTGCATTACATTTGTCATTTCTTAATTGTGGAAAAATTGCAGAGAGATTGGGTTGGGGCATATTTGAGGACAAGTATGTTTTATGTTTGGGGTGGTCATTCATCCCTATTTTAGGGTTTCATCTTGTGTCATATTGCATTTCAATCACATCTACACCTGTTAGATTACATATTATTCCCATCAATATGCATATTTGTATAAGATGCACTTATGGACATTATTTCATGTTTTTTAGGAATTTGGACCATGCTTGATGGAAGAGAGAGAAGAAGTGATCCTAGGGTTTCCCTAAAGTGAAGTATGAAGATCCCTCAACCTGCCTGTAGCGGCCAAAGATCCATTGAAGCAAAGATGTCCAAGAAAATATAAAAAATAAGTCTAAGTGCTGATCCAAAGGCAGCACAGCCATGGTACCACAGAACGGCCATGCTAGCACACTTGCAAATCAACGGAGCCATATCCAAGCAAAGCTAGAGTCACCATGGTCGTGCCACACAAAATGGTTGTGGTGAACTGACCCAGAACAACCATGCCACATTGCACGTCCATGTGATAGCAGAGGCACAACGAATGTGGATCCTAGAACGGGTTGTACATTTCGAGCCACTACGGCCGTGATGACCAACATGAGAGTGCTACCGTAGCCCTACCACGGCCGTGGTGACCACCACGGAAGTGCCATCTTCAGTACAAAATCCACTAAGTCCCTGTGATTTCTCCCCATTTCTCACCACGGTCGTTCCACTCCACCACGACCGTTCTCACCCCTCCCCACCACGGTTGTGCTACCTACAAAAACCTAGCAATTTTTGTACTACATTCCCCATACTACCCCTACTTGACCTATTTCTACCTCCACACCTATATATATCTAGGTGGCAGATGGAGGATGAGGTTAGCTACCTTCTACCACCTCTTAGCTCCCCATTTTCACCCCTTAGCCATTCCACTCCATTTCACCATTTCCACAACTAAAACCCTAGTTTCCTCTTATTTCTACCCATTTCCTCCATCATCCCATGCCATTGCATCTTGGAGGAGAGGGAAGGATGTCCTCCAATTGCTGAAGTGGAGGAATTCTTCATATACACCGAGATCCATGGCTTCTTCTATTTCTTTCTCCCTTCTTTTTGTATTTTTCATTGTTATGAGTAGCTAGGCCCCTTGGGTGGGCTGTTTGGGGTGAAAAATATTACTTTGATACCATGTTGGGGGGAAATGATATGTAAACATTAAAATTTCATTTTCTAATGATCATGATCTATTTCTATCTCACTCTACATGAATTGGTTGTTGGTTTGTGCTTGAAATCACCTAGGATTTTAGGGCAATTGCTTATGTGTATGAATTTTGGGATTTGCTCCTAGGTCTAATTCTTGGATCCCTAGCTAGCTACCCATCCTCCTATATTCTAATCAATTCTCCTAACCCTAGTTGAGAGATCTAAATAGCTAATTTAGATGAATTTGGTGTGCTTAGCATGTAGCTTTCTCAAGGCTAGAATGTGAGTGATGGGAGGCCTAAAACCTCACTTCCACTCCCATTACTAACCTCATCCCCTAATCATCCTAATATCATCTAAATTATAAACCTAGACTTGTTTAGACTCCAATTGAATTATACCTAAACCCTAATCCAATTGAGCCTCGTAAGGGTAGTAGGGGGTGTTAGGGACTAGTTCCTCTATACACAACCTAACATATCCATGGCCAGTTAGTAGCTTAGGATAATTCATTAGGCTCTAACTTTTTGTTTGGTTTAATAACCTAAATGAAATCATTATGTTCATATGTCACCCCTAACTTAATTGATAAGTGCATCCCCTGAACAGCCCACACACTCCTTTATTGCTTTAAAATCCTAATTGTCTTCTTGCTTAGCTAGTGATAGTTTAGTTAGCTCTTTTCTTGCTTAATTAGCTTCTTGCCTTGTTCTTGCTTTGTTCTTGCTAGTTTAGGTCTTTACTTGCCCTTTTGCTCTGTTTGCTAGCTTAGTGTAGTGTAGACCTTTCCTTGCTTGCCTTAGTGTAGATTGTTCTTTGCTTACCTTATCTTGTCTTTTCTTACTTAGTAGAATTAATTGTCTAGGGTTAACTTAGATTTTAATCATTTTTTCCTTCCTTTACTTGCTTTCTTGCTCAACTTAGTATAATGAATCAAATCACCTTTAATCCTTTAACCCTAGACTCGATAGTAGGAACCTAGCCCTAAAAATAACGTAGCTCTAGTTCCCCCTTTTCTCCATGTGGATTGACCCTATACTTGCCGCCCTCCTATACTATGACACGACCCCGTGCGCTTGCGGGTATAGTGTTTTGGTTTTCGAGAGTATGTTAAGTTATGTCTTTGTAAATTTTGAAAGTGAATCCACTGTGTGCTTCTATCTGTAGGGTTGCATCTATTCAAACTCTGATTGAGTAGTGTGTAGAACCATTGGCAGAGTCGCACCAGTACCTGACTTACTTAAAGATTGGAGATATGGAGATCCATTTGAATGCATCACAAATCATTAAGCTAAAGTCACTAGGATAATTAGATATATAGCTAGTAATGGTCTTTCCTCTCATGTAATATCTTCCATTTAAAAATTTAATCTAACTCTTTTGAGGAGCGATCTAGCATCCTTTTGTTATTAGACCAAGTTTATGAATGAAATGGTTGATTATTGTTAGTTATTTCTTAAATGTGAATTTTGTATATTTGGATGATGATCCTTGCCCTCTCGGTCTTCCTTCAATGGGGGATAACATGGGAGATGGTTGCCATGTATCATTTCTGATCCTACAATTGCATTATATGCCAGATTGTGAGTGTTCGTGTTTTTCATGACATGATTATACATACAGGACTGTAACTTTGTGAACGAAAGACATCTAACTTGCATCATCAAACTGTCTTGCTTAAATTTTTCCGATCATATTGCATATTTCTTCACAAAAGACGCACACAACATAAAATGTTAATAAATGGATTCATAAATTCTGTATTTATGATCCACGTTGTGTTTTAAGGAAGTGGTAATATGTGTCAGTTTCCTTCCATGTAATTTCTCTGGTTTCCTTAAATGTACATCTATAGGTATTTCTTCATAACAGTTTACACATAATCACATATTTCTATTTGATGGAGATTTGTCCATAGCATACTTGGGAGATTCGCACAATTAAAGTGGCAAAAAGGGTATTATTCCTCCCGACACACACTGATACCCCTGTTTCCATTCTTTTGGTCAGGCGAGATGAAATGGGTGTAATGCCTTTGTCTTCTTGTAAATCCAAAATATATTCGTCACCAAATAATATTCTTCAACCTCCCTCAAACGGGCAACCTCCTCCATTTTATGAGACAAGCAGTGGCGGAACCAGAACTCATAGGTTGGGGGGCCAAAAACTAAATATTAATTGTAAGGTTTGAACTCATAACCTTTGGTACATCAATCAAATAGCAAATCAACCACTACACCATGTTCAATTTTGTGTTGTTATATGTGAAACATTGTATTAATAGTAACTCTATTCTGCATTTATTGCTAAAAAACTTATAATGCCCACACCAAGAATTAAACTCATGACCTTTGGTACATGAGTGCAGCTGCAAATCAATACACTACTTTCACATTCATGTCTTTTATGTGTCATAAATGATATATATTATAAATATACGTTACTAATATATGTATATGTATATTTATTTTTTTATTTTTTTTGGGGGGGTATGGCCCCTGCCCGCCCCCCCTTGGTTCCGCCCCTGGAGACAAGCAACGGAAATAAGGAAGTGCTCACAAAGTAACAATCACCCATATATCAAATGCAACATTTCCACCAAAGGTAAGAAGGCCTTCCCGTCTTCGAAGAGCCACTTGTCGTGTAAACTACTTGCACTTTTACTTAGTTTGCTTATCTTTATGACAAGTGGAACTGTAGATCAGCTTCCAGTATATATGTTTCTGTAGAGAAAAACGTGCACCCAGCTCATGCTACGTAGAGACTGAGTATTGGATGCAAGAGGATCAGAAACAAGTTATATTACGATGAATCCTTGATGTAACTAAACAGCGATTGATGTGGATGGTTCATGAAACATGCTTCACTTCTTTGTGGGGTAGAAGCGCACATGCATTATAGCCAAGACGGACGCCACTGATTGAAGTATTATAGGGTTATCCTGCTGTCTTCTTCCAATTTCATTTCCAGCCGAGCTGACACTCCTCCGTTAAATAATCCTGATGAACCTCCTATTTAATTTCCAACTTCCTATCGTCACTCGTCACTGAACGCAGCTGAGGTCCAAGGGACATAGGAGGACCCATGGTGCAGTGGATACCGCCATCTCCACAGTGTGAGAAGGAGAAAGGCCGCACTGACGGAGCAGATGCACGGGCACGCAGAAGAAAACCATGGGCACGGAGAACCCAGAAACTGTCTAACTGTATGGGCTGCATCAGCTGAACTAGCAGCGGGTTTGCTTGGCTAGCTGCCAGATAGCCTAATACTATTTAGAGCAAGCAGATCAGGTGATGATGACGTTTGGTGAGTCACTTGTGGGGGCACACAGAGAGGGCCGGCGTGGATGGCACACTCTAGAGACATATGTTTAACCACTTTAAGGCGTCCACGAGTGGCTTTTTGGTTCATATCAAGCAAGTGTCGTTACTATAACTGGAAATGCTTGGGGGGATTTGTTTAATCTCTTTAATCCGCCGTAAAAAGATTTCCTGCCATTTTTTCAGTGGAAAAGAGGATTCTGACTTGCGAAGCAAGTGTCCCTACTATAATACAAAACCATTGGGGGGATTTGTTTGAGCTCTTTAATTAATCTTTCCTGAATCGGATTCTCCCAGTTTTTCATTTTCAAAAAGGGAATTTTGACATGGAATACAAGCGCCGCTACTATAATTGGAAAAGTTGAGAGTAGTGATGTCGGGATCTGTGTCTGACATTATCGTGTTTGTTTGCTGGACTTCAGCTAATTTGCTGAGTTGAGGTGTGGTGGGATGCTTCAGAAGGTTCCACCAGCATTGCTGATCTATCAAACTGCAAATTATGTACTTGAAAATCGCGAAGGACTATGCATCAAGCCATCATTCCAACGTGGCATCTATTCTGCTGTTGTACCTTACGGAATCAAATGATTAGTTTTGGTGCTGCAGTTAAGCTAGAAAATGGTAGAATGGGTCACAACCTAATGGTACCATTCTATTTACTTGTTGATGTATCCATACGTGTTGGCAGATTACGGCTTGCAACCATTTCATTTATATCTTGTGGCTGATGATACACTCCGGCAAAGCTCAAAAGCGAGCAGTTGGAACATCGACGTAGGGCCAAGGGTATCGTGATTTGTTGCCCCTAACACACCACAGAATGGATATAAGCGGAAGGAGTTAGCCCTGGAGATGAGGCACAAAGTACTGCTTTTGGCTTGGCACGCCGTTTTATAATCTGGAAAGATATACGGGTCCATCATTTTCTAAAACGAGGTGCCTGCCTTAACCTAAGGTCCTAACTCTGATTGTTTCTGATTCTACGACGGCAACGACGGTTGGTTGTGTTTGGCAGGAACTCCAGATGTATCTACCTCCGTTGAGAAGCGTACTGCCATTTGTTGGGTTGAAGGATTTTAGTTCATTGAATAATAACGGGTGCCCTCTACCGCCTAATCTACAATATTTATATCTATATCTATTGTATTATCATACTAAGCACCACGACTTTTTGTAGTTATGTTTTGCATATTGGTGTGTACAAATTGTGCAATAAATTTACCAAATCTAGAGCAGTTGTTACCAGCTATAGTACCGATCAAAAGTAGTATACTTTTAGCTCAAATCCAAATAAAGTTAATGAGATTTTCAAATTATTTTTAATTAAGTTGAACAAACAATTGGTTACAAGATATTTCGCTAAGTTGAAGAACAATTGGTCACGCGCAAAACCGGTCATGCGCTCATCAAGCGCATGAGAGGAATGGTTTTGAAAAAGTTGAGAAGTTTTGCCTTTTTTGGTGGGTGGTTTTGCCTTTTGCTTGGTGGTCTGATTTGGGTGTATGACAGTGGCGGGTTTTAATTGGATGAGTTGGTGAAAGTTATGTAATAGATAAATATATTTGTTTTGCTTATAATTTTTGAACCGTGATGAATGTTTTGACCAAATAAAAATCATTAGATTCGATATGAAAAACGCATTCCAACAAGACTAATATTGATATATATTTAACAAAAAAAATAAAAAAAATGATATCAATAGGTGATTTTGGGTGCCAATGAACCATTTTGGGCGTCAATTAACCATCTTTGGGTGTCAAGTATCCATTTATGGGCACCATTAAGTTATTATTGGGTTGTGAAGTATCCTTATATCTTTTGTAATGCATACAATCATATTTGGGCACCATTAAGTTATTTTTGGGTGTCAAACAAACCTTCTTTGGGCACCCTTATGTTATTTTTAGATGTCAATACCTTATTTGGGAATCATTTTTATACTTTTGGGAGTCAATGAACTATTTTGGGTGTTAATTAACCATTTTTGGGTGTCAATAGCCATTTATGGGCGTCTTTATACTTCTTGGTGTCAATGAACCATTTTGGGCGCCATTAAGTAGTTCTTAGGTATCAAGCAGACCTATTTGGGCATCGTTATGTTATTTTAGTTGTCAATACCTTATTTGGGCATCATCTTTATACTTCTGGGTGTCAATGAACTATTTTGGGCATCAATTAACCATTTTTGAGTGTTGATAACCATTTATGGGCACCACAACATCCAAAAATGGCTAAACAGCACCCAAAAATTATTTTGGTTGTCAATACCTTATTTGGATGTCAAGGAACTATTTTAGGTGTTAATTAACCATTTTTGGGTGTCAATAATCATTTATGGGCGCCATAACATCCAAAAATGGCTAAATATCACCCAAAAATGACTAAATAGCGCCCAAAAATTGCTAAAATTATTGAGTGTCATACAAACCTATTTGGGCATCGTTACATTATTTTTTGGCTGTTAAAACCTTATTTGGGTGCCATCTTTATACTTCTGGGTGTCAATTAACTATTTTGGGTGTCAATTAACTATCATTGGGTGTCAATAGTCATTTATGGGCAATTGTGAATTACCTTAAGTATTTGGTTGTCAATTACCTTAGATGTCATTTAGTATGTATAATATTTACTTGAGTGTCATTTTTATATATTGTGTGTCAATGAACCATTTCTAGACATCAATGAACCATCTTTGGGTGTTAATCAACCTATATATATCATTTTTTCTCAAAATTATGTCAACAGTTAGATTGTATTTTTCATAACGAATCGAATGATTTTTGTTTCATTAAAAAATTCATTACGGTTCAACAGTCATAAGCAAGACAAATTTATTTGCTTATTGCATAATTTCAAAAAAAAATCACCCAATCACCATCTTCCAGGTGGAAGCGGTGTGGGAGCTGGTTTGGAGGCTGGTTTTAGCTGCATGTGATGGGTGCATTATACGCATGAGCGTGACAAAAGTTTATCTCTATTTTTAGAGGAGAAATTGGAATCTAAATTACAAAGTCAAGTGATTAGGAAAAATGGAGAAGTTTAAGAAAAATATAGATTACATGTACCAAAAACCACATAGAACCCTTTTTAATTTTAATTTATCCAAACATTCCACAAATCCATGTATATCCTATAGATTATAAAAAGTGTTCTTAATGTTTCTGGACTCAAGAACAATAGATCATAGAAGAGACTTGATTTTCATTCATGATTATCCTACTTGTAACCATGTTCCAAATCATAATCATCATCATCATCAACTAAGCCTCAGTCCCAACTATGTTGGGGTCTGTTACATGGATCCTTCTTTTCCATTCAGCTCTATCGTGGGTCATATTCTGGTTGAGATGTAGAGATTCAAAATCTCTCTTTATAAGCTCTTCCCATGTTAATTAAGTCCAACCATGTTCCAAATGACGAATCATAAATCTAAATTATTCTGTACATTTCTATTATACCAAACAACTACTTTAGTTCATACACATACTATTTGAGTCTTTAGACCAAAATGTATTCATGTCAAGAATCGTAGAGGTGGTCAATCCAAAGAAAAGACATGTAGATATGAACTAGAACAAGATCAAATAATGTAACCAAAAAATAAGAAAACTAACTATAAAGATGTTTTTTGGTGGCCCAATACAAGTTCTATTATTATCCCCAGTACAAAAAAAATTCAACCAAAATTTAAAGAGGAAACAATGCTTTCTTCTTAACTATTCAATAGAAATAAGACAAAAATGAAAAAGAAGAAGTTTAAGAAGAAGAAGAATGATTTATGACATAGGAATTGACATCTAGTCATCACTCCATCAAATGCCACTTGTCATACTTGTTTTCTTCTTGCTTCCCCTCCTATTCTTGATCCTTGGCCTCATTCTCTTTCTTATCCATTTTCTTTTTAGTCCAATAATGGTGAACACCACTCTCTAGACCCTAACGTCGAGTAAAATGAGTTAGAAACCAAAAGGAAAAGATCTTCTTATCTATAAAAATAATACTTTTTATTACATTTTGTCAAAAAATCTAATTCAACAACATATCTTGAGAGTGACATGTCATGTCTACTATAGTTCAAAAGTCACCATTTGAAACAAAACTGATAGAGACAACATATTCTTAGATAAAAACACCCTTTTTATCTCCATAACCCTTGTATCTATAGGAAACCTGATGTGTCCAAGGATCTTCATGCAGTTTTAGCTGCACTACTATTGTTGTTGAGTAAATTGACCAAATGTTGTGGTCGAACACGACAAGTCCCTTATAAGACATAGTGTCTCATGTTGTTGTTTTGTTGAATTGACATTCCGAGGGAGCATGTCTTGTCAGAGTGTTGATACATGATGTCATATGTGGTTTGGGAATTTTGTTCTGTTTGACATTGCACACAATGTATTTGTTTATGCACACATCACTTTAATATGAAATTCAACTTTTTGTTGAGTTTTCTTCATCATATTAACACCATATATGCACAATCTTGGTACTTAAAGCATATGACATATGTTGTCACACCCACATCCCACGATTACCACTAATCATGAGATTAGGGCATGACTATGAGGATTATACTTAATACAAAGTTCACTCTTGACTTTTCCTTTTTATTTCAAACTCTTTGTTTTCTCACATTTAATCACATAAACAAACTTTACAAGAGAATTAAACTTTTATTACTCTAATATGATCTCAACATTAATGATACACATCCATACATTCATTACATTTCTCACACTTCCATGTACATACGACATGACAATCATTTGTATTCTCTCTTATTAAGGAAACCAACATACAAACATCAATTACAACTCTCTCACATCTATACAAGGACCTAGAGCGACAGGGACCGACTGAACTTAACTAATCTCATACTTAGCTCATGTGGTAGATCTACTATGATGCTTTGACCTTCTTAAGTCCACGTGGTTTTCCTAAAAATTGTGAGTAGAGGGGTGAGCCTACTCGCTTAGTGAATGAGTACTTTAAAGAAAGAGTCTAAAGCACTGATATAATTATAGATTTACCTTTAAGCAACTGATATCAATTATAACTACAATAATATTTAAAGTGTCTAATCATTGACAAATATAAATATGGTAGGATACTCTAAATAATTTATTAAACTGGAATAACATACAGTAATTACTACACTGAGAAGATCTAAAACAATACAGTTTTTTTGGTCGGTCAAAAAGCGTGTTACTATTAATACCAAAAACTTTGGGCACTAAGTACCCCATTACATCAACAAAGAGCTAAAAAGCTCGATAAAGATCAAAATCCCCACGCAGGGGGACATACAAATTTCTATGCAGAGAACCACTAAGAAAGCCAACACCTAACAAGCTAGGTCCATGCAGCCCAACGAGAAGAAGGCTACAACAAGCCACTATTACATACAGTCAGCATACCCACAAAGAGTAATAGCAACATGACGTAGACCAACCACAGGCAAACCAGCCAGTAGCTAGGCATGAAGATTCTGGCCTTCTCAGCATCCCAACACCAGGAACCATAAAGGGTGAAACCCAAAAAGAGGACTCCTAGCAACAGGTCAGCATAAAGCTGAAACAAAACACAAAAGCAACAAGAGCCAACGTAAATAAGCAACAAGGATTAGGAAGCAAATTAGCTCCAAATCACTCCTTCATACGTAGCACAACACCAACTATCTAATAAGGGTACCCACAAAATGTGGTACTATGCCAGAATAAGGGAGATCCTTCAAGCTGACAACCCCCAATCAACATGGCTTCTCGTCGACACTGGACCTTGATCTATCTGTAAGCGCTGATACACAGCAGCAAACACCTGCACTCAAGAGCAAACAGCCAGAGAAGAAGAGAAGAGGAGACCCCCTCTTAATCCCAACCCCCGTAAAGCACATGTATGCTTAAAGCATAACGTCAAACACCTTGAGGGTGTTCCGGACAGCTTTAGCAGAGAACCATCGTGAACATGAGGCACAACAATGCCAAAACACGAACAGCTTGGGGTGACCAGAAAGGCCACCCGCCGCCAGCAGACCAGGTAGTCGAATCCAGCCTAGATCTAATCATCACGCGCGACCACCACGCCCAGATCTGATCATAGCCGCCAGGGAGCAACTGTGGAGGAAGCTCCAACACCCAGGAGCAACACGCCGCCAGCACAGTAGCACTCAGAGTGGGGAAGAAAGGCGGAGAAGTGAACAACACGATCGTAGGATCCAGGGTAGACAACTTCTCACCATCTGCCACGCTTGATCGGGATGGTGTCGACAGAGTCGAAGTAGATGAACCCAGCCCGGATTTGATCGTCACTCGCGAGACCCTCGCCCTCACCCCCCAAACCTCTGAGATAGCACCAGACAACGGCCGCTCCATCCACTAGGGATCCAATTCGAACCGCTTCGGGATGACGTTATGTCCGCCTACCAGAAGCCGAGACCAGAGTCGATGAGCGCCAGGGGGAGGAAAGCGTTGAAGCGGCACTCCCTCCCCCCAGTGATGCCGCTGGGAAGGATTCTAGAGAGAAGGCAGAGTAGCCCTCCTAAAACAATACAGTTAAAATAATAGGGAATGTAAATATTACATTTAAAGAACAACTACTGTGAAACTGTACTCAAATCTTTATTAACTCTTTTTACATATAAGAAACTCTTTCAACCTATATGATCATATTTTAGCTTATGCCTTGATCATATGCAGTGTACTCTACATATGAAGACTCATAGCAAACTACGATCTCACCGTACAAGACTTAGCTGACACCTCGAGATTGCTAATCCTGACAACGTCACTAGTCTGCAAAAGGAAAAATGGCACTCTGGCCTCAACACACCTGTGGGCCGTAAAACTGAACTCCTCCTCTAACAAGAGGACATAGGAGGAGAGTCAAGCCATCTATTGGTTTTTCTGTACTCTAGTGCCACCAGGATCTCTAGTTGATGTTGGACACTATATTCTGTATTTTAAGAAGACTTCCACTAGGGCTTCGTCCCCTGTACCACCTGTTAGTACGTTCCGACCCCCATATACTGGACACTTTCAGGGTTAGGTCATTTCACCCCTAAGGCGCAGACCTCTCATAGGGGTTCTACGGTGTTCAGGGCCCCTAAGCCTATTATTTTATTATTTTTGGAAAGCTCTTACTATATTGTATCTTTTCCTTACTTATACTTGACTTGGTATCTCTATGGTACCACATCTGTTTATTTGAAGTTTATAATACAACATGTATATCATTCTAAACTTGACAGAGCAGTATATTCAAAACACTACAATATTTTGAGTAATCATCATACTATACATACAGGAAGACTAAAATTCTTAAATAAACAGAATACATGTCAACTTGGCACTTTATACACTAGAATCATGCAAATGAACTGTTAAGCATCACCACATCTCATACTGAGAACATTGACATCACAATACTTGATTCATTGAACTCCCTATCCTTAGGATTTCATTTACCTTATTCACTTATCACACGGGGCTCATAAGGATTTCATACGACATAAACATTCACTCAATAAAGACTGCTTAAATCATATACAATCAATATATGTATGAAACCTTAGAACTGATCTAAATTTAGGTTTCCTTGCCATTCACTGAGATATCATGCACAGAATAAAATTGAATAAATAAAGTCTATCATGTCAAGAAAATCCCTTCAACTGGATTTCATGATATCTATTTGTAAATATCCAACTTTCCTCGCATCTAGGGTTTCACCCCCTTTACTGAGATATCAAACAAACATTATTCACCTTAAATGAAATCCAAGATAGTATCTGGCATATGTGTACTATGAATTTAGATAAACAATCATTCATAACCAAGGGGATCCAGATAAACAAATTTCTTGATTTAATTATACAGCAGTTTCAGTCATAGACAAATTCCCTATATTTTAGTTTACTCTTATAACCTCTGTGAATACTTAGGGAATTATCATTAGGATGTATTGTATACATTTCTAATATGATTTTATCATCTGAAATTCATCCTAACAGAGGAAGAATCCATATCATATCATTTTTCAACAAGCTAGATCAAACAGACAATTCAGGGTTTGTAGTCGCATACTAAGCAATTAACGGTTATGGATGATTTAACCAATTTTCATGCAATATATTGTTTAAACAAAGTTCTCACTCACCCTAAGGTGTGAAAACACCTTAAAAACGTATCCCATATCTGAAAATTTCGATCTCATATCAAATCCCTACCAATTCACCCGATTCTTCTTCCTTTCAACTCAGAAACCACAGAAATGAGGAATTATGAAGAAAGAGTGAGAAAAGGGAAAGTTTTGATACAATTTTGGATCAAATCAGAAGAGGGATGAAACCTTGACATGTGAGAGAATATTCACCATTAAAGTCTATGCAAAGAAGCTAAACTTACATGATTTCATCATTCCTCGGACCGCAAAACCCTAGATCAGCATCTCCTTCACTTTCTCCTCTCAAACCCTAACTCTCCCTCTCTCTCTAGGATTTACTTTATCTGGATTGAATCACAAATTATTAGAGATCCTTGTGTGTTAGGTTGACCATATAGAGCAATTGAGCTACTTGGGTCAATTGCACATTGACCCCTCACTATACTTTCTCTTATTTCAACTAAATTTTCTATCATAGAAATGTGAATGTAATTCATCTACTGGTAAGGTCTAAATGCATCCAAAAATTATGAAAATTTAACATGTTGTTTATGATTGAGTTTTAGATCTCCAGCTAATATTTTAGATCATTTGGAGTTACAAATAAATAAAAAAAATCAAATAGTTCACTGATATATCAATCTGAAAATATGATCGGTCGAGTTTGAAACTCGACCGATAAATAGGTCAGAACATTCTTCAAAAATTCTTATATTTTTCAATAGTGTTCACATTTGAGATATCCAAATAATATTTAAATATGAATTCAATCAAAGTTACACATAAAATAATAAAAATCATTTAGTGAGACACTATACTTATCAAATTCTAAATTCATATGTCATCAAAACCCTAATTTGGGCCGATTAGGGTTTCCAAATCTCAAACCCTAATTATGTGAATCAAAGTATGATTAAATATTCTCATTATATTTAAAACATCAAAACTTAACAACCATCACTAATCAAGCTTTAAAAGTGATCAACTTAGTTAAGCATACAATCATCCAAGTAAACCCTAATATACCAATTAAGCTCAGATGCGGTCATAACAATTCTCCCCCCTTAAAAAGGTTTCGTCCCCAAAACATAGACTTCTAAGAAAAGTAAATTCAAAGTTTATTTTAAGCTTATGAAATCTTACATGTCATTATATTCTTGTATTTCATACTTGAATATATCATTCAACATTAAGTCCTTTATTTCTTTGCTATTCACAACATGTATGAAATAGTTCCCAATGATATCCAACAAATTCTCTATGCCACAATCAATCATAGGATAGAGAGAGAAACAACCATTTCAATATTTTCACACTCTTGAGGTGTTACCCCAACATTGATAATCTGATCCAAATATCTCAATTCATACGACTCAATATGTACTATTGTTATGTGTTACCTCTAAGTCATAAAAGA
This sequence comes from Alisma plantago-aquatica, assembly GCA_963693085.1. Taxonomy (NCBI): domain Eukaryota; kingdom Viridiplantae; phylum Streptophyta; class Magnoliopsida; order Alismatales; family Alismataceae; genus Alisma; species Alisma plantago-aquatica. The sequence continues at coordinate 759,183,763 of OY856412.1, forward strand.
GAGTTCACCATGTTGTTTTGAATTTTACTATTGTGCTACTCAAATAGCAAAACCATCTTGAGTTGGAAGACTAGATTCAACAGCAATTGTATAATACAACTCATGACATCCCCCATTGCATCATGGATGCATAAGGTGAAGCATCACCATTACAAATCATACTGTTCTCAAGTATGAACCCACACATAATTCAAGGTGTAACCATCGAGTTATAGCATACTAGGGTTTCAAAAATAGTAATAGAGTACTCCATGATTGTATTAGTCATTCAAGGACTATTCATACCCAATTACCATCTCATAGTTATATTAAAGCTAGGTATAACAAGCTATACATCATTAGGGTTACATATCAATACAATATGGTTATCATCCCTTCTATTCATATAAGTGAATAGGTAAGACTACCTTATTCAGGGTAACCATCCATTTGTTCCATCATCATTCAACCCATATCACCATACTACAATTGTGCTATACTAAGATGGATTACTAGTATGAATGACTACAACTATCAGACACCTGTAATTAACATATTGCTTGCACAAGTACACTGAAATCATACGTAGAACCAACTTACATCCCTCATTATACCTTCAACAAATTACACTTCTAAAAACAAATTCATGTATTATTGAAAGCCATTATTATTCTCATCTCTCTCCTCATTCACTACTACTTACTTTTTTCTACTTATCCTTCTCATTTTGATCATATAGAATAAACATCCCTAAAATTGAAATGTACGAGGTAAGAATAGATTATTCATCATTCTTGCTATCACTGTAAGAATTTATTTCATATCACACTTCACTCATATTGTATTTCTCCTTTTGTTCAAAACACACCTCTTATATTTAAAATCTATTTCTTATCCTTTGCTCTAAATCATTTCCATATTGTTTATCTACCTTTCAGATTAGATCCTTTAAATCCCGAATTACTATCAGTGCTAGTTTACTTCTAATAGTGAAAATCTCATGATCTTGTTTTATAGAGATGCTAGTATTCAAGGTCAAATCACTAGTGGCATCCCTTGAACTACTACAACTCTAAACATTCTAGGGTTTGGTCCTTATCAGTAGCATGACGTTATTGTGATGTGAATTTGCTCCCTTAATTTGAAATTCAAACTTTCGTCTCACAAGTTTTACTAAAGTCTTCCTTATCTTATCAATTGAATTTCCTTTCTCTTACTTGGCCATTCAGATAGATAACATTCTCAATTTACCCTGCTAGGGATTCATCATCATATTGTATGTCATTATTACATTCATTAGATGTCTGTACCACGGTGGTTATGCATCATATATGATTCATTTTCTTATCACTTCATTCCCACATTTCTCTAATTAAGGAAGATATGAAAGAGAACATGATTTTGAGATTTATAATTCTTATCTTCAAACATTCATTAATACATTTCTCATATGTAGGTTTAATTAATTATCAACAAGGATACTTGACTAATTAGCACTTTCTTGAATCTCACAACCTCTTTCTTTTAAAATCTATATTACTCCATTATGTTTCAAACCCTTACTTACTTTCTATAAGCCCCTTACCATATACTACTACTCCAAATTCCATCTTTAACTTCTAGTTTTCTCTTATGATCATGTTGCTTCTTTTATGTGTATGATCATGTATACCGTGTTGCATATATTTCTTTTTATCCTTCTACTAATGTGAAGTTGAATTTCTAAATCAATAATCTCTCTACTAGTTTAAGCTCATGTTTAATACATTATATATCCTTCATTTTAAATCAAACGACTCATGCATGGGTGAAACATAGTTTCTCTTTCAATCAAGTTTTTCCTTCCTGAATATAGTCTACCTTTGTATGACTTATTCATTTATTTAGCTACACATTTATTCTTCTTTTAGAAACTAGTTTGTTGTTTATAGAGACTTAGAATCCAAAGGCAGTAAAGATGAATGTATTAAAATTATCAATAAAGGTATACATTCCATGCTCTCAATTATATCATAACCCTCATTCCTTAATCAAGCTCATTATTTCCAACATTTCTCTTTGTTTCAACTAAGTTTTTTATCCTAGTTTTAGGATTTACATGCGCATCTAGTTCTCTTCACTTTAACTCTTTTGAAGACTCTTCACTTCTATGTACTTATCGTATACTTAACTCTTTCCTTCTATTTTCCCTTTGCTTTGGAGTACATAAAAAACATTGTACTCGGTTATATAATCCATTCCTCATGATTGATTCTTACTATCTTGGCCCTTACATACTTTTCTCATATCTTTTCCATATTTCATATTTAGAGTTCATATAATACTAATCATTAAACCTAATTTGAACCTTATGTCATGTTCCTTTATTCCCAATTAAGGGTTTCTCATATGAGGCCCCAAAGTTGGATCTCAGATATCAGTTCCAACTGATTCTTAGCTATTATAATCTTTCCCATATGTTTCAAAATCTTAGTGTATGTACATTCTCACTATTATGTGGGTCTAATTTATCCAGAGTCTACTCTTATTATATTTTTAATAAGAGTCATTAGATCCTAGTAATGCACCCTACCAGCCGGACCAGGCCAAACCTACAGTCTTGAAGCCAAGAGCTACTCATGATTGACTAACTCCTATTAATCTTAAACATGTGGGAAAAAATATCCACTTAGGAAAGCTCATTCAAAGATCATTTCTAGTCTACTTGATACAAAGAATGTAATCAATAAATGCTACAACTTCATAGTGTACAACAAATCTTAAAGACCCATATATATTTCAAAATACGAATATCTGAATTCAAACATATAAGAGCATTTCTATTCATTTCCAATAAAACAACAATATGTAATGAAAGTTCTAACTCATTTTATATTTATGCTCTTAATTAATGTTACTTATCTTGTTTCTAACCCTAATATTTCTAGGGTTCCTCTCTAGCCCATCCTTCCACTGTATACCTAGCCAGTGTATAAATGAAAGAATAGATAGAGTAGCTTGATACTGGTTGATCCAAATACTTAGATACCGGTCCGGTCTATCCAAATACTCAAATTCCCAGAGCTAACATCATAACATCTCCTATCTGCCACACTTATGACTCTAACTTACTAACTTAATGGTCCCTGACAACTCAGCCTAAGCTCTGATACGAAGCTGTCACACCCACATCCCACGATTACCACTAATCATGAGATTAGGGTATGACTATGAGGATTACACTTAATACAAAGTTCACTCCCGACTTTTCCTTTTTATTTCAAACTCTTTGTTTTCTCACATTCAATCACATAAACAAACTTTACAAGAGAATTAAACTTTTATTACTCAAATATGATCTCAACATTAATGATACACATCCATACGTTCATTACGTTTCTCACACTTCCATGTACATACGACATGACAATCATTTGCATTCTCTCTTATTAAGGAAACAAACATACACACATCATTTACAACTCTCTTACATCTATACAAGGACCTAGAGTGACAGGGACCGACTGAACTTAACTAATCTGATACTTAACTCATGTGGTTGATCTACTCTGATGCTTTGACCTTCTTCAAGTCCACGTGGTTTTCCTAAAACCTGTAAGTAGAGGGGTGAGCCTACTCATTCAGTGAATGAGTATTTCAAAGAAATAGTCTAAAACACTGATATAATTGTAGATATACCTTTAAGCAACTGATATCAATTATAACAAGAGTAATATTTAAAGAGTCTAATCATTGACAAACATAAATAGGCAGGATACTCTAGATAATTTATTAAACTAGAATAAAATACAATAATTACTACACTGAGCAGATATAAAACAATACAATTAAAATAACAGGGAATGTAAATATTACATTTAAAGAACAACTACCACAAATTGTACTCAAATTTTTATTAACTCTTTTTACTTATAATAAACTCTTTAAACCTATATGATCATATTTTAGCTTATGCCCTAATCATATGCAGTGAACTCTACATATGAAGACTCATAGCGAACTACGATCTCACCGTACAAGACTTAGTTGACACCCCGGGATTGTTAAGCCTGACAACATCACTGGTCTACAATAGGAAAAATGACACTTTGGCCTCGGCACACCTGTGGGCCATAAAACTGGACTCCTCCTCTAACCTAAGCACACAGGCAAAGACTCAAGCCACCTATTGGATTTTCTATACTCTAGTGCCACCAGGATATCTGGTTGATGTTGGACACTACATTCTTTATTTTAAGGAGACTTCCACTAGGGCTTCACCCCCCATACCACCTGTTAGTACGTTCCGACCCCCATATACTGGACACTACTAGGGTTAGATCATTTCACCCCTAAGGCGCAGACCTCTCATAGGGGTTCTACAATTTTTAGGGCCCCTAAACTTATTATTTTATTATTCTTGGAAAGCTCTTACTATATTGTATCTTTTCCTTATTTATACTTGACTCTGGTATCTCTATGGCACCACATCTATTTATTTGAAGTTTATAATGCAACATGTATATCATTCTAAACTTGACAAAGTAGTGTATTCAAAACACTGTAATATTCTGAGTAATCATCATACTATATATACATGCAGACTAAAATTCTTAAATAAATAGAATACATGTCAACTTGGCACTTTATACACTTGAATCATGCAATTGAACTATTAAGCATCACCACATCTCATACTGAGAACATTGATATCACAATACTTGATTCATTGAACACCCTATCCTTAGGGTTTCATTTACCTCATTCACTTATCACATGGCACTCATAAGGATTTCATACGACATAAACATTCAGTGAATAAATACTGCTTCAATCATATACAATCAATATATGCATGAAACCTTGGAACTGAACTAAATTTAGGTTTCCATCCCATTCACTGAGATATCATGCATCAAGAATAAAATTGAATAAATAATGTCTATCATGTCAACAAAATCCCTTCAAATGGATTTCACGATATCTATTCGCAAATATCCAACTTTCCTCGCATCTAGGGTTTCACCCTCTTGAGTGAAATATCAAACAAACACTATTCACATTAAATGAAATCCAAGATAGTATCTGACATATATGTACTATGAATTCAGATAAATAATCATTCATAACCAAGTGGATCCAGATAAACAAATTTCTCTATTTAATTATACAGCAATTTCAGTCTTAGACAAATTCCCTATATTTTAGTTTACTCTTATAACCTCTGTGAATACTTAAAGAATTCTCATTAGGTTGTATTATATACATTTTTAATATGATTTTATCATCTGAAATTCATACAAATAGAAGAAGAATCCATATCATATCATTTTGCAATAACTTAGATCAAACAAACAATTCAAGGTTTGTAGTCGCATACTAAGCAATTAAAGATTATGGATGATTTAACCAATTTTCATGCATTATACTATTTAAAGGAAGTTCCCACTCACCCTAAGGTGTGAAAACACCTTAAAAACATATCCCATATCTGAAAATCTCGATCTCATATCAAATCCCTAGAAATTCACTCGATTCTTCTTCCTTTCAACTCGGAAACCCTAGAAATGAGGGATTATGAAGAAAGAGTGAGAAAAGGGAAAGTTTTGATACCATTTTGGATAAAATTAGAAGAGGGACGAAATCTTGACATGTGAGAGAAGATTTACCATTAAAGTATATGCAAAGAAACTAAACTTACATGATTTCATCATTCCTCAGACTGCAAAACCCTAGATCAGCATCTCCATTACTTTCTTCTCTCAATCCCTAACTCTCCCTCTCTCTCTCTAGGATTTCATTTCTCTAGATTTAATCACGAATTATGAGAGATCCTTGTGTTTTAGGTTGACCATATTGAGCAATTGAGCTGCTTGGGTCAATTGCACATTGTCCCCTCACTATACTTTCTCTTATTTTAGCTGAATTTTCTGTCATAGAAATGTTACTATAATTCGTCTACTGGTAAGGTCTAAACGCATCCAAAAATTATGAAAATTTAACATATTCTGTATGATTAAGTTTCAGATCTCCGGTTAAAATTTAAGATCATTTGGAGTTACCAGTAAATAACGAAAAATCAAATAGTTCACTACTATATCAATCTAAAAATATGATCGGTCGAGTTTGAAACTCGAATGACAAGCAGGTCAGAACATTCTTAAAAAATTCTTATATTTTTCAATAGTGTTTAAATTTGAGATATCCAAATTTTAATTCAATCAGAGTTACACATAAAATACTAAAAATCATATAGTGAGACAATATACTTATTAAATTTTGTATTCAAAGAAAATTGCGATGGCAAGGCGAGGGAGAGGCAGAAGAGGGAGAGGCGGCGGGCGAAACCATGGGGCCGGTGTTGATGCTGGGAAAGAAGGTGAAATTGAGTCGATGATGGCTCCTCCGAATGGTTCAAGTGAGGCTACCAGAGCGTGCAACGCCTCTGCGTCCCAGAATCATGCTGAAGCTAGGACATCCACGCCCCCGACAAATCCAATCCCGTCTTCCCCTTCCTTTGTACCTCCGCCAGAGAAGAACAAGGGTTCCTCATCAGCATCTCCAGATCCTGACTGGATATTATCCAACAGATTAGGAAGATTGTCCAAGGATACCCAAGTTATCAGATACGTGGAGCCGATCGTTAATAATGGCACGAAGATCTTCTCGTTCTCTACCAAAAAGGAGGAGGCTCCAAACTGGAAGAAATACATTTCTCTTCGTTTCACAGGGAGGAAGTCATTCAAAGTCCAAATCCTTGGCTAGATCAAGAGGCTGTGGTGCCCTAACGACGACTTCCAGATTGTAGTAGAAGAAGATGAGGGATTCGTCATTAATCTTTCAACAGACTCTGAAAGGCAGCGGATCCTTGATGAGGCACCCTGGGTGCTTGATGGTGGTCTCATCATCGCCCACCCATGGGAATTAGGCGAGCCGCTTGCTCCTCTCTCTTTCCAGAAGCTCCCGGTGTGGCTTAGAGTGGAGAACCCTGGTGCCCCTTGGACCCTTGACCGATTGGAAGGTATTGCTAGCCTGCTTGGGTGCCCAGTTGATTTTGACGAAGTTGCTTTGTCCGCCAACTGCTTAAAGGGAGCCCAGGTCTACGTCGAGATCCAATCAAACGATGGATTCCCTAAGGAACTCCTGATCGAGATGGATGATATTCCGAAGAAGATTGGCATTGAGTACATCTCCAGGCCTCTTCTCTGCTCCAAGTGCAACCAGTTTGGCCATAGATTCGTCTCCTGTCCCAAGGACCCTAGACGAAAACACTATGGTAGTGAGCTACAAATTCGCACAGGTAAACCTGACTATTCTCAACCTAGTCGACAGATTGCTTCTGGGACTAGCAAGAGTAGTAATGAGATCCAGGACGGGCTCCAAGCTGGTCACGGCTCTGGTAACATGGTCTTGCCTGAACCGGAGATGCAATGTGAATCTCTTGGAGTGGTAAAGGAGGGATTAGATCTTGAGTGGGAATTATCTTTCTCTAGTCTTAAGGTTACTCCACAATGTAACAAGATTTTGCATGATTATGGTATCTCCTTTGATTATCATAAAGCATGTGCGAATACCTCTGAGGATGATTCCACCTGCTCTTATGACCCGGATCCAGAACAACATATTGACTTTGAGATAAGTGCAAGTCCCAGACTAAGGAAGAAGAAGAAGAAGCCAAGGAGAGTTCGAACATATAAGATTCCATGGATCGATAATTCTAACTGACCTTCTTGGTACCTTGTTCCCTTCCTGCTTGGTTTGAGATTCTTTGCGCTGCTTTGTTGCTGGTTGGTAGTATAGTTTCAAGAGGACAGGTTCATTCTCAGTTCTTGAGGAAGGTGCTCGTTGATGTGCCCCTCTGCTACATTTTGTGGGTGTTCTTACTATTAGCTAGTTGGAGGTGGAGCAGCCGGCCAGTATCTTCCAAAAGGCTTGATGTTGATTTCCTCTTTCTTGCATCTATCTGCCGGCTAATACCAGAGCCTTGGTTTTCTCGTGACTGGCTTCATGTTTATTGGTAGAAACCAGTTCCCCTGTTGATATCTACTTGAGTTTGGACCTTTGAAGATCGGGCGTTCTTCGTCAGGACAGTTGTTGTGATGATGATCTAATTAGCTTTAGATTAGTGTCTAAGGAGGCACATTCTAGGCAGTTTTATTGTTAATGCTTTCTTTCTGCTGTATTTAAAGCTTGAGGATGGTCATTTTTGTATCTGTCCCTTGGAGGTTTCCTTGGTCCTTACTGGTCCTTGCTCCTGGGGTTAGTAGGTATGATGCTTCCCTGCGTGGTTATGCTATCATATATAGGTTTTGTTTTTAGGGGTTTTTTGTACATAAGCCCAAAGTTTTTGGTTTAATACAGCAACATGATTTTAGCCGACCAAAAAAATTTTGTATTCATATGTCATCAAAACCCTAATTTGGGCCGATTAGGGTTTCCAAATCTTAAAACCTAATTATGAGAATCAAAGTATGATTAAATCTTCTCATTATATTTAAAACATCAAAACTTAACAACCATCACTAATCAAACTTTAAAAATGATCTACTTAGTTAAGCATACAATCATCCAAGTAAACCCTAGTTTACCAATTAAGCTCAGATGCGGTCATAACATATGTGTTTCTTGGTTTTTACCAAAAGTAGCAAGAAATAGAAAAAAAACAATAGAAAAATAAATTACAAGCTGACACACATTTGGAAATGAGGAAAAATAATGAAAATATGGAATATAACATGAATATATAGAATGAAATGTATTTATCAAATCACTTAACATTTAAAATGATTAGTTGTTCTCAAGAAAAATGCTAATGAATAGAATGAAATAAATGTTATAAAGGATTTACATCAAGAATATCCAAAGTCATGCGTCATATTTTATTTTGTCACAAACCTTAAAAGAAATATCAATTGATGTTTAGATTATGAAATCCCAAAAATAAAAAGTTTAGATTTTACAATCAACATAATAAGATCATTATAGTTAAACATGTAACACTCACTCACTAGTGTATTTTTTATCTTAAGTGTGACTTTTATTATTGTCAATTTTTACCAAAAACCAAGACTACAAGTCTATATCTTCTACTGGTAAAGAAAAAACATCACTACTGGTCAAAATCTTATCAATTAAGAAAAATCACAGGTACCACTTCGATTATAATGACAAAGTCTTTGTGAAGTATGATGTAGCCCTATTTTAGGGCTCCATCATGTGCCATTTTGTACTTAAGTTGCATCTAAACATGTTAGATTACAAGTCTTTTTCCCTAATATTGTTATCATTGCAAATATGCTTATGGATGTTCTTTGCACTATTTTTCAGGTACTTGAACCATGCTTAGATGGAAGAGAAAGAAATAAGGAGTTCTAGGGTTCCCCCACTCATGGAGGGACCTCAAGAAGGCCCCAAAGTCTCCCTCAACCTACCTCCAATGGTCAAGAATCGTCCCCAAGCAAAGACATCAAAGAATGACGAAGATTGAAGTGTAATTAAGTGAGGCCAACCTCACCACGATCGTGGGCACTATGCCACGGTCGTGCCTTTTTTAGCAATATGACACCAAGTTCAATAGGTAAATCCCACAGAATCTCACGGCTGTGGCCCTTTTCCATGATCGTGGCCATTGAAGACACCACGACCGTGGCCATCAGCATAGTCATTGTCAGTAGAAGAGAAAACGGCCGTGGCACCCTGCCACAGTCGTGGGAATTAATTGCCAAAAGTTCAACTTGCAATAGGGTTTTTCCCCAGAATGGCACTACCGTGGCCACCTACCATGACTGTGGCCGAAGAAGCTCAAGACGACCGTGGTGATTCCCCACAGTCACCTCCTCCTCCTCCAGAATGGCCGTCTTACCCAACACGGTCGTGGTGCCCCTAACCCACCACGACTGTGGCTACCACCATACTTGACCTTTTTCCAAATTCCTTGACACCACGACCATTTCACCACTCCACGACCATCCTCCACCACCCTCACCACGGTCGTGGCACACCACCACGGCCGTGGTGGTCCACCAATCCTACCCTACTTTTCACTGCTTTTCCTAAAATGCAACTACTTACCCTAGTGCTTCCACCACCACCTATATATACATGGGTGGTGGCCATAGCACTAGGTTAGACGCCTCCTAGCTGTTCTTAGCCTCCACTCTCCACCCTTGAGCTCTTTGTGCAATCTCCTTGCATTTTGGGCTCATCATCCATCATTTCCACCCTCATTCCACCATGGAAACCTAGTTCCCTAGGTTTTCATCCATAATCCCCTACCATTTCATGCACCCCTGCACCCTTGGAGGTGGGAGGACATCTACAACAAGCTTGGAGGTAAAGAAGGAGGCTTCTACATCAAGCTTCATGGAGTCCCTACTTCTTCTACCCCTTTCTTTTCTAGTTTTCTTAATCATGTCTAGGTAAGCCCCTTGTGGTGGGCTGTTTGGTATTTAAATGTAACTATCATACCATGTTGGGGGATAATTTCTTGTACTGAACTTAACTCATATCTATGATGATTACTTATTTCTTCTATCTCTTTTCCTATCTTATTGCATGTGGTTTGTGATTCTTGTATGAATTGCTTGTTTTGAGGTTTTTGATGACACTTAGTTTCTAGGAGGAATTGGGGTGTATGTGGCAATCTTAGGAATGGCTCCTAGGTCCAATTAGTGGATCCCTAGATAGCCCCCTTTGTTCCTACATACACATACATCCTCCTACAAATGAGTGTGAGATCTAAGTAGCTAGTGTAAGTGAGATTGATGTAATTTTCTAGGGTCTTCTAAAGGATAGAGTGGCTAGTGGCAGGAAGTTAAATACCCTCATTTCTACTCCCATCTCTACCCTCAACCCTCAATTACTCACTATCACTTACCCTAGAAACCTAGATTTGGTTAATCTCATTAGAATTAGACCTAACCCTAGTCTTCTACTAGTAGTATAGGGTATGTTCTAATGGCATTGACCTTATTGTTTGGTTTGGTAATCTAGATTTGAAATGAGAACCATGCATGTTTAATGATCTTCCCCCAACTAATATCAAAGTTACATTCCCCAAACAGCCCACCCACCTTAATCACCTTGCTTAAAACCCTAATTGCTTAGTTTGCTTGTTCATGCTAGTCTAGTTTAGTCACTTTTGCTTAATCTAGTTAATTACTTATTTTTTCTCTTTAGTGTTAACTTAGGCTCTTCCTCTTGCTAGTGGTTAGTTTAGTCCTTAATTGCTTCTGGCCTTGCTAGAGTAGTGTAGCTCTTCTTGCTCTTGCTTAGTTAGTTTGTTAACTTAGTTTACTAATTTTCTTGCTCTTCTATAACTTAGTTTCCATCTCGCATTTCTTACTTGCTCATTGGCGTAATCAAACAACCAAACCTTTTAAAACCGTTAAACCCTAAGCTCCACAAAAGGAACATAGCCCACTCTGTCTAACTCTAGTGCCCCTCTATCTCTATGGTTCGACCCCTTATCTTGCCAATCACCTATACTACAATAGTACCACGTACGCTTGTGGGCGACCTAATTTAGTCTTAGTGATGGACTTGGTTAGGGATAACATAAATTTCGAAATCATAAGATCCCATATCCTGTGTGTTATGACCTCGTGGTGTGTAAAAGTACCACTAGTGGGGACGCACCAAGCTTTCTAGTGCCATTTCCTGAGGCTCTTAAGGAGCCATCTGTTGAGAAAAGAAGAAAGAAGCACACTGAGGACATTCTTGAAACCTTCAAGCAAGTAAAAATCAACATCCCATTGCTTGATGTAGTCAAGAAAATACCCTCATATGCTAAGTTCTTGAAGGATCATTGTGCTTTCAAAAGAAGAACTACGGGAAGAACCCTGAAGAAAGTGAAACTGACCGAGCAAGTGAGCTCAATTCTGCAGCACACCATTCCAAGAAAGAGGAAGATCCCGATGCTCCTATCATATCATGCTACATTGGGGCGCACCGCATAGACCAAGCTCTCTTAGACTTGGGCTCGAGTGTGAACCTCATGCCGTATGCCGTTTTTGCATAATTACAGATGGGACAATTGGGTCCGGCCCATTGCACTTTGCAGTTAGCTGACAGGTCGGTAAGGACGCCTAGAGGGCGTGTTGATGATGTGCTCGTGAGATTAGATGATGAGACATCTTCTTTCTTTCCTACTGATTTTATTGTCTTGGATATGGAGAAAGACATGAGGAGGGTTCCTATTATCTTGGGGAAACCCTTCCTGGCCACAGCTGATGCGGTTATCAATGTGAGAACCAGTACGATGTATGTGACGTTCATGTACATGAAGATCCAGCTGAACATCTTCAAATCATCAGCCACAGCCGAAGTGATCGAAGCGACAGAAGAAGATTTCTATCTCGTCGATTGTCTAGATTAGATTGTGGAGGAATGCCTACCCTCATGGATCCAAACTACCAGTCAAGGTAGAGGATTAGAATCGATAGTTGAGTTTCCTGACGATGATGAGGAAGATGACAAAGAGAACGAGCTAGCCTTAGTGGTTTCCAGTGAGGACCTCCCTTCCATCTCCAAACCACTAAAGAACTCTCTTGAAGAGCCCCCTACACTTGAGCTGAAATCTCTTCCTGAAGGTTTGAAATATGCTTTTCTAGGGGCGAATGACACCCTCCCGGTGATCATTTCATCCATACTCTCGCCCGAACAAGAGGAGGCTTTAATGAAGGTTTTGAAGAAGAACACCCAAGCAATTGGATGGTCCATAGCCGATTTGAGAGGTATCGATCCCTCCATTTGTGTGCACCGAATATATCTTGAGGAAGATGTAAGGCCAACCCACCAAATGCAAAGGCCGTTGAATCTGAAGTTGAAAGAAGTAGTGACTCAATAAGTAGTAAAAATGCTTGATGTTGGGATCAACTATCCCATTTCTGATAGTACTTGGGTGAGCCCCATCCAAGTCGTACCCAAGAAGGGAAGAATTATTGTTGTTGAGAACGCAAACGGAGAGTCGATGCTAGTAAGAGAACAATCTAAGTGGAGGATGTTTGTGGATTATTGGAAACTCAATGAGAAGACAAAGAAGGACCACTATCCCCTCTCATTTGTTGATCAAATTCTAGAGAGACTAGCAGGAAAGATCTTATATTGCTTCCTTAATGGGTATTCGGGCTACTTCCAAATTGTCGTGCACCCTACAGATCAAGAGAAGACCACATTCACTTGCCCGAGTGGCACCTTTGCTTACCGAAGAATGTCATTTGGGTTATGTAATGCTCCGTCTACTTTTCAGAGGTGTGTGACCTCGATCTTTGCAGATATGCTTGATTCATCCTTGGAGGTTTTCAAGGATGACTTCTCAGTTTTTGGCAAGACGTTTGATGAATGTATGTTACATTTGGCTATTTTCCTCAAAATATGTGTAAAAGTCTGACTGGTTCTCTCTTGGGAGAAAAGCCATTTTATGGTGCCCAAAGGCATTGTTCTAGGCCACCGGGTTTCTAAAGACAGAATTGAAGTTGACAAGGCCAAAGTGGGCCTCATTTGTACCCTCACTGTTCCTTCCACCGTAAGACATGTCTGGTCTTTCTTGGGACATGCTGATTTCTATCGCCGCTTTATTAAAGATTTCAGCAAGATCTCAAGGCCCTTGTGTCACCTTCTTGAAAAAGATGTTGAGTTTCAGTTTGATGACAAATGCATGGAAGCCTTTAATCACTTGAAAGAAAAGCTCATTTCTGCTCTGATCATGTAGCCCCCCGACTTCTCTTTGCCATTTGAGATCATGACTGATGCATATGATATGGTAGTGGGGGCTGTGCTGGGCTAAAGAATTGGCCAAATTCCTCATGCCATCTACTATGCGAGAAAGACTCTTAATGAAGCACAAAGAAACTACACCACTACTGAAAAAGAGTTGCTCACCGTCATCTTTGCTCTGGAAAATTCCTCTCCTATCTTATGCAAAACAAAGTTGTGATTTATACGGATCATGCCGCGCTCAAATATCTCATGTCTAAGAAGGATTCGAAGCCGAGGTTGATAAGATGGATTTTAATGCTGGAAGAGTTCGATATCGAGATAGTGGATAAGAAGGGAGTAGAAAATGGCGCATGAGATCATCTCTCCCGAATTGATCACCCCTTTGATGAGACAAGGTTAATCAAAGAAACCATGCCGCATGAACAACTCTTCCTCCTCTCATCTTCTCAAGGGCCATAGTACCAACACATAGCCAATTTATTGGCTAGTGGGAGGATACCTAGCACGTGGACAAGGGAGGAGGGAAAAATATTGTTTGCCATGGTGAAGAATTACGCATGGGATTACCCTCACATTTTCAAGTATTTCCCCGATCAGCTTGTAAGAAGATGTGTGCCGGAAGTGGAACAACAAGACATCCTCTCCATGTGCCATTCCGGGATATGTGGAGGACACTTTGGAGGAAAGCGCACAGCTACCAAGGTACTATAATGTGGTTTTTACTAGCCCTCATTGTTCAAGGATTCACACAGATTCTGCAAGAGCTGCTTGAAATGCCAAAAGGTGGGAAATATCTCCAAAAGAGACATGATGCCTCTATCACCCATTCTTGTGGTGGAGGTATTTGATGTATGGGGAATTGATTTCATGGGTCATTTCCCTCCTTCATTTGGGTATATCTACATCTTAGTTGCCGTTGACTATGTGTCTAAATGGATAGAAGCTATTGCGACTCAAACGAATTACCACAAGGTGGTTTGCGATTTTGTGAAATCCAACATCTTCAGTCGTTTCGGACTTCCAAGAGCCATGATAAGTGACGGGGGAAGTCACTTCATCCACCGCACCTTTGAGGGATTGCTCAAGAAACATGGAGTGAACCATAGAGTAGCCACTCCGTATCATCCTCAAACAAGTGGCCAAGTTGAGTTGGCCAATCGAGAAATAAATCTCATTTTAGAGAAAATAGTAAGACCGGACCGCAAGGATTGGTCTCTCCATCTAAATGAGGCTTTATGGGCATATCAGATGGTGTTCAAAGCCCCGATTGGCACCACACCATTCAAGTTAGTGTATAGGAAAAGCTGCCACCTACCGGTAGAGATGCAACATAAGGCATTGTGGGCCTTGAAGAATATGAACTTTGATGGTGAAAACGCCGCAATGAAAAGGAAATTCCAACTCAATGAGCTAGAGGAAATGCTCCACGAGGCGTATGAGTTGTCAAAGAGTTACAAGGAGAGAACAAAGTTCCTCCATGACAAGATGATTAGGAAGGACTTTGAGCCCAAAAAATGGGTATGGCTATACAACTCGAGAATGAAGTTCTTTCCCAGAAAACTCTGGTCTAGATGGGAAGGACCCTATCTTGTCAAGAAAGTATACCCATCAGGGGCCATGGTCATTTGTGAGAAAGAAGGTGCAAAGGAATTTTCCGTCAATGGGTAAAGGTTGCAATCCGTTGTTGAAGTCGGCCCGGACAAGGCCAATCAAGATTTTGATATTGTTATGCTTGTAGAGGAAGAATATGATGAAGAAGAGTGCTTGGATGAGGATGAGAAAGGAATCTAATACAAGGATCTATTGAAGGTTCCAAAGAAGTGACAGAGATCTACAATCAATAAGCCTGGCTGAAGGTGTTAAATTTAGCGCTAGTGGGAGGCAACCCACGTGGTTTGAGATTCTCGAACCCTCCTTTTGATACTTTTTCTTTATTTTACACAAACACACACACACACACTTGTGAATTACAATTTTCTTTTGAGTTTTGATGATGTGCAGGTGTTAGACAATAGAGAGAGGGGTTTTAGAAGTAAATCATGACCATTAAGTCAAATTTGTGGCCAAAGAACAAATGAAGTTGAAGTTCAAGTTTTGAATTTGGAAAACTGAAAGAAAAACACCACCACGGCCATGGAGCCTAACCACGTCCGTGGCTCATGTGGCCAAACACGACCGTGGCACATGGCCACGACCGTGGCACATGGCCACAGCCGTGGGAATTATTGCACCAAGTTGGCCGAAGTTACAGGTTGTTTGCACGAATCACCACGACCGTGGTATGACACCACAATCATGTTGAAGGAGATTGTCCATGACCGTGGTACTCACCACGGCCGTGTTGAAGAAAGCGGGCCACAACCGTGGCAACCAGCCACGATCGTGGGAATTAATGCATCTAATTGGCCGAAGTTATAGGTTCTTTGCAAGAATCGCCACGACCGTGGTATGGCACCACGACCGTGTTGAAGAGATATGATCACGACCGTGGCACCATGCCACGACCGTGGCGAGGTCAAAACGGGGAGTTCTTCATCGACAAAATGACCGTGGCACCCGCCACGACCGTGCTATCTGACCCTGGCCACGACCGTGGCCACATGCCACGACCGTGGCTGAGCCCGGTTCAGCAAAAAAAATACATCTTTTAAACACCCAAACCCAACCTCCCTCTTCATTTTCTCGCCTTCAAGATTCAGACCTCGACTGTGGCAACGGAAGATGACGCTGTGGTCCTTCAATCTCCACCTCCAACCACCAAAAACAACCCTATTTGACCTCCACTCAACACCAAATCGATCCCCAGCCATCCCTCTACCATTTCCACCGCCTATTCTCTCCCAATCACATCTCCATCTCCTCATCCATCTCCAATCCGCCCAGCAGACCCCCTCCACAAAACCTCCACATAAACCCTTCATTTTCGCCCAAATCAATAACCAATCACATTTCCACCATCCATACATCACTATCCTTCCATTCCACCCACAAAACCACATCCATACCACTCTCCACATAAAAATCCAAAAATCACCTCACCTCCACCATGAAAAAGATTGGAAAGGCCATAACCAAGGGAACCAGCATCCTCACCGGAGGGAGGCAGCATTCCAGAAACGCCTCCTCCAATGTATCTGTGCCATCCCACACACCTTCACCTACCACCTTCGTCCACCATTCCCTCCGCCGTTCACAATCGGTGAGTGGATCACACTCCCGCTCATCCGATAGCCACCACATCACCAACGCCACCTACGAGGGTGAAGATGAGGAATCAATGGGGGTCGATTTGGACCACCTTATTGATGAGATTGAGCCAGTGGCCGCAAAAAGAAGCCAGAGATCTAAAGCAGCACCATCCACATCCAGGCTCCCGACGAAGCCTACACCATCCCGCCACTCGACGTCTCAGGTGACGGTGAGGCATGGTGTGCAACCGCAACCCTCGCAACAACTACAACAAGATGAGGAGAAATTGACCCACTGGTATAACTTGGACACTAGTTCGGGGTCTTAGTCCTACATGATGGAGGAAGATGATGGTGACAGCGAGGAGGATGAGGTAGAGCTTGAGCATGAAGGAGATGATGTTCTGGAACAGCTGGAGGTGGATAGAGAAAAATCCTTGGGCAAAGCACTGATAGGAGTGTCCTATGGTAGAGGACACAGGCAACAGAAGATTGAGCTCAAATATCCCAAATGCATGACAAGGTGAGTCGTCGCCACCAAATATGGGTCTGAGAAGGTAATTGAAGATCTTGGGATCAAAGCAACAGTGGAAGAAAACTTGAAGGCAATAGGGTTGTGGAGCATCCTTTTCAAACCCCAGCCATCCTATGTAGCTTTGACCTGGGAGTTATTTGCCACTCTCAAGAGGACTAAAGTGAGGGGTTGTGATGCACTCAAATTTTTCATGATGGGCAACATGCCCACCCTTACTTCCATGGAGCTGAATGTTATCATTGCTACCAGTCCTGAAGAGGCTGTCAAGTTGGATGACGGCTTGTTAGAGAGGGAAGAAGATATCAACTATGCTTATTTCTGGAAGATGATAACATGTAGCAAGGTGTATGATGCAGGTAAATCAAAAACCGCTATTATAAGCAACCTGATGGTATGCTATGTGCAAAAGGTCTTGGCAAATAC
The DNA here is from genome assembly GCA_963693085.1 of Alisma plantago-aquatica. NCBI lineage: Eukaryota > Viridiplantae > Streptophyta > Magnoliopsida > Alismatales > Alismataceae > Alisma > Alisma plantago-aquatica. The sequence goes on from OY856412.1 coordinate 759,201,586, forward strand.
AATTATGGGGAGATATGATAATCAAGGCTCCATATCCCAAAAGGATATGTTTGTCTTATCGTTGATGAACCTCAAAAAACACATAGACCTTGGAGTTTTTTTGATTGATCATATGAAGTCCATACCCTATAACAGCTCAAAGCCATTTGTCATAGGTGGGTTTGTGACTTCGATTGCATTAGCGCTGGGATACGATCTCTCGGGGTTACAAGACGCACTTGAGGCAGAGTTTGTTGACCTCAACTACTTGGTGCGCTCACACACTATAAAGATGAAGGAAAAGAAGATGATCTATCTTACTACTAGTGTGCCAGACTTTGAGTTGGAGCTGCCATACCATGTCGTGCCACTCCTATCCGTGATGGAGGTTCTTTTCAGATTGAAGGAAAAACTTTTGAAATGGCAGGAAGAACACCCGAGAGATACATATACAAGGGGATCCATTGTTGTACATGAAGACGTTGCCAAATCTAATGTGCAAGGGTAGGAACAAGAAGCTATAGAATAAAGGCAGCCCCAAAGAACAAGAAGGAGGGATGTGGGGACATCCCATCTGCAACCACCCTCAGGGAACACCTATGACATGGCAACCATCTAGGCACACCTTGAGAGTATTCAGAAGACCCAAGGTGACATGCAGCTTATCCAGCAGTACATGTGGTAGGATCAACAATAGATGCACCATCAGATCAACCACTTGTATCACTACAACCACGCCTAAGCAGCACGAAACCCCGAATGGGGTGCATATTTTTGCGGTGGTTTGGCTGGATATCTAGAGAGGTACCCTCCACCCCAGGATGACTACTGGGGGTACTACTACCACCATCCTCCATCAGGCTCAGCTCCATCCTCAGCTCCTCCTCCAGATCCTCCGCAGATGCCAGACTAGCCACCGCAGCCATGACACCTCCCCTATCTCCCCTAAGCTATAGTTTCATGTTGAGGACAACATTATTCTAAAGTTTGGGGTGGGTAGGGTGGTATGCACCACTCTGTCTCTCATTTTGTCATTTTGTTATCACCTGTTCCATCGAGTTTAGTTTTATTGTTATTGTTCTTTTCATTGCATCTTTGCATGGCATGTAGTTGACTTCTTGCATTTTTGTGTATTTTTTCAAAATTTTTGCTTTTCCATACCATGCATTGCATCTTCATGTAGTTTTTGTAGTTTCTTGTGCTTTTTAAGTAGGATTTGCTGCTTTATTCCTTAAATTCCCCTAAAGTAGGTTTAGATGTGATTTAGTGCAAATTGACACCATTTTGGCCAATTTTGCCCAAATTTGAGATTTCTTGGCTAAAAAGTATGTTTTGACCCAATCTCTACTATTTTGAGTAAAAATGACGACCTTTGACTAGTGCAAGTGAAATGTCATGCTTTATTGCTAAGTGGTATCAATGTTTGACTTTTTACATGTGCATCACCTCTCTTGTGATTGTGATTGATTTGGATGAATTGTGAAATTCAGCAAGCTTTGAACGCTTAGTGTTTGTGGAATCACTTGTTTGATATATCAATTTCATCTTGTTCATTCATGTGGTGTGATATCTAGGATGAAGTATTGGATTAACTTTCATGCAGGATGTCTTATGTGGAAAATCATACCAATGACCCCTCTTTGACTCGATTCTTCTTCCACCATCTTCATACCCCTCCACCTCATAAAAAGATGCCCTAGTGGACATAATCAGCCTTGGCCACCTCCAAAAGTTTGGGGTGGCCATATCTTTATCTCCCCGCTTCACTCTATCTACCATTTGCCCTATCTACACCAAGGGCAAAAAAGAAAAAAAAAAGAAAAAAAAAAGAAAAAACAAAATAAGAGGATGCTCCTGTTTAAGAGCATTCAAATAAAGAAAAGATGAGTGTGTAAAAACACTCCAAAAATCTTACCACAACCCTTTCTTCCATTTCATATCCATTGAGCAAGAAGCATAAAACTTAGCTCATTTTGCCTTTTTCCGCAGCCACGTGGGTCATCTGGTATGATTTGAAATATAAAACTGAATGCATGAATGTGAAACAACACTCCTAGTCATCCTCGATTAACACTATCATGAAACAGTTTCCCTAGAACTTTATGGAAGAAGTATGGATAACTTGTGTATTCTACGCGTTATATGTGAAGTTCATGTGCTTTGTGCTCTTTTCATGATTGGATTGTGAAAGTAGGAGAGGAGAGAGGTGAAATGCATGCACTCAGTCATCTTTGATCCCACTAAGCAATAATCATCTTTTACATTGCATATGTCATTTCTTTTTGTGGAAGTTTTGTAGAGAGATTGAGTTGGAGCATACTTGAGGACAAGTTTGTTTTAAGTTTGGGGTAGTGATGTAGCCCTATTTTAGGGCTCCATCCTGTGCCATTTTGTACTTAAGTTGCATCTAAACATGTTAGATTACAAGTCTTTTTCCTTAATATGGTTATCATTGCAAATATGCTTATGGATGTTCTTTGCACTATTTTTCAGGTACTTGAACCATGCTTAGATGGAAGAGAGAGAAATAAGGAGTTATAGGGTTCCCCCACTAATGGAGGGACCCAAAGAAGTCCCCAAAGTCTCCCTCAACCTACCTCCAGTGGTCAAGAATCGTCCCCAAGCAAAGACATCCAAGAATGACGAAGATTGAAGTGTAATTAAGTGAGGCCAACCTCACCACGGCCGTAGGCACTATGCCACAGTCGTGCCTTTTTTTAGCAATATGACACCAAGTTCAATAGAGAAATCCCACAGAATCCCACGGCTGTGGCCCTTTTCCACGACCGTGGCCATTGAAGACACCACGGCCTTGGCCATCAGCACGGTCGTGGTCAGTAGAAGAGAAAACGGCCGTGGCACCCTGCCACGGTCATGGGAATTAATTGCCAAAAGTTCAACTTGCAACATGCTTTTTCCCAAGAATGCCACGACCGTGGCCACCTACCATGACCGTGACCGAAGAAGATCAAGACGACCATGGTGATTCCCCACGGTCACCTCCTTCTCCTCCAGAACGGTCGTGTTACCCAACACGACCATGGTTCCCCTAACCCACCACGACTGTGGCATTCCGCCACAGCCGTGGCTACCACCATACTTGACCTTTTTCCAAATTCCTTCACACCGCGACCGTTTCACCACTCCACGACCGTCCTCCTCCACCCTCACCACAGTCATTGCACACCACCACGGCCGTGGTGGTCCACCAACCCTACCCTACTTTTCACTACTTTTCCTAAACTACCCCTACTTACCCTAGTGCTTCCACCACCACCTATATATACATGGGTGGAGGCCATATCACTAGGTTAGATGCCCCCTAGCTGTTCTTAGCCTCCACTCTCCACCCTTGAGCTCTTTGTGCAATATCCTTACATTTTGGACTCATCATCCACCATTTCCACCCTCATTCCACCATGGAAACCTAGTTCCCTAGGTTTTCATCCATAACCCCCTACCATTTCATGCACCCCTGCACTCTTGGAGGAGGGGGGACGTCTACAAAAAACTTGGAGGTGAAGAAAGAGGCTTCTACATCAAGCTTCATGGAGTCCCTACTTCTTCTACCCCTTTCTTTTCTAGTTTTCTTGATCATGTCTAGCTAGGCCCCTTGTGGTGGGATGTTTGCGATTTAAATGTAACTATGATACCATGTTGGGGGATAATTTCTTGTAATGAACTTAACTCATATCTATGATAATTACTTCTTGCTTCTATCTCTTTTCCTATCTTATTGCATGTGGTTTGTGCTTCTTGTATGAATTGCTTATTTTGAGGTTTTTGATGACACTTAGTTTCTAGGAGGAATTGGGGTGCATGTGGAAATCTTAGGAATGGATCCTAGGTCCAATTAGTGGATCCCTAGCTATCCCCCTTTGTTCCTACATACACATCCATCCTCCTACAAATGAGTGTGAGATCTAAGTAGCTAGTGTAAGTGAGATTGATGTAATTGTCTAGGGTCTTCTAAATGCTAGAGTGGCTAGTGGCATGAGGTTAAATACCCGCATCTCTACTCCCATCTCTACCCTCAACCCTCAATTACTCACTATCACTTACCCTAGAAACCTAGATTTGGTTAATCTTATTAGAATTACACCTAACCCTAGTCTTCTACTAGTAGTATAGGGTATGTTCTAATGGCATTGACCTTATTGTTTGGTTTGGTAATCTAGATTTGAAATGAGAACCATGCATGTTTAATGATCTTCCCCCAACTAATATCAAAGTTACATTCCCCAAATATCCCACCCACCTTAATCACCTTGCTTAAAACCCTAATTTCTTAGTTTGCTTGTTCATGATAGTCTAGTTTAGTCACTTTTGCTTAATCTAGTGAATTACTTAGTTTTGCTCTTTAGTGTTAACTTAGGCTCTTGCTCTTTCTAGTGGTTAGTTTAGTCCTTAATTGCTTCTGGCCTTGCTAGAGTAGTGTAGCTCTTCTTGCTCTTGGTTAGTTCGTTTGTTAACTTAGTTTACTAATTTTCTTGCTCTTCCATAACTTAGTTTCCATCTCGCATTTCTTACTTGCTCATTAGAGTAATCAAACAACCAAACCTTTTAAAACCCTAAGCTCCGCAAAAGGAACATAGCCCACTCTGTCTAACTCTAGTTCCCCCTCTATCTCTGTGGTTTGACTCCTTATCTTGCCAATCACCTATACTACAACAATACCCTGTACACTTGCAGATGATCTGTTTTAGTCTTAGTGATCGACTCGGTTAGGGATAACATAAATTTCGAAAGCATAAGATCCCATATCACGTGCGCTCCGACCTCGTGGGGTGTAAAAGCACCACTAGCGGGGACGCACCAAAGTATTGATGTCTAAGATAGTACCCAGAACTCATCTTTTTAGGCAGACTTTTTGATATATGCCTATTACATCGGTTGCTTAAAAACCAACAGCATAACCCTTCATGTGAAATAAAATTTGTCTACAAAATGACTTTGTCATTGGTTACACTCCATAAAATTGACTTCGTAGGTCACACCCACCATGAAAATTTGTACCTCCAAAAAATATGTTTAGTTGGTTTTTCATAATTAACTAACAACAAAAGATTCCCGCCAAGTGCTCAGTAAAAAATGTTTCCCTCCCGAATTGAGTTACTAGAAAAGTATGACATAAGTCTTAGTAAGGATGGAGTTTTAAATAGGGATAAGTGTGAATGGCATCGGTGGAAATGTGGATAACCAAGGACATAAATTGAACTATGTCATCAGTTTTCTAGTACAATTGACGACACATGTCTTAGCGAGGTTGGTGTTTTTTAATTAGGTATATGTACATGCGACATCAATTTGTTAGTGGAAAATTGACAGCTGAGATTGAACTATGTTGTTAGTTTTCTAGAAAAATCAACGACAAATGTCTTAGAGAGGTTGTCTTTTTAATAGGGATAAGTGCATGTGGTGTTAGTTTGTTGATGGAAAACTGATGACAGATATTGAACTATGGCTTCAATTTTTCCCAATCAAGCAACTACTAAAGTCCTAGTCATCAGTTTTTTGTAACATTCGACAACTAAGTTCCACTAAACAACACCCAAAAAATTTCTTTCCCCTATTCTTTATTTTTTGGGGTGATCCAGTAGCTCTAGCGATGACAACAACAATGACCTATCTTCTTCCAGACATTGTTGTTGCCTTCATTATAGCCTTCTCCGCCAGCATCACTGCCTCTATTCTGGTTGGAGAAGCTACTAGACACCACCTTATTGCCACATTTGTTGCTTGCTACCATGGTCGCCTGTTGTTGCTTGTCGCCTCCATCATCTCTGTCACTAATGTGTTGGTAAGGTATGCCTGTAGAGACGATCATGTGATGATTGACATGGTATATATCATAAAGGATTTGATAAATACTTATAAATTTAATCTTCAAATTCATTATGTTTCATTCAATTGTGAGATAATGAGGAAATATTATGAATGTCTAAAGAATGACAATACTCCTTGATGTATGTCTTCCAGTTTAAGACTTGGAGGATGAGATCATACGAATGTTAAGAGTATGTATGTTCTTATTATGTGCCTAGTCAGTTGTACTGTGGAAGGTAGATAGACATCAGTAACACATAAGACTAGAGTGTGGGTTGGTTGATGATAAAATCTCATTAGTCATGATTTGGAAAATATCAAACCAAGCACATAGATACATATTAGATAAGATCATATCAAACAGAACCATCTTGAGAGTGACACATGAAAACCATCATTGGTGGTCATAGTCATTTCTCATAGTGAAGGTGGTGATTGTGATTCTTAGACATAAAGTCACTGGACTCATCACATGTCATTGGGTGCCCTCTAACATCATCAAACGTAGTGTAGAAACTTGGTTGTGATAAAGGAGATGATTGGGTGACTTTGACACATGGGGATAGACTTTGAGTGATAGATATGGGATTTGTGCCTCCTACAGGAGTATGATATCCTGGCCACATGATAAGTGAGACTGAGAAATGCATGTGCATGCACATGTGAATTAATATATGATATTGTGGTCATAGTATCTCAGTCAGTCTACTCTTGGTTCTAGGAACATGAGTTGAACATTGAGAGGATGACAATCCATGACTTGAGTTCACTCTGGATATCAGAGATAAAGGAATTATACAATCACTAAAACCCTTACACAAATTGTAGGTTGAAGTTGTTCTCCAAATTTCCACTAACTTGGGTAGCATTGATGTGTGACTAGGCACCACTCCTTGCTTCTAATGTCATAAGATAGTTATGGACACTCACTTACCACATGATATGGTACCTATAGGGTCACACACATAGGAACTCATCTAGATGAGGATTTTGATCTTGAATGATTAGATTGATTACTAAAGTCTTTAGGTACTCGATTCATGCAAAAAAATATCTAATTGTGATGTTTGTACTGTCATACGACTGTCTCACCAAGTGAGATGGACACTTGGGGTACCACAAGACTAGTTCAAGAGTTGAGATAGCCGTTTGGGAAATTAGGTTGATGAGAAATCAAATTGGCTAAGTTATGATGTATGAACTAACTAGTTGAACCTATCAGTTCAACTTGACTCACCAGATGGGCATCTGGGTGAGTGAGACGGGTGTCTCGCCTGGATGAGATGACTCAGTTGGGTCAAACGAAAATTCTGGAAGTTTTTTGAACTTGTTTCGATTCCATAATTCTTGTGGTGTAAGGAATTAATATGCAATATTAACTAGAATTGAATTGCCAATTTCTTATGTGTTTGAAAAACTATGAGATGACCATCATGTGCATTAGACAGTCCTCTATTAGTGCCAGACAACTGTTTAGAGTGTCATAGGTTGCAAAAATTTAGATCTTTTAGTTCCTTCCACTCCCACTCAGATCCCAAACTGACTGGGAACTGTAAGGATCCTAACCTTCGTTTTGGGCTTACCATGTTTGCTTTGCCTAAACCTTGTGTTTAGATGTTTGCTAATCACCAGAAGTTGTGGTTAGGGTTTGTTTGTGCTTTGTTGAGAGGTTGAGGTGCAACTTGCAAATTACCCAAGTTTTAGGGTTAGTGTACAAGTTTGTCATCTTGAGAGATGTCTTTCTCTCTCCTTGCATCCTCTAGGGTTAAGAGGATGGGTTGGGTGCCTTGCTTGAGTTGTTTTGGGCCTCGTTTGAGCTTGTTGAAGCTTAGGCTTGTTGTTGGGCTTTCTTGGGCCTTGTTTGAGCTTGGTTCCACCTCATTACAAGAGTGCATCGGGCAAGAGTGTATCTGGAAAGGGTGTATCAGCCTGTAGGAGTTCTTGGGTTAGGGTAGATATTGCCCAGAGGGTGATACCAGCCTAGGTGGTCCTTGTGACCTAGATTTATTTGTGTCACCCTTGGTGACACTTGTTTCTCTTTTCTAGCAAGGTGGCATAGCTTGGACAAGTGGTGGTTTGGGCGAGGACATGTGGTGTAGCTCTCTAGTAGACGCCCACTAGCCCTCCCCCTTAGCCTCTAGTATATACCCCCTTCTTTGCTAGCTTGTGAACCCTTTTAGCTTCCTTAGTTGCTTCCCTTCTCTCTTGGTGGCCGATATCCCTTGGTGGAGCTTGGAGGGTGATATCCCATGGAAGCCATAGATCTCCTTCTTCCTCTAGTGGTGGTCGAAACCCTAGAGTGTTCTTTGCTCCTCTCTTCTCTTGTGGTGAGTATCCTTCTCTCTTTCCTTTGCACCTTCTCCTTCTTGCTTGTCTTTCGGCCATGATGGTTATGAGTTGTTCTTCTCTTCTTGAGGTGGTCGAAGGTGGTTCCTTAGAGCTTGGAGCTTGGTGCTTGGATCTTTAGAGCTTGAGGAGTGTGCTTGAGGCGGGTTACATAACTCCTAACCCTAACTATACTACTTCCTTACCAAGTTGCTTAGTTATATGCTATCTTGATCAACCATGTTATCTTGCTAGATGTGTTTCTTGCTTTAATGGTCATGTTGTTGCCCGAGAGGTACTATGGATCTTGTTGGCCAAACCTTGGATTAGGGTTCCTTAGGAAAAACCCCTCTCTCTTAGTTGTTGAGAGGTGAGTCTAGGGTTACTAACTCAATGGTGTGTTCTTAGGGAAAAACCCCTTTCTCTCTTTGGTCTTGAGAGGTGATCTTAAGCTCTAGTTGTGCGGGTAAAACCCCTCTCTCTTAATTGTTAAGAGGTGAGTCTACACTCTAGTTGCTTGAGCAACACCCCTATCTCTCACCAGGGATTTGAAAAGGTGAGACTTTGGTTGGACGTTAACCTAGTTGATGGTTGGTTGGCCAAAAGTTTGTTGACCTAGCCTTGTTTTCTGATAAGTGATGAGGTTGTGCAAGACCCCTCCCTCTTAATGGTTGAGAGGTAAGCCAACTCTTGATATTTTAGGGTTTTTGGTGGTGGTCTGGAGGTTGAAGATGACCAACCCGATATGTGGTGTAACCCGATATCCCTTGATACCCATATCATTTTGTGGGAGGTGAAGCCCGATATCCCTCTCCTAGGATTGAGCTTGGACGATATGATAGATGGGTGTCTTGTTGACCCCTTTGACCAATATGAGTCCTTACCCAAGAAGTTTCCTTTCCCGATAGAATTGGATGGCCGATATGTCTAATGGCCATTATCGGGGTAGTAAGGTGGCATTGTGTTGGCTTTGTCCTTTGAGCGATATCGACCTATCACATGGATAACCCAATATGGGTGTTATGCACCTTGTTATCACTTACACGATATCGACGT